>CM057456.1:283632500-284882500 GCA_016271365.2 Neoceratodus forsteri | reverse complement strand
GCTGAAGTTCTCGATGAGCATCTTGCACATTTCACGGCTGTAAAGCAAGTCAGGTGGCTAGCAAACAAAGAGAGAGCAGTTGTGGCATTAGAAAAGAAACCTGGACATTGTGACAATGCATCTGGAGCACAGATTTGTGGATGGCAACAGGGCAGACGATGCTAACAGAGCTAAGGGGTACCTCAAGGAACAGACCTCTATGCATTTCATTAAAATTCTTTATTTCTTATTAGATTTTTTGCCAATTGTTGCTAGATTATCAAAAACTTTCCAGTTGGCAGACTACTTAATTGTTGAGATACCAGAACATATAGAGTAAGCCATTCTGCAGCTAGAAGCACTTAAAAGTACTCCTGGAAAATACAGGTATCTTACAAAATTCCATGAACAGTATAACGCAGAAGAACGTATGTTTGGCAAAACAAAAGTTCACGGAACACCTGGAAGTGAAGCTGAACTTCACATATTGTTAACGATACTGTCACGCATATCCAGAACAGGTTTGGTGTTCTCTCAGAGAAACCTTTGTCTTTACTTCAGATTTTGAATTATCACAACTGGCCACTGGAAAAGGAAGATCTAGCAACATTTGGCAATGCTGAACTAACTGAACTCATCACAGATAGCCCTTTCTCTTCTCACTTCTCAGAACTTGATAAAGATTCTGCTATAGATGAGTGGGTGCAGCTGAAGTTATACCTTTCTCGATTCCGAACCAAACCTCTCATAACTATGTACCAGTTGGTGTTACAAATGAAAATTGGTGAACGTGGCCCAGACTCCACGAAGGGCCCTATGCAAAAGCTTATTGAGATTCTGCTTCACGATTTCCCCTTCCACAAGTGAATGTGAAAGAGGATTTTCGAAAACTAATTTCATTAAAAACAAATTACGAACAACCGTGACACAACAGTCATTCGAGAACCAGCTGCTTATCATGACTACAGGACCATCCGTCTCTGAATTTGATCCACTGCCATCAATAAAGTACTGGCTTGACAGTAGTCTGGGCACTATCCATTCCTCTGGTCACAAATTTCCATCAAAAGAAACAGCAGAGGAAAATCAGCCTGAAACAAGCTGCAGTAATATTTCTGTCTTATAATATTCTCTGCCTCTCTGTAACCTTTCTCTGACTGTCACTGGAGCATCCTAAAAGGGGGGAAAATAAATAATTATTTTTTCTCGTAATAATATGAAAAATGTTGTGACTTACTGGATCCTGATATGGACTTACCCAAAAAATGTACCATAAGTCCTGGACTTATGCATCCCCCAAAAATTTTTCAACCTCTGCACAAGAGATCAAGTGGACCAAAGGGTTACTTAAAATTGCAGTAATTGGCCAGCCCGGTGGCGCTGAGGGTTGAGGCGCTGGGCGCCACACCTCGTGCTACGCGGCGACCCGGCTGAGGAGCGAGCCTGGGCCGTTGGGGGGTCGGCAGGGTGGAGAAGGATCGGCGTCCGTTAGACTGCTCTCCTTCTCCGGGGTGGGAGGAATGCCTCGATGTCCCGCGGCTCCTAGCGGTGGCTGGGGGCTATGGCAGGTCAAGGGCAGAACTAGAGGGGCGTGCTGTGGCAGATGCTGAGGCGCGTGCGGTAAGCGCCTGCGCTCCGTCCTTTAACGTCATTGCACGCCACAGACGTACGGGAGGGAAACAGAAAATCCTTGCGGGCTACATGATGGCCGGACGGGCAGCTCCCCGCCGGCTTCTGCCTGGATGCTCCCCCTGCACTGGAAAACCCCCTCGGATCCCGTGGCGGTGGTCGCGTGCCCACCATGGCAAACAGATCGTGGTGTAGGTTGGAAACGTAAGGGGTTGAGCTTGGGATGGGGGGCAGACTGGGGGTTGTTGGTCAGGCCGGATTGGGGGGGAACCATTGGTAACACCCCCCCAGTCGCATAGGAAGACAAGAAAATATATAACAAAAAAAAAAATTTGCAGTAATCATAAGCCACACTAGCGGGTTTGGGGAATTTAGCATAGGCCTTGGAGTATCCAAGCAGAGAGGAAAGCCCAAACCTGAAAGCTGTGGAACATATAATGCTGTGGGATGCCAATGCTCAAGGGTACTGTAGGCCCCTAAGGTACCACTGCCTCTACCACACAGCGCCACTGGCCAGCATAATCGTGGTGCTGAGGTTTAACAGAAGTAACCAGAGCAACTACTCCTTTAGCCCAGTCTTCTGCAGCCACCTCTGCCAAATTCATATGGGGTGGACACAAAGGGAGAGTTGTAATCTGCCAGGAGATGTGTTTGGTGGTAATCCAAAATATCCTGGAGTTAACTGTTTGCCCAATTTTGTTGTACTGCTGCTTTAACGCAATGACGAGTTCATTTATAGCATAGCATTTTATGGTAAACTAGAAAACAAAAGATAAAAATGTTCACATTCACTGGAAGCAGAGTGAAGGAGAAAATGCTAAAGATACTAAATGTAGAGGCCTAATGGATGCAACCAAAAAATTCAGATGTGAGCTAAGAGAATTGCCCTACAATCAGCATTTACACTCAGTGAGTTGATGAGAACTACACATGTACCTGATGACGGGAGTGTGGCCAGCACAGTACTAGTGTATAAGAAAGGCTCCAGGACAGAAACTGGCAACTATACACTGGCCAACTCGCCATCATACCTAAGGAAGCAGCTCGAGACAAGCATAAGCAACAGAATGTGCAGTTCCTATAAAGCATGTTTTAACAAAAAAGGTCTCTGTATTGAATCCATTTACTAAAAACAAACAAAAAACTCCCTTTTTGGAGAGCTCATTAAAAAGGTGCTATACAGTACTGATCATATGCATGTAAATTCCTTGTGAAGTACTTCTTGGCACCAACTGGTGTCACAAGTTGCAGCCATGTCTAACATTACTCTGGAAAGATGGCCGCAGAATAATCCACATTTTGCATAAAATAAGAGTCAACATGTTAAAAAACTGAAAAGGAAATGATCTTCCTATCAGCCACACATCAACATCACAGTCGGAAGCTAAATGGCATCTTCATGTGAGTGACAGACCATCTGCTCTCGCTCAGGGTGTCTGTCTTGTAGAAGGATTATGCGCATTTGCTGCCACTGCGTTACAAGACAAGCGTTCTGAATGATGCCACAGCAGACAATCTCTCAATCAGATGATGCAGCCACTCTGCTTCAAATGGTGTTGATTTCACTGGCTTCTCGAAAGAGCCTACCCCCACCCCCCCAAAAGAAAACATTCTGTAGCGCAGGATACTGCAGCCCAACAGAAAGTTTCTTGGGGGTACAAGGAACATACTAGGTTGTAGCTGGTAGTGCAAACTATTGACTTTTTGACATAAAAGCCCTTTTACAATTGTAAGACAATATTTTAATTCATAAAATGAGGTATGGCCAATTTGGGGTTCTCACTGGTCAAAACCCTATCCCATGGCACCGCATTAACACATGGTGATCCAACCTTGAGGTGCAGTAATCGAACCACATTCTGCCAATTATCACAACTTAGGGGTACACTATTTAACAGCCCATTTCCTGTCAGGATCAAATTTACAGCTACATGATAAAAATCACCACATCCCCTGACAAAACTGTTTTAAAATCATACACCACAAAGTACAACAATTAAGAAATTCTACCACCGAAACAAAAAGACAGTTGTGGAGTCATAAGCCCCCCCAATAAGAAATAATATACTGCAAAGCAAAACAAAAAAAAATACAGCTGAAATAAACAAGCACAATTTTACTTAATTTATTGCAAAAGTAGTAGTAGTAAAAAATGTTATTCAATTGACAAGCAAAAGAATAGGAAACTAGACTGAGACAAGCTCATTTCCAGTGAGGTCCTTAATACAAACATTCATATAGACATCATCATAATAAAAATATTTACACCACATTATACCATATGTAAATATACATACAGTATAAGCTAACACCACAACACTATTAAATTACAATTAACTACTTAACATCTACATAAGTAATCTACGTAGACGATACAAGACACATTCATTCATTTATGTACAGGTGCAAACTTTCATCTTATTTAATACATAATGTTTAAGGTGGATCAACAATAAACCTTTTGTCTGCTTCAATTTTGAACCATCTTTTTATTTCTCCTATACAGGGGCTAGAACTAAGTGGTCTAAGGTAAGTTGGCAATGAGTTCCGTAAGTTGGGACCTAAATTAAAAAAAAATGTGTTCTACCCAAATCTGTCCTTCTCCTGGGCAATTCATATGCCATACCCTCCACAGAGTGTAGGCCTCCTCTAATTGTCCTAACCTGGAGTTCATCGTTAATATATTCAGGTACTTTACCTCTAACTGAGTTAACCATGTAGATCAAAGCATTGAAAGACCTTCTATCTTTTGGATACACCCAATTCAAAGACTGATATAGCTCAATTCTATGGGTTCTCTTAGGTAAATTCAAAACAAACCTTGCTATTTTATTAAAAAGAACATCTGTTTTAGCTAACTGAGTTGAGGTTGCTCCTACATAAACAATATCTCTATAATCAAAAAAAAGATATCAATGTGGTTGTAGCTACATGCTTCCTTACCCTTTCATCCATACAATTTCTAAATCTGTATAGTTCACCCAAACATCCACTAACTTTCATAATATAGAGGATAATGTATGGGCATCGGTGGTTAACCACACTTTGCTAGTGCCGAGTGGTTACCTTGGCAACTTTAGATACCTCGAGAGCGCAGCTCGAGAGGATCAAACAAAGTTGCCAAGATAACCACGAGGCACCAGCATAGTGTGAGCATCCACCGATGCCCATACATTGTCTCATAGTGTATGGGCATTGGTATTTTGTCACATTTTTGAGCATAAGCAGGACTCTGTTTAGAAAAACAAACAAACAAAAAAAAACACTCTTACCATAGCAGTATCACAACCATATATTCAATTTCGTTTGTGAATAAAACATTTTTTATTTAGGATGAAAACATTGACAGTCTACTCCTGAACTGTATATCAAGGGAAGAAAAACACACAGGCTCATTCAAACTAAAGGCTATGGGGGGATCAGTTCTGTTATTTTTGCGACGAGATTCACCTTCGTCTGTGAGGTAGGAGCCTAGCATCATAATATCTGTTTTCTTTGCGTTTTTTTTGTTTTGCTGCTCAATTATGAATGCTGTGCGATCGTTATCCAGACTTTTAGAGAATACAGCGGCTGCCATTATTTGGTTTGTGTTACGGCTTGCTGCCTTGGGAATGACAATGCCTGTGAATTCCAATTTGTTATGCCATCGATGTGACGTTACATCGATGGGTTAACAACACAGCAACGTCACATCGATAGTATAACAACACTAGTAAAAGATAGATTTCTGCTATTAACAGCGTTCTACCATACATTATTAAGTGTTCTATGTGGGAAGTCCATCCCAGTGATCTATCCAGGTACATTCCTAGGTATTGATAAAATTATTCTTGAACAAGTGCAATGTTATCTTTGGTTACTATACTCAAACCTAGCTCAGAATAGGCTACACTATTCTCTTTAGAGAACAGTGCAACCTGAGATTTTTTGAGTTCAGAACAAGTTTAGATTCACCATAAAATGACTGAAGCCCATCAAATGCACTTTGGAGAATAGATTCTATCTGCAGTATCGATGAACCTTCCACATAAATAATGGTGTCATCTGCATATAAATGACATTGTACATCAGAATTGGTTAAAACAAAATCATTCATGTACAAATTAAATAACATTGGACCCAAAATGGATCTTGGGGCACTCCAGAGATAATTACCCTAAAACCAGATCCACATCCATTTATTGATACCATTTGTTTCCTTCCAGATAAATAAGCATCAAACCATCTAACTACATTGGTAGAAATACCCAAAGCAGGTAGTCTGGACAGGAGGATGTCGTGGTCCAAGGTATCGAACGCCTAGGACAGATCAACAAAAATTGCCCCCACCAACATCCCCCTGTCCAGAGCACCCGCAATATCCCCAGTAACTTTCAACAAGGCAGAAGTTGTACCATGCATAGGTCTAAAACCAGACTGGAATTTATTAATCAACCTTTCTTTTTTTTTTTTTTAAATATGTCTGAAGTTGTTTAGCTACCATCTTTTCAAACACTTTAGCCACTATTGGTAGTAATGAAATAGGCCTATAATTATCTAACAAAACTCTAGAGCCTTTTTTAAAAACAGGAATTACTCTAGCCAATTTCCACATTTCAGGAGTTTCCCCACATGTAAGTGACATGTTAAAGATGCTGGTCAAGGGGTACGAAATAACCGGAGCAGCATATTTCAAAAAAATATTGGGAATCTCGTCTAAACCCCCTGATTTCTTAATATTTATTCTGAGTAATGTATTTTGTACATCTAATGATGAAACAGGTTCAAAGTCAAACTCCTTACCCCTTTCAAACTCAGCTTCTATGTCTTTTTTGAAAACTTTTGGTGAGAAGAAATTGGTTACACCTTGTGATAAGGCCACTGTGCCCATGGTTGTAAAATAGTCATTAAAGCTATCCATAACCTGTGGGCCTAACGTAATTTCCACCTTCCCAATCTCAAATTTTTCCGGATAATCTAACTGTTGTTCTCCCTTGGCCTTTTTTAGAACTTTCCAAAATGTCCTCGGATTACCAGTCAAGTTAGTTGTTAACTCCCTATTATAATAATCATGTTTAACTTTCTTAAGTTCATAATTATAATAATTCCGCAATTGTTTATACTTCACCCAATCTGTATCCTCTTTTGTAAATTTAGCTACCTTCCATGCCCTATCTCGCTGTTTCTTAACTTTAAATAAATAAGAACTGTACCAGGGAGCATTATTGAACTTTAGGTTCCTAATTTTAGAAGGAGCATGCCTGTTGCAAATTGTCAAAAAATCTTCATGAAACATTACCCAAGCATCATCAACAGTGGGGATTAGTTCTAACCTTTCCCAATTGTACTCTTCCAACTCTAACATAAAATTTATATGATCAAAGTTTTTAAATGATCTATAATGAACTATTTTCTCTGATTTTCTTAGTTTCTTTTGGATTTCTTATGCCATATATCAGCTGCTGATCTGAAAAAGAATCTGGGAGGACACCACTGGCCACAAACTTATCTGGATCCGTGGTCCAAAACTGTAGAAAAATTGGATGTTTAGTGTTAACTCTACTTAGTGTTAACTCTAGTTACATCTGTAATTAGCTGGGTCATACCCAAAATGGTACCCATCTCTACACTATTATGATTACTCTCTACCGTTTTCCAATCTACATTTAGATCCCCGTTTAACAAAATCTCATAGCTATTCAAATATTCCCCCAAAATGTCCTGCAATGCTTGAAACACCTCAGAACTAGCTTTTGGTGGTCAATACATACCCAGTAATAATAAAGGCTTATTAAAGGGAAAATTGAATAGTAATGGAAGGACTTCAGAACCACACCAATTCTGTCGGCAATTAATTGTTGACACATTTAGGGAGCTAACTGCATAAATAATAACACCCCTCCCCGTTCGATCTTTCCTCCATAAATTATAACCATTTATGTGCACCATATTATCCATAATCTTATCATTCAACCATGATTACACAGAAACACAGATTTTGACGGCAGATAAGGACCGCTTGGTCCACCTAGTCTGCCCATTTCCCTACCTATAGGATAAGCCGCAGATCCTAGTTAACCAACAGCCTATTTCTTCCTACCCCCCCCACAAGAATTGCCTTATGTCTGTCCAATGTATTCTTGAATTCTCCCACAGTTTTAGACCCCATAACCTCCTCAGGAAGGCTGTTCCATGCATCCACTACCCTCTCTGTGAAAAAATACTTCCTCACATTGCCTCTGAACCGCCCCCATCTTTACATTGTGTCCCTTGTTCTTGCATGTCTTTTCCTGAAAGATGCTACCCTCTTGGACTTTGTTGATACCACTGAGGTACTTAAACGTTTCTATCATGTCCCCCCTCTCCCTCCTTTCCTCAAGGGTATACATATTAAGCTCTTTTAGTCTCTCCTCATATGGCTTCTCTTGCAGACCCTGCACCATTCTAGTTGCCCTCCTCTGGACTGCCTCTATCCTGTCTATGTCCTTGCAGAGATGAGGTCTCCAGAACTGGATGCAGTACTCCAGATGGGGTCTCACCAACTGTCTGTACAGAGAGATAACACCTTCCTGTTTTCTGCTGGTGATGCCTCTCCCTAAGCATCCCAGTATACCCCCAGCTCTCCCTACTGCCTTCTCACATTGCTTGCTAACCTTAAGGTCATCTGATATGATTACCCCAGGTCCCTTCCTTTTTGTTTTGTTACTACCTCCCCCATTGTGTAATCTTCCTCAGTTTTTGTTTCCCAGGTGCATTATTTTGCACTTCTTTGCACTGAATCCTAGCTGCCATACTTCCGACCATTCCTCCAACCTTGCCAAGTCCCTTCTCATCCTTTCCACGCCTCCTTGTGTATGAACCCTGTTGCAGATCTTTGTGTCTTCTGCAAAGAGGCATACTTTTCCTTCCAGTCCCTCTGCAATGTCACTTATAAAGACATTAAAAAGGACTGGACCCAGTACTGAACCCTGCGGTACCCCACTAGTAATCTCTCTTTCTTCAGAGTGGACTCCATTTACAATTACCTTCTGTATCCTGTTGACCAGCCAATGTTTTACCCAGGAACCCACTCCCAGGCTGGTTAATTTGACTATTAATCTTTTGTGTGGGACTGTGTCAAATATCTTGCTAAAGTCTAGGTAGGCCATGTCCACAGCCCTCCCTGGTCACCCAGTCAAAAAAATCAATTAGACTGACATGACCTTCCCGCTGTGAACCCATACTGCCTTGGGTCCTGTGCCCCACTAGCCTCTAGTTACTCAACAATTCTTTCCTTCAGAAGTGATTCCATCACTTTCCCTACCACAGAGATCAAACTGACAGGTCTGTAGTTTCCTGCCTCTGTACTGGTCCCACTTTTGTGAAGGAGAATCACATCCACCTTCCTCCAGTCCTCGGGTACCACACCATCCTCCCATGATTTGTTAAAAAGGGTAGTCAGTGGTTTCACTAGTTCTCCCCTTAATTCTTTTAGAATTCTGGGGTGAATTCCATCAGGCCCCATTGCTTTGTCCACCTTCAGTTTTAGGAGTTCCTTCAGAACCCTTTTTTCTGTGAAAGGACTGGGATTGGCCCCCCTATCCAGAGTGCTTCTGTTAATTGGATTAGGCACCTCACACTTCTCTTTTGTGAACACTGAGCAGAAATATTTGTTCAGTATCCCTGCTTTTTCACTATTCCCCTCTGCCCACCCACCGTTCATTCTGTTCAGCCTCACTATCCCTCCCTTTGTCTTTCTACGCTCCCTGATGTACCTATAAAAAAAGGTTTTATCCCACTTCTTAACCGAGTTGGCTATCTTTTCCTCAGTTTGGACCTTTGCTATTCTGACTTCCCTCCCTGCTTCCTTTTGCCTTAACTGGTACAGCTCTTTGTCCTGCTCCTTCTGTGTTTCCTTATACTTCCTGAATGCTATCTTCTTCTCCCTGACTTTCCCTGCCACCTCTTTTGAGAACCATAGTGGCTTTTTCTTTCATTTTGATTTGTTTATTTGCTTCACACAAAGGCTTGCTGCCTCTGTGATGGCAGTCGATTCCCCAATGTTGCTCCACCCCTCCTTCTAGCCTGTTTGCTAGTGCTTTTCTGAGGCACTCTCCCATCTTGCCAAAGTCAGCCCTCCTGAAGTCCAGTACCCTCACTTTTGTATGGCTTGACTCTGTAGCTGAGTTTAATGTGAACCACACTGTTTGATGGTCACTTGTTCCCAGATGGCAACCCACTTCTAGATCTGAGATCCTCTCACTGTCCCCATTTGAGAGTACGAGATCTAAGATTGCTCCCTCATGAGTGGGTTCCGAAACTAGCTGTCTGAGGCATGCCACCTGTAAGACATCGAGAATGGCCCTGCTCTTGGATGTGGCTGCAGCAAGTGTGCTCCAGTTAACATCTGGCATATTCAGGTCTCCCATCAACAGTATCTCCCCTTTCTCTGCCATCATAAGAATGCCTTCTATCATATCCTTGTCCATTCCCTCCCCCTGACCTGGGGGTCTGTATACAACCCCTGTGCGGACTGTGGTGTCACTTCCAGTCTCCAAGGTGACCCACAGTGCCTCCTCTCCTCCCTGTTTACTCTTTTGTTCAGTTGTTTTTATCCCTTCCTTTACATAGAGAGCTACTCCTCTCCCTCTTCTCCCCTCCCTGTCTCTCCTGTAGGTTACGCACCCTGGTATGTTAACATCCCAGTCATGGTTCTCTGTGTACCATGTTTCTGGGACTGCTACAATATCCCGGCATTCCTCTTCCATCAAGGCCACCAGTTCAGGGAGCTTGTTGCCCAGGCTACAGGCATTGGTACTCATTATCCTCCATTTCCTGATGGTCTTACTCCTTTTTGCCCCATCCCTGTCCTTCTTGCCTTTGTCACTTTCTCCATTTACCCCTGCCCTTCTCCCTATCGACATCTCTATGTTGGTGTTTACTGTACTTACTACCGTGACTTTTTTGGGGGACTAGGATTTCCCTGCTCCTTTGCAGCAAGGCCCCTTGGCTACTTAAATATCACAATGAAGCATTTAAACCTTATCACCTAGGATCCTGGTTCCCTCCTGCACAGATGCAGCCCATCATGCCAATATAGGCTTGCATCACTCCAGGTGGACCCCCAGTCCCCAATGAAGCCAAATCCCTGAGCTCTGCACCAGTTTTTCAACCACTGATTGAATCCCATGGTGTGGAGCACCCTAGCCTCTCATACGCCATAGACAGGCAGCACCTCTGAGAAGGTTACCATGCATGCTACTTTCTAAGGCCCCTCCCCAATTCCACAAACTCTTCCTGCACTGCTCTGATCCCTTTCTTAGCCAGGTCATTTGTCCCTAGTTGGACAATGACATCCAGCTCCCTCCCCTGTGCAGCTGCTCCGGCAATCCTGAGGATTCGTTCCCTGTCCCTCCAAGCAATGGCGCCAGGCAGGCACCTTACCTCCCTCTCCCCTTCCTCCCCCAGTTCTACCTTCTTTACAATGGAGTCCCCCACCAGGAGTTGTTTCCTTCCCCTGTGGAGTCCCATGCCACCCTCCTCTGGGTCTCCTTTGTGGAGGTTCCCAGCATCCTCCTTGGTCTCCACTGTGTGTGCCTCCATAGAGGAACCACACTTTGCCAGAATGGTATAGGAATTATGGAGCGGTACAACTGGAGGGATGCACCTCTGTTCCACCACCCTCACCCCTCTCTGAGCCCACCGTGGTCTAACCGCTCCTCTTTCTTGGCAACCTCTGAGGCAACGGCAGTGGCCCTGGTGGTCCCTGGATGGAAGAGGAGGTCCCACAAATCCTAGCCAACTCAGCCTGGAGATGAGCAACCTCCCCCCTCTGCCCAGAGAAGTGCCTGCAGATGGGACAACACCGCATCCTCCAGAATGTCTCCCGGAAGACTGCTGCTCCACAGCCACTGCACTGCACCACTCCCATCATGTCTTATTTCTGGCCCCTTCACTATTGTTTGGAATCCTTACTCTTTCCTCTGTTTTTTTTCCTTTTGTCTCTACTTACTTACTGCCTCTGTGCCCTTTAAGCTCCTGACTGTCCTGTTCTGAGACAAGAAGATCCTATATTTCTCAGTAGACCCCTTACTTGCTTAGAGGCAGACCTCCAGCAGCTAGAGGGGGCCAAAGAGCTACTCTTTCCCTTCTAGGATGGTGCATCTTTGGTGGCTCTGTGATCACTCACTTCCTGCTCCCAAACAGGAAGTTCCTGTTGACAGTCAAATTCTGTAACTATAATCACATCTGGACTATATTTAATAGTTCATTCCCTCAGGTGATCAACTTTTCTTAATAGACTACAGATACTAATATGAATCACACACAGCCCTTCTTTCTTCAAAATATTAGCAGTTAAATCAGGGTTCAGGACATCACAGGAATTAGAATTATTTCCAAAATCCAAATTGGTATAGGGGCCTGGATTAGGATGAATATCCCCACTTACAATTTCACCAAGAAAGTCATAACGAATTATTAACATCAATATTAAAAACAAATACTAATTGGTAATATCCAACTAATGAAACCCCAAATCCACCCAATAAGACATATCTTCCAGAAAAAAATAAACGTTAAAATACAAAATACGTGTGGATCCACTGTTTACAATATGTGCCTAACTGAAACAAATTAGAAAAAAAAAGAAAGAAAAAGAAACATCACAAAGACACGGCAAGATCCGTTTCACTGAAAGTCTACAAAAAGTACTCCAAAATGAAGTCATGGCAACACTGTTTACCTGCTTAAAACCAACATGTAGGAATAGACTTCCAGGGCCATATTTTCAGACGCCGAGATTGCCACAAGCCCCTGGTGCTCCAGTCTAAAGGGATTTTCTATCCTTTGCAGCAATTGACACGAGCTAGACCACCCTTTTCTGGTTTAGCTTGTGAAAGTACCGAGGACCATTTTCATAGAGCTTGCGCCCAAGATTTGGCACAAGCTGCCGTAAAGCACATAAACTGTCACAACTGCACCCAAGATTGTAAAATCGGGTGCAGTTGCGGCAAACAGGAATGACGCAGGTGTGGGGATAAAGTGGTGTGGTGCAGATCTTGATGCAAGCCCTGCGCCACCTTTTGAAAATCTGTCCCTCAGTCTTCAGCAGGTCCAGTTACCAGCTAAAACTACTTACCAGCTGTGTGGCACTAAAGATGCCTTTCCTTAAAAGGGCAGTGCCACTAAGGGAACATAGGAGCATAGGTTCTAATAGGATAAATGGACCGACAGCTCAACTGTAAAATGACCCACTTCTTAAAAGAGCAATGACTTTTCAACTGCACTTTGAAAACTTGATTCATTTCTCATTACAATATCATTTTATAAGTGGAAAAGAAGCCCATCCCAGTGGTAGTAATAGTAATAACAGCTGATGACCAATCAGCTATCACTACGATAAGGCATCACAGATTCATTCAGCAGAATGAATCAGTGTTGTGGGAGGCTGGTCACTGGCCACTGCAAGGGACAAATTTCTCTTTTCAGGTCTTCGTGGACAAACAACTGGTGTATCTTTTGGGTGTGAGGGTGGGTAGGAGAATGCTGGGTGCCAATGGGTGTGTGAGGTTACTAAATGAATGGAACCAGGGTAGGTGGAGGGTGGGGCAGTTGGAGTTTTCAGTCTCAGGACCCAGGTGGGATTTCATATAATAACAACACAGACTGCATACATAAAGGAGGGACCACTGGATGCCAGGAATATATGTAACAGTGTTTCAGGGATTGGATGAATGAGTGGGGGAACTATTAAATGCTAGGAATACATAATTAGCGGTGTTTTGGGGAATCAGATGAAGGGACCATTGGACGCCAAGATGGTTAGTGTGCTGGGCAGGGGTGTTAAAGCATGAAGTGGTCTCCATCATCACTTGGCCGGGGGGGGAGCTTGGGTACAGTAGCTGGGACTTTACAATCCACTAAAGGGTGCTTTCTCCTCATGTAGGCTGTTAGAGTGGGCAAAAAGACTTCCATTATCCCAGTGCGCACATGATAATGAAATTCTAGCTCACTATCACGTACACCTGGGTGTTTATGTGCTATAGAAGACTGACAGGAACCGCTAGCTCAGCAACGGTACTCTCGATCAGAAACCAAAACAGCCACAGAGTAAGATTTGGCACTCAGCACTGAACACAGTACAATATACTCGTATGCTGCAAAAAATTCGCAAAATTTTTACTTTATTTTTTTTTTTTTATTGTTCCCATATGAAAGTGCAGTTCAAGTGCAAATACAAACAGTCCACAAGGGGACCCACAGTGACACTTCCATTATCAACAGTTCAGTGCACACTTGGAATGCCTCACTGTACATGTGCAAACAAACTCAGCGTTGGTGGAAAGGTATCCAATATGCTGCCCTAAGAGGGAACACAAGAAAAATAAAGAGGGAGGGAGGAGACCAAGCAAGGGGAGTAGAACCACAAGTAAGGAAACAAGCAACTCCAGAGTGAGAAGGACAGAAACTTACAGGGAAGGCAAGTGTCCACAAATACCTGCCACTTAATAATGCCTGGATCATACACAGCTATTCAAACTAGTGTGACTGCTATATAGATTGGAAATCTCTGCTAATCATTGTTCAAAAACAAATTCATGCCCTGTGGACCCTTTACAGCAGCAGAATACAGGTAAGCAAACCAGAGACCGGAGCTTGAATCCAGGCAAGAACATTAAAGTTTTGGATTTTCAGGTGAAGATAGCTCTTTTTTTTTAATTGACACAAAATGTAATTTCACCTTAATAGTGATAGAGAACTGAAAACTGACAAAGAAATTCATATATCTGGACTGGGGACATGTGTGAGGGAAGCCTAAAGTCTCCTAGGTGCACGGGGTGGGGGTGGGGGATTGTTTAAGCAATATCAATCAATCAATCAATCACTTTATTTAACCAGGCATAAACACCATTGAGCAAGCTCCTTTTCAAGGTGGTCCTGGGCATTAATACAATACAGTACACTTCATAAGATTACAATTACGGTGGACAACGGTCCCCTCCAGGGAGTGGGTATACTGGTGGATTTAACATGCCTGGTGTGGTTCAGTCACGAGGCACAGCTGAGTAACTTAACCACACCAGAAGTGGTAAATCTATCAGTATACCCACTACCTGGAGGAGTATATTGCTATTATACAATGTTGTTGATCAGCTAATTAAGTAAAAAGGTGAAGAACACATTTTTTTTTGCGGGTTTACATGATTGTTCTTGCTGCGGTACAAAAATAGTTCCTTGTTGCTATGTATAATATAGAGGAGCATCTCCCACCCTCCCATTCCTCAGCGGGGTATACATCAGAGAGAGAGAGAGAGAGAGAGAGAGAGAGAGAGAGTACAATGCCGTTTCCATGGATGTTTAGAAACAGAAGAGTCGTATTTACCTAGCACTGCGTTTTTTCTGTCTTGCTTGTGTAAGACAAAATAAAATACTCAACTGGTTATTTCTCTGCAGTTTGGTGTGAGAGGAAGTGAAGCCCTTTTTTTTTTTTTTTTTTTTGGTGAGTGGTGAAGGTCGCAGTCAGGGTTTGCTTTCCCGGGTTATTGGGGTGTTGGGGTCTGGAGGTTTTATTCGGCGTTTTCTTTTTGTATTTTTTGGAATGCATTATATGTATTGGAAGCGGCTAAGTGCTGTTGTTAATCAGTAATGTGGTTTTGGCTGCTTTTATTTGTTTTAAACTGTCGTCGTTCGTTTGTTTGTGTAGGAGTGCTCTGTTTGCCTGTTAGTTGGAGGGTGAGTGTATCTCGTCGTGTGATCCTCGCCATCTTTTTCTGATCCTGGCTTTGTCATAGTGATTTCAGAGGAGTGCTTGCTGCGGCCGACTGGTGGCTGGCACTTTTTCCAGTGGGTACACTGGAGCATTTACCAAGCTGAAAAGGTGCCAACCAGCCAATGAGAATGCAGAATTTGGCACTTTCCATTTAGTCCACTGTATAATCAACATTAAGAACTGGCAATCCCTAGTGCATGCAGTCCCCCCTTAAAAAAAAAAAAAAAAAGGATCTGGCCAGCACCAGTAGCCAATTTTGTGGTGCCCAGCAAGTCTCCCTCTTCTCCAGAGAGTGAGCTACAGCAGAAGCCACCAATGCCCCATGGAGGCAATTCCCAGTGCTGATTCCTGAAAAGCTGAAGCCCTAAGGGAAAAAACACAGCATTCTGTGTACAATAATACAAGATCAGTTTTCTTTCTACTTTTGGGACTGGATTCTATATCTTAAGCTTTGGAGATCAGCTGTTCAGTGCAGAACCAAGAACTCTGCACTGTTATAACAGAAAGAACAATGGAATATGACAAACAGCATGGCGGGTGAGATATCCGGATGACATCTAAATTTCAAGTTTGTAATAAATAATTATTTAAAGATCAATGGTAGTGCCCCTGCACCTCCCAATCAATATTTAAAAAAATTGAAGAGCACAACAAATCTCATCCATTGTACTGGATGTCATTAAAATGTAAGCTACTGTAGAATTACCCAGTGTTTGATCATTTTTAAGAACATTCTAGTTTTCCACAGTTCATGGACCATCCCTGCTCAGTCTGTCTTGAAATCCTTCCACATGCTAAATACTGCAGGCCACCAATGATATCACGATACATTCCAACTGCAGGAATAAAATGTGTAGATGAAAAGGATTTCTGAAGCAAAAAGAAACCAAACACGACGCAGATGTTTAGGAGCCCTGCCACAGAAGATAAGGCTGAAGTGCAGCTGAGGCTTTGGGTGTACCCGTTTGAAAATGGATAAGGGAAATCAAGACCATTGACTGGTCCAATGTGATCACATGACTGTGCGTTATTCCAGCACAGGTCATAAAGTTACCTTTCTGAACGTCATATCTATAAATTAATGGGGCCTCCAAGGGATGTGTCTTATTGTATAAAGGACTCAGAGTGTGAGGCTTGGGCGAGACGACTGCAAAGTGAAGCTAAGCAGCTCTGTCTGCCCAAGCCTCACAAGATTTGTACCCTACGATATATCCCTCAGGGGCCCCATTACCTTATTATAAATCACTCAAGTTTAGCCGGAGTGATTTATAAGTTTAGACTTTTTTTTTTTCCTTAAGTTTAGCTGGTCTCCCCCACCCCCCCAAGGGGCTGAAGTGGAGCACTCCCTTCCATTGCTCCTGAATGTGAGTACACTGTACACAGAATAAGAGGTACAGTGGCTCTACGCACTGATTGGCTGAAATCATCTTTATGATTTATCTGTTTTACAAATAAAAATAAATCGCAATAAGGTACCCCGGGCTATGCGCTACACCTTGTGCCTTATTTCCAAGGTATGCCGTTATACCATATTCTACGTAACTAACGTGATTTCAGTCAATCAGTGCACAGAGCCACTGTACTTCTTATCCTGTGTACAGTGTGCTCTCGTGCAGTATGTTGAGGAGGGAGCACTCCACTTCAATGGCAGATGGGAGGAGGGCACAATAAAATAAAAATACACTTAAACATTTTATAAATCATCCAAGCTAAAAGTGACTGATTTACAGCAAGATAATAAGGCATCTAAAGGATGTCTCTAATGGTATAAGAGACTCTTCTCGAGAGGTTTGGGCAGACAGAACTGCTCAGCTTTGCGGTCCTCTGGCCCAAACCTCACGCACAGAGCCTCTTATACCACAAGAGACATCACTTGGAGGCCCGATTAACTTGTAATAACACACACCCGGTCATACCTTCTTGCTTAAATTGCACCAAGAAAAAGAAACAGTCAAGCAATTTGAAAAGCCAAGTTTAAACCATTTTTTAAACTGAGTTACATGCTATATAATAAATCTTAGTTTTGAACATGGGAGTTTTAGTGGTTTTTAGCCATCTGGTACCTTTGTAAAAGAAATGCAAAACAACACTGCTGGGAAAAAAAAAAAAAACTTTTTGGCATTATTAGCAAAATAGTAATTCAGGAATATAAAAAAATACATGGGTGTAACACAAAAAAAACCCCACTAAAATGCACTTTCCAGACTCATTCCATTAATTTCAATGGGGAACCCCCAAAATTTCACGAGAACTCCCAGATTTTCAGTCCAGACCCCCATTTCTAAAGTCCGGGACTCCTCAACAAAACATCCTACCGAAAGCCCTATTGTAGGACAAAACATCCAGTGGCACAGATGTCAATGGTTCGAAAGGCTCAGCACAGAGAGCATTCAGAACCAAGTTAAGATCCCACAGAGGAATTGGGGATTGAAACAGTGGTCGGCTCCTGCCAACTGCACACAAAAACGAACAACCTCACTATCTGTTCCTGGGGAGAACCCCAAGGAAGCTCAGACGGTGGAAACATGCCCTTTCAGCCAGCCCTTTATCCACGCCATCCTGAAGGAACTCCAGGATCTGAGCAATGGAAGCCTTCGAAGGTTTAATTTCTTTCTCTCTGGCCCAAGAAGAAAATATATCCCAGACTGTGGCGTAAGCAGGTGAGGTAGAGGTTTTTCTTGCCATCATCAAGGCTTTAACTACCCATGGAGAAAAACTTAATTTAAAGAGTCTCCTTTCAGAAGCCAGGCTGCGAGCTGCATTGTGCCTGGGTTCTGGTGGAGAACAAGGTTTTGCTGCAGAAGGTCTCATCGTACCGCAAGGCGGAAGGGAGCTTGCTGGGCTAGGTTCACTAGGTCTGAGAACCATGGTCTTCTTGGCCACTTTGGGGCTATCAGAGGAAAGTTCCCGCTGGGGTGTCGTATTTTCCTTAAGACTTTCTGAAGCAAAGGCATACGCTTCTGCGGAAGGACCACACCTCACTCAGGGCATCCACTGCCTCTGCATGAGGACACCAATACCAACTGAAGAACCTGTGGGTCTCAGCACTGTGGCTTGAGGCAAACAGATCTATCTGCGGTTGTCCGAACCAACTGCTTAGTAGTGCGAACACCTCTGGGTTCAACTGCCACTCTTCGGTGTGAACATCTTCGCGACTTTGCCAGTCTGCCAGAACATTAAATTCCCTCACCAGATGCACTGCCGACAGAGAAAGAAGATTCTCCTCTGCCCAGCTCTGTAAGCTGGAGGCCTCCCGAAGCACTGACCTTCTTTTTGTGCCTCCTTGGTTGTTTATGTATGCCACTGTGATGCTGTTGTCCGACCACACCTTTACTCCAGTGTTCCACAGTCTGGACTGGAAATGAAGCAGAGCTAGGTGAACCGCCCGCATCTCCAGGACATTTATGTGCAGACGCCGTTCTTGTAGTGACCAAATCCCAGGGATTGAAATTAAGTTCTGCGTCCACCAGCCAACAGGGCTAGTAGCTAGGAAAATCCACCAGCCCCACAGATTCTTCCACTTGCTCAGCTGGTGTACTTATTGAAATTGTACCTTCTGCAGCACAAGCCCACAGGGCTAGTTTAAGGAAAATCTTACCAATGACATTGAGGGAAATAGTGAGCTGGAGATACAGACAAGGTTCAGGGAGCTGGTCAGGGTTTGTCATGACATAGGATGGGCGATTTCCTTCTTGGAAATCCTGCCGGTGCCGAGGGCTAGTGGGGAAAACAAGAAGATTAGGGAGATAAATCAGTGGCTCAGGGAATGGTGTGGGGCCAGTGGGTATGGGTTGATGGGGGACTGGGGGGGGAGACATGGGAGGATAAGGGGCTGTATGCTAGGGATAGGCTCCATCTCAATTTGGAGGGAGGGAAATCCGTAAACTGAAAATAGAGGGGTTCACTGGTGAAATGTGGGGTTTAAACTTGTGAAGGGGGGAGGGATGGGAGAAGAGGCCGTCGAGGGGGAGTCCGATAAAGGAGGGACTCTGTCTCCACCCCCCCTAGGTACCTGGAGAAATACATGAAAAGGCCGACTGGTAAGGTGCAGACCGGGGGGGGGGGAGAGAGATGGAGGCCCCATGGGAATGCGAGCAGGGGAAATGAGAGTATAGGAAAGGGGTGGAGGGCGGTCCTGCTAAATGCCAGGAGCTTAGGCAATAAAATGCCTGAGCTCCAGCCAATGCTAGCTGAGAGAAAAAGTAGATGTGTCAGCTGACACTGAGACCTGGGCCACCACAGGGCACGACTGGGACCTGAACCTGGAGGATTACACTATGTTCAGGAAGGACGGGGGAGGGGGAGCACTGATAGTCAATAACTGCATTGGCATAGGAGGAGTGGAGGAGGCGGAGGGACCGTGGAGGCGATTTGGGTCACCTTGATAAAAAAGGGGGGGGGGCAAGAGAGTTAAAATATGAGTAGTGTACAGATCCCCTGCGCTGGCGGAGGAACTGGAGAGTGTGGTGGCAGATGTTGGGAGACACTGTAGATTGAGCAGGGGAAGGGTGGTGGTGTTGGGCGACATAAACATGCCAGGAACGGACTAGGGGACTACGACATCCTCGGTGATCAAGAAACAGAGATTGTTGGATGTCTTTCAGGATGCTTTCCTAACCCAGCAGGTGGGGGAGCCGACCAGGGAGGCGCAGATACTGGATGTGGTCCTGGCGGACAGTGACCAGATTGGGGGCCTGGAGGTAAGGGACCCGTTGGCGGGGAGTGACCATGCCAAGGTCTGGTTCTGCCTGGACCTAGGAGGGAAAGAAGGCTGCACAAAGACAGAGGTAACCGACTTCAGGAGGGCGGATTTCAAGGAAATGGGAAGCATCCTTAAGGAGCATTTGGACGGGATAGGGCCGGACATGGATGCTGACAGTAGGTGGGAAATCATCGGGGGGGGGGGTGCAGGATGCTACCAGCACCTGTGCAAGAGTGAGACGCAAATGCGGTAGGGTCCAAAAACCCTGCTCGTGGTCCCGGGAGGTTCAGGAGGTGGTGAGGGAAAAGAAGGTGGCCTATGGGCATTTCAAGCGCTCAAGTAGTGAAAGGGATTGAGGGGAGTACGAGCTGATGGCCAGAAGGACCACTAGGGTGGTGAGAGCGGCCAAGGCAAGGAAGGAGCAGAACCTGGCCAGGGAAATTAGGAGAGGGAACAAAGGGTTCTTTAGATACATTGGCAGAAAAAAGAAGGGCGACGGGGCAGATTAGCAGGTTAAAACAGGGAAGGGATGGGTACAAGACCCAGGGAGCAGGCTGAAGTACTAAAATGAGAACTTTGCCTCAGCTTTTACCAAGGGAAATGGGGGCTGCATCATACATGGAGGAGACGGTGAAACTGGGGGGCTTACTGATCCGTGGGGTCTGGGGAGAGGGGAGCTATCACTGGTAGGAGGAAGACAAAACAGGGCGACGAAGAAGCGGAGGTGGAAATCATGGCAGAGAGAGTGAGGAAAGCCCTCAGGTCCCTTAAGATGGAGAAAGCACTGGGCCGGATAAATTAAATCCCAGAGTACTGAGGGAACTGGCGGATGTCCTGGCGAAACACCTGGCGGAGCTTTTCAGCATCACTCTGAGGGCGGGGTGGGTGCCCCAGGACTGGAAGATGGTGCATATAGTGCCTATCCAAAAGGGTGGATCAAGGGAGGTGGCAGGGAACTACAGGCCCGTCAGCCTGACATCTGTGGTGGGCAAGGTGATGGAGGATATTGTCAAGGAGGGACTGTGGGGGGGGACTGGAAAAGTCGGGGTGCCTGGACGACAGACAGCATGGCTTCGTCCCGGGGAAATCGTGTCACAAAAACCTTGTGGAGTTCAATGATTGGGTGACGAGTGCCTTGGACCTGGGTAGGCCGGTGGACATCCTCTTTCTTGACTTCAGCAAGGCGTTTGACTCTGTTTCTCACGGGGGCCTGTTGGATAAGCTGGGGGAAATGGGGGTGAGGAATCAGATGGATAGGGAACTGGCTCCAAGAGGGTCTTGGTTGGGGGGTAGTCTATCTCCAAGGAATGTCAGTGGGGTCCCTCAGGAATCGGTCCTTGGGCCCCTCCTGTTCAACACCTAAATCTCTGACATAAGGAAGGGTATCAGTAGTGAGATGAGTCTCTTTGCAGATGACTCAAAGCTGGGGCAGGATGGGGAGGAGGGGAGGGTGGCCCTACAGGGGGACCTGGAGGCTCTGGAAAGGTGGTGTATAAAGTGGAAACTGAGGTTCAATGCAGGTTACTGCACCTGGGAGTCAGAAACCTGGGCCAAGTGTAAACACGGGGGGGGGGGGTTGGAGAGAACGCAACAAGTCTCGATGGCTGAGAGGGACCTGGGGGTGGTGGTGGATGTCAAGATGAACTCGGGAGACTTGTAGGAGGGCAGCGGCCAAGGCCAACAGGATGCATCACTAGGGGGATCACCTCCAGGAGGAGGGAAGTGATATTCCCTCTGTATAACTGCTTGGTGATGCCGCACCTCGAGTACTGTGTGCAGTTTTGGAGGCCACACTTAAACAGGGACATTGAACTCCTGGAGAGGGTCCAGAGGAGGGCAACCAAAATGATCTGAGGCTTGGGGGAAAATGACCTATGGTGAGAGGCTCGAAGATATAGATATGTACACACTGTAAGAGAGAAAGGACAGAGGGAACATGACAGAGGCCCTCAGGTACATGAAGGGGTAAACAGGGGAGGCACAGTCAGGGTGCTCTGAAGAAAGTGGGGGCAACTTGAGGGCATGGATGGAAGCTGGGGGGGGGACTCAGGGGAGAAAGAAAGAGGCGCTACTTCACTGAGAGGGTGGTAGAACCATGGAATGTGCTGCCCGGGGGGCTGGTGGAGGCAGAGACTGTGGAGAGGTTCAAGAGGGAGTGTGACAGGTACAGGGGAAGAGTTCTGGAAGCAAATCCAATGCAGCGAGAATACCCTGGACTGGGAAGGGAGAAGCCCGAGAGGGCAGGAGGCGCAGCAAGGTCAGCTCCCAGGGTGGGAGCTGACCAAACAAGTAGACACAAAAGACCGCTACGCCTATTCTGCTGGCGTTTTAGTATGTTAGTAATACAAAATCTACCAGCATTTGGCTAGTCGACCAGTGCCAATTTCAAACCCTGAAATCCCAAGTGGGAAGTTGATCCAGGTCTGCCCTCCACCCGTGCAGGCTTGCATCGGTTGTGAGAATCATCTCAAGCGGGAGTTCCAACAGAACACCCTTGTTGAGATTCTGCACATTCAGCTACCAACTCAGGGAGGGACGAAGCTGATGGGTGAGGAGGATCCAGGCTTGATAACCCTCTTGAGGACGGGTCCCAGGCAGTCAGTAGCCCCGTCTGAAGAGGCCGCATGTGGAAGCGGGCCCAGGGAATCAAGTCTATTGCTGCTGCCATGAAGACCAGAATCCGCAGTAGCGTGTGGGCTGACACTGAGGACCGAAGCCTGAGCCATGGTCATATCTCCACCAGCAACATCTCCTCCCGGGAGGGTGATAGGAACAGCCTCCCTACTTTTGTGTTGAAGATCGCCCCCAAGTGCTCCAAGGACTGCAATGGCTCTAAGGTGTGCTTCTCCCGGTTTACCATCCAGCCATGCGATTCCAGGATCTCCAGGGTCCTGGATACCAATCTCATCGCAAGAAGCCTCATCGGTGCTCGAATGAGCAGGTCATCCAAATTAGGGTAGACGTGATGACTCTCCTGTCGTAGTTCAGCTACCAAGACAATCAATACCTTTGAGAAAACTCGAGAGACTGTTGCAAGGCCAAACAGTAGAGCCCTGTACTGGAAAATTGGCCCAGAATCAAGAACCTGAGGTACCTCTGGTGAGACTGATGGATGGGGATGTGAAGGCAAGCATCCGTCAGATCTACTGAGGCCAAGAAATCCCCTGGCTGAACAACCCGGAGTATCGTCCTCAGAGACTCCATCTTGAACTCTCCTCCTCCCAATCTCTTTGTATTACTGGATGTTACCGACCTCCCTCAGCGGGTGTAAAGGCGCTAGTTCATGTACACAAGGAACTGAGCACACTAACCTTGAGGGTCATCATTCTGGGTGACCTCAACTTTAACTGTCTTTCAGCAAGCTCTGAACCTCTTAAAGAACTGTTTAACACCCTCAGGCTTACCCAACTAATTCCTGAAGCCACAAGTCCCAATAAGTAAAACCCAGCCAACAGTACCTTAAAGGGGAAGTCTCCCATAGTTTCACACCCATATTTTCCCAACTCCTTATGTGTAACTGTTGTGTTCCTCCTCTAGTTGCCAGCAGTCCTATTGCTGTCCAAATCTAGATTATAAATAAAAATATACAGCCCCCAGAAGTTATCACTGCGTTCGTCCTCCATTTTACCATCACTGCTGCTGGAGGATGATGTCATCAGAGCAACAGATAATGGTGCTGCACTAAATGCTGTTCCACCAATAAACAAAACCCACTATGTTTGGTCCCCCACTTGAGAAATGGGGGAACTCGTTAAGTGTTGTGCACATCCTGAAGTGCAGGCCTAATAGGGACAAGGACCATACGAGTGTGATTCAGCACTGATTTGACATGTATATACAGTATGCCTATAAGGAAGTGCCTGTATGTGTTGTGTTAATGTTTCTGTTAGCAAAAACAGTTTACCTAATAGATGACTGTGGGTACAAAGAGAGTCTTAAATGGTATTATATAGCTGTTGTATTATGTTCTGTGTGTCTTAGCATTTTCTGTTTTGATTGACCCCAGCAGTGAGAAACAATCTTGCAAAAATGCCCCTTTCCCTTTGTAACTAGGCAGTCAGTGATTGGATGGCTGATGTAAGGCAATAAAGAGTTCAGCTATAACAAGATATAGGTTACCAGGACAACATCAGCTACAGCATATGGAAGAAGAGTAATCTAGTAGTTAAAGCACAGGCACAAGAACTGGGAAACTCTGGTTCAAATCCTACTAAAATCCCTTACTCTCTAACCCTTAACAAGTTCCCCTAACCTCCTTGGGAACTGTGATGGCCCCTCAGATCCATGACTTTAACAGTGCCCCCATTTCCATTATAAATCAGTGGCAGTGATGTGAAAGCTACAGCACTTCACTTTGAAGGTACCGGAAACAAGCTGTGGCAGCACCCCCATAATGCCAGCATTTGAAGTAGGATGTCCCTCACAAATCAGATGCTACACTTCAGTTGTTGTAGGTAAAGAAACTAATCAATCTCAGTGTTTGTAGTACTCTGTATTTGCTTAGCTCATTCCTCCCATGTCCTATGCATTCTGTGTATTGGTATTTCCAGTCAGAACCCAGATGTAAGGAGCATGTGAAATGTAAAACAATACACTTTATAAAGTAAGTGATCTAGCTCTCCACTTTCAGGCTGCTGAAAGGGGAGTGTATAATTTGTGCAAAGGAGGAATTCAGTCTTGTGTGATGCTTTGGGAAACTGCTCAAGCCTACCTTGTAAATGAATCCTCTCAAAGGTGTTCACCTGGTTCACTACAGAGAGACTGATCGACTGCTCGATTGATTGATTGGTTGGTTGATTGGTTGATTAACTGATTCAGTCTACTGCTTTCCACAACATGTTACAACTGTCTCACAGAGAGAAATGAGCAGTACACAGCAACAGCTTTTGTTTCCTGTGAATGAAATACTATTAGATGTATTATTTGCTCTACACATGCAGTATTAAGGCTACAAGCACCACTCCCTGTGTGAGCTGCATGACAGAACTGTCTTAAGCCATTGCAAACTTAAACTAAAATCAGGACAGACAACATTGATACCCTTATGTTTTTTTCTGCAGTGACATCAAGGAATGGGAGGGGCTGTATTACAAGTGACTCACTGCATGTAAATGGAGGCTTGCTTGACATTTTACCACCTTGTGTCAGAGCCTCCAACTCTAGATATGTGTTGCATCAGAAAAAATGGCTGATCTTTTATTGACATATGTACAGTACTTGATGTAATGTATGATAAATACATCAGATATATCCAAATCATAAATATACGGGAGTCTTCTTTAATTGACCTTATCCTAGTTAATAAACCCCACCTATTCACCCATTCAGGTGTTTTTTTTTCACAGATCTTAGTGACCATTGTTCCACTGCTTGTGTGAGGTCCGCTCTCAAACCAGTCTTCTCTTCAAGATACATATACAAAAAAAGCAAACATAACTTTGATCCTCTAGCATTCCTCACTGAACTACAAATTTCAAACTGGCAAGATTTCCATCTAGCCAAATCAGTGTGTGAAGCTTATGAAGCCTTTCAAAGTATTGTACTTGCTGTTACAGACAGACGTGCACCGTTGGTTAAAGTTCGCTCAAAGAAAAAAATCAAGCCTATGGGTTCACGGCCAGCCCAAAGGCCGCCTTACTTAACAGGGATGTTCTTTGGAAAAAAGCATGGGAAACCAAGCTTCCCACTGATTGGTTGGCTTAATTACTGACAAACAGACAATCCTAGAGCTCCTTAATAGTCACTTTGCCACTGCTGTGCTCACCTTTGGTTCCTCACCTGCCTACAACCTCAGTTCTCAAATTTGCAGACAGGATACTGTTAGACCAACTACCATTACTTCTGTCTCTAATATGGCCTTCTCCTTTAGCCCTGTATCTCTGAAACAAGTGAAAGATCTACTTCTAGCCCTAGACACCAGAAAAGGTGTGGGTGCTGCCCTTATCGACCCATATTTTCTGAAACTCGCCTCCCATGTATTGTCAGTACCCATCACCCATCTCTTTAATCTATCTCTTGCCCAAGCAGACCTCCCCTCTGTTTGGAAACTGCTGATGACATGGTCATATACATTGCCAGGCCTATTTAAATCTGGTGACCCAAGTGATCTAAACAATTACAGACCAATATCTCTACTTCCTATCCTCTCTAAACTGCTCGAGAAAGTGGTTAACATGCAGTTTAGGACGTTTTTGGACTCCACCAACCTGCTTAATCCTGCCCAGTCAGGATTCAGAGCTTGCCATAGTACAATGTCCACACTTGCAAAGGTCACCAACAACTGGCAGAATTCCTTGGGTGCTAAGAAATATGAATGTGCCTTGTTTCTTGATCTAAGCAAGGCATCGATACAGTGGACCACGTCCTGCTGCTGGACACTCTTCGGAGCACTGGTCTAGACTCATCTGCCCTGAAATGGTTCAACTGTTATTTCACTGGGAGATTCCAACAGGTTAAAGCTCAAGGGGATTTTTCTCCCCTAAAACTGCTCCAAAGATGTGTGCCACAAGGGTCCATTCTAGGACCACTGCTCTTTACTTTACATATTAATAACATTGATTCAGGAATCAAATCATCCGACATTCACCACTTTGCCGATGACATGGCCATATACATTGCTAGGCCTACCCCAGAGCAGGCCTGTATGGACCTACAGCTGGACTTTAAATCAGTTACAGTTAAATGTATTGAGCCAAAAACTACTTTTAAATGCAAAAAAAAAAAAAAAAAGGCCATATTTTTCTTACCTTCTGCCCTAGGTCAAAATCCTTCTCTACACAGCCTAACTCCTTAAATTCTATCGCTTCTGGGTGAACTTATCGAATATGTGACTACATTTAAATATCTGGAGGTCTGGACAGACCACAAGCTCACATTTTCTGACCACACTGAGGAACCTGCAAAGAAGCTAAGGCACAGACTGGGCCTGTTCCTCCGTATTAAGCATCTCTTAACTTATGAAGCCAAAAAACGGCTGGACCAAACCACTTTCCTATCTTTACTGGACTATGCAGACTTCTTTTATAGCTAAGGTCCTGCCCTCGCACTTTGAGATTTATCACTGAACTACCTTACCCACCACTGCTCCCTGTATTCCACAGTAGGTTGGACATCCCTTACGTTCAGAAGGCAAAGGAATACCACCTACTGGACTTTTAGCGCCATCACCCATAAGCTTCCCCAGTATATCTCTGACTGTTTGCCCCATGCGCTGTAGGCAACTACTCTCTTTGCGCAGCCTCTCCTTCATCTCCCTATCCATTCCTAATGTTAATTTGTGTTTTGGTAAAGCGTCTATAAGCTATGTACTTCCTCACCTGTAGAACAAACTGCAAAAAAAAAATTAAAACTGAAGTTGGCTGCCCTGACAACATTCTTCTCCATCAAAAAGCTATTCTCACAGTTCTTCACCGAATCCTGCAACTGCCTTCCCCGCCAGTCAGTCAAATAAGTGACGGACGTCCGTCTCCATGCCTTGTGACTTCCTGCTTTATCTATCTATCGCTTCCTTCTACCTTCATCTCCCTAACACCTCTTTTACCCCTTCCCCTGAACTGTTCATGTATATACTGTATATCATCGTATTGCCTATATATTTTTTTCATCCTTTCTCTTTTCTTTGAGTCATTATGCCTATTTTGCCTTGTACAGCCCTTGCTTAACATTTTACTACGTTTTGTCTGTTCTTCCACGTTTTTTCCACGACTGTACATCTACCTTATTTATTGTATTACATATAACGTGGGTTCCTAAAATACTGTCTTCTGATTCGTCCAACAGGTCACCTGACCACTGATTAATCTCCGATATACCCACAGTTGCAAGTTCACATGGTTTTATTTCACCATTTCTTTAGATAAAACTCTAACAAAACATTGCCCATGTTATAAGAGGATTAATCCACTCCAGGGTATGGGTTTACTGAGCATTAATCCATGCCTGGGTGGTTAAAGTCACTCGGCTTCGCCTCGTGACTCCAACCCCCCCCCCGGCGTGAATTAATGCTCAGTAAACCCATACCCTGTCGTGAGGTAATCCCTCCTTATTTTGTTTTACTTTTTATGTGTATATGTCCAGGTCCACTTTGCAAATGAGCTCGCTCAACGGTGCTCTGCCTGGTAAAATAAAGATTGATTGAACGTTGTGTGATGCACAGATTTGTTCAGATGCTTCAGATCCAAAATGGGCCTGAACCCCCGGACTTCTTGGGAACTATGAAGTAAAGGGAGTAGAACCCTTGACCCTGCTCGTTTGGGGGAACCAGAACTATAGCCCCGATTTGAATGAGAAAGGTCAGAGTGTCTGACACCGCCTGGTGTTTTTCCACTTGCTTTAAAACCAGGGACGGCAGAAAACGACTCCTTGAGGGAACCGTTGAGAATTCTATGGCATAGCCTAGGTAAAGAATTTCCAGAACCCAGGTGTCTGACGTTGTCTGGGCCCATCCTGCAAGAAATTCCTGAAGTCTTCCACCAAGGGGAAGTGGACAGGAATGATCCAGCGTACCATCATTGTGAGATGCTAGGCCTTTGTGTTGGTCCACCTCCGAGGCGCCTGGGAAAGGAGCTTCTACTGCCATATTCTCTATTGCTTGAATAGGTACCTCTGTTCCTTTGGGTACTGAAGTTCCGGAAGGGACGAAACCCTCCCCGGGATTGTCTGCGCCGACCATCACCCAGGCCTCGTTGAGGAGCTGTGGCCTTACACTGCTGTTCTGACACTGGGAAGTGACCCTTCCTATCCTGCACATCCTGCAGGATAGAATCCAGACCAGACCAAACAATAACCTTCCTTCAAAAAAAAGACTAAACAGTTTTGTCTTTGGAGACTGATCAGCAGACCAATGTCTGAGCCACATGGACCTCATGGCCGACGCAGTGTAGTAGGCCGAGCAGGCCGACAAGCATAAATTGTCCACTGTGGAATCCCCAAGGAAGACAGATGGCCACCAGCTGAAAAATAATGGCACCCTCCAAATCAGGACGAATATAGTCAGTCAGTATAGTGACCCAGAGGTTCAAGGCTCTGGCAACAATAAATGAAGCACAGGAAGTACGAATGTTTACATCTGAAGTGGTGAAAGCTCTCCTGCATGAGGTATCCATCCGCTTGTCATGTGAGTATGATAGTGCCAGAGCCCCTTCCATTGGAATAGTAGTGTGTTTTACAGAATTATAAACAGCCTTGTCTGCCGGGGGAGGGAGGTCCCACTTGCGAGACCTCTTCTCTAAAAAGGTATAATTCCTAGTTCTTGGTTTTGGGAGATTTCTTCTCTCAGTCACACCTGCCAATTCCTGTTCAATAATTTGGTCACAGTGGAGAAAACCTGGGAAACATTTTGGAGCAGAGGATGCTGTTAATAAAATTGGATTAACCTCCAGTGGCTCCACGGACTGCTCCTCCTTGAGCTGTAAAGATCTATATGCCTCAGCCATCAAAAAGGACAAGGACTTATTATCAAAGTGGGGTGGAATCGGTATCTTGGTCTTGGGTTATGTCTACTCTCCTTCCTCTACCTCCTCCTCAGAGAAGACATCCTCCTAGTCTGAAAGTAGTTTTTAAGGTCAGGCGTTTTCCCAAGATCCCTGCAATCATCATCCTGGCCTTCCAATGGGTCAGGGTTGGGATCTGCCTGCATATCTGATTCCGCAGCCTACTCCTGCTGCATCACACATGGATGTGCCTGTGTGGCTCTCTGACCCAGGGGGCCAAATGTAAGATGCCACTGTTGAAAAAGAAAACAGAGGCTTAGGATTCCAGAAGACCACATATACACAGCACCCCCCCAACCTGGGCAACTCTGACAAACTACCCCCACCCCACACATTGCTTTCTGACTTAGTAGTAAGCAAATAACATATCACCCACAGTTAGATCACTCCATAGCGCAAAAGACAAGTGACCCCTCAGAACCCCTACACTCCCCAAAATCTGTACCTACCCGAGGCACCTTTTTGTTTGTTTTTGTTTTTAAAAGGATTGTAAAAAGAGACCATAAAAAACACCATAGCAAGGCATAAATGGCTCCCAGCCCACACAGGGAGTAGGAAACAAAAAGGCAGGTTATTCAATTAAAAAGCAGCAGCTTAACAGGCATGATTTAAATTTAGGGGTGCTCCCTTAAAAACAGATAGCCCCAACCTGCATAGCACAACTGCAGCCCCTACTGAAATCTTGAAACCTGAAATTCTTTAGAGAAAATAAAGTAGCCCTGTCCCCTTCAAATGGCACAACACAACTGGGGAGTTGCCGTTAGTGCAAGGAATCCTTAGGTGCCAACATTATAAATCTTGGGCAATGCCATTCCTCTGGTAGGGGTGCACTACATCCATTTGTAATGATTACCCACTGACAATGTGGAGTGCTACAGAAATGGTTTCACTCAGCTATGTTTCATCACTTCCACTGCCATGGTCGTCCATGTGTCTAGAGGAACACACCAAACTGTGGTCTGTACCTTCTCACTGGGATTCTTCTCTAGTCTGATAAGCTTCAAAGTCCAAGAAATGAAAAGGCACATTCACATACCTGGTCACTAGCATCAACTCTCAGACAACCCATCTGCTCCAAAGACTGAGCAGCTTCAGAAAGCCCACAGCCCACTTACTCTCTTATCTCAACTATATTAGTGTTAATCAGTCTTAGCCCCACTCTCCCAATACTATGTTCTTGCATGTATATCCTGTCTTTCCTTTGTGGTGTACTCACTTCTTAAAAGAACCCTTTACTTGTAACTGCTTAACAAAATACCACATATTCATCAATACACAACGATCTGTTTCAAGGCAGTCTCTTGCAGCAGATCATAACACATGGGATATCGGCTGCAGGCGTAATTTCTTCCAGTTGACTTCTCAGCAGTCGACCCTGGGACCACTTCCCCCTACACTATCATGTGGTGTCTGTATGGCAGATATAAAAGGGGGAGGTCCCAGCTACTCCTCAGTTCTTTTCAACCGAGACCTGCATGCAACAAGTCCTCCTTCAGAGCTCTGCTTACCAGTCGTCGATGAAGAGATCTACCAATCAAACATTCATTCTCAACAGGTTCATCTACTGATGTCTTCGGATCCCTTATTCCAAAGGTGTTCCTGTGATAATCGGATTGCCACAGAGTACTTCCAGAACATCTGTTCAGTGCCTTGGCCCTGTACACAGCACCCGGGATTGTACCTCTGAAAACAGTTCAACACAGGATCACCTCGGGGTCTCACCGCTCTGCTGGTCACCCCTCCTCATCGACGGCCCTGGGACCGGGTGGGAAGCATGCTAGCAGGACTATGCATGTTTCTCCCGAGCCCTCGTCATGGACAAGTACCCTGAGCTCTACAAAAAGATAAGTTCCTGAGATGGTAGCCGCTGTTATGTCATCTTCTACACCATCGACGACTTCTGGCTACTCTCTTACCTCTGTCAACAGCTCCTCCGTCGACGGTAAGTACAGCAGGAGTACCTGAGAAAGATAGGCACTGATAAGTCGTCTTCTACACCGTCGATAGCTGGCTCTTCTCTTATCTACTGCATTCAGGTGTACCTGAGCTAGTAGCCTCTATAATGTCGTCTTCTACACCATCGACGATAGCTGGCTCCTCTCTTCCCTCCACTGACGGTGAGTTCAGGTGTACCAAAGCTGGTAACCACTGTAATGTCATTTTCTACACCAGTGACAACAGCTGGCTCCTAACTGTCGACGGCGAGTTCAGGGGTTCTTCTGCGTCTTCCAGAATGACTGCCTCCACCTTCTTGGACTGCCATCTTCCATTGGCGATGACTTCTGGCCCACTGGTGAGTCTCTCGTCAACGACCAGCCTGATCTCTGGGAGTTCTGTTGCCTGCCTCATTAACACCATTGGGGCTACACAGTAGTACCCGCACAAATGTATTCTACTTTCGGTGCACTGCGCGGAATTGCATTGTAGCGCTCTACCGGTTCTTCAATGGGTTGCACATTTGCATGGTGGCAGTATACTACACTACCATCACACATTTGGCCTGTCGACGATCCTCTCTTCAACGTCCAACCAAGTTTCTCAGAGCTCAATGTTAGCTCCCTCATCGACCATGCAACATGAGTTTTAACACGGTAGAGGTATACGATAAATGGGTTGCGCATTTGTGCAGTGGCTCTATACCATGCAGCCGCTCTGCTTTTGCGCAATCGTCACTGTATACTCGCGCCCTCATCAGGGTTTGTTAGGTTGGCACCACTGCCTTCCTCTATTCTTTCAGTGGTTCCCATTCGCTCTGTCCATGCAGACAGGGCAACTGGCCATGGTGGATGTCCAGGCTCTAGTGCAACACTATCCTGGCCCATCTGAAGATCTGCCCCAAAAGGGAGAGGAGGAGATCCCTGCCTCTGCTCTCTCTAGGCCTCCTTTGACCTCAAGAGCAGCCAGTTCTTCCTGTTTTAGAAACACAGAAACACAGACTTTCACGGCAGATAAGAACAGCTTGGCCCATCCAGTCTGCCCATTTCCCTATCTACTGGATAAGCTGCAGATCCTAGTAAACCAATAGTCTACTTCTTCCTAAACCCCACCAAAATTGCCTCATGTCTGTCCAATGCATTCTTGAATTCCCCAGATTACATCCTAGGGATAGGGACTTAGTGAATCCTTTAAGACCTAACAATCCACACCTTCCAAAATATGCGCCGGCCCCTGACATGACTGATCTGCTAGACCTCAACAACCCCCGGGGTCTCCAAAGACATTGGCGGTCATGGGGAAGGCAGTGTTCTGCACTTCTCAAAGTACATGAGTCTCCTACTCAAGGCCTCTACACTCTTGGTTCGGACCCTTCCTGCTGGTTCTCCTCAGGATGATCACACTGCAAAGTTGTCTGCTGCGATGACAGTATGCCGCCACCTGCTTCAGGCCACATATAATGCAGTTGATACACTGGCTTGGGCCCCCTCTGCGGACATTTGTCTCACACACCATGCAAGATAGCTGACAGTTTCAGGTGTCTCATATCCCTGCTACCCTCTGGCAGGGTTAGCCTTCGGCTTAATGGCTTTTCTCTGGACATAGGGCAGGAAACCCCTAATAACACGACTGTCGGGGGCAGGTTTTCCCTGTCCCTCCCAGGGTGGGAAGAGGTTTACTTCAGATACTCCACTCTCTTTGAACCTGTTCCTGCATTGGTCTTACATGATGAATTCAATGCTCCTTTCAAAACACATGCCACTGAACCAGTTCCTCTTCCACAGAAGGGTGCGGAAATTTCTTCCCATTTCTTCCTGGTTCCCAAATAGACAGGGAACTTACGCCCCGTTTTGGATCTCAACAGTCTCAACATCTGTATCAAAGACCAAAAGTTTGGGATGGTGTCTTTTCCGTCACTTTTTCCCTTACTGAACGAAAGGACATTGGCTCTGCTCTCTCGATATGTAGGATGAATCCTCCATATCCTGATGCACCCTGCTCACAGACGGTTTCTCCATTTTCTGTTTCAGGGACTTCATTACCAGTTCGGGACCGAAGTCCAAGAGGGGCCCTGCGCAACGTCTCCAATATTTCGGAGCCATCTTAGATGCCTTTGTGGGGATGGTATATCTACCCATAACTCAAGTGGATGCCCTGATTGCTTTGGCATGCTGACTACAGAGTCCAGCAGACTGGTCTCGGCACGAGACTACCTGTCCCTCCTGGGACATTTGGCAGCCGCAATTCCGACAGTCCCCCAATGCCGGGTTCAATATGAGGGTTCTTCAGTGACCCTGGAGAGTCCAATGGGGCCAGAAAGCGGATGATTTTGATGCACCCGGTGCTGCAGTCTTCCCCAGCTCTTCGAGCTCTACAATGCTGGAAGTCCATTAACAACTTAATGCGAGGCATGCCATTTCATTCTCCTGTCCCGTATCTCATTTTAACCACAGACGCCTCCTTGAAAGGATGAGGAGCTCATCTCAAAGTCCAGCCCCAAGGATCATGGACGCCAGCAGAGGCCCATCTCTACACCAATGCCCTGGCGATGAGGGCAGCTCTCTATGCCTTACAAGCATTTGAGACTCACCTTCCACCCGGCTGCCTTCAAGTGCAATCACACAATTCTACAGTAGTTCACTGCCTAAACAAGCATGGTGGCACCCATTCTTGACCTCCCTGCAGAGGAATATCCATCTTCTAGCAGTACACATCTCAGGGGTATCCAACACCCTAGCGGATGCCCTAATCGGATCCACTGCCCTAACCCACAAGTGGGAAGTCTTACTGGATGTCCTAAACGAAATCTTCCACCATGAGGCCGGCCAGAGTTGGGCATATTTGCCTCTCCGAAAAACGGCCTCTTTACTGCTGTCTCGAGTGAGGTCCTTGAACTGAATGGCAGGACACGTTATCTCTTTCCTGAATGAGAAGATTTCTTTATGCCTTCTTGCCCTTTCCTCTCGTTCAGAGAGCACTACTCAAACTGGTCTGGGTCGGGGCACCTATGATTCTCACTGCATCATTCTGGCTGAGACAGATTTGGTTCTCTCTGCTTCTACAGTTCTCGGAACCAGATCCCTTACCTCTGCCAATTTGCTGGGCTCTGTTGTCCCAGGCACAAGGCACCCTGCTACGCCCGGACCTTCACTCCCTTCATCTGCACACCTGGCTCCTGAGAAAATAGTCCTCTCACACTTTGGAGTGTCCCAAAAGGTAGCGGAAGTCCTCCGGAATACCAGGAAACCGTCTACATGGTGTTCCTAGTCTATGAAGTGGAAACACTTCTCCATTCAGGCATCTACACCGGACTTAGATCCTTATGAGTGTTCCCCTCGGAGTGTCTTAAGAGTATTTGCTCTCCTTGTTGAAGGATGGACAGACATATTCCTCTGTAAAAGTCCACTTTTCTGCTATTGTCACATTTAATTTACCTGTGGGCAAAACACCATTGTCCCAATTACCTTTGATTCAAACTTTCATCCCCCTATCCGGGATTCAGTCCCTGTGTGGGATTTGAAATTTGTGCTTGAAAAATTGACTACGAGTCCTTTTGAACCTGCTGACTCCAACAGCCTCCATTATCTTTCTTGGAAAACTATATTCTTAGTTGCCACTACATCTGGAGGATGTATTCCAGAATTAGACACTACTGTACAAATCTCAACCTACCTGCCATTTCATAACGGTTGGGTGTATTTACACATAGCCCCGTCATTTTTGCCATAGGTTGTTTCTGAATTTACTTTAAAATCATGCTTTTCACTTGCCAGTGTCATATGCGGAGCAGACATATCCAGGGGAATTCCTACTTCATTCTCTCGCTGTGCACAGCACATTGAGAATTTATCTTCTCCGCACTTCATATTTGCAAACAACTGAGCAACAGTGTATCTCCTTCACCCCGTTGTTCGCAACCATGTGTCCCCTTCACCCTGGAAACCAGGGCATTCGGATTTCGAAGCAGTGCCTGTCCACATGGTGGGCCAGCTGCATTACAAAAAAACTCTCACTGAGGTCGTAAAACTCCATTCTACCAGAGGCATGGCTGCCTCTACGGCGTGTTCCTGGGGCATCTCTGCCTTGGATATTTGTGAAGCCCTACGTGGTCTACTGTACATGCCTTCACCAAACATTACAGTCTAGACATCACTTCAAAGCATCTGACCAATTTTGAACAGGCTGTCCAACAAGGCCTCCTGTCCAAAGTCCTGATGGTTCGCTTCCTCCTCCCACTTGGCATAATCACTGCTTGGGAATCTTCCCATGTGTTACGATAACCTGCTGCAACAGATTGCCTCAAAGAAAATAGTACAGTTGATTAAGAACTTACCGCAACAGCAGATCTTCAAGAGCATCTCCTGCAGCTGGTCATGCAGCCTTGCCCTCCTTCCCCCTTGCTGTTACTTCAGAAGGGTTCTTTGCTCCTGTTTTTTACGACTCCATGAGCTGCTGCCTTATTTTCCCTCCTCGGTTCCCACTGGAGGCCTAGGAAATGTTTTCACATTCGATCGTCAGGATGGAAAAGAACTAAGGAGTAGCTGGGACCTCCCACTTTTATACTTGCCATATAGACACCACATGGTAGTGTAGGGGGAGGTCCGAGGGGCAACTGCTGAGAAGTCATCCCGAGGAAATGACGTCTGCGGCTGATATCCCATGTGTTATGACCTGCTGCAAGAGATACTCTCGAAGATCTACTGTTACGGTAAGTTCTTATGCAACCGTACTCTGCTTATGTACAGCAATCATTTGCTACGCATCTTATTTCACCTGAAAGATGCACATTTGTTTTACACATCCACAACACAAATGTTTTTGAATACAGTTTTCCATACACCTACCATGCTTGTTGTAACTTACATAATCCCTTTCTGGGGTTACTGATTGTGTGCTGGATGCCACCTGACATTCAAGGTTAAAACATCAGCTTCCCCTTGCTGGTGGGTGCAGTGGGTCACAGTGTCAGACGGGAGGGACTTGCTGCAGCAGAACAAGCCAGAATGGAATGCTATAGTGAGAATTCCAAAGGGAGTTCCTTGAGTACCAAAAGACAGAGACTGACACAAAAAGAGCACACACCTGGTCTTTCTGTCCTGTCAGACCTTTTCTCTGCCAGGAGTGATAACTTTGGCAGGTTGCTAGGTGTTGCCAACAGTTCCTTTGATTTCATTACACAGGATGATATTCCACAGTTGAGGCAGCTAAAAGTTCTGTGAGTATTCCTCAGAGAATGTAAATAGTAGGAGATGGCAAGGGTACCCCTGCTCTAACAAAAGAAGTTAATGTGTGCCAAGTGGTGTGTGGTAGAAAGACCCCCCCCTTGGTTGTCAGGCAAAATGGGCACAAAAATCTCTTCCGTGTGTAAAGTCTACTGCAGTACTTTCTTATTCTTTTCTGAGTTATTTCTATCTTTCTACTGTAGCGAATAGGCCACCCACTGCAGTATCTCTAAATACTATCCTGCCCCCTCCATAAAATTCCTTTTCTTCCCTGCCTATTGCCTGTGCCCATGGTAGCAGAAACATGTCTGCTTAGAGAGACGCATGTGGTGTATTTAAAACGACAAATAGAGCCTGCTTGCCCTTTATAATGGGGCTTCTAAGCGCAAATGTTTTGGCTCTCAGAGCTATAGCTATAAGGGGTATTTCCCCGAGTATAGCACTAAAAAGGGAGATTTGAGGTGCTCTGGTCTGTTAACCCCTTCCCAACTGGATATCCACACAGTAGTGCTAAAGCGCAGTATTGCTGAAGGTTAGCTATGAGAAGAAACTTTCCTCATAGCTATGTAAGCATATTTTAGATGAGCATGAGCTCAGAGACAAAAGAAGGGGCTATCCTGTTCTTACCACATCTGCCGCATGTTGCAGCATGAAATTAAAAAGGGGAATTATTGTTTACTACCACTGTGGTGGTATGAACAGGTATTTGTCTCTTAGTCCAGCTGCGATATACGGCTGAAGAAAGTTGAAATGTGAAACAGCCTTTTGGCTACCACTATAGGCAGTAGCAAATGGATTGGAAAATAAATGTCCTTATAATGGCTTTTACAGCCATATACAGATTTGTAGGAAAAGCCGAGCCGAAAGCTGAAGAGGGCTGAAACCTCTAAGCCATTTAAAACAGGTCCAAGTGAAAGTTTTCCCAACGGCTTGAAATTTCAGCCGTAGGAGAAATACAGGAGACTGAATAAAAAGTTTCACATAACATTCGTTAGGGCTAAAATAAGCTCTAAAAAGATAGAAAGAATTTTCTTGTGGTTTTCGTTCTTGACAAAAATGAAACTTTAAAGAGAAGAAAAGTGTTATTCCCTATCTGTTACCTGCTTCTCTGTTACAATAGTATGGGCTCTTTGAAGCCAGCAGCCCCAACTAGAGGTCACTTTATGGGAACAGATGCTGTCAATCACAGAATAGTGGAAGAAGTTTTGCCTCATTTACAATTTAAAATATATACACATTTATTGGAAATTTGGAAATACCTTTGGGTCAGAGACTCCTTTACAAAGGTTCCATGTCACAAGTATTACAAACAAAGAAAGATAGCTTACGTAGCAGTACATAGTCTGGTAGTTACAGTAGCAGTTGTGAGGCTAACAGTATACGTTTCAAATCTGCTGCTCTAGCAAATAACATGAAACCCAATGAGTTCTAACAGTGCTGTTCATACAAATTAAAGATTCCCGTGTCAGGCTGATCCAATTGTCTGTATTAGACTAGTAAATATAATGTACTGTATTAGATTAGAGGAGAACCAGCTGACCTTATGATGCTGTAATCAGTCAATATAAAAGCACCCTTTATGCTCAATTAAGGCAGATTAGTCAGAGAAGCAGTAAGGAAAGGTTGTGTGGCAGTAGACAGCACAAAAAAATAGAAAAAGTTACATGTTATATATTTTCTACTCTGTGGCAAAATTAGCAAGGAAAGATAGTTCTGGGGCTCGAGGAGAGCCTAGCTTTTGAATTTTTTTTTTTGTATTTTTATTTTGCAGTTATGAAATAAATATCACACATAAGTGTGTTTTAAAGTTTCAGATTGTGTCCAGTGTCTAAGTTACCCTAACCCACAAACTCAGTCAGAGAGAGACGACTGAGCTCAGGAAGGCAGCTCTCCTTCCCAGGGGGCGGAGGGGGAGGGGAACACCAGTTCCCACTGCAGAGACTGCCACCTGATGGAAACTGAGGGGCAGTGCAGCAGGAGTGCACGCAAGTAAGGGTAGAGCTGAAGTGTGACATGCTGGTGCACGTGTTCCTACACACCAGCTCAGGGATGAAAACAAAGGAGAATTCCGGGCTGCTACATGTCCTTGCACATCCGACACAGCTGGCCACCCACCAAATCGGTTCCTGTATAAGTGGTGGATAACCATATGTCCGTGAGAAGGCCAGCGATAAGGTTGGGGGTGCCGTCGGGCAGACCCGGGACAGAAGAATAAAATACTAACTGGAAAGAAAAAAAAAAAGGAGGACCTGAGATACAGTCGATATGCCTTGGATACTGAAGTACCAGAGGAAGCCAATGATTAGTTGTGGACTTGCCTGGAATCTGATGAACCCCCAAGGGTTAAAATTTGACTGAGTTTCCAATGGCGCTCTCCAACTGCCACAAGATAGGGTACAATGAAAGAAATGGGAAAGAATGAGGATCTGTAATACAGTACACGTACTCATGACTGCACTTCCTGTCAGAAGGCAACCAGCCAAGGTGAGAGGAGGGGCTGTGACTGCTGCCGATCTGCAACATTATGACTGGTGAGGGTGGGAAGTCCTCAGTGGGTAAGTGGAGAGGATATCTCACATGAGGGAAGAGGAGATATAATGCTTGGTGTGGGGGGGCACTAGCACACCACAGGTTGTATTATACAGGGGGCCAGTGGTGATCAGGGGAGATGGGGTCTACCAGGCATCGGGGATCATTCTTGTTTAACCATACAAAAGCAATCAGGCTACTAGACACCAGGGAATCACTGGATACATGTATTATGGGACAACCGTGAGGAGGGGGACGACCACTAGTCTACCAGGGATCACACGATACATGTATTATGGGGCAATCAGGGGGGCCCACTAGACCACCAGGTATCACAGTATACATGTATTATGGGGTGATCGGGTGGGGGGTACTAGACTAACTGGGATGGGTGGCTGCAGTACAGCCATCCTACCTTCAGGGGTGGGGCCGCAGCCATAACGCTATGAAAATACATAGGTTTTCAGTGGCAGTAAACAGTGCCACTCTGGGGGCTATTTAGTGCCACTGCAAACCTTTAAACATACCGATGTGCCCTTATGCATGAGGGATGCCCTCATTTGCTAAGCGAGGTGGTATGGTTAGTGCAACTGCATCGCAGGGTTTCGGCAGCAATCTGGGGGCTTCTGAATTTAGCCTCCAAAAGGGCCAGTACAAACTCAGAATACCTCAGGCACCAACTCATTACTGAGCACCCTAACCTTTGACTATGGGGCCATTTACGTTTTACAGAGAACTAAAAACAGTTGTTTTAGGCTGGTCTGCTGCCTGTGTCACTATGCAGCTCGCAGTATCTCTCCCAGAAAAGCAAAAATGTATTTCTTACCATCCTCGCATTCTTCCATATCTTCCACATCTGGTTCTTGCTCCTTGTCTGGCTGCTGCTCCACCAGTTTCTTTGCCTGCTGCTCAAACCACTGGAGACGGGGAGCTTTCTTAGGTCTCTTTTTCTCTTGCTGCTGCAGCAGTGATTGATGGTTAGTTCCTGCAGCTTGTGGCAGAACAATCCCAGCAGCAGGCCCTGTGGGCTTCTTCTTTAGAGATGGTGACTGTTGAGCTTTGATTGCCTGCTGGATGGCTGTGTTCATAGCATCTTTGTCCACTATGTCCTCCACCAACCCCTTTTCCAGGTTCTTCTCATTCATCCGTTCCACCTCCTTATTTGCAACCTGCAGCAGCTTCTTCTCTGCATCCTGGTGCTTCTTGGACTGGAGGTGGTTTTCATAGGCATTAGAAGTTGAGAACTTCTTGCTACAGGATGTGCAGTAGCTGGCTGCATCTACATTCTGCTGATCCACAGCTGCCCTTTGTGCTAACACACGCTCCTGGAAGTTCTCAGCAGTGACAGGGGGCATGTCTGCCACTTTTCTTTTCAAATTGTATCGGTGCCAATCAGTCTTATAATGGGCACGCTGAATGTCAGCATCTGCAAAAGCCACATGGCATGCAATGCAAGTATAAGATGACATTGCTTATCAACACGTTCCGGGAAAAAGAAAACAAAGGCTTAGGATTCTAGAAGACCACACGTACAGTACACAGCACCCCCACCCACACCTATGATGAACTGTCTCCCAACCTGGGCAACTGTGACAAACTACACCCCCATACTGCTTCCTGACCTAGTGGGGGGGGGGGCAAATAACATATCACCCACGGTTACATTCCCACATAGTGCAAAACACAAAATACCCTCCTGCCCAAATAACTACAAAAAGTACTGTGGCACAAATACTGCAGCGCTATATAAAACAAATAAACTATATAACTGGGGGGTGGAAGAGCCCCCCAATAAAAAAAAACTATTACAATGTTTAACGGCACAAATATTTTAGAGCAACAGAACGATTACAATAACGTTTAAGGTGTCTTTGTATGCCATTTCAGTGTATGGAAGTGTGTGCGTCACATTGCTAGCCCGTAAGTACCGTATTGTGTTACAAAAAATTTTTCGCAAAAGGGGGATCCTTAATCCTTCGGCCTTGGGGCACGAAATGTTAACCCATCAAGTACTGCCCGCCCGCCGGCCCTTACCTTATCAACACGTTCCGGGCGGCTGTCTATCGGTGGCAGTAATGGCTCTCGCGCAGGTAGCTAATACCGTGACAGGACAGACTGCGTGTAGGAAGCCTCAACGTCACTTCCGCAGCGCCATGGAAACCGGATACAGGATCCCGGACTGCCTTGCGCTTTTCTGAAAATCTAGTGGTATTATGGCAATGCGGTGCAAACTGCAGGTCGCGTCCGGGGCGATAGTGAAGGATTAGGGCCAGTGCTTCGCTGCTTTCAGAGACTGCTCGGTAATGTGTCTCGTAGAGCTGCGCGACACAATACACACGCAGATACCATACGTAATGCAGTCAGATATTTATCTAAGTTGAATGGAAGTCGCAAAAATGCAGAAATCGGACTGTTTGTTTTGTTTTTTTGCATTTGCTACCTTTACTTTCAATTGGTACTGTTATCATTGTTTATTTCTTCTGTGGGGGCAGTCCGCACCCCACAACCCCCGGGTCTTATGTACTAGGTTGCTGCACTATTATTTATTGTATCCAAGTTCCACCTTTACATTTTTTTTTTATTACCGCTGTTTTTTCTTCTGTGGGGGAGCTCCGCCTCTCACCCCACCCCGGGTCCTATGCACTACTATGTATTGTTTCCAAGTTCTACGTTGCCGCACTATTATTATTTCTGATTATTACCACTGTTTCCTCCTCCTTTACGGGTGCTCCGGCGCCCCCCGGGGTCCTATGCACTATTACTTGTTTCTAAGTTCCACGTGCTTTGTATGACTCGGGCGTCACTTATGCCGCAAGCCTGTTACCGTATACGTTTGCTTGCACAATTGGCCGTAGTCTTTTACTATATGCGGAAGCACGGTAATAAGTATTTCGTAAGTAAATGCTTCTGTTTTTACCAAATTAATGAATTTTTTGCTGATTATTGCATAGGGGGTTGCAAATTTGAGAGTCATAAAAAAGCAATAAAACAAGCAAAATGTTTCAGGAAACTAGAATCACACAAACTATAACTATTGCAAGGGAGCCCCCAATAAAAGAATACAGTACAAAGAAAAACTGTAACAGTAACGAAACTCCACTAGTACACTAAAACACTCCGCCCCCACACACCCTTGCTATAATCGGCAGAAAAGTGTATTTCATTCAGCTATTTTTGTCCAGTTTGGTTAAAACTGTTGAACGTTAGTGGAGGATCCCGGCCGCATTTCTGAAAACCTTTGCAAAACAGTACAGTGTACCTTATTTGGTATAATCTTTTTTCGTTTTAAGAAATACAACTCTTCTCGTTTACTGTCGTTCAGTCAGTGAAAGGAGAAACACTCGTGCGACATGGGCAGCACGGCACACTATCGTAAATGCTGAAGTTGCAGCGCACGGTCCGTGATTCTCCACTATGGCAAAGCCAAAGCGTTGAGGGCAGCACAGAATGCCCACGCTGAACACATTGCTATGGCAAATCAGAGGGCCCACTGCGATCGGAGGGGGCATACCTCTCAACCTCTTGCTTCCTGAATCAGGGGCAAGGCTTAAAAAAATCAGGGACAAAGACCCAAAATCAGGGACACATCTTAAAAATTGGTACTATTCACTCAGAATGCTGATAGAATATGGGGATTTGTGTTAAGATCCATTTTCTAAAGAAGAACAAGTCTGTAACTTTAATGTTTGACATTGTTCTGTGATTTTAATCCCCACTATTCTGTCACAAAAATACACATTTTACCAGGGACAGAGGAAAATTTTGAGGCAAAATTAGGGACAGTTGAGAGGTATGGGAGGGGGTGTAGTGTCTCATGGGGTGGTGGGCGCCATACCTCTCAACTATCCCACATTAAGAGGTACGTCACTCATTTTATTCCTCAGAAACCCTCTGTTCCACATTGAGAAGGTGACATTCCATACTGATCACTGAAACTTTTAAGCAGAAATGTGTACTAATATAAGATGCTAGGTTATCAGCAAACATTTTAAACATTAGTACTCTTATTTCCACAGTATTCTGAGCTTGCAATGTCATGTTTGAGGCTCTGTCACACATTTTGTCCAGTTGTCACACATTTGGGTGATAAAAGGCTGAGAGGTATGGTGGGCGCGCAAATTGATTCAGAAGGAAAGCGGGCCCAGGGTTCCTGAGTTTGGTGTCGCTGAGGGGGTGCTAGCTGGTAAGTGGTACTAAAGAGGATGAGGTATCGGTGGAATAGTGATTTTTTGTGTGTGTGTTCACTCTGCCCTTTCCCTTTGCAGCCACCTTGTTGTTTGTTTGTTTCAGTTTATGTTGAATTTGTTCAGCTGTTGGACAACTATCTTGAAGAACGGCTATGCCTGGGCGCCAGCTGTCATAGTGTGTGGGTTCTGCAAGGCCATTAGGGAGACCACTGAACCATTTAGCCACATGTAGCAGGGCAGGGCGGGTTCTTACTTGGCATAAACCAGCCTCCCACCACACCAAGCTGCCAGTGCATGAAAGAAAGTGCTGTGCAGTGCGCACTCGCTCAGATGGGGATAGGAGGGCAGCAGTAATACCCTCAGTGTTCCCCATTCATCATATGGGGGGCAGCAGTGCCAGTAGTGTTCCCCATTCATCATTGGGGCAGCAGTACCATTAATGTTCCCCATTCATCATGGGAGGAAGGGCAGCAGTACCATCAGCATTCACCATTTTAGGGCGGTGGGCTACCTCTCTATATTTATAGGCATCATCCCAATTTATTTTCATAAAATCATCCAAAACTGCCTTTTACCACCATCCTTTATTACACTACGAACATGGTTTTGATACCAGTGCTGCAAACTTCAAATCCACTTGTGCACATGTATGATGTATGCAGGAGACCCAAGGAATAATAAGCCCTCAGTCCCGATCACCGCATCCACCACCCCATATTTCCAGGCTATGGGAAACGCTGACCATCACCACACAGCACTACCGATGCTCGTGTGGTGGATGAGAGGAGGCAACACTGGTCATCACAGGTAACCTCACAGTGAGCTACAGTCAACAGGCAACACAAGTAAATCTGTCACATCACATTCTGGTGTGGCTGGAGACGGGGGGCAAAGGGTTCATTTTATGGGGACCGGACACACCTACTCGTGCATGATAGAACCTCAACCACCAAGACAGAACAAGTTTGTGGGCCAGATTCAAAAGGATTGTGAGAACTACTTTTTATGGAAAGGGTAGGTGGTAAACAGTGGTTCTGTACATCACACTGAGTCTAGGTAAGGCTAGGATAGGTTTAACGAGAAGGTGGAGGTGGCATGGGAAAAGGCAGGGTGGCATACTCTGAGCATCTGGCTGGGAATGGGGATCTTGGGATATAATGAAGATATAAGGTAGGCTCCACTAGAATGGGCAGACTGGATTGCACTTGATTGTTCTGCACTAAACTTTCTATGTTTCCATGCTGTAATAACCTCAAATCAAAGGCTAAAGCCCTGGAGAAAGAAAGAGAGCTTCTGTCCCGACTCCTTTTTAGGCTGTCTCTAGGATCAATGACCAAGAATCAAGCCCATGGATGGAGTGACAAACCCTAGGAGCCTGCCCGTAAGTCAGAATCCAGCCCCCCCCCCCCCAAAGTGCTGATTCTGGGATAGAATAGGACATGGCAAATGAAGTGACATGCTTACACGTTCAGCTGAAACCTCTCGACTACTACACTGAAAGAAATATTTTACATACGCATGCACATCCTGGGCAGCACTTTCCACAGCACATTTCTTGATCCTTTTTTTGTGAGATAAAATACTTATTCATCCCAGATGGCAGAGGGTTTGTACAACAGTGAGTGAATATTCTTAGAAATCACTAAAAATACAAACAAGTGTAACCAGGGGTTTGGTGGGGTGTTATTAGTTAGTAGCGCGCGACGCCTCCATTTTTGTAACCTACTACCTGGCTAGCCTGTGTTCGGGGAGAAAACATTCACTCAGCATCAGGGCTAGGTTTGCACTTCTGATCAGGGGCACCCAAGTAATTCCAGACACAGGAAGCAATAACTGAAAATGTCCAAACCAGTAGTGGGATTCTAAAGTGGGGCTTTTATTCACTTCAGCACAAGAATACAAAGCAAGATGGTCTCCCACGGGGCTACACTCACTGGATATGCAGATCTATAGAGGTCAGAACACATCTTCTTCATCACAGAACAACCCTCAGGTTCTGAACACATCTGGGCTCCCACGCCCGAACTGGTACTCTCACTCTTGGAGTCCCTGGCATGGCATTCGGCCAGCACTAGTACACTTTTCCATATGTCATGGACTTTCGGTGGTGGCTCCCTCAACCACCCATGAGCGCTTCTAGCTCTAAAGGGAAAAACAACACATCCTTAATCCCACATCTGGGTACTTTCTGCAGACACTGGCCAAGTGCCTGGGAGAAAGCAATAGGTGCCCAAAGTGAATCCATAGAGGTAAATCTGGTTACTCCAGATGGGTCTCCCACCTCTTGTTCCCAAATCCATACCCGGCCATTCATTTGGAGTCAACACCTTTCCTTGAACTCTCTGTTTGTAACTGCTATCTTGAAATGTATATCACATTTAACAATCTACTTTCCATGTAACTGGTGTCCTGACTTGCAGCGTTCTCTAAGTGGCTATGTCCATTCCTGTAGACCCCCACTGGATAGATGCATTTCAAGCCATACACATATCTTAAAAGTACTGTACTTGGCTAGTCCTTTCCTGACCCCACAGTAGGCAGATACTTTTACACAACTCTCTTGGTGAAACATGGGCTGTATGTCAGAGCAGACTCACCGTGGTTCGCAGGTACCCCAGGGCTTCTCACACAGAAGCATACAACTGGTACCTCAGTACAAATTCTCTAGTCAGGCAGCTTTTCCTCTTCCAGCAGGGCCAGGGGATTGCCCCTGAAATGCTGGTCTTCTCCCCTCCCCATCCCTCCAGGGATGGGGCACTGGAACAAACGGGGGAACGGTCTCAACCACTTCTACTGGTTTCTTCTGTGTCCTTCTCTAGGGCAAGAACACACACCCTTTTCCTGTTGTAGCTCTATTACAGAGCTAGGCTCTGAGGGGCTGCCAACTGCAGCACACCTCCTCCTTCCACTTCTCTCGACTGACTTTGAAAACCCCAACATTCTAACCTAACTCCCTGCTGCAATATTCCACTGTGGCTTATGCTGCTGCAAGAATTCTATAGTGATGTCATCCCTCCAGCTCAGCTGAGACTGAGGACAGAGTGAGACAGTGTGAAACCCATTTAACTGGTGTCTCACAAGCTGCCTTTCCCTGCCTGCCATTAGATCTAAGTGGGATTCTAGTAACCCCAGGTGACAAGGGGGTTACACCCACCCTCGGCCAGGAAAATGACTGTCAGCAGTCATTACTTATCCGGCCCAAGTCATCCTGCCCTCTGTGCTACCTACGGAGAGGGGAGATCAGGCCCTCTCCTACCATGTGCTAGGCACAGGCAGGCACCACTAAGGACCCAGAGGCTATTGGTTGATGCATCAGCCTCTAACCTACAGTCTTGCTATGGTTACCTAGTGGTCCTGGTAGAATTGCCCAGAGCATAGCCCTAATAGATTAGTACTGCGGCCCCTACTGCAGGTCAGGACCACAGCCTGTCTATCCCCCCTAGCCCTCTAGGAAAAACCTATCTGACCATAACCCAAATTACCCAAAAACAGGGGAATCTCCCCCCATCCCTGGACACCTACAACCAAACACACAAGGAGCTAATACTATACCGTAGGTATTACCTCCACACTCCCCCACAACCACACCTGTGGAATGAAAAGTTAAACACAGTAAACAACAACACTGCACTTTAAACACTTCTGCTTTAAAGCACATGGAAGACTTCACTGAGTCCCTCCTCTTCTTCTTGTCTTCTTCAGGATCACCTGCAAGAGAAAAGACAAAACGACCCCTAACCTGCAAACACAGTACTATCTAACCCCTACCATCAACATACTGGAGAATCCCAAAAATATTTTTTAGAAAAGTAGAAAAACAGTAGAAACAGTAGAAAAACAACACCATTATTTACAGTACACATTTTTTGGGGATGGAGTGCCCTAAAAGTCCCATCTAGTGACAACAGTGCCCGAAGGCAAGTCCAAGAAAGAGTCTCTCCTGGTCCGGAGCCCGGTGAAGCACAGTTCTGGTAGGACTGTAATCCCGAAGGGGAACGTCTTTGAGGACAGTTCAAACAGCCTGAAGTCTGCTAGGTATAGGGTGTGTACTGCAGTGTCATTAAAATAGAAAAGTCTGGACTTATCAGTCCCTTGAAGAACAAAATCAATACGACACCCGGATTTCCAGCTGAAGACTCTTCCTGGCAACATTCTTTGGATACACCTGTGCGGACATCTTCCAGAAAATGACAGGATGGCACTTTGGAATTTGCTGGGATGATGTAATCTAGGAAATGGAACCTTGGAACAGGACAGGAAAATCAGCTGGTCTGAAGTCATCTGAAATCCCAGGCGATGAATCAGGTTACAGCTGGGCTGGTGTCCTCTCTGGATATGAAGTCATCTGGAAGGCCAGTCGATGGAATCTGGAAAGCCAGTACACTGCAAGGCTGACGAATCTGAGGCACCTGGTTCCTGGAACACCAGACTGGTGGAACAACATAGGTACAGCAATGGCTGGATGGCAGCACTGGCTACTACTGCTCTGCTTTCCACTTGGTAGGCATGGACACATTCACAGGAAGTTGCCTGCATTGAGGGAAGTAACACAGTGGGCCAGGTGCAAGAATTATTACCCTGTCTGGACGCTCATAATTCACATTGAAGAAGGTTTCATGTCCCCCTCCATCCACGATCCAAACAGTGTCTATAAACAGTGTTCTGCCCACTTTCCATTGTCTGAATTTCTCTTGTAACACTCTGTCTCAGACATACCGACTTGCACCAGGATGCACATATCTTGTGGCCTCTTCCATTATCCAGGATTTCCTGTTTCTTTCAATCTCCTCCCAGACTCTCCGAGGAAAGGTAGGAAAGGATATCCCATAGATCTCATTTGCCTTCCTATGAACCAGTCTTTCCTCTTTACTACACTTGGTCAACTTGAGACCTCTGGCCTTGCTTGGGGGCAGCCAGTCCTGGTTCTGCCAGCTGCACATACTTAATGCAACGTAAAATGGATCGTTGACTCCTCCTTGTGGGGACAGGGGTATGAAGTCATCAATCTCTCCTTCTGTTTCTCCTCCGAGGCAAGAGCCCGAGGCTGTGGATCCACACCTTCTTGATAAGGCCACATAGGTTCCCCCTCATCCTCTTCCTTGCTGAGGATCTGAGCCCAGGAGTGAGCAGTCATCCTCACTCCTGAGACTATCCACTCCTCGCTGGGTGCAGAGGTCAACACTTCCCATTCAGGGGTCTCCCTTATCTCATCTTCTCCTATGAAACTTGGGCTAGGCCCCTCTCTCCAAGGATCTGCTGATGCTCCCAACGCACTGTCTCTCTGTGACCCGGACTCAGATACATCAGTACTTTGCTCTGCCTGTAGATCTGCACCCTCTTGCTTCTTGCCACACTCTGCTGAGCCACCTCCAACAGGCTCTGCCTGGTGCTGTGTGCTGCCAACTGCAGGTTCTTGAAGCTTTGACCATGTGGGAGCCAAATGAATCTTGGGTGCTTTGGTTAGACCATGTCTCTCTAGGCACCCAAAACAGTGAGGAACCATGAAGACGTCCCTTCCAGCCTTTAAGCACATTATGCACACTCTTACTGGATATCCAGGAATCGCCACATGAGGAGGCAAACATCCCCCGTAGTAACATCTCTCAATATCTTTCAATCTGTTAACTTCTTTTGCTATCTTAGCCCGGGCATGATCCAGGTAGCGAGCTGATCCCGAAGCCATGACTACAGAGAAAACAAAAGCTCACTGTTCTCTCAAGTCCCACTCTGTTGGAAAAAGTTTTACAAAATGGCTCCCCTGCTGCTGTGTTTACTTTACTAGCCCACCCTGTAATGGTGGTGGCAGCACTCCTGTGCATCAACGTTCTGTTTCTGACTCAAGCCAATGTGCATCCGATTTACACACTCTACTGATAAAGTTTACTCAAGCTGTTTAAACTGCACTCTGTCTGTTCTCTTAGCATATTTATATGTTTTTTTACTGGACTTTTTATTTGCTGTAACTCACTGTTCTTGCTTAAAAGTTCCTAAAGCCACAGTATTTCATTGCACAGGATTGCCTGTATTTCTTGCTGCATCTTTCATACGACCCACAGACTCTCACATGGCTTTGAAAATGTTACTGTTGCTGAACCCACAGTTATGACACAGTCCTTCTTTGCTAAATGATCACACTGCTACACACAGATTCAGCTGGCTTTAGTTAAAATCACACACAGTTTGAGTTGTTTTTAGGTTGGTGCTCACTTAATCAGTAGCTGGTTATTGCAATGGAAAAATTCGGCCTACAGCCAGTCTTGGAGGCCTCTGGAATGAAGCAGGCTGGCAGTCCTGCCGATTGTGCCTCCGAACACCTCGCTCTCTTCCCAGACGAATTGAAATGCGGGTTGAGCCTGATTTTAAATGGAAAAGTCAGATTTTACCACTTTTATAACGTTTTCAGTCACCGCGACATTCCTCCTGGCAAGTCAGTTCGCACACTACTCTCTCTCTCTCTCTCTCTCTCTCTCCCTCTTGAACACTGTGCAGTCACTCTAGAACTGGCTTGGGGGCGGGACCGATTGCAGTCTCACCAATCACTCAACGCCATGCAACTGAGCCTCTTCCTTCTCATGCTCTTCTCCTCCGTGGCGATAGTCGAGCAGGCAACATTTAAACTGCAAACCACACTTTTTTTTTCTTTCAACTGAAGCTCCTCGGCGGGAGCACCATTTCGACCATTTTTCATGGCATTTCACTCCGCGACACTCTGTCCATACAACAAGCACTTCCAATGTCTAGGGCACAAATTGTTTGTTTCCCACAGTTTTCCACACTTTTCTTGTCACACATAACTTTAGCAAGCTGGCAAATGTTATAACTTTGATGCAGGACAAGGGGCATACACTCTCGGGCTTTACTGCTCCTCGGTAAACTGGTGACACAATTACAGCAGCACATGAACAGCAGGACATTTGGGTGGCAGTGCTTCCACTTTTTGGGCTACCTACTGTCAGACAGCCAAAACGCTAGCCCTAATCCAAACAAATCTTTCTTGTTCTCTCCCTAGATTCAAACCCAAATCCTCAGCGGTGCCTCCAGTTTGTAACCAGGGGTTTGGTGGGGTGTTATTAGTTATTAGCGCGCAGTGCCTCCATTTTTGTAACCTTCTACCTGGCTAGCCTGGGTTCAGGGAGAAAATATTTGCTCAGCATCAGGGCTAGGTTTGCACTTCTGGTCAGGGGCACCCAAGTAATTCTGGACACAAGAAGCAATAACTGAAAATGTCCAAACCAGGAGTGGGATTCTAAAGTAGGGGCTTTTATTCACTTCAACACAAGAATACAAAGCAAGATGGACCCCCACGGGGCTATACTCGCTGGATATGCAGATCTATAGAGGTCAGAACACATCTTCTTCATCACACAACAACCATCAGGTTCTGAACACATCTGGGCTCCTGAACTGGTACTCTCACTCTTGGATTCCCTGGCATGGCAGTCAGCCAGCACTAGTACACTTTTCCATATGTCATGGACTTTTGGTGGTGGCTCCCTCAACCACCCATGAGCGTTTCTAGCTCTAAAGGGAAAAAATACATCCTTAATCCCACGTCTGGGTACTTTCTGCAGACACTGGCCAAGTTCCTGGGAGAAAGCTATAGGTGCCCAAAGTGAATCCGTAGAGGTAAATCTGGTTACTCCAGATGGGGGGGTCCTCCCACCTCTTGTTCCCAAATCCATACCTGGCCATTCATTTGGAGTCAACAACTTTCCTTGAACTCTCTGTTTGTAGCTGCTATCTCGAAATATATATCACATTTAACAGTCTACTTTCCATGTAACTGGTGTCCTGACTTGCAACGTTCTCTAAGTGGCTATGTCCATCCCTGTAGACCCCCACTGGTTAGATGCATTTCAAGCCATACACATATCTTAAAAGTACTGTACTTGGCTGTTCTTTTCCTGACCCCCCAGTAGGCAAATACTTTTGCACAACTCTCTTGGTGAAACATGGGGTCTCCCCCTCCGTCCACGCCTGGTTCCAAAATTACCTTTCCAACCGACAGCAATACACCTACTTCAACCGGACATCCTCCAACCTTTCCCCTGTCCTCTGTGGTGTCCCTCAGGGTCTGTCCTTGGTCCGACCCTATTCTCACTATTTGTCAATGACCTATCTTCCGTCCCACCCACGCCCACTTCACCCTACGCAGATGATCTCGTCCTCCTGGCCAGCTCACGGACATCTCAACTATTAACTCCCAGCTTAACTCCGACTTTGAAGACATATACATACTTGGCTGGGTGACCACAGGCTCACCCTCAATCTCAAAAAACTCAAGCTATGTTATTTGGGTCCTCGAACAAATTAAAATCCTGCCCTGCTCCCTGTGTATCCTCGGGCCGACGCTCCCCTTGAGACAGGTTACCTCCACTAAGTACCTAGGCGCACCCCACTGCCAGCAGCTTGACCTCACCCTGCACATCCGTAACATCTGCAACACTCAAATTGCAAGCTTGCCTAGCTTATCGTGCCAATAGCTGCCTCACCCCTGCTGCCCGCCTAGCCCTCCTCGCCTCCTCCCTCTCTCTGCTATGGCCTCGTCACTTTTGCCCTGTACCCAAAACCAGCCTAGCAAATGGGACTCAGCCTACAAATGTCTGCCGCTTCGCTGTCCGCCCTCCCTCACCCACGGTGTGATCTCTACAACCGCTAGAGTGGCTCCCCGAGAAAACACCGTCCTTCATTATAGGCAACTTTATCGGACAACATTGTCCGCTCTGGGCTCCCCCTGCCCTTGTCCTTCCCCTTAACCCTAGAGCCCCATCCTGCCACCTCAGGCCTGGACAACCCTAGAACGTCCTGCTCTAGGGACCCGTACTCTCGGGTGATCGATCCTTCCACATCTTTGCCCCCAAACTCTGGAATTCACTCCAGAACCTGTCAGGCCTCCTCCTCCTCCCATCCAAGCTTTAAAACTTCCCTCTGGAATTTCCTGAAACTGCCTCCCCTGCCCCTGCACCTCATAATCCTACTCAGTCACCCCTTCCTCACCCAGGCTCAGGTGGGGCCTCCCTCCTCTCCCCCGCCTCTGCCCCACTCGCACTTCTCCCCAAGCTCCATCCCAGTAACCTGGCCCATCCCCCGCCTCTGTCACCCCCCTGCCTGCACTTACCATTGTCACCGCTACTGTTCTATGCTTAGTGTTTACCTTGTTATGTATTCCACCTACCCGTGCCTATGAGTTACTTCCTCTGTTACTACCTGTATTCCTCCCATATATTTTTATTGTAATGCCTAGCTCTCCTACGGACTTTTTCCCTACCCTGTAATCTGTTAACTGTATGATGTCTGACTCCGGTAACTCTCCCGGGTCGCACCCTTTCTGTAACTGTGATGTACACTCTATGATGCCTGTAATGCTCCCGGGTCGCACCTGAAAATAGGCACATGGCTGTCTAGTGTGCCTACCCGGTTAACAAAAGCAAATAAATAAATAAATAAAAATATCAGAGCAGACTCACCATGGTTCGCAGGTGCCCCAGGGCTTTTCACACAGAAACACACAACTGGTACCTCGTGCAAATTCTCTAGTCAGGCAGCTTTTCCTCTTCCAGCAGGGCCAGGGGATTGCCTCTGAAATTCTGGTCTTTTTCCCCCCATCCCTCCAGGGATGGGGCACTGGAACAAACCAGGGAACGGTCTCAACCACTTCTACTGGTTTCTTCTGTGTTCTTCTCTAGGGCGAGAACACACACCCTCTTTCTGTTGTAGCTCTATTACAGAGCTAGGCTCTGAGGGGCTGCCAACTGCAGCACACCTGCTCTTTCCACTGAGTCTCCCACTAGACTTCTCTCGACTGACTTTGAAAACCCCAACATTCTAACCTAACTCCCTGCTGCAACATTCCACTGTGGCTTATGCTGCTGCGAGAATTCTATAGTGATGTCATCCCTCCAGCTCAGCTGAGACTGAGGACAGAGTGAGATAGTGTGAAACCCATTTAACTACTGTCTCACAAGCTGCCTTTCCCTGCCTGCCACTAGATCTAAGTGGGATTCTAGTAACCCCGGGTGACAAGGGGGTTACACAAGTCACGTAGTTTCTTTTTATTTCATATTTATTAATAGTTTTGTTTCAAAAAGAAAAACACATTTGTTCAGTGGGAGCTGTTCTACATTCTGTTGGACTTGGATAATCTCACATATATGGTCTGATGTGTATGGAACTTGGAACACTAATCAAATCAATTGTTGCTTTGGACAGTATTTCATGCTTTGAATAATGCTGTGTGTTGCCTTAACAATGTATGAATGTGTTCAGAGAGACATATACTAATAAAAAAGTAAAAAAAAAATAATCTCATGATATTTTAAACTGTCGAGCAGCAGAGGCCTCTGGGACTGGGCTGCAGCAGCCTCCTCAGACTGCCATCCACATGGTCCAGCTCTGCAGGCCATGATGACATTGGTGCCTACCTATTAAGAGCTCATCCTCCACTGATGAGCCTTCATGTTTGAGCACAGCTAGGTAATGTGTTTTTGCATTTAACATTCGTGCACGCACACTGCTGCTTAAGGGTGCTGTCCAGAAAGGACATGCATATTTAAACTATTTCTTCCACCACGCCACCTAAACTAAGTACTATAACTGTGCAAATATGCATACCCTTTTTTTTTCCAGGTCCTGCCTGAAAATAGGCAGGGCTGTTGCCTAATGCACTTACCCGATTACCAAAAGCTAATAAGACATCACTTTGAGTGGGGAGTTGGCTGCATGTAAAATATAAAACTTATGAGTGAGCCTGGCAGGTAGAACCTGTTAATTTGCTGTGCGATACAGTAACCACGTGACCTAAAGATCTGGATAACCTCATAGGAGGACAATTTAAACAAGCATTTGTCAATGCCGAATGGTTGCTTGCTGGTATTAGCAGTGGAAGTGCAGGAGTTAAACAGATGCAGTATAGGAATGGCAGTGAAGTATTGAACTGATGCCAACTCCACCCTCACCCTGCAGAGATGGACAGGCATTGGGGTGTGCCTTTGGGTCGTCACCCATAATGGTCACCACATTTCACCTCGCCCTTGGGGTGTTCGGACTTTACACTCGCTACATTCCATAAGGAAATACGCAGAAATGGGTGCAGTATAGAAGAATGGGATGAACTCTGGGGCCAAAGAGTCAAAGGCGCACCTCGATGCCTGTCACTGGCTGCAGGGTGGGGGTGGAATGGCGTGAGCATTACTGTCGACCGTCCCAAGTCACACCCCTGACGCCTGTTGGTCTCTACAGGGTAGGGCGTTCTGGTCGGAAACCCTAATGCCCTGGGCGTTTCTTGGTATTTTTACTCCAGGTTTTCAACATGGGTTTTTTTGTGACCCCACCACATGAACAGTGACACTATCAGTTCGTTAGCCGAAAGGTGATTTTGCACAGCGACTGCGCCATTTGGCGCCACAGATACGAAAACACATTTCGAACAGGGATGTGAAAAATTACAGCTGTACTGTTCATGAGGAGGTGTAAAAAAATGGTAATGTTGAAAATCTGAAGTAAAAATATAAAAAAAAACTGGTGAAGTCATGAGCGTGTGTAGAAACTGCACAACGCACACCCGTAATGTAATTATTTTGGGGATTTTTTACACCAGACTTTCAACATAGGCATTTTCGGACTTCTGCTCATGAACAGTGTCACTGTGATTTTCTTAATCTGTCCCAGACACTGATTTCACACAGCAACCACGCTATTCTGTGCCAGAACTGTGAAAACACATTTCGGCCAGGATGTGAAAAATGACAGCTGTACTGTTCATAAGGAGGTGTGGAAAAATCCCAATGTTGAAAATCTGGAGTGAAAAATATTACAAATTTGTGAAGTTACGAAGGTGCGTGGAAACTGCGCAATGTACGCTCATAACACAGTCATTTTGTGGACTTTTGTCACCAAATTTTCAACGTAGGCATTTTAAGACCTCTGCTGATGAACAGTGTCACTGTGATTTTCTTAATCTGTCCCGAACATTGATTTCGCACACCGACCACACCATTGTGCGCTTCATGTGCGAAAATACATTTCGGGTGAGATATGAAAAATGACAGCTGTACTGTTCATAAGGAGGTGTGGTAAAATGGTAATGTTGAAATTCTAGAAGTTATGAGCATGCGTAGGACCGGTGCAACGCACGCTCGTAAAACATTCATTTTGGAGAATTTTTTCACCAAATTTTCAACATAGGATTTTTGGGAGCCTACCTCATGAACTGTGACACTGTTGTTTCATTAATCAGTCCCGAAAGGTGGTTCTGCGCAGTGACTGCAAAATCACCTTTCGGGACCGACTAACAAAATGACAGTGACTGAGTTCATGAGGTGGGGGTCCAAAGAACCCCATGTGGAAAATTTGGTGAAAAAAAATTCCCAAAACTGGCTGAGATATCCACCTGTACCTGATAGGGGTTTCTGGAACACAAGTGGGGGGGAGGGCCTCGGCACCCAACTAGGGATCTGAAGTTCGAGCAGACTCGATAGACCGTAAGACCTAATCTGCTGGCAATTAGTATGTTAGTAAGTTGAAAAAAAAACCTATTTATGCCATTATACAGCTTAAGGGCATTTCTTCAGTTTGTGGTCAGCTTTGAAGAGTGCAGGCATGTTCGGTCCACGAAGATTGTCACGCGGGTTCGGAGGTAAGTATGGGGTGGGGGGATGTGGGAGTAGATGCGCAGTGGGTGCGTGGTTCGGGGAGGGGCACAAAAGACCACGAGGGACTGTTTTCTGTTTTTACAGGTTTAAAAAATAAAGACAACGTGGGATGCTTTTTGCATGCTGGGGTGGGCTCCCAGTGAGCCAGCACACCTGGGTGTTTCTTTTTGGGGGGGCTGGAGGCGACGGGATTGGGCACCCTGTCGGCCATACAATGTGCTTTGGGGGAGTATGCATTCTCGAGGGGTAGGCACCCCGGCACAATAAATGGGGGGACGACATGTCGATGAGAATTGGGGCTACCCCATCAGTAAATGAACCGGGAGGGGCATGCTGACAGGGGGATTGGGCACCCCCGTCGACTTTAAGAAGTGGGAGAGGTGGGCGGCGGCTTTCCGTAGACTTTGTGGGGACTGTGAGAGGCAGACGGAGAAGCCGTTGCCATGTTTACTGAAAGGGGACACCACACAATGCAGCTGTAATTGGCTGCTGCAGTCAAGGACTGCCCTGCAGCAAAAACAGCTGATTGTGTAGTGACGGGGTGCTCCCTGATTGCAGCGGCCAGGTTTCTTTGAGCATAGTGACATGCTCATTAATGGCCGTCATCGACAGCATGCTCCTCTATTCACTGCAGCAGAGACCAGTCCCAGAACAGACTGCTGCCATTCGCCACAACACTGCCGCGCCTCCACAACCCGCTTGTGAAGGAAGCTGACACAGTGAGTTTCTTGCACATGCATGCAAGCAACCACAAAAAGTGTAATTTGGCAAGATTAGATTGAAGGAGAAAAGAAATGGCAAATAAACTGTTGATGGAGATCGGCCCCCAAACACAAGTTGCACCACTTGTTACTACCAAGAGATACGGCAGTGTGTGGTCTAAGGAAGCTTGTTTGATGGCGAAAACCAATTTTTAGAACAAAGGAAGTACAAATCATCTTTTTTATGCGATTTTTAGAAGATTGATTTTGCTTTAATCAGTGTGTCAGGTTGTGAGTGTTGAAAATTTGGTTGATGGTTGGAAGAGTATGTGTTACAATGTTACGTTTTAAGAGGTATAGACTTTTCTGTGCTTAGTATCTTTGTTAAATATTATTGATACAGATGTTTTTATGTATACTGTTTTGTGGCTGGCCTACTATATTATATGCAGCTTCAGTCTCTCTTTTTGGGGTATTTGGCTGCAGTGTGTTGAATAAATTAAATAATGTAAATAGTAGTCTGAGGCTAAAAAGTAGCTCAGAGGCTTCTGCATATCTTGATGATTTATTTTATGAGTTTAAACAGTTTGGGACTAATGATATTTAATATTTATCTATTTCTTTTGGTGTTTGTAGCTGGGAAGGTATACTCAGAGCTCATTTTTATGTGTAGCCAGATGCATTTCATTTAAACTTCAACTTCTAATGCCAGAAAATTAAAAATGAGGTAATATGGCTACATAAATTTGTTTTGATGCCCTATGGAGACAGGAAGTCTTTAACATTGTGTGTGTAATATTCTGTTTTAGACAAATGATTTCACACCTTATCTTACACAGCAGCCACAAACCCAAACAATAACTTTAGGGAAAAAATAGTGTTTTTATAGTAGTATAAAACCAAAAGTAACCAGTCTTGAAAAATATAATCAAACTTTACAATCACTAAAATATACTTAAATACTGTATATGGTTTACTATATAGTGTCAGCCTGAAAACTGTACACAAATTAAAGACTCAATAAAAAAATTAGTTTGAATGAAGGTGCTTGGAGCAACTTTCCTCCCTCCTTTCCCTTTACTGTTTTTTCTGTTTGTTTTCTCAACAGATGCTCAAGTACACCCATCAGTGAGGCACTTTGGTTTCCAATTGGACAACCAGATGTGAATGCCAAGCTTAGGTTTGTAAATAAGTAACACATAGCTTTGCAGTCTGTTTTTTTTTTTTTGTTACTACACCCCCTGTAGGTGGGCAGGAGCAACTATGTGTTTGCTGCCTTTAAAATCTAGCCAGGGTAGGTAGATGGGCAGACTCAAATTGCATGTTGAACAGGAAGGAGAGACCCTGTAAGGAGACACCAGTACCAACTGCACCAACACAACCATCTTAAACTTGAAGACAAACAGCTTTGTTGATACCAGCAAGACCACAACGAGCACATCAGCCATGGAGGACATCGGTGCCGGTGAATCAAATGCAAATTCGTTTGGCAGCACTATGTATATAAAGCCCACTGGTGGTGGAGGATGGGACAGAGCACGCTAGCCACACACTGCCAGTTTCTCCCTCGAGGGGACAGCGATAGAGCCCAAAGAGGTCCCCAGGCACAACAGGACCATATATCTGCCCGGTGCCTTAAAGTGCCAGCCAGCGCAGAAGCTGTGGGAGGAGATTAAGAGGAGAGTGAATGCCATGGGGGAACACGTGATGGACAGTCACTGCCTTCGGATATAAGTGGCATGAACACCATGGCGGTGTTGAGTGAAAGCTGCTGCCGTGATGCTAGAGTCAGCTGGCCCACTGGATGATGCCCTCGACGTGAACCTAACTGAAGAGATTGTGGAATACACCATTAGCCAGAAGGCCATTGAAGGTGGAGTTGACAGCCTGCAGGGTAAGCATCCACACAACATTCATATCTGAATGTGTGTGGATATGGGTCAGGCACACCAGTGACGGCCCACTCTCCTCATGATGCAGTACTTCATGGACAGTGGTGGACTGGTGGAGCAAGCTGCAACGGGAAATGGTCTGTGCTAAATTAGTAAAAGAATTCAGACACAGGTGGGGCAAATATATGGGACAGGGAAGGGGGAGAAGGAAGTTAGGGATGAAGGAGTAAGTGACCACTAGGGCTGGGAAGATCGGAAGGGCTGTTGAGTTTTTTTCTCCTATCAGTGTCTTTGTTTCTGTCCGCCCACAGCCAGTAATTATCAACAGCAGTCACGAGCATTCACCAGCTGTGTGTGATGTCTGACAAGTAATAGTAAAACATTTTTATTCATATTTAAATGAACAAAGGATATGCTCGATTGAGCCGAGGTTCATTTACAGTGAGGTCCTTAGTGAAGCAGCATTGTTACAGATCGTATCGTTACCAAAACATACAACATTACATACAACCAAGATGTACTTCTACAGTAATAAATACAACATGTTTTTCCATGTATCTGAAGTAGAGTGAGGGAAAGTTTTGCTAGAATGATTTCCACCCAAGGTGGGAAAAATCACTTTGTGGGCAGGTGGCCTGCTGGTTTTCAAACTCTGGTAGCCAAACCAAGATTGAATAGGATTGAAACAAGTAATCATTAAGTATACATGTGTTGTGAAATATTTAAAACTTTTTTCATTGGCTGGGCTTTTGGCACAGTGGCAGGGCTGGCACTCTCACGACGCCAGTGACTGAGGTCTGGGAATGAGCCAGGGCCAGTGGGCGAAAGAGGATCGAGCATCTTTGAGGATGCTCTCTCCCTTCAGGGAGGCAGGTACGCTGCCTCCACAACTTCACCACTTGGGTTAGCACAGGTGGTAGTGCATGGGGCAGCACAAGTGGAAGGGAGGATGTCAACTAGATTTCCCGTTAGCACCCCACGCTTAGTGCCCCTTCCCTATCACTGCCTTGAGGGATGAGAAAAAGAAACATGGAACAACCCCAGTGGGATGGAAGACACAGGACACACTCGGCAGCCCCCCCTTCCCCATGATGACTTGCCTCTTCCACCAAGAATTTAGGAGACGTCTCCGGAAGGGCTCTCCCCTGGCGTGAATGACCCCGCCATGGAGGGTAAGCTATGGGGGAATGGAGGTGAAGTGCAGGAGAAGCCGGAGAAGGGGATGGGTTATAGACTGGCTGAAAGGGGCAGCGCTGGTGATACAGGAGAGAAAATACCATAGAAATTGTAAACAACTAGAATTCTTTTCGTTTCCTGACCTACGTGTTTCTTTGAATAAATGTAGTACAGACTCTGAGCATTTTGTGTCTAAACTTGGTTTACTTTCTGTAGGAGGAATCACATGGAGGTTTTATCAAAGGGAGAAAGCATTTAGTGTGATTGGTAAAAGATGGTGAGTCTGTTATGAGCTTGTGTCTCTGACTTTCTGAACCTAGTAGGCCCTTATGCACTCCCTTAGATCTGCTGGGAGGTCACTTTTCTGCCTGTGGCCAGCATCGCGTCATCAGATCAGGTGTTTGCTGTAGCAGCTGCAGTCAGATGAATCGGTTATACAAAGTGAGCTTCCTCAAGCCAGCCCATTAACGTAGTTGTAAGGTGACAGTTCGCAGTGTTGGCTACCCAAGTTCAGAAACAAGCCTGGGCCACTTTGGGTGTGTGTGGAAGATGGCACATCCCAGAAGATGCATTCTTTCTCCAGGAAGAGTTGATAGCTGCCTCCACTACAACACAGCCATCTTGGTGACAAGGGTGGCAGTGCAGTGGAGGTGCATAGGGGAGGAGGGGGACATTGGCTGGGCTCCGTACAAGCATGGAGTCCCTAACACACTAACTTCCTGGGGCACAGTGAACCAGAACAAGGAAGACACTCTGGAATACATGGGATGATACCAAATGCACTCAGTCCCTGACCTCTGCCACTGCCTGCTCTCTTTCTACACCTAGGGAACTCCTGCCTCCACACTCAGGAGGATGTAGGAGGTGTGAATGTGGCTCGACCTGGTCCCACCATGGAGGCGGGGGTAAAGTCCCTGGGGTGTACAGTAGGGGAAGTAAGTGGCAGAAGCACAGTGGGTTGGAGCTGGGCCTGGCCCAAGGGAAGGGGGGCAACCCAGAACAGGAAAGGCTGCAGGTGCTTACCCACCCTCTTGGCCCATGGAAGGGTGCAGATGTTCACCCGCCCTCTTGGCCTGTGGAAGGGTGCAGATGCTCACCCACATTCTTGGCGCATGGAAGGGTGCAGATGCTCACCCACCCTCTTGGCCCGTGAAAGGGTGCAGAGGCGAAATATCCACATCTGGACCCTGAAACTGACAAGAGCACTTGTTGCTGAACCAAACAGACTCTGATCATGCATTACTGCAGTACAGACAAACTGATTCTTTTTAAAGCAGATTTCCGGATTATGCAAGGCCCTACCCAATACAAGGAACAACAAAAATATCAGTTCAGTAGTTCAATTATAAATAAATAGAAACATTGCCAGTGAGGGCGAATTTTGTCTGGCAGTGTGTTGTGTATAATGAGGGACAGCGCTTTTTCTTTGTGGGACAAAAAGGATCCTCAGTAATAAAACAAGTGTTGTTCCTCCTAATGTGATGCAGTTACGAGCTGTAAATGTCCAGCATGTGTGTTTTCCCATACCGTCCTGTAAAAAAACACGATGGACACTCTGACTCTATTTCTTCTAGGCTGTAACATTACATACTGATTTGGGGGATATCAAAAAAGAGCTCTAATGTGAATGAACACCAAAAGCTTGTGAGGTGAGGGACATAAATCATATTCTTTTTTTTATCACTATACTTATGCTTCATCTCCGGGGCTGACCTTCCTTGGCCTGGTTACCTTTCAGCCCTGTTCTCGCCTTCTCCATCGCTTCCATGGCTTCCACTCCCCATTGGCTACCCCCCATGGTGGGGAGCTTTGGCATCCCCCGGCCCCTACAGGTCAGTTTTATGTTAGAGGAGGCAGTGGGTAATTGGCATGACAAGGCCCCAGAATACTGGCAACATTTTGTGCATCTCATGGCTTTATTCCTTTTTTTATCTTCACCCCCTGGGACACTGATGATGTGGGCCCCATGGCAAGCATGGACAGTCGGATGCATGCCTTCACTCCAGAGTCAGTTGGTGTCTTCCTGCCCACTTGCCATCCCAACTACATTGACACCTGTAGTTGCCCAGGTTTTTGAATAGCAGTAGAGTGTGCTTCCCTCCCCCCACCGCCCGAGCGTCCTCGGAGATGTTCAGTCTTTCTCCCCCTAGCTGGCCCCTGAGATCCGAGGCTTGTTTCCAACCTAGGATCACCTGGGTCCCAAGCAGCAATACTACAGCTACGTCGGCAGTCTGGCATGAATCTCATTTTATCAGTATTTACTTTCTTCTTACCTGAATAAACAATTCAAGCTCACAGCAAGGATATACAGTGCATGGCCCCTGTGATGGCGCAGTGCACTACTGTGCAGGCGACCCAGGAGCAGGAGCAGGCTCGGGTCACCACATCAGGGGACGAGTCAGGTGGCAGCCAGCCTCAGTTGGGGAAAGTTGTCTACAAGTTCCATTGCCTCAGGGACTCTGTGATGTCAGAGGCCGACATTGCTCCCCTAATGCTGTGTGGTGAGGGGAGGGATTTAGGGAGAAAAATCAGGACAGAAAGTATGTGCATCAAGCTATTTGACGGTAGTCGGTACCCATGGCTCTCCACTCTGTGCAGATCCCCATTGGCTAGGAGGGTGGAGGGAGTGGCTGATAGGGCTGCAGGGTCACCAACAGCGCATAGAGACCCAAGCAGAAGAAGGCATGACTCGGAGCAGGGAAGGGGAGGCCATAAAGGACTTGGGGGGAGGGGGAGAGAATTTACAGAGCAGGACTTTGAATTTTTTTATTTTTTTTTTGTTTGTAGACTGTATATTTGCACTGGGGGACCAAAGCATCTCTCAGGAGTGCCCACTCAGCTGCAACCTTTACTCCCTGCCTGAAACTACCTTCCTTTCAGGAGTACAGTGGCTGAGCACCCTTTCCCCGGACCCATGGATCCTTCCAGCCCCCCTAATCACCCCGGGGGAGGACCCGCTTCACCTACCTGATGGTCTGTCTGAGATTATAGGGTTGGTCCTGGGTCAGGTCAAGGGGCTCAGGAGAGCCTGTGGAGGGATGGTCCAGCATTGGGATGTGGGTCTTGGCTCCTGGGGCCTCCATCACCTCCTTGTGTCCACCGGGGTGTTCTTCTGGAGTGTCTCCCGAAGCACGGGCGTGTAATGATGTCTGGCACTAACATGCTGATGTCCGCCGCCACTGCACCCTCGTACGGCACCGCTTTTGTAGGGTCCTGGCGTCCATCGGGGTCACTGAAGAGCGTAAGCCCTGCTACCCACCCCCGGGATGGGTGAGCAGTCCTCTGGATGCTCAGTCCCCTCCCTCCCCCGCCGACTCCCGACGGCCCGAGTACACTCCCGAACCCGGGTTGCTAGCATGGCACAAGGTGTGGCGTCCAGCGCCTCAACCCTCAGCACCACCCGGCTGGCGCAGGACTGTTGAATTTGATGTTTCTCTCTAAAATGGAAGACTTGAAAACAGATTTGTCTGCTGCTGTTGATACGGTATGCAAAATGGATACCTTGTGACAAAAGTAACCCTGTGTTTGTTTTTTTATCCTCAGAATTTCCTTGCTCTTTGTGCCAGTGACTACTACAGTGGCAGCATATTCCACTGAAATGTCAAGGGTTTCATCATGCAGACAGGGGATCCAATGGGTAATGTTTCCACCCCCACCCCACTATACTCCAATTCCCCATTTCTGATGATTTAATCTGATTAGTGTGCATTCCCCTCTCCGGTCAAGCTAATGTTAATAGTATTTCTTACCATGTTATATTAGTATAATTTTGCTGTTCTTGATGCATTTATTATGTTCACAACATCTGTAACTCGGCACTTAGAAACTGTTGTTTAATTTGTTACCCATGTACTACTCCTTACTCTGTATGTTATGTATATCTGTTATGTTTGTTATACCCTGCTACCCTCTCCCCCAGGACGTACAGGGAGATGAGCATTTTGTTGTTCAGTGTGTCCTTCCTGGTGAAACATTTCAATAAATATATTTTTGTTAACTTTTATTTTTTACTCCTACACCTTTTAACCCTGGGCCTAGGGCTTACATTCTTCCTTGTTACCCTTATAGCTTACCCCACATGGTGGAGCCTTTGTGGTGGCCTAATCTCCTCCAGAGAATTTCTCAACCATTCTTAGGGAAGGCTGCCTGAAGACAGTGGTCCTGGAGCCTGCAGGTACTCATGGGTGCATTCATGCTACATAATGGGAGGGATTTATCCTTTGTGTCTGGAAACCCAAGAACACCTCTTTTTTTTGAGTGTGAGTATATTGCTACTTTTTGGAGACAAGCAACAAAAGATCGGAGGGAACCTTTATAAACTGCATTAACATACTAGGAATTGGTTTTAGGTCTCTTCTCAGATCCTTGGAGAACATATAATTTTCTGGGACTCTACAGGTTTGCAGTATTAAAATATTACACATGGCAGGCATGTTATTCTTGGATTATGCAGCAAAAGACGACAACATATAAAGAATTATTAAAAAACACTGTCATCTCCATAAGACAGGTGAGAGAGAGAGAGAGAGAGAGAGAGGAAGAAAGTCTTCCTAAAGCCCAAAGTCAAGGTACGATGGAAGCATTGCAATGTTCTGTACTTGGAACTGAATAAGTGGGAAATTCTGTATTTTCCTAACCAGATACTGATTGTTTGTATTTTGTTATTATGAAAGTAGTGTTTGCTATATAGAAATCACTATATTAAGGGCCAGCCCACCGGCGCAGCTACAGTTCATGATGTCCCAGGTTTGGGAATGAGCCTGGGCTGGCCAGAGAAGGACTGAGCGTTCCATAGAACGCTGTCCTTCTCCGGGAAGGGAAGGCTGCTGTTCCCGCTGCAGTACTGCCACCTGGGTGACCACGGGTGGCAGTGTAGCTGAGAACGCCAACAGGATGAAAGGGGGTGACGTTGGCCAGGGGACCCATGACCTTGGTGCGCTGGCACACTGGTCTCCCTGTGTGTGTGCTGGCGTCGCCAGAGGATTACTGGAAACCAAGGAACAAAAGCTCAACCCCAGTATATCCAAGATGGTCATTGCTACCACCGCAAACCACCCAACGAGGTGCACAACCAGAGTGTAGGCAGCCACTCTCTACCCCTGCCCGGAGGCTAAACTGAGGCTCTGTGGGGGGAGGCGGAGACCAAGGGATGGCCTGGTTACTCTCAGCCAGAGGACTGGCCTAGAGATTCGGGGGCATAAAGAATAAATTAAAAAAATTAAAAATCACTACATTAAGTAAAATGTTAACAGAATAGGTATATTTAACTAGACCTTCTTAGGTAGAAAATAATCTTTTGTTTTCTTTTTGTTTCTCATTTTTCTAAGTGATGTGTTTAAAATTAGGTTCTTTTCCTTAGTTTTGGTTCAAATCTTCACAAATAAATTAATCAGTGATTTTTTTTTTTATTCAGTTTAAAGAGGACCTTCACCAGTCCTTTTGACTTTCATGCATAAATTACCCCTTCTTGCATTGATTCTGGGATTGTATTTCATTACTGTCTGCTGCAGTTAGTTTTTGCATTCTGAGCTGCTAAAAACTGCAGGATGTACCAGAGCTTCTAAAGCAAGCCTGGTGTTGCTGTGGGCCCAGGGTTGTACTGCTGACATCACTGTAGGGCAGAGTCAATTTCACACAAAAAAACATACTGACAAGGCATTTGGATTTTGGCACAATGTATTGCTAACAGGGTGTCTTGGAGGGAGGGAGGGGGAACACAGTATGTATACTGAGAACTGGTAGGTTTCCTTTGCAACATTGTTGCAACTGCATGGCACTGTACAGTGCGAGTCACTCCCCTATCCTATAATGATGTAATCAGGAGCTAGCAGCCCAGCAGGTGAACAGCAATGGCAAGTGCAGCAGGGCTCACAAACAAATCCAAATTATGGAAGGCAGAGTAAACCTTGGCCAAAAATAACAAATGCACACACCCTTTCAGGTCTAATACTGCATATAATGACTACAAGCTGTAACTTTTTGGACCATCTCAAAAGTTCCTCTTTAACATTTGTTTTTATTTGTAATGTTTCTTTATATTGGTTTTATTTTAAATAAAAATACCCCTACTCTTTTTGAGAAGTGCCATGGGATCTTTTAATGTCCACCTGAACAACCACCAGAACAGGCAGGCAGGATCTCGGCTTAAAGAGGACAGGAAATCATTTCTGTCAGCTGTGTGTAAAGTTCTTATTCTCAGAAATTATATGCATTCACGTAGATTATCCATATTTAACTGTACCTGAATAAAAAGTTACATTAAAAGCTGTAGTTTACATTGTCTTGTTTTTATGGGCAGCATTCTGTTACAGTTCTCTTCATGGAACCAATAATTTGGAGTTTTGACTATGTCATGGTTTGAGCACAGAACTCTAAACAGGGTTCTGATAGGTCAGCAGTTCATAAGTAGCATTTTGTACACAAATTGTGACATAGTAAAAACTCCACATAAGTGATTCCATGAAGTGAACTGTAATAGAATGCTGCCCATAAAAACACAACCATGCAAACTAGTTTTACCTATCACTTTTTATTCTGGTACAGTTAAATATGGATCCTTTAAGAGAATGCATTTAGTTTCAGAGAATAAGAACTTTATAAACCGCTACCAATTAGCACAAATTTCCTGTCCCCTTTAATGTCTCATCCAAAAGGCAGCACCTCAGAAGTGCAGCATCCCCCTCATGCTGCTCTACAGTGCCGAGTTTCTGGCATGGGGCTAGAACCCACGACCTTCTGATCTTCCAGCCTCAGAGACAAGTGTACAACCTGCTGAGCCAGAGACACTCCTGCAGGTTATATTTTACCTGGTATAGAGTTGCACCCCCCCCCAAAAAAAAACATTTTTATCAGCTGCTACACAAAATTCCTTTTGTATAGCAGTCACTTGCTACCCATCCGAGTTAACCCAAATGTGGTTGTCCAGCTGCTATACACAAGGCTACCTGCAAACGATACACATATTTTTCCACTGCTACTCAAATTAAAAATTTGAAAGTCTGCAGCTGCTACTCAGACATATTTTAATAAAATGTTCCCTGCACCCCTGCAAACGTCCACTCCGGGAAAAGATCAGGGCAGAAATGTGCACCGGTTTGCTCACTGCTGACTATCCTTCCCAACCCAGACAGCTTGGCTGGTGAGGTGACTAAACTGAAACCAACTGTGTGGTACTGATCACCTAGGTCTGCATCCTATTCGGAAGAAAACAGCACCTTTGGGCATGCAAGTGCAGTTTGTCAAGATCTGACAGCGGCAATGTAACTTCACCATGTGCTGGGAGGTGGAGCTTACCCGAAGGCCGAGGCTGTGGATAAAATGCTACAATTTATAATTTGGGATCAGAACACTGACAAAAAAAAATGTTAGAATCGCAATTTCCAACCGTAAGGCTGGGCCATGATCAGCAGCGAATCCCGTAAAATAAATACCTCTCAAACTCCAGCTACACAAAATCAGGGGCACAGCTAGAGAAGAATATGCTGCTCAGTACACGTACCATTTGCTTAATGAGAACTAGATGAACAGCAATGATTGAAATAATTTTCTGATTTAAATTATTACTCTTCAGTGACAAGAAATGCCAAATTTAGGAGGGAAAGAGGATATGTTCGAGTGAGGCAAGACGAGGGACCACTGACAGTTACGCTCAAGACCCCTCCCCAACATCTGTGATGTGCAAAATATGTGGAAATGTGCAAAAACTTCCGTTCCATTTTTCTTCAAACGTAGTTCTAAAATGTGCAGCAAAAAAAATGTGAAAACACATGCTGCGCACCTGGTTCTCTGGGCTATACCGGAGGATGAAGGATCCCTCTTTTGCGGTCGCGGATAATTATGGCACTTTCAGATGCCATGCACATTGCACTGCTCCGCCCACCACTGCATCAGAGGTCAACAGTACATGTCCTCCTTGAGCAATATAATAGAATAACTACAAAAGCTATTAGGGCACAAATATTGCAGTGCTATATAAAATAAAATAAATAACGGGGGGGGGGGCAGAGCTCCCCAGTTACAAAAAACTATTACAGTAATGTTTAACGGCACAAATATTTCAGTGCAATATAACAATTACAATAATGTTTAATGGCACAAATATGGTACAGATATTTCAGTGCAGTATAAAACAAATATAAATAATGGGGTGTGGGGGGGCGGAGCCCATTACAAAAGAAAATATTACTAAAATACTCAAACACACTGCTAAAAATATGAAGAAATGAATTCACACAAACTGCAGAAAGACTACGCTCTGGACAGCAGAAAGATTCTTACCTTGAATGTCACTGTATTTCTCTCTGGGGGGCTGGCTGTCAAGCCTCACAAGGTGTAAATGTTACTTAATAGCCAGGTGCCCGAGCTAAACTCTTTGTTAAACTGTGCAGTTATATATGTTAATCCCAGTAAAGAGGTAATAATGGATCAATTATTGTTAGTCTGCGTAGTCCATTTTACTTTGGGGGTTAGCCACAATAAGGGAGAACTCTTGAAACTGATACTAGAGATGGAGCCAGTTACCTTTTTCTCTGTGGCCTCAACCTGTTCAGTACTGGGTTCCACAGTGGAGTTTCTACAAGACGGGGGAATACTGCCACTACAGAGGAAATGCCATAAATGCGGTGGTGACATGACACTGATTAATGATCGCTCTGTTGTACAGAATGGGTGCATCTGGAGATGCAAAAAGAAGGCATGTAGGGCCAAGAAAATTCTTTTGGCTGATACCTACTTCTCCAAAACGAAGTTGGCACTGGAGAAGGTAGTGCTGCTCATCTATTACTGGGCATCGAAGACCCTGGTGACTATGGCAATGGAAGATGCGCAAGTGTCTGACAAAACAGCAACTGACTGGTTCCAGTTCATCAGGGATATTTGTAGCTGGAAACTGCTGAATGAACCAATGCAGCTGGGAGGAGTGGGTAAAATTGTTCAAATTGACGAGTCGGTGATGGTCAGAGCAAAGTACAACAGGGGGCAGAACATGTATGGTCCTAACTTCTCTAAACGCCCTTCCCTGTCTCTACCTGCCCTCGGCTTAATCCACTAACCACCCAGTTTTGTCACTTCACACCCAAAGCTTTTGTTCACAGCTCTAGGACCACCCTCCAGTTAGACCTTATCTAGCCTGACTTTTTTCTTATCTCTTCCTCTCTTCCAGATTGCTGCCCAAGTGGGCAGTGCCACCATCTTCAAACCCCAGCAGCCACTTCCAGTCTTCTGCCTCCCAAGCCCGCTGCCAGTGCGGGTAGTGCCGCTGCCCAGGAAACTCCGGCAACCTTCTTCGGCCCCCGGCTCGCCAGCCCAGCAGCTCACAGGTATGCTTGTCCTCCAAGGAACCGCGGCTTGAATGCCGCTGAACTAATTGGCTCCAGCAGCTTGGAGCAGGCTCACGATTGGACGCTGCCTCTCCTATCCAGCCTGCCATTGGACGAGACTGTCTCGGCGGCTTTTTTTGACTTTTTGTGGGGCAAGCTGTTTTTATCACCAGTATAAGCTGTTTACTACCTAGCTGTAATTATCATCAGTGTATTTTTCCCGCCCACCCTCCCGCCTCTATTAAATACCCCTCCTCCCCAGTCTGTGATTTGAGTCAGCCCCTGGCTCCTCCCTATAAGGGCTGTCACAAGCCCCCTTGACTTCTGGTAGCACACAGTCGTCGGTTCAGCTTGCCATCTGGGAGGAAGCATTTTTGCTCCTTCATGCCACATAAGGTAGGTTCCGGTTCAGCTTCTCTTACTTGTCACCCTTCTCACCCTTATCCCCCCACCCTCACTTCCCTCCAACTGCACTGCCCTCATCCTCTCTAGGATAAAGTCCTGCCAGCTCTTTATACCTGATCCCACTTCAAACCCCCAGTTTCATCCAATTACACTACCTACATCCCCACTTGGGTTAGTTCCCCCTGCTCCCTTCTGGGCAGGACCAAGCATTGCATTCGCCTTGGGTGCTCTGCAGTCTGCCCCCAACCAGACTCACTCTAAGTCTCCCCAGCGCACCTCCCTGTAGCAGTGGCCAAGGTTTTAGCCTTCTAGCCAAGCTTCCCCCATCATTGCAGTAGGAGGACTGCCAACAATACCGAAGCAGGGAGGTCACAGTTGCTTCCTACCATTGCTGCTGCTTTTCTGATTTGCACGTAATGGTCTCTACTTCCCGCATACCTCATAAAATGCTATCAGTCATTGGTATGGGGTTACTAATCCTTATCCCCTACCTAGTGATGGATGCAGGCTGGATGCAGGATGAACCCTGTCCCCAGTTCTTGCTTCACCCTCTACTACATCAGACCTCAGACTAGAGGTAGCAGCACAGAGGCATGTCCAAACCAGGCTTTCAGAATCCCACCTAAAGTCTACTTACCGCCAGTGCCCCACAAAATCCATATAGCAGCCCTCCTATATGGCCGTACTGCCATGGTTGCCTCCAGTACCCATGAGCCACAGTGGGTGAAAGCAAAAAGACTACGTTGGGTACACTGGGCATACATACTAAGAAAATTGCTACTGTTGCTATTACTAATCTCTGGAGATGTGCATCCAAATCCTGGCCACCTCATGCCAGGTAGCACCTGAGGCTGGGTCACCTTAAGATAGTCTCATTAAACATGCACAGTCTCCTTAACAAACTACCGCATTTCCAGGCGTGGGTGGAGCTACTTCAACCAGATGTTATAGCTCTTACCGAAACCTGACTATCACCAAAAGCCAGTGATGCCTCTATTGCCCTAGACAGTTACACAATATTCTGGCAGGACAAATTGTCCAAGCAGGTGGAGGCTGCCTAGTATACCTGAAAAATGAGATTAAAGCTCAAATTCTGCCCAGTAGTTTCCAAACCAAGGAGGCACAAACCCTGAGCCTAAAACTTACCCTGGGTAAGCAACAAAAAGTGCTGTTACTATCCACAGTGTACATACCTCCCGGGACTTCGGAGGGCCGGCCAGGGGGAGTAGGATTGAGCGTCCGATGGGCAGCTCTCCTACTCCGGGGGGAGGGTGTGGGAAGTGATCGGTGCGGTTGGGACCCCTGGTGGAGACCAGGGGTTCCACACAGCCGACACTCAGCGTGAATGGAGGCGGGGCGGACGCGGGCGTCATTGCACGACCCCGCCTCCCTAGGGGAGAAAACTGGAAAAAGATGGAGGAGCTGCCGCCGTCCTGGATGAAGCTTCGCCCGGCAGCTTAATAGCACTTCAGGCCGGGCCCCGACCTAATTACAGTGCCCGTGGCGCATATGGGGGAGTGTGTCGTGGCCCCACCGTGGGGGTTAAGCCATGGGTATCGGGGCAGCGGCCGATTTGGAGGCAGAGCGGCGGGTCCGGTGACCAGGCAGAAGGACAAGGCGGCTGGCGGCTCCAGGAGGAGGAAAAAGTTAAATATAAAAAAAAAAAAAAATACTTCCCGGGACTCTCAAAACTGGTATCCAGCAAGTACAAAGCAACCTGGAGCAGTTCAGTAACAACTGGGAGCACATCACTGTTGGCAATTTCAACACCAACTGGCTGTCTAACGACACCCAAGCAGTTCAGATCAGGTGTCTGGGCTGTACCTCACACAACTAATGTCACAAGCCACCAGACTTAACTACAAAACTGGCACACGCATTCTAATCGACTGGCTTCTGGCAAGCTGCCCAAAGCACATCTCTGAAGTCACTGTCCTTTCTGACTTCAGTGATCATTCTCCAGTAATGTGCACATGGTCAAATGAGGCCAAAGGTAGTGCTCCCAGAGTCTCACCAAACCACTCCCTGAGATCTGGGTTACTGGACTCCTTTAGGCAATATCTACAGCTTGTGGGCTGATCGCCACTTGACAAAGCCGAGGAAGGGAACCAAGTCCTCAGCTTCTTCATCGCTATCTTTACCAAAGACTACAATATATTTGCCTCCTATAAAACCAGGAAAACACAACGGACCACCAACCCTTGGCTCACAGGCTCCCTCCTTGAGCTAATGCGAGAGAGGGATAATCTGTGGCATAGGGCCAAAGCCATTTGTAGTGAAGCAGATCTCATCAAGTATAAGGCTGCAAGAAACAACTGTATCAAGCTCACCCGTCAAGCTAAGGCAGTCTACTACAACAAACTATTAAAAAGGACCTGGGGGCATGGGAAGAAGTTCTGGGAATCTGTAAAATCACTCATTGGTAAAGCTCCCAAAACCCAACCAGGGCTAGTAGTCACTGCAGCTGGGACACTGCAGGAGCCAGTAGACATTGCAACTACTTTCAATCTGTCCTTCACCAATCTAAGCACTGTACTTCCCAGTGACTACCTGACCCCCCCCCCTCCAATACACAAAAACGCCTTCCCCTTGCCTTCCAGGGCCAAGGGCAGTTCTCCCAGTGTTTACTTTAAGCAGGTGTCTAGAAATGACACTATCAAGTATGTAAAATGAGTTCTAGGGAAGACAAGGATGGGAAATGACCTTGTAGACATGAAGCTGGTGGCACTTACAGTAAATGAGTTGGCATATCTGCTAACCAAAGATCTTACTTTGAGAGTGCTCTTGCAGTAGGTATTTGCATATAGGACTAGGCCGCCAGGCATCAGGACCCCACGGAAAAATCTCTAGCTAGCAGTCTCTAGCAGGGACCATCCCCACATCAGGTAACCAGCATCATCAGACGTCAATATAAAGGGGCGGTTCCCCACGCTCGCCTTCCAGTTCTTTCCCGCCGTCGGCTTACAAAAGTACCTCATGGAAGAACGGTGTTCTTTCATCTCGCCGTTTTGGATGAGTACTAGTCTTTTCGACTTTAACTTTTCGATTTTCTTCTCAAATGCAGTTTTTGAATGTCTCGCTGTGTATGTCATCCCCAACGCCCTATGAATCGCATTAGAATAAGTGCGACTCTTGTGGTTCCTAGCTCCTTCACAAGGATGGCCACTCTCTGTTCCTTTTCTGCTTAGGCCCAGAACACCATGTGGAGGAGTGCCAGCACTGCCAAAAATTCAATTCCGCTACCCGCAAATGGAGGCAGCAGTCCTTGGCAGCTCACTTGCTGAAAAAGAAAATGGCATCCATGGAAAAGGAATTGAAGAAATTGAGGCAGGCGTCCACTTCCCCTGAAGGCCACAAGAAAAAAAGGGACAAGGAGAAGCACCGGGCCTCGTCCACACCTGCCGCGACTTCGGCTGGAGTCATGGCCCTTAAGGTGTCTTCCCCTCTGGGGGACCGATGCTAGATGGCTGCCTTGGTAGTTACCAAGGCAGCGTCGCCCCCAACCCCGATGGGCTTGCACTCGGCCTGCCAGGAGCCTCCAGGGCAAAGGAGGCCTCCAGTCCCACTACGGCTGCTCAACCCTCTCGGCCTACCGGTAAGAATGGGTCTGATAAGTCAGGCATCGGCTCCTCTGACATCCACCCACACAAGGCTGATAAGCTGGTTGACGGCCCCTCTGACGACCGCCCAGCCCACGACCCCACGTCAGGCTCTGAAACCATGCCTGACATCCAGGAGTCGCCGTAACGTATTCCTGCTGCATTGCCCTCTGAGGCCCCTCCGTCCCCTCAGATTCCCCCCCGAGGATTCTGCTCCCTCTTCCCTGTGGCTGGAGTCGAGGACACAGGGACACTGCTGTCAGGCCCCCCAACACCAGACCTGATGCCAGTTAACCCAACATCGCCCCCCAGTATACCATTACCTGATGACAGACCCATTACGCCATCAGGACCGGCAGGGCTCCCAGACCCTCCTGTGGTTCTGCCTACTCCAGGCCGATGTCTAAACCATCCAGTCCGCCTGCTGGGCCGACACCAGGACCTTCTGCTCCATCAGAGTCCCTGGCGCCTGGATAGCCGGTGCCACAGTATCCGGCTCCTTAGTACCCAACGCTGCAGTACCCGACGCTGCAATACCCGATGCTGGGCCTCCCGCTGTCAGGTTACAGGTTCCCTTTCTATGGGTTTTCCAGTTACCCGTATCCAAGTCCTTCTCCTCCACCACCACCCCTGCAGCCTCAGGTGGACTTGAAGGAGGTTTTGGCCTCCTGGTGGGCTAAGGCTAAGACCCAACTCACCAGGGAGGTCAAGAGCCATTTACCGACGCCGGACCCCTTACGTCGGTGACAGGAGACTCCTCCCCCTTGCCCAATGCCAGAGCTGAACCATCTGGATCCCAGATCAGGGAGGACACACACCCCCCCCAGGGTACTCCTAGAGGGGTCGATCCACCCAACAGAGTGGACTCTTTCTCTTCATCATCAGAGCCATTAGATTCAGACACTGATTTTGATCACTCTGAGCCTGGGGACAAGCCACACACTCCAGAAAACCCCAAGCCTAAGGACTCTCCGAAGTCATCTCCAGAGGATCCTTCTTTTCTGGAGCTGCTAAGGAAAATCCAGGCAGCTTGTGAGTGGCAATCAGTGGAGCCAGATCCACAACGCAAAACACTTGCTTCTCACCTGGATCTCCCAGAAACCGCTCCCACACTGATTCCACTCTGGAACAAGCCTCATGTGGATCTTGTATCCATTATTTGGAAACAACCTTCCTCACTAGCCCCTCTTCCTAGAAAGGCAGATAGGCTATATCAGGTTCCAGAGGGTAAAGGGTTTTTTAGTCTTCACCCCAAGGCTGATTTGGTGGTGATTAATGCCGCCCACGACTGATCCTTCAACCCAAAGCATCTCGGCTTGTCACCTCCTGACAAGGAATCTCGACTTCTGGACCAGTACGGGAAGATCTATGCATCTTCTGCTCTGGGTATGAAGGCCCTAAACTATGTTGGACACATGGGGGACTATCAGAAGTCCATTCTTAGGCTGAAGCCAAACTGGAGATTCTCCCTGATTCCCAGACCAAACAGGTACTGGGAGACCTGGGCCGTTCCACTCGTTTGGCCTGTAGGCACATGATGCATGCCACATACGACGGGGTGGACACTGCAGGTAGGAGCACGGCTTTCACTGTAGGCTTGTGGCATCATGCCTGGCTCTGTGTGTCAAGTTTGGTCCCTGAAGTGCAGACTGCTATCCAGGATGCTCCCTTCAGGGGCTCCGTACTATTCAGAGGTGCTGTCAAGGACATTAAACCGAATTGCAGGATAAGGGTTTGGCACTTCAGTCTGTTCAGATTATGTGCAAATCCTCTTGGGGGCAGAAACGTCCTTTTTGGCACCAAAATCACCAAAAACAAAAACAAATGCAGGCCCAACGTCCAAATAAATGTAGAGCCACGTCAGCAGCCAAAGCTCCCCCCCCCCAGCAAGAAAGCCTCTGGAGCTCCAGCCGCTGCTCTGACCTCTGCCTCCTGACTCCTTGCCTCTCCCTCTTCCTCTGGCTGTTCCAGAGGATCCAGGTGGGGGGGGGAGATTCTCCTCCCATCTGCCGGGTTGGGAGAGGATAACGGCAGATGCTTGGGTGCTTCAGCTGGTGTCAGAAGGGCACTCAGTAGAGTTCACCAAAAGGCCTCCTTGCAGACCTCCCTCTCCATCCTCGTACTCCCCTATTCATCTTCCCTTGGTACTAGAGGAGATTCACTCTCTTCTTCTGAAGGCAGCAATAGAACCAGTCCCCTCCCCCTTTCAGGGCACAGGTTACTCTTCTCACTTCTTCCTAGTACCAAAGAAGACTGGAGACCTGAGACCCATCTTAGATCTCAGCTCTCTGAATTTGTATGTGGAATACAAGTGGTTCAGAATGCTCTCCCTACAAAGCCTTCTTCACATGCTTTGGCCAGGACAGTGGCTGTGTGCTTTGGAATGCAGGATGCATACCTCCATATCCCGACATGACCTTTCCACCGCAAATACCTCCATTTTTGTTTCCAGGGGGTGCACTACCAGTTCAGGGCCCTCCCAATTGGTCTTTCCTTGGCTCCCCAAGTATTTACCAAATGCCTGCTGGTAGTGGCGGCCTTCCTGCATACCCAGGGAGTGCAGGTCTTCCCCTACCTGGACGACTGGCTTCTGGCAGCTCCGTCCAGGGATGAACTCTTACACTCCCTTTCTCTTACCCTACAGGTCTTTTCCAGCCTGGATATCACTGTCAAGCAGGCCAAGTCCCAGCTGGTCCGTTGACAACGGCTGCAGTTTATGGGGCAGTGTTGGATATGACCCTTGGCAAGGTTTTTTTGGCCCTGGACAGAGTTGAGACTCTCTTAAACCAGGCTCGCCTCTTGTCCAGCCTCAGACGGGTCGGAGCCAGGAAGGTCCTTTGTCTTCTTGGGCTCATGGCGGCAGCCATTCTGACTGTCCCTCTAGTGAGGCTCCATTAGTCTCCCAGCGGACTCGCTAGTCTCAATGGGACCAATCTCAGGATGACCTGGACCACGAGGTCCTAGTGTCAGACGCAATGATCAAGGACTTGCAGTGGTGGACGGTTCAGGAAAACCTCACCCGGGGGGTCCCATTCTGCACTGATCCTCCCACCTAGACCCTGACAATGAATGCTTAAGGTGCAGGCTGGGTTGCCCACCTAGGGTCTCAGAGGACTCAGGGCAGCTGGTCTCATCTTGAGCAGCATTTACACATCAATGTTCTTGAGCTGATGGCAATTCTTTATGCCTTACAGGCTTTCCTTCCCTTCATTCTCACTGGTCATCTTTTGATTCATTCAGACAACATGTGTGTAGTCTGGTACCTCAGCAAACAGGGAGGGACCTGCTTCTACCCCCTGTGCCAGGAAGCAATGAGAGTCTGGTACTGGGCATCTCAGCACAACCGGCAGCTGACAGCAGTCCATGTTCCGGGAGTGCAGAACACCCTGGCCAACGCTGTCAGCCGCTCGTAGGTCAGGTCTCACAAGTGGGAACTAGATAAAAATATTGTAAACAACATCTTTCAGCAGTGGGGGACTCCTCAGGTGGATCTCTTAGCCTTCCCCGACAACGCCAAGCTTCCCGCCTTTTGCTCACTCGCTCCAGGGTGCGATGTTTTCTGGCGGGACATGCTGTCTCTCTGTTGGAAGGCCAGATTTGTTTATGCCTTCCCTCCCATTCCTTTGATTTCGAGGGTGCTGAACAAGCTTCGGGCAGAGGGGGTGTGAATGATCCTCATCGCTCCCTTCTGGCCAAGGGAAGTCTGGTTCTCTTTTCACAACAGTTTTCCAAGGAACCTTCTCTTCCTCTGCCTCTGTCACAGCATTTGCTGACCCAGGATCAGGGCACCCTGGTCTATCCAGGACTCAAATCCCATCACCTTCACGCGTGGCTCCTACAGATGTAGCCAAGGCATGCTTTGGTGTATCACCTTTAGTAGCGGATATTCAGTTGGAGGCCAGAAACCTTTCCACCAGGTCCACATACGCTATGAAGTGGAAGCGATTCATCATTTGGGCTGGTTCTAAGGAGTTAGAACCTTTCTTCTACTTGGCTAATAAAGTCCTGGACTACCTGAGGTATCTCTATGATCTGGGCCTTAGCTACTCCTCTTGAAGGTACATATGGCAGCCATTTTGGCCTACCACATTCCCTTTGGGGATAGGACTTTCACTCAACTGGAAGTCTCCAAGACCTTCCTAAAAGGGGTTCTCCACCTGAGACCCCTATCCGCAATCCTGCTTCTCCTTGGGACCTGAACTTTATTTTAGAAAAACTCATGTTGCCTCCTTCTGAACCAGCAGCGGATGCGGAATTGAAGTTTCTTTCTTGGAAGACAGTCTTTCTCGTGACCATCACCTCTGCTCGGAGGATTTGCGAGCTTCAAGCGTTGATGTGTAAGATCCTGTACTTGATTTTCCACAAGGATCGGGTGGCCATGCGCACTAACCCTAAGTTTCTTCCAAAGGTGGTGGCTGAATCCACGCTGAATCAGTTAATTGAGCTTCCGGCCTTTTTCATGGAGCACTCCAATCATGGAGAGTGCCTTCTGCATAAACTGGGGATGTACACAGAATTCTGAGATACTACACTAACAGGACTAAGGATCTCAGAAAAACGGATCAGCTCTTCTTTCTTTCGCTCACAAAAGAGAAGGCAATGCTGTTTCCAAACAATCCCTCTCTAAGTGATTAGCGAATTGTATCACTTTCTGTTATGATAAGTATCGCAAAATCCTGCCGGGTCAGGTCAGAGATCACTCCACTAGAGGGGTAGCTACCTCTGCTGCTTGTTTAGGAATGTGTCAGTGGCAGAAATCTATGCAGCCGCAACTTGGACTTCCGTCCATACCTTTACGAAACATTACAGTTTGGATATTGCCTCTAGCCGCAGAGCAGGCTTCGGGTTGACTGTTCTGCAGGGACTTCTTTCTTGAACTCTGTCCAGCCTTTTTTCAGTCATTTGTGGATGACAACTCCTCCTCCCGCTTTTCTGTTTGTTCCAGACTGCTTGGGACTCAGTCCTATATGTGAATACCTACTGCAAGAGCCCTCTCGAAGCAAGATAGTACAGTTACGTAAGAACTTACCATAACAGTAGATCTTTGAGAGAGGCTCTTGTATTAGAAATATCCCTCCGTTCCCCTGAGTTTCTTCTTTTCCTTCTATGGGGCATAGCCTCTTCTCTTGTCATGCCTCTTCTGGCCTCTTGCGGGAAAGAACTGGAAGGTGGGTGTGGGGGGACAGCCCCTTTATACTGACGTCGGATGACGCCGGTCACCTGACAAGGGGGCGGTCCCCGCCAGAGACTGCTAGCTAGAGATTTTTCCGTTGGGTCCTGATGCCTGGCGGCTTAGTCCCGTATGTGAATATGTACTGCAAGAGCCTCTCTCAGAGATCTACTGTTATGGTAAGTTCTTGCATAACTGTATTTTTTCAATGCCTCCCTCAGGTCAGGAGTGTTCCCTGACAAATGAAAAAAGGCACTTGTCACCCCTGTTCTCAAAATAGGTGATGCTACCAATCTTACCAACAACAGGCTTATCTCCATTCTCCCTTCCCTGTCCAAAGTACTGGAATGAATTGTCTCCGACCAGCTCACAGAGCACCTACTGAAGTACAACCTACTCTGCGCTCAGCAACATGAGTTCCAGAAATATCACTCCACCATTACTGCCTTGGTTGACTTCACCACCCAAATATATGGTGCCTTTGATGATGGCCTGACTGTGGGGTCTATCTTTATAGACCTCACAAAGGCATTTGATACCGTCAACCATTAAATCCTCTTCCAATACCTGTGCTGTATTGGCCTGTCCATGGACACCTGGTTCAAGAGCTGCCTCTCTTGCAGGACACAGTGCGTCAAAATCAGTGGCACTTTATCTGAACCCATGGAGGTGACTCTTGGAGTCCCACAAGGCTCAATACTGGGCCCGTTCCTTTTTAGCCTGTTCATATCCTTAAAGGCACAGCACATTGACTAGGGGGCAGAGACACTCACAAGCTTGCACACAATAAAACAAGAACAAAAAACAACACAAGAAAATCATCTGTAACAGGAAGGGACACAGACAAATGGGGAGTGGTGCAATGCACTGGCTGTGGAGCAGCAGTCTTCCAGGAGACATTCTGGAGACTGCGTTGCTGCCCTATTTGCAGGCACCTCTCTGGTCTGAGGGAGGAGGTTGTTCGTCTCTTGCTGACCTTGCAAGGATTCGGGAAACCTGCTCCCCCACCTAGGGACCACCCAGGCCACCGCCACTACCTCAGAGGTTGCCAAGAAAGAGTAGTGGTTGGACGACGGTGGGCTCAGGGAGGGTGAGGGTGGTGGAACAGAGGCATATCCCTCCAGTTGTGTCTCTCCACAATTCATTCGCCTCTCTGGCGGAGTATGGTTCCTCTATGGAGGCACCCGCAGTGGAGACCAAGGAGGATGCTGGGAACCTCCACAATGGAGACCCACAGGAGGGTGGCACAGGACCCCACAGGGGAAGGAAGCAACTCCTGATGGGGGACTCAGTTGTTATGGGGATAGAACTGGGGGAGGGAGGGGAAAGGGAGGTAAGGTGCCTGCCTGGCGCCATGGCTTAGAGGGACAGGAAATGAATCCTCAGGATCGTGGGAGCAGTTGCCAGGGGGAGGGAGCTGGATGTCATTATCCACCTAGGGACGAATGACCTGGCTGAGAATGGGATCAGAGCAGTGCAACAGGAGTTTTGAGTTGGGGAGGGGCCTTAGACAAGTAGCACATGCTGTAACTTTCTCGGAAGTGCTACCTGTCTATGGCATGGATGAGGCTAGGATACTCCACACCATGGGATTCAGTGACTGGTTGAAAAACTGGTGCATAGCTCAGAGATTTGGCTTCATTGGGGACTGGGGCTCCACCAGGAGAGATGCAGGCCTATACAGGTGCGATGGTCTGCATCTATCCAGGAGGGGAACCAGGATCCTAGGTGATAGGTTTAAATGCTTCATTGGCAAGCATTTAAACTAGCCAAGGGGGGAGACACTGAAAAGGAGAAGGGAAATCCTAGCCCCAACCAAAAAAATCAGGGTAGTTAGTGAGGTAAACACCAAAATAGAGCAGTCAATAGGGAGAAGGGCAGGGGTAAATGGAGAAAAAGACAAAGGCAGTGAGGACAGGGATGGGACAAAAAAAAAATAAAACCATAAAAAAAATGGAGGGTAATGAGTACCAATGCCCGTAGTCTAGGTAAAAAGCTCCACAAAATGGTGGCCTTGATGGAAGAGGGATGTCTGGATATCATGGCAGTCACAGAAACATGGTACACAGAGAACCATAACTGGGATGTCAACATACCAGGGTACACAATCTACAGGAGGGAAGAGGAGGAGTAGCTCTCTATGTAAGGGACGGGATCAAAGCAACAGAACTAAAGGGTAAACAGGGAGGAGAGGAGGCACTGTGGGTCACCTTGGAGACTGGAAATGGCTTCACAATCCACACAGGGGTTGTATACAGACCCCCGTCTGGGGGGAGGAAGTAGACATGGAAATGATAGAAGGCATCCTTGGGATGGCAGAGAAAGGGGAGGTGAATATGCCAGATGTTAACTGGAGCACCTTTGCTGCAGCCACATCCAAGAGCAGGGCCATTCTTGATGCCCTACAGGGGGCATGCCTCAGACAGCTAGGTTTGGAACCCACTCGGGAGGGAGCAATCTTAGACCTGGTACTCTCAAATGGGGATGGAGAGAGGATCTCTGATCTTGAAGTGGGTAGCCATCTGGGAACAAGCGACCACCAAACAGTGTGGTTCACAATAAATTTAGCTGTAGAGTCAAGCCACACAAAAGTGAAGGTACTGGACTTCAGGAGGGCTGATTTTGTCAAAATGGGAGAGTGCCTCAGAAAATCACTAACAAGAAGGTGGGGTGGAGCAACAATGGGGAAACATTAAAACCGCCATCGAAGAGGCAACAATCCTTTGTGTGAAGCAAATAAACAAATCAAAATGAAAGAAGAAACCTCTATGATTCACAAAAGAAGTAGCGGGGAAGGTAAGGGAGGAAGAGATAGCATTCAGGAAGTATAAGGAAACACAGAAGGAGCAGGACAGAGAACTGTACCAGTTAAAGCAGAAGGAAGCGGGGAAGGCAGTCAGAATTGCAAAGGTCCAAACCGAGGAAAAGATAGCCAACTCGGTTAAGAAGGGGATAAAACCTTTTATAGGTACATTAGGTAGCAAAGAAAGACTGAGGCAGGGATACTGAGGCTGAATAAAGAGGAAGGTGGTTGGGCAGAGAGCGACAGTGAATAAGCAGGGATACTGAACGAATACGTCTGTTCAGTATTCACAATGGAAAAGCGGGGGGAGATACCTAATCCAGTCAATAGAAGCACTCTGGATAGGGGATTGATATTAGTCCTTTCACAGAAGAAAGGGTTCTGAAAGAACTCTTAAAACTGAAGGTGGATAAAACAGTGGGGCCTGACGAGATTCACCCCAGAATTCTAAAAGAACTAAGGGAAGAACGAGTAGCACCACTGACTACCCTTTTTAATAAATCATGGGAGGATGGTGTGGTACCTGAGGACTGGAGGAGGGCAGATGTGATTCCCTTTCACAGAAGTGGGAGCAAGACAGAGGCAGAAAACTACAGACCTGTCAGTTTGACCTCAGTGATAGGGAAAATGATGGAATCACTGCTGAAGGAAAGAATTGTTGAATACCTAGGGGCCAGTGGGGCACAGGACCCAAGGCAGCATGGATTCACAGCAGGAAGGTCATGTCGGACAAATCTAATTGATTTCTTTGGGTGACCAAAGTAATAGACCAGGGAGGGGCTGTGGACATGGCCTACCTAGACTTTAGCAAGGCATTTGACACAGTCCTGCACAAAAGATTAATAAACAAATTAGCCAGCCTGGGAATGAGTCCCAGGGTGGTAGCCTGGTAAAACACTGGCTGGACAACAGGACACAGCGGTAATAGTAAATGGAGTCCACAGTGAAGAAAGGAGGGTTACTAGTGGGTACCGCAGGGTTCAGTGCTAGTGGGGCCGGGTCCTTTAATGTCTTTATAAGTGACATTACAGAGGGACTAGAAGGAAAGTATGTCTTTGCAGATGACACAAAGATCTCGCACAGGGTTGATATGCAAGGTGGGGACAAAAGGATGAAAAGGGACTTGGCAAGGTTGGAGGAATGGTCAAATGTATGGCAGCTTAGATTCAACGCAAAGAAGTGCAGCAATGCACCTGGGAAACAAAAACCCAGGGGAAGAGTACACAATGGGGGTGAGATACTGACAACAGCAAAATGGAAAGGGACCTGGGGGTAGTTATATCAGATGACCTAAAGGTGGGCCAGCAATGTGAGACGGCAGTAAGGGGGGCTGGGGGGATAGTGGGTTGCATAGGGAGAGGCATCACCAGTAGAAAACAGGAAGTTGTTGGCCCTCTGTACAGACAGTTGGTAAGACCACATCTGGAGTACTGTGTACAGTTCTGGAGACCTCATCTCCACAAAGACATAGACAGGGTGGAGGCTGTCCAGAGGAGGGCAACCAAAATGGTGCAGGGTCTGCACCAGAAGACACATGAAGAAAGACTAAAGGAGCTTAAGATGTATACCCTCGAGGAAAGGAGGGAGAGGGGGACATGATACAAACTTTCAAATACCTCAAGGGAATCAACAAAGTCCAAGAGGGTAGCATCTTTCAGAAAAAGAGATGTGCAAGAACGGGGGCACAATTTGAAGATAGAGGGGGGATGGCTCAGAGGTAATGTGAGGAAGTATTTCTTCACAGAGAGGGTTGTAGATGCATGGAACAGCCTTCCTGAGGAGGTCGTAGAGTCAAAAACAGTGGGGGAATTCAAGAATGCAGGGGACAGACATAAGGCAGTTCTGGGGGGGAGGAAGTAGGCTGTTGGTTAACTAGGATCTGCAGCTTATCAGTTAGGTAGGAAAATGGGCAGACTAGGTGGGCCATGCCGTCCTTATCTGCATTCAAATTCTATGTTTCATTAACCATCTGCCCTCAGTCTGCCAAGCCCGTATCGTGCTTAATGCGGATGATGCAGTCATCTCCGTAACTGGGAAAAACCTACACACCATCACCCGTAAACTTAAAGCTAACTTCCACAAGCTAGAAGCATGGTTCTCTGCCAATAAACTACTGCTCAATTATTAAAAAAAACAAGATCATGCTCTTCTCGCTACTGCAGAACAGAATAAGATGCTAGAAACTACTGATACAGTTGTAAAGGGGATATACTGGAGCAGGTTGGTTCTTTTAAGGGAATTATCTAGACAACGCCCTCTCCTTCACAACACATGTGGACCATGTTGTCAAATCAGCCAATGCTAAACTAGGTGTTCTCTATCGACCCCCCACTACATGTCCTCTGATGCCTTAAAACTTGTCACCTGCTGTTCTGTACTGTCTGCCATAGATTACGGCCTCATAATCTACAGCGCAGGTACTGACACTGCCCTAAAAAGGGTAAAAACTTTTCTCAGTAAGGCATGCCAACTGGTCCTGGGAGCAGAGCACTGGACACAGTCATGTGACCTTTATAATGCTACTGGGTGGCTACCCCTTCACCTCAGGGCCCAATTCCAGGCCTGCCTACTGGCAAAGAAAGCCATACTTGAGTTAACTCCTGAATCCACCTCGCGTCTTTTCAGAATAGATCAACCTACAGTTAATACCGGGAGGTCTTCCAGATGTGGGCTCATGGTACCCTTCAAGCATACCTCAACTGCACAAAGATCCCTGTCTTATAGAGGACCCAAGTGGACAAATGACCTTTCTAAAGACCTCCTGGAATGCAGCACAGTCGGTAAATTCAAAACTGGGCTTCGATCGTACCTATCTCTCTCTCGGATCTGTGAGTGTCCTAACACTGGCTGACCTTACCTCTAACAAATTACCTGCCCTAATCGCCCTATTTCTTCTTATGAAGGTACACCTAAGCTAATCCCTCTACCCCTTTGATTCCCCACCTCCTTGGACAAAGCCTCCTCTGGCTGCCACTTCTACACTTGCTGAATAAAGCCTGTCTCAAGCTGCCTTACGCACGTCAAACCCCCCCACCCCAGAATCCCTTGCTCCCTTATTGACAGCGCACATAGCACAGAGCTGTCCTCTCCTGCAACCTTTCATTACTACCCTCCCACTTGCTATACTGATGGTGAAATTACCTTGTGAATTTCTAGCTGATGGAATATGAAATGTAACAAACCAAATAATGAGGATTTTCCTATATCCAGAAACCTGAGCAACCTGCAACCTTTATAACCCTTTGTATGTAAATGTAATTCTGTACTCTTACTGTATCTGTTTGTACCCATGTATTTAATGTTATTGCTGGTCTGTTATGTCTTGTACCTTGTCTGACTTGGAACCTTTTGTCAACGAGCCTTGGCTCAAAGGTATTTAATCCCAAACTGAAATAAATAAATAAAAAATAAATAAATATGACACTGATAAATCTGTGGGCTACCTGACCATGGTGGAACGGAGGGATGCTGCGACGTTGTTTCCCATCATTGAACGGCACATTGTACCAGGCATAGAAATACATTCGGACCAGTGGGCAGCCTACAACTGTATAACCCAGATCCCAGATAAGAACTACGTCCACAAAACTGTGAATCACTCGCAGAATTTTGTTTACCCTGTAACAGGTGCCCACACCAATGCCATGGAGGCATACTGGTCGTGGGCCAAAAAACAATTTTAAAGCCATGAATGGGACACAGAAACAGGGTGCCGTCATACCTGGATTCGTTTATGTGGAGGGAGAGGTATGGTCACATAACCACGGTTGCCTTTAACAACGTCTTGCTGCATATCCAAATGTATCAGGAAGCACAGATTGCTGAAGAAAATGCAGAGAACGGGCCACCTCCACGGTAAGTTATATTTTCCCTTCACTGACCTATGTGTGTGCGTAAGTTAGTCTTTGCCAACAGATGCTAAGCACTCCTTTCTTTCTATTTGTTCGCAGAGTGTAACTGTCAGACCACAGAAATAAAAAAAGTTTACAGAGACTCAGTTCATTACCGGCTGCAGCTTCTGCCTGCACCGTGGAATAAACATTTTACAGAGACAAATTCAATGCTGAATCGCTGACTGTCTTGTTTTTTTAGACCTTTTTGAGTTTGTGCAGTCAAACTGTGAGCAATAATGAATTTCTTACTTTTTCAAGTTGTGTAACTAGACTGTGTGCAATAAATAGCCTTTTGCTAAGCTGTCGTTGTTGGGCTTGTCTTTGTATGCCATTTCAGTGTGTGGAGGCGTGTGCGTGACGTTGCTAGCCCTGTAAGTACCCTATTGTGTTCAAATATTTTTTTCGCACAAGGGGGATCCTTAATCCTCCACCATTGCCCAACCACCTAGCGCAGATGATAGCAACTGTATCCTCTGCCGCACAGTCTCCCTAGGGGGGCATCATGAGCTAGTTGTATTTCACACTGCCGGGGTCCTGTAAAGTCAGTTCCCAACACAAATCTGTTCCCCTTGTCAATGTCTGTGGTGGCAAGGAGTTTGATTTGTAAATCTATTTTGCATGATACCGGCATACACCCTAAGATGATATTTCTCCCAGCCTCCACCAGCGCCATTCAGGAGCACTAGGCAGTGATCTTTGGCCTTCTCCCCACATGGTCAGGAGGAAACTCATGCGCCCTGCCATCACTAAAGTTATTCAGATCGCAACAGATAAGTAAACGCAACACAGTCAAGCTATCGAACTTACTGTTTAAAAAACATACAACTGCAATGCAGTACGGACTTCCAAGCTAACTTATGTGCCTACACTACACACTGCTACCGAACTTTCGGTTCTGACTCATCCCACAACTTATCCAATACCCATGTGCACCTGAATAGCAGAACTCATGTGACTGAGGTGACGGCACTATATTATAGGGGCGAACCCATACAAATACAAGGTCTAGAATGGCAGTCTTGTATAAGTGTGATGTGTGCTTGTATTTCTGTGGACGTGCCGGAAGAGCAATTTTTTATTTGTTTTATGGGGTGGACACATGACAACGTGGTGACATCAACATCAGGCTACACAATGAGAGGAGCATGTGTGAATGCTTGTTTCCTGAAGACGGGACCATGGCGCTGTGAATTTTCGACGGACTTTAGCCCAGAGGTTACCCGGTAAACGGGTCAAACATTATTTGTCGATTGTGTAGTACACAGAATTAAAAGGGAAAGACTAGAATGGCAGCGGCACAGAACTCGAGGCGGGGGGGACTAGAATGGCAACGCCCATCGGTGGTGCCTAGTGCGAGTATGTTCAGTGTGCTGCCATCTTTTGTAGGGCAAGAACAGTGCCGGAAGCACCTTGCATAATGTAGGAGTCTAGGTGGTTGTGAGCAGAGGAACTGTAATAAAAGCATTTTAATTTGCAAAACACGTGTGGATTAAATTTTTTCGGTGCCAGGGATCAGTAGCTACAGTTTGCATTGCTGGGTCAAGGTAGCACTGCCATTTACTCCCTTTTTATGATAACTTAAAATGTATACAGACAGTGCTTTTAAAATGAGATGGTTTGCTCTGTGGGGGGGGGTGCTTATTGATATCTTCAACAGAAGGTATAATACAAAACAAAAGAAAGTTGTTCTAATATATTTAATATCAATGTGTGTAGTCAGCCCGGTGGTGCTGAGGGTTAAGGCGCTGGATGCCACACTTAGTGCCATGCCAGCAACCCGGCGTCGGGAGTGACCTCGGGTGCTTGGGGTTGTCTGGGGGGGAGAGGAGGAGGATTGAGTATCCCAGGGACTGCTGTCCTTCTCCAGGGAGGGTGGGAGGGAACGACCACAGCAGTACTGGCTTCTGGCCGTGGCTGGGGGCTGGTACAGTGGCGTGGTCTGCTGTGGGGATCGACACAGGCTGATGCTGGACTCGCTGGGTGCGGTCGCGCACACAGAGAGTCCTTCGCATCATTGCACGCCTGCACCATGGAAGGGTAAACACAAGAAACTCACACCAGTCCCCCGAGTGCAGTGACAGAAGGATCTGGCACCACCGCTTCGGTTGCACCCAAAGCAGCTCCCCTGGTGTGTCTGCCCCCTGGTCTTCCACGGTGCGAGGGGTACATACCTGCGGTGATGGGGCTAGGGAGGGGTGAGACGTAGGAGTCTGAGCTCCTGGCTGCGATGGGGGCAGTGGATGCAGAGCTAACTGGATGGATGGGGGAAAACCATAGGTACATCCTCCCCCAGCCGAGGAACAGGCATAGAAAATGTATAACCAAAAAAAAAAATATATCATTGTGTGCAAATTAAAAATAATAGATACATATGCATTTTTTTTATGAATCACTTAAAATGTGCACAGTACTTTTAATATGTGTTCTGTTGTGTGTGTCAGGGGGGATTACTGTCTTCAGCAGTAAGTATGATGCCAAACCAAAGAAAGCTGTGTTTTAATGTATTTAATATCAATGTTTGCATATTAAGAATGCTAAATACACAATACATACAATGCACTATGTATTTTTCATGAATGTCTTTATTGCTGCAGTGTGCACACTAATTGTTATGGGAGTGGCTCTCATTCAGTATGCTATCCATTTCTTGTAAGAGAGCATTGTAACGTGGCTGTGATGGGGTGTGGGGGGACTGCACACAAGAGTTGTGTGTGTGGCGGTTGGGGGGTTATGGCAGGTGGGGACTGGTAGCCAGCAACAATGGCTGTGATGAGGGTGGGCTATGGAACATACCGTGGGTGAGGGGGGTTGAATGTTTGAGACTTGACTTGCATGTGCTGTAAAGGTAGAGGCTCAGATTGTGTTCATCTCGGGGTGGAGACTGTTCTGGTAGGTTCAAGAAGCTTTGTCCAGAGTATGGGTGGAGTTCCAGCTCGAGGTGGTGGTGGGGAGAAGCTTACGGGTAATTGAAGGGTGGTCGAGTTACTGAGAGTTTCAGGCCCAGTGGTAGGTGATACCTTCCATGCGGGTACAGTGAGTGAAAGCTGCAGTTGAAAAGGATTGTCATGATCATGTGTCCGGTTGCAGTGTGGGTGGTCATCTGGGTTGGGATACAGGTGCAGGGGCTCTGGAGTGGTCCAGAGAGGGCAGCGACAGCAATTCCTCTCCCACTCAGGCTCTACTCATGTCATGTTATAAGAGGCTATTTGTGTCTGTGTCAACAGAGTGCCCTCTGGGTGGTTTAAAGGCAGTGAACATTTTAAACTAAAAGTCAGAGGTGGGTGGGGGTGGACTTCCTGTGAAGTCAGCAGCAGTAATGGATGGCTGATTCTCCACTCTGTCCCCCTTCCTCCACAAACAGCACTAAATTTTGCCATTTAATGTACAGACTGATAAAAAAACACCCTATGCCAAGCAACCTCACTGCAGCTAGATCACTCCCATCAAGCTTCCAGACAAGCCTCCCCTCAGCAGATCACTGTCTCTGTAGCTGTCCACCTCTGGACCAGACACCCATGTCAACTACCCACCCTGCAACCGGACCACACTTTCAGCCCTCAGACTGTCCACCCCTCCCCAGCCAACTATCGCCCTTTAAGCTTCTAGAGCCACATTTTCTCCACAGAAGGGTAATAGCAAACAGAGTTCACTCCAACTAAAGGTTGGTATGTAGTGTGGTACCATGTGTTTCAGTGACGGGAACGGTCCTATTTAAAGTAAGTGTGGACCCTACCAGCAACTTTGCAGCACCGAAAGCCAAACGGCATAAAAACGCTGAAACAGTGCACCAGCCATCCAGATGCTAAATGTGAGAAGAAGAAAATGTGAAACCAACCAGCAAAAACCAGGAAGTTAAAGCTGGTGGAAGCTGCAGGCAGCAAATTACATAAAATCTCGCGAGAGCTGAGGTGTGATGTCATACCAGGGACAACCATCTGAAAGTATGGCAACTGGAAGTGGAGGCAAAGATTCTGATGACTACATCTCATCCTGCGAAACAGGCGGCAATGTCGGTGAGTTGGAGGTAGGGATCTCAATACTCGATCCATACAGGGATGATCCCTATGAGACAGATGCGTCTGCTACCGCTGAGTCAGGCAACAATGAAGACAGTGCAGTGGAGGATCCTGAGGCATATGGGGGAGAAGGATGTCTGACACATAATCAAAACTGCCCACAGTAGCGTCCAAAAACTGCCACAATGAATGTATGTATATAGTCTGACGAGGGAAAAGCAATCAGTGTTTTGGATGTAAACACAAGTTCAGCATAGTGAACAGGTGACAAGTGGAAACCAGCAGCAATGTGAATTAGGGGGCAGTGGAACATACAAAAGAACTGTGGAGGGAACAGGAAGCAGAACAAGGAAAAGCCACAAAGTGCAGAGCTGAAAACAACATCTGCATGTATGTCTGACAGCAAGCCAACGTGAACACAACACAGGGCAAGCATGAGAGACATACAGTGACAGTCAACCCCCCCACCCAGCACAAAATAGCAGAACACGGAGACAGCATGGCAATATGACTGTGTGACTGGGATGTCCATCACTGGCAACCAGTCAGCAACCCACAATCGCACAGCAGAATGCAGGCACCAGATACATGCCTGCACGTTCCTGCATACAAAGCACAATCCAGCCCCCACACACACGGCACAGGCAGCCACAGGAATGCAGACAGCGGTCCACTAGCACCCCAGCAAGCCAACCCAGCAAACTGCAAGAAGGGGAACAGAGCACAAAGGAAGTCAACACAGGAACTGTGTACCACACACACTGCATGTAAGAGGATGTGTGGGTAGAACAGTACCAAGCACAGGAACCCCAGCACCATCAGGAATGCCCACCACAACCCCTGGAGAACGGACGGGTTCCAAACCGCAATAGGGCAGGTCCCAGACAGTGGACTCGTGAGATGCACAGTCAGGTGCTGACAGAACCGAGCTGCAGAAAGTTGGTAAACATGCATAGCACCATTGCAGTAAGATGCAGTAGCCCACCCCTTGACCCAAAATGTAGCACCTGCCACTGTGCAGACACATTGTCACCCTGCAGACAAACCCTGTAACCCCCAAATGACACAGGGCACACTCCAAACAACATGTGTGGCCAGGGGACTGAGAAAAGACTGCCCAGTGCCCACCCCGGTAGCCACAGACAGCACAGTGCCCAGACAAAACATCATCTTGGCAAAACACAGTAGGACATCCTACACAAACAATGGAAATGGCCAAACAAGTTGCAGGGCACGATGGCAGTGTGGTGGACAGCAGCATAACAAACAGCATGCATACGCAGCTGGCATAGCTGTATCATGAATGATACACGTAATACTGCACTCCCACAGTCCAGTGAAATGGCTGAGCATCTAGGCACAAACTGAAGCCACTGTAATGCCCTAGTGTATCCAGACCACACAGCTAGGGTGTGTCCATATCCCCATGCACATCTGCAGGTTAACCATGTGTGGACTACCCCCAAAAAAGACTGGATACTAGAGAACACCCATTACCAACATTGAGTACCTCCGAGAGAGAAAGGGACAGATAATACTGGATACCAGGAAACACTGCCACGAGTGACAGGCACAGAATGACATAGGGACAGTGAATGCTACACTGTCTAAAACGCATCAGACTGAGATACCACACATTGCCCAGTAACAGAATGCAAAGTACTGCAAGTGTTGGAGACTGACAGAGCAACAGCAGCCAAAACACAGGAACAGGATGCCACACAATGTATCCTGTGCCACACTGTCATGTACAGCAAGAGGGCAGACATTGAACACCCCCCCAGACACAGTGTACGACAAAGTGCTGTACAAGCAATGCCAGACCATCAGTGAACTGACCCAGTGTGGACTGGCAGCCATCCCACACAGCCACACCTACACAAAACCTGGACAATCATGCAAAAAGGGTCATGGAAGGGGACTGCTGGGCAGGACAGCATGAACAGCCCCCAAGTGTTGCCAGAAAAACCATGGCATAATGGTCACACCTGGCAACATCAGGCAACCCAGAATCTCAGAGAAATGATGCGAGGTGTAACCCTTTGTAGATGCATGGAGGGCATAGTAGAGCAGAACACCAAAAATGTGACACAACCCAGCTGGTCCTCTGTTGATAATGGTGTTATCTGTCACTGCTTGGACACTGCACTCAGTGTGTGGCACACTATTCTACATTGCAGTTTTCCACTGTGTATGCCTCTTGCCAGTCACCTGTCACTGTGCTGTATGCATTAGCATTACTGCTGCACTATACAGTCACTTCTGAGTGTCTGATCGGCTTCTGCTGGGCGTCAGTGGCACTGCTTCTGTGCAAATGTGTGTCTGACAGTCACAATTCAGTGGGTGGTGCTGGTATATTGTACTGGCACTGCTGCCCTCTCTATGTAGTTGTTTCTGTAATGTATAATGTTGCTTGTTATTCCAATGGTGGTATCTCTCTGACATCACTGTCACTGTTTTCTCCAGGGCCTAGCACTGCGTGTTGCATCCAGCTGTCCTCACACTCCCTTCTGGTGCACAGATGCAAAGTCACTACCGCTGCACCATTTCTGTAACTAGCTGGGATATACCTTCTGTGGGGGGGGGGAACCTTTTTCATCTGTAGGCCAGTTGTGTGGTCATACAGTTGCCGTGTGGCATTGTCTGCTGTTGCCACTTTGATCCACACAGTGTGTTGCATGTGGCAGGTTTGGCTACTTGTCAGTGCACCACCATTGGCATGCGCTGTCCAGTGTGGGCTGCGTGTGACTGCTGGGCGTCACGCCTCTGGACTGGTCCCTGCTCTGCAGTGCTCTTCTCTACCTATGGTACACCTCTGCTTCCACCCTTTTGGGGTGTGGGGGTTTCCTTTCTGGGAACTCATGGTCTTCTTGTTGCAGCTCAGTCTCTCCCACACAATGACGCCCTCTGAGCTACTGCAGTTTTTTTGGGGGCTTTGTTGCTCAGGGCCACGGCTGCTAATCTTTCTGTGTCAGTCAGGATGCCGTTCCCATTTCTGTGTCTATGGATGGCTTTGGACTACTGTTCAACATGGGACTGGTCTGCGGTGTGGGTTTTCTGCAGTCCTTTTACAATTTTCCCAGCCCCTCTGCTGTTCTCTCTGCTTTATAGCAGTTGGCTAACTACCTGGTATGACATCACGGTGCCTGCGCCTTGCATCATGGGATTGCTTTCAGAATGTAAACAGTGCTGCTGTCTGCAGGGTGATCCTGACATGAAATTTGCCATAACTCTGCACTGGTAAGTCATTCTGACATGTTGTTTCTTTTCTTGCACACCTAATGACACACTGCATTATTGCATGACTGACGTTTAAAATGCAATTTGGCTTCCACACTTACTTCAATGTCTTTATAAGTGACATTGCAGAGGGACTATAAGGAAAAGTATGGCTTTTTGCAGATGACACAAACATCTGCAGCAGGGTTGATACACAAGGGGGGGGGTTGGAAAGGATGTGAATGGACTTGGCAAGGTTATTTTGACATATACGGGAAAAATAAAGCACTGAGCCTATATCTGTTGCTGCAGACTAACTGCAAACGTTATGTCTAAGTATTGAAAAAAATTATAGTACAATGTTGTAAATACAAAATACTGTTTTATTACATATTTTACATTTTTATTTTATAATTAACAAAACACTTATTGAGTTATACAGTATTGTCTTTGATTTTACATTGCTTACATCGAGATGTAATGAACAGGTGACACTAGTCAATTGACAAAGATGTGCAGTCGTAAGACAGCAAGACACTAAATTGTGTACAGCATCATCACGACTGCAGTAGATACAGTAGGAGCTGCAAGCTCATTGGTCCACGTTGTGGACCTATGGACTTGCAGTGCATACTGTAAGAAGTCCTGAACGCCCCCCACATTCCACAACATTAGCTTGTTAAAGAACATGGCTCAACATCGTGCTGAGTGGTATGGATCAAACTGCTTATTCACGGCTGTTATTCTCAATGGTGAATTTGGTGACCTGTTTGAGTATGTCATGAAATTTTGACATTTATGGTTATCTATGTAAAACAAATAAGGTAATTATAGAACTCTTTACCTGGGGCTTTTGTACAGAGCCTTTCCATCAGCTGTAGTTAGTGATAGTAGATAATCCCTAGTGTGTTGCAGAAAATCAATTTTGTTCTGTAAATTGCTGCCAAGCACAGCTGATTTGTAACCTTTCACCCTTGGAGTACAGCCATTTAGGATGTCAAATAGTTTGTCAACTCCCTATAAATAGGAAAATGAGTGGTTATCAAACAATGAGAAGAAATACTGAGGACACAGAAGTGTATATTTAAGCAATAAGGCACAACAGGCTGTGAGTTATTGATGATTTACCCACGCCTTGTGTGGTGTGTCACAATGTGCCGCCCAGTGACTTAACCACACAAGAGGTGGGTAAATCACTAATTATACAATGGCAAAAAAAATAGCAACTTCTCATTGGCCAGCTGGCACTATCACCCTGTTGTAAAATCTAGCATCACCAACAGGAACAAGTGCCAGCCAGCCGCATCTCACTAACTGCCAAAAAAAAAAAAGTAAAAATCACTCCGAGCCGCCATGTTGTTTTCCTCGCTAAACATTACTGTGGCACCGGCACCATAAGAACATCGTTTTTCTTCTTCCTTTTTGGTAAATTCCAACCGAGTATTCTCCACGGACTAAGACTATATAAGCAAGTGCCAGCTCCTGAACTTGCAGAACTGTAAAAATCGGACACTTTTAAGGCAGGCCGGGTTGCAGTTGTCGCCCTTTGTGCAGTTCGAGTGCTGTCGAGGTGCTGTCAGCGAGATGTACCAGGCTGGGCGGGATGCATCCGGGTGACGGCGAAAAAATCGGACACTTTTTAAGGCAGGCCGGGTTGCAGTTGTGCCCCCTTTGTGCAGTTCCGAGTGCTGTCAGCGGCCGGATGTACGAGGCGGGTGGGGATCACTCGGAGTGACCGGCAAACACAACTTTCTTTAATCCCGACCTCTTCCTGTTTAACATTCCAGTCTGTTATCCTACGGTTCTGCTTTGATTTTGTTGTTTTGGTATCCTAATGTTTAGTATGTGTCTGTCACCCTGTTGTTTTGGTATCCTAATGTTTCTAAGTATGTCTGTCACTCCCCCATCTCCATTACATAAAGTTATTATCTATGCAGGGTATTTTTCTGGCTTTTGCATCTGCTTAGAGGATTTGGTTACACTGCACTATTTTTGTAGTGTAAGAACAAATTCATTACAAAGCTATAAAAATACAAAAATAATTATTTTTCTATTCTTTTTGAACAAAATTAAGTGACACATTGTATAATTGCAATAAACCACTCCAGGGTGTTGGTGATGCTGGTTTTACCCACGCCTGGCGAGGTTTACTCACTCGGCCTGCGGCCTCGTGACCGAACCACACCAGGCGTGGGTAAAACCAGCATCACCAACACCCTGTCGTGGTTTATTGCTTAATTATACAATGCATTAAAAAATACAGATCCCTCATTGGCCAGCTGGCACTATCACCTCGTTGTAAAATACAGCATTACCAACAGGAAAAAGTGCCAGCTGTGCCAACCTCGCGCTGCAACCCAATGAAAAACACTCCGACCCCCGTCGATAAATCCCAAAGCCGCCATTATACATCATGCGACGAAAAACCCAAATCGATCATTTTAAAAAACATGAGCCCAAACAAGTTTTGACTTGATCGATAATGACGAGCTTGAAGCAATATTCAAAGCCATTGAAAACGGCGATAATGCCGAAATAAAAACTGAAAAGCCATCGATGCAAAAAGCAACACCACAGCCGCCACAGCGCCGTTGGTCTGCCTGAAATGCCCAGCCTAACGCGGATAACCAGCCCGTCGAACCATGTCAAACTACAGCGGAAGACAGCGACAACAAGAAAATAAAAAATACCTCAGAAATCGTCCGAACTGCCACCAAGAAAGGTCATCCCTCTGCCTCACATCCCCAAGCGTTAACGTCACAGACAGCCCGGCCGCAGCACGTCCAAACTACAGCACAGGAGAATTCAAACATGGTGCTTCCTTCAAAGGGGCCACACCAGCCAATCTCAACACAAAACAAAGTGTCACATGACAGCATCACATGTGATGAAATAATGCTAGTGAAAAGCTAGCAGAAAGACATGAAGAAACAACATAGAAGCAAACCAGATGGGCAGTTAAGGTATTCCTAGACTGGGCAAAAGAAAAGGAAATACAAATAGATCTAAAAAATATCCCAGCCCAGCAATTAAATGACATCCTACGCAACTACTACAGTACAGTTAGAAACATATCAGGAGAAGAATATGTACTAAGCAGCTTTGTCAGTTTGCGTTGTGGACTCAACAGATACATAAATGACCCCCCCATTGCCAGACAGCTCAATTTAATGATTGACCCAGACTTCACAACTGCAAACAACATATTCAAAGCAGTTGTAAAAAAATACCGAAAGTCAGGAAAAGACGTTGCTCAACACCACCCTGCACTCACCATATCCCAACTAGCAACCATTAGAAATTCTAATGCAGTTTCCCCACAAACTGCAAAAGGGCTAGTACAAAAAGTCTGGCTAGATATTCAACTGCATTTCACAAGACGAGGCAATGAAGGAGTCAGACAATTCACAACACAGTCATTTGAAATTAAAATAGCTGAAAATGGCTTACAATATGTCACAAAAACATTTAATGAAGAAACAAAGAACCATAAAAAGTACAACGATCCCACACGCCACCTCACAAGAGGATGCATGTTTGAGCAAACTGACGACCCCCTATGTCCTGTTAAAAGTTTTAAAAAGTATCTCAACAAGCTGCCACCAAACCCCACAGCATTATTCCTCCACCCAAAAAGACTTCCTAACCATATCCTAGAAAAAATGCCAGTATGGTACAACAACGAGCCAATGGGCATTAACTACCTGGGAAAAATGTTGCCACTGATCTGCAAGCAAGCCCAATTGCCAGACATCTACACAAATCACAGTTTAAGAGCAACTGCAGTAACATTACTGAGCGATGCAGGAATGGAATCTCGCCAAATCATGGCAATAACTGGGCACAAAAGTGAGTCTTCACTTCGCAGTTACTGGAAGCCCAACATGGATGACTTCAAAAAATTGGGAAACATCATATCAGAAGGCAAGGCCAAGAAACTGCTACCCTCCCGAATCTCACCTTCCTAACCACAAAACACCAGCAAGAAACAGTCATCTCACACATGGAATCACCAACAATGCACAGCCCCAGAACTGAAATACCTCATAATCAGTCTCCAGTTCCAGAAACAAATTCTTCCAACACCGAAATCCTTTTTGAATCATCAAGGAATGACGAAAACAGAAACACACCTCTCCATAACCAGACCTCCCAAGTGAACATCGCAACCGGATCCAACCAGCATGGCAGCACCTCCACACACCGTGGATCAAACCAAACAACCTTTGGTGGTCTGTTCAATTATGGCACTGTAAATTTCTTCTACAAATAATGCAAAGGTAACATAAAAACCAGCATAATCTACAAATTTCAATAAACTTTTTTTAAAAACGAACATCTTTTTTTCTCTACTTTTGCAGAATAAAAACAAATACCTGCACTCCACCCCAAGCCTAAGACTACTCAAAACGACAACAGCCCACAGACATCGGACAACTAAGAAAAAAACAACAATCCACAGAAGCAAAATACTACACTGAACTTTAACCTCATAACAATATTGCTTTATGCTTTAAAATTATAAAACCTAATCATTCAACACTTTTTCTAAAATAATAAAAATATATATATTATTGCTTAAAAGTACATATTAAAACTACATCTGTTCATAACTACTGTTCTACTTCACTGTTAAAGTTAAGCGAAATGTAAAAACACAAAAATAAACACTTCTTTATGTTACAAGCAAACCCACTGTATGGACTATTTTTTGCATGGAAGGATATTCCACTATTTCCTTACTTTTACACACAACAAATTATCACAATTAAATTACTATTCACATTTTACCACACAAACATTTGTATAATTGCAATAAACCACTCCAGGGTGTTGGTGATGCTGGTTTTACCACCATGCGAGGTTTAGTCACTCGCCTGCAGCCTCGTGACCAAACCACGCCAGGCGTGGGTAAAACCAGCATCACCAACACCCTGTCGTGGTTTATTGCTTAAATAACCCATAACCTATGGTGCCTTATTACGATTATACAATGGACCCATGTGTGAAATAAATTAAAAATGTATTTAATTTAAGCAATAAACCATAAGAGTGTGGGTGATGCTGGGTTTCCCCACGTCTGGTGAGTTTCGGTCACATGTGACATGTTTTGATCAGTGAGGTTACAGGATTTTCCCACACCATTACATAATAGATAATATATACTGCACTTATGTATTGCAATGTATGCTTACTTTTCAATGAAACAGTAACATTTCTGAAAGTACCATAAAAACTGCAATTTGTACTTTGAGGTTAAATAGTATACATATATATACAGTTTCACTACATCTCACTGGAAGACTTGTGAATTTCATTCATAAACTAAAGCAAACTATCTAACCTTTATAAATGAAGCTGTTGCAGAACAGTCTGAAAAATTGTTGATATCCCAAATCACGCAGCATTACTAAAGCTTATGCAACAGAATTGCTTAATGTCTGTGCTGCCAGTGAGACTTTCATGATTTGCGATGAAAAATGTACGTGTCTGTCAGACAGCCTGTTACCAGCCTGTAGTCCAGATTTGGTTTGTACTGAATTTAAGTCCATGATGAACTGCCATTTTATGTTCCCTTCTGTACTATTTATGGTTCCATATGACTCCAGCATGTTGCGCATCAGCTTAATTTCGTGACAGACATCAAATATGATGTGACAATTTTTATTTGTGCCTTGAATAGTGAAATATGTTTTTAAACCTGAAGCGTCACTGAAATCACAGCCCAACAAAGTACACATCCGAACATTTGTTTGGTGTTCATCTATAGTAATGGATACAATGTCGAATCCATTTTCTGTCAGTTCTTGCAACGCATGTGTCACAAGCTCCTTCTGTGCCTCTGCAGACAGTGTCTTAGTTAAGAAGTATGCAACTGGAGCCTTCCATCTACCCACAATGCCCATGAACATGAACACTAGTGCCTCAGTGGTGACATCCTCACTGCTTGTTTCTGCCCCATTTCCAATATCGACAAAACCAACTATCTTTTGTTGCCGTGCATCATGCGCAGTGTGCTGCCGAATAGACATTGCATCGATCACTAGATTTGCCCGTGTGTACTCGTATGGATTTTCTTTTCGCTTATCACTTAGTATCTTGATAACAGAAGTGTTCAGGCCTGGTGTATCATCAGTTAATTTAAGCCAATGGAAAAATAAAAAAGTATCATTATCTAGTGGTTCATACTCAGTATTTTTACTCTAATCAAAAGCTGTTATTTAAGCAATATACCAAGAGAGGGCATGGGTGATGCCAGGAATGAGGCTCAGTGAGAAAAAACAGCAGAAGTGAGTAAATCTTGGCATCTCCCTGATACTCAAGTGGGATATTTATATTTATATCCCCTTTTTTTGTGATTTAACAGAAGAAAACAGTAGTTTTTAGGGCTGGCTGACGCGTGTTCCTGTCGGGTCATAGTAGGATTTACACATTGTAAATAGTGCTAGCCAGCCAATCAGGAGCCAGTATTTTTTAGCCATTGTATAATATTGTCATTTTACACATTAAATATACCATCTCTAAAAATCTCATTTTACTATGCTCAGTATTTGCTTCCTGAGGTAATCTGATTGTCAGTGAGTAGACCACACCAGCCTACTGTGGTCCTTATTATCACTTACATCTTTGTACGAATAAAAACTTCCCTGTTGATAGTGTACCCCACTGTCCCTGCCATCGACATCTACTTAGATTAACTCACCATCACACATAACCGATTGGACTGCCTTATTGCTATGATAATAAATATGTTATTTGTAAACAGTGTTAACATAATGTTTCCAGCCAATCAGAAAACTCCATTTATCAAACCATTTTTATATTATTATTATTCTTTGGTAACAGAGTAAGGACACCTAGGCACAAGTGCATGTTTTCATGGGCCACATGGGAGCACTAGGTAGTTAAGTGACTTGTTCAGAGTCACACAGTATGCAAGTGGATGTTGTGGGACTCAAACACAGGTCTGCCGGATGTAGCAAGCTCATTACCAGCTCGTTACTCTAACCTCCAGGCTATACTGCCAGCCCGTATGAAGTAATTATAAAACATAGTTTGATTAACTTACTGTCTTAGTGTTCGTGGACTCGGTAAAGGAAGTTTTATTTCATTTCTTAAGTACTCATATGCCTTTGGCCCATAAAGGGGGAGTGCTAGTGCAAATGAGCGTTGCTGCATAGAATATTCACAAGATGGTTTCTTGAACAATTCCATCGGAATATCTGAAATCATACAACAGAAATTGGTTTTGACACTAATCACAATAAATTGAATCTGTCATTCATTGTCACAAACAGTAATGCAGACACATATTGGACACTTCTCACAGCAGGTTATATACATTTATATAATTGTGGTTACAGAATGAGGGAAGATGATTTCAGCACACACAGCATCACTTGACTGTATATTTCGTCATCTGTTTGTTCCACAGTTGGGTTGACATTTGACTAACAACAATCTTTTTGTTTTACAACGGTTATAGAACAACAGTTCATAATACCTCCGTAAGGCTGCAGTTTCTCCTCAAGCTGTCTTGTAATTACATTTTTTTCTAGCAAGCTCTTTGCTGATGCCACTATATGTTTCTCTTAGACACGTTTCTCTATCTTTGGCATTTCTTAGCTCCTTTAATTTATTTAACCTCATTTTCTGACGCCTGCATTTTTTTTTTAAAGAATCACCATGTCTGGAGTTGCATAGCTGTGTTCCAATGGATGGCAAGATTGTATTATCTTAAATCTTTCATATTTCACATAACACATATTTAACAACATTGTATCACTATCACTATGTTTTATCACAGTGTAATCACATCAACATAAAAATATTCCCAATGTTACTTAACAGCAAAAATGATACATTATTTTGCAGTACTCAAGAGTAAACAACTTAAAAAAAATATTTATAAAATGGGCATTAATGAAAGGTCTAATACTGACATGCCATTGATCAGAGCATGGCAGCTGACCATTCATTAATGACCTGGTAGAGGAACGATTGGCATGAGGATCTTTTGTGGCTGGCACATAAAGCCGAATGTGGGGAAAAAAAAAAAAGAAAATCAATGTATTCATATTACTTCACTTTAACCACTGTCATTGCTACATCAGGTGAACATCATTTTCCAACAATTTGAGTAGCATGATATATAAATGGATAGCAATATGCAATCCCCTACCAACAGTTGATTTGTTTCACTAGCAGCAGAGGTTGATCCCACTTCAACATGTATTGTTGCTTCTTCGTCTTTCTGCATTTCCCTCTTTGGAGCTCCTCTTTTTTGTTCTTTCTGTTTGATGTTAATGTGACAGTAAATATGATATTAAATTAGTAATTTTAACAAGCAATACATGGACGCCTTGGACGACTTTGTAATTAGAAATATTAACGCAAATGATATAAATACAGTAAAAGAAAATCCTTGTTTTCCGTTATGAGTGATCACTAGTAGAAAGCTACCTTACAAACTGTTTACTACAATAGGAAAACTTACCCATGGGGGATGATATGACAAATACCACAGTTCTGTTTGTGAGCTGCAACAGTGCAACAAGACTTTAAAAGTATGTGTTGGAATTAACACATTCCATCATAATATCATAAATTAACTTCGACAAAAATTGATGAAATGAAAATGATATGCCGAATTTAAGACAGAAGTTAACATAGGAAAATGTTAATATGTGTTGCGAATCTTCAATCCATTGATAAATCAACATTCAGACATGGCCAGTACCTGAATTTTTGCAGGAAAATTGAAAATACTTGGAATAGGGTTACTACGTACTCTTCTCGTTTGACCGGTGTTGTCAGAATCCTCTTCTTTGAAGTGTAGACTGCAAATATGATGGTATTGGGATGGCATCCATAGTACGCCTTTACCTTTTGACCTCTTCATGACCACTCTCCACTTGTCTAGAAGCTCTGGATTGGATGATGGAAACCTGTATACAGTAACAGAATCATTTAAGCAAGCAGTAATCCATGTCGTGTTTTACAACAGTAAAACAAAAGCTATGAGAAATACAGCTTCTGATTGACTGTTATCATTGTGTAACCCTTATCTTTTTTTTCACTATATAAAGGGTGTCCAAAATGCTGCACTGTGATTGGATCTTAGGATTCCTACAACTGTAAATTAATCCCTGTTACAATGTTCTGTTCAGCCAGAACACCATGGCACATGGCCTCTTGCAGACAGCATTCCATCCTTTAGCACTGTTGAAGGACTGGAATGTTGAGAAGAAATACTTTTACCACGTGTATTTTTATGGTCTGCTCTTTATTTAAACCAGCTCAATGTCTGCCTGGACTTCAATCAGACGAGACCCATTCAAGCATTCACCACTGCCTGTGCTGAATCTCTCCCGACCAGGAAATCAGGGACCCAATCCTCCACTACCGTGCCCACATACAGATGGGATGATCCGGGTGAACTGGTCATGTTGAGAACGGTTGTGGGCATGTGGGGTACATTTCTTGAGTCAACTGTCATCCTCCAGGCAATCAGTGTTTTCCTTGCCTGTTTCTACATAGAAGTCCAGACATTTTTATTGAATTTTGTTGACCCGGTAGGCCCACTGAGACTAGAAGTCCCTTTTTCAGGGGCGACCGGGGGAAGGGGGATACAGATGGTAAGCAACTGAAATTGAACCACATTAAGCTGTTGGTGGTATTTTTAGTGAAAGGGGGAAATTTGGCCAGGACACTGGGGAAATTCCCCATATCTTTTGGAGAAGTGCCATGGGATCTTTAACATCCACCTGAACTACCACCAATCCAGACAGATGGGACCTTGGTTTAACGTCTCATCAGAAATACATGCAGTGACATCAGCACGTGTATTGCATGCTACTGGCACCTCCAGCAGATGTCTACCGTCCCTCTGCCAGCCTGCATCACCCGATGTTGTAGTGCTCACAGTCTCCACTGGGAGCCACTACAAGGCTGGGAGTCTACAGCGACCAACCCCAGGAAAGGACAGCAGTCCTCCTGACACTCAATCCACTCCTCCCAAGCATACCTCATACAGCCATAGTTAGCTCCCAAACACGCTTTGCTGGCGTGACGCACGGTGTGTCGTCTAGAGCCTCAACTGTCTGTGCCACATGACTGGCTCTACTTTTACCACTTTTAGTTACTAACCTGTGGAATGTCACTCCAAGTTGCTTTGCTTCCAGACCATTTCTTGAAGTGCATCCAAAGGCAGCACATGACGCTGGCATTTTTTATATATTTTCCTAACAGTGGGAAAATAATGTATTATACGTAATAAATATTAAAAAGACTAATTACATGAAATATAACTTACAAACTAGATTTTGTAAAGTAGAAGTATCAGAAAAATAGTCTGAAAGTTATATGTATTAATTCACATCAGTTAAGATGTATACAACAGGTTATATATTGAGACTGTGAACCGACTTCAAAAATTGTAAATAAAATATCATATTCATTTGTTGATAAATAATCACCGTTATATCTGTAATCGAATAAGAGACACTTCACAAAGGATGTTCTTCAGTCAACGCATATTTGTTAGAATGATAACAGTTTTAAAGTAACATCATGCAATGAATGTGTTTTAATTGTTAATGCTGTAATATCCATTGAAGATACTTGTTAGATGATGTAGCTTACCTGTAAAAATTGAAAAAGTAGATAATTATTTATGACTTTAGATTGCCTACTAATTAAGATAAGATAGTTTATAAAATTAACATCAGTTGAAATACATAACATGGCATAAATTTGCATATCATTATGGCCCCATTTGCATGTGAATTGCAGGGCTGGCCAGCGAAGTGCTCCTGGCAACCTGCACAACATGTCGTCCCTGTACCAGGGACCACAGTAGTACACATCCCATCCCTGGTAGTCTAGTGGTACCCCCCCCCCCAGTAGCACAGATCGCCGTATTTACATAGGTTTATTCTCCTGGAAGTCTAGTGGTACCCCCCTTCCCACCGGTGACCCCAATTGCTGTATTTCCATATATTTTCTCTGGTGGTTCAGTGGCACCCCCACCCCCCAATGTATGTGGGTGGGTTTGCTGCCTGCCGATGACCGGGGGGGAGGCTGTCCTACCTTCTTGGGTGGTGAGGAGGGTGGTCACTACACTATGGAAAGGTCATTGCCGATGGGGTAGGGTATGGACAGGGATGGGAGGATACTACAAACAGGGTTGTGGGAGAATACACACATGGTATACATGCTACAAATGGGAGTCGATGATGACAAGTCATATGGGGTGTATAATACCATTGGGGATTGTTGTTGGGGGATGGCTGGGGGAGCCTACACTGCTGAAAGGGGTGCATTTAAAATTGGGACAGGGATCGGGGTTCCAGGATGGGATGATGCTGCACATTGACACAAGACAATGGCCTCAGTGCATACATGGACAGAGCTCAGGCTGGGGGGGGGTCCACTGGACTGCTGGGCCTGGAATGGACATCTCATGTTGGCTGCGAATGGGACTGAGAGGGGATGCCAGGAGCATATGGCCGTGTGCAGCTATGTTAATGTGCCCATAATGGGTATGCATGATGCCAGTTTGCACCATGCATGCCCAATGAGCTCATTACCATATGGTGAGTACAGAAGATGAAAAGGACATGGGGATAATTATAATGGGGAATATGAACAACTCAGCTCAATGCATGAAGGCAGCAGTGAAAGCCAACAAGATGCTGGGCTGTATAGCAAGTGTGATCTCCTCTTCAAGTAGTGAGGTGATCCTTCCCTTGTACAAGTCACTGGTCAGGCCACACTTGGAATACTGCATGCAATACTGGTGCCCATTCCTGAAGAATGATATCAGGCAGTTGGATTGGATGCAGTGCAGGATGACTAAGATGATCCAGGGGTTGGAGGGGAAATCCAACGAATAAAGACTAAACAGGTCTAACGTATTCCTGGAGGAGAGGAGGGATAAGGGAGATATGAACGAGACCTTTAAATATCTGAAGGGGATAAACAAGGCTAATACTGGAGATATATTCCGGATCAGAAAGGGAAGGGTCACTAGAGGTTATCAGCTTGGTTTGGAAATTCAGGAGAGATTATTTCACGGAGAGGTGGTAGACAAATGGAGCACTCTACCTGTGGAGGAGGTTTCCTGTCGGATGGTGGGCTGCTTCAAGTGGGTATGGGCCAGAGGTGGGGGGGATGACTGTGAGGAGGGGAAGGAGTTGTAGGTCAGCTGCACAATCAACCTGACTCAATAAACCATGAGGCCTGTTTCTGCTGACAATTTGTATTGTTACCAAACACTGTGATAGCCATTAGGGGTGATTGGATTCTTTAGAATCCTTCACATTCACACCAATCAGATTATTGGAAATTCTGATTCTGATTTCACTGGGAATCCAAATCAGAATACAATAAAATCTCCCCCTACAACACGATCCTGCCTCCTCTGTGTACAACGAAGAATGAGGCACAAACCAACATGCAAGAATTCTACCTGTCCTACCCTTGTTTTTCCCTCCCCCTTCCCTTGCTGCTGCTGCTAAGGGTCATCTCTGCTCCTGTGCTGTGGGTGTGTGTTGTCTGACATGGCTGTCAGCTGCAGCTGCTGTGTTTGTTGATCGATTTGCAGCCATTGCATACTGATAACCAAATTGACGATTGCCAGTCCCAACCCATTGCACACACCCTTGGTTGCCCACCATATACAGATACTTGACTATGTCTCTATCATAGTGGATGACATAAAAAAAAAATTAGTGTTTGTCCGGTCAGTCATCCCTGTTACACAGATCACTCGGGGACAGGTAGAATCAGAGTGCTTGCCTTATGTCTTTCTGAAAAGTTATACTGACCATAGTTGCATCCCTCCTACGGCCCAGCGAGAACTTGTCCAGAAGATGATCCTCCCTATGTTTGACTACTGTGATGTAGTCTGTGGTGCCGCTTCCAAAGCTTACCTTACCAGATTGGACTCTCTTCAATTCCTTCTGTCGATTCGTTCTTGACGCCCCATCTCGAACTCATCATTGTGACCTTTACCGTGCCTGTCTCCCCCACCGTTTGCTAACAGATGCCTGGCTCACTGTGCCAAGCTAACTTCCAAACTTTTGGCTTGGTGTAATTCCTTCATATCTATCATGCTCCCTCCCTCAGATCCTCTGACACTCGCACCCTGCTAGTCCCCTGTCATACCACCCTCATCAGCCAATCAGGCATCTCCCATCATGTCCACAAAATCTGGAACTCCCTCCCACCTCAAATACAACACTCCTTCTCCTCCCACTCCCTTGCCTCTGCCTTGCATAACTTTGTCTCTGCTAGCTGCTCCTGCTATAGTCCTCCTTAACTTGTTTCCCTATAAGCCTGTTTCACCTTCACGCCCACCTCTTTCCTGTAAAACCCTCCCTCTATATCCTCCCCCCAGCACCCCTTCCTTTCCACCTCACTCCCACCCCCCTCCGTTCCCTTCTCTGTACACCACCTTACTCTCACTACTCAATCACCGTTGCTTGGCCTAGTCCACTGGCAGGGTTCTCTGCATCCTGGAGGGGTCCAGAACATTAGGCAAGCACCTTCCTCGCCTCCTACTACCACCACCCCATTCTTTTCTGACAGAGCTGGGTCTCAGACCCTCTTATCTCCCACCTTCCTCTCTCTTGGTCCTTCTGAAGCCTACTCCCCATCGCTGCATACTTCCCTCCTGTCGTGCTCTACCTCTACTGCCTACAAACTGCTTCCCTCCAGTCGTGCTCTACCTCTGCTTTTGTGCAGGCTGGGCCCATAGCAGCTGATGCATTGATTCAGGGTGATTATATACTAAGGGACAGCATTTTACAGTGGAAAAGTGTGTATTACTTAGCGGGCACCACTAATTATGTACACTTCGACATGGAACTATACATGGGACACTTTCCCACCATTTTAAACTGTCACATATACAGACACCCTTTTTACATTTGTTAATTTTCTGAGGATAACAAGCAATCCATCCTATATAAAGACACACAATACATTTGCTTACAGTGAATGTTCTTTATAAAAACCAGACATAGACAGTACATACAAGTTAGTGATTTAATGCACATACATAAATGTCAAAATATTAAACACTACATGATGAATTAAATGGAATTATAAAAAATACAGTTAATTGCGCAGTACCAAAGCATATTAAACAGAAAGCTAGAATACATTACATAGATACTCAAGACACTACAGATAAATAATGAACAGTGGAAACTAGGCTATTTAAATATTCACAACTTACTATGCAAAAGGACACAGCAATAAAAAACATCAACCTGCAATGCATGTATAAAAATTCACATTTAATTTCCATTACTTTATCTAAATATCCCTACCACATATGAGATGTCAGAATGTGACAGCTCAGTCTCTAATGCTGCAGCATGCGTGCGGTACAGTAAATTTCCTATGTACATAAATGACGATTGTAGACTTTGTAACACTTACTAGATCAAATGAAGCAAGTACAACAAATGTAATCTAGTATGGTCTGATAGCAGGCTTTTTAAATATTATATTTTTACGATCATTCACACAGCGCAATTGCCAGCCGAAGCTGCCAAAAGCTATGTAGAGTAGCATGGCCCGGAGGCAAGCGCTTTTGCTCAAAAGATGGCGCGCTTCGTGCCTCAGAAGGAGGTGTTGCCATTCTAGTCTCCCACCCCCCACCCCGGAGTTCTGTGGTGGTACCCATAGAAATCAAAAGCCACCTAGCACAATTTCTGTGACTGGTCCTCTCTAGTTCAGTGACTGTATCTATGACCCGCCCCACTGCCATTGGAAAATGAAGCTGTCAGTCCAACCAGAGACTCTGACCCCACTCCCTTGCCTTCTGTTGGCCAGTTGGTGCCATTGTCACTGGCTAGACACCACTGTCTGCCTGCGGTTATGGTACGCAATCCCAGAACTAAAAAAAAAAACACACACATGACCACCAGCAACCTCTTTTCCCTCGGTCGCCATCCGCTGCACCCACTACTGCTGGTTATCACCAGGTGATCCCACGTATCAAATCCATCTGACGAGCCCCCCCCCCACCAGTCCAGGGAGAAGTGCACGGAGGCACATCCAGTTAGCCCGGGGCACAGCGGTGAAGGTCGGCACAGGGCTTTCCTGAGCTGCCATATACACGTATCCGGCAATAGTGGAGAATATCAGAGAAGCCCCCCAACTCAAATAAACTAATGCCAAAAATTAACAATATCCATGAACCCATGCTGTGTTCACAAATGCTTTATGCTACACAAATAGCGGTGGTCCTGTATTCTCCACTATCGCCCACATGTCCTTCATCCAGTCAGTCAGGGGTCTTTTTCCTGTTTTCTGCCTGTCCACCCAACGTAGGTGCAGCACAGCATGAGTCCTCAGTGTGGACGTTCATCAGTGCGTGGTCACCCTCACCCTGTCTGCACATGGTTCCGTAGTGTAGTGGCCTCCCAACCCCCCCCACTCCGGTAGACATGACACCCTCCACACAGCCCCCCCCCAGTTCCACCCATGTTGGTGACTGGCACCGACCCCGACACCCTACCATGGCCAGCCACCGACTGCACAGCTACCGATGACAGTGTAATGTACAGAGTACGAACACAGCCATTTGGTCCTTATGATGTACATGGCAGTGTCATCAGTAGCTGCTGAGTCGGCGCATGGCTGTGGCAGGCTGTGAAGGGCTGTGTCAGTCACCCGACACATGTAGAACCGGGGTGGGTGGGAGGGTCCTGCCTACGAGAGGGAGTGCTGGCTAAGGGGCACCACACATGGATGGTGTTCAGGAGGTGGGGGTGGGGGTTCACCAGACTGCTGAGCCTGGAAGGGGCAGATCATGTTGGATGCAAGTGGGCCTGGGAGGGGCATTTTGTACTCTACTTCCAGGTTTCTATGGCCCAAGTGCATTATTTAAGAATTTTATTTTGCATTAAAGCCCAGCTGGCATATACTTGACCACTCCGTGAGTAATTTTTTGGGGGACACCCCCTACCTGACTAACCACTGTTTCGTGCACACACATGACCACCGGCAACCACTTTTCTCTTGGTCGCCATCTGCTGCACCCACTACTGCCAGTTATCCCCAGGTGATCCAATGTATCACATCTGTCTGACGAGCCCCCCCCCCCCCATCTGGGGGAGAAGTGCACGGAGGCACATCCAGTTAGCTTGGGGACTGGCAGGGAGGGTCAGCACTTTCCCAAGCTATCATGTACACATGTCCCTCATCCAATCGGTCTGGAGGCTTTTTTCTGTTTTCTGCCCACCCACCCAATGTAGGTGCAGCACAGCGTGAGTCCTGAGTATGGACGTTCATCAGTGCATGGTCACCCTCACCCTTTCCGAACATGCTTCCATAGTGTAGTGGCCTCCCAACCCCCCCTACCCCGGTAGGCAAGACACCCTCCACGCAGCCCCCCCCCCAGTTCCACCTGTGTCGGTGACTGGCACTGACCCCCATACCCTGCCATGGCCAGCCGCCGAGTGCACAGCTACCAGTGACTATGTATTGTACAGAATACGCACACAGCCATTGGGCCTGTACGCTGTACAGTGTGGTGTCATCGGTAGCCGTTGAGTCGACGCATGGCCATGGCAGGGTGTGGAGGGCTGTATCAGTCACCAGTACACGTAGAACTGGGGGGTGGGGTGGTAGGGGTCCTGTCTACTGGGTACTGGTGAGGAGGGACGCCACACATGGACGGTGTTTGGGAGGTAGGGGTGGGGGGGTTCCCCAGACTGCTGAGCCTGGAAGGGGCCTGGTCATGTTGGATGCGAATGGTCCTGGGAGGGGGCATTTTGTACTCTACTTCCAGGTTTCTATGGCCCAAGTGCATTATTTAAAAAAAAATATTTTTGCATTAAAGCCCAGCTGGCATACACCTGACCACTCTGCGAGTCCCCCCCCCCCCCGACCAGGCACTCTTTTGTGTAACACACAGGACCACCGGCCACCACTTCTTCCTTGGTCCGATGATACTGTAATGTACAGAGTACGCGCACAGCCATTGGGCCTTACTCTGTACAGTGCGGTGTCATCGAGAGCTGTTCAGTTATAGTGCCTGAAAATAGAGTCTGAACTGCATTTTCTTAGATAAATACCAAATGTTATTGCAAGGTCTCAGTTGATACAAATAAATACTGAAATACATAAAATTGGGCAGCACTGAGCTGTAAGGACTGGATCTGTCACAATAGTGAACTGCTATTATTATACTTTATTATTCAGTGCTAAAGCAACATGTTGAATTATTAAAAGTGCAACTGATGCATTGATTCAGAGTGGTTAAAAATAAGAGACAACATTCTAAAGTGGAAAATGTCTGACTTAAAGGGCACCTTTAGAAATACACAGTTGACAACTTCAGCATGGAACTATACATGGGGCACTTTCCCTCCATTTTCAGCTGTCACATTGTCGGACCCTTTTTTTTTACATTTGTTAATTTTGCGAGGCTATCAAACCGTCAATCATAGTTAAATAAAGACACAACACATTTACTTAGAGGAAATGTTCTTTATATAAAATCAAACAGACATAGACGTAGATAGTACATACAAATTAATGAGTTGATGCACATGCATATATGGCAATACATTCATCACTAAATTATTAAATAGATTTACAAACAACATAGAGAATTAATTGTACAGTATAATCATGTTAAAAACAGAAAAAATGACAGAGACTACATATAATGCAGAGTGGAAACTCGGCTATTTAAATTAACTTACTATGCAAAAGGACACAGCAATCGAAAACATCAACCTGCAATGCAAGCCCCGGAGGCGGTGCTTTTTGCCCTCCAAAAGATGGTGAGTCGGAAAGAACTACTCCCCATTGCAGACCTTGCAGGATCTGTTCTAGACATGCTTCATCAGAGTCCAAGTGTATATTTAACACCAGTTTATTTCAGCATGTAACGACTGAAGCAGATAACATTATTAGCGGTGTTGTATATATTTATTTATTTATTAGCTTTTGGTAACCAGGTAAGTGCATTAGGCAAAAGATCTGCCTATTTTCAAGCATGACCTGGGAGTGTACAACAATACAGGAGTCAATAATACAATGGACAAGTCAGGTATAAGCACAGAAACACAGGACCACCACGCAGGGTGGACAAACGAGGGTACAGAGTAAAAACACCCATGTATGGGTAGGTAGCAACAAAACATCCAGGTGATTACACAGAGATCAGTATGAGTATTTAACAATGTTGGACATAGGAATGTTGTAGTCTGCATTAATGATGGCTTGAGTTTCGTTGCCATAATCCCCAGTTTTGTCTGTTACATGCCATAATTTCATTACTCTGGATATGAAGACATTGAAAATATTAATGTCTTGCTTGTTTATTAAAAGGATAAAGAGAGAACTTGTGTCTTGTTTCTTGTCTGTGTGGTGGGGGAGAGTTCAGGGGTGGCAGGTCACAGTTGGTTTCGGGGGGGTTGCTATCTGCTGCACTAGGGCTGGGGAAGCAGAGAAGGTTGTGGGGGGGTGGGCAGGTCACAGTTCAACTCTGGCTGGGAAGGGTCGGTCACAGTCTGACTCTTGAAACGTAAGGAGGTGGAATGTCACAGTTGGACTCTGGCCGGAGAGCAGGTGTAGGTCACAGTTGGACTGTGGCCAGGGAGGGTTAGGTCACGGCTGGACTCTGTCTGGAGAGGGAGGACAGGTGCCTGGTTCACAGTTCGACTCTGGCCTGGGAGGGTGGGCATCTGACTGTTATACCCGGGGAAGGATGCTGACTGCTGCACAAAGGCTGGGGAGGGAAGGTCACAGTTGTGCAGGGGGGCAGGTCACAGTTTGACTCTAGGGAGGGTGGGTGACTTAGGCTGGGGAGGGGCACAGACATACTCTTGCCAGTGAGGGGGAGGGTGGAATGTCACAGCTGGACTTTGGCCAGGGAACGGTTGCAGGTCACAGTTGGACTCTGGCTGGGGAAGGGGGGGGGTCCAGGTCACAGTTGGATTCTGTCCAGGGAGGGTGGGCAGGTGTTGGATGTAATCAATATGGGGAGAGATGGCATGTCACAGTTGGACTCTGGCTGGGGAAGGGGGGCAGCTAACTGTTTTCCCCATGGTGGGAGGTAGGACTGCTGAATGCTGCACTCAGCTGGGGAAGGAGTGAAAGGTCACGGTTGGACTCGGGGGGCAGGTCTGATTGACTCTGGCCAGGGAGGTAGGGTTGGTAACAGTTTGACTCTTGTGGGGGGGCAGGTCACAGTTGGACTCTGGGAGAGGGGAATTTCACAGTTGAACTCTGACCAGGGATGAGGGGGCAGGTCACAGTTGGAATCTTGCTGGAGAGGGGTGGGGCAGGTTACAGTTGGACTATGGCCAGGGAGGAAGGGGCAGGTCACAGTTGGACTCTGTCCAGAGAGGGTGGGCAGGTGTCTGATGTACTTGGGCTGGGGAGGGAGAGCATGTCACAGTTGGACTCTGGCCGGTGAAGGGTGAGTGGTTCACAGTTGGACTCTGGCCTGGAAGGGAGGGCAGGTCACAGTTGGACTCTTGCTGGGGAAGGGGATATACAATGGTTTATGGGTGCTTAGTTGTAATTAAGGGTTGATTGGGCTGATCTGAGAGGTAGTTCATTTTATTTAGGGAAAAAAAATAGCAGTTTTTCTTTTTATCTATTACAGGGACTGACAGTGGTGTGGGGAGATGGTGGGTGGTGGCCACTAGATACCATGGACATGCATGACATCAGGGATGGGAGAAAGGGTGAAAGGGGGCAGTAACTACTTGAGAAACAGTAAAATTATATTTGATATAAAGTGACACAAATCTGTCTGAGGGGAGTGCCACTAGACACCAGTGAAGACATTATATTATTGTGACACCTATCAGTAGGCTTGGTGCACCACCAGACACCAGGGAAGAAGTCTGCATTAACGCCAGTGGCAATCGATTTGGAAGTGGGTTTCAGTGAATCTTAGCGGTGTGCAATAAAAAAAAACTTTTGCTGGTGGATATAAGTGAAAATTAGACTTTCGAATCAGCGCAATTTCGAAAAATCTACTTCTGAACTTTTGAGGTAATTCTGCCTGCTCTGCATCACTGCACAAGTAGCCAATAAAATAATTAAAATCACAATTGGACGTGAATTTAAATAAAAATCCTGGTTGATAGTGGACCCCCCATCCGATCAACCGTCCACATTGGCATGCCTGTTTATTTAAAAAAAAAAAAAAGATTGCTAGTGGTCCCTCCCCTCACCCGATTACCTGCCACTGTCCAGAGTACATGTTTATATTCATACTTGTAGCAACCCCCCCATCCTCATCACCTGTGGTTAGTTAAATGTACCTGGTGGTCTAGTGGTAATGACCCCACCCTCTCCCTGTCCCCGATCCCCATATGTAGTGTAAATAGAAATTCTTTTTTTAAATGCATTACCTCAGTTCCATCACCAGTTCCTGACTGGTGGTGTAGTGGTATAGTAGTCAGGTATAGGCCCCCATCCTTCCCTCACCCAACCTCAACAGGTAGCGTCCCAGACCGCTGTAGTTTGCCAGAAATGGAGCGGGCGACTGGCACAGCCCTTCGATCTTTAACAGCCGGCAACCCATTGAGCAGTCGGTGCATGAGCACGTGCTTGTACAAGCACCCGCTCATTCAATGCCAGCTCACAGTCAATGTCGTTTTTCAGGAGTGTGTGGGGGGACATGATGGCTACTCCGGATGCTGATGGGTGTGATCAGCCTTGTGGATCCCTCCGGGGAATGTTTTAATCTGCATACATTATGTCCAACAAAGCCAAGGCACAGCTTGAGACAGGAAATCTGTAGCGGTTTAAGTGCTGGTCAATGCATGATGCTCTCACCCACTGTCACTGGACTAGGTGAAGTTCTCATTTCACTTAACTACCCAATAGACTCCCCCCATACTGTTTAACTGCTGCCAGGACCAGGCACTCCTGCTCTCTCATAACCTCAACTGTATCACAAGAATAGGACAAACACAACAGGTTGATGAAGCTGCTCAAAGATGCTTCTGCTGCTCAGGAATGACTACCAGACTTTACCTACCCTGTCTGATACTTGCTTTGATTGTATGCTGATCCTGAAATATATTAGTAACCATCTTGCTGATGCTTTGTACTGCTGGCTGGTCCATGCCCGACCACGACAGATATGAACCCAACTTCCTGCCTGTTACTCACCTCTGGTTCATCCACCCCTCTTGCTCATTGACACAGCCAGTCCCACCTCCAGGGGGAAGAAGAACATCCAAAAAATCCCAGTCTCCAGGCAGGAGGCCCTGCTCCACCACCGTCACTGCTGCCCCTATTGTCCACCTGGGGGGGCAGGGGGTCCTGTCCCCATGGCCCCACCCTGTGGGTACAGCCAGAGCTCATTCCCATGTGTCTGTTGGGGGGGATGCTTGCCTGGCAGCCCTGCCCAGGGGAGTAAGGAAGTAAGTAAGCATGGGCATGGCGGGGCAGGGGCTAAGCTACCCATGGAAGTTGGGGGCTGTGGCCTAAAAAAAAAACAAAAAAAAAACACACTATGAGTAGAACACCAATTCAGTTGTGAAAGTGCCCAAAACTGTGGGATCAAGAAATACGTCAAGGCTCCCCTTTGCTGACAGGAGGACTTTGTGTAGTGGAACACATCTCCCTTCTTGCAGGAGCTGATGAGCTGTTTGTGCAGCGTTCCAGAGCTCCACAGGTTATATGTGTGTGGTGGGTGGATGTGCATATTCACTAGAGACAGTACCAGGGGGCCTTTATTCACATGGGCTAGTGTATGTACCACCAACACGGGGAGGAATTGGACAGCCTTGGGGGAAGTCTTTAGCAAAATGGCAAGCATGGAGGAAATATGGCTTCTGGAGGACTTTAATCTGTCGGACGTGGACTGGATCATTCCAGTCGCAGCTACAAGAAGAAGCAGGTCCATCCTTGACTTTCTACAAGGAGCATTTCTCAGGTAGCTAGTTGCAGAACCCACTAGAGATGGTGTAGTGTTGGATGTGGTATATACAACAGGGATGGCATTGCAGATATCACAGTGGGTAGTCCTCTGTGTACAAGTGAGCACCATACTGTGACTTGGAATATGGATTGGGCAAGAGGAAAACCACAGTACCACAAGGATCCTGGACTTTAGGAGAGCAGATTTAAAAAAAAACAGGAGACTGCATTAATAAATACCTCAAAATGGGGCTGGCCGTGGGGAGTGTGTAATCATTGGATGCGGATTAAGCATGGAATAGCCAAGGCAACGGCATGCTGTTTGACGGAAGTGAGCAAGGAGAGGAAGAGGCAGCAATTGTTCACTAAGGAGGTGGCGAATACAATAAAGGAGAAGGAGATCGAATATAGGAAGTATAAAGACAGAGATGAAAGAAAAGCGGGAGGCATACAGTATTTGGTAAAGCACGGCAAGGCAGGAAGGATGGTCAGGGCAGATCCCCACCACCCTTTGCTCCTATACCTTAACCAGTTATATACAGTATACAATACATAGATATGTATACATTTATAGATACAAAGGTATGTGTGGCGTACCTGAGCAGCTGAGTCCACCCACATCCAAGGTGGCATGCTTTCTAGTACACACTGTCACCAGCCCTGGTGGCAGCCACCCAAGCCCCACAGCCATGCCATGGCAGTGGGCTTCCTAACTCCAGCACTCAGCAGAGGCAGTGAGGGCAAAAACTGTAATGGGATTCAAGAAGGCATGGGATAGGCACAAGGGAACCTTAGTAGTAAGGACGGGGGGGCGGGTGGAGCAAAACTGGAGATCAGGTTGGGTCTCTGAGGTGTTATAGTGCATAAAGAAAATGGACAGACTAGTTGCAGCCAAGTGTTTTTATCTGTCATCAAACACTATGTTTCTATTTTCCTCTCCAGTTCCTCCATTCCTAGTGGCATGTTCCTGCCTCCCCACCACCCAAAGCCCTGTGTTCATACCCATGGCCATCATGCCCAACCCTGTGCCATGGTTTAAATCCTGTTTAAATCCAGTCCTGGTCCACTACTCCTGAGCACCTACATCACTAGCCTCAGGCTCCTAAGTCACCCTTCCCTAGCCATGATAACATTCTCCCAAGCCTAAGCACCATTCCTGGCTTCTAGCACCTGGGATCCCCCGTCCCTCCATTTCTCTAACCTTGACAGCAGGCTCCAGAGCCCCACTGCCCTGAAAACATGTTTCTTTTTTCTCTTAGCTGTATTTTCTCCTCTCCCTAACTGGCCTCCATCACCACCACCCATGCATCAACCGATTTCTTCTGATTTTACTGACTCTATCCCCCATGGCTTACACTCTGTGGTGAGGTGGGTGGGGGGAGTAGAAGAGTAGAGCTGGGCAAAAGCTGGGATTTTCAATTTAGAAGAACTTCCACAAAATTTCACAACTTTGGTGAAATCAGAAATCTTATAAATGTCTAATGGCACCCACAATATTTCCCTGGTATCTAGAGGACCCCCTCCTTATGCCTATTCAAGAGAGGTAGGTATAGGCATAGGGCGAAGGTAAGGAAGGATGCCTCAACCCAGATGTTCCATATCTGTTTTTTATGTTTGTTTTATGTGATTTTTTTGTTTGTTTAATGTATGTGTTAGCCTTTATTTTTATTTCATATTCTACTTGATCTATCGTTCAAGCTCTCCTCTACACTACCTTACCCCAACCACAATCCTCTGCTAATCCAGTTTGGGTTAAAATCACCTAAGACAAGAAGAAGATCACCAGATTGAATGTGTGGCATGTGATTGAGGTTTGTCTCTTTATACATTTGGGGGGGGGGGGGTTGTAATGTTTACTGCTTTGGTGCTGGGAGCAGACTACTAGTGTTTCAAACACTTGCTGTGTACTAGGGTTCTATGTGTTACAAACTGCAGTGCTTCTTAGAATATCCCGCTTTTGTATCGCGCCTTAGCGAGTGATCAGTATGGTGGTTCATTGTTTTGATTTTCAGGGATTGCATTGATCTTTTGGCAGGTGCAGCTGACTGGCCCTTTTTGTGTGGGTTGTCATGAGATTTATCCACGGCTAAAAGTGCCAGACAGCCTCCAGTAACTTACTGACTATAGATGTCAGACGAACTGGTCTGTAATTACATGGCTCCTCAGGATTACTACTGATATCCTGTCCATTCAGTAGCACCTCCACTCCTCCACAACCGTAAATATTACTGCTGCTCAAACACTCACCACCCTTACACCCTTGTCATGCTGGTAGCCACATGCACCTGATGCACCTAGCAACGGCAACAGGTGCATCCCATCACCACAGTATACATCTTTGTGAGAGGGGGGCTCACTGCCAATCTGGTCTGGGGAGGGCTGACCGCAAGGGCTAGTGTAGGATGGAGGTTCCTGTTGGGGGGGGCACACAGCTAGTCTGTTTGGGGTAGGTTGGGGGGTCTGCTGGAGTAGAGTGGCCAGTATGTGGGAAGTGTAGTTACAGCTTGTTGATGCACACAGCTAGTCGGCAGAGTCTATGAGAAGAGAGGAATCCAGCTGTGATGAGGCATGGCTTGCCCACTGCCCCTCAGCCCTTGGCATCCATTCCCATTACAGCCCACCAACCTCCCTTTGCTAGTATGTTCTTCAAGAAGGTGTGTCTAGCTGCATGGGGATAACTAGTCTGTATGAATGGGGTTTCAGCTGTGTGAGGGAGGGACATACGGTAAGTCTGCTCTAGGGGAGGGATCTGCTGCAGGGTGTGTCAGGTTTGTGGGACTGGGGGTTACGGTACGGGAGCTAACAGCCAGTCTGGAGTTGGGGGTCGATGAGAAGGGGGGGTTCCAGCTGTGAGTGGGTGTGGCTTGTCCACTGCCCCCTAGTTCTTGGCATCCACTCCCATTACAGCCCAACAAACCCCCTCAGCAGGAAGGGGGGATTCCAGATGAGGGGTGGGTGCACACAGCCAGTATGTTCTTTGGGAGTGGGTATCCAGCTGTAGGAAGAATGCTGGTCTGTGGGGGGTTCCATCTGTGTGGGAGTGTGGCTGGTCCACTGCTCCCCTACTACTTGAAGCAGGAGGGGGGTAAAATCATGAGGGGTGTGATAAAGTACTTTTTCACAGAAAGGGTAGTAGATACCCAAACTGGCATTCCACTTCTATGTTAAATCCAAAATCTTGCACACTAATAATTTATAAAGATGGGTGGCCATGCCCTGTGGTTAATTCATGGAAGCCAAGCAGTCCAAATGAACTTCCTACTTCCACGTCTGTTATATTTGTTCCAGTCCTTGCCAGCAGCTGTCCCACAGAAAGCATTTAGGGAATGGAATAACATGTTTTCCAGATTAATTTGGAAATACACAAATCCTAGAATCAGGTACAAGACATTAGTTCTACTTAAAACATATGGGGGCTCTAGCCTCCCACCACTGGAAAGATAATAGTGGGTGGTACAGACTCATACTCATGCTGATGCTTCCTGAGGTATGAAGCAGGTTGGAAAACAGTCAGGATTGATACAAATGAGGTTCTGAGCATCCTGGAGAGTCTTTAATGACAGAATCCCTCTTGGGAAATCCACTAAATAAAGATTCCCATGCTAGGCTATTACTGAAGTTTTCAAAAGATCCACACTTCCACTCAGCAAGTCTGGAGCCCAGCTTCCGGAAGTGGGAATGCCAGGGCCAGGAGGGGGAGGACTGTCTCCCCCTCCCCCTCTTTCCAGATTCCGATCAACATTGCCTGGATGGCAGCACGGGCCAGTGAGCAAGCTGCAGAAGTCATTTCCTGGCCAGGGGGCACGCAGCTAGTCTGTTCCTGCTGCAGAGGGGCAGGGCTGGGGGTGCCTAACTACAAAGGGGGGAGGTTCAAATGGGGGTGGGGTTTGGACACATTCCTCTCAACTTTTTTATTCCCTCCAAATGGTTCACCCTTCTGCAAAACCATGGCCAAGCATAAAACGTAATCTGGTCTACAGAAAAAAGCCAAAAGGAAAGCATGATTTTATTTTTAATTGTCACAAAATACCACTTATTCTAAGCACGCCACAGTTCATTGAATCCAAGGTACAATAGCACATACTCCCCAGCCAACAGTTTGCGCATGCTCTATGCACTTTCTCAAGGTGTGATGTCATGAATGCAAAACCCTCTATAGTGCCTAATGCTAAGACATTTAAAGTGACAGAGCCAATTCATTCCTATCAAGGTGCACAGCCCTGTGTCTGCTTCGCACATGACTCAGGGAAGTGCCAGCACTGCAGGTAACACAGTACAGTGTCAGCATTGTACATAACACAGTGCAGTGTCAGCATTGTACGTAACACAGTGCAGTGTCAGCATTGTATGTAACACAGTGCAATGTCAGCATTGTACGTAACACAGTGCAGTGTCAGCATTGTACGTAACACAGTGCAGTGTCAGCATTGTACGTAACACAGTACAGTGTCAGCATTGTACGTAACATTGTGCAGTGTCAGCATTGTATGTAACACAGTACAGTGTCAGCATTGTACGTAACACTGTGCAGTGTCAGCATTGTACATAACACAGTGCAGTGTCAGCATTGTACGTAACACTGAGCAGTGTCAGCATTGTACGTAACACAGTACAGTGTCAGCACTGTACGTAACACAGTGCAGTGTCAGCATTGTACGTAACACAGTGCAGTGTCAGCATTGTACGTAACACAGTACAGTGTCAGCATTGTACGTAACACAGTGCAGTGTCAGCATTGTACGTAACACAGTACAGTGTCAGCATTGTACATAACACAGTGCAGTGTCAGTGCCACTGAGCATATGGCTCTCACTGCACTGTGCGACTTGTACTGCTAACACTACTCTGGGCTCTGCTATGAATCTTCTGCTCCCTGTCCTGAATTGGGGGGGGCAGTTGCAGGGGTATCTTGCCTGTGGGAAGGGGGATTCCAGCTGTGGGACGGGGAGAGGAGACAGCTAGTCCCTTCTTCGGGGAGGGGGCGCACTGCCAGTCTATGTGGTGGGGGGGCAGCTGCAGTGGGGTGTCTGGATCGAGACATTCTCAGTGAGGAGCAGGTTTTGCCTGTTACTTGTGGTGTGGGTAACAATAGCAGGATCCATGGGAAGAAGGCCAAATAACAGGGGTTCGAGGTATATGGTGTGGTGTTTGCTTATGCCCTGATGGAAAAAATACCACACCATGAACATCAGCGCAGTGTCTGACCAGGACAGTCCCTGACTTAAGGTTACTTCATGCTGATAGTGGATACCCTGATCGTATCTCTCAATTGTCCCTGATTATGAGGGGAAAATCCTACCTTTAATTCCTCAAAATGTCTCTGTTCCTCATCTGTCCAACATGGGAAAGGTGCTGCACATAGAATATTAGTTGTAAATTCCGACTTTAAAGCAGAATTTTATTTTGTTCTGTTCTGGGGGACAGATGCAGGCAATAATTATTATGGCTAGCTCAGTACTGGAGCAACCAAAACCAAGTGGCAGCAAGATCAGGCTTCTGGTCACTAGGGCAGGAGGTTTAAAAAAAAGTGTTTCCCAGAGATGGGAGAATATTTATGACACCAGTGCTTGTAATTAAAAATGCAGTGTATAAATGAAAGATTTCCTTTCTTCATCATTTATCTCTTCCTTCCTCCAGGGTCAAACTCCTTGTTCACTCTAGTAACGTGTCTGTGGAGTAAGGTTGCTTAATGGGACTTGCCTTCTTTATGGACTAATCTGTTCCTGTCCCTCTCATACTTCCAGGAGTACTGGGTGCCTCATTCAACCACTTGACCATGCCTGTCTACTTCCAGGGTGATCCACAGCTGCTGTTACATTGTGGATGTGCTGCTGACTTCCTCGCAGTCTCTCTTTACGCTCCCCCCAACCACCATGATACCACATCTATGTACCATAAGATGTGGAGTCACACTCCCTGCCAACCCAGTATGTACAAGCACTCCTTGCCCTCTCCACCCAACCTGTATCTACAGGTACTCCCTGCCCACCCTGTATCTACAAGCAGTTCCTGCACTCCCCACCCACCCTGTATCTACAAGCAGTCGCCCCACCCTGTAGATGGTAGGGATCTCTGGGCACATTTTCTCATTATTTGTTGCATTTGCCACTTCAGTCAGTTTTATGCCTTAGATGGGCGCAGTTTATCCAGGATCTGTCAGTTACTCATTTTGCTTCTGGAGCTGAGTCAGGTGCTTAATTTCACTCCTAGAACTGAGTGCCTCTCGCTCCCTCCCTTCGGACCACTGGAGGTTATTCAAAAGTTTTCAAGCAATAAGAACCCTGTCTGATTTCAATTTCTCTTGACTGGCATATGTACAGTTTTTGTTGTCCTGTGTTCTGTACATTACCGCACTTTAGGGGTGTAGTTATGGTAATTCCTTTGCATAGTTGTTGATTCATGGTTTTTTTGGGGGTTTTTTTTGTCTTTTGACCCTATGTTTTCCTATTTTATCTGTTCTGTTAAACACAGTTGTTTTGTGTTTTGATGTGGAACCTATTTAAAGAGCTCTCAGCTCAAAGGTGTACCGAAATACAAATAAATAAAAATATAATGATGAGGATGTCATTCATTGTTGGTAACATCTAAAATGATCTCCAAGCATAATGTGCTCATAACAAGATTTTTTTATTTTCTGTTTTTCAGCAGAAAATACACATAAAAATACATGCATGTAGGTCTATTCAATCCCCGCCAGCTTCCACTTAAGACACTGCCCCTGTAACAATTGGTAGTAGGCTTGGAGATGTTCAGGAATGAGGGGGGATGATATGAAGTTGGAAGGGGGTAGACTAAGGGGTAAGGTAAGGGAAGTGTGTTGTTAGGGTACTGGCACACAGGAAAGGACCGAAGCCCAAGCCAGGTGAAAAGCCTTGCATTTCCTTATAAGAAATATAAGGTTTACTGATAAGAAAGGGATCCTCCAGGTGGCACAACCTAACGGGCCCAGTCCTGGTGGAAGGTGGGCAAGTATCTGTGCTTCAAGACCTGAGAGGAGATCTCCAAATTAAATGCCAGAGATTCAACGGCATAAAATCAAAAATGCATCTGAGGGGCTGGCACTTTGCCCACCTTTATCCCTCAAATGTTCATGTCAACAGACCTGGCAGGCCAGGCAGATATTTCACTGACCCATCAGCTGTTGAATATTTGTGGAGGAGGACGCAGCAGTGGTGATCAGATCACAAGCACATAGCACTGCCCCAGCATACCAGTAAATAACTATATCATTTATAAAGTGACTGCCCTTCTGTCCCTCCACCACTCTGCAATACTTAACCCAATTATATTGGGACACCAGCCTTGGGCAATTGGCCCAGAGAGTATAGCCCACCATGGTCACTAATGGTTGCATATCAGGTATTTTATGGTGGGTGGTGGACAACAGATTTAGGAGGGAAGAGGCAAGAAACATGAGCCCAGTAAAAACAGCCTAACTAACTGTCATTTCCTGTTGCACTGCTGTATGGAATGCTACATAATGTCCAGTGCAGGACTTTTACCCAGTATTTGGACAGAAGCAGCACACTAGCGGTGAATGAAACACTGAAAACATGTGCTTTAGCCCATGCTGTCATGTCCCTTTCTGATGATACTGAGAAAACTGGCGAGCTAAAGCACGATACATTCTGCTGCATAACCTGACAAAACCCATTCCTTAATGTCGTGAGGTGGCTTTAGAAATTTATGCTACCTTGTGCAAGCTAAGCTAAAATGGAGCTACTGTACCCATCTCTTCAGGTTGGCAGACACCGTGTGTGAAGGTGGGCAAATAGAATGCCTGGTACTAGGAGGCTCATTCACTTGGGCTTGTGCTCACCAGGCACCAGTCCTCATAGGAGCAGGGTCAGAACTCTCACTTTGTTATGTTCTGTGATTCTGAAGTTGTGCTTGGCAACATTCCCCCATGGGGGCTGGGCTGCTAAGCAACAACACTATATCAGAGTAATGGGGCTACAGGACCTGATCATACGAACATACGAAATTTGCCAGCAGATAAAGGCCTAGAGGTCTATCAAGTCTGCTCGAATGTGCAGCTAGCACCCCTTATTCTGCAGCTGCCCCTCCCTTCCACCCTTCCCCTTCATTAACCCTCCCCCTTGTCCTGTCCCATCCCCTTTTGAAGCAGTCCACTGTTCTACTGGATACCACTTCTGCAGGTAACGCATTCCACCCAGCCACCACCCTCTCTGTAAAAAAGTGTCTCCTCATCTCCCTCATGAACCTTCCTCCTTCCAGTCTCATATCATGGCCCCTGGTGTCCCTCCCCTTGCTTACTTTGAACAGCCCCTCTGTAACTGTCTTGTTTATTCCTTTCATGTACTTAAAGGCTTCAATCATGTCCCCCCGTCCCTCCTCTTCTCCAGCGAGTACATGTTCAACTCCCTCAGCCTCCTCTCGTATGACAAGTCCCCCAGCCCCTTGAACATCTTTGTTGCCCTGCGCTGCACCCCCTCCAGTAACTTAATATCCCTCTTCAGATACGGGCACCAGTACTGCATGCAGTACTCCAGGTGCGGTCTAACTAATGACCTATACAGTGGTGGAATCACCTCCTCCCTCCTCGAGGATATACCCCTTGCAATACAACCCAGCATTTTGTTGGTCTTTGCAGCTGCCTTCCTACAGTGTGCCGAGTTGTTCATTGACCCTGTAATGAGCACCCCCAGATTCTTCTCCTCCTCTGTCTGGGCTAGCTGCACTCCCCCCAGCTAGTAACTCTTCCTTGATTCTTCATCCCAAAATGCAGCACCTTGCACTTTTGGCATTAAACCCCAGTTGCCAGGTGTCTGACCAGGTTTCAAGCTTTGCCAGATCATCCTGCAACCCCTGCCACCCCTAGGTCATCCACCACCGCTCCTACCTTGGTATCATCAACAAACAGACTGATTTTGCTCTTGATGTCCAATGATATGTCTGCAATGAATATCCCAAACAACACTGGTCCCAACACCAAGCCCTGTGGAACACCGCCGTCACTACCCTTGGGTGTGGAGCCCCACCCACCACCACCCTCTGTTGCCTTCCTGAAGCCAGTTCCTACCCATCTCACCAGCTTTGCACCCGCCTCTGTGCCTTCTAACTTACTTCCCAGCCTTCCATGCGGCACCGAGTCGAATGCCTTACTGAAGTCCAGATACAGGACATCCACTGCATGGTCCCTGTCCAATTGCCTAGTTACCCAGACATAGAACTCCACCAGGTTGGTTTGGCAGGATCTGCCACATATGAAGCCATGCTGTCTGCTGTCCTGTAGTTCTCTGGCCTCTAGGAGGGCCACCAGCCTCTCCTTCTGGATAGTCTCCATTAGCTTACCCATGATGGATGTGAGGCTCACTGGTCTGTAGTTTCCTGGTTCATCATTGGGGCCACTCTTGTGGAGGGGCACCACATGAGCCATCCTCTAGTCCTGAGGTACACGCCACGAATGTAGTGAGGTATTAAATAGGTCTGCCAAAGGTCCTGTAAGGACCTCTGCCAGCTCCTTCAGTACCCTGGGGTGGATGCCATCTGGGCCTGGTGCCTTGTCCACCCTCAGTGCCTTCAAACCCTCCTGAACTCTGCCCTCCATGATTTCCCCATCTGTCACCCCCTCCCCCCCTGTTTCTGCCATTCCTCCCCTTGGGTGTCACCCCTCTTCTCCTTAGTAAATACTGAGCAGAAGTAATCATTTAGTGCTTCTGCCTTATCACACCCTGCTCCACCCAACTCCTCCTTCCTAATCCTTACTATGTGGTCCTTACAGCTCCTTTCTCCTGATGTACCTAAAGAGTCCTTCTCCCCTTCTTAATGCCTTGTGCCAGCCTGAGTTCCATAGATGCCTTGGCTCCCTTACTGCCCTTGTCACCTCCTTTGATTCCTCAAGTACTCTCCCTGTCCTCCTCGCTCCTGTTTTCTTGTACCTCCTAAAGGCAGCTCTTTCCTCCTTACCTTTCCATGACCTCCTTTCTCAACCAGCTCGGTTTCCTAGCCCTAGCCTTCTTGCTCTGGGCCTTGCAGCAGGTTTTGGTTGCCTCCACTATCCCCAGCTTTATGAGCTCCCACCTTTGGTTAGTGTCCATACTAGATTGAATTCTGGCCAGGTACCCTTTTACCACTTCCCCCATCCTCCCAAAGTCAGCCCTCCTGAAGTCCAGCACTCTTGTGCCAGATTCCACTCCTTACTTGCCCATATCCAATGTGAGCAACACTGAGTAGTGGTCACTCCCTGACAGTGGTTCCTCCACTGTAAGTTCTCTCACAAAGTCCCAATTTACCAGCACAAGGTCAAGGGTATTCCCTAACCTGGTTGGTTCACTGACCATTTGCAGCAGGAAGCTGTCCTGGAAGGCATCCAGCAGTACCTGCTCCCTTCTGTTCCTGGTTGTTGGGGTACTCCAGTCCATCCTGGCATGTTGAAGTCCCCCACAATCATCACACTACCCTTCTCGCAGGTCCTTGTGATCTGTCCCATTAGTTCCCTGTCTAACTCCTCCGTCTGAGACAGCGGCCTGTACACCACTCCCATTCTGAGAATCCTATTCTTGGAATCCTGGATTTGCATCCAAAGTGACTCCATACTACCCTCCTCCCCTTCCTCCCTTACACACTTCAGTCCTTCCTTCACATACAGTGCCACACCCCCTCCTTTCCCAATCACCCTGTCTCTACGAAATAACCTGTACCCTGGTACAGATAGGTCCCAGTCTTTGTATTGGGTGGCCCATGTTTCTGTGATGGCTGCAATGTCCACCTCTCCCTCTGCCATGATCACCTGTAACTCTGCATTTTTCCTTCCAAGGCTCCTAGCATTAAGGGTAACCACCTTCCACCCTTCCCCCCCATCCTGCCTTCCTTTACTGGTATCACCATTAGTACTTGCCATTTGTCCTTTGTCACTGTTATGGGGGGTAAGCTCATATGGTTTCCCAACCTGTGGTCTCTGCATGTCTCTTGCCCAATTGCCACCCCCCGCTCCTAGTTTAAATTCCCAACTTCCTCTATGTACTCCTCGATCCTCTGTTTCAACACTTTCTTTCCTCCTCACTCAAGTGTAGTCTGTCCTTGGCATAGAGACTACTGTCCTCCCAGGTCCCTCCCACCCCCAACAGCCCATACCCTTTAGCACAACACCAGGTTCTTAGCCATCCGTTAAATTCCTCTATTCTCAACTTTCTTGTTGTGCTTGCCTTGGGCACTGAAAGTATCTCTGAAAAAGTTACTGATCTTCCTGCCCCCTCACATAATTGTCCTAGTTCCTCAAACCTCCTCTGGACTATATCTACTGTCTTATCAGCCAGGTCGTTCATCCCAAGATGTATAATTAAATGAGGCTTGTCCCAACCCCTTCTGGCATATTTCAGAACAGATTGTCCCACCCTTTCCGCTGTCATTCCTGGCATGGCCTCCACCCAAATGCGACTATGTCTCTCCCCCTTGCTACCCCACCTGACTCCTCTTAGTATTGAGTCCCCCAGCACTAAGATTCCACCCCTCTTACTCCCTGCTTACTTCCATTCATCTCCCTCTCTCATTTCTGGCTCCTCTTCTTCCTCCTGCACATTATTTCCCCCTTTTGCTCCTGTTGCAATTCTCCCAGCAGAACTTCCTTCTGCTCCAGTTTGGTCCAGGCATTTATCAATTACTCCTCTAATTTCATCATTTCCCTCCTCCTCCTTCTTCCTCTATAGCAGTGCAAAACTATTTTCTGAAGACCCTTCACAAATGCCCGTTCCCTCTCTCTTCATAGAATAGGCATATAAAAAGCAGTAGCACAGTCGCCTCTGAGGCCGGGAGATCAGAGGGCTGTGGGTTCAGTTCCCACATCTGGCACTTGGGTTAATATCCCAGAACTGACACTGTAGTGCAGCATGAGAGGGGTGCTGCACTTTTGAGGTGCCGTCTTTCAGATGAGACGTTAAACCGAGGTCCCATCTGCCTGGACTGGTGGTAGTTCAGGTGGATGTTAAAGATCCCATGGCACTTATCGAAAAGAGTAGGAAATTTCCCCGGTGTCCTGGCCAAATTTCCCTCATTCATTAAAAATATCACCAACAGCTTAATCTGGTTCAAGGTGAGTTGGCATTCATCTATATCCCCCCCCGGGTCGTGCCTGAAAATAGGCAGGATTTGTCTAGTGCACTTACCCGGTCAACAAAAACTAAATAAATAGCAACCCATTCTCTCCTTTTCACTCCATGACTTTTGCCACTTCTTCGCCTCCCCTCTCAAGTCCCTATCTCCTCCTTCCATTTGTCTTTTGTCTCCTGACCTGGTTTCCCCGGCAATCGTTCTTCCTGGCCTGGGCCCCTTTGTCTCTGCTTTCCTTCTTCTGACCCTCTCCTCACCACTGTTGGCTCAAATCACCCTCCCTCATCTCCCCTCCTTCCTCCCTCCAGTATTGGGCTAAACCCACCCCCAGTCTGCCTTGCCTGTCTTAGTTCCTCCTGCAGACCCTCAATCTCCTTTCTAAGTTTCTTTATGTGGTTGCACACTAAACATCCCCCCACGCTCCAGGCAATTTTCAGAAAGATTGGTGAACCGCAGTTGTTGCAGCCTACCACCCTACCCATTACTGTTGCTGCCCACCAGCGACCCCCACCCTTCCAGATGAAGTATACTAAACACTCCCCCAAGTTTCCCCTCTCCCCCTCTACCAGTGCAAAATATTCTCTTCTTAATTTCCCTTACCCGCTTTGTTGTACACGTTTAGCTAGATTGAGCAACTGCTTTTTATATTCCTATCCTTCCTATCCACACCCAAAAAGAGACTTTAAGTAGCTATTGCACAGCCTTCTTCAAACTCTTACTCCTCCTTTCCACAATGCAATAGAAATGCAAAGAAGTAACAATGAAAGCTCCTAGATTTGCAGTTACTTCCCTGCCACTGAGATAGCAGTCACCACTTCACTCGCTGCTGCTTCTTTCCTGGATTTCTGCTTCTGCTATGACTGGTGCATATCCTTTGCCTGTTTGAGGAAGTGATGTCAGAACCCCTGATATAAAGGAAATCACGGACCAGGGGCGGGTGGGGTGAGGGGTTGGACCAGCCCAAGTCTTCCAGAAACAATCAGGTAGCTGAGGCCCCTGGTCAGACCATTAGCACCCTTCCCCCACTATACACTAAACTTTGCAGCTAGTGAAGCCAGCAAAAATGAATCACAATTCTACTCAAAGCCCCCAAAATAGGTTTGCTACCAAAAGAAACAGGTCTCCCATTCAAACAGCTTCACCAACAACTCATCAAAATAGGCTTGAAATTAGAAGATATAGGTCTCCAATTCAAAGAAACAGCCCCAATTAAATCACACCAAATAGGTTTTAAAACAGAACAAATAGGCCTCCACAAATGCAGCCTGCTACACAGTGAAACATCAAACAAATGAGCCCACTTATAGCCACCAAAACAGGTTTCAAAATTCCAACAGCCCCAAAACAATATCCTGCTAGCTCCTTAGAAGTAGTAAGAAAGAAAAGAAATAACCTTCTACCAAGTAAAATCCACAAGAAACAATGTAAAAACAAGAAGAAGCTACTGTACTGGAACAGATCTGATCCTTTCCCCTTCTAGTTCCTTCACAGATTGAAAAAGAATGTAATGCTTATCCAGCAAGTAAATCCCTTCCCCAACTGCTCAGCAAAATAAGGTTCAGACTACCTCTGCCAGACCCCAACTGCTTCTGCAGTTAACAGACCTCAAATACAATGTCCAACACACAGAAATGGCAGCTAAAAAACTACTTTAAATCAACTTACAAACACACTCAGCAGCTAAATGCCCTTTCTGTCTCTCCTCTAGCTGAAGATCATCCCGTCAAGAAGTGCCAGCTCTGCCAGCAGTTTAACGCAGCCACCCGAAAGCGGAGGCAGCAGTCCCTGGAGGCCCACATTCTTAAGCAAAAAATGACCTCCATGGAAAAGGAACTGAAAAAATTCAGTGAGCTTGAGACCTCCGCCGAGGCCACCACAAGAAGAAGCACCGGGACCAGGACTCCTCATCAGTCCGCAGCCTCGGCTGGGGTCAGCGGGTGTTGCAGGTAATGCCTCCCAGGAGGCAGCTCCATGGTGGCCCGTCTGAGGCATCCAAGATGGCGTCAACCCTCCCGTTGGGCATGTGCTCGGGTCCTTTGGGAGCTTCAGGGTCTAAGGAGGCAGCCGCTCCCAGTAAGGTCGCCGCCATGCGGCCTTCTGGTTCGAGTGGCCCTGATATGTCAGATGTCGGCTCCTCCGACGCCCGCCCGGGTAAGGCATTCAGACACCCAACCCTCCGGGACAGCTCACGGCCTCCAAAGCACCCGCCAAGGCCGCCCCTCCTTCACGGCCTTCATCGGGTGCTGGATCCGATAAGTTGGACGCCGGCTCCTCTGACGTCCAACTGGATCCCGTCGATAAGATGGATGTCGGCTCCTCCGAAGTCCGCTTGGTGTTAGAGCTGACGCCGGACCCTTCAGGCCTATTCGTCATCTCGAGCTTGCTGCAACGCTCATTGCACTCCGAGGCGCCAGCGTCTCCTCTGCTGGATCCTGGGGATGATGATCCTTCTTCCCCGGGTGACACGGAGGAGGTAGGTACACTGCCGTCGGGTCTCCCTCCTGCAAGGCCGGATGACCCAATGCCAGATCCTCGGATGCCGGCGCCAACGCTGGCCTACCCGACACCCGACAATATCCCATTGCCGGACACTGCCCTTATGCTGGGCCTGCCGCCTGATGGGCCTCCTATTTCAGGCCCACCTGCTGGGCCTTTTCCGGGGCCTTCTACTCCCACAGACCCCCCAGTGCTTGGGTATCTGACCTCGTCCTATCCGACGCTGTCATACCTAGGTCCACAGTATCCGGCGCCCCAGTACTTGACACCGGCCTACCTGATGCCGCAGTACCCGATGCCGGGCTTCCCGCCGTCAGGATATGGATACATGCCTTACGGATACCCTCAGTATCTGCTTCCTCCTTCACCACCCCCTCAGCCACCGGTGGACTTGAAGGAGACTCTGGCTTCCTGGTGGGCTGAGGCCAAAGCTCAGCTCACCAGGGAGGTAGAGAGCTGTCTTCCGACGCTGGTCCTGCTTCCGGACCCCCTACGTCGGAGATGAGAGACCCCCTTCCCACCTCTGGATACCAGAGGCGAGCCTTCCGGTTCCAGGGCAAGGCAAGATATGCTTCCCCGAGGGCTTCCCAAGGGATCTGTTCCTCCCCCACACTGGGAGGAGGAGTCTTCTTCCTCTTCATCCTCCTTGGAGACCTCGAATTACTCCGATGGTCACTCCGACCCAGACAACGAGCCATGCACTCCGGACAAGTCCAGGCCAAGGACTCCCCCGAAGTCTCCTCTGGAAGATCCTTCCTTTATGGAGTTGCTGCGCAAAATCCAGGCAGTTCATCAGTGGCATTCCTTAAAGCTGGATCCACAGCGTAAGAAACTCGCTGCACACCTGGATCTGCCCAAGACCGCTACTACCCTGGTGCCACCCTGGATTGAGCCTCATGCCAACCCTGTTTCAACTATTTGGAAGCAACAGTTGGCATTAGAATCCCTTCCTAGGAAATCAGACAGGCTCTATCAGGCTCCGGAGGGTGTTGACTCTTTAAATTCACACCCTCGAGCTGATTCGGTCGTGATTAGCGACGCTCACGGCTGGACAGCTAACCCCAAGTACTTGAGCTCGTCACCACCCGACAAGGAATCCTGCCTTCTGGACCAGTACGGGAAGAAGGTCTACGCTTCTTCCACTCTGGGTATTAGGGCCCTGAATTATGTTGGTCATATGGGGGATTACCAGAAAGCGATCCTTAGCGAGGTGGAGGCTAAACTGGACTCCCTTCCTGAGTCTCAGACAAAGCAGGAAGTGGCGGATCTAGTCCGGCTGCACGTTCAGCCAGTCAGCACATGCTTCATGCCACGTACGATGCAGTGGACGTTGCAGGTCAGAGCTCGACTTTCGCCATGGGTTTGCGGCGTCATGCCTGGCTCCAGCTGTCAGGTTTGGTCCTGGAGATGCAGTCTGCTATCCAGGACGCACCCTTCAGGGGTTCAGTGCTGTTCGGTGGCGATGTCAAGGACATCATCACCAATCTGCAGGAGAAGGGTACTGCACTTAAGTCGGTTGACTCCATGTACAGACCCCCTCAGACTCAGTGTCGTCCCTTTCGCAGACGTTCTCAGCAAAAGACAAAACCTCAGGGAAAGCGAGTCAATAAACGTCGGGCTCCTCCAACTGCCAAGCCCCCCGCCCAAAAAAGCAGCGGGGACTTTAGCCGCGATGCTGCCCCACACCTCCTGACTCCTTTCCTCTCCCACAGCCTCTGGGCCTTCCAGAGGAACCGGTAGGAGGGAGATTCTCCCTCCATCTACCAGGTTGGGAGAGGATCACTTCAGACACTTGGGTGCTCCAGCTGATCATACAAGGACACTCAATAGAGTTTCTTCAGAAACCTCCTCAGAAACCCCCCCAGGTCATCTTACTCCCCAGAACATGTTCTTCTGGTTCAGAAAGAAATATTTTCTCTTCTTCTGAAGGAGGCGATAGAGCCTGTTCCTCCCCATCTTTGGGGGACGGGTTACTACTCCCATTTCTTCCTGGTCCCAAAAAAGCCAGGAGATGTGAGGCCGATTCTCGACCTCAGCTCCCTAAACTTGTTCATGGAGTACAAAAGGTTCAGGATGCTCTCTCTGCAGAGTCTTCTGCCCCTTCTTCTGCCTGGACAGTGGCTGTGTGCTCTGGACATGCAGGATGCTTACCTGCATATCCCTATTCGCCCTTCCCACCGCAAGTACCTGCGTTTTGCGTTCCGGGTGGACCACTATCAGTTCAAGGCCTCCCATTTGGTCTTTCCTCGGTGCCCCAAGTATTTACCAAATGCCTTTCGGTGATAGCGGCCTACCTGCATACCCAGGGGGTGCAGGTTTTCCCGTACCTGGACGACTGGCTCCTGGCGGCCTCGTCCAAGGAGGAACTCCTGTGCTTCCTTTCCCTTACCCTGCAGGTTTTTGCCTGCCTGGGTGTTACCATGAACCAGGCCAAGTCCCACCTAATCCTGTCCCAGATGCTCCAGTTTATTGGGGCGATCCTGGTCACAACCTCTGGCATGGCATTCCTGCCACTGGACAGGGCGGCCTCACTCCATGCTCAGGTTAGCCTGTTGTTCAGCTGCATGCAGCTCAGCACCAGATCGGTCCTTCGCCTCCTTGGGCTCATGGCGGCTGCTATTCCAACAGTCCCTCATGCTCGGCTCCACATGAGAATCTCTCGGTGGACGCTTCGGTCTCAGTGGGATCAGCTGGTGGACGATCTAGATCAACTAGCTCTGGTCTCCAATCCTATGGCTCGGGACTTGCAATAGGGGATGGTTCAGGAGAACCTTTGCTGGGGAGTTCCCTTCTGTCTTTCTCCCCCCCTCCCAGATGCTGACTACAGATGCCTCAGGCGAGGGTTGGGGAGCCCATCTTGGGCCTCACAGGACCCAGGGCCCCTGGTCCAAGCTCGAAAAATCTCTCCACATCAATTTGCTCGTGCTTCGGGCCGTGCTTATGCTCTTCAGGCTCTGCATCTTTATCTGCTTCCCGGACATCTGGCTGTCCAGACGTACAACATGTGTGTAGTCTGGTACATCAACAAACAGGGAGGAACTCATTCCTACCCTCCCTGCAGGGAGGCGATGCGGGTTTGGGAATGGGCACTGCAGCATAACCTTCACCTCATGGCCATTCACGTCCTGGGGGTCGAGAACACGTTGGCAGACCACCTGAGTCGGTCGTCTGCTCACGCCCATCAGTGGGAACTAGATCAGGGGTAGCATACAACATCTTTCTATGCTGGGGAACCCCTCAGGTAGACCTGTTGTGTCTCGTCTCAATGCAAAACTTCCCGCCTTCTGCTCGCTCGCTCCAGGGCGCGGCATTTTTTGGAGAGAAGCTCTGTCTCTAGACTGGAAGGGAAGATTCATTTATGCCTTCCCCCCAATCCCCTTGATTCCAAGGATCTTACAGAAACTCAGCTTGGAAGGAGCTCGCATGATTCTCATTGCTCCTTTCTGGCCCAGGCAAGTTTGGTTCTCTCTTCTGCAGCAGTATTCAGAGGAACCTCCTCTTCCTCTTCCTCTGTCGCAACTTTTGCTGACCCAGGATCAGGGGACCCTGGTGCATCCAGGCCTCAAGTCCCTTCAGTTGCATGCGTGGCTCCTGCAGACATAGCTCAAGCCCAGTTCGGGGTTTCCCCGCTGGTGGCTGAGATTCTGGCGGAGGCCAGGAAGCCCTCCACTAGATCTTCCTATGCCATGAAATGGAAACGGTTCTCTATTTGGGCCACTTCCAAAGATTTTGAGCCTTTCTCGTGCTCTGTTGGGCGGCTTTTGGATTACTTGCATCACCTCTTTGATCTGGGTCTCAGTCATTCCTCTCTGAAGGTTCACATGGTGGCCATCTCAGCTTACCATGTTCCTTTTGGGGACAGGACATTTGTGTAACTGGAGGTCTCCAAGAATTTCTTAGAGGGGTCCTCCACTTGAGACCCCCCATTCGGGTTCCTGACCCTTCTTGGGATTTGAATTTTATCCTTGAGAAGCTTACTCTGCCTCCTTTTGAGCCGGCAGCCTCTGCAGACCTAAAGTTCCTTTCATGGAAGACTCTCTTCCTTGTGGCCATTACTTCTGCTCGAAGGATTTCCGAGCTCCAGGCCCTCATGTGCAAAATCTCGTATTTGATTTTTCACAAGGAACGTGTGGCTCTGCGTACCAACCCTAAGTTTCTTCCCAAGGTGGTAGCGGAATCTACACTGAATCAATCCATATTGCTGCCTGCTTTCTTTACACAGCACTCCAATCAAGGGGAGTACCTCTTGCATACTTTGGATGTTCACCGAATTCTGAGATACTACACCACCAGGATGAAGGATCTCAGAAAGACTGATCAACTGTTTGTCTCTTTTGCTCCTAAAAGAGAAGGCAATGTTGTTTCTAAGCAATGCCTATCTAAATGGTTGGCTCATTGTATCACTTTCTGTTACAACAAGTACAACAAAACCCTGCCGGGTCAAGTCAGAGGCCACTCAACCAGAGCGGTTGCTGCCTCCGCTGCTTGTTTCAAGAATGTGTCAGCGGTAGACATCTGTGCAGTAGCAACTTGGACTTCTGTCCATACCTTTACAAAACACTACAGTTTGGACATTGTCTCTCGCCGTAGAGCGGGCTTTGGGTTGGCTGTACTGCAAGGTCTTCTTTCCTAAGACCTTCACAGCCAGAGGGTCTACTTTTGGGTAGTTTTCCTCCTCCCGTTTGCTTCTGCTTGTTCCAGACTGCTTGGGACTCAGTCCTTTTTGTAATTACCTGCAAGAGCCCTCTTGAAGTAAGATAGTACAGTTAATGAGAACTTACGTAACAGTAGATCTTGACGAGACTCTTGCAGTAGGTAACTCTATCCACCCTCCATCCCCTAAACTTTTTCAGCTCCTTTTCCAGAGAAACATCCGCCTTTTGTGCTTTGGCGGGGAAAGAACTGGAAGAGCGGGCATGGGGACCGCCCTTTATACTGGACGCCAGTCACCTGACGGAAGGTCCTCCGTCAGAGACTGCTAGCTAGAAATTTTTCGTGGGGTCCTGACACTTGCCGGCTTCAGTCCTATTTGTAATTACCTACTGTAAGAGCCTCTCTCGAAGATCTACTGTTATGGTAAAGTTCTTACGTAACTGTACTTTATTTGAACACCATCAGGAGACACTCCGAAACACACGTCAACTGGAAGGCGAGCTTCTCTGCCAAACATAAGGTGGTACGGTGAAAAACCAGTAGCATCATTCTTTGTACAATTATAAGCATGGACAAGGGCGCTGATTTGTGGGCTCCACTTTGGTTTGTCTTTGTGTTGTAGAGTGTCCATCATATTAAGTAGGGTTCTGTTAAATCTTTCTGGTTGTGGATCCCCTTGAGGGTGATAAGGGGTTGTTCTGGATTTTCTTACACCCCATAGAGACAACAGTTCCTTAATAAGCCTGCTCTCAAAGTCCCGGGCCCTGATCCGAATGAATACGCTGTGGGGGTCAGCATAATGTACAAAAAACTTTTCAACAAGAACTTTGGCTACAGTTGGGGCCTTTTGGTCTTTGGTTGGGTAGGCCTGTGCATATCTCGTGAAGTGATCTGTGACTACCAATACATTTACAATGCCTTTGGAATCTGGCTCAAGACTAAGAAAATCGATACAGACAAGCTCCATGGACGCACTTGTTACAATATTGACCAGAGGGGCTACTCTTTGTGGTGGAGCCTTGCGTTGAAGACACCTACTGCAGGTTTTAACATGTTGTTCTATGTCTAGGCCCGTTTTAGACCAGTAGAAACTCCACGGTTCTCTCACTACCCAGATGTCCCAAACTGAATTATTTATTTGACTGTTTTGAGTATTAGTTGTACTGTGTATTACTGGATTTTATAATGGTTGTTTTTTAAATTGTAAGGCACCTTGGAATTAGAAAGGCGCTGTATAAATAAAATTTATTATTATTATTATTTGGCCGTGCAAAGCTTTTAGGATGATTTGTTTGAATTTAACAGGCAGTACTAGCTGTTTTCTCACAGTTTAGCCTTGGCTGTCAGTAAGCTCTCGGTACAGTAACTGGTCTCGAAGCTTTAGCCTGCTCCCCTCCTGAAGAAGCAAAGCAGTTTTTGGGTCTCTGGACTGCATCTTAGAGATATGTTACCCTTTTCTTAGAGCTTCAACTACTGGTCTGATAATTGGATCATAGTACTGTTCTTTGCGGATATCAGCTGGAGTTATCTGGGGTAAAGAACTCAAGTCTAGTGCTGCAAAACTACAGTAGGCAACTGGTATACAGGTCTCTGGAGGTCCCAAGCAATCTACCAGACAATTTACAGCTTCAGATGACAACATTTCTTCTGGTCGAACTTGTGGCATAGTGCTTTTACAGATTGCTCAGGGATATGAACCCACTGTTGGTCAGAAGCAGGTCTGCATGAGAGAGCATCGGCATCTACATGATTTAAACTGGGTTGTTACTCCACCACATAATCATAGGTTGCTAGAGCAGACAGCCATCTGTGTCTGGTAGCATCTAGTTTAGCTGTGGTTTGGACATATATTAAAGGGTTGTTATTGGTCTTGATCAAGATTTTAGCCCCATACAAGTATTCATGGAATTGGTCAACTATGGTCCACTTGAGAGCAGCAAATTCTAGTTTGTGCACAGGATAGTTTTTCTCTGAAGATGTCAGACTTCTGCTAGTAAAGGCGACAGGACGCATGCCTTCCAGATGTTCTTGATAGAGTACTGCTCCAAGACCATGCAGACTAGCATCTGTATGTAACACATAAGGCTTGGAGGGATAAGCATAAGCAAGTATGGGGGTGTGAGTCAGTCTGTAAATTATTTCTTCAAAAGCAGTGTCGCAGTTGTGCATCCATCTCTGTCCAAATGACTCATTGGGTCTGAAATAGGTCTGTTCAGCATCTTTGTCAGTGCCCTTTTTAAACTTTTTGTGGGTAGGTGGATACTCCTGAGTTAAGTTTAGTATGGGGCGCATAACCTTGGTATAGTCTTTGACAAATCGGCGATAATAGCCACAGATTCCAAGAAACCTTTGGAGCTCTTTCAAGTTGTTAGGCTTTGGCCAGCTGGTTAAAGCTTCCACTTTACTGGAGTTGGTTTGTATACCTTCGGATGACACAATGTGACCCACGTACTTGACAGAACTCTGAAAAACTGGCATTTGTCAATAGATAAGTTAAGACCAAACTCTTCAAGTCTGTCCAATACTTTGAATAAGCAAGCCTCATGCTCCTCGAGAGTTTTTCCAAAGACTATGACATTGTCAAGATAGACGAGACATTCCAAGAGATTCATGTCTCCCACTACATGCTCCATTAGTCGATGAAATGTTGCTGATATGCCTTGAGGCATGCGGAGAAACTCATAGAAGTCCAAGGGACAAATGAATGCAGTTTTTTCCCTGTCCTCAGGAGCTATTGGGATCTGATAGTATCCACTTTGGAGGTCAAGAACGGAAAACCATTTACTCCCATGCAGACAGTCCAGGGTGTTCTGTATACGTGGCATTGTATACTGATCTGGCACAGTTCTGTTGTTGAGAGTCCTGTAATCAACACACATGAGAACAGAGCCATTCTTTTTCTGCATCACAATGATTGGGGAGGTGTATGGGCTGCGTGACTCTTATATGATGCCAGCTGCTAACATCTCTTGTAGGTGACGTCGGATATCATCTATGTCGGCAGGAGTTAAGTGTCAAGATCTCTCTCTCTGAAGGGTCTCTCGTCGTGCAAGAGAATGTGGAGTTCAGCACCCATGACTCACCCAACATCCCATTCCTTGAGGGAGAATACTTGAGTTCTCTGGGCCAGCTTGTTACTGATCCATGTTCTCCAGCTGTTTGGAAGAGGTGAGTCCCCAGAATCAAACATATCAGGCGATACCTCACATCCTTTTTCAGTTCTACACTGAGATGGGAGCACAGCAGTGTCGGCACAATAGACTTTAGCCAGGGTGCATCCTCTGTGTACCGTAATGTCTCAGTCTGTAACATTTTGTGTTCATACCACCACTCATCGGGCATAAGCAAGAGCCTGGGCCGGAAGCACACTGGGTTTAATCAGCAGTACTTTGGATAATTTTCCCTCGTCTGGGGCATCCAGCATCAAAATTTTGTTAGTGACATCTTTCTGCAGCCGTACTTCACCACTGATACTGCATCCTGCATTGGTAGGTAACGTAATAGTAGCAGGATCCTTCTTCCAAACCATCCCCACAGGCTCATCTTGGTCACTTTGCTTGGGGTGCATGTGCTTCTCGTAGGCATTCTGGATCAGGGCATGGACTCACAGGGCTTTTCCTGCCTTTCTTTTCTGACTTTCTTTACAAAGCTGGACCAGGCGCCCAAACATATGTGTGTTGGTGCCAGTCAGTACAGGGATACCATCATAAAATCCGGTGGAAGGGCAGACCAGAGCTAGCGTCTCCACAGAAGATGGAAAAGAAAGTCACACCTTTAAATAGCCAAGATAAGAATACAACATTTCACTTAACCCCCACACATGTATTCCATCAAGAGGTTGTAATGGGTGATCAGATAAATGCTGCTTATACCAGTCTTAGAAGATTATTGTGACTTGGGACCCACTGTCTAACACTGCTTGAGCTGGAATCCCATCTATGTGCACTGTAGTATCCATGGAAGGACCCAAGTTAGACCAGTCCAGAGGGATTTTAGCAGGAGCCTGGGCAACCGATTTAGCCACAAAGAAATTGGAGTTTGGATTTCCTGAACCTCCACTGCAATCGTTTCTTGCGCCCCTCGGCCATTGGTTTGCATTCTGGAGCTCCCCTTGGAGTCTGTTTACCACTCTCTCTAAGTCCTTTTGATACCGGCATCCTTTCCACAGTTGTGACAGATTTTAGGCTCTTGGGTCAGTCTTAGCTGAAACATTATATTAGGAGCTGGTCTCCATTCACAATTTGAGGGTTGTGTAGAATACACATTTGGCATTGGAGCTGGAGCACTAACAACAGGGAATTGTGGTTCGACTTCTGCTTGCGGCGTTGAAGGCGATGCAATATGTCTCAATAGTTTTTTTATGGTGGCAGTCAATTCTGTCATCTCTGTCTTGGAGCTGCCCTCAGTAGAGGATGCCTGAGCGTGCACTCCACCCCCATAGCAGACACGCTCTGAGAGGAACCAAGGTCTTGGTCCGTGGAAAGAGCCTTCATAGAGGCACCCATTTTCACTTCTCTGACTTCTCTCAGCAGCTCATCTGTCAACAGCTCGGCCTGTGGCGGAACATCCTTAGCAGTCTCTGATTCAGAAGGGCTTTCCTGCACCGGGGCTACTTGGGCTGTGCCCACACAAGAATTCCAGTCTCCTTCCTCACCTTCTGTCTCCCTGAGTTCTTTTATCAGGTCACAATAATCAGGTGGATGATCTCTCCTATCCTTTTTTTTTTTTTTTAATTTCTTTTTTATCCTCCTTCCTACCTCCGGAGCCCTTCCCTTCCGTCCGCTTATGTTCCCCAGGGTCACCTACCTTAGTGATCTGCCCCTAGAGTGCCTCCTCCTCCTCTCCTCGCACAGTGGGGTCTATCCTGTAGGTGGCCCCTGGGAGGTACTGGAGCGGCCTTCATCTAGGCTTGCGAGGGTTTTTCCATTTTCTCCCCTCGATTCCACTCCCGGGGCCCTGCGCTTGGGTCGTCGTCCAGTGGCGCGTGCTGACGCACACCAACCCTCATGCGCGCGATGCTCCACCTCCTCGGCTCCGACGAGCTGAAGCCGCCCATCCCTTCCCAATGCCGGTGCTTCCACTGGCTACGGAAGGATGCAGAGCCTGGAAGTGCTCTTAGTAACTCCTTGAGGAGGAGAGCATCCGTTGGGGCCTTCGATCCTCCCTCCCCACGACCCTGGCCGCCGAGTCCATCCCCGAACCCGGGCCGCCGGCGTAGCGTGAGGTGTGGCGTCCAGTGCCTCAACCCTCAGCGCCACCGGGCCGGCCGATCCCTCCTATCCTGATGCTTTAGCTGGATAAGTTGCAATTTAGAATATTTGGCATATTGTAGTATGTGCTCCAGTCTCACTTGGTTCAACTCACTGGCCAATGCCCCACCCTTCCTGTAAACTCTCTGCAAGGTCCACTCCAAGCGAGTAACATACATGGACAAACATTCCACTTTCCACTGTTTGGTGCCTTTGAATTGCCACGTCAAAATCTCTCCAGATTCAATGCTACCAAAAACACATTCTAGTGTGGACAAGAACTTTTGGGATGACGCATCAGTGTTTGTGGACCTCAGGAACCTAACCGCCTCCAAAGCAGGGCCCCTCAAATTTTCCATGATCCTTTTTCATTTCTCTGCCTCCACATACTGCCACCCGGGTACCAAGGGGGCAACATAGTCTATCCAAGTCTCCCAATCATCCTCCCCCTTGGGGTTGGGAAGAGTGCCCGAGAATATCCTCAGCCTGTGGTAAGAATCGTGACTAACTGTGGGCACAGGAGTGGTTGCCAGTGCTGGTGTGGGCATGGGAACTGGTGAAGGGACAGGAGCTAGGGCTGGGGATGGTGTGGGCAGCGGGGAAGGAACTTCCCCAGATGGCATGAATAACTTTTTAAAGTTCTCTATGGTGTTACTCTCCTCCAGTAAATTTTTCCTCAAAGGTCTCGCATAATGGTGGGGGCTCGTTCTGTAAGGGATCCTTACTATCTTTAGTCACCACCCTCCAGGTGGTTGGGGAACCCTCAGCAGCAATAGTCTGGGGTATCTTAGTGCTGTCCATGGGGTTGCTACACTCTACTAAGGCCATTAAAGTCTGGGCAGTCAAGTCAGCATTTCAGCTTACCACCACAGCTTTTCCCAAGCATTCAGTTTTTGATAGTGCCCCTTCAAAAGTGTCTTCACTAGTGCCATGGGGTATATCCAGTATTAACAAGGCATTATGTGGGTCAATCTCATGCCCCGTACACCATCCCACCAACATTTCTACAGTGGTATCCATTAAATGTTTAGCTGTAATTCTTGATTTTGGCCACTGGGGGGGGCACTAATCCCAGTGGTGCCTCCAAGGTGTAACCCCTAGGTGGCACTATCCTATGGGCTACTACCCCTGCCTGAGTGACTAAGTACAGGTTAAGGGGCCTGAGCTCTTTGAACGGGTGCCTCCACCTGGAGAAATGGTTCTGGGGTAGCATAACTGCTGTTGGTTTAGCCCTCCAGGATACTATAACCCCACTACCACCCCTCTAGTGGCCTAAACAGATAAACATTCACATACACCATATTACATCAGTATTGAACCCTCACTCGGTGCACTTACCGCCAGGGCGGGATCAGCAGCAAAAGCCCTGGGGACCCCCTGTAAAATGAGATCTGCAATATAACAGTTCAATAATAATTCAGTATCCCCTCCACAAAGGCACACATTAGCCAGGTTAAATGCAGAAAGAACAAAATCTGAATTATTTGGGGGAGTTGCACAGGGGTGGGGCAGTAAATCTAGCAGATGATTATTTAGATCTGATTTATTCAGGCTAAGCATGCATGTACAGAGTCCCTCTGTCACAATCACACACTCTAGGTACCCAGTTTGGAAGACAGGCTAGCCTGAACTGTTGCCCAGGGTAGGCCAGCATTGCAGCTGTTGTTGGGGTCCTTATAAAAGAAGACAATTAACATGCACTCAAACCCAGAATTTGTAATCCGGAGCAGGATGGCTCAGTTCATTGTAATAAACCCAAACAAAAAATCAGATGACACACAATGATTGCAGCTTTGTTGCAGGGAGCTACTCTGTTTGTACTCACACTACCCAGACCAAGTGATGATCCGACGAAATGAGACCTGTTGCAGATGGCTTGATAAAGCAGGAGGAGAATTCCCTTATGGTCCTCGTCGAAATATTGGTCTTCAGGAGGCAGGAACACTTTAACACTGGCTGAGAACATGCAAACTGAACATCTCGAACTACTCAGGCGTGCAGACACCTTGCGAACTAAGCACATTTATATGTAAAACTCTGTCCTCTTCTGGTCCTTCCAGCTAGCTTGCAGACTGATCCTGATTTCAGCTTGGATGCTGCTCTAATCCCCTGCTGCTGTGACCCTGAACATGGGCCAACTGGACACTTAGACCCGTGGACTGATGAATGAAAAGTTTAGGCCTAACTTCTGAGAGCTGGCAAACTCCCCAGAGACTCACACAGAACTGCTGGACATATCTTTCAAAATCTGAACAAAATGAGCTGTTGCCCCCTTTTATATGGCGCTAAGTTCCAGAGTTCCCATTGGCTGCCAAAGCTGTTTTAAACAGTCCCCAGATGTTAATTGGCTTGTGTTTTGGCACCTAGATTTTGTCCCAGTAAAACCCCCATAAGTCTCTGTCATTGTCCCAAGATTCCATTTGTTTATTCCTGGCTTCCAGTCGGTGGATAGGTGCAAAAATGGTGGCTGCATGCAGTTCCTTTTGCAGTCTAATTCATTGTCCCCAAGTATAAAGTTCTGGTGCAGCCAGGAATTTAACTTTTATTTGACAGTGTCCCCACATTTAGTTAGCTCCAACAGTCCTCTATCAAATAAGTCCCCTTTTAAGAAAATATATAATTTCCACGGGAAGTTGCTGCTCCCGTAACACACTGCCCCTACGAAACACTCAGCAAACTATTGAATATTAATGAGGGTATCCCTTGCCCTAACCTTTGCCCCTTAGCCTTTGTCTGGTGCCCTAGAGGCAGCGCTTTAGGTGGCTGCCTATTCATTTATCTAAAAACACTTTTTCTTTGCTCCTTTTCTGTGTCCCCAGTGCCTATTTTTATTTATGCATGGCACTGGGAACCACTGAAGGCACATTTTCAACTTCTGACTGCAACAAGTGGTCGGATGTGCAAGGCATCCTCCTCGAACATGCGAGCATCGGCTTAACAGTCGCACTGGCCACTCGCCATCAGATCTGCGAGCTCCAAGGGCTCATTTAAACAGGGGAACACCTGGGGGACTGGGACGCAGTAGATAGAGCCACAGAGGTAGCAGGACACTGGAGACAGTGGGAGCAACACCCAGAGGTGCTTTAAGGTAAGCCCCCCAAAAGGGGGGGGGCATTACACAGGCATAGGGGAACCTTATTGGTTAGAAAAGGGAGGGTAAAGCTGAAGACCAAGTAGCAGGGGTCGAAATTTAAGCTTTGCAGCCACTAGTCAGCAGGGCTAGTAACTTGAAAAATCCACTAGCCCCACAGGCTTTTCCTCTGCCCGAACTGATGTACTTATTGGAATGTTACCTTCTCTAGCACAAGCTTGTTTGGCAAATTAAAGTAAAATCTTGTTAGCCTGATACGAATTCTACCAGCATTTGGCTAGTGGGCTGGTGCCAATTTCAACCCCTGAAGTAGGGACTGCGGTATTACAGTAGGTAGGGAAAATGAGCAGACTAGGTGGGCCATGCGGTCCTTATCTGCCATCAGTTTCTATGTTTCTATGTAAGTAAGTTGACTGGTGCACATACCTTTCCCCCATTTCTTTTTCCCATCCCTCGAGGCTTTGCTTTGCGATGCGATAGCATGAGTGTGTGATGTAAAGATGTCACACGTTCTCGTCCCCTGCACCCAGACAGAAGGCTGTTACTGCTGCATCATCCAGCCTCCACTAGATGGCAATCAAGTAGTGGCTTGCGCTTTCCCTCCTCCTCCTCATAGGAGAGCCATCAATGGCTGCTCAATCCTCCTTCATGCATTCAGCCCTCGAGCAACCCGGGTCTATTCCTGAACCTGACTTACCAGCATGGCGACAGGTGAGGTGCCCAGGCCCTCAAAACTCCATGCCACACGGCCAGCACTGCATTTCTTATTTTAAAGAAAAATACTAAAAATCTGATAGGAGAGCCGGCCTGGTGGCCCTGAGGGTTGAGGTGCTGGGTGCCACACCTCTCACTGCGCCGGCAACCTGGGTTTGGGAGCAGACTCGGGCTGGCAGGGGAGAGGAAGAATTGAGCATCCCATGACTGCTCGCCTTCCTCCAGGGTGGGTGAGGGATCTGCACCGTGCTGCAGCGGCAGCTAGTGGAGGTTTGGTGTGCTGCAGTGATGTACACAACAAAGGGGAGGAGCGTGGCAGGCATCTGCATGCTGCATTGATGCCATTGCACGTCCAGCTCCTCAGGGGTGAAAATCAGGAGGAAAACATGGTGGGGTGACCACGGCGGCTGATGGCCGAGCTCCGCACCTCTGGACCTGAGAGGCATCTTTGCCGGGTCTGCGCCGCAGGCCCTGGAGGAGGGGTCCTGCTCATTGGCCGGCCCATGCAGATGGAGCATATAAATTCACACGCCAGACCTTGTCTAGGGGTTCGGGTGCCGGGGGTCATTGGGAACTGCTCTGCTCGGAAGGAGGACAAATAGTGCTATGATAAAAAAAATCTGATAGGAGGATGGTGGGGAATCAGGAATCATGGTTGTACCTTGAAATGGATGCGCTGCTGGAAAAGCCAGCTGAGATGCTTTATTACTGTTTATCACAATACATCGTGCTGCACGATAATCGCGATACTGTTTTTTTTTTTACAGCGATAAATTGTCATCAGTGGTAATTATCGCGATATATCATTATATCGTGTTACCATGGCATCCCTAGTTTCAGCTGGTGCCTGAGGGAGCCTGGGGCTGGGGAGAGGCTTGAACAGTAGAGGAGTTGGCTCCAGAGTGAGGGAAGTTGATAGAAGAAGACATGTTGCCCAGCACAGGAGTGGGGGTGAGGAGTGGCAAAAGTGTGATGGTCCCTGGAATAGATGGTACAGGAAGTGGGGGGGAGGGGCAGGAAGAGGAAACAGGAGAGGTAAGAGTGAAGTGATCCAAACCAGTATTTGGATATGAAAGAGGTACACTGCACCTGGAGACGTGAAGGCAGAGGGAGGGGGGATGGATAGGATGAAAGGATGGTCCAGTGCAGAGAATGTGGTTGGCAGGGGTGGAAAGGCTGGACTGGTGATGGAAGGGCTGTCCACCTCTAGGTAGGGAGGTTGGCTAGCAGAGACTGGTTAAGGAGAAGAAAGGATGTTTAGCTGGGGAAGAGAGGCTAGTCCAGGGGCTGGAAGGGTGGTCCAGTGGAATGGAGAATGATGCGCTGGGTAGACAAGTTTAATCAGGTGGCTAGAATGGTGGTCCAGCTGCATTGAGGGGTTGGTTTGGGGGAGGCTGGTCCGAGGGATGGGTGGTCTAGGTGCAGGGAGGGTGGTTGTACGAGAGTTGAAGGCTGGTCCAGGTGGCAGGGTGGGTGTTCCAGATGCAGTGATGTTGGTTGGCTGGGGAGGTCTGGGGGCTGGAGGGGTATTTCAGCTGGATACATAGTGGTTGACAGGAGGTTAAAAAAGTGTTTCCCAGAGATGGAAGAATCTTTGTGGGAGCAGTACTTGGAATTAAAAAAGCACTCTATAAAGAAAGATTTCCTTTCTTCACTGTTCTCTCTGCCTCCCTTCCTCCAGGGTCATACTCCTTGCTCACCCTAGTAACGTCTCTACAGGTCACGGCTGCTTAATGGGAATGGGCTTTTTTTTCCTTTGTGGACTAATTTGTTGCCCTTCCTCTCATATTTCCAGCAGTACTGAGTGCCTCATTCAACCACTCAACCAGTCCTCTCTACCTTCAGGACAACCCACAGCCGCTGTTATCTTGTGGGTGTGCTGCTGACTTCCTTGAAGTCTCTGTGTACTCCACCCCCCCACCTCGATATTGGTTCTGTATGCCATAAGATGTTCTGTCACACTCCCTGCACAAACTGTATCTACAAAGTCTCTCTGCATTCCTCGCCCACCATGTATCTACAAGCAGTCCCTGCAGTCCCCTTCCAACTCACTCAGTAGCTACAAGCACTCCTTGACCTCCCCGCCCATTCAGTATTTATAAGTACTGCCTACCTACCCTGTATCTACAGGTGGTCCCTGCATTCCCCACCCACCATGTATCTACAAACAGTCCCTGCATTCCCCACCCACCCTGTATCTCCAAGCAGTCCCCGCCTACCCTGTAGCTTCAGGTGGTCCCTGACTCCCTGCCCACCATGTATGTACAAGCACACCCAGACTGCATCACTTACCACAGGCAGTAGTAACACAGCAGGAACTGCTGCCCTTCCTCACAAGAGGAGGAGGAGGAGGAGGAGGAGAGCATCCTCTGAGATCTGCAATCAGTCCTTCTCATCCTGAGCAGTGTCCAGAGACTGGAGAAGGAAACCTGCTTGATGGCAATGCAAATGGCTGTCCAGCTGTGCTGTCGAGTCAGCCAAGTGAATTTTTTTTTTTTAATCTGTAATTTTTTCCTCCCCTTACCTGTCCCCAGCAACCGACTCCTGGAGCCCAAGGTACCGTCCTGGACCCTACACCCCTCCACTGTCTGCCCTCTATAGAGCCTTAGTTTACATTCCCCCAGGATGGGCAATGGTGGGGATGTATCTTCAACAGCAGTTGCTTGTCTAGGGTAGGTATCAGCAGGGCAGAAGCCCCAGATGTATCAGGATCCATCGTCTGCAGCCGCTGAGGCAGTTTTCACATTGTTTGCCCCTTCCCGAGATGCCAGCTCTTATGACACCATGCACAGACATGCATGTTTTTTTTCATTTATTTATTTAGTTTTTGTTGACCAGGAAAGTGCACTAGACAAATCCTGCCTATTTTCAGGCATGATCCGGAGGAGGGGGGATACAGATGAATGCCAACTGACCTTGAACCAGATTAAGCTGCTGGTGGTATTTTTAGTGAATGAGGGAAATTTGGCCAGGACACCAGGGGAACTTCCCTACTCTGCTGGGGACATTAGAGGGCGTCTGGCCTTGCTACAATGGCAGACGGCGTAAGGATCGACCTGGAGGAGGATGTGCAGGCAGAGGCACTGCCGATGGAACTACAAGAGGCTGTGGTGCAGGCGCGGCCTGCTATGGTGCTATCTATTGAGCCTTTCAATGGAGATTTGCAGGCTGTTGAGCGTGCAGACGAGAGTTGTATTGAAACTATGGAATTGTTACCTGGAGTGTTGCCTGGGGATACCGTTGCTGCTCTGACTACCCCTGCGATGGATGTTTGTGCTGGTCAAGAGCGGAGTCTGCCGCCGGAAGCACTACGGGATGCTGCTCAGGTGGGTCCGTCCGATATCGCGATGGCAGCGCAAGTAAATGAGGAAGTGATTGTGCCAGTTGCAAGAGCAGGAAGCACTGGGAGTGTGAGTGTGGCTAAGGGCTGTGCGACAGACTGGTCTGAGGAAACAGCCTTATCACAGGCTGGATGGATTCAACAGCCAGATGGTAGGTGGTTGCCGGATCCTACCTGGCTGACTTTTTCCCCATTGGAATCGGGTCCTGCCCGAACAACTATACAGGCTGGTGAGTCTTCCCATTTTGCAAGTCAGTCCAGTATTGTGCAGCCTTCTACTTTGGGAGGGGATTTCTCAGCCTGACATTGGCTCGGTTGCTGGGGCAGCTAGTCCGCTGCAGCACTCATCTATGCAGTCACCGGGAGGCCAGGAGACAAGGAAGGGTCCTCGTTTCTCGGATCTCTTTAAACAGAACAAATTAGAACAAGCCCCGAGACGGAATGCGGTCCGTCTGTGATATAGGGGCGGTTTACCAGAACACCCGGACAGACTTTATGTGGCAAGGAAATTATTGTTGGACTCAATGCAGTTTTTGCCTGTGGAGATTTATGCTCTGATTAATATTCGGGGATACGCTTGATATTAGTTTTAAACAGGTGGCTGGCTTGGATAAATTCTGGCAGAAATATGAGGGCTGTAAGTCTCTGCCACTATGGTTACCCTTCTGGGCTATTCCCATCACTAAACCTCTATTTAAGACAATTAATGTTATGTTCAGGAATGAGGGGGTGAATGTGGGAGACATTTTGTATTGGTTGGAGCACAAATGCATGGTTCTGGGCCCTCCAGAGCCTATCCTTGACACTGAGGGGATTTGGACTGGGGCCTGGTGTTTTAAAGTTAAATTACATGTTATCAATAATGAAGTCCTGCACGTTCCAAATAGCTTTTTCTTGGGTAAGGACCGGGGAGTTTGTTTCTATCCCGGACAGCCCAAAGCTTGCTATCGTTGTGGTAGCCGACGACATTTAAGCAGTGCATGCGATAAAGTCAAATGCGCGCTTTGTGGGGATTTTGATCATGATAGTGAAGTTTGTAGAAATGTCTTCAAATGTAATCTGTGTGATGAGCTTGGCCACGCCTATCATCAATGCCCATGGGCAGGCCAGAATAGACAGGGGGGTCTCAATAAAGAAGAGTTGATATCCCAGGCACAGGGTAGATGCCAGCCTCACCCAGCCCCTTTTCAAAGTAGGGAGTCAAATCCGGCCGACCGACCGCGTCAAGTGCAGGTTCCTGAGGTCCTTGTTACAGAAACAAGTATAGTGGAGGACACCGAGGACCGATCAATACCTCTGGTTCCGCAACAGGTTTCGGAACCCCCTCCTTTCACAACGTTCTGAGCCCTCTGTTTTGCAATCCCCTTTAGGGGACCCTTTAGTGGTACATTCTTCAGACACTCATTTTCAAACACCTCGGAGGGTGACTCAGGCTAGTAGTCCTAATGTTGGGGTGGTGGGGGTCTGCCCTACTCAAAATTCCTTCTCTGCGTTATCTGACCTCGAGGGTGAGGTCGGCCCAGAGCTGATGAAGCCTGATGGGACTTCTACTATGGAGACAGAGGACGAGGTGGGTACAGATTTATTGGATGTTAAGAAGAAAAAGAGTAAAAAGCGGAAACAAAATAAACCCTGAATTTCAACCTTTTTGTTTTCATGGCCTGTTTAAAGATGGTATCTCTTAACTGCTGTAGCATAAAGAACTATAAAAGACGTTTACTTTGCTTACAGCAGTGTCGGGATTTGAAAGTAGATGTCATCTTTCTTCAGGAGACACATTTGTCTTCTATGCTTGAGGTGACTCAGGTAAAAAAACTCTGGTGGGGTGGACCTTCTTTTTAGTCATTTGGGGAAGATGCTGCAGATGGGGTGGATATTCTTTTTTCTCACCCCTCTGTTCACGTCACAAGGTTGGTGGATGTTCAGCCAGGAAGGGCTTTACTTTTGGACTGCTTATTCCGGGGTTTTTGTTTCCGATTGATAAATATCTCAGATTGCTTTATTTCAACAAATTAAACCATATTTATTCACCTCCAAGCATGTGGTCTGGGGTGGGGATATGAATTGTAGTTTGGATGTCCGTCTTAAAAATGATATTCAGCAGAAAACATATTGTGATGCTCATGCTCTCTCACAGACGGTAGCGGTGGCTAAGTTGAAAGATGCTTTCAGAGGATTACATACATCGAATGGTTTTACTTATAGAAGGGCTTCCTTTCAAACAAGGATTGATTATCTTTTTCTTTCCCAGTATTTAGTCCCTTTTGTTTGTTTAGTGCTACCTTGTGATTTTTCAGACCACAGGTTTTTATATGGTGAGCTCAGTTTACATCAAATCCCTACTTTTTTTCCTGCTTTTTCCAGTAGATGGAAATTGAATTCTCTCTTATTGTCTGAGGCAGTTTTTTTGGCCCAGCTGAGGGATTTTATGACCTTTAGGAAATCAGTGGCTGTATTTTTCACTGATTGGATTTCCTGGTGGACGGATATTAAGCTGGCTGTCAAGGATTTTTTTATTGCATATGGCAAACGGAAAAGTTCCTTAGAATATTTATAATACTTGGATTTTAGGAATCAATATTATAAATTACAATCTCATCCTCGGTCTCTGGATTTGGATATCCAGTCTCAGATGAGGATTGTGAAGAGAAAAATGCTTCAGTATCAGTACCAGAGGGCTGTTTCGATTCATGCCGAACTTAAGTTTGGTACTCATCAGCAACCTTTCAAGGACCCATATATGGCATGTAAACAGAAGATTGAGAGGAAACTTATGAGAGGGCTTCGTGATTCCTCAGGACAGCTGAAAACTTCTTTGGCAGGAATGCTGGAAGTTGCTGAACGTCAGGTTTCCTCACAGTTTGGTACTGGATTTATTCCTACTGCTTCTTGGGATGATGTTTTGCATTTTCCAGTCTCTGCTATTTCCCAAGAAGATGCAGATCTATTACAAGGGCCCATTTCCCCCCTGGAGGTGCAGGCAGTTATTGGCTCCCTTCGTACGGGGGTTTCGCCGGGAATGGATGGCCTAACGAATGAATTTTATAAAGTTTTTCAGGAAGACATGTGTGTCATCCTGGCTGCAGTCTATAATGATATTCTTCAATTTGGTTTCGTAATCGAAGTTTAATTTGGCCATTTTAACCTTCATTCATAAAGCAGGTGATGTTACTAATTTTGGTAATTGGAGACCGATTAGTCTCCTGAATACCGATTATAAGATTCTCTCCACTGTACTGTGTAAACGGCTTCAAGTGGTGGCTCAAGGGGTGCTTCATCCGGCACAGACGTGTTCTGTTCCCCACCGTTCAATTCAACAAAATTTGAAACTCCTTAGGGATGCTTGTGAATTTGGTGTCCAAAAAAAGTTATCAGGTTTTGTTCTGGCTCTGGATCAGGCAAAAGCTTTTGATTCTGTGTCTCATGCTTTCCTTTTTCAAGTGTTAGGTCGATATGGGATGCCTGGGCCCTTTATCCAATTTCTTAACACATTGTACTCCCAGGCCAGCTTTTGCCCACTTATTAATAATTATTTAGGTACAGAAATTCGGTTAAATCAAGGGGTTCGGCAGGGTTGTCCTATCAGCCCTTTACTGTATGCATTTGTATTGGACCCTCTTTTACAGGAGATTGAAAATAATAGGTCCATTCAGGGTTTATCTCCTTCAGCTATCATACCTGCCCAAAAAATCTCGGCATGTGCAGATGATATCTGCTTATTGGTGGAAGATGTCCCTTCGGGACTAGAGGCACTACGGGTAGTTCCCCGTTTCTCTGCTCTTAATGGCACCAAGCTGAATTATGGGAAATGTAGATGTTTGGCGATTGGTGACACTCCATTACTTACTGAAATTGGGGGGTATTTTAGTCTCCGATTCCCTTACCATTTTAGGACTCCATTTTGGAAAAGGGGATCTAGCTTTTTTTAACTGGGAGAAGTGTCTCGTTATAGGGGAACAGAAAGTACATCAATGGAAATCCTGGATATTTTCTAAAAAGAAACAGGTGTTAATCATTAAGAAATTCTTATTACCTATTGTTTTACATGTGTGTTCGGTTTTTCCGGTACCCATTTCTTTAGAAACTAGGTTATATAGTTGTTTTTTTCAAATGGTGTGGGGTAGCCGGTTGAACCCGATAAAACGTGCTTTCACTTATTTGAAAATTAGTCAAGGGGGTCTAGGGATGATAAATCCTATAGTGTTTTTCCATTCCTTTTTTATGATAGCCTCATTTCAAGAGACAGTCCTGCCTCGAGACCACCCATGGTCGGCATGGACTCAGCTTTTATTTTCTTCATTTTTGTTACATTGGGAAGGTGGAGGTATTCCTAAACGGAATATGACTAATGCAGCTCCATCCTATGCAGATTCGGCAGTACGAAAACTTAGGGAATGGAAATTGGGCAAGGCACAATTGCATGAGGTTCCTCGAAAAGACTTTTATTTGAAAAGCATGGGTAATGTTTTCTACGTTCAAGTAGATTTCCCCTTTTGTGTCCCTACTAAACTTTCACAGGCCCTTCGTCTTTTAATGGATCACAGGGTACCTCCTCATATGTGGGATGTTCAATGGCTTTGCTGTCATGGGAAGTTAGGAGTTCGGGGTAACTTAAAACATAAACCTATTGCTGATAGAGTATGTCTCAGGACGGGTTGTGTGGAACAGATAGAAACGTTAGAACATTTTTTCCTGTTCTGTCCTTATATTATTTCCTTTTGGTCGGATTTGGCCATCAGGTGGGGTTGGAGTGTTATGCGACACATTTCTTACCAGAATTTAATTTGGGGGGATTATTCGGGTTTTCTAGGGAGGTATCATCCAAGTACACTGACTGTGATTTTTGCATGTGTTAAATATCACTTATGGCAAGCCAGATGTCAGTTCTCCTTACAGCACACCATTCTTCCGAATAGTATTATACTTAGCCGTATTGAACTAGCTTTTGGGAAGCAAAAGAGTTTTGAGCGTAGTACCTTGGATAATCGAGTGTTTCTTAGTTACTGGAAATATATTACTTGGATTATGTAATTTGTTACGTTGGATGCCTTTAGTTTCCCCCTTTTTTTTTGGACTGCTATAACTGGTTTTTCTGTTATTGTTTTTTCTTCCAAGATGTATAAAGGGTCCTTCTGAGTTCTATTTTTTGTTAACCAAGTTTGTTTTCATTTGTTTATTTACTGATGTTTTTCTGATTTATATTTTCTGATGTATGGTCTATTTTCTAATAAAAAATTCCCCTACTCTTTTTCAATAAGTGCCATGGGATCTTTAACATCCACCTGAACTACCACCAATCCAGGCAGATGGGACCTCAGTTTAACATCTCATCTGAAAGACGGCACCTCAGAAGTGCAGCACCCCTCTCATGCTGCACTACAGTGTCAGTACTGGGATATTAAACCAAGTGCCAGATGTGGGAACTGAACCCACAGCCCGCTGATCTCCCGGCCTCAGTGGTGAGTGTGCTACCTACTGAGCCACTGACGCTGACATGTCAAAGCATGATGTTGGCTGGCATCAACCAGTGTCTCCCCTTCCTCTCATGGTATGCCTACCAGCATCTTCACTTGTATTCACCCAGGTGGTGCTGCTGCAGTGGCTACACTCCTCCATAGAAAAGGAGAGTGCCCTCTAAGATGCTCGGTCCGTTTCCCTCCAGCCGGCCCACGACCCAGGGAGTGTATCCTCTAGGACACTTGATCCTTCACCCTCAGGTGGCCCCTGATGACCCAGGGAGAGTATGTAGTGCCCCCAAGTAGCAGTATCCTGGGGACTGGGCCCTGCAGAAAAAAGGCTTGCCATGGATCCCAGGGATGTCGGGCAGGGTATGATAGGGTACTTTGGGACCCCTTAGTGCCCATTTAGTTAGCCCAATGGAGAGAAATGTGTAGAAGAGCTCCAGTGTGAAGTGAGAAGGGTCATTAGGGAAGACATAGGTTTATTTCAGGCATTGTGCCCACACCAGTTGCCTTGCCAGTATACCTTAGCAGTCCCTAGCAGCAGCCCCTGTGCCCAGTAAATACCCCTGTATCCAGCACAGAAACTACCAGTACAGCCACTTTCTCCAGTACGCATCCCTGCAGACAGCCCCACAACAGAGCACTTGCAGAACAGATTCCCTTCCCTGGAACCAATTCCCCTGTGGAACCCATGCCAGGGCTGAATTAAAACATTTTTGTACCCTCCAAGTGTATATCCATCCACAAAACCACTGTTGATGTATAAAAAAGAGTCCCGTCTACAGGAAAATCCACTAACTGATTATGGTTTCAGTTGAAATGATTAAAAAATGTAATTTAAACTAGGCACACTCCCAAAAAATACATGGATATCAATCAACCCATGTTCGGGTTTTGACACCAACAATATGGTAGCGTACTTTTTGTATCAGCACTTGGCAGGGCTGATGGGTGCTGCCATTCTAGTCTTTCTTCTAGTTCTGTGGTGTAGCACAGTGTACCATGTTACACTACTTGCCCACTTAAGGCACGCTTCACGGAACATCGGCCCACTTACGGCATGCTCTATGCCACATCAGCCTGTATGTTTTTTTTATTAGTTTATTTGAGTTGGGGCACAAAAAAAAGCAGGGGTGGGGGACAGAGCCCCCCCAACTCAGAAAAACGAACAATACAGAAATCAGTAGGAAACATGTGATGAAAGTAGCGTAGCCTGTAGGCTTTCTTATTAGTTTATTTGAGTTAGGGGGCTTCACCCACCCAACACCCCATGTTAAAAAAAAATGGGGGTTTGGGGTGGCAGAGCCCACCAACTCAAATAAACTAACATAACAGCAATCAACAGGAAGCACACAATGAAAGTACATAGTGCAGCTGCAGTATAGTATTACTTATGCTGTATTCATAGCTTTGTGCTACACTAATATCAGTGGTCTAACGTTCTACACAATCGCAATTATTTTGGTTAGCTGGAATGAAGCTGATATAAAGGACCTCCAAAGTATGTGGTATAAAAGACCCTGAGAGTGAGGTTTGACCAAGAGGACTGCAAAGCTAGCTGAGCAGTTCTGTCTGCCCAAACTTCAGTAGAGAAGTCTCATACCAAAAGAGGCATCTTTCGGGAGCCCTATTATGAAAGCAATAATACCTTACAGGGTGGGCAATATTGGGCAATACTGGACTGCCCAAAGACGTAATGAGGCCCGATGCTGTAGGTGGAGGGCTTTATAGCCCATGGAAGTTCCAGTGTTGCCCATATTGCCTACCCTGGATGGGAGTACTGTGCTTAGAAAATGGGCTGCAAGTTTCATTTTTTTATAGCACTAGACAAATAGTGCTATAAAAATGATTAAAAGATGACTCAAGATTTTTTACATGTATACCACCGTTGCTTGTGTTTTCTGTTACTTATCTACAGATATTATTGAGATTCTGAATTCTTCCAGGCCACCTTGTGCCGAAAGTTGTTTGGTGCCGATGCTTCTTGTTTATTCCCCGGTATCAGGAGTCCCGCGATGGTGGAGCCATCCGGAGAGAGAGGAAGTGAGCAGTGTTCCGTGGGGAACTCGTTCCAGAAACTGGCAATGGCACCGGGAAACATCGGATGAGAAAATGGGATAAGAGCCATCTAAGAACAGAATGGAACGGACAAGAGTAGAGGAAGCATTTAGAAAAAGGAGGCTCTGTTCCCATAGTGAACTGGACTCTTAATCTGAATCTGTTTTCTGTGCAGCTTTCTTGTCACTCCTGCTGTTTTAATCCCCTATCTCTCTCTGTATATCTTTCTGCATATATTGCACCTGTTATACATTTTATGATATTTTATGGCATAGTTTCTTACATTTTTATATAAAAACTTTTATCTAGAGTTTTAAAAAGAGCATTTTGAATTTTGCGCTACAAAGATTACGTGTTCTTTTCTATAGCTCATAACACACATGCACTGGCATCCCTGGGAGTGGAGCAGCCATTTTCTGGACACCAGCACAGCATTGTGCATTTAGTTTCTGCTGAAGAGCTGTTTTTTGCTTTCCTTCATTTTTCAGCACAAACCTTTGGCAATATTTTGTTGCATTTTAGCAGGCTGTGCTGGTCTACTATCTCTGTTATTGGAAGCAGTTGTTTTAATTGTTTTTCTTATGGTGTCCATTCAACACGCAGAGAGAGCACCATAGCCACGGACCACCATCTGGTTTTTAAGCTTTCCCAGGTAGATAAGTGGATATTTGGAACTTTCTTTACATCTTGAGTTTATACCGAGTTCACTTGATGGATTATTGGACGTAAATCCTGTAGTTTTCTACCAAGATTTACAAGACTCTCTTTCTGTTTTGTAACTAGTATATTACTAGGTTGAGTGATTTACTGACCCTATGCTTTTCATTATATTTAACACTAAAATCTAGTATCTGGTGTGTTTTAATTCTGCTGATAGTATTTTATACATCTTTACTTTTAGTCAAGCTGTGGTCTCCATGTGGCTGAAAACTGGACAGACTGACCTGATGACAAACAGTTGTGATCATCTGGCTAAGCTACTTGAATGCAAGTTGGAAAATAAGTGTGGGATGATTAGTTCAGCTCGGAGAGTATATTTGGTACCCAAAAAGGATTCTAGCAGTAGAGTGAGAGAGAGTGTTGGAAAAAAAAAAAGATCCTAGAGTTATATAGCTCTGCATTATTGAGAAAATGACTTCTTCTTGGGAACCTTAACAATTTGCTAGCCAGTAAAGACTATAGCACTGTAGCCACTGATCGTCTGATATGAAAAATTTACTGTGTCTATAGAAATTTGGGATTTGATTGTAGGTTTGCTGTATATTTGTGTATTTAACCATCATTTTATTGCTTTATCAAAATAGCAGTAATGAGTGATATAGAGGATATGGAGAAATCTTATCTCAGCTGAAGCAATAAAGTTAAGGAATGATAAAATGGTTAAAGCAGCAGGACAACAAAAATGGGTTAAAATTTGACCCCACCTTTGTTTCTTCTTAATCAATGCCAGATGTCTTCCAGTTTATTTTGGTGGTACAATTTTCAGTTTTCATTATCATTTAAAAAAGTTATGAAAGCTTTAAATAATTATTTCTCAGGAAAAAAAGATGTCCACCTAATTTTTGCATAGAAATAATACTGAGGACCCCAGGAGAGTAAGAGTCCAGCCAAATTTCAAATGTACGTTACACAGGACAGGAAGCATCCAGAAAACCAAAATCAACAGTTCTGCCAATATTTTTCACAACCATAACAGAAAATTAACTTTTTGGAATAATGTTTTTCATTGCACTGCTGCTTTAAGCTGGATTATAAAACAAAAAAGAGCAGGAGTGAAAAAATAACTTACTACATGGATAAAGCAAATAAGGAAGTTATAACTCCCAAAACATCATCCCCCAGGAAAACTACACCTAGTGTTCTAAGTAGGGGTGACAATAGCCAATCGGGGGATTACATTTTAAAATCAAGGCACCAGAAATACAAAATCAGTCTATAAGAGAGGAATGTTCCAGGCTGGAAGGGGAGACAATAATACATGTAGAGGGAATGGCAGACATACAAGAAAGTGCTGAAAAAAGAGGATTACCACACTTATGAATAGGGGAAAAGTGCAACGGTGGATGAACGTGGCAAAATACCACTGAGCACACAAGTCCATGAGGAAATTTAATTGCAAAACAATAAGAGCCCTGCTCTATTAAAAGAATATAACGTGCAGGCAAACATTTTGATCAGTAAACAACTTTCTGAAATAAAAACAGTATTGGTGTGCACAAATCTGGCAATGGGGCCTATAATGAAATAATTAGAAATGTAGAAAAAACAGGAGCTTAAAACTGTAGTCTGTTTAACATTGGAAGGTCGAGGGAATAAGAAACCTATTCAGAAAATCACAGCTGAAATTGCAGAAAAGGAGCATAAGGAAACAGAAAATGGGAATAAGAGAAATTGTAAGGACAAATGGACCAAGCCAAAGGAAAATAAAAAAAAGTAAGGTAAAGGATAAAGGAATACAGATTATGCCATGCAAGTTAAAGAAGATCTGTGTAGAAGAGACGTGTGAGACAAAGGGAGAAGTGGGATAGATACTAAATATGGACAAACCTAACAAGGGCAAGAGGTAAAATTGCCTACTACATACGTTAAGGGTATTCCTAAAACACGAAGATAAACATCATTTTTATTAAAAATCGCAGTGTATAATGTCATTAAAACCCAGCTAAAAAGCAAAGTCTCTTGGGAGGATCTTTCATCCGTATATAGGTACAGAGCATTACTTAATAAGGGACTTATATGTCTGGTTTTGAAAATTTTTACAGTATGAAAGGATATACTGAAAATTCAAAATGAGGTAAAAAAATGGGTATCAATCTGGGATACCACAATGAGAAATTTTTATACTAAACTGCATACCTTAGAACAGGTAGGAAAGTTACAACATCAAAGAGGAAGAAAGGCTGGGAATGAACAACAACAGACTATAGTCAGATATCTCCAGAAACCAGCTGTTATAGAGTATGAACTAAAAGGTTCTCAAGAATATGATAGAATGATTAGGGGTAGAAAACAGAGGGGTCAAAGAAGTAATAATAACATTATTCTGGAGGACTCATGGGAACAAATGACGAACAAGCGAGAATGTAACAAAAAATGTGAATGTAACTGCAGGGTTAAGGTGTCACTTCGAAATTTGAGTTGCTGTCTTATTTGTCAGTTCACTTTACAATGGAAGGTTCAACTACAGTTTTGTCTGATTGAAATAAAAAAAAATCAATGCCCTTCAAAAAAGGTGTAAGAATTGTATCCTGTAATATTGCAGCAGTAAATGAAAAGATGGATGATGGCGTCTGGTACCACTTGATTAAAGCTTATGATATCATATTATTACAAGAAATCCGTCTAGATGCAAGTTCGCAAGTAGAGTTTAAAGAATATAGTAAAACTATAATACCTGGGAGAAAAATTACTCAAAAGCGATATAAAGGTGGCCTGATGGTTTTAATTGAAACTAAGAATAAGTTGAGTATAATAAAAGCTATAACATCAGTGTACTCAAATTGTTTGGCTCTGGAAATAATGATAAAATAAAAGGAAGTTTTTGTCCTGGTAAATGTGTGTTTTCCACCCTCACTGTGTAATATTAAGTATGAAGGTCAACTAAAAGAATGATCTCATCTCATAAATGAGTATTATCATCATTTGGATTATAAACACATTATACTAATGGGAGATTGGAATGCCCATATAGGCAATTGAAATAAGTTAGATCTGTTTCATAATGTGAAGGATATGGGCTATTATCAAAATATTCCTATAAGATACTCCAAGGACCTACGGAATGACAAAAAGGGTGATTTATTACTGAACTTTATTGTTAGGCATAACCTCTGTATTGTAACTAGAAGAAACAGGAAAGATAGGTTAGGGGAGTTTACGTTCCTGACCACGAGAGGTGGGTCATTGCTGGACTTGGCTTTAGTTGATATTCTTTTTTCCAAGGATAGAAACTTTTGAAGTGTTGCAAGAAAACATGTCCTATCATTTCCCTATTGCTACATTAGTAGATTTTAAACATTGTCCTAAAGCATCTTTTGATATGGAAACTGAAAAAGAAGCTGACCAGTATATGATGGTCACTAATAAAAGAATTAGATGGGATTCATTAATGTCAATAAAAATAAATAACTTACAACAAAATGAGGAAGTGCTAAAGAAAAAGGAAACCTTTAGTAGCAACTGATAGAGACATTATTAAAAGTTTTGAATATTTTAATTTTTATATGAAAGAAATGATAACAACAAAAGCATGTTTTCATAAGGCAAAGACAAGAGCATTAGGAAAAGTTCCATGGTATGATATGCAGTGTAGCTATTTAAGAAAAATTACTATATAGGGTTACTAGATTATGCAGAAAAAATGTAGACTATGATCTTAATAGGGATTTGGTGCTCTTAAGGAGGGAGTACAGAATGCTCATTAAAAGGGAAAAAGGAGGCCGGCCTGGTGGCACTGAGGGTTGAGGTGCTGTATACCACACCTCGCGCCATGTTGGTGACCCTGGTTCTGGAACGAGCCCAGGCCATCGGGAGTTAGCAGGGAGGGAGAGGATTGAGCATCCAGAGGACAGCTTTCCTCTCCCATGAGGGAGTGAGGTATAGGCTTGGCACTTGACTAGCCTGTGGTAGAGGCCTGGGGCACAGCAAGTACCCTGCCATGCAAAAGAGGGGGAAAAATGCATGGCGGACATAGGTGGTTATGTCTTGACGTCATGAGGCACATGTCACGCACAGAACAGTGGAAAAAATTGCTCCCTAGGCTTCTGGAAGATGGAGCACCTAAGTGCAGACCCAATAAGCCCATTTGCCTGTGCCGGTCTGGTGCCCTGATGGGTGGAAGTTGCTCAGGAGTGTACAGATTCCCACCTCTGTCCCCGCCTGGGGGAAATCCAACGCTATATGGAGGGACTACCATGGGCTCCAGTTAATGCGAGGCAGGGCAGATGCAATTGGTGACTCTGAGGCAACGATAGGGGCAGGGGGGAGTATAATAGGAGGGTTAAAAAAGGGAAAAAGGTAATCATAATAATATGCTCTAGGATTTAATGCAGGAAGCAACATATAAGAATAATACACAGAATTTCTGGAAATTGATCCTGTGTGCAGAAAAAAGATATAATAGAAATATAGATGCTAATATTCCAGCAAGTGAATGTACTATTTATTTAAAAAAATTGTATAATAATGGTAAAATTTGTGAAGAAGATATAATTGTAGTAATAAAGCCATTTGGAAAAAGGGAAGGATATGCTGAATATAATGTTTCAAGAACACAAATAACAAATGCAATATGTGCTCAAAAAAAGAATAAAGCACCAGGCATCCCTGCAGAATTTTACCAAAACAACGTGGATTGGTGGATAGATATTTTTAGTAAGCTGTTTTCTCCTACTTGCTACCATATCTGGCTCTACAGTCGAGGTGGTACAATCCTTCAAATACCTAAGCCTCACACTAGATCAAGGGCTTACACTGCAGCCACAAGTGGATCTGGTAACAAAAAACATTAACCAAAAACTAGGCCTCCTCCATTGTCTAAGTGATAACATGACACCGGAGACTAGATTGGCAATTGCACAGAGTATCCTCCTCCCAACCCTAACCTATTCTGTCCCAACCCTACTCAGCATTGCAAAACTTGACCACTGCAGACTACAAACTCTGTACCACAAAATCACACATTTTGCCACAAAAACCCACCTGAGGACCCACCACTGTGAAGTCATCGCCTCACTCAACTGGCCCACCCTGAAGATCAGGCTCCAGTGCCCCCTACTATGCTGGACCTACAAGCTCCTAGACACCCAACCTCTGGATGGGTTACTCGAGCTACTTGCCCCAAAGTGGACCAGCAGGCTGCTCCGCACTTTGGGCAAAAAAATCCTGGAAATCCCCAGGACCTGCTCGGTAGCTGGCAGTAAATCCTTTGCCTACATAGCCCCTACATTGTGAAATAATCTCCCTGACCACCTTCAGGCAGCACCCTCCCTAGCCACATTCCAGAAAGGACTGCACACTTACCTCCTTAACCTTAGTCCCTGCTCCTGTACCGATGGATAAAAACAGTCACTGATGAATTGTGTCAACATGTTGTACAAAGGGAAACTGTAACCCTGTACACTACCCTACACTGTACTACTTGTATGTACTTAATACGTTTAGTGCCCTAAATCTGTCTGCCACCACTGTTGTATTCTTTAAATGTGATGTACTCAACTGCCCTCTTCCATGAAAACAGCATACTGTCATTGTAATCCTGTATGATATGTCCAACATTGTATTACCTGCCTGTATGTGCAAACTATGTGTAACCAACTCTGGGTTGCCCCTGAAAAAGGGGCCCAGTGGGCTTACCCAGTTAACAAAATTTAATAAATAAATAATTATATTATAAAAACTGAAGAGATTCCTCAGTCCTGGCAAGTAGCAGAACTAGTGCCACTCCATAAAAAGAGGAAATACAGTAAACATTTACCAGTAAACTACCGACCAATAGCGTTACAAAATATCTCAGCGAAGATCTTCTCTTGTATTTTAGTTCAGGAATTAAAACTCTGGGTAAAGGAAAACAATACTTTAAGTAACCGTCAATTTGGGTTTAGAGAAAAACATTCAACTGTTGAGTGCCTATTTATATTGGATCAATTGATTAGAAAAGCTAATGAGGGAAAAAGTGCTCCATTCTTTGTGTTTCTGGATCTGTCCTCTGATTTTGATAATGTAAACAGAGGTATTTTATGGAACATTCTAGCAGCATGGCGCATTGATAACAAACTACTAGCATTAATAAAGTTGTATACTAATACTTTAATATAAATAAGATATTTAACAGATGTAAAGTTAGTAGAGCCAATAGGTGTTAACAAGGGCGTTAAACAGGGTTGCTTGGCACCCCTGTTATTCAATTTATATATAGACCACATTGTTCATAAACTGGATAAATGTAATACTGATGCTTCAGAGATTGCAGACATTGATTTGAATATAGTGCTATATGCAGACGACGCTGTGCTGGAGTCCAGAACCATGAGTGGATTGCAAGAAACCCTGTCCTGTGTCACTCTAACTTTAAAAAGTCTACAGTTATCCATTAACGTGGACAAAATCAAAATTTTGATAATAAACCAAAAACTTTAAATCATAAGTGGACACTGGATAATAAAAATATAGAACAAGTGGATAGTTACTCTTATTTAGGAGTTAATTCATAATAAATTATTCTGGAAACCGCATGCAGTAGAAAACAAAAAACCGGAAAGACAGCTAGTAGTAGCAATAAACACGTCTTCAAAGAAATACATTAATTCAGGTAAAGCTTTATTGGAAACCTACCATCAAAAGTGGAATCAACAGTTTTGTAAGGCTCTTTGTGGAAGAAAAAAAGGAGTGGAAGTTTTAGAACCAATACAAAATCTATATATTAGATTGACATTGAATTTATTACAATGAAGTGCTGAACTAGATTCCATATGATTGTTGAAGAGACAGGCAAATAATTGTGTCTAGAAATAATGTACAATTAAAAGGTTGGACATGGCTAAGAGAGCTAGACAACTCTGAGGAAAATTAAATTTACCAACTATTGCAAATTTGGAACATATGGAAATATTAATATGATGCAAAATTCAGTTATAGAAAGAATATCTGACACTGCGAAGCAAAGTGATTTGAAAGACTTTCACTAAGAATTTTATAAATTATAGAAAACTAAAGAGTATACATAGAAGAGAAGAATATATTAATAAAATAAACAAAATTTGCATTATAAAACAATAGCTAACCTGAGGTTTGATGTTAATGCAGGAATTTCTTCTGTTTTTTTGGGTTGGAATTCTTTTAAACTAGGGCTAGATTGTAAGAGTGAATGCTCAGGGAAATGAAACACTGGATATATTTTATTGGATTGTCCAAGATTAAATGGCCTAAGAGAGAAATGGCTTTTACCATATTCAACTTGGAAATAAAGTTAAGGTTTCTACTGAATGCCAATGATATTGCAATTGTGTACTATGTAGTGCAATTTACAATTGTTTCTATTAGATTACTAAAAATGTAAAGGGATGAGACTTTTTAATGTATAATACATTTATATGTATTTATTTATTAATGTATTTTTAATATGTCATTTTTTATGTGTCATACTGAATTGTAATACACATTGTAACAATAAATTTGACTTTGATTAAAAAATGATTTTTTTGTCCTTTTTTAAGGCTGCCTGATATAGGACAGACTTCTTGGAATTACTATTAAGGAATCTATGGAATCCAGAAGAGTCATTTTGCCCAATCTTACTACGGCAGTTCTTGTGTGAGGACTACTTACACCTCATAATAGTAACTGTGGTAGTAACATGCACATAGCACCTACCCATCTTAGCCACATCACCATACTGGACACACACAAGCAGTCGGTGTTTTTTCCAGTGCCCCTCCTTGGGAGAAAAACACACTGTAAATTAAGCCGCCATTAGCAGAACTCAGTCTGCGCTTACAATCCATGCTCCCTCCCCCCACGCATACACACACTCATAGAGTATCTCCATAACTACACAGCAGCTCCTTCGGTGCCCACTTATGGTCAGTGACATCTCCTTTGGCCCCACCCACATGCACATACAAGACATCTCTATAGCTAGGTACATGGCATCTCCTTTAGTATACACAAGCATGTGCACAGACACACACACACACACACACACACACACACACACTGCATGAGGTATGTATCTCCCCGCCATCTCTGGGAAAACAGCGGCTGAAATGGAGAAGGAATGCAAGAGAGAGGGACTGTGGGATCATCCACAGCCAGGACAGAGTGACTGTGAATCGGGCAGAGACTAATGGAAACAGAGAGAGATATGGTAGCTGTGGGCACACGGACGTGTATGAGACAGAATGAAGAAATGCCAGTGCTGGTATGTGGCTACACAGACATGTAGGAGAGAGAGTGAGGGGATTTTGGTGCTGGTATGTAAGTAACAGATAACAAAAAGGATGAAAATAGCGACTGCTCCTAGCCCCTCCCTCCATCAGCAGCTGCCCCTCTGTTCCCCCTCAGCAGAGGGGGACACACAAACAGGCCATGATGGAGGGCTACTCCAAAGCACCCCGAGATCAACATCTGCTCCTTGGCCCACCTTGGTAGAGGGTGACATACTTGAGCAGGCCGCAATCAGCAGCTTCTCTTACCTCCCCCTAAATCAATGGCTGCTCATTGGTAGAGGATAACATATATGCTCCGCTGCCTGCTCCTTGGTTCCAGCTCCCTGAGATCTGCTGCTACTTCTCTTCCGCCCCCCAACCCCAGTAGAGGAGAACATGCTTGTTCCTTGGTCCCTCTCTTTAGATAAAACATACACAAACAGGTTGCAATCAGCTGCTACTCCTATCCCCCCGCCTCCAAGATCAACGGCAGCTTTTTGTTTTTCCTCAGTAGACGGGGCATATTCAAGTAGGCCAAAATCAGCAGCTGCTACTCAGTCTCCCCATGACTCAGTGGCTGTGGTTGCTCACAAACAGGTAGGCAAGCTTCAATAATTTACCTATTTCTTACACTGGAACTAATGGTGGTATTCATAAAAATGTTACTGCTGAGTCTGACTTTGCAAACAAAGTGGAAACAAATCTATCTAAATTGCTGTTATTTTTCTCTTAATAATTGGCAATAGTACAATAATATATGTTAAATATAGTAACTATAGAAGTGTGAGGACAGATATGTAGCAACAGATATGAACATGAATACTAGCAGAACCCAATCCAAAAAGAAGAAAACAAGTATAAGAGAGGTACACCATCAGAGTTTCATACATTATGCATATTCCTTTAGTATTGTTCACTGTTATTTGATGAAAATGGAATCCTAAGGTGGGAGGTCACCAGAGGTCAACAGCAGATTTTTCATAAAGTTTACATAAAGCATAATTTTTATGAGGATTTTGTAAATTCTGTATGTTTTGTGAACACGGTAACACTATGTTACTGTAACTTGCATTAATTCAAGAAATAGCGCTAACAATATGCTCACAGTGTATATTGCAAGAAAAAATCACAAAAAATAAGGAACTCACGATTCATACATTATATACCTTCCCATGTCAAAATTCTAGATGACAGAATCAAAAAAATGTCAATGCAAAACATTGTTTTAATCTTCCGAATTGGAAGTCACCGCAGGTCAACAATGGACTTTCCCCATTGATTTTTACAAAAGATGTCATTTTTGCTGCAGTTTTATCTTGATGCAAAATCCACATGCTATATAGCCATATAAGTATGTTATATGGCTTCCATCGAATTTAAAAAGGTAGCCATTAATAATATGCTTTATAACAAAATAGATTCACGAAAGGTCTGAAATCATTCACGGTGGAACATGCATAATGTATGAAATTCTGATGGTGTACCTCTCTTACATTTGTTTTCATCTTTTAGAGTCATAACATAGGCAGTACTGGTTGGGTAACCATGCACAACCCACCTGTGCTGCCACAGGGGGGCTTCCAAATTCAGGTACACTGGTTTACCGTGATTGAAAAAGGGCAAAATCCATTTTGCATATTGGAAAAAATGGTATCGTCACCGGTGTCTCCAAAGTCAAAATCCATTTTTACCGGTGTTTTGAGTACCTTTTCTTTTAACAATTTTTTTTCTGCTAGCATGCATTTTAGCAATTCTGACATCTTCTATTGTGCATCCTTCATTGTGCCTATAAAAATGTATTAATAATATGGCCTATGATGAGCACAGCCAGTACCCCTATCAACCCCAGTGATCCGAGTGTGCAGATCTTGGAGGTGTGTGTGTGTGTATGTGTGTGTGCGTGTGTGTGTGTGTGTGTGATAGCAACAGCACTAAGACCCTCCTTCCTTCCAGCGTGATGGCAGCAGCACTGCAGCCCCCCCATCCCTTCGGTGTGATGGCAGCAGCACTGCGGACCCCCATCCCTTCGGTGTGATGGCAGCAGCACTGCGGACCCCCATCCCTTCGGTGTGATGGCAGCAGCACTATGACCCCCCACCCTCCAGTGTGATGGCAGCAGCACTACGATCCTCCATCCCTCTGGTGTGATGGCATCAGCACTATAGGCCCCCCTCCCCATCCCTCCGGTGTGATGACAGCAGCACTATAGCACCCCTTCCCTCCGGTGTGATGGCAGCAGCACTACAGCTCCTCTTACCTCCGGTGTGATAGCAGCAGCACTACAGCCGCCATCCCTTTAGTGTGACAGCTGCAGCACATAAACCCCCCCATCCCTCCAGTGTGAGGGCAGCAGCACTACAGCCTCTATCAGTCTGGTATGATGGCAACAGCAATAAGACCCCCCATCCCTCCAGTGTGATGGTAGAAGCACTATGACCTCCTATCCCTCTGGTATGATGACAGCAGCACTACAGCCCCTCCCATCCCTCCAGTGTAACAACAGCAGCACTACAGCCCCCTTCATCACTCCAATGTGATGGCAGCAGCACTATAGCTCCCCATCCCTCTGGTGTGATGGCAGGAGCAAGACAGCCTCCCATCCCTCAGGTGTGACGGCAGTAGCACTATGCCGCCCCCATCCCTCTGGTGCGATCGCAGCAGCACTACAGCCTCCAGTCCCTCCAGTGTGATGGTGGCAGCAGCACTATGACCCCCCCATCCCTCTGGTGTAATGATGGCAGCAGCACTACAACCCCCTATCCCTCCAATGTGATGGCAGCAGCACTACAGCCCCCCTTCCCTCCAGTATGATGGCAGCATCACTACAGTCCCATCCCTTCAGTGTGATGGCAGTAGCACTACAGCCCCCCATCCCACCAGTGTGACGGCTGCAGCACTTAAACAGCCCCCCCCCGGTGTGACAGCTGCAGCACTTAAACCCCTTCATCCCTCCGGTGTGATGGCAGCAGCACTACAGCCCCTATCACTCCAGTGTGATGGCAGCAGCACTGCAACCCCCCCATCCCTCTGGTGTGATGGCAGCAGCACTACAGCCCTCCATCCCTCCAGTGTGACAGCAGTAGAACTACAGCCCCCCCATCCCTCCAGTGTGATGGCAGCAGCATTACAGCCCTCCATCCCTCCGGTGTGATGACAGCAGCACTACAGGCTCCCATCCTTCTGATGTGATGGTGGCAGTAGCATTACAACCCTGCATGCCTCTGGTGTGATGGTGGAAACAGCACTGTGAAACCCCAATCCCTCTGATGTGATGGCTGCAGCACTATGCCCCCATCCCTCCGGTGTGATTGCTGCAGCACTACAGCCCCCTCCCTCCAGTGTGATGGTGGCAGCAGCGCTACAGCCCCCATCCCTTTGGTGTGACGGCAGCAGCACTACAATCCCCTCATCCCTCAGGTGTGATGGCTGCAGCACTACCACCCCTCCAACCCTCCAGTGTGATGACAGCAGCACTACAGCCCCTATCCCTCCAGTGTGATGGTGGCAGCAGCAGCACTACAGCCCCCTCCCATCCCTCTGGTGTAATGGCAGCAGAACTACACTCCACTATTCCTGTGGTGTGATGGCAGCACGTATCAGGGTGGCTCTTGTTCATATATATAGCCCGTGTTTGGAATGTGACCCACCCAAAAAAATACTTACTTTTTCAAACTTTCCTGTCGTCTTGTTTTTTTTATTCTTTTTATTTTTCTTTCTTCACTGTCAGGGTGGCCAACCTGAAAGTACTCTTAAAATCACATTCCTGTCCCTTTTCCCCTCCTCATTGTTGTTGGCACAAGCTGCGCCTTTATTTGAAACTCCCCGAGCTGGAGGTATTAATTGTAAGCACAAACCGTGCTTTACTCATATAAATAAATGTTTAGGTTGTGCCCAGAGTGGTCCAAGGAGAGGAAGCAGTAAAGCTGTGTGTGCTCTGAAAGAGAAGAATGCTCCGTTTAGGTGCCCCGCTCCTGCAGTACCAAACTCTGGACTGCTGCCAGCCACAAAATGCGGCAAAAGAACAAAATCCTTTACTGGAGCAAGATGCGCTCCGGGGAGAATTCAAAACAGAATGGTGCTCCAAAGCACTGCTGCAAGCCGCAAGACGTGGCTTAGAAAGTAAAAGATGATTCTGAGCAGGATGGTGCTCCACTGAAAAATAGAATGCCGCACCATGCGGCGACAGCTACAGTACGAAGCAAACACTACAGGCATAGGTGCAATTAAGCCTCGTAGTGTCTGCAATTATATGAATGGCCCAAAATAGGCTGAGGAAAGCCTTGAATTAATTAATTATATTAGGCCACAAGCCAAGGGAAATATGGGTCCGCCCATTAAAAAAAGAGGCCCAAATGAAACTGAACCCAACGGCTGACGATTTCAGCCGTTGGACCAACAAGGGGAATGTTTCCTTGTACCTGCAAAGTGCCCTAAATGGGCTATATTGTATTAAAGAGTATATCCAGCACCAGGGGCTTTAAAGAGAAAAAGGTGCTTTGAAAAACAAATCCCAAATGTTATTTTTTCATGTATTTTATTTTTCTCTGCTGCACACAAATTGCAGGTCTCATGAGCTGGCAGGAGAAGGGAGATGAGCGCGCCCTCAATCTCCCATTCCCCTTGCCAACTCAGAGACACCTGAATAAGGGAAATTCATGGAAAAATGTATAATAAAGAAATGTATTACCTGTGGGGAGCCTTGTTAATTGTGATGTTCCTATAGAGCTGGCTGCCCTCAGAATGGCACTTTTTATGGCATCCAGGGAGAGTGATGTCACAGCTGAGGGGAGGGACTTAGCTTCACTACAGGTCATCAGGCATTCAAAGGGAATGGAATGCCTTTATGATCATTTATGTTTGATAGCAGATGTTTTATGATATGCTAGGATATTATACCCTCCCCCTTATGTGCCCGAAATAAAGGGGTTATATATTTTAAGGTCTGTTTTCCTAGGATAAAGGAAATGGGGGCAAATCACTAGATGATGATGTTTGACATGGAGAATATAAAAAGGCTCACCACCAGGGGTGAAGCAGATATAAAAAGGCTCACCACCAGAATAAAGCACTTTCACATTATACAGAATTTTGGCTGAAGCAAAGCCACAGGCCCTGCTGAATGGAAACAGTAGTCTGAGTTATTTTAGTACTAACCATTTATTTTGCTTTCTGTATTTCTTTTTTATTTTTGAAAATAAATTGACAAATGCACCTGTGCATCTTTTATGCACTTTATCCTTGTTTGCTGTGTCATTTATCCCACACGTTTATATTGATGTCAGAAGTGGGATGCCTGGCTCGTCTAGTCTGCTTGGGAGATGCTGCCTGGTGGTATTGTTCAATACCTGACACATGTGAAGGGTAAGAAGTGCTGAGCCCAGAAAAATCCAGTGGTCCCGTGCGATGTCCTAGAAGCTTGGTGAGAAGCCCATTCCTGGGCTAGAGCTTGGCGCCAGATACAAAACAAAGGACGAGGAGGAGGAGGAGGAGCAGATGGAGGAGAAACAACGGATGGAGGAGAGAACCTTGGAGAATCCCAGCAACCTCCTGAGGTAGCTCTGCATCAAGCAGCTTGAGATGGAGCCCAAGTGAGATGAGGACAGATGGCAACAGAAGGAGGACCAGAAGAGACTGGATGAGAGATGGCGAGATACCTTGCAAGCCATCCAGGCCCTTACCCCTGGGCAGCCTGATTGTAGTATTCTCCCAGGACATAAAACTGATTAAACTAACTGAGGTTGATGACACTGAAGTGTACTTGACAACCTTTGAGCGCATAGCCCAGATGTGCACTTGGCCCAGAGACCAGTGGGTCATCAGACTTGTCCCCCATCTATCCGGATAGGCCCAACTGGTATACAGCTGTCTGAGTGCCCCCGACACTAACAAATATGATTGGATCAAGGGGGAAATCCTCCAATGGTATGATATTAATACTGAGACTTGTAGACAAAGATTTAGGTCTCAAAAGTTGACTGGCCAAGATACCCCCAAGGAGACCTTTGCAAGGCTTAAGGATTTTGTTTCAGATGGCTGCAACCCACGGTTAAAACACTAGATCAAATTTTGGAACCAATAATAATGGAACAGTTCATCTGGGTTCTACCACAGGACGTCCAGGTGTGGGTAAAGGAGCATAAGTCAGACACAGCGGAAAAGACCATCACGCTGGCGGAGGATTACCTGGTGGCCAGACCATCGAAACCTCGGGGTATATCAAGGCTCTTCAACCCAACCACCAACTCCGGTAAGACCTTTTGATTTTTCTTACCAGAGACAGTCACCTGCTGGGGGCCCCAACTGGAGAAGAGACAGAAGGGGAGACCATGTGCAGCCACAAACATTATGTGTGACAGTTGTTTGGGAAAGGGGCATATAGCTCAGAGCTGTCCAAACAAAAGGAATGAACCAGCACACCTTGCAGTGGCAAACTGGGGGTGTGTCACTACAGTTTGGATCGGACAGAATCAAATGTTGGGATTGCTGGACTCGTGGAGTAAGCAGACTTTAACGAGGGAAGACTTTTTTAATAACCGTAACAGTGCGGGGCCTGATGCAAAGGTTATCTGTGTGCATGGGGATGTTCACCAAAACCCCACGACAACCGTGGAAATCACAGTGGAGCAGGAGAAACAACTTATCACTGTCAGTCTGGTGCCCAGACTGCCCATCCCCATTATCACTGGCCAAGACGTTCCTAATTTTGACCAGCAAATAAAAAGTCAGCAGGCATGCAGCCAGCTTGTGGCAGTTACCATCGGGGCCCAGGCAAGACAGGAACAGCTCCAGAACATTTTTTCTTTGATAAAGAAGTTTATGAGGAACCAGGGAAACCAAGAAAAAACGGAAAAGAAAGGAAGACTGAAAAAAAGCGGTGGAGAGAAACCCTTCAGGAAGGGATGCCTGATATTTTAACTGGTCTAGAAGGGACTGATATAAACAAGCATTTGTCAATGCCGAATGTTGCTTGCTTCTATGTGCTGTTTAGGTATTTGGAAGTCATTGGAGTGCAAATATTGAAAATTTGCGAACTTAATAGCCAAGTATGAGGAACTGCGCAAATACATGCTCAAAACAGTCATTGTTAGGAAATTTTCACGGAATTTTCAACATAGCCATTTTAGACCTCTGCTCATGAACAGTGTCACTGTGATTTTGTTAATGTGTCCCATACATTGAGTTTGCACACCGACTGCGCCATTGTGCACTACATGGGCGAACACGTTTTGGGCAGGATGTGAAAAATGACAGCTGTACTGCTCATGAGGGGTGTGGTAAATGGCAATGTTGAAAATCTGGAGTGGAAATATTGAAAATTAGTAAACCTATGAGCTTGCAGCAAGGAACTGTGCAACGACACTCGTAAAACAGTCATTTTAGAATTCTTTCACCAAATTTTCAACATTGCCATTTTAAGATCTCTGCTCATGAACAGTGACAATGTGATTTTCTTAATGTGTCCCATACACTGAGTTCGTACACCGACTGCGCCATTGTGCGCTACATGGGCGGAAACATGTTTTGGCAGATGTGAAAAATGACAGCTGTACTGCTCATGAGGAGGTGTGGTAAAATGGCAATGTTGAAAATCTGGAGTGAAAATATTGAAAATTTGTGAACTTCACGAGCACGTGAATATGTAAGCATATGATAAAAACAGTCATTTTAGGAATTTTTTCACGAAATTTTCAACATAGCTATTTTAAGACCTCTTCTCATGAACAGTGTCACTGTGATTTTCTTAATTTGTCCCGTACATTGATTTCACACACCGACTGCGCCATTCTGCGCTACAAGAGTGGAAACACATTTTGGGTGAAATGTGGAAAATGACAGCTGTACTACTCATAAGAAGGTGTGGTAAAATGGCAATGTTGAAAATATGGAGTGAAAATATTGAAATTTCGCGAACTTACGAGCCTGCGTAGGAACTGCTCAACGCACGTTCGTAAAACAGTCATTTTTTGGAATTTTTGGACCAAATTTTCAATATGGGGCTTTTGGGACCCCTTCTCATGAATGATATCACTGTTCATGGTAGTATTCAGGCCTGAAGGTGATTTAGCAGTCACTGCGCAGTCACTGCGCGAAATCATCCTTCGGCCTGAATAATGCTCATGACAGTGACATCATTCATGAGAAGGGGTCCTAAAACCTATGTTGAAAATTTGGTGCAAAAATTCCCAAAATGCCTGAGATATAATAAAAGTTGAACCCCCATCTAGCCCATTATACAGCTTACCGCATTTCCTTAGTTCGCGGTCGGCTTTGAAGAGTGCAGACATGTTCCCGTCCACGAAGATCGTCGCACCGGAGACCGGAGTAAGTATGGGGTGGGGGATGAGGAGGCTGGGTGCGCAGTGGGTGGGTGCGGGTTGTGGGAGGGGTCGGAGACGCGCAAGGGACCGTTTTGTTTTATAGGTTTAAAAAAAAAAAAGACGCTAGGGCGTTGCCACGCTGGGAGTGGGCTCAGCGTGGCACAACGAGGGGCCATTCAGCCGACGGGATTGGGCACCCCGTCGCCGTAAGAGATTGATTGCCACGCTGGGGTGGGCTCCCAGCGTGGCACCAGCTGGGGGGGCGGCGCGGCTCAGCCGGCGGGGTTGGGCACCCGTCGGCTGCAGTCGTCTTGAGCGCTGCGCCTGCATGTGGGGGGCTACGCTTCTTATCGCTGCTCACTGAAGCGTAGCTCCCCCTTTCAACTGTATGCCACTGCATTTTGGAGCGTGTCATAGACAGCTCCAAAATGCATTGGCTTACAGGGGCCGCGCCTGCCAGCTCACTGACTGAATTGGAGGAGGAGGTGACACACCTCCGAAATCTCCGATGATGGCACTATGTTTCTTGCACATGCGTGCAAGCAACATAAAAAGGAACAAAAGCTGGATGTTTCTTTAACCCCTTTCTTTTTCCAGGTGGACCAGGTGGTTACAGAAGGACAGTCACAGTATATGTTGTTGAAAGACATTTTATATCATAAATGTACTAACCCTGCTATGGGGGAATGTATTGAGCAGATGTTGGCACCCCAAAAGTTGAGAAACAAACTAATGCATTTGGCCCATTATATACTCATGGCAGGCAGTGAAGGCAGGGATTGTACCCTTGGCAGGTTGTACAACAGATTTCTTTTGCCTGGCATGCATGAACATGTAACCAAATATTGTCGCACCTGCCCTGAGTGCCAGTTAGTAGCCAAAGGTGGTAAAAAATATTAGATATCCCTACAGCCTATACCTGCTGTCATGACCCCTTTCTCCTGAGTAGCCATTGATGTGGTAGACCCCTTAACAAAGAGCTCTAAAGGAAACCGTTTCATCCTGGTAGTCTGTGACCATGCCACTAGGTACCCTGAGGCGATACCCCTTCGTACTGTAACAGTCCCTTGGATTGCCGAGGAGCTTCCCAAAATTTTTAGTAGACTGGGTATCCCCCAGGTGATTCTAGCAGATCAAGGAAGTAACTTTACCTCAGTCCTTCTGATTATACAGGTTGCTAGGGATGTCAGTGGTAAAAACCTCTCCCTACCACCCACAGATGGATGGATTGGTGGAACGCTTTAACAAAACCCTGAAGCAACTGTTTCAAAAATATGTACAGGAAGAAGGTTGTGACTGGGACAAGTACCTTCCCTATTTATTATTTGTGTATAGGGAGGTGCCCCAAGCCACTACAGGATTGTCTCCATTCACTTTGTGTATGGGAGAAATCCCAGGGGAGCCTTGGACGTGGTGAAGGAACACTGGGAAGAGGGTAAAGATGTGGATCATATCAATATTCTGGATTATATGTCCACCCTCAGACAGAAACTGTTAACGTTTGTCACAGTAGCCCACCAGAATATGTCCCAGAAATAGTTGGGACAGAAGGAGTTTTATGACATCGGCCTAAAAGATAAATGTTACCAACCAGGGGACAAGGTGTTACTATTGTTGCCATCATCAGAAAATAAATTGCTGATGAAATGGCAAGACCCCTATTCCATCATCAGGCAGACTGAGACTGTTAACTATGAATTGGAGATGCCTGGACGACGATCCCAGATGAAAATATACCATGCAAACCTACTCAGGAAAGGGTTTTAGAGACCAGACCCTTTACCTGGCCTGTTCATCCATTCAGAGCAGGAGGTGACTGAATTAGAAGTAGTCTATGAGAGGCTTGATAAAAAAACGGAAGCAGCAGGAGTACAGATCAACCCTGGGTTAGACTCAGACCAAAGAACTGAAATTGATCAGTTATGCAGTACTATAGGAAGACATTTACCAACACCCCAGGAAGGGCAAAGGGGGTGGTGCATACCATACATGTGACATAGACCAAACCCATCCACCAGAAACCCTACAGGTTGCCAGAAAAAGTGAGGCAGGAGGTAAGTGATGAGGTGAAAATAAATGGAACAACTTGGGGTCATAGTACCTTCCCGTAGTGCTTGGTCCTCTCCAGCGGTGGTAGTGGATAAGAAGGAATGTGGAATCTGGCTCTGTCTGGACTTCCGGAAGATCGATGCCATATCCACTTTTGACAGATATCCTATGCCACATATAGATGACTTGCTTGACAAGATTGGGAATGTCAGGTATATTAACACACTAGACCTGATGAAAGGCTAATGGCAGATCCCCTGGCCACACACGCACAAGAGCTGACTGCCTTTAGCACCCCGATAGGCCTCTATCAATTCACCACAATGCCGTTTGGTCTTCATGGCGCCCTGGCCACTTTCCGAAGAGATATGGACCAGGTATTGTGTCCCCATATCCAGTACAGTGCCGCTTACCTTCATGATGTGGTCATCTTCAGCCCTGACTGGCAGACACACCTTATCCAACTCAGTGCTGTTATTAGTCCTTACAAGATGCTGGACTGACCATCAACCCCTTAAAGTGTGCCATAACAAGGACTGAGATCAAGTACCTGGGGTTTGTTATTGGAGAGGGTGCAGTAAAACCGGATGTCAGTAAGGTGGGGGACATGGCTAACAGTCCCATTCCCCTGACAAAAAAGCATGTTCAATCCTCTTTGGGCCTGGCCAGCTACTACCGTTGGTTTATACCGAACGTTGTCACCATTGCAACACCCCTGACTGACCTGACCAAAAATAAATGCCCTGACAAGGTTCACTGGTCCCCAGAGTGTGATGAAGCCTTTAGTAGTATCAAGACTACTTTGTGTTCTTCCCCTGTGCTGATTAGCCCAAACATTTTACTCTCCTTCGAAGTCCACACTGATGCTTCTGATATAGGCATTGGTGCAGCCCTCTCCCAGCATAGCAAAGGTGAGGAACACCCTGTGATCTACATCAGTCGAAAATTGCACGAGAGGGAGAGAAAGTATTCGACTGTTGAGAGAGAATGTTTGGTACTGAAATGGGCCATTGAGACCCTGAAATATTATTTGTAGGGCACAGAATTTATGGTGCTTACTGATCATAATCCCTTATGTTGGCTGCAACAAATGAAGGATAAAAACAACAGAATCATGCGGTGGTACTTGGCACTGCAACCATACTGCTTTTCTGTGCAACACAGAGTGGGGTCTAAGCACCAGAATGCAGATTTCTTGTCCTGTTATGGGGCTCACGCCGATGGGAAATAAAATGTTATGTTAGAAATGGATATGTGCTACTGTTTGTTTGTTGAATATATTGAGATAAATTGTGATACGGGTCTAATTTTAACCCGTTGTATTACACCTCTGGGAATAGTACAGTATTTGTGATGTGTGTACGTTTGGATGGTGATACTGTTTAAAAATTTAGTGGGTCCCTGAGGCAGAGCTTCTGAGAGTGGGTGGGTGGAAGCTCCAACCCTTGCCGGGTGCAGGGAGGGTATCTGCCAACAGTAATACTGTTGCCCACTTAGGTAGGGGCGTGTGTAACAGGGTGGCCCCTGTTCACATATACAGGCTGAGTTTGGAATGTGAACCCCCTCCCTCCTCAAAATACTTCCTTTTTCACACTTTCCTATCGTCTTGTTTTTTTTATTCTTTTTACTTTTCTTTCTTCACTGTCAGGGTGGCCAACCTGACAGTACTCTTAAAATCACTTTCCTGTCCCTTTTCCCTTCCTCTGATACCCATTGTTGTTGGCGTGAGTCGTACCTTTATTTGAAACTCGCCGAGCAGGAGGTATTAATCATAAGTGCGAGCCATGCTTTACTCGAATAAATAAATGTTTAGGTTGTGCCCCAGAGTGGTCCAAGGAGAGGAAGCAGTAAAGTTGTGTGTGCCACTAAAGAGAAGAGCACTCCCTTTATGTGTACTGCTTCAGTGGTACCAAACTCTGGACTGCCACCAGCCACAAAATGTGGCAAAAGGACAAAATCCTTTACCGGAACAGGGAAAATTCAGAGCAGAATGGTTCTCTGAAGCACTGCAGCAAGCCACAAGATGGGGAATAGAAAATAAAACATGATTCAGGGCAGGATGGTGCTCCGCTTGAAAATAGAATGCCACACCATGTGGCAACAGCTACAATATGTAAGCAATAAGACATGACAGGGTGTGTGTTGTAAGGCATAGTAAGGCACGAGGCCCGGCTGAGTGCCTTCCGCCCCTGGAAGTGCGGCAATATCTGTTCAACACACTCCCTGGAGTGTTGTATTGCGCTTATAAAATGGTTCTCTTTTTTATTTAAATATTTTTGTCACCTTAAAAAATATTACTAAACTGAAAAAAACTGAAATCATTGTGTTAATTTTAGATAAAATAGTCCTTCCGCCTACTAGGTGATGACATCATTGTCTTCTGACACATTAATATTTGTACTGTTGTGGCGCCCCCCCCCGTCCTAATCGAGAGAACAAGTGTGGTTAGGAGAGGAAGTAAGAGGTTCCCCCCGACAGGTTGCGAAACTGTACCTCCATAATAATTGCCTAGCATGCTGTGTAACTTCTAATTACCTCTTATCCTGAATACCCGTGGGGTATTCTGGGCACTGTAGTTCCTTTGGTAGTGAGTTTCCCATCGTCACTTGTCAGCGGCCCGGCCAGAAGAGAACTACAAACCCCATCCAGACGTGGCAGCAATATTATGGCTCCTTTCAGGCAGCGGCACTGGAACGGGAGGTGGATGGTGAAAATTCTGCTGTTCACCGTGTTGGTGAGTAGCTGACACTTTTGGCAGAGAAAGAAGCTCTTTGGGGAGGGGAAGTTGCTGCAGTGTGTCGCTTCAGCCATATTGACTGCGGGGCTAAAACAGAAAAGTAGTGTGTGGGCAAGGTGACTTCCAAGACATTCACTCCCTCGCTTAACGAGACTAAAAACAATGGTGACTTTTAAAAAGCGAACGTTCCATGCCTAGCTCTGAACATTCCATTTAGCGGCATTGATATCTTTGCCTGTACTTTTTTATTTTATGTGTAATACAGGTATTACACTGGTTTTCTAACCAATCACTGAGCTTATTTTTTCATGCCCATTTTGTAAGAAGCAGACAATATGGGCATAGATGCAATTAAGCCTCGTAGTGTCTGCAGTTATATGAATGGCCCCAGACAGGCTGAGGCAAGCCTAGAATTAATTATAGTGGGCTATGAGCCAAAGGAATACGGATCCGCCCATTAAAAAAAAAGGCCCAAATGAAACTGAACCTGATGGCTGACAATTTCAGCCATCAGACCAACAAGGGGAAAATTGCCTTGTACCTGCAAAGTGCCCTAAATGGGCTATACTGTATAAATGAGTATACCCAGCAACAGGGGCTTTTAAGAGAAAAAGGTGCTGTGGGAGAGCAGCCTGTTGAGAAAGAAATCCCAAACGTTGTTTTTTGATGTATTTTATTTTTCTCTGCTGCACACAAACTGCAGGTCTCATGAGCTGGCAGGATAAGGGAGATGAGGAGCACACCCTCAATCTCCCATTCCCCTTGCCAACTCAGAGATGCCCGAATAAGAGAAATTCATGGAAAAATGTATAATAAAGAAATGTATTACCTGTGGGAGCCTTGTTAATTGTGACGTTTCTATAGGGCTATCTGCCTTCAGAATGGCACTTTTTATGGCATCCAGGGAGAGTGATGTCACGGCTGAGGGGAGGGGCTTAGCCTCATTACAGCTCATCAGGCATTCAAAGGGAATATAATGCCTTTATGATCACTTAGGTTTGATAGCAGATGTTTTATAATATGCTAGGATACTATACCCTCCCCCTTATGTGCCCAAAATAAAGATGTTATATATTCTAAGGTCTGTTTTCCTAGGATAAAGGAAATGGGGGCAGATCCCTAGATGATGATGTCTGACCTGGGGAATCTAAAAAGGCTCACCACCAGGGGTAAAGCAGATATAAAAAGGCTCACCACCAGGGGTAAAGCAGATAGTCAGGTCAGTTGCGTGCTGACTGTAAGAGGTGAGAGACCTGTGCTAGTGTGCTGATTTTCACATTGTTCAAAGAAAGGTGATAGTGTGTTGCTATCAAACTATACAGAATTTTAGCTGAAGCAAAGCCACAGGCTCTGTTGAATGGAAGCAGTGGTCTGAGTTATTTTGGTACTAACCATTTATTTTGCTTTCTGTATTTTTTTTGTAACCCCCCTGCAAATGGGGGTTCCCAAAAGTCTTCCAGGAGCTTGCTTGAATACTCCAAGCCTGGATGGTGTTCGTCTTCTAAGCCTTTTATCTGTGAGTGCTTTTAGAGCCTCTGGTACTGTCTCTTTAAGAGCTGTCTGCCTGCAGACATAATTAATTTGGATGGGGGTCTGTGTGTTTCCCTGCTTGAGTCCCACTCGAGCTGCTGCCAAATCGCTCCATTTCTGCCGTCACTAAGCGGGCAGAGTGAGCACTTTTCAAAGATGTAACTGTTTGCCAGACATCATTTAGAGTAATAACAAAAATACAGTTTGTCTAATCTGCTTTTCTTTGCAGTCAGAATTGTGTTTGCCTAGTCCCCCATTGTAGTTTTGAACTGCTGGACTGGACCAATCAGTGTGGGGGGGGACCTTTGAAATGGAGCCTGCTGCTGGCAAATCAGAACTTGGACTCTCATTGTGGAGCCAGCCACCTATGTACTGTATGGCCAATGCTTCTGGGTATTGTAGTTTGGACTTCGGCACCTTTTTTCCACCAACAGGGGGAGTTTACTGTGAGTGACTGCCAAACCAGCCAACTGAATTGGGAGGAACTCAAAGGAAATGCCCGGCTCTGTCTACTGGAAAGATCAAATGAGTTGGGGCAGTGTAGAGACAAGGAGCTGTGTGCTTCTTTGGTGTGTAGTTTTAGCGTGGGAATCGGATGTAAGGCCCTAAGTTTCGGTCTGCAGCTTGTGCAAGCGCCTGTTTCGGACTGAATCCGACCTGTGAAGAGAATCAAGGAGATCTGAAAAGTAGAAACCAGGCTCACCCTGTAGAAGACTGGAGAACTTGCTGAATCACTCTCGTCTGTCAGGAACTGAACCTGCTGTGTGTTCTCCCGGGTATTGTGCAGTAATTGCGATCAGGACAGAGAAGCAGCCTGCCTGATATAGTACTTTCCTTTTACATATAAATGTATGTAGTGCTTATGGGGAATCACGTTTCAAATCCCCTGTACAGTGAATTGAGTGCATGAAGCTGGAAGTAAACCCCAGTTTAATCCATTTGCTCTAAACTGCAGTGGGGTCCAGTCACAAGGACCTTGTCCACATGGTCTGCTCCTCCTGGTAATCCAGGACAATCTGCCTTCCATCCAGTTCCCAGCATTGAGTTTGTGAGTACAAAGCAGGGTAGCTCCCTGCCATCTGTTTATCGAATTGCAAGTGCATCATCTAATTGTTTTTTTTTTTTGTTTTTTTTCATTTCTTCACGAACTGAGCCAACCGGCTCCGGATTACGATTTGGGTATTGTAGCAGTATTTTTAACATCACAGGGCCCCAACCAGCTGCACCGATCCTGGCTAGCCCCCCCCCCCATCCTGGGTACCCAGTGAAAGTGACAATTTGGGACTCTGAATATGCACACAGTACTGTGATTATTAATGTGTTTAACCTAATTAACCTGAGTTCCCCTTCCTTGTTACAGCTCCTTAAATAAATCAGATCTGTTTGTTTCAGCAAAGTTACACTGTCTCAGGTATTCATTTATGTTAAAGTATTGTACTGTGGCTTTTGCATTGTATCATCTTGTTTTACAGGGGGTCCCCAGCGTCCAGGCAACAGAGCCAGTCCTGGGGGTAAGTGTACATTGTGAAGATATTCCTGATGCATTGTGTGGGCCACTAGTGGGAAGAAAGGGGGTTACAGTGTCCCAGAGGGCTGTGACCAAGTTAGTTTAACTACTGCAAACCCTGACCTCTGGGTGGAGGCACTCTCCATTGGACCTAGGCCCCTCAACCTGTCAGTAGTCAGTCAGGCAGGGGTAGTAGCCCTTGGGATAGCGCCACCTGGGGGTTACATCTTGGAGGCTCACTGCTGGGATTGTGTGTCCTCTAGTGGCCACATTTATGAATTACTGTTAAAAATAAATGGGTACCCCAACAGAAGTGGCTGTACACCAGTTGGTGAAGTGGTGTACTGGGCAGGAGATCAACCCCCAAAATGCTGTACTTGTCTTGGATATCCCGCTGGGTACCAGTACGGACACTGTAGAGGGAATACTTTCCAAGGTCGCATGTTTACGAAACCCTGTGGTGGTGGGGCGGCTGGCTGATCTGCTCGCCCAAACGTTCATGGCTCTAATAGAGTGTAAATACCCTATAGACAGTTCTAAAGTGCCACAGACCATTACCCCAGAAGAAGTCCTCACTGCCTGGAAAGTAATAACTAAAGACAGTAAAGACCCTGGGGAAAATGAGCCCCCCCCCCCACTATCTGAAACTTTTGAGGAGAAATTTGCTAAATTATTGCTGGAGGAAGGGAAAACTGTGGAGGATTTAAAGAAACTATTATATCTACCTGAGAACGTTACTCCACCAACACCCTCTCCTCCTCCAGCACCCATTATTACCCCTCCTTCTGTGCCAGTGCAAGCCCCTATGTCTGTACCTGCCAATAGTCACGACTCTTACCTCAGGTTGAAAATTTTCTCCGGCACCCTTCCCACCCCACAAGGGGAGGATGACTGGGAGACCTGGATAGACTATGTTGCCCCTCAAGTGCTAGAATGGCAATGCTCAGAAGCAAAAAAGTGAAAGAGGGTAAGTGAGAGCCTCCGAGGTCCTGCCCTGGCTACCATCTGTGCCAAAGGGGCCAGTAACCCTGAAGCGACTGCACAGGACTATCTTGAGGCCTTGGAGAATGTGTATGGGAGTCCAGATTCCGATGAGGACCTGTGGTGGAGAGTAAGAAATGCACAACAGTATCAAGGGGAGTTATTCTCTGTGTATGTATCTCGGCTGGAAAAATTGTTGCAAGAATGCCTCAGAAAGGGTAGTTTGCCAGCGATTGAATTGGACCGAACCAGGCTGGACAGGATCCTTAAGTCTGCCCCCTTCTCAGAACTGCTGTTGCTTCAGTTACGCCTGGTCAGTCGACTGGAATCCCCACCCTCCTATGATGAGCTAATGAGAGAAATTCGAGGAGTTGAGAAAAGACGACCCCGGGAGGGACTTGCACCAATAGCTGCTGCTACGACCCGAATGACTGAGGGTGACCCGTCAAGTGAAGTTCAGGGGCAAGGGTTGGCAGTTAAAGAGTGTTTTGAGAAGGAAAAGGGTGTGCCACCATGGGGTGAACTGCTGAGGGAGATTAGGAAAGCAACAGACAGTCTCATCATGAAGGCCGCTCCTACGAGTACAGGCACTGACACTTGCCCGACTGCTTCTGCTATGGGGCTGGGGGTGCCCACCCAGGCACCCACCCAGGCACCTCATGTTGACAACAGTTCGAAACTTGATGCCTTGGCCATGGAAGTGAGGGAACTGAAGAGATGTCTCCAAATGTCCACCCCACCGCCGGCTGAGGTGGCACCAAGGTTTTCTATTGACAGTACCAATGCCGCAGCCCCCAATGTGATGCTTCGGTCACCCCAAACTTCAGCTGACATATTTTGCCATAATTGTGGGAAGGATGGGCACATGAAGAGGGAATGCTGGTCTCGGAAAGACTTGGAGAGAGTGGTGAGCCGGCTACAAGGAGAGCTTTGGAGCACAAAACAGTGGTTAAGAGGTGCATGAAATGACCACAGCAAAGGTCCCAAAAATGTTAACTCACGTCCCTTTGTGGCAAGGTCATTTGCCCAGGCCCCCGCTACCGCCTCTCCAGACTGGTCCAGGATAGTGGGTCCCTCCATGGAGACCACTGTAAAGGTGAATGGAGTGTCTGCAAGAGCTGTATTAGACAGTGGCTCACAAGTGACAATTTTGTTCCAAGACTGGTATCAGAAGCATTTGGCTGATGTACCCTTACAACCGTTGGAGGGGCTGCATGTCTTGGAGTTAAGTGAGAAGGCCTACCCCTACTCGAGATGTATCCGAATTTGGCTGTCTTTTCCCACCTCCGTAGCTGGGGTGGCAGAGCAAGTAGAGACCCTGGCCTTAGTGTGTCCCCCTACTGGACTGTATGATGGGGTTCCTTTACTAATTGGGACTAATGCACACACACGTTTGGATGGCTGGCATAGTTGTGTTATGAAAAACAGGGTTCAAGGACTAGTAGAGCTTTAAGAGTTCCGGCCATGATCAAGAAGGCCTATGAGGCACAGAGAGATGCTGACAAAGTGGTACCAAAGGAACCGGTTGGAGTTGTCTGGAAAAAGGATCCTGAGTCTCTGATCCTGGCGCCAAATGCCCAGTGTACCTTACAGGGAGAGGTCCGTATCAGAAAGGATGTCAAGAATAAAATATTAATGTTGGATGCACCAGGCAATGGAAAATTGCCGGAGGGACTGCTGGTCAAGCCTAGTATTTTGCCTGCTAGAGCCCATGCTTATGCCAGAAGGGTAATAGTTCAAGTTCATAATGTGTCTGACAGAGAGATTCGAGTAAATAGAGGTTGCACCCTGGCTAATGTGCATTGTGCAGACACTACAGTGCTACCCAGTAGCAAGAGTTCGGGGAAGAATGACATAGTAAAGCCTGACTTGTTTGATTTCGGTGACTCCCCCGTTGCCAGCTGAATGGAAAGTGAGGATCAGTGAGAAGCTTGCCCAGAGAGACCAGGTGTTTTCTTTAAAGGAATGGGACGTAGGATGCGTGCAAGGAGCTGAGCACCATATCCGGCTGCATGATGAAAGGCCATTTTGTGAGAGGTCTCAACGCCTGGTACCTGCTGATACAGATGATGTGAGACGGCATCTGCAAGAGATGCTAGCTGCTGTTGTAATACAAGAATCCAGAAGCCCCTGTGCTTCCCCCATTGTGGTAGTGAGAAAAAAGAATGGGACAATAAGGATGTGTGTGGATTATCGCTCTTTAAACCGGCGGACTATCCCTGATCAGTATACAATGCCCCGCATTCAGGATACTTTGGACTGCCTAACGGGAGCAAGTGGTTCTCTGTGCTAGATCTCCGCAGTGGGTACTACCAGATCCCGATGGCCCCAGAGGACCGTGAGAAGACAGCCTTATCTGTCCGCTTGGCTTCTATGAATTCATGAGGATGCCTCAAGGGATTTCATGCACCCCAGCCACTTTTCAACAACTGATGGAGCATGCAGTGGGGGACATGAACTTATTAGAGTGCCTGGTATACCTAGATGATGTTATTGTGTTTGGCAGCTCACTGGAGGAACATGAGAGCAGATTATTCAAGGTGTTGGACCGACTGGAAGACTTTGGCCTTAAACTGTCCATTGATAAGTGTCAATTCTTTCAAACATCAGTAAAGTATGTGGGACACATAGTATCCACCGAGGGAATAGAGACTGACCCAAGTAAAGTCGAGGCCTTGACCACCTGGTCACAGCCCAAAAATCTAAAAGAACTGCAAAGATTCATGGGATTCTGTAGTTATTATCGGCGTTTCAACAAGGACTATTCAAGAGTGATCTGCCCTTTACTTAACCTTACTCAAGGGTATCCCCCAACCCACAAAAAATACAAGAAGTCAGCGTCTCTCGAGACTGAAAGAGTATATTTTCATCCAAGTGAAGTATTTGGGGCCCGTTGGACTCCTGATTGTGAGACTGCTTTTCGTGAGATCATATATCAACTTACCCACGCTCCAGTGTTGGCCTATGCTGATCCAACAAAACCTTATGTCCTGCATACTGATGCTAGCTTCCAAGGGTTGGGGGCTGTGTTGTACCAAGAACATGAGAATGGCCTGAGACCAGTGGCCTTTGCCAGTAGAAGCCTGACCCCATCTGAAAAGAACTATCCTGTACATAAGTTAGAGTTTCTAGCTTTGAAGTGGGCTATTGTTGACCAATTCCATGAGTACTTGTATGTGGCTAAGATACTAGTAGAAACTGACAATAATCCTTTGACCTATGTGCAGACTTCAGCTAAGTTGGATGCTGCTGGCCATAGGTGGCTTTCTGCATTATCTACATACGACTATGCTGTTGAATACAGAGCAGGCCTGAACCACATAGATGCTGATGCTCTCTCTCCCGGAGGCCTGTTCCCCAGAATGACTGGGTCAGACTGTCGGAACCTGTTTTTCGAGCACTCTGCCAGAAGTTTGACAGGGAGGAACAAATGTCCACGGACGCAGTGGACTGTATGGTGAATTGTTTGGGACCCTCTGAGAATTGCATACCTGCTGCTTATTACCACTTTTCTGCAATAGACATTGGTGCACTGCCTCAGCTGGACAATGACAGTATTCGGCGGGCTCAATCCCGCGATCCCATGATCAAATCAGCTTTAGAAGCCCTCTATGCAGGGAAAGATGTGTCCAAATTACGTTCCACTGATTTGAGAACTGCATTGTTATACAAAGAAGCTCCTAAGTTGAAACTGATCAATAGACTGTTATACAGAGAAACAATAGACAGAGGGGGACAAGTAGACAAACAACAACTAGTGCTGCCCACTGCCTTTCGAGACTCAGTACTGAGGTCCTTGCACAACCACATGGGGCACCTTGGTATAGACAAAACACTTGACTTGGTGAGATCCAGATTCTATTGGCCTAAGATGGGGCTGATGTGGAGCAACATATTCGAACTTGTAGTCGCTGCTTACAGAGGAAAGCTTTGCCCCAGAGGGCTGCCCTTGTTAACATCACCACCAGTGCACCCATGGAGCTGGTCTATATTGATTTTCTGAGTTTGGAGTCAGATCAAAGAAATATTAGTAATGTGCTGGTGGTCACGGACCATTTTACGAGATATGCCCAAGCTTTCCCCACCAAGGACCAGAAGGCATCCACTGTGGCAAAAGTACTTGTAGAAAACTTTTTTGTTCACTATGGTGCTCCACAAAGAATCCATTCTGATCAAGGGAGAGACTTTGAGAGTCATCTGATCAAAGAGATGCTTCTCTGTGGGGAGTGCGAAAGTCCAGAACCACCCCTTACCACCCCCAGGGGGACCCATAGCCTGAATGTTTCAACCGCACTTTGCTAGATATGCTAGGCACCCTCTACCCAAAGGACAACCCTAGATGGAGCCAACAAATTAGCACCCTGGTACATGCCTATAACTGCACCAAAAGTGATGCCACTGGGTTCTCCCCCTACCACCTGATGTTTGGAAGAGAAGCTCGATTGCCGGTAGATGTGTGTTTTGGGGTCTCTCCTGATGGGGTTCAAGCTGACAACTATTTACAGTAAGTGCAAAAGTTAAAGGCCCAGCTAAATCATGCATACGAACTGGCTCAAACCATGGCTGCCAAAAGAAATCTGGCCAACAAAGAAAGGTATGATAAAAAGGTGAAAGCACAGGAACTCCAGGAGGGAGATCGGGTATTGCTAAGAAATCTGGGACTGCATGGCAAACATAAGATTGCTGACTGGTGGCACCATCTCCTCACATTGTAGTGGGCAAACTAGATGATCTGCCTGCGTATAAAGTAAGGCCTGAGAATAATTCAAAAGATGTTAAAACAATGCATAGAAATCATTTACTGCCCATTGGACAAATCTTGATTGAGTCTGAGCCCCCAGAAAATGCCCCCTCTGGACCAGTGACTAGAGCTGCTGCTAAGGAAAAATCCAGAAAGTCTGCACCTACAGAAGCTGAGTTAAAGTGTTCCCCTCCACAAGTCCCAGTTGAGCATGACTGTCAGTCCATATCAGAGGAAAGTGAATGTGACTTTGAATACTACCCTTCTTACGAACTGAGTCAGTTGTTTCGGGGCAATCCCGTAGTCAATACTGGAGACAAAACTGGGCCTTCTGGACTGTCTAAGCCCCCAGCTTTGTCCCTGGAGCCAGTGCTCCCAGAAAGTGAAGTGCAAAGCATCAAGTCAGATGATACGGAATCATTGTGTATAGTTGAATTGTTTGAGTTTTCAGGGGGAGGAAAATGATAGACTGGAACAGACTGGTAACATACCAGAACAAGAAGAGTGTGTTGAGTGCCCTGATAATTCACTGTCAGTGTCAGAAAGCTCTCCATGTGAGCCAAGTGTTGTGGACTCAGAGATTGTAACTCCTGGAGCTGAAAGTGCCCCAAGTTCTAGCCTCTCTACCCAAAATGGAGACTCCCCTGACAAGTGAGGACAATGCTGAAAATGAGGCTCAGAGTGCAGAGACTGTAACAGTTCCCCTTAGAAAGACTGGTCAAACTGTAAAGCCTGTGGTGCACCTCAGTTATGATTCCCCTGGGAGGCCTGTGGACTTGCCTCTCAATGTTGTCCATAAAGGAGTGTATGTGTCTCCAAGCTCATTGCCCAAACTGACCATCAGTGCTAACTCCAAGTTACTTGTGTTGCCCTCTAGATATGGTGTCCCTGCCCCATCCAGCCCCAAGGTAGCTGGTAGGGAAGGGCCCCCTCTCTTCAGGTTTCATGTACAAGAGGTAATAACCTGAGTTATGGTACAATGTGTGTGTAATACTGTGTAAAGAGTGATGTACTGCAAAGTTTCAGAAATGTGTTTCTGGTAAAGTGATATATTGACTGACGATTACATGTATGAGCCTAATGTGATCCTGATGCAAATGTATATGGTTGCAATTGAAACTTATGAGGGTACTTGCTTGATGTGGACACCAAGCTTTTTACAGGCTGGGAAGGGTGTAACCCCCCTGCAAATGGGGGTTCCCAAAAGTTTTCCAGGAGCTTGCTTGAATGCTCCAAGCCTGGATGGTGTTCAGAGTCTAAGTCGTTTATCTGTGAGTGCTTTTAGAGCCTCTGGTACTGTCTCTTTAAGAGCTGTCTGCCTGCAGACATAATTAATTTGGATGGGGGTCTGTGTGTTTCCCTGCTTGAGTCCCACTCGAGCTGCTGCCAAATCGCTCCGTTTCTGCCGTCACTATGTGGGCAGAGTGAGCACTTTTCAAAGATGTAACTGTTTGCCAGACATCATTTAGAGTAATAATGAAAATACAGTTTGTCTAACCTGCTTTTCTTTGTAGTCAGAACTGTGTTTGCCTAGTCCCCCATTCTAGTTTTGAACTGCTGAACTGGACCAGTCAGTGTGGGGGAACCTTTGAAATGGAGCCTGCTGCTGGCAAATCAGAACTTGGACTCTCATTGTGGAGCCAGCCACCTATGTACTGTATGGCCAATGCTTCTGGGAATTGTAGTTTGGACTTCGGCGCCTTTTTTCCACCAACAGGGGGAGTTTACTGTGAGTGACTGCCAAACCAGCCAACTGAACTGGGAGGAACTCAAAGGAAATGCCCGGCTCTGTCTACTGGAAAGATCAGATGAGTTGGGGCAGTGAAGAGACAAGGAGCTGTGTGCTTCTTTGGTGTGTAGTTTTAGCATGGGAATTGCATGTAAGTCCCTAAGTTTCGGTCTGCAGCTTGTGCAAGCGCCTGTTTTGGACTGAATCTGACCTGTGAAGAGAATCAAGGAGATCTGATGAGTAGAAATCAGGCTCAACCTGTAGAAGACTGGAGAAATTGCTGAATCATGCTCGGTCTGTCAGGAACTGAATCTGCTGTGTGTTCTCCCGGGTATTGTGCAGTAATTGCGATCGGGATAGAGAAGCAGCCTGCCTGGTATAGTACTTTCCTTTTACATATAAATGTGTGTAGTGCTTGTGGGGAATCGCGTTTCAAATCTCCTGTACAGTGAATTGAGTGCATGAAGCTGGGAGTAAACACCAGCTTAATCCAGACTACATCCATTTGCTCTAAACTGCAGTGGGGTCCAGTCACAAAGACCTTGTCCACATGGTCTGCTCCTCCTGGCAATCCAGGACAATCTGCCTTCCATCCAGTTCCCAGCATTGAGTTTGTGAGTACAAAGCATGGCTCCCTGCCATCTGTTTATCAAATTGCAACTGTATCATCTAAGAGTTGTTTTTTTTTTTCATTTCTTCACGAACTGAGCCAACCGGCTCCGGATTACAATTTGGGTATCGTGCCAGTGTTTTTTCCATCACAGGGCCCCAACCAGCTGCACCGATCCTGGCTAGCCCCAAATCCTGGGTACCCAATGAAAGTGACAATTTGGGACTCTGAATATGCGACAGTACTGTGATTATTCATGTGTTTAACCTAATTAACCTGATTTCCCTTCCTTGTTACAGCTCCTTAAATAAATCAGATCTGTTTGTTTCAACAAAGTTACACTTTCTGAGGTATTCGCTTATGTTAAAGTATTGTACTGTAGCTTTTGCATTGTATCATCTTGTTTTACAGGGGGCCCCCAGCGTCCAGGCGACAGAGCCAGTCCTGGGGGTGTGTACATTGTGAAGATATTCCTGATGCATTGTGTGGGCCACTAGTGGGAAGAAAGGGGGTTACAGTGTCCCAGAGGGCTGTGACCAAGTTAGTTTAACTACTGCAAACCCTGACCTCTGGGTGGAGGCACTCACCATTGGGCCTAGGCCCCTCAACCTGTCAGTAGTCAGGCAGGGGTAGTAACCCTTGGGATAGCGCCACCTGGGGGCTACATTTTTATTTTTATCCTGCTTCAACTACATCCCTATCCTGTTAAGGTGCTTAGTAAGTATAGGAATTGCACTGGCTCACTTGTAAGGGACCATCCCATCCAGCCTCCAAAAGATTTGTCACCCCATTTGTTATTTTGCTTTTCTTTCTGGTACCACTTGGTGTTACCATCCAAAGACCAGCATCTTGGACTGATGTCCGAAGACCTTCAGCGTGGATCCCTATCTGAGGACCTGCATTGTTCTGGTTGCATCTTCTGTTCTGCTCCTTGCATCTTTGGCATCTCTAGTCCTGTCAGCCTATTGGGAGGGTTTGTGCTGAAGCATCTTCATCAGTTCATCTTGACCCAGCAGCCCCACTTGAGGGTTTGTGTCAGAGCCTTCTATTCAGTGTTCCTCATCCCAACAGCCCATGGGAGGGCTCTTGTCAAAGAATCTTCTGTTGTGCTTCTCGTTACAGCAGCCCAAGGAAGGGCTCCTATCGAATATCCGCTTAGATGTTTTTTGTTCAGTTCTCTTGTCTTGGCAGCCCAAGAGAGGGTTTTCTGTTGACGAACTCATGGCCTGCTTAACAGTCCTTCTTAAGTCCTGGTGGCCTTACATAGACTCCTCACCAAAGCATCAGTTCAGTACTGCAATCAGGCCTCACCTTTGTCCAAGTATCTCCCTTTTCCTCCACCTGAATTCCTTGGGATAGGATTACTGTCGCCAGAAGTGGACTCTAACATGGACTAGATTCTTATGTCCTTTGAACCATTAACCAAGTCCCTTAGAACATCTCACCAACCATTACTAAGTATACCTAAAACTCGTTTAGCAGTTGGAAAGAGATCTTTCTCATATTCAGTGGCTCATAAATGGAACAGTCTTCCAATAGGACTTCTATCCTGCATGTCCCCCTCGCAGTTTAAAACAACAGTACAAGCACCTATTCCTTTCCACTGGCACGTGTAACTGTATATAACACCCTGCCTAGCAGGCAGGGGTTAATCCTATGTCATGCTCTCAAGATTTCTCTGAACCCTGTGTAACCAACAAGTCTAAAAGTTGTTTATGCCCTAAAATGTATGATGTTTCTCTATCTTATGTACTTACGGTATCAAATTGTTGAATATTTCTACTTGTTAATGTTACTAGTGTTTGTACCACTTTTGGTACTGTGTTTAATTTTCATCTACTAGTGTTTAATGTCCATCATTTGTGGAGTGCTTAGATTCCCCAGGTCGCCACTGAAAAAGGGACTGTCTTGTCTCAGTGGGCCTACCCAGTCATCAAAAGTCAAATAAACAAATAAACTGTAGCACTGCAGTGTTCTATAGTTACTAATAAGAGCTCTTAGTATTAGTGGTCGACCAGGTATTTATCCAAGAGTACTCAGCACAATAGAGAAATACAGAAATTTAGGCCAAGGTGCATCTTTTAAACCTAAGGGTTAATTACTCATATGTTTATTTACTGTGTAGATGGTTATTAACTTGTCAATTTCTCCTGTTGTTATTGTTGTTATCTACCTCTGTTACCGTGTCATCCTCATCTGTTGAATAAAAGTCTTTGCTTCTTCGGACCTCTGTGTATGACTTCTGCATCTCCTTGTTGGGTGCCTCCATCCACCCACCTAGGAACCTATGGTGTCCCCTCACCACAACACCTGCTGGGGGTGACATTGGTGTTGGTAGTAAGACAAAGTTCCCTTTTTACCACATCCACATCAGAGTGAAACACCATTACATTAATCATTCACAGATAATTATTTGCTACTTTTGATAACTGGTGATGAAAGCCTTGACAGTGGATCTGTGTAGATGGGGCATACTGCCCCTGCCTTTTTATTCAAGGATAAAAATGAATGCCCTGTCGTGCCTGTTATAGCGTATTCAATCTGTGCCTTTTTCCTTCCCAAAAAGTGTTATTTCTGACTGGCAAGCTCACTTCCAATCATTTATATGGTGAGGGGCAAAACTCAGGGTTAGGCAGGATACTTAATACTTAAGCAAAGGCCCAGGGGGTGGTGGGTGGCCTGTCCCACATTTGGAAGGTTACTGGGTAGTGGAACAGCAACGTACTGCCTTTTTGTGGGTACATTGTACAGGGCACAATGGAAGGCACTAGACATGCAGGATAAACAGGATCTTCCCTGTCAGCTGTGCTGTTCGATAACCACCTCTTCTGGCAGATGGCAAAACAGAGAATTTGATAGCAGATAAGGACTGCTTGGCCCACATAGTCTGCCCATTTTCCCTACCTACTGTAATACCACAGGCCCTACTCGATCTCTGGCTAAACCTTCCCTTTCCTAACCACTAAGCTTCCCTTATGCCTATCCCATGCAATCTTGAATCCTGTTACAGTTTTTGCCTCCACCACCTCCGCTGGGAGTTTGCTCCAGGCATCTACCACTCTTTCTGTGAAGAAGTACTTCTTCTTTGAAAGTCTCTATCATATCTCCGCTTTCCCTCCTTTCTTCCAGGATGTACGTATTGAGGTTACTTAGTCTCTCCTCATATGGTCTCTGGTGCAGGTCCTGCACCATTTTAGTTGCCCTCCTCTGGACCACCTCTACCATGTCTATGTCTTTCCAGAAATGTGGTCTCCGGAACTGGACATAGTTCTCTAGATGAGGTCTTACCAATGATCTATACTGTGATATCATCACCTCCCTCTTTCTGCTGGTGATACCCCTCCCTATGCATCCTAGCATCCCACTGACTCTTCCCAATGTCTTGTCACACTGTTTGGCCACCTTTAGGTCATCCAATATGATTACCCCCAGGTCTCTTTCCTGTTTGGTTGTCATCATTACCTCTCCCCCATCTTGTACTCCACCCCTGGGTTTCTATGCCCCTAGTCCATGATTTTGCACTTGTCTTCTTCACATTGAAACTCAGTTGCCACACTCATGATTACTCCCCAAGTTTTCTTAGATCCCTGTTCATTTTTTACACGCACACACACACACACACACACACACACACACACACAGTGTACCCTATTGCAGATCTTTATGTCATCTGCAAAAAGGCATACCTTCCCTTCTTGCCGCTCTGCAATGTCGCTAATAGACATTAAAGAGGATAGGTCCCAGTACTGATCCTTGTGACACCCTGCTGGTTACCCTTCCTTCCTCAGAGTGAACTCCGTTTAACACCACCTTCTGTCACCTATCCCTCAACCAATTCCTTACACAGTTTACCACCTTTGGACCCACTCCCAGGCTGCGCAACTTGTTTATGAGTCTCCTATGTGGAACAGTGTCGAAAGCCTTACTGAAACCTAGGTAGGCCACTTCTACTGCTCCACTCTAATTTAATTCCCTGGTCACCCAGTCAAAGAAATCTTATAAGTTTTGTTTGCATGACCTCTCCCCGATGAATCCATGCTGCCTCATATCCTGTAAGCCACTGGATTCAAGATATTCCACAATCCTTTCCTTCAGTAGTGAGTCCATTAGTTTCCCCACCACTAAAGTCAGGCTGACTGGCCTGTAATTGCCAGCCTCCTCCCTGCTACCACTTCTGCGAAGTGGGACTACATCTGCCCTCTTTCAGTTCTCTGGAACCACTCCCATTTCCAGTGAGTTGTTGAACAGGACTGTCAGAGGTGCAGACATCACCTATCTGAGCTCCTTCAGTATCTTTGGATGTATCCCATCTGGCCACATTGCCTTGTCCACTTTCAGATTTGCAAGTTCCTGCAGGACTCTCTCCTCTGTAAATGGACTAGTGTCCACTTCCCTTCCTTCGATGCTCCTGTCACTTATCTGTGGTCTCTCATCTTTCCCTTTCCCTGTGAACACTGGGCAAAAATGTGTTCAGGATGTCTGCTTTTTCCTGGTCTCCCCCCCACACACTCCCTCCTCCTTAGCCTTACAGTCTCTCCTCTGGTCTTTCTCCTTTCGCTTACGTACTTGAAAAATGTTTTGTCCCCTTTCTTTACTGCCTGGGCTAGTTTCTCCTCTGTTTGCACCTTTGCGCTCCTGACTGCTTTCCCTTCCACCCTCTACTTCTCCTGATACACCCCCCATCCTCCTCCTCCTCCTCCCTCTGTTTATTTATTTATTTTATTTGAAAGTTTGGTAACTGGGAGAGGCACACTGAGCTGAGGCTCATTTCCAGGTGTGACCCGAGGGAAGGGGAGAAAGGAGGCAAAAGAATTACTGAAATACAACAGTGTCAGGCAGGTTACGGTGTTGCCTGGGTAAGAGCAGAGTACAGGACAATATACAAGGTATAATACAGCACCAGAAGTACAGGATGGTCGGAGTGGGTAACAAATGACCAGTGTATTTGGCAAGATAAAAACAAAGTACAGTCAACCTACAAGTCAATGCAGAAAAGTCGCCAGCATCAGATTGCAGTACAACCATGAAACATTTATTTTAAATCCAAATACAAAGTGGTGAAGTGATAAAAAGTGTGAACCTCCCTTTGACAGGTTTCACCAGCAAGGCTTTCTCCAAGGAATACCAGTGTGGGGAAGGAGGATTCTTTAAAAAAAATACATTGCAGCCAATCACAGGCATACACAAGCAATAGCTCATCTCTTAAAGTGACAGTGCCTAAAAACTGTACACAAACATGCTCCAAAAAAACAGAATTCTCTATTTAGATTCCAATATTTTATATTAATCTCTATATATAAGCATACAATTTGATTGTTTTGATTACTCCATTTATAGACAAATCAGCAACAAATTATATTATCTGGAGCAGCAATACATTGCATAAGATTATCTTAAGGTTCCCTGGGCCTTCACTTGTAAGTGAGATGGGTGACTGCCGCCCCCCTCTGTCTGGCTCACATCTCCAACTCAAAATGGTATGGTGATAAAAGCCTCTCATGGTCCCTAAAACATAAGAAAAGACAAAGTGTTAGCCTCATACATCATCATACAGATAGCCACACATTTATTTTAATTTCCCTTGTATTTCTTTTTTCTTTAAGAGAGGCATTATATCTAGCCTGTCATTTAGACCTGGCTGATAGTGTCCCTCTAACTGAAAGGTCCACGGAGCATCTCTTTGTAACAATAAATCATCCAGATTGCCCCCGTTTCCCCAGATATACTTTTTCTATTCCACAGAATCTGAAGGTATGATAATTTCCAGTTGGGATTTCTAATACATGAACGGCTGATGCATTGTGTAAATCACCTTTTTCAATTGCCCTCATGTGCTCACTTATCATACCTTTTAAGCCCTTGTGGTTTTTACCCACATAGAACGCTTCATAGCTACACCTAGCCAAATAAACAACATGTGTACTGTCACAGTTAATAACATTTCTTATATTGAACGTTTTCGTGGCATAATTACAAGTGGAAACTGTTTTTTTCCCATAACTGGGCAGTATTTACACCGTCCACACTTAAAATTACCATGTGGTAATTTCGGTAGCCAAGTGTAGGGTTGAGTAGTTGTAGCTGGTTGTATACTGTGAGTATAGAGGTATCAGACAGATTTTTGACCCTCTTGTAACTGAATCTGGGTAAAGTGGAGCAGCTGTTTTTTAGTACGGGATCAGAACCTGATGATCCTCCAATTACTGGATATAATATTTTTTTATGGATTGCTGACCTTCTGCCATATGTACTAACAAAGTTTAGACGCTGTGTTGTTTCAGTTATGTGTGTTCTCTTTGTTAGTAAATCGCTCTTGTTCATGGAACTGACCTCTGATTCTGCCCAGTCTAGGATCTTCTCCCTATAGCTCCTTTGCTGAAACCTTACCTTCATGCCTTCGCTTTGTGCCAGATAGTCTTCCTCATTACTACAGTTTCGCTTTACTCTCATTAACTGGGACTTAAGAATATTACTAATCATATGCTTTGGATGACCACTCATAGTAGTAAGTAGTAGTAGTAGTAGTAAAAATCTTTATTTTTATACAGGAGATTGGTGGATTTACACATCATTAGGAAAAACTCCTATTTACAAGATGGTCCTGTAGAGAGTAGTTTCAGAATCAACATCATATAACATTACAGATAAATACAATACAATTTTACATTCTTACACCATTTTACATTAACTAATACAAATAATCAACAGTACAAATAATCGACAGTACTTAACATACTACAGTCATAAAGTGCATAAACAACGTATACATAGATATCCCCATGTTTCAACCTGCTGCAAGCAATTTTATTACGAAATCCACATCCTAATTAATAGTACCCAAGAATACAATTTTTCAGCCCCACGTATCTAACCATAATACTTACAATGGACAGTGAATTCTAATTTTATACCAGTTAGAAAAGATTTTACATCTCTATAGCATGCAGGAGGGTATTTCTATCCGTTTCCTTACGGTATAGATTAGTTTTCTGGTATCATCTGCTTTCTTAGAAATAGCTAGGTCCAAAAAGAAAACCTCCCTTTGGCTTGCATGCGCAGTGAATCTCAGACTAGGGTTGGTGCTCTCCATCCAACCTACAGATTCACTCAGCTCTTCCCTGTCACCTTTCCAGACCATCAGAATGTCATCTATAAAGCACTCCAGAGATCTAATCTTATGGAGAAAAGGATTAATCTCTGGGTTATAGACTTTTTCTTTTTCCCAGTGTCCAAGTTAATGGTTAGCATAATCGAGGGCACAGTTGCCCCCATAGCTGTACCCTGCACCTGTAAGTAGAAAAAGCCCTGAAAAAGAAAGACATTCAATTTTTGTACCAGCCAGGCACACTCACATAGAAAATCAACCAGACCAGACATAAAATCTGTGCCACTCTCCAACCAAATCCTAAGAGCATAAATACCATCTGCATGGGGTATGTTGATATATAGTGCTTCAATATCAGTGAAGCCATGTACCAATCATCCTCTAACTGTAGATCGTCCAAAATTCCCAAGACCTGTGTGGTGTCTTTTAGGAAAAAAGGTAGCTGGGCTACTAAACCTTTTTATGTATGCATCCACATATTGGGAGAGGGGTTCCAACAGGCTACCTATCCCCGATTATGGGTCTACCCAGTGGATCAATCAGACTCTTGTGACTCTTAGGGAGTATATAACAACATGCCCTAATGGGGTGCATGACTGTAAGAAATTCATAAACAGACTGTGAAATTACATTTTCCGCTAAAGCTCTGTCAAGCAAATCATCAACCATTTTTTTATTTTATTCTGGGTTGGGTCCATTTTTAAAAGTTCATCATGGTCCTTCTTGCCAAGCTATCTCAAGCATTCTATTATATACTTACTAGTAGTTTGCACCACCACAGCCCCTCCCTTGTCTGCTTTCTTGATTGTTGTGGTATTATCCTGTTCAAGTCCCTTTAGTGCTTCTCTCTTCATTCTTGTGAGGTTCCCATGCAGATGCCCAGTCCATTCTTGTTGAAAAGGTTTTTGAATTCTGCTTTACATACTCTTTTGAAAGTAGACACACTGTTGTTGTATGGAGGTTTAAAGGACGACGGAGGTTTAAACCTTGTCAAATCCAAATCCCATGTTGAAAGTCGCTGGTCCTGTTTAGTGGTATCAAAATCCAAGGTAGAAATGTCTTCATTAAAACTATAAGTTGAACGATTAAGATCCTGTTCAGTGTGGTCATGCATTAGTGAGTTACTTCCTGCAGAATGGATCACTCAGTTTTCCAGTGTTTCTTCTGAACCATCTGCACTGTTATTTCCTATATTAGAATTTCTATTCTAGAAGGCTTTGAGATTCAGATTTCTGGTTCACTGAGTCACTCAACACAGGAGTGGTTCCGGAGGACTGGAGGAGGGCACATGGTAGCAGGGAGGAGGCAGGGAACTATAGGCTGGTCAGTCTCACATCAGTAGTGGGTAAGATCATAGAGGCATCGCTGAAAGAAAGAATAGTGGCACACTTGGAATCCAGTAGTGCTCAGGATCTGATGCAACATGGATTCAGAGCAGGGAGATCATATCAGACAAATCTGATAGATTTTTTTGACTGTGTGATGAAGAAGATAAATCGGGGAGGGGAGGGCAGTGGATGTCACCTACCTCAATTTTAGAAAGGCTTTCGACATCGTCCCACATAATCATCTGGTTAACAAGATGGATAGTCCAGGTATGGGACACAATGTGGTAAATTGGGCTAGGAACTGGTTAACAGACAGGAGGCAAAGGGTGGTGGTAAATGGGATCCAGTCTGGGAAGTGGGGGGCGACCAGCAGAGTACTTCAGGGATCAGCCCTTGGGCCAGTTCTGTTTAATGTCTTCATTAGTGACATTGCAGAACGGCTGGAGGGAAAAGTCTGCCTGTTTGCAGATGACACCAAGATCTGCAACAGGGTGGATACTCCAGACGGGGTGGAGAAAATGAGGAGGCACCTAGGGAAGCTTGAAAAATGATCTAAGGTGTGGCAACTGAGGTTCAATTCAAAGAAATGCATAACAATGCAACTGGGAAGAGCTACAGGATGGGGGAGGAGAGGGAGTTGCTGAAGATCACCAAGGAAGACAGGGATCTGGGGATTATCATATTAGACAACCTAAAGGTGTCTCAGCAGAGTATAAAGGCTGCAGGGAGGGCCAATGGCATGCTGGGGTGCATAGGCAGAGGTATCACTAGCAGAAGGTGGGAGGTGGTGATGGCATTGCATAAAACACTAGTGAGGCCTCACCTAGAGTATTGTGCGCAGTTCTGGAGGCCACACCTTTATAAAGACATTGACAGGGTGGAGGCAGTCCAGAGAAGGATGACAAAGATGGTACAGAGCTTGCAACAGAAAACATGAGGAGAAATTAAAGGAATTCATTATGTACTCACTGGATGAGGGTAGGGATCGGGTTGCATGATAGAAAGTTTCAAGTACCTTAAGGGCATGAACAAGGTGTTGGGGGGGGCAACATCTTCCAATTTAGGAGGAGTACAAGAACGAGGGGGCATGATATGAAATTGGAAGTGGCAGGTTAAGGGGAAATTTGAAGACGTTTTTCTTAACGGAGATGGTGGTGGACACATGGAATGGACTGCCACAGGAGGTGGTGGGAGCAACCACAGTGGAGGGATTTAAACATGTCTGGGACATACATTTATTTGATTTCGCATTTGGAGAGGATAGTTAGCCATACATATGCTGTTTTTTTTCTTGAGTGTTTTAATTATTTGTTGAGCATTTTAAATTGTAAATGTGCTTTGATTTAAGAAAAGTGCATTATAAATGAAAAATGATTTTGATTGATTGATTGATTGACAGGCATGGGGGAATCTTAGAGGCAGGAAGGAGTGCTGAAAAGCCATTGACCAGGTAGGGTCAGAGGCCGTAGACAAGTGTAGAGCATATGGGCAAACTGGATGGTCCTAGCAGTCCTTATCTGCTGACAATGTCTATGTTTCCATGTAGTAAATCTCCTGAAATCTATAAACAAATCACATGGTGTCACTTCACTAGTTGGTACAAATGTTAATCCCTTTTCTACTTCCCTGGTTTCAGTATCACATAGTCCTCTGTCAGACAAGTTTATGACATTGATTTCTCTTTCCGGGTTCTGTCCCCCCTCCCCATTGCCAGTCCTTTGCGTGTTTGTTCTTTTCTTTCCTCCATGGTGGTCCTTTTTGCACGTGCGCCCCCTGGTGGTGGTTTCGAGTTCTGAAAGCTCACAGTCCTGGGTGTTCTGAGGTTCATGCGTGGGCCTGTGTCTGGTTGTATTGGGTCCTCCTCCTCGAAAAAATCCTCTGGGACTTCACTATCCGATCCACTTGTGGACATGTAGATGGATGAGGAAGGGATAGGTGTCTTTAGAAGTGACTTGGGCTGGTTCTGCTGTGTTTGACTCTTGTTCCACTACCTGTAGTTTCTTTTTCTATTTTTATTATTCTTTGGCCATGAAAAGACCTGTCCCAATACATAATTAAACTTCTTGGCACCCTCCCAACTTTTAAACCAACCTCCAGATAGCTCCAATGCCAGAAATGGCATTTAGCCTTCAATTATATTTTTTCAAGTTGGTAAAAGGCTCCCTCTATATCGACAGTCTCTTCCCTTCCTTCATTGTTACTCTCATTAGTATTGCTGTTCAGCGTAAAAGATGTTCCGTCTTCACACAAAAAAAACAAACAAAAAAAAAAAACCTCCTCACCTTGTTCGCTGAAAAGCAGGTCTTGCAAAGCACTATGTTGATTCCTGTTGAAATCCGGTATGCCAGTCTTAAAAGCTTCTTGTGATGTCCTTTAGTGTTTGTTAGCAACTACTTATCGATCAGACTTTAGTTATTTCTTTGTGTGTCAACAGTCGAGCATAGGAGCGGACCAATCCTGTGTGTTTCCAAAGATTAACTTGCCCAAAAAAATGGCAGTATTACCACAGCCGTAGTTAGACAGGAATGGACTCAGTCCTGAAAACGTACCATGGGGTGAGCTGGCAAAAAAACATATGTAATCCCCATACAAATGGGGGTCCCAAAAAGTCTTACTTGAGCTTGCCTAAATGCTCACTGACAGGCTGGTGTCCTGCATTTTAGCAGTTTAAATGTGATTGCCAGAGAATGCCTGTATAGCCTCTGTGTACTGTCTCTTGAAGAGCTGCCTGGATTGCAGTTACAAGTAATCTGAGAGGAGCTCTGTTAAAAGATGTAACTATTTGCTGAAAATCATTTAGAGTGATAATGATAATATAGTTTGTCTAACCTGCCTTCTTTGCAGCAAGGACTGTTTTGTTTACCTCCACTATCTTGGTCCTGGACTGTGAATTGAACCAATCAGTACTGGTGGGACCTAAAATGGAGCCGGACTACAGGAGCTGTCTGGAGTCAAAATCTGTCGGAATTGTAGTTTGGGGCTTTTTGTGCCTTTTTTCACCTGAAGGGAGAGCCTTTGTTGTGGCTGACAGGAGGATCAGCCAACCAAACCTTTTGGATCTTGGAAAATTTCCCAGGCTGCTGTAGCTAGTTTCAGTTTTGAGCTGAGAAGTGAAGAAGTAACAGCTCAAGTGATTTTGAGCAGCAGTTCTGTGTAGTTTTGCATGGGAGAACTGTGAAAGGGCTGAGTTTGGGCCTGCCTATCTTCCTGCTGTCCCTGAGAGGGAAAATAGAATTTATTAGGACTGAATCCGAGTTGGGAGGACTGTTTAAGCCACTGGACTGTGACCAGGCTTTAACTTGAAGAAGACCGAAGATTTGCTGAATGCGATCGGCCTGTCAGGATTTCCAGCTGCTTTTGAATCCCTGGTTTGTGCAGAAACTTTGCGATCATGACCGGTGAGCGGTTTGCCTGGTACAGTAGAATTTCCTTACATGTAAATGTGCTGTGTATTGAAAATGGGTCGTTATTTGGTTCCCCACTGTGTGAACTGTGTTCTGCTTGCTTGTACTGTAGAATCCTTTACATGTAAATGTGCTGTGTATTGAAAGTGGGTCGTGATTTGGTTCCCCACTGTGTGAACTGTGTTCTGCTTGCTGGAAGCTTTATCCAGCCTAATCGGACTGAATCCACGTTCATCTCCATTTGGCCTGGGCCATGCTAAGCTGGCCCTGCCAGACTACACCACTGCACAGAGACAGCCACCGACGAGAGACCTGCCTGGGGATCAGCCCCCTGCTCCACGCTTGAAGAGGAACGACGCCTCAGCGAATCGTGTGGGTCCTGCTTCTCCTGGCACTCCAGATTAACCACCTGCTGTCTCAATTTTTGTCCAGCCTGTGTCCAGTCTTGGGTATAGTGAGCAATCGTCAGGGTAGCTACCTGCAACAACAGCCTAATCTAAAAGTGTGTCATCTGATTGTCTTGTTTTCTTTTCACGAACTGAGTCCGGATTACAAATAGTGTGTGTTGTGCATGTTGTTTTCTTCCATCACAGGGCCCCAACCAGCTGCAACGTTCCTGGCTAGCCCACCATTCTCCATCTGGGTACCCAGAGTGTGTGACTGTTTATGGACTCTGAAGTGCATGCATAACTGTTTGATTGTTAGAGCCTTTAAGCAAATTAACTTGATTATGCCCCTCCCTTGTTCAAGTCTCTTAAATCAGGTCTAACTCTTTTTTGCATTTATCCTGACTGTGTTTTTAGTTTGTGCAAGAGTACTGCACTGCTGTTATTTGCTGTGTATAACCTTGTTTTACAGGGGGGTCCCCAGGGCCGAGCCAGAGGAAAGCCCTGGTGGTAAGTGCAAACAGTGTGGGTATTTGTGTGGTGTATCAGGGGTATTGTGAAAGTGATTATTGTGTATTGTTCCGGCCACTAGTACGGAAAGAGGGAGGTTACAGTGTCAGTGGTCACCATGGGTGCAGAGGGGCCAGAAGTATAGAGGATGGTGTCATCTGTATAAAGGTGTGTTTGGGAGGAAGAGCATACAAGAGGGAGATCATTTAGAAAGATGGATGAGGATGGGGCTTAGAATAGATCCTTGGGGGACACCTGCCAGTACTGGGGGGATGGAAGGATTCTGCAGTCTGGACACACTGGGAGGGACCAGAGAGGTAGGACTGGAACCATTCAACTGAGGGAGGGGAAAGGCCAGCATGTTCAAGTTTAGTGAGGAGGAGAGGATGGGAGATGGAATCAAAGGCCTTGGCTAGGTCTGTGAATATGGCAGAGGTGAGGTGGCCTTTGTCCATGCCTGTAAGATTGGCATCATTGATGCAGAGAAGGGAGGAGGGAGGAGATAGTTGAATGATTTTTCTGAAAGTCGGACTGTTAGGGAGACAGAAAATTTGTGGAGGTGACGTAGTGGGTGAGTCTGGATAGGACTAGGGAGTCCTGGAGCTTGGCTAGTACAGAAAGGAGGAATATGGAGCAGTAATTTTGTGGATAGGAGTGGTTGCCACCTCTGTGAAGTGGGATCACTTTTGCAGATTTCCAGGCCTGTGATACTGTGCTGTGAGAGGAGAACTTTAGCAGATGGGACAGGGGATGGGCAATGGCTGGCACTGAGATATGAAGTAGGAGTGGGTTGAGTTCATCAGGGCTGGATTTGTGGGGATTTAGTGCTTAAAGGGAATGTAGCACCTCTTGGGCTGTGATATGTGAGAGATTGAATTCATTCGGTGATGGTGGAGTGTGTAAGGGAGTAGGGGGGGCTTACAGGGGTGGAGGGTAGGGCACAGGTCATGAAAAATGTGTTTAGGATAGATGCAAGGATGAAGGGGTCAGAGACCAATTTGTTGTTGATGAGCAGGAAGGGGGAGGTACACATCGATAGGGGGTTAAAAAAGGAAGAGAGTGTATGCCAGAATTTATGTGGAGAGTTAAGGTTTTCCTTTGTCTCCTTATACCTCTTGAATCCTAACTTTTTTGCCAGTACTATCCATCAACCATCCCAGCAACCTGTTTTGAGAACCATAGCAGTCTCTTTTCTCTCTTGCTTTTGCTTACTTGCCTGACGCAGAGGTTTGTTGCCTTCACTATGGCCCCTTTTAGTTTCACCCACTGTTCCTCCACTCCACCCAGTCCCCCCCTCCACCAGGGCATCCCTGAGGCATTCTGCCATCTTTGTAAAGTTCATCCTTCTGAAGCCCAGGACTCTCACCTCTGCGTGGTTCGATTCTGCCACAGTACTTATATTGAACCACACCATACAGTGATCACTGGTCCCCAGGTGGTCACCCACTGTGACGTCTGCAACACTGTCTCATTGGTGAGTACAAGGCCCAATATAGCTTCCTCATGAGTGGGCTTTTTTACTACAGTAGTTGCCTGAGGAACACCCCCTGCAGGGAGTCCAGGATGACCCTGCTCCTAACTGAAACTCTAGCTGGGATACTCCAATCTGCATCTGGCAGACTGAAGTCCCCCACCACCAGCACATCCCCCTTAGCCTCCCCCCCCCCCCGTGCTGGAGGTCTGTAGATCATGCCAGTGCAAATAGTGGCTCCATTCTCTGTCTCTAGGCTGACCCACAGTGCATACGCCCCTCCCTGTATTCCCTGTATTTCTGTTGCTTTTATGCTATCCCTCATGTAAAGAGCCACTCCCCCCTCCTCCTTTACCCATCCTGTCCTTCTTGAACAGAGTGTAGCCTGGTATGGCTATATCCCAGTCATGTTTCTCATTTCACCATGACTCAGTAATGGTGACGATGTCCAGGTCAGCCTGTGCCATAATGGCTTCTAGGTTCAGGATGTTATTTCCCAGACTTCAAACATTTGAGCACATGGCCTTCCAAATTCTGCTACCACCCTTCTTGTCAGCCCCCCTTTTTCCTTTTTGCCTACTCTCCTTATCCCATCTGCCTTCATTCTCATCCCTCTTCATTTCTACCATTCTGCTTTTCCTGTTATTAGGTACCCTTGTGGGTTCCCCTCCCTTAGGGTTCTCCCTACTGACTACTTCAGCTTGAGGTGGGGGGGGGGACAGTTTATGTCTTCCTGCTTTCTGAAAATACTAATATACACACCATGCTGGCAGGATAGAGCACAGGGTTGTTAAGAAATAGTCTTAAATGGGGATTCTGGAGCTGTAGATGGTGAGCTTGGAGCAGTCACTTTTTCCCAGCTGGGATACATCCATGGTATAAGATCAAGGCAAAAATTGACTTTTTTGCACCCTGGCAACTGGTGGATGGATACCAGGTCAGCTCTTTCGAGGACTGTCAGAAGCTCTTTCATTGAACAGCAGCTGATCATACTAACATACTAATTGCCAGCAGATTAGGCCTTACGGTCTATCGAGTCTGCTCGAACCTCAGATACCTAGTTGGGTGCTGAGGCCCTCCCTCCCTTGTGTTCCAGAAACCCCTATCATCCATCCCCACCCCCCTGGGTCAGGCCATCATCTGATACATCCGCTTTCTGTGTCTGTCCCACCCTCTCTTGAAGCCCTCCACTGTGGATCCCTGAAACAGCTCACCAGGCAGCGTATTCCAAGGGTCCACCACCCTCTCAGTGAAAAATCTCCTCCTCTTTTCCCCCCTCACCCTTCCACCTTTCAACTTCAAACCATGCCCTCTGGTGATACCTCCCTGCTTTAGTCTAAAGATCCCCTCCATGTTTACCCTATTTATTCCCCTGAGGTACTTGAAGACCTCAATCATGTCCCCCCTGTCTCTCCTCTCCTCTCCTCCAATGAAAACAGGCAGAGCTCCTCAAGTCTGTCCTCATACGTCAAATCCCCTAGTCCTCGTATCATCTTAGTTGCCCTCCTCTGTACCCTCTCCAGGAGCTGTATGTCCCTCTTCAAGTGTGGTCTCCAGTACTGTACACAGTACTCAAGGTGGGTCTAACCAGTCCATTGTACAGTGGCAGAATCACTTCCCTGCTCCTAGAGGTGATCCCCCTTACGATGCATCCCAACATCCTGTTTGCCTTGCTAGCCACTCTCCTGCACTGCTTAGAGTTATTCATACATGCATCCACCATGACCCCTAGGTCTTTTTCTCCCTGTTGAGGCCTCCAGCACCTCCCCTCCCAGGGTGTACCTGTGTTTAGGTTTCCCCACCCAAGATGTAACACCTTGCACTTGGTGATATTGAAATTGAATTTCCATGTGTAAGTCCAGCTTTCCAGGGTGTCCAGGTCCCCTTGCAGTACCAACCTCCCCTCTTCCACCTCAACTACTGCTCCCATCTTGGAGTCATTAGCGAAGAGACTCATTTCACACCCTATTCCCTCCCTGATGTCCAATATGTATGAATTAAACAGGATCGGACCCAGGACTGAGCCCTGTGGTACCCCACTACTGAATCTCTAGGGTTCGGAGAGCTCCCCACCCGACCACTACTCTCGGGTGTGTCCAGCTAGCCAGTTTTCAATCCATCTGACCATCAAAGGCCTACTCCCAACCCCATCAGTTTCTCCACCAGACCATTGTGTGGGACAGAGTCAAACGCCTTGCTGAAGTCCAAGAATAATACATCCACAGGATTTCCCCTGTCCAGTTCTGATGTTACCCATTCATAGAACTCCACACGATTTGTTTGACATGATCTACCTGGCACAAACCCATGTTGCTGACTATCCAGACCTCCCACCTCCTCCAAGTACACCCCCAATCGTTCCTTTAGTATACTCTCCATTAATTTTCCCACCACCGAGGTCAAACCGATGGGTCTATAGTTACCAGGTACTTCCCTCGACCACCCTTTATGGATTGGCACCACATGTGCCTCTCGCCAATCCCTAGGTACCCTCCCTGTCTCAAGCGACCTGTTGAAGAGCTCCACCAGGGGTACAGCCAGTATGTCCACCAATTCCCATAGTACTCTCTGATAAATGCCATCTGGCCCAGGAGATTTATCTTTCTTTAGGGCCTTGAGGGCTAACCACACCCTTTCAGTGATTGCTTTTTCTTTTTCCAGCTTAGGGTCTATATTAACAATACTAGGCAATGGAGGGGTGACTTTGAGGTGAATGAGGAGGTTGAAGGAGTTGAACATGTACTCACTGGAGGAGAGGAGAGACAGGGGTGACATGATTGAAACCTTTAAATACATGAAAGGAATAAACAAGACAGGTACAGAGGGGCTGTTCAAAGTAAGGGTGGGGAGGGCCACCAGGGGCCATGATATGAGACTGGAGCGAGGAAGGTTCAGGAGGGAGATGAGGAGACACTTTTTTACAGAGAGGGTGGTGGCTGGGTGGAATGTGTTACCTGCTGAAGTGGTATGCAGTAGAACAGTGGACTGCTTCAAACGAGGATGGGACAGGATAAGGGGGAGGGTTAATGAAGAGGAAGGGTGGAAGGGAGGGGCAGCTGCAGAATAAGGGGTGCTAGCTGCACATTCGAGCAGACTTGGTAGACCTCTAGGCCTTTATCTGCTGGCAAATTTCATATGTTCATATATGTTCATATGAGTTGGACTGAAGTATTTTTCTTCTTATTTGGAATGCTTCCTCAGTTGAGGGTCTAATTTCACAACTGTATGTCTTTCTTTTGAACTTAGGTACCTCCACAGACTATGTTATACTAAGATGGGCGATAGATTTGGGTATTCCTGTACTGATTAAATTGTGGCCTGTGGTGTGGGAGGGATGCGTAGTACCTCCTCATCTCCTCTTTGGAGGGGATTTATATGGAAGGTTTGGAGCAGATATTTCTTAGTACCATTATTTCAAAGCAAGTGGGACCCAAATGTAAAGTCCACTCATGCTCATATATTTTGGGGCTGTCCAAACTTTGGGAGTTCTGGCAGGGGTCCAAGACACTATAGCCAGGATATTAAGCTTCACACCTCCCTTGACAAAGTTAAAGTTACTTTTGGGGGTTCTCCCACGAACCCTGTGATGCAGAAAGGGCTTATACTTGTAGCATGTCCTGCTGGTGGCAGAAACGAAGGCAGTCACTAGGACATGGTTAGAGGTTGTTAGAAAATGGGTTGAAAAATCCTGGTCTCCAATTGCTCAGCATCTCATCTAGGGGTTCATTTATGTGCCAACAGAGACCAGGTTAAAAGAAGTTCAGTGCCAACATGACTTTTTGCACAGTAAATTGCTGAGCGGTTGGCAGCATTTAAAAAAATTAATGACAGGCATTTTTTTTTCCCTTAGCCAAATACCCCCCCCCCCAAAACACGCACCATAACATTAAAAAAATAAATGACTAAAATGGTATCCAATGGATTTGAGCATGTTCACTCCTGGTCTGCTAATTGCGCTTACTACTGACCACTCAACTGTGACCGCACTTCTGGATTCACCTACTGCGCTCACAGTGCTTAATAACTAATATCCTCTACTCATGCAGGAAGAACAGGGAACAATAAAAAAAAAAGGAAAGGTAGGGGTTGGGGAGACAAAGATGAAAATGAAACGAGGGGGGCAGGACATTCAACACAGTGGGTTTAAAAAAAAACAGACTGTTGATCCCAGCAGCACCCTCTGCTACCAAAGGCAGCAATGGAGGGACTACTTAACACAAAAGTTTTTTTTTTTCATTCATTTCTTTTAACTTTTTTTAAACTTTTTTAATGCAACTTAACCATTTTCTAAGTGCAATAATACCCTACAGGGTGGGTGACATGGGCTATACCTGACCTTCCAGGGGCTATAAGACCCTGTTCCAGTGGTGGCAGGCCTCATTCTACCCCTGGACAGTCTGTTATATAGCCTAATATCACTCACCCTGTTGGATATTATTGCTATCATCCCCCAACCTGAGAGGGGTAAAGGGAGATAGTTTTACAGATTCAGAAGATGGAAAGAGTTACCTTTTTGGTACAGCACAGCAGCAAATGCCTGCCTTCCAAAATAGATGGAGCAGGTGGGAGATGTTCAGCCTATCTGGCAATGAGTCAGAATCCTCCATGTCAGATAATCTGTTGGGGATGAAATGTTGTACTTGTACATGCAAGTGATACATATGGGGGTATCTGCCTTACTTGCAAATTGGTGCACATTGCAATTATTCAATTATGTAATATTGTGGTTCCTGGGCTATGGAAAGTTGTTATAATGACTTATGCAAATGCTTTTTTAGCACTGTATTTTTATTTTTATTGTGTTTTATTTTATTTCTATTGTGCATTGCAAGTTTTAACATCTCCTGATTACTGCTGTATAATTGTATAGCCTTGTAAGTTTTTTTCAAGATGCTATAATAAAGTGAAGTATAAAAAAATACTCTACCACTGTAGCAGCTGAGCTCTGATGTCAGCTGCAGGGGATTCTGGGATTTGTAGTTACTAATACAGAAAGTGTCAGCAAAATCAGTTTGATACAATCTACTACACTGCAGTAACCAAAAAAATGTTATGCACAAAATGTTCAAATTGAGACCAACACCACACTTAGGTGTGGGTCTCTTAGTGCTGACAGTTCCCCTTTAAACACAGTGGGAGCTTCCTTACAGCTGTCTTTGGGTTCCCGTTGTTGAAGTGATGCAGGCCTGTAACTTTTATTTCCCCAAACCCCACAGACCATGTAATTGTGTAGATGGTGTTTTTTTTTTTATCCTCTAAAAGTGAATTATTTCTAATCCCACTGAATGGCTCACTTGCAATAATTCCAGCCAGTTGTAATTTCCTGAGGCAGGGTGAGCCCTGAAGTTACTCAGTGTTCCTCAAATGGATGGCTCAGAGTGTCTCTGCAAGCTACTGGCACTAAAGCCTCCTGTGGTACCTCTGGTTCTGGCTGGCTTCCTCCTCCCTCGGGGCTTGCTTCTCTGTTTCCGCCAGGACTGGTCACTGCTCTCCCATTCTTTCTCTCTCTCTCACAACCATGACTGGTCCAGAAGCAAATGGTTTGATACCTTTTATTGGACCAACATAAATGTTACAAAAAGAAAACAATGTCTAAGCTTTCAGACCAACCAAGTCCTTCCTCGGAGACTTATGACAATTGTTCAGAGAGTCACAATCTCTTAACACCAAGATCATACAGAAAAAAACAGAAAAAATGTTCATGGGTTAGAAGTACCTATTTCAAAACAATCACAAATTTAAATGGAATGAATAGCATACCTCTAGCTTGCTATTACTGAGAATCTTTTCAAGGTCAAGCCCATAGATAAGCTGAACACTCAAGCAGGCAAAATCTGTAACTGAAATTATTAATGAATGTATTAGTGTGTTAGGAGAATACATTCAGAACTAAAAGCAAGATGCTTAGATTTAATATCACAAATGTCCAAGTTAAAACTTGATAGTATAATATGATAAAAAAGCTGTGCAGCAGAAATATATGTATGGTAATAAGAGGGGAATAAGAAAAATGTACCTTGTATGAACAACTATTTAAAACGTTAATACAGAATTAACCTTAGCTGGAGATATTTTCTAAACTATACTCACAACCAGTTAACACACTCCATAAACATTAAAATCTACAGTGTTGTAATAGTATTTTTAACAAGATAATATCAATTGTCAGTATTATTGCCAAATAAAAATACAATAAAAAATAAATCTTACAAGGACCACCTAGGAAATGAGTTCATGCATCCTAACATGTTCAAAGTTCAGTAATTCATATTGGAATTCATACTGGAATTTTTAAGACAGCCAGAAGGCAAAGCCCATGTAGGTTGTCCCCACCATATCAATGGAGGCAACCTAGGTTACCAACCATAATATACCGATCCAAGCTTGTTTTGAACACATTAAAGCTAAATGCCTCCACTACATTTGTTGGTAGCTTGTTCCACAGCTTAATTACTCTACACTTAAAACTATACTTCCATATAGCTGTCTTACATTTCTCTCCTTCTAACTGCAGACTATGCCCTCTTAAATCATAATTAGATTCCTTAAATTTTAATCCTAAATCCCTCCTTAAGTCTTCCTGTTTTAGTACATTGTACAATAACAATAAATCACCCCTAGCATGTCTAATATCCTGTGGCCACAATCCCAGCATAGTTAACCTATCTTCATATGGCTTTTCCCTAACCCCAGATATCAGTTTGGTAAAAGATCTTTGTGGCGTCTCAACCATAATTATGTCCTTCTTCAAGTAAGGACTCCAAGTAGCAGAGCAGTAATCCAAGCATGGTCTTGTATAGGATTTAACTAGTGGAAGAAGCACCCCTTCATTTCTTGATTGAAACCCTCTTCTAATACAATTTACCAATTGCACTGCTTTGTTTGCAACAAATTTACTGTGGGTCCCACTTTTCATATTATACCAGATATATATGCCCAAGTCCCTCTCACAATCCGAATCTTTTAACCTTGCTCCTTGAATATAATAATCTTGCTGAATATTACCTCTCCCCAAATGCGTTACAATACACTTGTCCAAGTTAAATCTCATTTTATTATTTACTGCCCATTCAGAGATGTATATCAAATCCTGACCAAAGATAAGTCTATCCTCAAAGGTGTCCGCCACCCCTCCCAGTTTTACATCATCTGTAAATTTAACTGACTTGTTTCCACTTGTTATGTTTAGGTGGCTAATAAAAATGCTAAACAGCAGGGGTCCCAGCACCGACCCCTATGGCACTCTTATCACCCCCACCTCTCCTGACAAATGACCTTGTAGCCTCACTGCTGAGTTCTATCCAGCAGCCAGTGTTTAATCCACCTAACAAGCTGGTATCAATTCCTATACTAGTGAGTTTTAAGATTACTATCCTGTGTGGGACTATATCAATACCCTACTAAAATCTAACATCACCATTTCCACTTTTCTTCCTTCATCTATACATTTACCGACATAGTTATGAAAGCTAACTAGATTAGTCTCACACGATCTATTCTTTACAAAACCATGTTGAGTTTTATCTGCTAACCCTTTTTCTGTAAGATAGTTTGTAATCTCTTCACTAAGGATCCCCTCAATTATTTTACCAATTATCAAGGTCAAACTCATTGGTCCTACTCCCCTTCTTAAATATTGGCATCACATATGCAGTTCTCCACTCCCTTGGTACATAACCTTCATTCAATGATTTTTGTCCTATTAGGGTGATTGCTGGTGCCAGGTCTTCTCCAAGTTCCTTTATAAATTTGGGATGTATTCCATCCAGTCCAGCAGCTGTATCAGCTTTAAGTGACCTTATTCTTTTAAGTACTTTATCCACTGTTATTAGTTTATTTTGATCTAGTTTTCCTGTTTCAATCAACCAGTTTTCCATACTGTAGTCTTGCTTGGTAAACACTCTACTAAAAGATCTACTGAATTGACTGGCCATGTCATCTGATTTAGAGCTCAATGCTCCACCAATATTTAAGGGGCCCACTGTACTATTACTCCCCTTCTTATTATGGACGAATGCATAAAAACTTTTAATATTGCTTTTTGACATAGCTAGCCTAAATTCTAGCTGTTGCTTTGCTTTCTTTATTTCAATTTTTTAGAAGCCTTAATGTCTGCTTATATCTATTCCTACTATCCCTAGTTTTCAATCTTTTCATTTTTCCAAACAGCAATCTCTTCTTTTTATATAATTTGATTATCTTATTGTTAATCCAAGGTGATTTTTTCCCCCTACAATTATATGCATGCATTTTTGGAGTATGGCTGTTTACCAACTCGTTTATCATTTTAACAAACTCCCAGGATTCTTTAGTAGATAACCCATCCATTATAGTATTCCAATCAATTCCATCCAGCTTTTCCCTTATTGCACTATAGTTACCTCTGTTATATATGACTTGGATTGTTTTACCCTTGATTGATTTATTTGTCTTATTTATTATGAAGGTAATATTGCAATGGTCACTTGTACCTATCGGGGGACCAATATTTACATGTTGGATATCATCCGGAATATTAGTAAGCACCACATCCAAGATGTTTTCTCCTCTAGTGGCATCATATACACACTGCTGTATTCCTGCTGATATTAATTCTTCTTGTATCCTAGCTGCCAATGAGTTATTTGTGTTACTCTTACTCCAAACAATCTCTGGAATGTTTAAATCTCCCATTAATATGTCAGAATCCTCTGCTAAATTACAACATGTTCAATAAATGCTTCTGTATCCCTCATAATAGTATCAGTTGGCCTATAGAATACCATCAATTTAAATTTCTTCCCCTTCAACCCCAGCAAATCTACACTAATGTCCTCAATACTACCAAAATCATTACTACCACTATTTACTAAATACTCCATCCCTTCTCTGATAAACAGAGCAACTCCCCCCTCTTCTCCTATCTGACCTATTATTATTTAGTAGACAATATCCGGGGACATGCTGGTTCCAAGCAGTATCCGTGTTCCACCTTGTTTCCACTACCCCTATAATCCCTATCTCATCTTTTTCCAATAGTATCTCTAATTCAGCCATATTCTCTTTGTTCAAACTCCTGGCATTAAAAAACATCACCTTGGTTGATGTATTCTTATTCCTTTTTATATAACTAGGTGAACTAGCTTGTTTATTAGCATCATTTGTGCCCCGTTTATCTAGTTTAAACATTTATCAATTTCATGGTGTAACCTTGTTCCCAAAATTCTGCTCCCCCAAAATTTAAATGGAGCCCATCCCTACAAAATAACTAATTTTCATTATGAAATGTATCCCAATGTTTGATGAATAGATACCCATTTGCCTTTGTCCATCTATTCAGCCACACATTTGCTAAAGCTATTTTCTTGTGCTTATACACCAATGCTATTGGTTCAGGTATTATTTCTGAGATCAAGATCTCACAGCCCTTCTCTGTTAGTTTCTCAGTTAATTTTGAGAAATCCTTCTGAAATAAGGGTAGTGATTTCTTAACGAAGTCATTAATGCCCACATGTACTACTGCTATGGGATTTGATCCTACCCCATCAAATATATTATCGACCATATTGTACAGATCTAAGGCTCCTGGACCAGAAAAACTGCTGACCATATTATTTTCTTTGTCTCTGTCTTACAAATGTATTGGTCTGTATATGTAATACTAAAGTCCCCAATTACTGTAACTTGTCTTGGGTCCCGAGCTATTTGATCTTCCTGAGGAACCATGCTAAAAGCATTTTCTGTCTCCTCCGTTTGGGGGTACTGTGAATCTTCTGAAATACTGTAACTGTTTGCTAAAGGGGTCACAAAAGTCGTTCTTCTGTCCCTTACCCCCCTTTTCCCCTTGACCTTGATCTTTTCGAATCAATCCCAATGAACTTGTCTCCTCGTTAGTGATTCCCTCGTCTCTTGCAAGATTGTCTGGGACTGGTTTTAGTGGGCTTCTTCCTCTGCACTTTCGTTTTACAGCTATGACCTCACTCCATTCATTATTTTCATTTTCAATTAAACCACAATATTTCTTTCTTTTCCCCATCCTTCTACTGTTCCACTACCCTCCTTAGACGTGTTAATTTTATTTAAACTAGACAGAGTTCTTAGTTTCACAGTTAATTCCAGCTACGTTCTAGTATCTCTAACCTCTCAGTGAACTGGTGTAAATTGTGTTGTAATTCCTGATTTAATATACATTTCTCACATGCATACTCTATATAATCTGTTCCTTCATCAGCCATTTTATACATACAGCAACATCTACATTTCACAACTAGATCTCCATCCACAGTTAATACAGAGTCAGCCATTATATCGCTGATTGTATACTCTAACAGTTGCAGGCAGAAATGCTTTGTACGGCTACTCACAACTGCTCCTATCATTTGTATCAGCCAGCAATCCTTTTCCACCCTCTCCCCACAAACATGCACTAGACGCGCATGTCTCTGCGTGTCTCTGCTTCCACCTCGCTTTAGTGGCATAATTTAGCGTGTCCATGACCCAGAAGAAGCGTGGGTCTCAGCACACACAGTGCCCCAATCAATAGTTTTTATTACACTTCCACCACTGCCGTTTTGTCTGTGGGAAAGAGTTTAATAGCCTGCTACCTCCACTACAGAAAAAAAATAGATTTGTAGCTCCCTGTCATCAGCCATTTTATACATACAGCAACATCTACATGGACTTTGACAGCAGATAAGGACTGCTTGGCCCATCTAGTCTGCCCATTTCCCTACCTACAAGATAGGCCTCAGATCCTAGTTAACCAACAGCCTATTTCTTTCTACCCCCCACAAGAATTACCTTATGTCTGTCCCATGCATTTTTGAATTCTCCCACAGTTTTAGACACCACAACCTCCTCAGGAAGGCTGTTCCATGCATCCACTACCCTCTCTGTGAAATAATACTTCCTCACATTGCCCCTGAAATACCCCCCTCTATCTTTAAATTGTGTCCCCTTGTTCTTGCACGTCTCTTTTTCTGAAAGATGCTACCCTCTTGGACTTTGTTGATTCCACTGAGGTACTTAAAAGTTTCTATCATGTCCCCCATCTCCCTTCTTTCCTCAAGGGTATACATATTAAGCTCCTTTAGTCTCTCCTCGTACGGCTTCTCTTGCAGACCCTGCACCATTTTAGTTGCCCTCCTCTGGACTGCCTTTATCTTGTCTATGTCCTTGCGGAGATGGGGTCTCCAGAACTGGATGCAGTACTCCAGATGGAGTCTCACCAACTGTCTGTACAGAGGGATAACAACTTCCTATTTTCTGCTGTTGATGCCTCTCCCTATGCATCCCAATATACTCCCAGCCCTCCCTACTGCCTTCTCACATTGCTTGCTAACTTTAAGGTCATCTGATATGATTACCCCCAGGTCCCTTTCCTTTTTTGTTGTTGTTACTACCTCCCCCCATTGTGTATTCTTCCCCTGGGTTCTTGTTTCCCAGGTGCATTATTTTGCACTTCTTTGCATTGAATCCTAGTTGCCATACTTCTGACCATTCCTCCAACCTTGCCAAGTCCCTTCTCATCCTTTCCATGCCTCCTTGTGTATCAACCCTGTTGCAGATCTTTGTGTCATCTGCAAAGAGGCATACTTTTCCTTCCAGTCCCTCTGCAATGTCACTTATGAAGACATTAAAAAGGACTGGACCCATACTGAACCCTGCAGTACCCCACTAGTAACCCCTCTTTCTTCAGAGTGGACTCCATTTATAATTTCCTTCTGTGTCCTGTTGTCCAGCCAATGTTTTACCCAGGCTACCCACTCCCAGGCTGGTTAATTTGACTATTAATCTTTTGTGTGGGACTGTGTCAAATACCTTGCTAAAGTCTAGGTAGGCCATGTCCACAGCCCCTCCCTGGTCTACTACTTTGGTCACCCAGTCAAAGAAATCTATTAGATTTGTCTGACATGACCTTCCCGCTGTGAACCCATGCTGCCTTGGGTCCTGTGCCCCACTGGCCTCTAGGCACTCAACAATTCTTTCCTTCACAAGTGACTCCATCACTTTCCCTACCACAGAGGTCAAACTGACAGGTCTGTAGTTTCCTGCCTCTGTCTTGGTCCCACTTTTGTGAAGGGGAATCACATCCGCCTGCCTCCAGTCCTCGGGTACCACACCATCCTCCCATGATTTATTAAAAAGAGTAGCCAGTGGTTTCACTAGTTCCCCCCTTAATTCTTTTAGAATTCTGGGGTGAATTCCATCAGGCCCCATTACTTTGTCCACCTTCAGTTTTAGGAGTTCTTGCAGAACCCTTTCTTCTGTGAAAGGACTGGGATCGACCCTCCTATCAAGAGTGCTTCTGTTAATTGGATTAGGCACTTCCTCTCCTCTTTTGTGAATACTGAGCAGAAATATTCGTTCAGTATCCCTGCTTTTTCACTGTCCCCCTCTGCCCACCCACCGTTCATTCTATTCAGCCTCACTATCCCTCCCTTTGTCTTTCTATGCTCGCTGATGTACCTATAAAAGGTTTTATCCCCCTTCTTAACCGAGTAGGCTATCTTTTCCTCAGTTTGGGCCTTTGCTATTCTGACTTCCCTCCCTGCTTCCTTCTGCCTTAACTGGTACAGTTCTCTGTCCTGCTCCTTCTGTGTTTGCTTATACTTCCGGAATGCTATCTTTTTCTTCCTGACATTCACAGCCACCAATTTTGAGAAACATAGTGGCTTTTTCTTTCATTTTGATTTGTTTATTTGCTTCACACAAAGGCTTGTTGCCTCTGTGATGGCAGTTTTGATGATTCCCCATTGTTGCTCCACACCTCCTTCTAGCCTGTTTGCTAGTGCTTTTCTGAGGCACTCTCCCATCTTGCCAAAGTCAGCTCACAAATAGATCTCCATCCACAGTTAATACAGAGTCAGCCATTATATCGCTGATTGTATACTCTAACAGTTGCAGGCAGAAATGCTTTGTATATCTACTCACAACTGCTCCTATCATTTGTATCAGCCAACAATCCTTTTCCACCCTCTCCTCGCAAACACGTGCTAGGCAGCACATGTCTCTACGTGTCTCCACGCTTCGCTCACTTTAGTGGCATAATTTAAGTGTGTCCGTGACCCAGAAGGAGTGTGGGTCTCGGCACATACAGTGCCCCAATCAATAGTTTTTATTACACTTCCACCACTGCCGTTTTGTCTGTGGGAAAGAGTTTAGTAGCCTGCTACTTCCGCTACAGAAAAAAACTAGGTTTGTAGCTCCCTGTAGTCCTGTATAGTCACCTCCTGGTCTACAACTCCCAGCATACTTTCGAGTTGAACAGCCTCACTGCCTAGCATATAATGAGCCATTTGCTAAATGTTAACACACAGCCTGAAAAACAGGAACAGCACACTCTCTGTCCACTATCCCCCGTCTCACCACTTTTGGCGGTCGCAAAGTTCAGACGGCAGCCTTCAAGGTGCTGCTCACTCTAGCGGCATAATTTAAGTGTGTCTGTGACTCAGAAGGAACATGGGTCTCAGCACACACAGTGTCCCAATCAGTAGTTTTTATTACACTTCCACCACTGCCGTTTTGTCTGCGGGAAAGAGTTTAGTAGCCTTCTACCTCCACTACAGAAAAAAAACTAGGTTTACAGCTCCTTGTAGTCCTGTATAGTCACCTCCTGGACTGCAACTCCCAGTATACTTCCGGGTTGAACAGCCTCACTGCCTAGCATATAATAAACCATTTGCTAAAAGTTAGCACACAGTCTTAAAAACAGGAACAGCACACTCTCTGGCCACTATCCCCCATCTCAGTATATAATCAACTATATGTGCAGAAACAGTCTAAAACCCCCATGGAATTAAACTATCCCCCCCCGGGAAAGATAACTAGAAAAGAAAAGTATTCACTATGCATGTGAGTCAAGAGTCCTAACACCCTGTAGCATAATTATGACATGTACCCAAACATAAGCCTCCTAAATATGTAAGCATAACCCCTATCCCTCCACCCCCCCACACACAGCACCCTCCCCACAAAAAAAAATACATTTGTGATTTTTTTAAAATAGGTACTTCTAACCAATGAGAATTTTCTGTGTTTTTTTTATGTATGATCTGGGTGTTAATAGATTGTGACTCTCTGAACAATTGTCATAAGTCTCTAAGGACTTGGTTGGTCCAAAGGCTTAGACATTGTTTTCTTTTTATAATATCTATGTTGGTCCAATAAAAGGTATCAAACCATTTGCTTCTGGATCTGTTCTTACAAGGACCAATATGGCAACTAATCTATTTCTGTATGTCTCACATGACTGCTGAGGCTGCAGACCAACCAACATGTCTCAGCTTCCAAACCCTTCAGCAGGTGACAGCCCGACAGCTAGCTGTAGTGCCTGCTATAGGACCTGGATCATAGCCTGTGCTTCAGTCAGTTGCTCTGGGCTGGTTCTTCAGTGCTGTGCTTCTGCTGGCTGGAATGCAGTAACCCTGTCTTCCTTATTTGGAACTCCACAACTTCTTTAGTATTTTTCTCTGGGCCCAAGGCCCAGTGTTGCATAGCTTAACCTCAGCTCCAGCAACAGGTCCTGCCTCATTGAGATCTTTCTCTCTCTCTCTCTCTCTCTCTGACAGAACAGCCTCCATCATATCTCCTCTTTTATCAGCCAGCTCCCATTGGTTCATCTTGCTGTCACTCCAATTCCATGATCTTCAAAGGTCCAAAAGAGGACACCAAAATTACAATCCTTCCTTCTTCCACAGGAGCCTGTTATGAACCTCTGATTGGCTGTCCTGAGGGTCAAGGGTCACAAAGGTAGCACCTGTCCATGCTGTCCATAGGCACTGGCCCCAAAGTTGCAGTTTTGACATGACTTCTGCCCCCAGCTTCTTCACCATCTGAGGTCCATGCTTCATATACAGCTCCAGGGGAGCTTGGTCCACGATCATGGAGGCCCCAATCTTGGCAGACTCCATCTAATTATTCAGTGTCTTATTCATGAGAAACAAGTTTATCCTGTTATAGTTGTCATGGGCTGTCAAGTGGCAAATTAACTCTCTGTCCTGGGCTATCAAGTAGCAAATGAACTCTATTCTCAGGGTTAAATGCTCCCTAAGTGTCTAGGAGCCCATGTTCTCTCTGCAGCTCCTGTAGTGTGAGTCTAGCTTTCAGCTCTTTCTTCTTTTATCATCATCTAGTCTATGTAATATGTCACTTGGGGCTATATTAAAGTCCCCATCAAGGGCTATGTTAGTGGTAATTAACCTTATTAACTTGCTGGCTAAATCTGTGACAAAAACAGTGTCATCTTTATTGGGGTCATACACTAAACCTTTCACCATTGTCTGCCCATGCAGGTCCCCTTTTACCAGTACCTAGAAACTTTTGTTATCTTGGACTGCTTCCTCCACTCGAAATTCTATACTCTTATGGCACATGATGGCTACCCCACTTTGTTTAGAGTTAAATACACAGTAGCATTCTTTCCCCCACCTAACTTCCAAACATTTCTTTTGCCTCCAGTTCTGTATGATGGGTCTCTTGGATATAGGCAATATCCCCATGCATCTTACTTGAGGTATGGGAGAACTTTCATGCTCCTTATAGCATGGCCCAGCCATTTTACATTCCAGCTTATAAACATTGCCCCCTGCTGCTGCGGGGTTGTACTAGTCATGGTTTAGATGATAAAACAGAAAAGGGGCCTAGGACTCCCACCACTCACACACACACACCTCCCTGACCTGTTCTGTTTCGCCCCACCTCCAAACAGAATACCTGTAATACGGGGACACCAATTAACACACACACAAAAATGAAACCATATCCAAAATTAACTTTAAACTATGTGTACTTCAGTACCTTAGGATGAACAGTTTCTTTACCATAGCACACCTCTCTCTCTTATGGTGCCCTGATCTTTCTGGCATTTTGGGCTGTATCTTCTAGGTCAGAAGATCACCCAGCACAAGGTTGTGGTAAAGCCTGGGGTCTCTGCTACCTTGCCCTCCACCTCGAGCTCCCCCCAAAAAATCAATTTTTGCTTAAACAGTATTAGTTGGTACTGTGAAAAAATCAGCAAACTCCAGGAAATCCAATATCCTATTAAGCTTGCTTCTGAATTGGTCCTCACAAAATCAGAACATGAATATCAGAAGTAAACAATGTTCAGGACCCTGTGTGCTGTTTTCACTATCCAAATGCACAGTTTATTTTTCCATAACCATATAATTTTATTTAATTCATTCCACTGTTTCAAGATCATCTAACGATCTCTTCATCAGAGAAATGGTTGTAAATAATATACAAAAATACAATTATTTATCTTGTTTTTCTATATACAAATATTAAAATCATATTTAAAATATTAGATTTCAATTTGAAAATTGAAACTTTTGAGTGGAAAAGCTCCAGAGTACCTTTATAACTAACACAAGGTATGCACTTCTTCTAACTAGCACAGTTTCAATAAACTTCTACAAATCGCTAAGTTCAGCCAAAATAAAAGACACCTGTAACTGTCATTAAGTCTCTTCCTTCCCCATGTGTGCCATATTTATCCACTGGTAAGGTATAATTGATTTGTCATATTAACTGCTTTCCCTTCCTCTTCTACTCCTGGCTTTATCTTTGCTTACGCTCCACTGCTACTCTATCAAATCTCTCCTCCCTCCCATATCAGTTGTAGACTGTTGTTTGTTCTAGCTGCCAAAATACTGTATATTTGATTTGATTTGATTTGATTAAATCAAATCACACCAGTCATCATGTTTCATTTATCAGTATGTGACCTATAAGTCGCTTACCTGTCTCATATCAATGTTTACCACCTGCGGTCAACCTATGTGGTACCCTTGTATGTATATCCAGCCCGTATCATGTAACGTGTATTTCATGTATATACTGTTATTACCTATCTGTGTTTGTACTTTAAGTGTTTATGTCACAGGACCTCCTTGTGAATGAGCTTGCTCAATGGAGCTTTCCTGCAATAAACTTGAAACTTGAACTTCTTCCAGTTTGCTCAGATTTATACAAATACAACTTATTTCAACTTCTTCAGGTATCTAGGTGTAAAAGAAGACATGGGGCCCTATATTCAAAAGTGTGCCCTGCCCACCCCGGCACAAGTCCATTTTGTACATGCAAACTGTTTTTTGTGCAGAAGCCCGATATTCAAAAGCCTGGTTAGCACAGGCAAACAGGGTTTGCACCTAGGCAAACAGTACAGGGGAGCGCAAAGCAAAAGTACGCAAATCAGGGGTCGGGGACCTGAATATCAGTACAGTCCAATATTCAGAGTATTTGCTCCTTGCAAGGGCTCTTTGTGCATTCCCCATGTGTGGAGAAAATATAGCCAACATAACCCTCATCCTTATCTGGTGCAACTCTAGTGTTTGCTGGTAGAAGTGCATTGCCCCCCCAACCCCAAACATGGTAGTCCCTGGTGGTTAGTGGTGCCCCCCAATCCCACCTCCACACATTTGTAATAATGTCCCTGGCATTTAGTGGTGCCCTCCTACCTCCAATCCCACTCCCAGTACCAGACTCAAAGTTCCCTGGTGTCCAGGGGTCCCTCCCCCTGCCCAATCCCCATCCCAAGGTGAAAATAACAATAGATGTACAAGACCTTGGGGTATTAGAAGAAGAAGATGATGACATCATAATAGAAAGTGCAGATAACGGTGGAGGAATAGTAATTATGAATAGAATAGATTATCAGCATGAATGTAATGCACAACTTAATGATGAAACCGACTATGAAAAAAGTAAACTGTATTCCATTCAATATCTTGAGAGAAACTATTAAACAGTTTGTAGAAGAGGCCAAATACAAAAAAATGGATAGAACCATGGGTAGGGGAAGCATTAAAGTGTAAATATCTGAGAATTCCACTTTTCTATGTCTTACCTAAGATACATAACAAATCCAGTGAACCCTCCAGGGAGACTTATAATTTCTGGATGGGGTTCAATTACTGAGCCTATCTCTATTTTTGTAGATTTTCTCTGTAAGTCACTATTAGAGAAATATCAGTCATTTCCCAAAAATTCAAGGCACCTTATTCAGATTCTGGACAACGCCAATAGGGAGGGATGTAATCTTACAGAGGTAATTGTAGTTACCGTTGATGTAAAGAGTCTCTATACTTCCATTCCTCATATTGAATGGTTAGAGGCATTAAAACAAGCCCTATATGATTGAAAAGATTTAAGACTACCTGTGAGTTCATTTTGAAACTGGCAGAACTGTTTCTGCACAATAATTTCTTCAAATTTGAGATTAAAACTTATTTGCAGAAGAAGGGAACAGCAACGGGGGGGGGCAAGTATTGCCCCACATATGCAAACATTTTCATGACAGAGTTTGAAAAGAACTTCATTTTTTCAGAAGAGAAAAATCCATACTTGTCCCACATTAAAATGTGGAAATGCTTCATAGATTACATTTTTCTGTTTTGGGATGGCAGTGTATCAGATTTAAAGAAGTTTTTTGAATGCATAATTAAGTGTCAGAAGGGCTTAGAATTTACCATGGAATACAGTAATGAGCAGATTCCTTATTTGGCTAGTATGGTCATTAAGGAGGGGGATATGATAATTACAGATTTGTACAAAAAAAGATACTGACAGGAATAGGATAACTACAGATTTGTGCAAAAAAGACACTGACAGGAATAGGATAACTACAGATTTGTACAAAAAAGACACCGACAGGAATAGGATAACTACAGATTTGTGCAAAAAAGACACTGACAGGAATAATGATAACTATATATTTGTGCAAAAAAAGACACTGACAGGAATATAACCATAGATTTGTACAAAAAAGACACTGACAGGAATAGGATAACTACAGATTTGTACAAAAAAGACACTGACAGGAATAGGATAACTACAGATTTGTGCAAAAAGGACATTGACAGGAATATAACTACAGATTTGTACAAAAAAGACACTGACAGGAATATGATAACTACAGTTTTGTGCAAAAAAGACACTGACAGGAATATAACTACAGATTTGTACAAAAAAGACACTGACAGGAACAGGATAACTACAGATTTGTACAAAAAAGACACTGACAGGAATAGGATAACTACATATTTGTGCAAAAAGGACACTGACAGGAATATAACTACAGATTTGTGCAAAAATGACACTGACAGGAATAGGATAACTACAGATTTGTACAAAAAAGACACTGACATGAATAGGATAAATACGGATTTGTACAAAAAAAGACACTGACAGGAATAGGATAACTACAGATTTGTACAAAAAAGACACTGACAGGAATAGGATAACTACAGATTTGTACAAAAAAGACACTGACAGGAATAGGATAACCACAGATTTGTGCAAAAAAGACACTGACAGGAATATAACTACAGATTTGTACAAAAAAAGACACTGACAGGAATAGGATAACTACAGATTTGTGCAAAAAAGACACTGACAGGAATATAACTACAGATTTGTACAAAAAAGACACTGACAGGAATAGAATAACTACAGATTTGTGCAAAAAAGACACTGACAGGAATATAACTACAGATTTGTACAAAAAAGACACTGACAGGAATAGAATAACTACAGATTTGTGCAAAAAAGACACTGATAGGAATATAACTACAAATTTGTACAAAAAAAGACACTGACAGGAATATAACTACAGATTTGTACAAAAAAAGACACTGACAGGAATATGATTCTACATGCTAAAAGCTATCATCCAAAAAAAAAAAAAATAATTGAAAGTATCCCTTACAATCAGTTACTAAGATACAAGAGAAACAGTGGAGATGTAAACAAGTATGAAACAAATAAAAAACAACTTGTAAACAAGTTTGAAGACAGGGATATTATAGATGAACAGTGGAGAAAACAGTTCAGGAAGCTGAAGGAAAATCTAGAGAACAACTTTTAAACAGTGTGGCAAAACAAGGGGGCTCAGAACAGATTGTCAATGATTACTACATACCATGACCAGTTTTATAAAGTGAAGGATACTGTCCTTAGACACTGGTGTATTTTACAGAACCTGGAACAAGGGAAAAAACATTTGAACAGAAACCATGGATAACAGCCAGGAGAACTAAGAGCATTAAACAGTGCTTGTTAGTGCAACACTGGAAACCAGCAAAATCCTCCATTCCTTGGCAGGGACCTGAAATTAAAGGTTTTTATAACTTTGGCACATGTATGCACTATCCTAGGGCTATTAAAGTGAAGGATTATTTTAAATTCAAGCAGAAATGAAAAGTTTACAATTAAGGACTTCATAACTTGTGACACAGATCATGTAATGTACATGATAAAATGCCCCTGTGGTCTGATTCATGTAGGAAAAACAAGACCATTCAAAACCCACATTGGTGAACACAGAAGTACAATCAGGGCAAATTATGAAAGATCAGCAGTAGCAAGGCACTTTGGCTCAGCAAGTCACAACATTAGTTCTCTAAGATTTATGGGATGTGAAAGGGTTAATAAGCTTGAAAGAGGAGGAAACTGGGACAGCACCCTTTTAAAAAGAGAGGATTGGTGGATTGACCATTTAAACTGTCTTAGCCCTAGACATGGCTTAACGGGACACTGTCAGCTTTGCCCCTCGTTTTTTCATCTGCTTGAATTAGTGTGACTCAATGCACCTATCTTTGCCTTATCCCCCAAATAAAGTCCACACGTATGCCACAACGGTGATCACTTACCATATTTTTCAATTTTTGCAAGTTTCTACATCGCAACGTCCCAACAGAAAAGACCTGGTCCCCCGGAAGAGTTTGTATGCCGAAAGTGCTCCTGTGACAGGAAGCGCCAGCACAAACATACATTTTTATGTGCCCACATTAAAGAGTTACTTGCAGCATGTCTTGCACAATACTGAATTAAAGTTGCCGTGTTTTAAGTTAAACTGAGCTCTGGTAGTGCCAATAAATACATTTAAGCACTGGCGCTGAAATCCCCTGCCTGCATGAATGTGGGCCACTCCTACGCATGCGCGGGATCTGTGTTCCATCCCACTATTATGCACGCACAGGATTTCAGCACCTGGAGCGGTCCACATTCGCTCAGGTGCGGGTTTTCGGCACCGGTGTTTAAATGTATTTATTGGCACTACTGGTGCTCAGTTTTACTTAAAATGCAGCAACTTTAATTCAGTATAGCACAAGACATGCTGCAAGTAACTCTTTAGTGTGGGCATGTGAAAAATTTATGTTCCTGTCAGTAATTTCTGTCGGGATGTTGTGATACAGAAACTTGCAAAAATTGAAAAATATGGTAAGAGATCACTGTTGCGGCATACATGGGGACTTTATTTGGGGGATAAGTCATATATAGGTGCATTGAGTCACACTGATGCAAGCAAACGAAAAAACAAGGGGCAAAGCTGACAGTGCCCTTTAAATGAAGAAATTGAGTGGACATGTTTTATGTAATATGGTTTCTTCAGGCTCTTTCTCCCCGCAACCTGCCATGCTTCCTTACATGATGTTGTAATCCAAAGCCAGAATAGCAGTTTAAAAAAAAATTAGTACTGTATTTTGTGTGCCCCCCCCCTGTCAGTACAACTGGAGTTAATCTCTGTGATCCTTGAAAAAAGTATCATGTGTCCAGAAAATAATTTAAAACTTTAAATTCAGATACAGTGCAACAAAAAACAAATGAAAGATTAAATGAAACATCTTGGAAAAGGGTAAATGTTGATCTGATTTTGCTGGTCTCAGTTTATATGGGAAGTGTGCAAAGTTGTCCTGAGAAAGCGTTTAGGGCTGTGACTCATATATGCCACCGAGTCTCAGCAACCACGTTTGTGCTAACAAGCTGTTTTCAGTCTGTTTGGGACTTTCCATGATTGGACTGGGCAGGGAAGCTTGTCACTAGACGTGGGGATCCAGTCAGACTGTTGTCTCCACCTTTTCTGCCCAGAATGCCTTGCTCCATAAAGGAGAGGAAGAAGACTGCTTTCAGTACAGAAATGGTGTTTTGAGAATGCTGAAACACATAGCGTTCTACTACACAAGGTACATTTTGAGGCAACTGACCCAATTTTAAAAGCATTTTGATAACCGCAGGGGCTTGCATCAAAAGAGTTTGATGCAAGAGGTGACTTGCATCACAACTTGCATCAAATTGGATTTTACAAGGCAGCCAGTGTCAGGTCCAGACACTGCTGCACTAAAGCCCCCTGGCACCAGGGTTGCATCAAACAACCCAGTGCACTAGGTCGCAAGGCGGCTTGTGCCACAGCAAGGCTGCAACATCTACTTTTTGGGGATTTTATAAGCCCTGCTGTGGACATAGCAAGGGGCACCACATAGACCAACCAGGAGGTTTAAGTGACTTGCACCAGTAGGGTGGGGCCTTACTGGGGGCAGTAGGGGCACACTAGGGGCATGGGAGGTGGTAGTGGGGGTGTTGGTGGAGACAGTTGTGCAGAAATGGACTTGTGGCAGCACCTGTCAAGGTGTGTATGCTGTACAGTGTGACTGTCAATCATATACAATCATATAAATCCCCCCGATCCCCAATGTCCCCATGAAATAGCCAAAGATTTGTCCCTAGTGGTCTAGGGGACTCCTCTATCCCCAATCACCCCCATTATTTAGTATATACTCTTCCTTGGTGGCCTAGCTGACCCCTTTCCCTTCCCGTGATCACCCCCATATATTATAACTGTCCCTGATGGTCTAGTGGACCCCTTGCCCCCTCACCCCGTCGGGTAGTGCTGAACTGCCCTGCTCCCCCCATTCTGAATTGGAGCTGGTAACCAGCGCAGCCCTCCTCTAACCACCATGGCAGGCCGCCGACTGAGCTTGCAATGAGTTCGTACTATGACATTGGGGATCGGGGGGGGTTTATATGACTGTATATGATTAACAGTCACACTGTACAACATACGCACCCTAACGGGTGCTGCCACAAGCTCATTTCTGCACACTTCTCTCCACCAACACTCCCACTGCCACCTTCCACGCCCCTTATGCCACTGGCCCTCTCCTGCCATGCTGTTTCTCCCCTCCTCACCATCTTGGCCCCTCTAGTGTTATGCCGGGGGGATCTCTGCGGCAATGTCCACAGATGTGCCAACTTTTTGGCACAGCTGAAGACTTGCAGGAAACCCAGGGAGTTTTGCTCCAGGACCCTGCGTTTTATAAAATCAGGTGTGGGGTCCCTTGCACACCCGGTGTTTGCCATGACCCTGAGAGCGTCGCAACTTGCATTGATCTACGGTCTCTTTTAAAATCAGGCCCAATATCTTTAGAAAGCTTTGGCTTACTTTAAAAATGCTAACAGTAAACAGGAAATGTATTTTTTTATCGTTTTCTAGCCTAAGAACCTAAAAAGGTAGTTAAGAGAAGAATTTAAAAGGCAAATGAGAGGACATAAACTCTCAGAAACGTTTTGAGCCCTTTAACGTACAAACAGCTGGTGCAGACTGTAATTTGTTTTGTTTTCCTAGCCTAAAAAAAAAACAAACAAAGGCAGTGTCGAAAAATGTTTTGAAAGAGACTACGATAACAAAATATAGAATTCTGTAAAGAGAATGAGAAGTGAGTTTAATTTGTTTCATTTACTATGGTTTTAAAACAAACAGTTGTAGTTTTTCCAGACAGTCATTAATTTAAGCCCCAAGTTCTGCAAGAACCCAGACCAGAATTATAATTGAACAAATAATTAACACTTACTGGCCGCTAGCATCCCAGCTTCGCTGACACACACACACACACACGTATACACAGTTGCCATTTAGCCTCCCTGCTCAACATGCCAGCTACACACACACACACACACACACACACACACAATGGATCTGGAACAAAATCAAGAAACCAGAAGTAACATCAAACTGTATTTTCCTAAAAATTGCAGTCACAGTAGCAGATCTTCATAGCCAGCAATCTTTTGTGACCTAAAGTACAAACATTATCAAAAACAATTAATATCCAAGAAGCACACAGCAGAACCCCAGCAAAACACCCACCATTGGTTCTGAGTTCCCATCCACGCTTACCATTCTAGCTTGTCCCTATACATATGAGACACGCGTGCACATGCAGCGGACACCCACAACTCTGCGCCCACCACCAGCTGCAGCCCAGCTCATGCCTCATAAAAACAAACATACCAAGTGCCTCCCTCTGCTGTCACTGAACTGAGTGAGGAGCATCATACGTGGCCAGTTCATTTTTGTTCCCTCCACTCTGTCAAAGATCTAGATCACTCCCCAGCTGCCTGCTCCAAGTGCCCACACAAACCACAACCTGATCGGGAAGCCTGCTGCAGGAAGCAGCTAGAAGCTGCCTGCTCCAAGTGCCCACACCAACCACAACCTGGCCAGGAAGCCTGCTGCAGGGAGCAGCTAATCGGTAGAGATTCCTTCCTCCAGCATTTTCCATCTATAGAGCCATGTCGATTGGTTTTCCAGTTAAAGTTTAAAGTACTGTCTGTATGATTCTGTGCTGCTATATTAGGGGTTACTTTAAGATGCTGCTCCTACTGCAGTGCTGAATTACTGTGAATCAGCTGTGTACTTTAAGGCAATGATTTGCTAACCCTGTTTGTCTGTTAAGACTGTGTTAGGTATTATGTGTGGTTCATAGCTCAGTGCTTGTGCAATGTACTGTAATTGGATAATGAAGGTTTGTGCTTGGATACAGAGGCCAGATAGGTAAGTAGGACATTGCTCTTCAGATATGTAGCAGTTTGAGTTGATCTGTGCTACTTTGAACGTAGTTATACAGTCAGTGCTTATAGTACAAGTGAGCCGGATAGTCTTATGCAAAGTGCTTATGTAACCCCCCTGCAAATGGGGGTTCCCAAAAGTCTTCCAGGAGCTTGCTTGAATGCTCCAAGCCTGGATGGTGTTCGGCGTCTAAGCCATTTATCTGTGAGTGGTTTTAGAGCCTCTGGTACTGTCTCTTTAAGAGCTGTCTGCCTGCAGACATAATTAATTTTGGATGGGGGTCTGTGTGTTTCCCTGCTTGAGTCCCACTTGAGCTGCTGCCAAATCACTCCGTTTCTGCCGTCACTAAGTGGGCAGAGTGAGCACTTTTCAAAGATGTAACTGTTTGCCAGAAATCATGTAGAGTAATAACGAAAATACAGTTTGTCTAACCTGCTTTTCTTTGCAGTCAGAACTGTGTTTGCCTAGTTCCCCATTCTGGTTTTGAACTGCTGAACTGGACCAATCAGTGTGGGGGGGGACCTTTGAAATGGAGCCTGCTGCTGGCAAATCAGAACTTGGACTCTCATTGTGGAGCCAGCCACCTATGTACTGTATGGCCAATGCTTCTGGAAATTGTAGTTTGGACTTCGGCGCCTTTTTTCCACCAACAGGGGGAGTTTACTATGAGTGACAGCCAAACCAGCCAGCTGAACTGGAAGGAACTCAAAAGAAATGCCCGGCTCTGTCTACTGGAAAGATCAGATGAAGTGAGACAGTGAAGAGAAAAGGAGCTATGTGCTTCTGCTGTGTATAGTTTTAGCACGGTAAGCAGCGCGTGTAAGGCCCTAAGTTTCGGTCTGCAGCTTGTGAAAGTGCCTATTCGGACTGAATCTGACCTGTGAAGAGAATCAAGGAGATCTGAAGAGTAGAAACCAGGCTCACCCTGTAGAAGACTGGAGAAATTGCTGAATCGCGCTCGGTCTGTCAGGAACTGAATTTGCTGTGGGTTCTCCCGGGTATTGTGCAGTAATTGCGTTCGAGATCGAGAAGCAGCCTGCCTGGTACAGTACTTTCCTTTTACATATAAATGCATGTAGTGCTTGTGGGGAATCACGTTTCAAATCCCCTGTACAGTGAATGGAGTGCATGAAGCTGGAAGTAAACCCCAGCTTAATCCAGACTACATCTATTTGCTCTAAACTGCAGTGGGGTCCAGTCACAAAGATCTTTTCCACAGGTTCTGCTCCTCCTGGCAATCCAGGACAATCTGCTTTCCATCCAGTTCCCAGCACTGAGTCTGTGAGTACAAAGCGGGGTAGCTCCCTGCCATCTGTTTATCAGATTGCAAGTGTGTCATCTATTTGTTGCTGTTTCATTTCTTTACGAACTGAGTCATCCAGCTCCGGATTACAATTGGGTATTGTGCAAGTGTTTTTCCATCACAGGACCCCATCCAGCTGCACCGACCGTGGCTAGCCCCCATCCTGGGTACCCAGTGAAAGTGACAATTTGGGACTCTGTACATGCGTACAGTACTGTGATTATTAAGGTGTCTAAACTAATTAACCTGATTTTCCCCTGTCCTTGTTATATTCCCCTAAATAAATCAGATCTGTTTGTTTCAGCAAAGTTGCACTGTCTGAGGTATTCAGTTATGTTAAAGTGTTGCACTGTGGCTTTTGCATTGTATCATCTTGTTTTACAGGGGGTCCTCAGAGTCAAGCTGATCGAACCAGTCCTGGGGGTAAGTGTATACTGTGAAGGTACTTCTGATATATTGTGTGGGCCACTAGTGGGAAGAAAGGGGGGTTGCAGTAACCCAGAGGGCTGTGACCAAGTCATACCAGACTGTCTTAACCCCGACCACTGGGTGAAGGCACCCACCATTGGACCTAAGCCCCTTAACCTGTTAGCAGTTACGCAGGCAGGAGTAGTAGCCCTTGGGATAGCGCCGCCTTGGGGTTACACTTAGACGTTTGAGCTGATGAGTAACGTTGTTATAACTTGGTTTTGGTTTGGCTTTACTCTGTATCCCACTGCAAAGAATGCTTAGTCCAGTATTATGAGACCCCCGGTGGGATAAGAGCATCGGAGAAAGAGGTGCTGTCAGGGGAGGATGGAAGGTGAGTGCAACTCACTCTAAGCAGAGCGGATGTAGCCTGCTAGCTTAAGTAGGATGTGGGGGAGGAGCTCTTCCTCCACATAACTTCAGGCAATAGCCTATCATTTGTAGGAATGTTTAGTTTGTACTTACTTAGGTATACCTGGCTTGCAGTTCAGATTGGTTTTGTACATTTCTTTAGTCCCCTCCCCCGTCTGACTTCCTGTCTGTGCATTCCAGGTCCTGTAGCAAGGACTCATCCTGTTCATTTTCACTCCCCAGCTGCCTGCTCCAAGTGCCCACACGAACCACAGCCCCAGCCTGGCCAGGAAGTCTGCTGCAGGGAGAAGGTAGAGATTCCTTTCTCCAGCATTTTCCATCTGCAGAGTTGTAGCAGCCCCCTTCCCCACCCAGGATTTGCGCTAGTTGTATTAACTGCTTAACCAGTCAGGACAGTTTCCCATCTGCTCCTCATACAGATTTTCCCTCTAGGTGGCACTGATAAGCTTTGGACACTTTCCATCCCCCTCATTAACATAAGTTGAATTTTTGTTGTTGTTTCCCCCGGTTGCTAACTCTCTCAGCAAGCTATTCCTGCAGCCGTTAATAATTCCCTATCTTCCCTTTAGCAACCCCCACCTCACTATTTTCACTACCCCCCCGCAAGTCTTGAACCCCCTCCCCCAAAGCTCTGCCCCACTGCTAGCTGTTGCTGTTTCCTCTAGGCCATCCTGACAGTGTTACTTTTTGTCTTGTTTTGCTGTCATTGAATCTCCACCCCTCCCCTGCCTTGTCTAGTACTTTCCCCTCTATCTTTTATCTACCTAAGCACCACTTGCTTTTTTTCTTTTTAGTCTTTGGTAACTGGGTAAGGCCCACTAGGCACAAGTGCCTGTTTTCAGGGGGCGTTTTGGGAGCACTGGGTGGTTAAGTGACTTGCTCAGAGTCACACAGTATGCAAGTGGAGGTTGTGAGAATCAAATCAAGGTCTGGTCTGCTGGATGTACCAAGCTTGTTCACAGTTCATTACTCTAACCTCAAGGCTATACTGCCAGCCAACTTGCTTGTTTTAAGATCCCTCCACTAGTGGCCTCCATCGAGCACTACTTTCTCTCGAACCTTTGAGGAGCATCAGTTCGTCTTTATTAATCATTACTAACTTACTCCTTTGACTTGGGAGCTCCCTGATTGCAATCTCATCTGCCCAGTATTTCCAGAAGTTTCTGAAAATTCTTCTGCTGTCCGAACCCTACTCCTTTAATCTAAATCGTTCTTGTTATGCTGGTAGCCCTTAATGTGCATTTTCCAAATGTATTTGCTTCTGCTTAATGTAATTTAAAGGCACAGCTGCTGTCTCTAAAATTAGTCTTTTTTCTGTGAGCCACGGACGCTGTCTCTAAATTTAACAATTTGCAGAGTGCTGCGTGGGTATTACACTGATTTTGCCTATCTGTCTAAAATCTGTGTAAAGGCATGTAATTTGCTTTAGAGCTGACTTCAAGGGGAACTATTTTTTTTTTAATATTGTGTTGCATTTAAAATCTGGAACTAAATCTGTAACCAAGCAACTATTAATTTGTATAGTTACCAAGGCTTGTTATCTTATGATTTACCTCTGTGCCCTCCCCAATTGCTGTTTCTTTTGTCTTTCCCGCATTCTCAGACCCAGATGGCACCTAGCCCTCGGTCAGAGACCTGCCCTATTTTTAATCCTTTTGTGGCTACAGCTCCTTTTTGAGAAATTCTTAAATTAGCCAACCCCCCACCACTTCCTGAAACCTATCTAACCCGTCTGTCCATCTCTCCCTCAGGTGTCCCTCACTAGCCCTCTGGGCTACCACCGCATCCGTGGTGGCCCCTGATGAGGACTCGCTGCACAAAGAAGGAGCCTGCTGCCACCTGCCCCTGAGACCTAGCTTGCAGGTACGACCAGGACAGCAGCTCCGGGGACTCAAAGCTGCGTGTCTCTCACTTTCTGTTCTGGGATTTCGGCCTATCCACCCTCCCCCACCCCCTCACTCTTTTAAATACACTTAAAGCGCCTCTCCTCCCAATCTTAACCCTTTCCGATTGGTTCCTGCTTAGCACTTGGTCTTGTAAGTGTTATCCCCACTCCCCCCGAGTCCAGTCAATTCCCATCCTTGCTAGGACACAGATTTCTTTGTCATATTTCTTTGTCTTTTTCCCTGTCTTTATACTGGTCATTTCCCACCCTTGCCAGAACACCTTTCTTGTCCCTGCACTGTTTTGCTCCATGGTTCTCTCCATTTTCTGACCTGTAAGTCTGCTCCCCGTCTCACTCTTCTCCTCTCTCCTATTACCGATTAAGAAGACTGCAAGTGTCTTGCTTGACCTGATCTGCCCTCCATACACTGTTTCTTTTCCCCTGTAAACTCTGCACCTGACATGAACCTGCTGCAACTCACACTTCTCACTGTCTTACTGCCAGCATGCCTGGCACTGACAAACTCCTGCACTATGGTACTTGCCCGGGACCAAGAGTGCCTTGTGTTCCTCTTTGCCACCCACTCCTCTCTTCTATGCCCTACACCTCACTCTACATGGGAACTACCCTCACTAGGGCCTCTCCGCGCTCCTTTCTCTCAAACCAGGAACGCCGCCTGCTCGTACAATACCTGGCCTCCCTTTCCTGCTCACCCTCTGCTCCCTACCCCCCTTATATACTCCTGCTATCCCTCCTCCTCCTAGCCAGAGGTGTTGAAAGTAACCCTGGGCCACCAAACTCCCACATCACTTCCTCCTCCAGCAACTGGGCAAATGCTCCTGGTCTAAAGATTGCTCACATCAATGTTTGCAGTCTTCCCTCCAAGTTCCCAGAACTGGAGACGTGGATCACACTATACAAGCCCCACATCCTGGGACTTTCAGAGACATGGCTAAAGCCCCACCACGCAACCTCCATGTATCAATTACCTGGGTACTCCTCTCTGCGCCTTGACAGGCCAGGCAAAAAAATGGTAGTGGTGTTGCACTTTTCATAAGGGAACCCCTATCAGCTAACATTGTCCTCTGCTCTGATCCCAAATCACCAAGTGAATGGCTCCTCTTGGAACTGCTACAACCCTCCCACTGCTGGATCAGAGGGTCTAAACAGCTTCCTCTGGGGCCTGGTCTCCCTATCTCCTCAATGAGACTCCATTCTCCTCGGGGACTTCAACTTAAACTGGCCGACTACATACCAGCAAGACTACATTACCCTCCTAAAACAATACAGTCTGGTCCAGACAAAATTCATGCATGGTCTCCCAGACGCTTCAGGACTGGATAATTACAAACAGGGATGATTGCTCTGCATGCTGATACCATGGCAGACTCCATCAGTGACCACACACCAACATGTCTCCTCTGGTCATCCAAGCTTAAATGTCCCCCGCCGAAGTACCTTTCTTTCTGGATCTTCAGGAACCCCAACACCTCAAGCCTCATTGAGGAGGCTTGGGCCCTGGACTGGTCTGCTCTTTCCTCTCTTATTGACGTGACGGTGGCAGTAACCCTGTTTACACAGACCCTTATGATGCTCCAGGACAGGCACTTGTCACTACAAGAAGGGTTAGAGGCAACTACTCGCACTGGGTAACAAAGGATCTCCTTACTCTGATGAAAGATAGGGATCATGCTTGGTCCACCTATAAGGCCTCCCCTGCTCTCTGAGATGCCCACAGGTGTGGGAGAAATCTATATGTAACCCTTAGGTGGTGCTATCCCAAGGGCTACTACCCCTGCCTGCGTGGCTAGTTGCAGGTTAAGGGGCCTGGGTACTGAAACGGGTGCTTCCATCCAGAGGACAGGGTTGTTAGTAACAAGGCTAACCTGGGTACAGCCCTCCGGGACACTGTAACCCCCCCTCTTTCCTCTCTAGTGGCCTAGACAATATGCAACAAACACTTTCACAGTAGCCCCTATTCAGCATACAATTTCCCACACTGTTTGCACTTACCACTAGGGCTGGTTCCACCAGTTCGACCCTGGAGACCCCATGTAAAACAAGGTTAGGCACAGCAAATAACAACAGTACAGTGCTTTTGGTACAAACTGGAACCACAATCAGATTAAATGCAAAGAAAGTTAGATCTGATTTATTCAGGGGAATTGAACAAGGGAGGGGTGTAATCAGGTTGATTGATTTGAAAACTGATCTAGTCAGGCAATTATGCATGCACTTTTAGTCCCTACACAGTCACACGTTTGGGTACCCAGTTGGAAGTAAGGTGGGCTAGCCTGGAACGTTGCCCGGGGTAGGCCGCCATCGCAGTTGTTTGGAGCCCTGTGATGAAAAGAAAAGTCATGCACAACCACACACAGTTTGTAATCCAGAGCCTGAAGGCTCAGTTTGTGAAAGGAAAACAACAATGCAATCAGATGACAACACTTGAGATTTGGCTGTTGTTGCAGGGAACTACCCTGACTGTTACTCACGCTACCCAATATGAGACACAGGCTAGATGAAATGGAGACTGCAGGTTGATGACTGGTTTGCCAGGAGAAGCAGGGCCTACACGAATCACCAAGGTGTTGTACCTGTTCGAGATGGTTGAGCAGGGGACTGATCCCTGGGTGAGTCTCTCGTCGATGATGGTTTCTGTGCCTGAAGTAGCTGGCTTGGCCAGGTGGCAAGGCCCAGGCTGGGTGGAACAGATCGGATTTTGAGTCCGGTAGTGCTAGAGGCAGCTTCTAGCAAGCGTGGCACATTTACACAGTGGAGAACCAAATCGCGAGCCACTAACAGCACACAGCACATTCATAGTAAAGCGATCACCATACCACAATGCAGAAGGCAGTCCGGCCGCAATATCAGTGTCTCTGAGCAAAACCGGGAATTCTATGGTAAACAGATGTCCTGACAGGCCGATCGCGTACAGCAAATCTTCAGTCTTCTTCAGGTTCAAATCTAGTCACTCTTCAGTGGCTTTGTCACACTCCAATTCGGATATTGTCTGATTTGCTAAGCCTTTCAAAGGATTCCCTCTCGAAGGACTGCAGGCAGACAGGCCAAATAGCAGCTGCTTGAATCACTCAAGCTGTTTACTCTTCAAACTCCAACTCCAGACTAACTGACTGCAGCAGACAGCTTGGGAATTTCCCTTCAGTCCAAAAGGTTCTGGTTGGTTGATCCATCAGTCTGTCAAAGCAAGGGCTCCACCTCCACATCTGTTTTGGCACCAAAATGCAAAAACTACAATTCCTACAGAAATTTGCTCCCACAAGACCCCTGGGGACAGACTCCATTTTAGAGTCCCCAAAGGTACCGATTGGTGCTGACTGGCAGTCCAAAACCAAAATGGTGGTGGTGCAATACAGAAAGTCCATGCTGCAAAGGAAAGCAGTTTGAACAAACTACAATATAATCACTACTACAGAAAATACTCAGCAAACAGTCATAGCTCGCAATAGGGCTCCGTCTGCACAATTAGCAATGGCAGAATGGAGCAAAGGCACTACAGCCCAGATGGGACTCGAGCCTAGACACACTCGGCCGCCACCCAGAATAATTATACACTGCAAAATAGGCAGCTGTTAAAGAGACACGCGCAGAGGCAATTAGGCACTCTCATGCAATTTCTTTTTAAACAGCTAAAACACAGGACACTAGCCTGGCAGAGAACATTTAGGCACACACAAGGAAGGTTTTCAGGAACCCCCATTTGTAGGAGAGTTATGTAGTGCCCCAGGGAAATTGGGGGCACCACAGAAAATAGTGGAACTGGGGGCATCACAGAAAATAGGGGCTCCCCAGAGACATGAGGGGGTCAGACAGTTATGAAGACCCTGGCAGCTTAATAGGAAACCCTTGAAAAGCTTAGGGAACCCTCTGAAACACAGAACAGGCCCCTCTCCAGCAGACAGTCCTAGCAGTTTAAATTCAGTCTTTTAAAAGAAAACCATTTTTTTTCCTTCCTTTGTTCTCCCTTCTCTCGGCTCAAGACCGACACCTAGTCAGCCAAGGCCAAACCAGTTGGGCAACATTCCTGTCTCAGCAGAGGAGAAGGAAGCCAGGCAGAGCCCTCTCAGCCAATTCCCGTGGCCAGGGTAGCTTCAAATTTGGAGACTTTTTTTTTAAGCCAATGACCCAGCCTCAGGAGGCTGACCTCTGGATGAAGGAGCCAATACCCCGGCAGGTAGCCAGGACCATCCCAGCCTAGAGGAGGCTCTGAATAGGCTGGAAACAGGAGAAAGAGTTTGACCAGGGAGGGTGAAGGATGGTAAGGCAATGGATGTCGGCTTCCCTGTTAGGAGATTGAAGTGAATCCCGTGGATCCCTTTGGTGTAACTCCCTCCAGAAGATCTCCAGTAGCAGCCTCAGTCGGTTTTCTACAGAAATTTGCCATCTAGTCAAGTTCCCCAGTGCGGCAAGTCAGTCTATTTGGCCAGGAAACAGACCCAGTGAACTTTTTATACAGCAACCTCCAGCAGAAAAGGCCTTATCATTCCTTTGTGATTGTGCTTTCCCCAGTGTACAGAAATCCTTGACGAACTCCAGGGGCTCCTGTGCACACCTCATCTAGGATTCCTCCGGTGCCTCTTCTTCAACCCAGGGAGTGTCCCCGGGAAGCCCAGTATCACCTGTACCCATCTCCAACAATCTCCACCAGCTCCAAGTGTTCGCCACGATGCCCCAGGTTCAAACTGACGGTCGTAAGTGGTAGCCAGCTGGTAGCTAGGGCCCACCAAAGTGAGTCAGGTTAGGGGCTGTTCTGGCTCTAGCTTGAGGGACTTCAGTCATCCACCGAACTTGGAGTCAAGCTGCCCATTCTCCCGCATAGACATTGTCCCATGGTGGCAATAGTACCGGTGGCCTATACCAAGGCCTTGCTGAGGATTGCCAGGCTCTGTGCCTCATCCCCCAAGGTGGTGTAAGTACCTGTGGCCCACGCAAGAGGCCACACCGAGGGTCACCATGCTCTTGATTGTACTGTCCATAAGTAGCTTGTGTTCCAGTGGCTCATCAAGTGGTCACACCGAAGAGTGCCAGATTCTGAAGCTGCAGGGGTGAGGTGGTAACGGTTCCGGGGACCTACCCAGAGGTCGTCCACTGGATCATTGCACCCAGCACCCTTTCCTTGACTGGAGATCACCTGCCCAAGGTCACTGCAGCTGACAACTCCAGATAAGGGTTCTCTTCACCTGCAACCCCACGTCAACACCCATCCTCAACCAGGTGCTTTCCTTTTGATGTTGCCTCAGTGACACCAGGAGTCACCTTCTTCCCAGGACCAGGAGGCCTACAGTGCTTTACTCAGTTTCTGGTTCACTGGGGGATGCCCCATTTTATGGCCTGTTTAGGAAGCACTTCCTTAGGTTCACACTCAGCAGTCAGCCAGCCAAACTACTAGAAACCCAAGCTTGGTGCATCAGGTTGCTACGTCCTTAGGACTTGAATCCCTTGGACTTCTGTATGACATTAGTGGGGCCAGTTTGTTGTCCCGGTAATCTTATTCATTCTTTCTCATGTGTGATAGTGATAGCGAATGCTAAGTCTTTTCTGTATGTTCCAACTGTTGCTAATAAACCTTGCATCTTGGCTCTAGAGTACGCCTCCAGCCTCTCCTTCCAGATTTATCTGGCGTCACCCTAAACTATAGGGGTATGAACCACCACAGCTCATCCACCACAAACATGGTGTAGTCGACAGGATAAGAGTCAACAAGGAGCCCAAAGCCAGAACAACTCCAACCCAAGATGCCTTCAGATACTGATGGAGCCACAGCATCATTCTCATCTTCAGTTCAACCACCCCCAATAATGATGCCGTATTAACAAGGCCCTGTGTTTTCTGCGATTCTGCAGTTGCAGCAGTGGCTGCAGAATTCAGAGCTGACTGCAGAAATCAGCGCTCGCTGCAGAAATCAGGAAAACCAGCCACACAGCCGCAGAAATGCTAGCTATGTTATGCAATCACACAAGGCAAGGGCATAGCTATTGATGTGTTAAGTATGCCATGGCACACATGCTCATTAGAAGGGGCAGCAAACTGGTGCCATCTGGTATAAAGCCGAAAAGCTAGTGACTGCATGGCATCTTGACTCGTGCTGGCTCTTGTTACATAACTTCTGACAGCCAGTATTGTGTGTGTGTGTGAGTGGGACGACTGATGCAATAGTAGCAGAGCTTGATGAGGTACACGGCAGTTATGATTTGCTGCTGTGTAGGTGTGGGTAGCTCAGCCATGTTAGTGTTTCATTGTGAGGCTGCTCATGGTGCATGCTGAGTCCTTGGAAGACGAATTTGGAAGGAAGACCTGGAAGGCAAGCTGTGGTCAAGAAGTGAGAAGATTCAGTGGTGCCCATGGAGGTGGAACTGATCTCAGTGTGGTGACAGGTACTGGAGGAGGAGTTGATTGCAGAAACATAGGGCTGGCAGCAGAACGAGCAGAGGACTCTGTCCCCACTGGTGGACATCTATCACAGATTTGATTTGTGGGCTGCAGTTCTGTACCTGCAAGTGTGAGAGTAATTTCTTGGCAAATCTGAATCTGCAGCCTAAGTGGCAGCACCAAGTTCAATTCTTAAGGAGGGTCAAGTTGCCCAGCTGCAGCAGAGGTGGGGACTAGGGTATACTAGAATTGGAGCATGCAGGTATGGAAAAAAATTGGAATGGAGTGTAACCCCCATACATATGGGGGTTCCCAAAAAGTCTTCCTTGAGCTTGCCTAAATGCTCACTGCCAGGCTGGTGTCCTGCGTTTTAGCAGTTTAAATGTGATTACCAGAGCTTGTATACATCTGTGTACTGTCTCTTTAAGAGCTGCCTGATTGCAGCTTAAGTAATCTGAGAGTGAGCTCTGTTGAAAGATGTAACTATTTACTGAAAATCATTTAGAGTGATCATTTTTATTTATTTAGCTTTTGTTGACCGGGTAAGTGCACTAGACAAATCCTGCCTATTTTCAGGCACGACCCGGGGGAGGGGGATACAGATGAATGCCAACTGACCTTGAACCGGATTAAGCTGTCAGTGGTATTTTTAGTGAATGAGGGAAATTTGGCCAGGACACCGGGGAAATTCCCCTACTCTTTTCGATAAGTTCCATGGGATCTTTAACATCCACCTGAACTACCACCAATCCAGGCAGATGGGACCTCGGTTTAACGTCTCATCCGAAAGATGGCACCTCATTAATGATAATGTAGTTTGTCTAACCTGCTTTCTTTGTAGCAAGGACTGTTTTGTTTGGCTCTACTATCTTGGTCCTGGACTGCAAATTGGACCAATCAGTACTGGTGGGACCTAAAATAGCCGGACTACAGCAGCTGTCTGAATTCAAAATCTGTAGGAACTGTAGTTTGAACTTTTTGCGCCTTTTTTGCAACTGAAGGGGGAACTCTTGCTTTGACTGACAGGCAAATCAACCAACCAAATCTTTTGGATCTTGGGGAAGTCCTGGGCTGCTTGCAGTTTTCAGTTAGATCTAAGCTGGAAGCTGAACAAGAAGGAGCTGAAGTGATTCTGAGCAGCAATCCTGAGTGGATTTGCATGGGAGAACTCTGAAAAGGCTACGTTTCTGGCCTGCATGTCGGTGTGCTGCTCCTGAGAGGGAGAGAAGAGAATTATTTTGGACTAAATCCAACTTTGTGTAACTTAAGTAAGCTACTGAAGCGGGCCAGGCTCAGCCTGAAGAAGATCGAAGGTTTTGCTGAATGCGATCGGCCTGTCAGGAGTTCCAGCTACCCCTAAGCTCCCGGTGTGTGCAGAGACTTTGTGATTGTGATCGGGGAGCACTTTGCCTGATACAGTAGAATTCCCTTACATGTAAATGTGCTATGAGCTGCTAGTGGGTTATGAGTTAGTCCCCCACTGTGTGAACTGTGTTCTGCTTGCTGGAAGCTGTATCCAGCCCAAAACGGACTGCATCAGAATTTGTCTCCATGCGGTCTGGGCCTTGCCAGACTGGCCCAGCCAGACTACCCTCTGCACAGAGAAGCTATCGACGAGAGACCTGCCTGGGGATCAGCCCCCTGCTCCACGCCTGAACAGGAATGACGCCTTTGCGACTCATGTGGGCCCTGCTTCTCCCGGCATTCCAGATCAACCACCTGCAGTCTCGATCTTCATCCAGCCTGTGTCCAGTCTTGGGTATCGTGAGTAAATACCAGGTAGCTCCCTGCAACAACAGCTTAATCTGAGTGTGCATCTGATTGTCTTCTTGTTTCGTTTCCTTTACGAACTGAGCCCTCTGGCTCTGGATTACAAATATTGTGTACTGTGCATGTTGTGTTTTCCATCACAGGGCCCCGACCAGCTGCAACCCCGGGCAATGGTCCTGGCTAGCCCATCTCTTCTCTACCTGGGTACCCAGAGGTGGACTGTGTGGGGGGACTCAAAGCGCATGCATAACTGCTTGATTGATATAACCTTTAAGCTAATTAACCTGATTTTGCCCTTCTCTTGTTCAAGTCTCCTGAATAAATCAGATCTAACTTTTTCTGCATGTAATCTGACTGTGGTTCCAGTTTGTGCTCAAAGTACTGTACTGTTGCTATTTGCTGTGCATAACCTTGTTTTACAGAGGGTCCCCAGGGTCGAGCCAGAGGAACTAGCCCTGGTGGTAAGTGCAAACAGTGTGGGTACTTGTGTGGTGTACCAGGGGGTATTGTGAAAGTGAGTATTGTACAGTGTTCAGGCCACTAGAGGGGAAAAAGGGGGGTTACAGTGTCCCAGAGGGCTGTGCCCAGGTTAGCTTGACCACTACCAACCCTGATCTCTGGGTGGAGGCGCCCGTTTCAGAACTCAGGCCCCTTAACCTGCTACTAGCCAAGCAGGCAGGGGTAGTAGCCCTTGGGATAGTGCCACCTAGGGGTTACATCTTGGAGGCTCTCCGCTGGGATTTTGTGTTTTCTATTGGCCAAATTTGTGAATTGCTGTTAAAAATAAATGGCTACCCCAACAGAAGTGGCTGTACACCAGTTGGTGGGGTGGTGTACTGGGCAGGAGATCGACCCCCAAAATGCCATACTTATCCTGGACATTCCCCTGGGTACCAATAAGGACACTGTAGAGGGGAGTACTTTCCAAGGTTGAATATTTACAAAACCCTGTGGTGGTGGGTCGACAGGCTGATCTGCTCGCCCAAAGTTTCATTGCGTTAGCAGAGTGTAAGGACCCAGTAGACAGTTCCAAAGAGCCATGGACTATCACCCCTGATGGAGCCCTCACTGCCTGGAGAGTGATAACTAAAGACAGTAAAGACCCCAGGGCGAATGAGCCCCCTACTATCTGAGACTTTTGAGGAGAAATTTGCTAAGTTGTTGCTGGAGGAAGGGAAAACTGTGGAGGACTTAAACTATTCCTGCCACCTGGGGGTGTTCCTCCCCCAACACCCCCTCCCGCTCCAGCACCCGTTATTGCCCCTCCTTCTGTGCTTGTGCCAGTGCTGGCTTCTATGTCTGTACCTGCTATTAGTCATGACTCTTACTGAAGGTTGAGAATCTTCTCCGGCACCCTCCCCACCCCACAAGGGGAGGATGATTGGGAGACCTGGATAGATTGTGTTGCCCCTTTGGTACCTGAATGGCAGTGTGCGGAGGCTGAGAAACGGAAAAGGATCATAGAAAGTTTGTGGGGTCCCGCCCTAGAGGCCATTAAATTTCTGAGGTCCACAAACCCTGATGCATCTGCCCAGAAGTATCTATCTGCACTTGAAGGCAATTTTGGGAGCGTTGAGTCAGGGGAGAACTTGATGTGGAAATTTCAAGGTACAAAACAATGGCCAGGGGAAAGTTTGTCTGCATATGTTACTCATCTGGAAAGAGCGCTGCAGAAGGCTTACCGAAAAGGTGGGTTAGCCGCCAGTGACTTAAACCATGTGAGGTTGGGGCACATACTGCAACATGCAAAGCATTCTAAATTGCAGCTCCTTCAATTAAGGCTCCCAGAGAGAAGGGGTAATCCACCGGAGTATTATGACTTGATAAAAGAACTCCAGGAGGTTGAAGATGAAGAGGGGGGGTTATAATTCTAGGGTGAGCGCAGCCCAAGTGATCACGGCATCAGAAGGCCCTTCCAAAGTGGGGACCAATGAGGGTGTGCCGCCATGGGATGAACTGCTGAGGGAGTTCAGGGAAACAAAAAATAGTCTCTTTATGAAGACCGCTCCTGCAAGTACAGACACTGACCCTTATCCAACTGCATCTGCTATGGGGGTGGGGGTGTCCACACAGGCATCTCCTGCTGACAGCAGCTCGAAACTCGATGTCTTGACTATGAAAGTAAGAGAATTGACGAGATGTCTCCAAATGCTCACCACACAGCAGACAGAGATGGCACCAAGGTTTTCATTTGGTAGTACCACCGCCCCAGCTCCCAGTGTGATGCCTTGGCCACCCCAAATCCCAGAAAATATATTTTGCCATAATTGTGGGAAGGATGGGCACATGAAGAGAGAATGCCGGTCCACAAAAGACCTGGATAAAGTTGTATGCAGGCTTCAAGGAGAGCTTCGGAGAATGAATCAGCGGTCGAGGAGTACCCAAAATGACTGCAGTGAGGGTTCAAGAAGTAGTAACTCAAATCCCTATGTGGCTAAATCATCTGTCCAGGCCCCTGCTGCTGTCCCTCCAGACTGGTCCAAAATAGTGAGCCCTTCAATGGAGACTACCGTGGCTGTGAATGGTATTCCTACTCAGGCTGTGCTGGACAGTGGGTCGAAAGTGACCATTGTAATTAAGGACTGGTATGACAAACACTTATCTGCTGTGCCCTTACAATCCCTGGAAGGCCTACATGTGTTGGGGGTTGAGCGACAAGTCTTATCCCAACCTAGGATATGTCCACCTCTGGTTGTCATTTCCTGCAGCTGTAACTGGTGTAGAGGAGCAAGTCGAGACACTGGCCTTAGTGTGTCCCCCACTGGACTGTATGATGGGGTTCCCCTGTTAATTGGGACCAACGCCCATATGTTTGGGAGACTGGCACAACTCTGTCATGAGAAACAAGGGCGACGGACTGGGAGGGCCCTAAGAATTCCCGCTCTGATCAAGAGGGCCTATGATTTGCAACAGAACCTCAAGGGAGTGGACCAGGATGAACCGGTAGAGGTCGTGTGGAAGAAGGACCCCTATTCAATGGTACTGGCCCCTAATGCCCAGTGTACCGTTCAAGGGGAGGTCCGCCTCCGAAAAGATGTCAAGAACAAAATACTGATGTTGGACATGGCAGGCGATGGAAAATTGCCAGAAGGATTATTGGTTAAGCCCAGCATCTTGCCAGCTTGTGCTCATGCCTATGCATGACGAGTGATGGTCCAGATTCATAATGTGTCAGACCGGGAGATCCGGGTGAACAGAAGATGCACCCTAGCGATGGTACACTGCGCAGACACTGCAGTGTTGCCCAGCAACAAGCCCCCTGGCAAGACAGATACAGTGACTCTCGACTTGTTTGATTTTGGTGACTCCCTGTTGCCATCTGAATGGAAGACTAGAATCAGCCAGAAACTTGCCCAGACAGATTAAGTGTTTTTGTTGAAGGAATGGGATGTCAGATGTGTCCAGGGTGTGGAGCATCACATATGCCTGCATGATGAATGGCCGTTTTGAGAGAGGTCTCGACACCTAGCCCCTGCAGACATAGACGATGTAAGAAGACGCTTGCAGGAAATGCTTGCGGCTGCTGTGATACAAGAATCCAGGAGCCCATATGCTTCTCCCATTGTGGTTGTGCATAAGAAGAATGGAACAGTATGAATGTGTGTGGATTATCGGACCCTCAACAGGCGGACCATCCCTGATCAATACACCATGCCCCGTATACAAGATGCTCTGGATTGTTTGAATGGGAGCAAATGGTTCTCGGTGATGGATGTTCGCAGTGGATATTACCAGATTCCGATGGCTCCGGAGGACCGTGAGAAGACAGCCTTTATCTGTCCTTTGGGGTTCTACGAATTCCTGAGAATGCCACAGGGGATATTGGGAAGCCCAGCCACCTTCCAGAGACAGATGGAACGAGCGATGGGAGACGTGACTTTGCTGGAATGCCTGGTGTACTTGGACAATGTCATTGTGTTTGGGAGCTCCCTAGAGGAACATGAGAGTCAACTATTCAAAGTACTAGTCTGACTGGAAGATTTCGGCCTCAAGCTGTCCATTGACAAGTGCCAGTTTTTCCAAACCTCTGTGAAGTATGTGAGGCACATAGAGTCTACAGGAGGGATAGAGACTGATCCTAGTAAAGTTGAAGCCTTGACTATTTGGCCCCAGCCCCACAATTTGAAAGAACTACAATGTTTCCTGGGATTCTGTGGCTACTACCACCGGTTCATAAAGGACTATTCCAAAGTGATTCTGCCACTCTTGAATCTTACCCAGGGTTACCCTCCTACCAACTGGAAATACAAAAAAGGGTCCGTCAAAGAACCAGACAAAGCATATTTCCACCCAGGTGAACTTTTCCGGTCCCGTTGGACGCCTGACTGTGAAGCAGCTTTTCACAAGGTCATATACCAGCTCACCCATGCCCCCATCCTTGCTTATGCTGATCCCACCAAACCCTATGTGCTGCATACTGATGCCAGTCTGCAGGGTCTAGGAGCTGTACTGTATCAAGACCATGAGGATGGTTTGAGACCGGTGGCATTTACCAGTAGGAGCTTGACCCAGTCAGAGCGAAACTACCCTGTGCACAACTTGGAGTTCCTTGCGTTAAAATGGGCCATTGTCGACCAGTTTCATGATTACCTCTATGGGGCGAAAATATTGGTGAGGACTGACAATAACCCATTGACCTATGTACAGACTTCAGCTAAGTTAGATGCCACGGGGCACCGGTGGCTTTCTGCATTGTCAAATATAATTATGCTGTCGAATATAGACTGGGCCTGAATCATATTGATGCTGACGCCCTATCCCAGAGGCCCATTTCCAAGAGTGATTGGGTCAGGCTGTCTGAACCTGACATCCGAGCATTGTGCCAAAAGTTTGATAGAAATGAACAGGTGTCTACAGACACAACTGACTGCTTAGCAGATTGCTTGGGCCCCTCTGACACCTGCATACCGGCTGCGTATTGCCACTTTTCTGCTCTAGATGTTAGTGCACTACCTCAGTTTGACAATGACAGCATTCAATGGGCTCAATCCCGAGATCCTATGATTCAGCCAGCACTTGATGCCCTTCGTGCAGGAAAAGATGTGTCCAAGTTGCGTTCCTGTGATCTCCAAACTGCTTTATTGTTTAAAGAAGGCCCCAGGTTGAAGCTGCTTAATCAGTTGTATAGAGAGACAGTAGATCGGGGTGGCCAAATAGACAAGCAACAACTGGTCCTGCCCACAGCCTTCAAAGATTTGGTACTGCGGTCGCTCCACAATCATATGGGCCACCTCGGTATCGACCGGACCCTTGACCTAGTATGATCTCGATTCTACTGGCCCAAGATGGGGGCCAATGTTGAGCACCATGTAAGGACTTGTAGTCGCTGCCTGCAGAGAAAAGCCCTGCCTCAGAGGGCTGCCCCCCTTGTCAACATTACTACCAGCACCCCAATGGATCTAGTCTGCATAGACTTCTTGAGTTTAGAGCCTGATCAGTGAAACATTGGCAATGTGTTAGTGGTTATGGACCATTTCACATGGTATGCACAAGCTTTTCCCACCAAAGATCAAAAAGCATCTACCGTGGCCAAGGTGCTAGTGGAAAATTTCTTCGTCCACTATGGTGCCCCCCAGCGAATTCACTCTGATCAGGGCCGGGACTTTGAGAGTTGGCTAATCAAAGAAATGCTCTCTCTATGGGGGGTGCAAAAGTCAAGAACCACCCCTTATCACCCACAGGGGGATCCTCAACCAGAACACTTTAACCGCACCCTGCTAGACATGCTAGGCACCCTCCACCCAAAAGACAAGCATAAATGGAGCCAGCAGATTAGCACTTTGGTACATGCATACAATTGCATGAAGAATGATGCTACCGGGTTCTCTCCCTACCGCCTCATGTTCGGGAGAGAGGCCCGGCTGCCTGTTGATATCTGTTTTGGGGTTTCTCCCAGTGGGGTCCGAGCCAAAGATTACCTGCAATATGTTTGTAACCCCCAAGGGGCGCTATCCTAAGGGCTACTACCCCTGCCTGCTCTGACTGTAACAGGGTGAGGGGCCTTGATCCGTTGGTGGGTGCCTCCACCTAGAGGTCGGGGTTAGGACAGTCGAGGATGACTTGGTCACAGCCCTCTGGGTTGCTGCAACCCCCCTTTCTTCCCACTAGTGGCCCAAACAATTCAATCACAGTGTCCTTACCATATACACTTACCCCCCGGCGAGAACCAATCTGCTTGCTCCGAGGACCCCCTGAAAAGTAAGTTGCAGTTACACAATATTCACTGTACAGTAGTTCACCTTTAATACACAAACTAGCCAGTGTACCTTTGCAAAATGATCAATCTGATTTATTTAAGCGGAAGTAACAAGGACTGGGGGGAATAAGGTTAATTAGCTTACCACTCTAATATACAAGTATCTATCTAGGGCTCTGTGCACAGGCCTGACCTATAAGTCACTGTCTCTGGGTACCTAAGCCCTAAAGGCTAGTCCCTCGATGCAGCTGGTTGGGGCTCTGACACAAAACGAGCATTTGATTCCTACGATGATTAAATAGAGCCAGCAGGCTCAGTTAGTGTCACCAGTACAGAAGCCAGAAAGTCCTGCCCTCACTAGGACCATTTGACAGGGAGCTACCCTGATTTAGTACTCACAACTCCAGTCAACAGAGCACTCTCGTACCACTCGCAGGACCAAGCCTGGACCTCAAGCACTTCTCCACACATTTATATGCAAGACAGAGGGGCACCATACCAGGCAGCTGCTGTACTTCCCAATCGCTTGCACTGCATACACCGGGCCAAACTGATGCAGCTTCACTATTCCTGACAGACCGAGCGTGATTCAAGCAGATTCTCCAGTCTTCTACAGGGTGAGCCTGGTAGGTAGCCACGCTCCTGCACAACCTCCTCTGACCGCTGCCCAGCGGATTTAGTCTGAGTTTCCTGGTGATTCAAAATGCCTGACACTGGCCTTACATGCGCTCACCGCGCAAACACTCAACGGTGCAGAAGCTTAGAGCTCCTTCCCTGCTCACAGCCACAACGTCTCTGCCCCTGGGCAGTATGGGACAAGCCTCTCAATTTGGGCGCCACCTGATCCCATTGGTGGGCTGCTGATGCCAGTCACTAAGTTCGCCCCCCATTGGTGCAAAAAGGCGCCACGGTCCAGAACTCCACTTCCCAGAACCACTAGCTGTATCCCCATTGGTCAGCAGGCTCCATCAAGAGTCCTGATTCTGGTTGGTCGCTATTTACTCCATTTTAGATACCCTCTTGCCCCTGTTGGACCCCTTCAGACAGTCCTGGTCCAAAATGGAGGGCACAGACACAAAAGTCCAGCTGCAAGAAAGACAGGTTAAACAACACATTCCACGAACACTCTAAAGGTATGGGGCAAACAATTACATTTCTGGAAAGTGCTCACTCTGCCCCTTCAGCGACGGCAGAAACCGGAGCAATTTGTCAGTGGCTCGAGTGGGACTCGAGCAGGAGAACACACAGTCCCATTCATAAGCAATGATTGTGTCTGCAAGCAGACAGCTCTTAAAGAGACAGTACGTGGAGGCTCTACAAGCACTCACAGAGCCCTTTAAATGGCTTAAGCGCCGAACACCAACCACCAGGGGGACACTTAGGCAGCTCCTAGATGGCTGTTAGACACCCCCATTTGTAGGGGGGGTTACACCCTTCCTGGCCTGGAAAGAACTTGGCGTCCACATCAAGTAGTTACCCTTAAATCATTTTAAGGCAAAACAGTTTACACTAACAGCACATCAAACCTAAGGTTACATATATGGGTACTGTATCACACAGTTTACTTTTTAACTATACGACATTACACATACCACAACCCCTTCTTCTATAAATCAGGTCATTACTTCCTGCCCATGACACTTGGATAAAAGGGCCCTTCCCTATCAGCTACCTGAGGGCTAACTGGGGCAGTGGCACTATACTCAGAGGGTAATACTAACAGTTGTGAATCGTTCCCCAGGACTAGCTTGGGCAAGGAGCTCGGAGATACGTAGACCCCTTTATGGACTACATTTAATGACAGGTCCACAGGCTGACCCAGAGACTCATAACTTAACCTTATTACAGGCTGTACTTCTCAGCCAGTACGTCTAGGAGTCTCATTAAAATCTGTTACAGGCCCAGGCTCCATTTCAGCCTCATCTAGATTAGTAGGGGGGCCTCCACAGGAGAAGGGGACCCCATGCTCATAGTACTTTCAGGGACCTGACCCTCTATATCAGGACCCACACTACTTGGTTCAGTCAAGGGCATTTCGGGCACTACTGGAATGCTATCAGGGCACTCAAAGTATTCTTCTTGCTCGGGCAGATCCCTAACGGGTTCCCCCACATCACTTCCTTCTTCTGAAAAGTCAGACAGCTCGGCCAGCCCAGATAATTCAGCCAGACTCAAAGATCCCACTTCTTCACCCTTGGTGCTACCCATTTCATCCTCTGGGAGTATAGACTCCAAGGACAAAGCTGGGGGCTCAGACAGTCCATGAAACCCAACCTTGTCCCCAGAGTTAGCTAGGGGATTGCCCCTAAAGAGTTGACTCAGTTCATAAGAGGGGTAATACTCAACATCATGTTCACTGTCTTCAGACACAGACGGAGGATCAACTTCATCAGAGAGGAAAGGGGAAGGCCCCCGGAGTTTAAGTTCTGAGGAGTCGACCCCTCTGGATTTCTTTTTGGCAGCAGCTCTAGTTATAGGCCCGGGGGGGCATTGGGAGGTTCAGCCTCTATCAAAATCTGTCCAATTGGCAACAGGTGATTTTGATGTAAAGTTTTCACATCTTTTGAATTGTTTTCAGGCCACACTTTATACACAGGCAAATCTTTCAATTTTCCCACGACAATATGAGGGAGGTGATGCCATCTGTCAGCAATCTTATGTTTACTGTGCAATCCCAGGTTCTTCAATAGCACTCTGTCTCCTTCTTTCAATTCCACTACTTTCACTTTCTTATCATATCTTTCTTTATTGGCCAAATTACGCTTAGCAGCCATGGTCTGGGCTAGTTGGTAGGCATAATTGAGTTGGGCCTTCAGCTTCTGCACATACTGTAGATGATTAGCTGCTTGAACCCCATCGGGGGAAACCCCAAAACAAACATCCACTGGCAACCTGGCTTCCCTTCCAAACATCAGCCGATATGGAGAAAACCCGGTGGCATCACTCTTGGTACAATTATAGGCATGGACTAAGGCACTGATCTGCTGGCTCCATCTAGATTTTTCTTTAGGGTGCAAGGTACCTAAAATATCGAGCAAGGTGCGATTGAATCTCTCAGGTTGGGGATCACCCTGGGGGTGGTATTGGGTGGTCATTGATTTCCGCACCCCCACAAAGATAGCATCCCTCGAATCAGATGACTCTCGAAATCTCTCCCTTGATCGGAATGGATTCACTGGGGGGTCCTGTAGTGAACAAAGAAATTTTCAACAAGGACTTTAGCCACCGTGGTTGCCTTCTGATCCTTGGTGGGGAAAGCCTGGGCATATCGGAGGAAATGATCAGTGACTACCAATATGTTGCTGATATTCTTCAAATCGGGTTCTAAACTCAGGAAATCAATGCAGACCAGTTCCATAGGGGCCCTGGTAGTGATATTGACCAGGGGAGCAGCTCTTTGAGGCAGGGCTTTTCTTTGTAAACAGCGCCACAGGTCTTAACATACTGCTCTATGTCAGCGCTCATTTTGGGCCAGTAAAATCGAGTCCGGACTAGGTCAAGAGTTCGGTCTATGCCAAGATGTCCCATGTGGTCATGCAGGGACCTCAACACCAGTTCTCTAAAAGCGGTGGGCAGCACCAGCTGTTGTTTGTCTACCCACCCCTCTTTGTCTACGGTCTCCCGGTATAATAATTTATTGTTCGGCTTCAACTTTGGGCCTTCTTTGTATAACAGGGCGGTTCTCAAGTCAGCAGACCACAGTTGGGACACATCTCTCCCTACTTGCAGCGCCTCTAAAGCAGGTTGTATCATTGGATCTCGAGACTGAGCCAGCTGGAGACTATCATTATTGAACTGGGGCAGCGTACTAGTGTCTAATGCAGAAAAATGGCAGTAAGCAGCAGGCACACAGTTCTCAGATGGACCAAAGCAATCCACCATGCAGTCCACAGTATCAGGAGACACCTGTTCCTCCTTGTCGAATTTCTGGCAAAGGGCTCTGATGTTGGGTTCGGACAACCTGATCCAATCGGCTCGGGACACAGGCCTCCAGGAAAGAGCATCAGCATCTATATGGTTTAGGCCTGCTCTGTAGTCAACAGCGTAGTTGTAGGTGGATAACGCAGAGAGCCACCTATGACCAGTGGCATCTAGCTTGGCTGAGGTCTGAACATAGGTCAAAGGATTATTATCAGTTTTCACCAGTATCTTAGCCCCATACAAATAGTCATGGAATTGATCAACAACAGCCCACTTTAAAGCTAGGAACTCTAGTTTGTGCACTGGATAATTCTTTTCAGAAGGGGTCAAGCTGTGGCTGGCAAAAGCTATGGGTCTCAGACCGTTCGAGTGCTCTTGGTACAATACGGCCCCCAATCCTTGCAGACTGGCGTCAGTATGAAGAACATAGGGTTTAGCAGGGTCAGCGTAGGCCAGCACTGGGGCATAAGTAAGTTGATATATAATGTCATAGAAAGCTTCCTCACAATCGGCAGTCCAGCGAGTACCAAACACATCATTTGGGCGGAAATAATTTTTTTCGGTCCCAGATTGTGCAGTCTTCTTATATTTCTTATGAGTCGGGGGGGTATCCTTGCGTGAGATTAAGCAAGGGGCGGATCACCCGAGAGTAGTCTCTAATAAATCATCAGTAATACCCACAGAACCCCAGGAACCGCTGTAGCTCTTTCAAATTTCTTGGTTGGGGCCAAGTGGTTAAAGCTTCTACTTTACTGGGGTCAGTCTCTATGCCCTCAGTGGATACTATGTGGCCCACATAGTTCACAGAGGTTTGAAAAAATTGACACTTGTCTATAGATAATTTAAGACCAAAATCCTCCAGCCAGTCCAGGACCTTGAACAATTGACTTTCATGTTCTTCCAATGAGCTGCCAAACACTATAACATCGTCTAAATAAACTAAACACTCGAGCAAGTTCATGTCCCCCACAGCACGTTCCATCAGGTGCTGAAAAGTAGCTGGGGCACCCGAAATTCCTTGAGGCATCCGGATAAACTCATAGAAACCTAGGGGGCCAATAAACGCAGTCTTCTCTCGATCCTCCAGAGCCATCGGGATCTGATAGTACCCACTGCGGAAATCTAACACAGAGAACCACTTACTGCCGTTTAGACAGTCCAAGGTGTCCTGTATGCGTGGCATGGTATACTGGTCAGGGATAGTCTGCCGGTTTAAGGTACGGTAATCCACACACATCCAAATGGCCCCATTCTTTTTCCTCTCTACTACAATGGGGGAAGCATAAGGGCTCCTGGATTCTTGTATCACACCAGCAGCAAGCATCTCTTGCAGATGCCGTCTCACATCATCTATGTCTGCAGGGGCCAGGCGCGCCGAGACCTCTCTCGAAAAGGCCTTTCATCATGCAGTCTGATGTGGTGTTCAGCCCCTTGTACACATCCCACTTCCCATTCTTTTAGGGAAAATACCTGGTCTCTTTGGGCAAGTTTTTCACTGATCCTCACTTTCCATTCAGCAGGCAACTGGGAGTCACCGAAATCAAACAAGTTGGGCGTTACTCTGTCATCCTTCACCAAACCCTTGCTATTGGGGAGCACTGCAGTGTCTGCACAATGCACACTAGCCAGGGTGCAGCCTCCATTTACTCGAATCTCTTTGTCAGACACATTATGGACTTGAACCATCACCCTCCTGGCATAAGCATAGGCTCTAGCAGGCAAGTGTCTTGCCTAATCGGAAGAGTCACAAAGGAATAATCACACTTGGCATTCACACATCAGCACAATTTATTGCAAGCAAAAGATAATTACACTTCATTTAGCAGCAATGTCACTATCAGCATTAATGATTACACTTTAGCATTCATTCATTAGCAATATTACTATCAGCATTAATATATACTTCAATTAAGCAAAATATGATACATCACCGATTCTATGCTACATCCAAGCCTTTTCCCAGTAGCTGGGGAAGCCCCTTAATTGTCTCACAGCCTGGCCAGGAGTCTTGAACCGGGAAAAAGTTCCACAGCGATGCGTCCACCCTGCAGATGAGGCTTCCAACCAGGCATTGAGAAAGCTACATTTATATCTTATTCTATGCTAAAATAATCGTGCAGCCTTCATAGTGTTGTTTTCCCACATTCTAGAAGCTGGCCGGGCCCCCAGGATGCTGCAAATTCACACCATAAGGACTGCTCAGAATTCCTACACCTGCTAGGTCACTGTGCTCCAAACACTGGCCGGGTGCCTAGAACACTATGAGCTAAGCAGAAGTTTAACAAAACTACAAAAACAGGTTGCCTGATAATATGCAACCTTCAAGTCAGCAAAATACACTGTCTGAAGCAAAACATAATAATGAGGCTATCTAAAGAGCAAAACACCAATTAAATGAAGCAGCATGTAAAATGGAGTCACACAATACAAAATGGAGTATAAAATGACATACATTACATGAAATAGCATACAAAATGGAGTGACAATAATCAACATATTATACTATCACTACAGCAAGATACTGGGTTTTTCCAGCAGTCCCCCAGGCAACTTTCCATCCCCAGGTGCATCCAGCATCAATAGTTTATTCTTAACATCCTTTTTAAGCCGGACCTCCCCTTGCAAAACATACTGGGCATTTGGGGCTAATAGCAACGGCTCTGGATCCTTCCTCCAGATGACACCCACTGGGCCCTCAGGTTCCTCCTGGCTAGCCTTTCTCTGAGTCCCATAGGCCTTCTGGATCAAGGTGGGTATCCTAAGAGCTCGCCCAGTCCTGGACACCTGCTTTTCAGAACACAATTGTGCTAGTCGACCAAACATATGAGCATTGGTCCCAATCAACAAGGGCACCCCATCGTACAGTCCAGTGGGAGGACATACTAAGGCCAAGCTTTCCACTTGTTCATCCACCCCAGCCACAGAAGTAGGAAATGACAACTAGATCCGGATGTACCCCAAATATGGATAAGCCTTATCACTCAGCCCCCATACATGTAGACCATCCAAGGGTTGTAGTGGCACCTCAGGTAGATGTGTCTGATACCAGTCCTGGAACATAATGGTCACCTGAGAGCCACTATCCAATACAGCCCGGGTGGGTATCCCATTTACCCACACCGGGGCCTCCATTGAGGGTCCTACCACATCAGACCATTCGGGAGGGCACAGCGTTGACAGTTGCTTGGGCATTGGCCCGGGTCACAAAACTCTTCCTAGGGGGTCGGGTGTAGGCCCTGTGATGCCAGGTGATCAGCCTGCTGTTGATTTTCCTTAAATTCTCCGGCAACTAGCACTCAATCTGAAAGTGTCCATCCTCCCCACAATGGTAACAGAACTTGGGGTCCCGGGGGTCTCTGTTGGGAGGGGAATACTTCATCTGCTGGGGGCCATCCTGGGGGCAAGGGGGCTCCCCTTGGCTAGGGCATTTGTTTCTAGATAACTCTGGTTCCCCAAACCTAACAGGGTGGGCAGTGGTTTGCTTCAAGTCCCTCACCAGTTCTCGTAAATTTCTAATCTCGGCTCTCAACTCACTTTCTACTTGGGGATCAGAGGAAATGGCACACCCCCCACCCCTCCTTGTAACTCTGGGGATACATCAGGCCCCCCCGAAGGGTGGGTCTCATCGGGTTCACTAGACTCAGGGGTTTGGCACAGATTCACAGCCTCCACATAGGGTTCCCACCCCTCCTCATCAGTTGACAGTACTCAGGCGGAGCAGTTCATCGATCATGTAACTTAAGTTTTAACAATATCACTCTGGAATATCTAGCAGATTTTAAAACATGTTCCAACCTGACCTGGTTCAAGGCTGTGGCGATGATCCCCCCTTTTCAATAAGCCTTCTGTAAAGCCCTTTCCACCCTAGTAACAAAGGTGGACAGCTTTTCATTCCTCCACTCCTTAGCAGACTTGAATTTCCATAATAAGTCTTCCCCAGTTTCTGTACTTCCAAACACTCCCTCTAAAGCAGAAAGATACTGTGCTGTGGTGGCTTCCGGGCTAGTAGCCCGCAAGAACCGAATGGCTTCCAAAGCCGGACCCCTCAGGCTCTCCATCAGTCTCTTTCATTTCCCCCCCTCAGATCATTGCCACTCCTGAACTAGGGGGGTGGAATAGTCCATCCATGCCTCCAAATCATCCTCCCCTGAAGGTACTGTGCCAGAAAAAAGTTTTATCCTATGGTACAAATCTAGCTGTATAGAGGGAACCACTAAGGGCGGTGGGGCCAAATAGAACTCTTAGGGGGCCCAGGAGAGGTACCAGGGGAATCCTGGGGGGTGGGGTCACTGGAAAGGTCCAATGCCTGTAGTAACTCTTGGGTAGTCCTCCCCTCCACAGCTAACAATTTAAGCAGTTTATCTTTGAAGCTATTAGTCTGGGGAGACCCCCCGGGGGTGACTGATCCACTCCAGATGTGAATGACCCTCCACCACTGTTGGACACCTTCCGGGTAAATCACTGGGGGTACCCTCTTGGGGTCAATGGCTACACTACATAAAAGTAACACCTGCAAAGTCTGATCGAGTAGGTCAGCCATACGCCCCTTCACCTCTACCTTATCCAAACATTTAACATGCTCCACTACGGAAATAAGGTCAGTGTTCATGGTCCCTAGAGGTACATCTAGCAGTAACACAATTCTCTGAGAGTCCAACTCTTCGGCTTCACCCCACCCCCTCAGTTTATGTACCATTGTTTTAATGGGGTCCAGCTTAATTTTAGCCATGATATCCCCTTCCAGTTTTCCCTTCAATTTATCCATAGTTAGGTACTTCGTCCACTCGGCCACTAGGGGACACTAATCCCAGCAGTGCCTCTACTTTGTAACTCCCAGGGGGCGCTATCCTAAGGGCTACTACCCCTGCCTGCTCTGACTGTAACAGGGTGAGGGGCCTAGATCCGTTGGCGGGTGCCTTCACCCAGAGGTCGGGGTTAGAACAGTCGAGGATGACTTGGTCACAGCCCTCTGGGTTGCTGCAACCCCCCTTTCTTCCCACTAGTGGCCCAAACAATTCAATCACAGTGTCCTTACCATATACACTTACCCCCCCGGCGTGAATCAATCCGCTTGCTCCGGGGAACCCCTGAAAAGTAAGTTGCAGTTACACAATATTCACTGTACAGTAGTTCACCGTTAACACACAAACTAGCCAGTGTACCTTTGCAAAATGATCAATCTGATTTATTTAGGGGGAAGTAACAAGGACCGGGGGGAATCAGGTTAATTAGCTTACCACTCTAATATACAAGTATCTATCTAGGGCTCTGTGCACAGGCCTGACCTATAAGTCACAGTTTCTGGGTACCCAAGTCCTAAAGACTAGTCCCTCGATGCAGCTGGTTGGGGCCCTGACACAAAACGAGCATTTGATTCCTATGAAGATTAAATAGAGCCAGCAGGCTCAGTTAGTGTCACCAGTACAGAAGCCAGAAAGTCCTGCCCTCACTAGGACCATTTGACAGGGAGCTACTCTGATTTAGTACTCACAACTCCAGTCAACAGAGCACTCTCGCACCACTCGCAGGACCAAGCCTGGACTTCAAGCACTTCTCCACACATTTATATGCAAGACAGAGGGGTACCATACCAGGCAGCTGCTGTACTTTCCGATCGCTTGCACTGCATACACCGGGCCAAACCGACACAGCTTCACTATTCCTGACAGACCGAGCGCGATTCAAGCAGATTCTCCAGTCTTCTACAGGGTGAGCCTGGTAGGTAGCCACGCTCCTGCACAGCCTCCTCTGATCGCTGCCCAGTGGATTTAGTCTGAGTTTCCTGGTGATTCAAAATGCCCGACACTGGCCTTACACACGCTTACCGCATGGACACTCAATGGCGCAGAAGCCCAGAGCTCCTTCCCTGCTCACAGCCACAATGTCTCTGCCCCTGGGCAGTATGGGACAAGCCTCTCAGTTTGGGCACCACCCGATCCCATTGGTGGGCTGCTGATGCCATTCAATAAGTTCGCCCCCCCATTGGTGCAAAAAGGCGCCACGGTCCAGAACTCCACTTCCCAGAACCACTAGCTGTATCCCCATTGGTCAGCAGGCTCCATCGAGAGTCCTGATTCTGGTTGGTCATTATTTACTCCATTTTAGATACCCTCTTGCCCCTATTGGACCCCTTCAGATAGTCCTGGTCCAAAATGGAGTGGCACAGCACACAAAGTCCAGCTGCAAGAAAGACAGGTTAAACAACTTACATTCCCATGAACACTCTAAAAGGTATGGGGCAAACAATTACATTTCTGGAAAGTGCTCACTCTGCCCCTTCAGCGACGGCAGAAACTGAGCAATTTGTCAGCGGCTCGAGTGGGACTCGAGCAGGAGAACACACAGTCCCCCTCATAAGCAATGATTGTGTCTGCAAGCAGACAGCTCTTAAAGAGACAGTACATGGAGGCTCTACAAGCACTCACAGAGCCCTTTAAATGGCTTAAGTGCAGAACATCAACCACAAGGGGGACACTTAGGCAGCTCCTAGACGGCTGTTAGAAACCCCCATTTGTAGGGGGGTTACACCTTCAAAAACTTAAAGCTCAATTGAACCATGCCTATCAACTGGCCCAGACAATGGCTGCCAAAAGAAATCTAGCTAACAAAGAGAGACATGATAGAAAAGTAAAGGCTCAAGAGCTTAGGCCTGGAGACCGTGTGTTGTTGTGAAATTTAGGATTGCATGGTAAACACAAAATTGCTAATCGATGGCACCATCTTCCCCATGTCATAGTTGGAAAGTTGGATGATTTGCCAATGTACAAAGTGCACCCAGAGAATAACTCCAAAGCTGTCATGACCATGCACCATAACTACTTGCTACCTATTGGTCAAGTTATACTTGAGGCTGAGCCCACCGAGGTTGATTCCCCTTGACCAGTGACCCATGCTGGTGCAAGAAAGAAACAGAGTCAGCCTGCACCCTTGGTTGCCAATTTAAGACTTCCCCTGCAGCAGGCCCAAAATGATAGTGACTGCCAGTCTAACTCAGATGACAGTGAGTGTGATAATGCCTATTACCCCTCATGCGAACTGAGTCAGTTGTTTCGTGGAAATCCTATGTTGAATTATGGGGATGAAGCTGGGCCTTCTGGACTGCCTAATGCCCCGGCATCATCCTTGGAGCCAATGCTCCCTGAAGTTGAAGTGCAGAGTATCACGTCTGAGGATGCTGAGTCTTTGTGTATTGTGGAACTGTATGATTTGCCTGAAGGAGAGGCTGGTGGTATGAGTCTTTCTGGTGACATGCCAGAACTTGAGGAACACTATGACAGTGCTGACAACCCCCTTCAGTGCCAGAGTGTCTTCAAAATGAGCCAAGTGTTGTAGAAACAGAGACTACAGAGCAAGGGGGTGACAGTGCTCCCAGCTTGGACATTCCCCTTCATGCAGAGGCACCCCTCACAAGTGATGAAAGCTCCAAGACCATTGCTGAAAGTACAGAGACTGTGGTTGTTTACCCCAGAAAGACAGGCCGAGCTGTCAAGCCAGTGGTGCACTTCAGTCACGATACTCCCCGGAGGCCAGTGGATTTGCCTCTCAATGTAGTCCACAAAGGTGTTTATGTCTCTCAGAGCTCACTGCCCAAATTAAGCTTGATTCCCATTCTAGGTTACTTGTTCTGCCCTCTCACCATGGTGCCCCTGCCCCATCCAGCCCCAAGTTAGCTGATAGGGAAGGGCCCCCTCTTGCATTGTTTAGAGTACAAGAAGTTATTACATGATTTTGTATAGTAATGTTCAATTTACCTGTGTGAAAGATGCATAATGTATTGTCAGAATGGAAATGACACAGTAGAGTACATTGAAATGTATAGTAAAGTGACAAGTTATGCCAATTGATGAATCAGATAGTGCTTGTATAGCATGCTAATGGTATAAATATCTTGTATATGTTGCATTTTCAATGTTATGATGGTACAGACTTGATGCAGGTGCCAAGTTTTCCCAGGCAGGGAAGGGTGTAACCCCCCTACAAATGGGGATTCCCAAAAAGTCTTGTTTGAGCTTGCCTAAATGCTCGCTGCCAGGCTGGTGTCCTGCATTTTAGCAGTTTAAATGTGATTACCAGAGCTTGTATAGCCTCTGTGTACTGTCTCTTTAAGAGCTGCCTAATTGCAGCTTAAGTAATCTGAGAGGGAGCTCTGCTGAAAGATGTAACTATTTACTGAAAATCATTTAGAGTGATAATGATAATGTAGTTTGTCTAACCTGCTTTCTTTGTAACAAGGACTGTTTTGTTTGTCTCCACTATCTTGGTCCTGGATTGCAAATTGGACCAATCAGTACTGGTGGGACCTAAAATGTAGCCGGACTACAGGAGCTGTCTGAATTCAAAATCTGTAGGAACTGTAGTTTGAACTTTTTGAGCCTTTTTTGCAACTGAAGAGGGAGCTCTTGCTGTGACTGACAGCCAAATCAACCAACCAAATCTTTTGGATCTTGGGGAAGTCCCGGGCTGCCTGCAGTTTTCAGTTAGATCTAAGCTGGAAGCTGAACAAGAACATAAGCAGGAGGCTGGTAAGGACAGAGGTCTGGGGTTATAGTCTGTTTTAACTGAAATATTTGAATAGTTTTGTACATGAAATTAGTTCTATGTGTTAAAAATTACTACTTTGAGTTAGAACTGTTACTTGGGCTGTGATATTGTAACTTTTGAGGCTTGGGAACACTTGTTTGGCAGTGATAATTAGAGTGAAATTTAAATGTGATGTTTGCCTGGTGTTAGGGGAGGGAAATAACAGGAATCACCTTGTCTTTCATTGTTCACTTGGGAACATAAGCAGGAGGCTAGTAAGGACAGAGGTCTGGGTTATATTCTGTTTTAACTGAAATATTTGAATAGTTTTGTACGTGAAATTAGTTCTATGTGTTAAAATTACTACTTTGTGTTAGAGACTGTTACTTGGGCTGTGATATTGTAACTTTTGAGGCTTGGGAACACTTGTTTGGCAGTGATAATTAGAGTAAATTTAAAGTGATGTTTGCCTGGTTCTTAAATACTGAAAAGTCACTGGGGGTTGGGATTGAAGGGCTTGTATTTCTGTTTGGGACTGAAATTCGAAGCAACAGGAACTGGTGGGCCTGTGACATCATACGGTACCTGATGTCTGCATACACACACTGTTAGTGGGATTGAACACACACTGGACTGTATGTGTTTGTGAGACTTGGGAACTTTATTGGTGGGGTTGAAATTGGGTTTGTAAATAACTGCAGTCAGTATAGAGAGAAACTGTATTCCAGGGGAAAGGGACTGAGAAAAGGGTGTGCCATTATAAACAGAGGGGACAGACAGGTGGCCACATTCCCACCATGCGCAGGCATCTTCGGAAGGGCTGTAGGCTGCACAGGCTGTGGGATGGCAAATTCTCAATTGGGCCTGGAGTGAGGGAGGCTGCCCTCTGTGAACCAACTATCTTGTATCAAGGGTAGAGTATATTGGTTAGAGAGTAAGTTGGGGGAGCTGAGGTGTCCAAGGATGAGGGTGTGGATATAGGCAGCAGAGGGTGGGGCTGAGGGAGGCTGGGCAGCGCTCTGAAATTACACAGACGTTATGTTACAGCAAGCAGGAGGGGGATATTAGGAAGAGGACCCTTAGATAGGGAATGTTGACGCTAAGGAAAGACGAGGTGAGCATTCTCCAAATACAAAGAGAGGAGGGGAAGAGCAAGAAGGGCTGTTGTGGGAAGCCCAGTAGAGCAGACATTGAGAAGGAGGGCTGTTGTGGGAAGCCTAAAACAGCAGATTCGTGGGAAGGGAGCTCTAAGGAGAACAGAGCAAGAGGAAGGGGCAGTTTAGAGGTGCAGTCAGGAAAAACTCGGGTTACTTGATGGAGGCTGACATACAGTGTCACAATAAATTTGAGCTACTAAGCAACCTAGAGGGAGCGAAGGGGTTGGTGAAATGAGAAATTGATACAGATGCCGGGGAGGTGGACACCATAAGGCATCACAGACCGACAATGAAAAGGATAGAAAATAGTCCCAGAGGAGAGAAACATAAATGTTAACCAGATCTCGGGAGATGCAACATATTGAAGACATGAGGAGGAGAGCATGACTGAGGAAACTGGGAGACAAGGAGGTGGGAGGACCCCCTTCAGCAGGAGGTCAGTACCAGGATGGGGCCCTAGCTAAGGGATCCTACAGAGAGCCTCTGGAGGCAGGGGTACTATTACAAGGGGGAGGATGGCGGTGTGGGAAGGAAACCATCAGGGCTAGGATAAATGATTCAGGATAGAGAGGTTAAAGGACACCTATTCAGAGGGTCTGAGCTAAGTGGGGCAAAATAACGAGGGAGGCAGAAAGGGGATGGTGACGGGGTCTCTAATATAAGGCAGGAAGACTCCCATAGAATTGAGATCCACGAATAAAGGGGGATAGGGGCTGAGGGGCATAGTGAGGTAACCATAAGGATGGACGGTGTTAAGGTTCTGTTATTGGGAACTTGATGATTAAGGGCATCCAGTGGGAGGGATGGGGGTGGATGCCATAGCCAGGTGAAGGTAGTAGTATCTGGGCTGACAGTGCACAGGCAAAGTTCATGGTGTATGAACTGGTTAGGGATTGTGGAGGAAACGGATTTTCTGGTGCATTTGGGAACCAACGATCTAGAAATAAGCTAGTTTGGAAATCAAGCAAGGTTCCAAGAACTTGCTAGAGTCTGTCGGGATAATGGATGCAACATTTCCTTCGGAGGATATTGCCAGTACCAAAGGCCTCAGTGGAGAAAAATAGAAGATCAGAGAGGTTAATGGCTGGTTCAGGAAGTGGGGTGAAGAGAGTGGGTTTGGGGGTGTTAGGGAACTGGAAAGGAGTTTGGGAGGATAAGGGACTGTATGCCAAGGACAGCTTCATCTTGCCCCATTAGGGAAGAAGTCCTTAAACAGGGGATGGCTGACTACATTCAAGAAAGGTGTGGTTTAAACTTGTGAGGGGAAGGGATAAGGAGGGCTGACCAAGCCCTCTCCTCCAGATGAGGAGTAGCCTTCAAACCCAAGGGGAAGGAAACGAACTGGGTGTGGAGGTTTCAGGAGGATCAGAGGGAGGATGGAAGTATAAGGAACCTGGGTGGGGTTCGACAAAGGGGCTCAGGGATAAAGGGTGGGGGTTGGTGTTAGTAAATGCCAGGGCAGGAAACAAGTTGCCAGAGTTCCAGGCCATACTGTTCGGGGGGTGGGGGTGGATGTGGCGACGGTCCGCAGATGTGAGCCAACAAAACCATGACTGGGACCTAAACGTGCGGGGTACACTATGCTTAGGAAGGATAGAAAAGAGGGCAGAGGGGTGGAGTGGCTGTGTTCATTAGAGATGACATAGAAATTGCTAGTGAGAAGAGGCAGGAGAAACGTGAAGGCCTTATGGTCACCTTTCAATCCCAGCAGGAGATAAGGTCAAGCTGGGTGTATGATATAGGCCCCAGGATGAGTGATGTTCTAGGGATGGTTTGCTGGACAACATCACTGCCAGTGTGGACAAAAGGGAAGGAGTGGTGTTGATGGGTGACCTTAATATGCAGGTACAAACTGTTGAACCATGTCCTCTAAGGTGTGCCAAGAGCAGAGGCTGCTGCGACGGCCTTCCAGGATATGTTCTTAACACAGCATGTGATGGAGCCCAAGGGAGGGCATGTCCTGGACGTGGTTCTGGCACATGGGGATCTGGTAGGGACCTGATTGTAGAGGACCCCTGACTGGGGCGACCACAATACTGTCTGGTTTCAAATAAGCATGGGAGGGGGTGATATCTAAAACACTGGCAGGTGGACTTCAGGGGCACACTTGTGGGCATGGAAATATTCTCAGAGATCATTGAAGGATTACATCAATGACAGGTGTGGAAAGATGGGAGGTCAAAAATGGGGACTTCATGGGCAGTCAGGATCTCGCTAGAGTGGAAGCGTAAAGAACAAGGTCACATAAACCATGCTGGTGGTCAGTGAGGTACAGGTAGTGGTCCAGAGAAAGAAGGCGACCTACAAAATATATAAAACAACAAGACGGGATAGGGATAAGAAATGTACACATCTTGCATCTAGAAAAGTCACCCAGATGGTGAGGGACAAAGTCGAAATAAAACAGCGGCTGGCACAGGAGATACATGGAGGAAAAGGGTTCTTGCGGTACATTGGGGAGTGGAGAAAAAGCAGGGGCCATCTCAGCAGATTGAGATCAGAAGGAGGTGGGTGGAAGGTGAGGGACCAGGCAGAGGCATTTATTGAGTACTTTGCCTCTGTGTTCACTACGAAGGAGGATGGGATATCTACAAAGCAAGGCATTATGGGGATAGGCGTCAGTGAGTGGGATCAGGGGCAACAGAAATGGAGCAAGAGGGGAGAGAGGTACCCCAGGGGTCGCATCTGGATAAGGATAAAAAGGCCAGTAAGAGTGGAGGGACGGATGATGCTATCTCTGCCAAAAGGGTGTAGATTAGCCCTCAATGCCCTAAAGAAGACAAATCTCTGGGCGGATGGCATTCATCCGAGACTACTATGGAAATTGGTGGACATACTGGCTGCACCCTAGTGGAGCTCTTCAACAGGTCACTTGAGACGGGAGGAGTACCTAAAGAGTTGGTAGAGGCATGATGCAATCCATAAAGGGAGTCGAGGAGTACCCAGGTAACTATAGACCCATCAGTTTGACCTCGGTGGTGGGAAGAATTATTGGAGAGTATACTAAAAGAACGATTAGGGGTGTTACTTGGAGAAGTGGAGAGTCTGGATGAAGTGACAGCATGGTTTGTGCCAGGTAGGTCATATCAAACCAATCTTGTACAGGAGTTCTGAATGGGTAACATCAGAACTGGACAGGGAAAGCCTGTGGATGTATTATCTTGGACTTCAGCAAGTGACTCTGTCCCCGTCTACAATGGTCTGGTGGAGAAACTGATGGGGTTAGGAGTAGCCCTTTCCAAAATCAATCAATCAAAATCTTTATTTATTCAATGAACATCATTGAGTGTATAGCTCATTTACAAGATGGACCTGAGTGGTCATAACAAAAAGGTTACAGGTGTATACAAAAAACATGGATATTGAAATAGCACAAATACAAACATTTATGAGTGAGATAGATATACAATTATTTACATATATACAAAGGCGAGCTGACAGAAACAAAAACCTATTAAAGGTGAGAAACAAACAGTCTGGTGGGATAAGGCTAGGATAATGGTACATGGGTGGGATATATGTTTGTGGTTTGATGTGGAAAGGACCAGAGCAACGATAGAAGAATAGGGATGAGATTTAGAAGGGGGTGGGGAGAGAGAGGTGTGGGGGTGTGGGGGTGGAGGACTAGGCCTTGTGGAAGCAATTGCATGAATCTGGGATTAGGCTGGTGTACAGCTTTTGAAGGATGTAAGGGGGATCAGTGTGTTTCCATTTTCAATGTCTTTGGATAGAATTCCAGATAAGTGCAGAGGAATAACTGATTGCAGCTCTTCCATACTGGTGCAAAGTGATAGGAATCTTCAGCAGGATCAGTTTGTTGATCCTCAAGGGGTGTAGGGCCTGGATGTGATCTGGTTGAAGCAATCTGAGATGTAGGGAAGGAGTTTGTTTGTCAGAGCTTTGGTAGATCCAGATAGCAGCATTTTTCTTCTTCTATGTTGCAGGGATGTCCAGCTGACTGCATTGTAGAGAGCAATGATGGGTGCTAGAGGAAGGTCAGTAATGAATCTAATAGCTCTATGATAAGGGTGTCTAGTTTGTTTAGATGGGAGAGGGAGCAATGACCGTAGAGGAAGTCAGCATAATCAATGAGGGACATGAATGATGCAAGGATTAATCTTTGTTTGGAATCTTTGGTCAGGTAGTGTTTGATTCTATAGAATAGACCAAGTCTTTGTCTTAGCTTTTTCAGGAGCTCTTCAACGTGGGTAGTATAGTCTAGTTTATTGTCTATCCATACTCCTAGGTATTTGAATTTGTCAACATATTCCAGATTTTCACCAAGGATGGTAGAGAGTTGTGGAGGGTGAATGATGGGATAGTGGAAGAACAGTTCTTGTGGGCAAAGAACATAGCTTTGGTTTTCTTAGCATTTAGTAATAATTTCTTTTTAATAGGTTATGCTGGAGGAGGGAGAATTGAGACTGTAGGAGCTCACAGGCTTTTTGATGGTGAGGATCGCTCACATAAAGTACAGTGTCATCTGCAAAAGGTGGATATTAGAAAAGAGAGATTGGAGTCAACATTGTTGATGTAAATGGCAAAAAGGATGGGACTCAGGATGGAGCCCTTAGGTACACCTCTTAGGAGTGGCTTAGGGTAGATAGATCACCATCATTCTTTACCAGTTGTAGCCTTCCAGAGATAGCATCTGAACCATTTAATAGAGAGTGAGTCAAGGCCTATGGAGTTTAGTAGGTGATTAGAAGATCATGATCCACAGTGTCAAAGGCTTTGCTTAGATCCAGAAACACAGCACAGGTATTATTTCTTTTGTCTAGGGCAGTCTGCCAGTCATTTGTGACTTTGCTAGAGCAGAGATGGTGCTATGCATTGATCTAAACCCAGATTGAGCTGGATTTAGGAGATTGTTGGTATCAAGGTAGGCAGTTAACTGAGAGTTTACCAGCTTCTCAAGCATCTTGGATAGTATTGGTAAGATGGAGATGGGCCTATAATTATTGAGGTCCATGGGATCACCTGCCTTAAGTAGTGGAAACACTTGAGCTGTTTTCCATATTGAGGGGATAGTACCAGTGACAAGTGATAGATTGAAGAGATGGGTGAGGGGGGCGGTTAAGGCATACAGTGCTACTTTTTTGAAAGTAGGGATCCAGGGAGTCTGCACCTGCGCTTTGGTGGTATCTAGATGGAGAGGAGGTCTTCTACTTCTTTAAACAATATTGGTTTGAATGAGAATGTGGAAGCAACCTTTGATTCTCAGTAGATTGTAGGTTTAGAGATGATCTTAATAGGTTTGCAGGAGAGGAGTCGAAAGCCAGGCCAGCTGTAGTGAAATGGTCATTGAAGGCATTCAAGATATTTTGCTTGTCGGTGATTTCAATATTATTTAATTGAATTTTGGATGGTAAGACAGGGATAGAGGTTTGACCTAGGATGCCCTTTATGGTACCCCAGAACCTGGAAGGGTTGTTATAGGAGGCATCTAGTTCAGCTGTGTAGAAGGTTGCCTTGGCTTTTCTTACTTGTTTTGTGCAGGAGTTTCTGGCTTTTCTGAATTGGAGCCAGTCATTTGGGTCCTTTGTCTTTCTTGCCCTTTTCCAGAGTTTGTCTCTGGCAAGCAAAGTGGATTTTAGTCGGCAGAGAACCAGCGACAGGATTTGAGTTTGGTTCTGACACTGGTGAGGGGTGCATGTGAATTGAGGGCACTTATGATTATATCATTTAGGATTTGAAGAGCTGACTCTATTGAGGCTGTGAGATAGAATTCTTGCCAACGTGGTGTGGCACAGATCATGGAGATATCCTGTAATGTTAAAGTTCTTTTGACCTTCGTGGGAGGAATTTTGCAGGATTGGGTGGCTTGATTGTTGATCTAATGGCAGCTATGGGGGCAGTGGTCACTTATGTCACTGAGAAGTACTCCTGCATAGGGATAATGATGAGGTTTATTTACCAATATAATATCCAGGAGTGTGCTGTTGAGAGTATTCTTTGGGTTGATCCTTGTTGGTTCTTTGATTAATTGAGAGAAACCATAGGTATCACAGAAGGTTACCAGGGGTGCAGATGCATTAGTCAGCCAATTTAAGTTTATGTCTCCTAAGATGATGGTGTCTTCAGGGCCCAGATTAAGTATGGATCCTAAATGGGATAGGAGTTTGAGGCCTGCAGAGGGGGGCCTATAGCAACCAACCAGTTGAAAGGAAGATGTGTCGGGAAGGGTTATTTTAATAGACAAGCATTCGAATTCCTTTGGTTGAGATGTGGAATTGAGGCAGGATGCAGAGATATTTGCTTTGACATAGATGGCAACCCCACCGCCCCTGGATAGACGGTCAGATCTGAAGAGCTGATAGTTGGGAAGGTTTATTTCACTATCTTTTGTTGCAGATTTGAGCCAAGTTTCAGATATAACCAGACAGTCCGTAGGGTGTGTGCAACCCAGGCCTGTATTGATGAGAACTTTTAGGAGGCTGCAGGCATTGAAGTGAAGAAAACTCAATCCATTTATGGAGGTTAGGTCAGTTGGAGAGATCGAGCTTCAGTGGGTCCAGGGTTGATTTCCACAGTGCCAACACAGACCAGCAGAAAGAAGATTAACTTGATGAGGGCACCAAGTGATAGGAGTAGTGAGCAGTCAGGGAGTTTTCTTCTTTCTTGGGATCCAATATATAGTGGCTGATGATCCTGCTGCGTGGTTATCGAGATTATCATAGATTGCCAGCTTAATGGACAGGCATAGGGGTAATTGTAGTGCCAGTATGGTAGCAGGGGATAGAGGAGTTCCAAACTGGTTGTGAGCCTTTTTTGGGATTCCCAAGGATTATTGTGCAGAAGTGGTAGTATAAGTATGTATAGTTTGGGGTATCCACTGGGGACAGTAGAGGGGGCAGTGTTGAGTGGTCACCCTAAGCACCTTAGTATGGGTTCCAACAGTTATCTCATCTGGATCTAAGGAAGGTGAGAAGCAAAGCAGCAGAAGGGTGCAGTAGCATGGTGGAGGGTAGGAGAGGGTTAAAGAAAGTAAGATGATGTGAAGAGAATGAGCTCGGGAATTGGCTGGGAGAATAGCTATGGGCGGGATGAGATTTGCGGGAAGGTGTGTATAAAGAAACACCCTGAGGGGGTGGGGCAGGCAAAAATTTTGCGGCTTTCCATTTCCTTTCTGGCTTTCTCCCCGGCCTCCTGGTTCCCTTTTCGGCTAAGCGGTGGCCGCCCGCCCGCTGGCGGCTCGGAGCCCCTCTGGTGAGTGTGTCCTCGAGGGCAGGCCGGCTAGAAGGGAGGGGACAGAGGAGAGGGCAGTCAGAAGAAGCACTTGCAGGCAGTGGCTTGCTAGAGGTGCTAAATTTTGCTATTTGCACAACAAAGACTGGAGGGTGGGGGGTTAGGCCCATGCGCCTAGCCCAGCACAAAATTAACCCAAAAGACTGTAATTACTAACTAGTCAGGTAACAGGCATTATACAGAAGTACACAGTAAAACAGCAAAAACAGCCCCTTTTAGAGAAATTTAAAACTTTTCACATGAAAGGCAAGTAAACTCGAGCAGTTTTGGTGGTGCAAAGATACAGCAAAGTCAATGGGAGAAGGCGCACCAATCAGAGGCTGGCAAAGGTCGGCGGTCGCCTTCCCATTGGTCAGATGGATTGAAAACTGGCTAGCTGGATGCATCCAGAGAGTAGTGGTCTGTGGGGAGCTCTCAAACCCTAGAGAGGTTGGTAGTGGGGTACCGCAGGGCTCGGTCCTGGGTCCGATCCTGTTTAATGCATACATATCGGACATCAGGGAGGGTATAGGGTGTGAAATGAGTCTCTTCGCTGATGACTCCAAGATGGGAGCAGTAGTTGAGGGAGAAGAGGGGAGGTTGGCCCTGCAAGGGGACCTGGACACCCTGGAAAGCTGGGCTCACACATGGAAATTAAATTTCAATATCACCAAGTGCAAGGTGTTGCATCTTGGGCAGGGAAACCCTAAACACAGGTACACCCTGGGAGGGGAGGCGCTGGAGGCCTCAATAGGGGAAAAAGACCTAGGAGTCATGGTGGATGCATGTATGAATAACTCTGAGCAATGCAGGAGAGCGGCTAGCAAGGCAAACAAGATGTTGGGATGCATCGTAAGGGGGATCACCTAGGAGCAAGGAAGGATTCTGCCGCTTGTACAAATGGACTGGTTAGACCACACCTTGAGTACTGTGTACAGTACTGGAGACCACACTTGAAGAGGGACATACAGCTCCTGGAGAGGGTACAGAGGAGGGCAACCAAGATGATACGAGGGCTAGGATTTGACATATGAGGACAGACTTGAGGAGCTCTGCCTGTTTTCATTGGAGGAGAGGAGAGACAGTGGGGACATGATTGAAGTCTTCAAGTACCTCAAGGAAATAAATAGGGTAAACATGGAGGGGATCTTTAGACTAAAGCAGAGAGGTATCACCAGAGGGCATGGTTTGAAGTTGGAAGGTGGAAGGGTGAGGGGGGAAAGAGGAGGAGGTTTTTCACTGAGAGGGTGGTGGACCCTTGGAATGCACTGCCTGGCAAGCTGGTTCAGAGATCTACAGTGGAGGGCTTCAAGAGAGGGTGGGACAGACACAGAAAGCAGATGTATCAGATGATGGCCTGTCCCAGGGGGGTGGGGATGGATGATAGGGGTTTCTGGAACACAAGGGCGGGGAGGGCCTCGGCATCCAACTAGGGATCTGAGGTTCGAGCAGACTTGATAGACCGTAAGGCCTAATCTGCTGGCAAACAGTATGTTAGTATGATTCTGAGCAGCAATCCAGAGTGGATTCGTATGGGGGAACTCTGAAAAGGCTAAGTTTTTGGCCTGCATGTCGGTGTGCTGCTCCTGAGAGGGAGAGAAGAGAATTATTTTGGACTAAATCCAACTTTGTGTGACTAAAGTAAGCTACTGAAGTGGGCCAGGCTCAACCTGAAGAAGACCGAAGATATTGCTGAATGCAATAGGCCTGTCAGGAGTTCCAGCTACCCCTAAGCTCCCGGTGTTTGCAGAGACTTTGCGATTGTGACCAGGGAGCGCTTTGCCTGATACAGTAGAATTCCCTTACATGTAAATGTGCTATGAGCTGCTAGTGGGTCGTGAGTTAGTCCCCCACTGTGTGAACTGTGTTCTGCTTGCTGGAAGCTGTATCCAGCCCAAAACGGACTGCATCAGAATTTGTCTCAATGCGGTCTGGGCCTTGCCAGACTGGCCCAGCCAGACTATCCATTGCACAGAGAAGCCATCAACGAGAGACTTGCCTGGGGATAAGCCCCCTGCTCCACGCTTGAACAGGAACAACGCCTCTGTGACTCATGTGGGCCCTGCTTCTCCTGGCATTCCAGATCAACCACCTGCAATCTTGATCTTGGTCCAGCCTGTGTCCAGTCTTGGGTATCGTGAGTAAATACCAGGGTAGTTCCCTGCAACAACAGCTTAACCTGTGTGTGTCATCTGATTGTCTTGTTGTTCTGTTTCCTTTACGAACTGAGCCCTCTGGCTCCAGATTACAAATATTGTGTACTGTGCTTGTTATGTTTTCCATCACAGGGCCCCAACAAGCTGCAACCCCGGACAACGGTCCTAGCTAGCCCATCTCTTCTCCACCTGGGTACCCAGAGGTGGACTGTGCGGGGGGACTCAAAGCGCATGCATAACTGCTTGACTGATATAACCTTTAAGCTAATTAACCTGATTTTTCCCCTCCCTTGTTCAAGTCCCCTGAATAAATCAGATCTAACTTTTTCTGCATGTAATCTGACTGTGGTTCCAGTTTGTGCTCAAAGTACTATACTGTTGCTATTTGCTGTGCATAACCTTGTTTTACAGGGGGGTCCCCAGGGTCAAGCCAGAGGAAACAGCCCTGGTGGTAAGTGCAAACAGTGTGGGTACTTATGTGGTGTACCGGGGTATTGTGAAAGTGATTGTTGTACAGTGTTCAGGCCACTAGAGGGGAAAGAAGGGGGTTACAGTGTCCCGGAGGGCTGTGCCCAGGTTAGTTTGACCACTACCAACTCTGATCTCCGGGTGGAGGCTCCCGTTTCAGACCTCATGCCCCTTAAACTGCTACTAGCCAAGCAGGCGGGGTAGTAGCCCTTGGGATAGCGCCACCTAGGGGTTACAGGAGAGTTTGATTGCTGCTATACATAAGTGAAATGAGGGTCACTGACTGAAGAACACCACCACCCCCTGAGTTGTGAGAAGAAGAGAACATGCTAACCAAGGTTACTTCAGCTTAATAAGAATGACTTGCTTTCATTTTTCAGTGTGTCCCCCAAAAGAAAAATCAGGAGTCAACAAATCCTACAGACACTGTAAGTTACACCCTCCTTCACTATTATAGGAAGACAATTCCCACCCCCTCAAAACACAGACTTGTATACTGCACTCTACATATTTGTTGCAAGGCAGTTGGACTATTCCTAGTTTACAAAAATAATAATTTAAAAGAACATTGATCAAAATCAGAAAAGAAATGGCCTTCAGGTTGGAGTCTCTCTCTTTATATCTGCTAACTGTAAATATAAACCAGAAGAAATCCAAGCAGGTTTTGCCTTCTGTGTAGCTTTAGCCAACTGTGTATGCCTCCTCTCATTATAACCTAGTAGAACAGCAAAGACCACCAATTTCCTGAAGAACAGATGAGCCTTCAAATTCGGGGTGGGAAGGAAAATTCATTAAAAGAGAACACTGATGTCCATGGCTGTGCCAGGTTTGGGTTATTGTTGTTCAATATTTGCGATAAGAAGACTACATGCTGTTAAATGGCCTGCTGTTCCACTTTCAGTGTAGCAGAGTGGTTGCACGAAGGCAGTCAAAGGGTTAACTAAGACTTAATCCCTTTGAAGGTATGCTGTTTAGCCACAATTTATGTGCCACAGAATAGCCGCAGAATCAGCAGTTGTTCTGCCGCAGAAAGTATGAGGTCCTGCCGCAGAATGTAGGTCCACTTTGCCGCAGTAAACACAGGGCTCTGCTTATTACTTTGGGGCACCATGGCTTCCAAAGTACACGGGGGACCCCAGTTCAGACAGCTGCACCATTGTCGAGTTCCGGGCGAAGCTGCAGGCTATGTTCCATCTCTACCAAGTGCCAGAGCAACAGAAAGTGGAAATTCTGATTGGGCAGCTGGGAGGAGCTGCCAAGTGGGAGGTTGAAAGCTGGTTAGATGGAGAAAAGAACACTGCCCAACAGATCCTGACCCGGCTAAGTGGCATCTTCAACAAGCAGAGTGTTTCAGACCTTAAAATTAAGTTCTTCTTCTGCACATAGGGCCCCCGGGAGACACTGCGGGACTTTGCCTTGAGCCTGCAAGAGGCACACTGGGCCCTGTGAAAATGAGACCAGAGTGAGTACCATGACCCAGACCAAGTATTGATAGAGTGGTTCATCGAGGGAGCCTGGGGAGAGCCTGTACATCAGAAGCTGTGGTTGTTGCACCATCAAAACCCAGATGCAAAATTTGTGGACTTCAAAGAGGAAGCCATAGAGGTCTTAGTCTCTGGACGACTCAAAGATGAGATGGTGGCCTTCCAGCATATGGCTGGTGTCACCAGAGTCATGGGCGCTGGGGGTCCAATGTCTGAATGCTGCTCCTCTTGCAGTGCCTTCACCAGATGGAAAGCAGAGAAGGACTCCAGCCAGAAAGAAAACCATCCACTGGATTTTCTGAAATATGACTTGTGCTCAAGAGGAGGAGGATTCCCACCAGCAGTGCAAGAGCAGCTGACACGGTTGGCACTTACTATACTGGATTTGCAAAAGAAGCTGGCATCATTCAGGACAGAGATTAAGCAAGATGCCCAGATTCAGGGTCTGCAGTGTCCACACAGATTCAGGAGGAAAAGGAACCAAGGTCGAAGACACCCGTATTGATGGAGGAGCAAAGCAGACCCACGTACCAAAGTGAAGGAACCACTGGGACCATTCCACAGCCATGTCAGAGGAGTGATGCTGGGAGCAGTGAGATCAAAAGAGCTTGATGCCAGCTGTATGAGCAGACCAAGAGGGAAATGGAGAAAATTAATCAATGCAGCCAAACTATCGGAACACTATCAGGAAGCCCACCAAGATTTGGGGATGCCAGAACTGAGCATCTTGCACAGATACCCAGAGCAGTGGCCCATGGTGTGAGCCAGCAGGTTCTGGACCAGAATGGCCAAAGGGAGGCCCAGTATCAGGAGCTTACACAGCGAGTGGCAGAGTATGGGAAGCAGAAGGCCGAACTGTAGAAAGAATGTCACAACCTCAGAAAAAGTCTACAGCAGCAAGCTCAGAAGATCAAGGAGCAATCTGAGCAAGCATGCCGCCATGAAGAGTCAGGAGCATGGTATGCGAGGAGTATCTGGGAATACCAGATTATGGCCAGAGACCTGAATCGTAAGCTGCTCATAGAGACACAGGCCAAAGGAGAGCAACAACGGGAACACGAAGCACAGTTAGCAAACTATAGGTCCAAGTTGACCCTGTTGGAGCAGGAGAAGGAGAGGCTCGACAGTCGCTTAGTGGAGTTGCAGACACCCTAGCAGGGGGAGGAGAGCATCCAGTTGAATGCTGTATGTCTCCAGGAACTGAAAAGACCCCCGGGGACCAACTGCCCAGAAGTAAGTGATGAGCGAACGAGTCAGCGTTTGCGTCCAGAGGTACCTAAATTCTGCTTGGCACCCAAGAAGGAACCAGGGAGAGAACCAGATCCAGTCTGGGCCACAGGGACTGGTATCAGTTGGCTGAACAAGCAGGTGTCACCCTCCATTCAGGTAACAGCCAAGGCAGTTGAAGCACATCACCAGAAGGAGAACAGGACCTCTCCTCGAGCAGAGCCCAAGTCACTGGCCATTCTAAAGGTATCTGCAACCCAAGAAGATAGGAGGGGGTCAGATGATTCCTGCAATCAGGAAAAGCCTTTACTCATAGGAGAACAAGTGATGGTGAAGTCAAGGAGAGGTAGGACGTCATCATCTGAGTGGGAGCCCGAATCATATGTCATCTCAGAAATCCCATGCCCAGGATATCAAATCTACCAAGTCGAGGCATTGGATGGAACACAGACTCGGAAGGTGGTACATCAAAATCTTTTGAAGTCCTGCATGGTTAATGTTGAGTGGGATGGATGGATAAACAAGGAGAGGCAGGAGCTACTTCCAACCAAGGGAACACCCCCCAGGGTCATTCCCCACTTAGCTACTAAACTCATGGCTGTATTCAATGGTACCACACCCTCCAGTAGTCACTACTGTAGAGCCCCCCTCAACATAGATCCCAAAGGTCAAACTTTGTGGTACCACCTCAGAGGTACGTGACTGAAGCCATACAAACAGTGTTCCCCTACAAGTAGAAAAATGAAAGAAAAGAGCCAAGATCTTTGCCCCGTTGTAAGTATGATTTATTGAAATGTTGTAAGATGTAAATCAGAGCCTTAAAGATGCAAGGAGTCATAAATGTTTTCTCCTACACTGACAAAACCAATACCATAATGTTTAGAGTGTTAAGAAAATGTAGAATTAAGGAATTGGTAATCAACAAAACGGCGCTCCAGGGAACCATCCATATCGAATGGTGCTCACAAATCACCTACGAAGAGAAAAACAGCAAAAACTAGAGCACCCATTCTGGATTGTATAGGTCAGTACTGTACATTATACCACACAATGCACAATACTTTATAGAAAAAATTCATTTATTTTTTTCCTTCCAGTGCAGTACAAAAAAATTATCTAATACTTATCATGATAAAACAGTACAAAATGTACTATAAGTGCAAAATGTTTTGGCAAGACTATCTCAGCGCTAATCGATAAAACACCTCCATAACTCTATCTCAAAATGGAACGGATTCACGGAGGGGTCCCTAACGACGTCATATTCCCACCCAGCCAAAAATAAATATAGATTATTTGAATTAGTGTTGACAAAGTACGTTTCTTGTTGTAATTGTCTAACTCACCGTCCTGTTAAATGTGCCTGCTTTCATGGTTCATTCTTTGGATAGATAAAAACATGTTAAGCTAAGTAGATAGCTAGGATTCCCTCGTTTTTTAGCAATTGTGTATAATGATTGTATGATTAAAATAAGCATAAGGTAGCATGTTGTAATTTGTTTTAAATTACTTGATTAATTGATAGCATTATAAAATAGGGATTGCTATGCTAATTTTTTCAACCTCTGAAGAAGCTCCGCCTAGACGGAACGAAACGTAAGGTTCATTCACCTGTAAGGGTGTTTGCTGCAGCATCATGAATTGCCATTACTCCATGTTCTTCTTTATCTGTCTCTTGTCATAGTAATGCAGTAAATCAGCTAGTCACTTTTTTAGTGCTGAGATAGTCTTGCCAAAACATTTTGCACTTACATTTTGTACTGTTTTATCATGATAAGTATTAGATCATTTTTTTGTATTGCACTGGAAGGAAAAAAATAAATGAGTTTTTTTCTATAAAGTATTGTGCATTGTGTGGTCTAATATACAGTACTGACCTATACAATCCAGAATGGGTGCTCTATTTTTTGATGTTTTTCTCTTAGAATTAAGGATTTAAAGTTTATAATCTGTAGGCTGTTAAGAATGTCTTAAATTATCATAAAAGCTTGGAATATGTCATTGCTTATGGATGGAATTGTTAAGGAGTTTGAGATTAAGAAGGTAAAAATTTGGAAAATACATGAGGACATGTATTGTTAGGCAGGCCCGAATCTGTTGTGCCCCAAGGAAATTGAGGGCACCACAGAAAATAGTGGAACTGGGGGCATCACAGAAAATAGGGGATCCCCAGAGCCATGAAGGGTCAGACAGTTATGAAGACCCTGGCAGCTTAATGGGAAACCCTTGAAAAGCTTAGGGGACCCTCTGAAACACAGAACAGGCCCCTCTCCAGCAGACAGTCCTAGCAGTTTAAATTCAGACTTTTAAAAGAAAACCATTTTTTTCCTTCCTTTGTTCTCCCTTCCCTCTGCTCAAGACCGACACCTAGTCAGCCAAGGTCAAACCAGTTGAGCAACATTCCTGTCCCAGCAGGGGAGAAGGAAGCCAGGCTGAGCCCTCTCAGCCAATCCCTGTGGCCAGGGTAGATTCAAATTTGGAGACTTTTTTTAAGCCACTGACCCAGCCTCAGGAGGCTGACCTCTGGATGAAGGAGCCAATCCCCTGGCAGGTAGCCAGGACCACCCCAGCCTAGAGGAGGCTCTGAATAGGCTGAATACAGGAGAAAAAGTTTGACCAGGGAGGGTGAAGGATGGTAAGGCAATGGATGTCGGCGTCCCTGTTAGGAGGTTGAAGCGTATCCCTGGGTCCTTGCTGTAACTCCCTTCAGAAGATCTCCAGTAGCAGCCTTGGTCATTTTTCTACAGAAATTTGCCGTCTAGTCAAGTTTCCCAGTGCGGCGAGTCAGTCTATTTGGCCGGGAAACAGACCCAGTGAACTTTTTATGCAGCAGTCTCCAGCAGAAGAGGCCTTATCACTCCTTTGTGGTTGTGCATTCCCCAGGGTACAAAAATCCTTGTCAAACTCCAGGGGCTCCTGCGCACACCTCATCTAGGATTCCTCCGGTGCCTCTTCCTCGACCCAGGGAGTGTCCCCGGGAAGCCCAGTGTCACCTGCACCCACCTCCAATGGCCTCCACCAACTCAAAGTGTTCGCCACGATGCCCCAGCTTTGAGTTGATGGTCATAAGTGGTAGCCAGCTGGTAGCTAGGGCCCACCAAAGTGAGTCAGGTTAGGGGCCGCTCAGGCTCTAGCTTGAGGGACTTCAGTCATCCGCCGAACTCGGAGTCACGCTGCCCATTCTCCTGCATAGACATTGTCCTAAGGTGGCAATAGTACCGGTGGCCTATACCAAGGCCTCACCGAGGATTGCCAGGCACTGTGCCTCATCCCCCAAGGTGGTGTAGGTACCTGTGGCCCACGAGAGGCACTGAAAGTCTGCGGCTCTTGATTGTACTGCCCATAAGTGGCTTGTGTTCCAGTGGCTCATCAAGAGGTCACACCGAAGACTGCCAGATTCTGAAGCTGCAGGGGTGAGGTGGTAAGGGTTCCGGGGACCTACCCAGAGGTCGTCCACCAGATCATCGCACCCAGCACCCTTTCCTCGACTGGAGATCACCTGCCCGAGGTCACTGCAGCTGACAACTCCAGATAAGGATTCTCTTCACCTGCAACCCGGCGTCAACACCCACTCTCGACCAGGTGCTTCCCTTTTGACATTGCCTCAGTGACGCCAGGAGTCACCTTCTTCCCAGGGCCAGGAGGCCTACAGTGCTTTACTCTGTTTCTGGTTTACTGGGGGACACCTCATTTTATGGTCTGTATAGGAAGCACTTTTAGTGATAATGAATGCTTAAGCAATAAGGCACGACAGGGTGTGTGTTATTGTGTAATAACGTCACTCCTGGGGTGGGTCAAAGCACAAGGTGAAGGCAAGTGCTTCCTCCACCCCAGGAGTGATGTTATTACACAATAACACATATCCCTGGAGTGCCTTATTGCTATTATACAATGGCTTGTGTGGTAACAAAAAAATAAAGAAAGGAAAAAAGTATAATTTTTATGTATTTTTATTTGAATTTTATATGGGCAGGTATACATTTAAAAAAAAAATCCCTATTTTTTTGCAACACTAGGTGGAGCTGTTGCTTGAGTGATGCTACTTTCCCAGTCCTTTAGAGCTTCTCTATGAGGTGTTCTTGAGGGAGGGTGAAAAGCCATTTGGCTTTACGGCTTTAGTTGGTTACCTTTTTTTTAGTTTTACATTGAGGATCTTGTGAACGTGGTCGCTGTCTGCAGAGAAAAGAAAGCTGTCTCATCTGCAAGTGGAGCACAGTAGGAAAAGTCAGTCAGTGCTGTGTTAATGGAGTATGGTAAGCACTCACAGTGCTTCTTACAGTTTCCGTTATTTTGCGGTCGCGATGAAGATCAAAGGGCACAGCGGGAATGTGTGAAGCTGTGACGGCTTCACTGGTGAAACAATATTGCAGCAGCTAGAGAAGTGAGAGGCTAATTAGGGTTACAACACAAGGAAGAGTTATTTTTTGCCAGCATTTTGTCCCAAAAATGAGCAGCTTCAATGAGACACGTGATCATAGGTTGTGGTTAGCGCAGTTCACTCAAGCCACTCGGTTTGGAAACAAAATGCTGGCAAAAAATCTATTTATTTTATGAACTGAACTCTGGGGCTGAACTGTGGTACTTGGTGTGAGTGCCAGACACAGAAAAGAAATTGGGGGAGGGTGAGGGGTGCTGAAGCTGTTCACGGTTTTACTGAGCGTTCAGAGCACCGGCAACTTTAGGAGTGGTAGCATGATTCCTGTTATAGGGTCATATGTGTGTGTCTGGACTTAATACAGCGATGTTATAGCTTAATGTCATCACTGTCTGAGGCACACACTGACCAATCAGAGAACAGGATTTTTTCTTGCCATTGTATAATAAGACTTTTCTGTGTGCTCCAACTCTTTCTAATAAACCTTGCATCTTGGCTGTAGAGTACGCCTTCAGTCTCTCCTTCCAGATTTATTTGGCATCCCCCTAAACTATAGGAGTATGAACCACCACAGCTCGTCCACCACAGTTACATATATAAACACCTGGCCAAGTCCCTCAAGCAGAATCATTTCTGGCACCTCCAATAGGCTAACCTTGGTGACCCTAGGAACTTCTGGTCATTCATCAGCTCCCTCCTTAACCCCCATTACAGTAAGGTACCCCTGCAACTAAACTCCCCAGGCAGTTCCATTACTGACCCTCTGGAAGTGGCCAGGGCTTTCAATGACAAGTTCACAGACCTGTCCAGGTATCTAAGTAAACTTCCAAATGGCCTGCCAGATAGCTTGGTCCCCCTCTCTAACCCTTTGTCGACTCCTGCTAGGCCTACCACCCATCCTCACAATCCATCTTTCTATTTCAAAGCCCTCTCAACTGCTGACACTATTAAACTCCTCAAAAGCCTCCAAAATCAAGGGCCACCTGGGGCTGATTGTCTCTCCCCAGTTTTCCTCAGGCTCATCTCACCAGCCATCACAAAGCCTCTTACCTGTATCTTTAACCTCGCCCTCTCCTCCTCCTCTATGCCTGAGCCCTGGAAGATTGCCAAGGTTATTCCCATCTTCAGAGCAGGTGATCCTCTATCCACGGACAACTATCATCTCATCTCTATTCTCCACTACCTTAGTAAACTACTAGAGAAGGCCATCCACCACCAGCTCACTGAGTACATGGGGAAACACAACCCCTGAGTAACCAACAGCATGGTTTCTACAAGAACAATTCCACCACCATCACCCTTGCATTACCGACTGACCACATACTATTAAACATGGACCATGGTAACGCCACCAACGCAGTCTTCGTTGACCTCTCAAAAGCCTTCGACATGGTCAATCATACCCTCCTCCTCCTCTACAACTATGATGTCTCAGCTGCTTCCAAGAAGTTACAAAATGGTTCCTGAGCTACCTCTCCAGTCACTCCCAATGTGTGAGTATTGGACCTGCCTGCTCCCCCACCCTGCCCATCTTGACAGGTGTGCTCCTCTATGCTGATGATCTTGTACTTTACTACAGAGACAAATCCCCCATCCTCATTTCCTCTGTTCTCACTCATAACTATGCAGTGGCCCACTATTGGTTTGTGGAAAACCTCCTCCTGTTTAATACTAAAAAAACAAAATCCATGCTGTTCAGATCCAAGCCATTTCTAGCCAAATCCAAGACTCTCCCTGCTCTCAATATCATCTCCCCAGATGGCCAAGCCCTAGGAAGAAGTTGGCACCTTTAAATAACTTGGTGTTCTACTCGACCCGTCCCTCTCTTTTGCAGACCACATTAATTCTCTAGTTCTAAGATTCCACCAAAAATTAGGTACAGTCTGCAGATTTCGGTAGTACCTGACCCCGGAAGCCAGACTGGCCGTCGTCCAGGGTAGTGTACTACCAATCCTGGATTACTGCTCCCCCATCTATGCTAGGATGTCCTCAACCCTGATGTCCAAGCTCTCTTCTGTCTAAAACAGTGCATGTCGTTTCACCCTGCTAGCCCCATTTTCTACTCACCACTGTGTCCTCTACAATACACAGGATGACTCCCACTACAAGGCCAATTCTCCCACACCGCTGGCAGCTTGGTTGACTCCGCCATCTGGACTGGCCAGGAGTCACCCCTTGCAGCCATCCTCTCAGTTTGTACAGTTCATCGTCACCTACACTCTCACAATATCCCCTCTCTGTATATTCCCAGGGTATCCACAAATATGGGTGGTAGAGCCCTGTCAGTAGCTGCCCCAATGTTATGAAGAAAAAATTATTCACCTTAGAAATTCTGTTTCTTCCCAGTGATACTCAGGTATTCATAACTTTCTGCAGTAAGCCTGGAGGGTAGGACTGGCCGGAGAGAATGGAACATATGCAAATGATGGAATCATCCGCATGTGACAACTTTTCAAATGCTGCCCTATACTAACTGCCAATGTTCTAAACCTCCTCAGATTTCCTAGGAGCCTGAATAGACAAGCAACACAGTAAAAAACTGCAAGTATTTAAAAAGAGAGGGATAATTCAAAATTACCCCAATTTAGTCATAAGAAAAACTCCAACTAGACAAAAACACAAAAACATTTTTGAAGAGTCAGTATGCCAGAAAAACGTCTGAAGAAAATAAGATCATAAGCCTTGTTTACCAACTTGTAACTTTGCGTGGCAACATATATACACATTGTGATGTACCCTTTTATAGTAATGCAGCATGCGGGAGTGCAGAGGCTTGAGTTCTGGAAGGGGAGGTAGAGAGGGAAGTTATGAATACCTGAGTATCACTTGGAAGAAACAGAATTACTAAGGTGGGTATCTTTTTCTTCTAACCCCAGTAATACTCAGGTATTCATAACTTTCTTCAGACTACAAAGTAGTACCACTGGAGGTGGGCACAGAACATTTACTTAGGAATTAGATTCTACAGGACTGCTGTGCCAAACCTAGCATCACTTCTAGACTAGATATCTAGATTGTAATGCTTTGTAAAGGTGTGTACTGTCTTCCAGGTAGCTGCTTTACAGATATCAACCAGTGGAACATCACTTGTAGCTGCCAGCACAGCAGCTGTTCCCCTGGTGGAATGTGCCCTCAACCCTATTGGGGGCTCCCTACCAGTTTTTGTATAGCAAAATTGAATACACTGGACTATCCAATGAGAAATAGATATCTTAGAAGCTGGATTACCTTTTCCCACATCCCCACAGGTCAGAAACAGCTGTTTCCTGTCCTGCCTATGGTCCTTAGTGGCTGTAATATAATAACTGAGAGCTCTCTTTACATCCAGACTATGAAGTCTTCTTTCACCAAAAAGTAGAATGCTCAGTGAAAAAGACAGGTAGGGTAATGGATTGGTTGATGTGAAGATCAGAGACCACCTTTGGTAAGAATTTTCTATTTGTTCTCAAAACTACCTTATCTCTGTGAAAAGAGATATAATCCTGCTCCACAGAGAGAGCCTGTAGTTCACTTATTCTTCTTGCAGAAGTAATTGCCACTAAAAAAACTGCTTTCCAAATGACATATTTGAGATGCGCTGTAGCCATAGGCTCAAAGGGATGCCCCATGAACTTGGCTAGACAAACATTAAGGTTCCATGCTGGCACAGGTGCCCTGTGAGGAGGGTGCAGATGGGCCAAACCTTTGAAAAACCTTCTAAAAATGGGGTCTGAAGCTAGTGATACCCTGGCACCAGCAGAAATGTAAGCAGTGTTGCAAGGTGTACCTTGAGTGAATTGGGTTGTAGACCCAAAGAATGTAAATGAGAGAGGTAATCCAAAACAACTGAGACCCCATCATGTAATGGAATCAAATCCCTAGTCGAACACCAGATTGAAAACCTTTTCCATTTAGAAGAATAAGTTTTCTTAGTAGAGGGTTTCCTATAGCCCCTCAGAATGTGAAGCACTGATTCAGAGAGTTGCAAGTCAGCATATTCTAGTTCCTCAAGAGCCAAGCTTTGAAGTTGAGGGACTTGAGGTTCGGGTATAACAGGGTCCCCTGGTTGGAGGTCAATTTAATGTGCCTCAGAAGGAGTCGTATCGGTTTGGCCACAGACATTGAGAGCATTAGAGAGTACTATGGCTGCCTGGGCCAATCCGGGGCTGTTAGGATCAGAGATGCTGAGTGGGACCTGAGCTTGAGCAACACTCTGAAGACCAAGGGAAAAGGAGGGAAAGCATACAGGAACTTCCCTGACCAATCTGGAGTCAGGGCATCCAGTGGAAAAGTGCCCTGATCTGGTGGCCTGCAACAGTACTGAGGCAAGTGGTGGTTCTGGTGGGATGCAAACAAATCCACCTCTGGAGTCCCCACCTTTGGAAAATTATGTCTACCACCTGTTTGTTCAGAGTCCATTCGTGATGGGCCTGGTTGATCCAACTTAAGGCATCTGCCAGGGTATTGTCCTTTCCTGATAGATGGATTGCCTGCAGGAAGACTCCCAGAGAACACACCAGAGTCCAAATGTTCATGGCCCCTGTCCAAAGGGGGCCTGACCTGGTGCCTGCCTGTTTGTTGATGTAGTGCATTGTGGTGGTATTGTCTGTCCTGACCTGTACCATCCTTGACTGTACCAATCCTGAAAAGGTCCTTAGAGCCAGAAAGACAGCCCTGAGTTCCAACAAGTTTATGTGCTGGAGGGAGTCTGTGGTTGACCAGGTACCCTGGGTTGTATGATCTCCCAAGTGGGCACCCCAGCCCAATATGGATGCATCTGTTGTGAGAACAACTGAGGGGTAGTCTTTCTGAAAGGGAACACCTTCCCTTAAATTGGGTACTTCCTTCCACCACTGCAAGGCTTGCAGCAGAGTTCTTGTCACTGGAATGGGTTTTGACAGAGAATCTTTCCTTTGACTCCAGGGAGCCCTGAGGTGGAACCGGATGTCCCTCATTTGCAACTGTGAACCCAGCACTGTGGCTGTGGATGCAACCATATGACCCAGAAGTTGCAACAACTGTCTTGCAGGCTTGCTCCTGTTCAAAGTGAAGGAGTTTGCTACTAGCTGAAGATTTTTGACCCTGTCCAGAGGGAGGTAGGCCCTGCCCTGCAGGGTGTCTATCTCTGCCCTATGAACTGTAACTTTTGTGCAGGAGTGAGAACTGACTTTCTGAGATTGATAATGAATCCCAAGGATTCCAGCAGGCCTTGGGTAAGTCTTAGATACCGAATGACCTGTTGAGATGACTTACCCACCAACAGCCAGTCATCCAAATATGGAAAAACTGTTACACCCTGTCTTCGAAGGTGTGCTACCACTGGTGCTAGGCACTTTGTAAACACCCTTGGGGCCGAAGAAAGGCCAAAAGGCAGGGTTGAAAATTGGTAGTGACCTGAAGGGAGTTTGAATCTGAGATATTTTCTGTGAGACTCCCTTATGGGAATGTGGAAATAGGTGTCTTTCAAGTCCAGTGATGCCAACCAGTCCCTTCTCTGAATTGTTGGCAGAATCAATGCTAAAGTTACCATTTTGAACTTTGGCTTTTTTAGATGCCTGTTTAGGGCTCTGAGATCCAATATAGGCCACCACTCCCCACTTTTCTTTGTGATGAGGAAGTATCTGTAGTAAAAGGCCCTTCCTCTCAATGGGCTTGGGACAGGTTCCACTGCTTTTAAAAGTAGCAGTTTCTGGACCTCTGCCTCCAGCAGAATCTTTTCTGCCAGGGAAGGTGCACCGAAACCCCTGGCTGCTAAAGGAGGAAGAGATTTGCAACCCAGAGACAGACCCTGACCCACTACCTCCAGGACCCACTTGTCTGTGGTGATGGTCAGCCAAGCTTGGAGGAAGTGGGAAAGTCTGCCTCCGACAGGGAGTGAGGAGGCAGCCTGTACTTCAGGGGGTCTGCTTGGCTTGGGGTGGAGGTTGTGCTTGAGCTCCACGCCTAGATCCCCTTTGACCCCTGCCCCTAAAGTACACCTGCTGTGGGTACTGCTGGTACTGGGGTGTGGCCACTGGGTAGAAAAAGGGCCTGGTGTGGAAGGACCTGCCCCGGCCTCCCCTTCCATAAGGCCTGGTGGATGGAGAAGCTCTCTCTCTCTCTACTAGAGTTGCTTCTGTAAGTGGCCTTGTACTCATCCACCTTCTTCATGTATGCCACTGTGGATTCTCCGAAAAGAGCATTTCCCTCTAAAGGAAAATCCAGGGCCTTAGACTGTATATCAGCAGTGAGATTTGTGGCCTTCAGCCATGCAAATCTCCTCTGGGTACCATATTTGCCATCCATCTGGCTGCAGTGTCGTTGGTTTCAGCAGCCATCTGGAATTGGTACTTAGCTGCCTCTAGCCCAAACCAAGCTGTTTCTGCTAGGTCATCAGACAGGGGTGAGGGAGCTTTCTGTGAAATGGCCAATACTGACTGCCACAGGGACTTTTGGTACTGGGCAGCATAGGCCTGAAAGTTAGCCTGTCGCATGGCTAGGGAGGCTGACAGGTATCCTTTCCTAGCCATGCTATCTATTTTCCTAGAGTCCTTATCTGGTGGATGGGATACCAGAAGGACTCTAGTCTTATCACAGGCTGCTTGTTGGATGACCTCTTGATGATCTGGATGGGAAAAAAAGGAACTCTGCCCCTTCCCTCTCCAACTGATATTTCTTGTCCATCCTCTTATCCAGAGGGGGAACAGAATTTGAGGTTTGCAACAATTTCAGAGCATCTTTCTTAAAACATTTTTTGACTGGGAGGAGGAGGAGGAGGAGGGCTTTGGTGGGAGTCAAACCCATCATTTCCAGATACTCTATTTCCTCCTCATCTTCCACTTCTTCCCTTGTGGAGATGTCAAGGGCATCTGCCATTTTTCTCACGAAAGTAAAGGGAGAAGAAAAATCTTCAGATGTCCGAGGGGGTGATCCAAAATCATGTTCCAGGAATACCTCCGTTAAGATGGGTTCCCCTTCATCCTCCTCATATTCGCTGCATTCCTCCTCTTCAATAAGGGGGAATACTGCCAGGCTGTCCTGCTGTAACAGGTGGTTGCTGAGCAGCGGGCATCAAACCCTGCAAAGCCTGAATGACTTGAAAAGCCTGTGCGATTTCCTGAGGAGTTGGCATGACAGTAGCAGATACAGAAGTCCCCTGATCAATATGTGGGGGTTCTGTATGCTACAGCTTGCATGTTCTTTTAGAAGGAACCGGAGCTAGCCAGTTCAGAAATCCTCTTAATAGCTTTATCACCCTTCTCAGGGGTGGAAGTAGCAACAGATGTGGGTTCAGCCACAATAACAGAGGGTATCGGCTGGTCAGAGCCAGAGGGACCCTTGGGGAGCTTCTTTTCCAGCCATTCCAGGCGTTTCTCAATAGTTTTTTCAGGGAAAGTCAGGTAGATTTGACAATCCTCTTTAAGATGCTCATATCCAAGACAAGCCACACACAAGGGGTGGGATATTCAGAAATGCGCCAGAGGCAGGCACAACAGCTGCACAGCACAAGTACACTGTGCCAGTGTGCCCCCAACATGATATTCAAAGGTTGAGCACAATGGCAAGTGACAGTGCAAGACGGCTGAATATCGCAGGGATGCACCATGGCGCAACAAGGACTGCACCAGGGAGCAAGTTGACAGGCGCCATCGTGCAACCTGGGCTGCACAATGGAGCAAGTCAGCAAGCGCAAGAGCACAACATGGGCTGCGCAGGGGTTAGAGGTGCATGGGCCAAGACACAGGGCAACAGACACAGTGGGGAGCATGCCACAGGAGCAGGACAGACCACCACCAGGGTGCAGGGGAAGACAGGAGGGAGGCATGGCAGGCGCATGCCCGCAGGCCCCGACCACGCGCACCACAGCAGTGCATGGAGGTGGCATGGCACCAGTGACCACTGGCAATCAGCCATGGGCAACACCCACAGGACAGCTCAGGACACGCCACCTGGACCAGGCTGACAACACACATGCCAACAGCACACAACACACAGGCCACACAACCCTAGCAGGGTGCACATGTACGCCCCAAGGCACACGCACCGGCCAGTGGCACAGACCACCAGGCACATATCCCAGTTGACCCCAGACATACCACATGGCCACCATGCACACCACTGCAGCATGGCTCCATACACCAGCTGCAAAGCAGACACAGACACGGATGGCTAACAAAATAAATGTGTATTAATATAAAACAACATCAATTATTTACAGATGAACAGGGATAGGGAGCAGGGAATGGGTAGTCCACAAACAAGATGGTAGGCCGGGGAAGGGAGGCAGGGGGACAGGGGTCATGGCTGGGTTAGGGTCAAGGAAGGAAGGGGAGGGGGGTCAGGGGAAAGGAAGGTGATGCAGGCCAACAGGCCCCATGTGCATCCATGCCCTACTGGTGCCTGGTCCTCCGTCTCCTCTGCGGCCAACACAGGGCCTGCCTGATGATTCGCACCACCTGAAATGTGGCCGTGGTGACCCTCAGGATACGCTGCAGGAGCCTGGTGTTCACACCCACCTGCTGGACGCCTAGGACAAAGGAGGGGACATGGATGAGTGCATGCCCATATGGCCATAGCCCATCCACCATGCGCAGCGGACAGAGGTGACATGTGCCCTGTAGAAGGCACACAGCCAGCCGCAGTGTGCGTGCCCACACGAGCTGCCACCCTGACCGGCCATAGCCACGCACAGCACTGCACACCAACATGACCCAATTGTATTGAAGTCGAGCAGTGCGGCACTACACTTTGTCATGAAATTGCACCACAGAGCATGCGCCATTTTGCTGAATGCCGGACTTTACAAAAATGAAATAAAGTAAGTTAACTTTCACTGAAAAGTGCGATCTATTTGCGAAACCCCTAATCGGGGGGTAAGGCTTGTAGGGATGGGTAATTTCTGCATATTACAGTTCTCCTTTCAGGCAGAGAGTAAAATCTGAGGAGGTTTAGAACATTGGCAGTTAGTATAGAGCAGCATTTGAAAAGTTGTCACATGCAGATGATTCCATCATTTGCATATGTTCCATTCTCTCTGGGCAGTCCAACCAGGCTTACTGCAAAAAGTTATGAATATCTGAGTCTTACTGGGGTTAGAATCAACTATCTGCCATGCTCCACTCCACCGACACCCAAGGCCACTTCAAATCTTGTCTCAAAGAGTGGCTCATGGCAACCTCCGGGTGCCATTGCTTCCCTGGATAGTCCCTATACTGCTGTATATAGCATGTAAATATTTATGAATTTTGTTTTTCTACTAGTACAGGTATAAGCTTAGTAGATCTATGTATTACAAATCTTGTACCTTTATGGAACTCTGTCCTCAAGCTACCCTGTATTCTAGCGTACCACTGTTACCTGTTTATTGTAAACTGTACATTATGTATAAAATCATGTTTTATTGTCCGTCAACAGTCTTATGCCTTGCTGTTTGTAACTCTGTGCCACTGTATGGTGGCCCGGATCGCGCCTGAAAACGATCCCTGGGATCAGCGCACTCACCCGATGATCAAAGTCATAAATAAAATAAATAAATAAAAAAATAGATGGGGGGGGGCGCTAATGAGCTGATTAAACTAAGGATGCACTTTTCCCTTGCTTCTTAAACCGCTGCAAAATAAAAGAATAAAACTGCATTAAAAATAAAAATAAATACCACCAAGAGTCAGGGGAAATGTAGAGGAACTGAGGATGAACGAATATGTGGTCTCCACTGCGGCGAAAAGCTCATGCACCACAGCCAAAAAACTGAAAAAGCAACCTCCAGCCTCACAAGTGGAAAATGCAGGCCATATCTCTCTCTCTCTCTCTCTCTCTCTCTCGCTCTCTCGGCTGCAGAAGTCAGCGCCTTAGGCCACGAAGTAACTCAGCAGGTCTGGCCATGTTGGAGCCCAAGCTCACCAGTTTAGCTACCAACTTTAACTGTAAGCTGCAGAAACTTGTGGATCTACATGCCACCCATGCCACCAGGTTGAATGAGGCTGAACAACGGATTTCTGATATAGAAGATGCTACATCTACTCTGCCAGAACAAATTATAGCCCTACAACGAGAGCTGCAGGAATTTAAAGAACCTTTCGATTACCAGGAGAATTATCAACACCGATTGAACCTACGGATACGTGGGCTACCAGAGGGAATGGAAGGGCCAAATGTGTTTGACTTTTGCACCAAAACCCTGCCAGAGATACTCAGACTTTCTCCAAAAAACGGTTGTTTCAAACTTGAGAGGGCTCATAGGGCGGTCATGCCTAAACCTGCACCAAATCAACCTCCATGACAAATAATTATGAGGTTTCATAATTACCCTGACAGAGAGGTCATTCTGAAGGCTTATCAGGAAAATCCTGGGCTGCAATACGAAGGACATCGATTATTTCTCTCTCAGAACTATTCTACCTGGCTGTTGAAACGCCGCCGGGCCTTCAATCCTATGATGGCGCAGTTGCGAGAGGTCAACGTGGAGTGCTACATGCTGTACCTGGCTACCCTCAAAATTAAACACACAAGGGCTGTTTACTCCTTCTGAGAGGTCCCGAAGGCAGAGATATTTGTCCGAGATCTTAAAAAGAAAATGGGGTGATTTTTCTGTGAGGCTCTGCCCTGTTGGAATTTCTTTGTGTGACTGGCCTAATCATTTGAGCCATGTTGGAATCTGGAACCTTTATTTGACTAAGGTACTGTAACAGTTTCCTTTTGATGTTTGATAAGGGATGGACTGATCGTTGGAGTGAAGCTTTTTACCAACACTGATGGGTACTGAGCACTTGTAGGAGAAGGCTAGTTGCCCCAGAAACAAGGAGACCATTTAGTGTGTTGGCTTGCTATACTCCTTATGGATGGTGCCTGGCCCAGATGGGCTGGACTGAGACACTTGGGCAGCTGGATGAAGCTGTAATCTCCTGTGCAGGGCTGAGGCCTATTATCTTTAAAACTCAGGCCCACTTTACAGGGGAGGTTTTGTTTTCTTCCCCCTTTTCTTTCTCCTTTCACCTTCTCCCTGAGCCTCTGGTGTTAGCGACATCGAAGGAGGGACCCCCGGAATGCTCATCTACTGCTTCGGGACTGAAGGTTTCTTTTCTTTTGAAATGGCACCATGTCTGCCTAAGGAGGTACAGTGCACTATCCTGGATGGCTCCATCAATATACCTGTGGAGAATTCTGGTGAAAAGGGAGAGTCCATCTACGAGGGAGAGGCTGGGGGGAGGGGGATGCAGCGCCCTTACTGATTTGCGCTGTGCGCCCTCCGCTTGGGCATGCCCTGCCCTGACCCATGAATCACTCGGAATACCCTGGCCTTGTTCTATTTTATATTTATATCCTCTGACTAGTTAGTCTGGCTGATCGGCATATACTGTGGAGTAACACAGGGCTAAACGACCCTTATAATGTGCCGGCAGAAATTGACTTATTTCATTTTCTTGCTGTTCCCCCTTTTCTTTTTTATTTTACTTTTACTTTAAAACTAGGTGGTTCAGAAGGGGAGTGTATTGGCAGTTATAGCCTTAAACTTTCAAGGTACTTTGCGGCGGGAAGGGGGGTGGGAGATGCGTCTCAATTTCATAATGGGGAGGGTGTGTAAAATTCCTGCTTTTTGTAGCTACTGTTATAGTGGGGGAGGGAGAAGGGCTGGAGGGGGAAGATTTATATATAGTTACTGTTTGGCTGTTAATTCATAGTTTGATAGTAGTTTTAAGAACCAAATGTATAACTAATCAGAAAGTTTTTTCCGAGTCAGGGGATGAGGGGTTTGGGGGAGTTTATGATGCTTGCTGGTTGGAGAGAGTGCAATGCTTGGAATCATGGCTAGTTTAAAAGACTTGACTGTAGTCTCATGGAATGTCAGGGGAACAGCCACCCCTATTAAATGCACGATGCTGCTGACTGCCCTGAAGCGACAAAACACCCAGGTGGCCCTGCTCCAGGAGACCCACCTCACGGATAAGGAACATGCCAAATTAAAGAGGGGTTGGATTGGGGAATGTTGTGCAGCAGCCTTTAATTCTCACAAAAGAGGGGTGGCTGTTCTCCTGCACAAGAAACTGCCATTTCAGGTAGAGCTGGTGGTAATGGACCCAGAACCTGGGCTTTATATATTTGTTGTTGGGACCCTACAAGGGGAAAAGGTCACGTTTGGGAGCGTATATGCTTTGGCTGTCCATGACCCACTCTATTATACAGCTCTTCTGGCCCTCTTAATTGAAGAATGATTCCTGAACTTGATATTGGGGAGAGATATGAACTGTCTGCTCAATCTGACACTGGATCACTTGGAGGGTAAAGGAACTCCTAGAGGAACCATTCGGGAATGGTTACCAGGAATGACTGATATCATTGATGGGTGGCATACAGCTAACCCTACTGCTAGAGAGTATACCTTTTTCTCGTACCCACACCGAACCTGGTCATGGCTGGATTACTTATTCCTACCCAGGGACTGGTATTTTCGACTCACCTATATTAAGCATAGGCCAATCCACATATCTGACCGTGCCGTGGTCATAATGTCACTACAATAGGGGAAGGAAGAATGCTCGCACATAGAGTGGAGGTTTCCAAACTATTTGTTAGCAAATAAGGAATTTAAAGAGCACATGCAGGATCAATGGAAGCAATATATGTAGGCCAACTTAGAGGTGGCCCCATCTAAGGCTATCTTTTGGAATGCGGGAAAAGCATTCATGAAAAGGGTTACAGTTAGCTATACAGCCCATCATAAAAAGAAAGTTAGGGAATGGAGGACAAATCTGGAACCGAAATTTAGAATTTTAGAAAGAAAGGTGGCTCGAGAGGAGGGGGAGATAATGTGCACCACTTATTGACAGGGACCCGGGAAACATTAAATAATTTATTGATGGGAGAGGTGAAGAAAACCTGCCTTTTTGTTAGGAAACATTTTTATGAATGGGGGAATAGGCCTGGTACTATGCTAGCTAATTTAATACGAGGGAAACGTGGGGCACACTTGAAACATGCCATCAAGGGGGAGGACGGCATGCTCCAGAAAGAAAAGAAATCTATTGGAGGCAGATTCACGAGATTTTATCAGGAACTCTACCATTCTCAGACTGGAGAAGGAGAGCATGGAATGCTTGAGGTTTCTGGATAGGCTCACGTTACCACAGATTACAGAGGCGCAGCGAATATGGCTAGGCTCCACAATAACAAGAGAGGAAATCTCCAAAGCCATTGAAGCCCTTAAGAGAGGAAGACTAGTGGGCCAGACAGCTTCCAGGCCGAATATTATAAGGTTATGCAAGCCCACCTAGTCGAACACTTGGAGGAAGTATTTAAAGAGGCAAGAGAGGATTTAGGAGATCTGCCATGCTCTTGTGGGGAAGCAACTATTTGCCTGATACCAAAGGCGGGTAAAGATTTATTTGAGTGTGCTTCTTTTAGACCAATATCCCTTTTAAACTGTGATTCTAAAATTATGGCCAAGATCAAGGCTACTAGGTTGGAAAAACTACTACCGGGGCTAATCCACCCAGACCAGACCGGGTTCATCTGAGACAGATACTCCTATCATAATATGAGACCCCTTCTAAATGTGATTTGGGGGGCCGGAAATGGGCAGGAACCGGTGCGTATCCTATCAATAGGCACAGAAAAAGCATTCGACAGAGTGGAGTTGACATACTATTTAATGAAGTCTTGGCCTGGTTTGGTCTGGGTGGAGAATTTATTGGCTTAGTATGGCAGATGTATAGGAGCCCCAGGGCTAGGGTCTTAATTAATGGCACTCTCTCTCTGATAGTTTTGAACTAGGTAGGGGAACTTGACAGGGGTGCCTGCTGTCACCCCTCTTATTTGCTATGGTACTTGAGCCTCTGGCCATAGCCATCCGAGCACAGACGGACATCTCGGGCGTCATAGGTAAGACAGGGAAGGAGAGTAAGTTATTGTTGTTTGCTGATGATATGTTATATGTAACTAAGCCATCTCAATCTATGCCCAAGTTACTAACATTGATTGACCAATTTTCCAAATTTTATGGTTATAAATTACATTTAGAGAAATTGGAGGAGATGAGAGTTTGTGAGCCTGAGGATTCGAAGACAATACAGGGGTCAGAATGGGGCTTTAAAACAGTCCGGGGGGTCTTTACCTATTTGGGCATCAAGGCTGGGAGGAATATTGGAACCCTATATAGTCTTAACTACAGTCCGCTTTTACAAACTATAATAGCAGGTCTGACCAGGTGGCATAAACTCCCTATCACGAGGTTGGGTAGAATAAATTTAATTAAAATGAACACCCTTCCCAGGATACTTTATGGCCTACAGATGTTGCACATAGGGCTAAGGAGGGCTGATATTAAGAGATTAGAGAAAGCCTTTTCAGACTTCATTTGGCAGGGTAAACACCCAAGAGTGGGCTTAGCTTGATTAAAAGCCTCAACTGAGAGAGGAGGACTCCAGCTTCCAGATCTGGGGGTTTATCATATGGCTATACAGTGTCTCTATATACAAGATTGGATTGGTAGACCTAGAGAAGCAGGGTGGCTTGATTTGGAGGAGAGTGGATGCCTGGGCAGGGTCTCCGCCTATCTCTCTATCAGGGGCTGGAAGGCATATCTTAATTTACCTGAACCAAATCCCTTGGTTAGGGCTGTACTAGAGAGCTGGAGGGGGCTGATTAAACAAAGAGACATGGGACAGGAGGATACATTGCTTTTATCCTTGGGGGAAATCCTTTTTTCCTGCCAGGTTTGGAAGACACCGGATATCGGGAATGGGGGGAGAGAGGTATACTCTGTTCAAAAAATCTTTTCACCCGGACTGGGCTAGACTCATTTGAGAATTTGCAGGCTAGGATGGGTTTGGGACACCAGCACTTTTTCCGATACCTGCAAGTCAGGGCATATTGTAGATCTCTTGGCAGACTCCACGGGGTGGTTTCCTCATGGGATCAACTTGAGCAACTCATCTTGATGGGACACAAAAATCCAAAGGGCACCATTCGCAGAATGGCTAGGGAGGGGAAAGCATTGCTCCCAGACAAGACAGAGAAAACTAGACAGCTATGGGTGAGAGATTTGGGGATCCCCATATCAGAGAAGAACTGGAAATTGGTGACCCAGCTCCATCAGGGCATTTTATTGTACAATAAGTATAAGGAATCTTATTATAAAATCTGTCATTGACTATATTGCCCACCACTTATTGTTCACAAATATAACCCGGCAGTATCCCTTGTCTGCCCTAGATGTAATAATAACTGTGCAACGTATTATCACTACCTCTGGGCCTGCCCTGTTCTACAGAACTTCTGGAGGGATGTGGTGAAAGAGGTGCAAAATATTACAGGGTGACAGCTTCCAATGTTCCCTCTGCTGCTCTTATTTGGAGTAGAGGATACTGGGGGGGAGGAGTGGACCCCTGTCCAGAGATGGCTTAGGGTTGTACTGTTTATGGCCAGACATTGTATTCTTAATACGTGGGTGTCTGCTATGCAACCCACCACACCCCAATGGAAAGCTTTGATACTGCAAGCCCTTACCCTGGAATGTTTGACTTATGTCATAAAGGATAAAGGGAATCTCTTTCATAGGGCATGGCAGCCATACTTGGCTTCCCTATTGGCTGCAGGTAATATAATGCTGAGTGAGGGATGGCTTTAAAGCTATATCAGTTGCTATGTTTGGTTACTGACCCCTGTCCAAGGGTGAGTATTACCTTAACCCTCTGACCACCTGGATTACAGCTTGAATAATTTTAGGATTGGTTCTTGCCTTGTGACTAAATATGGAACTGGATCTTGATGTATATAAGTTATGAACTTATGTTCCTGTATGTCTTGTTTGTCAGTATGTCAATTATACTGGAAAATTTAATAAACAAATGATGCCAAAAAAAAAAATAGATGGTGGGCAGCCAGGCACAACAGTTTAGGTACTTTAGTGCCTTTGTTGCCATCCCACATTCCTACTACAATCAGAAGTAGTAACACTCAGTGCTAGGCACATAGACAGGGTACAGGCCTTCCAAGGAAAGGCAGCATAAATGGAGCAGGGGCTGCACTAAATGTCCTACTAGAAGAGATTGAGGGATTAAAACATGTACTCTCTGGAAAAAAAGAGAGAGGGGGACATGATAGAGACCTTTTAGTATCTCATGGAATGAAGAGGGACCTCACTGGGGGTGAATAGAGAACACAAAGATAGCATTTCAAAAAAGAAGGTGTACAAGAACTAGGTGGCACAATATGAAGCTTGAAGGGGGAGGTTTTGGAGGGCTGTGAAGAAGTATTTCTTCACAGACAGGGTGGCAGATGTAGGGAACAATCTTCCAGCGGAGGTGGTGGGGATGAACAGTAGCAGGCTTCAAGCATGCATGGGATAGGTATAAAGTAAAACTGGTGTCAAAGTGGGGGAAGGAGGTGATCAGAGACTAGGTAGGGACAGTGGTGGCAGAACAGGCAGGAAAAGGGGGCAGACTAGGTGGGCCATAGGCTACATTTGGGGGTCAGGCAGGAAAAGCTCTATCTTCTTATTGAACAAAATCTACTATACTTAAGACAATGGTATTCTGACGGAGACCCACGGGCACTTCACCTACTAGCAAGCCAATTGCGACAATGAAGAACCAATGCCACAATTACAAAGATAGTTCACCCCCAGTCACAAACCACCCACACCAATACTATAAATATGGCAATGGCCTTTACACAATACTATCAGCTTTTATATAAAGCAGATACATCCCCCGACCATACCCAAGTAACAGATTTCCTAACTAATCTCCAACTACCACAGATAACCCTGGATGATGCACAGAGCCTTGTGGCTCCTATTCGGGCCTCTGAAATCAACTCAGAGATAGCTCACGTGAAGTCTGGTAAACACCCAGGAATGGATGGGTTCCCAGGAGAATTTTATAAGATTTTTAAGGACTCGCTGGTCCCTATCTTGGGACAGCATTCAATGCTGTTCTGTCATCTACTGGCCACATGGCACCCTCTTGGACACAGGCCATAGTGTCAGTGATACCAAAGCTGGCCAGAGATCCCAAAATGTGCTCATCATACAGACCTATGTCTATCCTAAATACGGGCTATAAACTCCTAACTGGCATTTTAACCAGCCATTTAGAATTAGTGGTCCCAAAGCTAATACACATGGACCAGACTGGATTTGTCAGGGGCCGCCAAGCCCAGGACAACACCAGGCGAGCGATCCACATAATAGATCACTTAAACTGAACTGGAGAGTCAGCCCTACTGATGAGCCTTGATGCTGAAAAAGCGTTTGACAAAGTCCTTTGGCCCTATCTACAGGCATCCCTGGCCGGTTTTGGATTCCCAAAAGAATTCTGTCAGCTAATAACACGATTATATGAGTCACTAGTGGGCTATGTTAGATTAAATGGCCATATACATACACCTTTTAAATTGAAGAGGGGGACTAGACAGGGTTGCCTACTATCCCCTCTTCTTTTTGCTTTATATATTGAGTCGTTGGCTCAGGCCATATGACAGAATCTGGGATCCGAGGTGTCCAGATGGCAGGGGTGGAACATAAGTTAGGACTTTACGCGGATGACATCTTGCTTTTTTTAACCAACCCTGAGCCTTTATTGCCTGAGGTTTTTCACCAGATTGCTAGGTTCTCCCATATATCTGGATACTCACTCAAATCAACAAAAACTGAAGTACTGACCTACTTCCCTGTTCCTAAATGGATGAAACAGGAATATCCAATGAGATGGGAAATGACCAGAATGAAGTACCTAGGAATATATTTAGGACGCAACACAAACACCTTATATCAAGACAATTAACCCCCCCCCAACTCGCCACCCTTGAGCAGGATTATAGACGATGGGTGCTTCTCCCGTTACCACTAAACTCCAGAGTCCAATCTACAAAAATGAACATACTACCCAGATTTCTGTACTTATTCTGGAGTGTCCCATGCATACTTCCCCAACATGAACTAAGTAAGTGGCAAAAACGGCTATTAACATTTATCTAGGGATCTGGTAGACCACAGATAAGACAGTAGGGCTCAGATATTCAAACTGCGCCAGGCTGTGGCACAAGCCTGGGCGCAGCTCAACTTGGCTGCGCAGGGGCGTGGACTGGGTGATATTCAACGGAGCTGCACCATGGCTCAGCATCATTGAATATCGCACCCTGGCCACCCGCAGTGCACATGGTGCAGTGGCACTGTGCCAGCACCAGTGGCCAGAGTGGAGCATGGGGATGCGCTAGCACAAGTTCCATTGCGCTAGGTGCAACTACCATGATATTCAAAAGCTGACATGCAAATGGGGCCATAATGTATACAAGGTGCAAATGAGGCCATTTGCATGTCATTATGGCCCCATTTGCATTCAGGTGTGCCGATCCCCGACGACTTACACCTGGCTCCCTGCCAGGCAGCAGCCGTCGGGGACCAACGCCCCCTGCAGCATGGCAATGTGCCCCACAGCCCGATCACGGGCATTAGTAAAAGAAACATACGTCTCCTATATCCCTGGTGGTCCAGTGGACCGCTGTCTGCCCGATCGCGGGCTTAAGTGAATCAAAAATGAAATCCTACATCCCTGGTGGTCCAGTGGACCGCTGTCTGCCCGATCGCGGGCTTAAGTAAAATAGTAATGACACCCATATCCCTGGAGGTCCAGTGGACCGATGTCTGCCTGATCGCGGGCTTAAGTAAAATAGTAATGACACCCAAATCCCTGGTGGTCCAGTGGACCGATGTCTGCCCGATCACGGGCTTAAGTAAAATAGTAATGACACCCATATCCCTGGTGGTCCAGCGGACCCCTCTCCACCCGCCCACTGATCCCCACCGCCCCGCTCCCTGGTCAGTGGCGGGCGGCAGCACCCCACCTGCCTACCGCCCCGCCACCTGCCAACTGAGACCGTCGGTAGGGCTGTACTTGAATGTAATAACTCAATAAAAGAAGTTTAAAAAAATACCCCATCGTCTTAGATGCAACTCTTAGTAATGGCCATGTCAAGAGATGTCCTGGTACATTCTAGACCAGGCTGTGTCCCTCATTCTGGAGCAGTTTTCAGGTGGGCCGCTGCAGGAGGAAAATTACCCCAGGCTCAGTCCAAACAAGGATGCCCACAGGTGCCCTGGGATCCCAGTCTTCACACTCTAGCCAGCACAGTCACCTGGGAACTACCCCCGAAAGATAAGTACATTTTTTGTATTTTTTTGTTTTTGTTAATTATTGTAACCTGGGTCAATGGTGGGGAGGGCTGTCGTGTAGACCCAGCTTGCCAGTAACACTCCCCCATAACCAATCCCCTGAAAGTAACAAAAAAATCCTTCAGACTGCCATTGCCCCTAAATCTGACCCAGAAACTCAGAACCAGACACGCATACCTACTTACTTGATGAGCAGAGCAATGTAACAAGCATGCAGTGTGGGTAGCAGGTCAGTGTTAGCTGGTGATTCAACAGCAGCATGAAATCTGCATTATAACATGGGTTTCGAAAATACTGTCTTCTGATTTGTCCAAACAGCTCACCTGACCATTGACTAATCCCTGATATACCCACAGTTGCACGTTCACAGGGCTTTATTTTACTGTTTCTTTAGGTAAAACTCTAACAAAATATTGCCCACATTATAAGAGGATTAACCCACTCCAGGGCATGGGTTTACTGAGCATTAATCCACGCCTAGGTGGTTGAAGTCACATGACTTCGCCTCGTGACTCCAACCCCCCCTCCCAGGCATGGATTAATGCTCAGTAAACCCATACCCTGTCATTGGTTAATCCCTTCACAAAATACAGTACATCCGTTAAGGCAGAGGGTTCATGGAGACTTCAACTTCCAACTCCAGGTGAGATGGCAACAGTAGTCTATGGCATCAGTCCGTAAGTATGACAGCAACAGCCTATGGCCTCCATCCCCCAAGGTGAGATGGCAGTGAACCCTATCAGTCACCAAGGCACATTAGTTGCAGCAGTACAGCGCCCATCCTTCAGGTGTGATGGTAATAGCACTACGGCCCCATGCCTCAGGTTCGACAACAGCAATGAATCACTATGGCTCCCATCTCTCAGGTGTGATGGCAGAAGCAGAACTGTGGCCCCAATCCCTCAGTTGCAACAACACTACAACCCCCATCCCTCTGGTGTGATGGCAAAAGCAAAGCATTATAGCCCTCAGCCCTCAGGTGTGATTGCAGCAGTGACAGCGCTACGGCTCCCATTCCTCAGTTTTGATGACAGCAGCGAAGTACTATAGATCCATCATTCAGGTGCGACAGCATCATCGACAGCACCATGGTCCCCATCACTCAGGTGTGACAGCAGCAGAGCCAGCACTACAGCCCTCATCACTCAGTTGTGGTGGCAGCAGTGAAGTGCTATAGCCCCTATCCCCCAGGTGTGATGGAAGCAGCAACAGCACTATAGCCAATATCCCTCTGGTGTAACGGAAGCAGCGACAACACTATGGCCCCCATCCCTCAGGTTTGATGGCATCAGTGACAGCACCATGGCCCCAATCCCTCAGGTGTGACAGAAGCATTGACTGCACTATAGCTCCCATCCCTCAGGTCTGACCAAAGCAGGAACAGCATTACAGACCCATCCCTCAGGTGAGACAGCAGCAGTGAAGCAATATTGCCCTCATCCCTTAGGTGTGATGACAGCAGCAAAAGAACTATGGCCCCCATTCCTTAGGCGTGACAGCAGCCGCAACAGCACTACGGTCCCTATTCCTTAGGTAATAACAACAGCAGCAACAGAACTATGGCCCCCATTCCTTAGGTGTGACAACAGCAGCAACAGCACTATGGCCCCCATCCCTTAGGTGTGACTGCAGCAGCAACAGCACTATGGCCCCCATCCCTTAGGTGTGACTGCAGCAGCAACAGCACTATGGCCCCCCATCCCTCAGGTAATGACGGCAGCAGCAACAGCACTATGGCCCCCATCCCTTAGGTGTGACTCAGCAGCTGCAGCACCTGGCCCCATCCCTTAGGTGTGACAACAGCAGCAACAGCACTCTGGCCCCCATCCCTTAGGTGTGACAACAGCAGCCACAGCACTATGGCCCCCATCCCTTAGGTGTGACTGCAGCAGCAACAGCACTCTGGCCCCCATCCCCTAGGTGTGACAACAGCAGCAACAACACTATGGCCCCCATCCCTTAGGTGTGACAACAGCAGCAACAGCACTCTGGCCCCCAACCCTTAGGTGTGACAACAGCAGCAACAACACTATGGCCCCAGTATCCCTTAGGTGTAACACAGCAGCAACAGCACTATGGCCCCCATCCCTTAGGTGTAACAGCAGCAACAGCACTATGGCCCCCATCCCTTGGGTGTGACAACAGCAGCAACAGCACTATGGCCCCCATCCCTTAGGTGTGACGACAGCAGCAACAGCACTATGGCCCCCATCCCTTGGGTGTGACGAGAGCAGCAACAGCACTATGGCCCCCATCCCTTAGGTGTGACGAGAGCAGCAACAGCACTATGGCCCCCATCCCTTAGGTGTGACGAGAGCAGCAACAGCACTCTGGCCCCCATCCCTTAGGTATGACAACAGCAGCAACAGCACTATGGCCCCCATCCCTTAGGTGTGACAACAGCAGCAACAGCACTATGGCCCCCATCCCTTAGGTATGACAACAGCAGCAATAGCACTATGGCCCCCATCCCTTAGGTATGACAACAGCAGCAACAGCACTATGGCCCCCATCCCTTAGGTGTGACGAGAGCAGCAACAGCACTATGGCCCCCATCCCTGGTGTGACGAGAGCAGCAACAGCACTATGGCCCCCATCGCTTAGATGTGATGACAGCAGCAACAGCACTATGGCCCCCATCCCTTAGGGTGTGACGAGAGCAGCAACAGCACTATGGCCCCCATCCCTAGGTGTGTGACGAGCAGCAACAACTATGTGGCCCCATCGCTAGATGTGATGACAGCAGCAACAGCACTATGGCCCCATCCCATAGGTATAACAGCAGCAGTGAAGCTCTATGGCCCCCATCTCTCAGGTGTAATGGCAGATGCAGAACTACAGCCCCCATTCCTCAGGTGTGATAGCAACCACAGCAATATGACTCCCTTCCTCAGGTGTGATGCCAGCAGCATTCAGATGGCTCCCATCCCTCAGGAGTGTCATAGCACCACTATGAACTGCATTCCTCAGGTGTGCTGGCAGCAATAGCACCATTACGGTTCCATCCCTCACATGTGATGGTAGCAGCACCACCACTATGACCCCATCCCTCAGGTGTGAGGGCAGCAGCGGCTCCACTGCAGTTCCACCCCGGAGGAGTAAAGGTGGCTGCCATTGATCAGCTGTGACTGCATCAGTTCTAGTCTCCATCTCTTGATGCCTATGCCCCACTTGTCCAAGTAAGTCAGAGCTCAGATGTGAATTAAGCTGAATTGAATGCCAAGGTGGACTGTGGTTCCGTCCTATCTAATATTTAATTGCGTGACTTCTTTGAAAATAAAGTGCATCCCCTTAAAAACCCAGCACTGAATAGTGGGAAGCTTGCTACTGGAGAGCCATATGTCACAAGCACCAAGTTCAGCCGCATTTCCACTCACAAAGTTCTGATTACATTTCTCAGTGGTGCTACTGGTGTATGCACAAGTGAACAGAATCCAGTGCACCACCCACCCCGATGGCAAATATTAAAGTTGTAAAAGTTCTTTTTACCTAAATTGGCTACTTTCTTAGTCTCCATGAAGAGGGAGTGTCTTAGTTTTCATGTTGGAGATGAGACACAAATAAAACTCACCACTTCAAGTCCGTCCATCCATATAAACAGTTAACCTGCCCCCACCCAAGTGAACACAGTCAACCCTAGAACCAACAGTTCCAGCACCCCCATCCAACCCAAGTGAATAATGATGGGCCCAGCACCAACATCGACAGTCACACCACCCCACCCAAGCAAGCAGCCAGCCTTGCACCAACACTGTTAGCTCCCTCATCCTACCCAAGCAAACACAGATGCCCCTGACATGGCCAGTTCCTGCACCCAAGAAAACACAGCCAGTCCCCACAAACATGGCCCTTCCTTCCTTTAGTTTGGCTCTATGAAAAGGGGGTCTCTTAGTTTTTCATGTCAGAGCTCAGACATGGATTAATCCATACTCTTCCACTGGCATCACACAGCACACTTCCCCACCACCACACAACATAATGGCCTGTTTCTCTCACCCCAAAATAAACAGAAACAGCACTCCCTGGGCACCAAGACAGCCCCTAGTGAAACACTGCTATTCCCCACACCCTACCCAAGTGAACACATGTAGCTCCCCAAGCCCTGGCACAAGTAGAAAGCCCTTGCATAAACACTGCCAGTCCCCCTCACCCACACACAAAGTACCCTCACTCCATCAAATTGAACATGGTCAACAGCCCCATCCCCCAGAATGAAGAGCCCCCCCCACCCAAAGGAATGTGGCCAGTAACCCATCGCAACCCCACCAACACTGCTGGCACCACACCCTTGTAGCTATGGTTCCAACACCCACACAGCTCTCCGACCTTATGGTCAGCCACCAACAACACCAGTGTCCCCACTCAAAAACAGCTATCCCCATACCATAATGCCCCCCCACAGGAAACATAGTCCCTTGACCCCACACAAAATCAAGCAGAACAAAGGAAATATAGATGAATGTTAAAATGTTTGCACGAAGTTGTACATAAGATATGCTGTGCACCATCCACGTAGCAGACATGGCTAGTCCCACACGACACCCAAACAGACAAGGATGGCTCTCACACAAAACCAGCAATATAGTCAGTTCCCCCCACACAAACACAGCTGGCTCCCTCACTCCCCACACACACACACACACACACAAACACAGGCCTACCCAGCATCAACAGTCTGCTCCCCCACTGCCAGACAGCCTCTGTAACCATTGCAAGTCTCCACTCCACCCAAGTGAACACATCCCTCCCCACACCAGCCTGCCGGTCAAACCACCCCACCAACAAAGCCAGTCTCCCACCCCCCTGCTAATGAACATGGGTGTCTCCCCCTCCTCACTACCATGGCTAGTACCCCACCCTACCCAAGCAGATAAGGCCCTGCTCCCACACCCCACCAACATTACATGGCCAGCTCCCCACACATGACACTAACACAGACATGGGCATAGCCTGAGACTGTTATTCATTTAATAAAATGCATCTGACCAGTCTCGAGAAGCAGTAAAATTACTAGTAATGTTCAGATACCATTTCAGATATTCATAACGGCAAGTACCTCCTGACAGCCAAGGATTCTCCTGAGCTGGATGGGAGACTGGTTAAAAATTACTACTTTATCATCATCTGTCTTCTCCCAAGAGCATATTACAGCATAGATAAATACCTGCCCAGCATACAGCATATTTAAGTTTATTATTCCAGACAACAGCAACCAATATCGATCCACCAGAGCCGATACACAGCCTGCAGCAAAAGAAATGAAAAGTTACTTTTTTCAGCTGCTCAGTTCAGTAGCTGTTTCAGTTGAAAATATGTCTTTTTTTTTTTTTTAAGGATGGAGAGCTAGTACAGCTGAAGAGTGGAGAGGGTTGAGTGATGGCTGGGTCGGCAGCTGAGTTCATCTGGATCCACCAGGCGGCCAGTCAGTCTCTCCCCTCAGCACAGTGATTTAGAAATTAAACAGATATTACTCAGACCCCCTTTTTCAGTACATACAACCATCTGACTAAGTTCATACAGACACTCCAGGTGGCCAGTCACACCCCCCCCCCACCACCACAACACACAGAGATGCCAAAATAAAGAAAAACACTTAGGGACAGATATATTATTCCATTGTTGAGACCAGCCTGCCCCCCCTTACTACATATGGCCATGGCCCTCCAATCGAGATTGCAAAATCAAAATAAACTTGGATGGCAAGCTAGTACAGACAAGGAATGGAGAGGGCTGGGCGGTGGCTGGATCAGCAACTCAGTTCGGGGACAGGTTGGTAGCTCAGTTCATCTAGGCCCTCCAGGCAGACAGTCTCTGTCTCCCCACCCCCATCCCCACCTCCACACGCTGATGACAAAGTTAAACAGAGATGCATGCCTTTTTTTTTAAAGATGGAAAGCAGGTACAGCTGAGGAGTGGAGAGGTTTTGAGAGATGGCTGGGTCAGCAGCTCAGTTCGGGAATGGGTTGACAGCTCATTTCATCTGGACCCTCCAGGCAGCCAGTCCCCACACACACACATACTGATACCAAAATTAAACAGATACTCAGTCCCCTTTTTTCAATATGTACGGTTATCTGATTGACTTCATCTGGACCCTCCAAGCAGCTAGTCTCTTTGTCCCACCTGCCTAACACAGCCATGTTTGTCAAAAACACTTTAAACTTTGTAGATGTTGTCAGCCCCCCTCCCCTTCTCACTACATAGGCCACTGTAGCTTATTCCAAATGGGCCTACACCCTGACTTGCTTTGGAACAAACAAAACAGACTTAGTTACTGACCTCTCTGCATTTAAGCAAATCACAAAAGAAAAATGTAAACTTCCTATGTCTTTCAGGACAGACAGCGGGCTGATAGCAAATTGTTCAGCGGATCATGGTTGATCAGGTTGTGAAGAGCAGGAGCGAGTCATGCAGTAGAAGCAAGAATGGGTCACCAATGTAATAGTACAGTAGCTACTGTAGATCGAAAGTAAAACTTGAGTGCACTACCCTGAGTTTTAAAGTGCTGAGTTCATGGAGGCACTGAGAACAAGCACCATTTCTATCTTGGTGCCTTTTTTTCCTGCTCACCAAGAGGATTTCTGCATTTGTCTGCATCAATGGTGTATGTGGTAAACCAGTGTCCTTGCACATGGACATTGACTTAACCAATAAGACCTTGCACACTATCAACACTGGCGTAGCTGCACCAATAAAAGCTGGTTTGAGGAGAGTACTGATACATTTGCAGAGTGAGTTTAATGATCTTCTGAGTGATATGTGGAAGAAGGGAATTGTTCGGCTACCAGCCAGCCCTTGAGCAGCTCTAGTCATCCTGATATGAAAGAAAGATGGAGAGATACGGTTTTGTGTAGACTGTCACAAACTTAACGTTGCCATAAAGGATGCCTATCCATCCCCTTGGACTGACAGCACATTGGACATTCTGGCTAAAGCAAAATGGTTCTCTGCCTTCGAGCTGGCCAGTGGTTACTGGCAGGTGGAAGTCAAACCTGAAGACAGACAGAAAACAGCATTTGTTATTCAAGCTAGACTTTTTGAGTTCAGTGTCATGCCATTTCAATTGTGCAATGCATCTGGCACATTCCAACACCTCATGTGTTTAATTTTGGCAGACCTTCAGTGGATTACTTGTCTACTGTATTACAAAATATGAAGTATTAAAAAGATTTAAAGCCTCCAATGTGAAAGTAAAACCATCTAAATACAACCTCCTGAGAAGAAAAGTGCATTATCCTGGCCATATAAACAGTGCAGAAGGGATTGCCTCTGACCCATCAAAAGTGGAATTTGCAAGGACTTGGCCTATTCCTGAGAACTTCATTGAAGTGCGAAGTTTCCTTGGGTTAGCTTCATATTACTGTCGGTTTATACGTGACCTTTCCAAGATTGCCGAACCAATGCACCATCTGGCTGACAATGAAGTGAAATGTGTACAGATAGACACATGTCAGCAAGCTTTCAATTCTCTCAAGGCCAGTCATATTGCTTCTGCCATCTTGGTGTACCCAGACCCTCAAAAGACTTTTGTTTTGGACACTGGCGCTGGTGATCAGGGCATTGGGGGTGTGTTGCACTAATTGGAGGGAGGCCAGGAAAGAGTAGTTGCCTATGCCAGCCAAGCCTTATCAGTGGAGGGGAAGTATGCCACCAAATGAAAAGAATGGTTGGCTGTGGTGGTATTCGTAAGATGCATCCAGCACTACGTGCTAGGAAGGAAGTTCATCCCTAGGACAGACCATGGATTGGTAAGGTGGCTGCACAATTTCAGACACCCTGAGGGTCAGCTTGTCAGGTGAATGGAACAGGTTGCTCAGTATGAGTAAGAAATTGTCCACTGTGGTGGGAGAACCCATAACAATGCCGATGCATTCTCAGAAAGGTCAGATGGAACCTCAAATTTAGAAGAAATCACTACAACTCCTGTAAAACCCAATCCTGTTGAGAAGCCCTACGTAATCACCTCTTCTTTGGTTGATCAGATCCAGCCAGAAGATTTGGGGTGTGACATAGTGATGAAACAGAATGAAAGTCCTATCATCAGAAAAGGAATGGAAGATGGCTTCTGAACAAAAATTCCCAAATGAACAGTGGGATGATCCTTCAGAAATTTAAAGGAGTCTGGAATTCTCTGATTGTTAAAGATGGAATCCTGTACAGATGATTCATTTGAACTTCTTTGTGAAGTGATATAGAACAGGTTGTGGTTCCCCCTGACTCACTTCCCCTCATCCTGATGGCCCTACATAATGACCGATGTTCAGGACATCTAGGAGTGGAGAAAGTTATGGAAAAGTTTCAGACAAGACTTTTCTGGCCTCAGTGGCAAAAATCTGAGAAAGAGTGGGGTTGTATCTATGCATATTATGCAGCATCTAAGACTCATGGACCCACCCCTAAAGCACCCCTGGTGACTTTGAGAGTGGGATGTCTTATGGACAGAGTGCCAGTCAATATTCTAAGGACTCTACCTTACACTGAGCTGAAGAATTGCTACATTATGGTGGTGGCAGACTATTTTTCAAAATGGGCTGCAGCTTTTCCTTTGCCAGACCAAGAGGCCCAAACTGTAGCAAAAGTTCTGGTATCTGAAATAATTTGCCACTTCGGGACTCCCCACTACCAACCAGAGGAGAAACTTTGAATCCACACTATTCAGAGAGCTATGTTTTCTGTTAGAGATAAATAAGACCCTGACCACTTGCTACCACCCCCGATCAGATAGTTTAGTGGAGCGACTAATCAGGACACTTTTAGACTAGTTGTCCATGTCCGTAAATTCAAATCAGGATACTTGGGATACCTTACTTCCCTTTGTAATGATGGTCTATTGCAGTAGCATGTGTCCTTCACTGGTTTTAACCCCTTTCGAGGTTATGTTTAGGAGGGAAATCATCTTACCTCTGGATGGGGTTGTTAATAGACCACAGGGTAAACAGTTGTGAATCTGTCTGAATTTGTCCGATAGAGAGTTACTTGCAGATGGCCCGGGAAGCTGTCCAGAGGCATTAAGAAAAGCTTCTAATAGACAAAAGCATACTATGACATGAAAGTACCCCCAGATGTATGTGGTAGGAGAGTTGGTTTGAGTCAGGGACAAGAGGCATCATAAAGGACACTCTCCTAAACTGTTTGGGGTCAGGGACCAAAGGTGTCATAAAGGACGCTCTCTTAAACTGCAGAAAATATTTTCTGGTCCTTATAAGATTCTGCAAACATTTTCAGATATTGTATGTATAACGTTGTTATCAAATGGAACTCAGTGAACTGTGCATCCTAACAGAATGAAGCCTTTTAGACAGAAACCAGTGGAGGAAACCAGAGCTTTCGAAGGACCCTCCAATCCTTGCAGTAATAGCACTGGTGACATGGAATTCCCTGTAGCAAAGACTAGGGAGAATAGGCAGATTCTACCAACTGGTACGGCCCAAAAGTCAATTTTCTACCTGTGTGGGTTCCAAAGAAACCTCAGCATACAAAAACCCATGTGAAGAGTAGAAATAACAACCAGAGCTTTTCAAGGGACATAGAGGAAGTCCTACCTGCTTCAATCAAAGAGGGCACTGTGGAAGATGTTGTAAGTCCTGAGACTATTGTGCAGCCAGAAACAAAGCTCATGAAGAACCAAGCAGACCACAAAGAGAGAGAGAGAGAGAGAGAGAGAGAGAACCACTTAGGTGGCACCAAGACTATGTAAGTGGACTCATAACGACTTGAGGACACAAGGACATGTCCATTAAGAGAAGGGGGTAGCGTAACAAAATAATTACGTGCCTCCCCTTCACCTTAACCCCCCCAGACAGGCACCATGATTTGAAGAAAAAGCCACTAGTGGCTCAAGCTCAGGGTTTGAGCCACAGAACCCCGAGCCTTGAAGAGGAATCGGGAGCAGCTGTTTGGTGGTTGAACTGTGGCCCTGAAGACAGAAGACACAGAGAGTGACATGTACCGAGAAAAAGTTTACCTGGTGATATAAGTGGCCCCGTTGGCTCTACCTGGTGCTTCCACTCCAGTCCAGTGTGGTGGCAGCAGGCAGTGGCACAGTCCGGCAATGCATCCAGCTGCAGCAGTGTAGCACGGCAGTGCAAAATACATTTTCTGGTAGTTTGAAGGCCATGGTGGTGCGAATCTGAGGGACGGAGCCGGCAGAAGTAGTGGAGCCAGTTGGGCTCAAACAACGTGACCCTTCAGGCTCCTCAGCAACACTTGGCTGGAGTGATGAGTTGGCAGTGGCACCAATGGCCAGGTGTCATCTGTCTTGTTCATTTAAATAAATAATTGTGACCATTTCCCCAAGCCAGCCAGCACTTGTGCAGCGGCCACAGTTGCAAGGGAGGGGAAGACTCCTTGATAGCTAGCCTCCTGCTCCTTTAGAGAGCAGCTGCAGGCGGGTACTTGCCTGTCATTAATCCTTTTCAGGAGAGGAGAACTGAGGATTTCAGCTTGCCCTTTGAGATGGAGCTAGCAAGGCCCCTGTAAAAGAACTGCCCATTGGGTGAGTTAAGTAAAGCTCCTCTGGAGCAGCTTAAGGAGGGGCTCCTCCTACCCCACAGATCCCCATAACAACCAAAAGGATTCATGAATAAATATTTATGCTAATCTTGAAGCACTTACTACAACTTTCCAGTAAGCCGAAAACTGATTACATGATTTAAAGAGACAGTATTCGTATTTAGCATTGCCAATTTGAACTGCATTTTCTCCCTGGTCTTCTGCTTATGTAAACTTTGCCACTTCAGGACTGCCGTGTTGCCCACATTTTGGGACTATTGCCTAATTTCTGGTGTGTTGGAGGGGGGGACAAACCAAGTACAGTAGCCAGTCCTTGCTGACTGTGGATGAACATCTCTGGCTATACGTATTTTCCCCTTACCGGAGGTTCAGCACCAGAGGTCCAGTACTAGGGAACCTGTGGTCCAACATCAAGGCTCCGGTGCCAGAGGTCTAGTGACAGGGAACCAGTGGTCCAGCACTACAGATCCAATGTCAGAGGTACAGAGGTTCAAGCACTAGGGAACCAATGGTCCAGCACAAAGGGTCCAGTGCCATTGGTAAGGAGGTCCATTACCAGACAACCAGCTGTGCATAGGAAAAACAAATGAAAACGGCTGCAAGTTTCAAGCAAAGAGGTTGACTCCATTGGTAGGAGATGATAAAATACAACATTTATTAACCATGATAAAAATAGTAGTACCCCTCTCCCCACACACACACATATATAGACACATACAGCTACTGTTTTTATCAAGGTCAATCAATGTTATATTTTATCATCTCCTAGTAGTGGAGTTAATATCTGTGCTTGAAACGTGCAGCTGTTTTCACTTGTCTTTCCTATGAAAATGTTCCTAGCGGCTCTGTTTCCATTGGGTTCTGAGACACCTATAAATTGTGCTGTTTTTGTTTGGTGTAACCAGCTGTGCAGCATCAAAGGTCCAAATGTCTAGAACCAGGCCATGGGGTCAAGACTGGACCATCAGGGGTGATCAGAAGAGGAATGTTGACATAGCATCTTGCCCCACCATAGACAGTCTAGTCCATGGGGCCAAGGTTGGACCATTTGGGGTTGACAGAAGAGGGCCAACACCATAGCAGCTTGCCCCTCTGCAGACAACCCAGTCCACAGGGTCAAGACTGGATCATCTGGGTTGGTCAGAAGAAGGTCAACGCCATAGTAGCTTGTCCCATCATAGACAACCCAGTCTACGGGGTCAATATTGGACCATCTGGGGTGGGTAGAAAAGGGCTGCTGCCATAGCAGGTTTCCCACTACAGACAACCCAGTCCATGGATCAGGACTGGACCATCTGGGGTAGTCAGAAAAAGGCCACACTGTGCAGCTTGCTCCATCACAGACACCCCAACCTATGGGATCAAGAATTGAGATCGTCCTAGTGGCCAAGAGGGCCAACATTTCAGCCACTGCCCTTCAGGACTTCCTAGTACCTTTATGGACTTTATATATTTCACACTTACTAGTGTCATTGCTTTTAAGTCTCTTTCCATAGAGCTCACGGTGCCCCTCTACATCTAGCTGTTGCCCATTTATTCCAGTAAAACAGTTTTAACTGACTCTTCCATGTCTATCTCTTCTTGCTGATCACCTAGTGGTACACATGAGGGAATAGAGCCTCCCTGTTCTTTGGCTCTCTCAGTTTTACCAGTTGCTGGTGCTGGTTGGTCTCCAGCACCACCCAGCTGTTTTGTCCAATAACCCAACAAGACCCTCCCTTAGCTAATTGGCTCGGGGAGCAGTTACGGTACTCCTATAGCCAATGTATGCCAGCCTCGACTGTACCTCCTTAGACCAATTCATTAATTTTGTTTTGGTTATCCTCAGCTGCCTTCCCATTCCATCTGCTCTGATTGGCTTGTGTTATCTCTGTCCACCAGCTTTTTAACAAATTTCATGTCCTCCCCCACCAGTTTGTATTCCCTGCGTACACCATAGTTGTAAACTGCTAAAACTACCAGGTAGCCCATTCTGTACTGCAGGCTGGTTTTACATAACTGTTCCTTCAGTGGATCAGATAGCTCGTGGACATCAATGATTTCTTTTGGCATATCATGAGATGATGTAATTGCCCATGAAAGATTCTTTTTCTCTCTGGTGTGCCACTGTATTAGTTCTTTGTCCTAAAAATGCAATAGGCATGCGGTAATGGCTCTTGATTTACTGCCTGGGATGGCATGGACTGTAACGACCTGCACTTGCAATTAACTTTATTAAATTACTTTCATGCTCTGGTGTACCTAGTTCTTTTTTCTGTTTTTCATGTATTCCATTTGGAACAGACACCTTATGGAACAGTTGTGCTAGGGCTTTTTTTTTTTTGTTTGTTTGTGAGGGCGTTTAGAGTGTACAAGGTTTGTAGGACACAATAATATTACTAAGCTTTATGGCTAAAATTGTTACCAAAGAGGGAAAAAAACACACGCATATTCTACTACAGCAGAAAAAAAAAATCAGCAAGCAAATTCGTTTATTAATTCCATTACCAGCACATTTTTTTTTTCGTTTTAAGTTTATTTGCATATAATACTATGTTCAGTAAAGTGCTGAAGTTAAATTCTGTTTAGTTCACAGTTGGTAATATTTTTCCTGCCTCTGGTTATCGACATTTGCTTAACATCAGTGCAGGTGTTGTTTTAACAAAGTATTTTACTAACAAAACAAAATACACACAAAGCGTCTTGGGCCAGATATTCAAACTTTGCCATGGGGCTAAATTAGCACTACCTGGCTGGCAAACTAGCCTGGAGCACAAAGCAAGCCATATTCAAAAGGAATAGCCCGGGGCAAACAGCTTCTGAATATAGCATGGGAATGAGGCCGGGCAAACTGGTCTGGGAGTGCAGGGCAAACTTAGCCCTGGAATAAGACAGCTCTGAATATGGCAACCAGGAAGTGCAAACCACAACAGCAAAACAGTGCACAGCGATGTGAAGGTAGGTAGAGGTGAACTATGTGGCCAATGTGTGTGCCAGCAAATCGTGGACAGTACAGCTGCAGGCAGCGGCGTATGTGAAAGATACAGTGTTCAAAACTGTAAAATATTCCCTCAACTGTTTGCGAGTAACATGTTTGGCGTTAGGTTTGAAGCGCAGGGCTAAACTGTTAGCCCGGTGCAAACACATTTGTCCGGCGCTAAACTTTGCCATATTCAAAAGTGACATGCAAATGAGCCTACTTACGTAGTCTCTGGGCAAACATCCAGATTAGCATCTCATTATGCCCCGATTTGCATGCTGTTTGCGCCGGGCTAACGGTTTATCCCTGCGCTAAACCCGCGCAAATGTGTTAGCGCTGCGCAAACAGCTTGGGGAATATTATACAGTTTTGAACACTACTTCCACATGTGCTGCTGCCTGCAGCTGTACTGGGACAACACAGCAAAGGCACAGATGGTGGTGGTGCTGCATGCAACTGTCACACTGTAGGTCATACTACAGTACAGCAGACACTACAGTAGCAAGGGGGCCAGTAGTGTGTGGACACAGCAATGCCTATGGTGTGTAGGACAGTGATGATGACTGCACTATACACAGTGAGAGGCCCAACCTGCAGGTGTTTACTGACAGTGGACATTACTGTTACACTGTTGTGTGACCCACAGATGCTGCACCTCTGGCATGGGATGCTCACAGTGACATATACATGTCCGGCTTTGTGTGCTGTGGCAGTTGTACAGCTGTGCGGTATGTGGCTGGGGGGGGGCATATATTATCAGAAAGGCACACTGGTGTTGGGGTATGCCCAATACTGGCCCATGTGCACTGCATGATGTGTCCTAGCCTTGTGGCCACACCTGGTCTGTGGCACAGCCTGGCTACCCATACACTCTCCCCTCAACATCCTCCATGCCCACAGTGCTGCATGTGTGTGCTGGCATCTGTTGATGTCCACATAAGTGTGGTCCACATTGCTGTCCACTGGTGGCAGGGTCACCACTTACTGCATGGCTTGGCTGGGACTGGTGGCAGATGATGGCATCATTGTGATGCCATCAGTTAGCAGCACGCTTCCTCTATGTTTGGCTTTGTCTATGTGTCATATTTATTTGTTAGGGTCGTGCAAAACCCACGCAAACACCGTGCAAAGCCATAGTGTCATGCAAAGCTGAGTGCCCAGGGTTAAGACAAGCTTTTCCTGGGCGGTAATGTGCACCGCGCTAAGTGTCACGCTAAGTCGCGCAAAACCACTTTGTGCGGCACTAATAGCTGAATATAGCATTGCGCCTGTATTCATGTCAGTTTGCCCCTTGCGTACATTATGATTTTGCCTGGCGCTAATGCAGTTTGCCCACACTATTTGGCCTTTTGAATATAGCAGACCCGTGCTAATGCCTCGCAAACGGTTTTTGCCCGGCCCAAAGTTTTGAATATCTGGCCCCTTGATTGTTACTACAGAATTACCTTATAGCTGTTAAACATCTGTTTGTAAACTGAAAGAACTGTCAGGAGAAAGTCCCTCTTTCAATAAGTGCATGACAGCTTGATTTCCTTCTATGCAACAATGTATTCCTTCGTTCCAACACTACTAGTTTAATCTATAAACAACTAAAATTGCTTCATTTCATAATAACTTCTGCTTCCTAAAAAATGTAGATTTTCTTCACGAATCTGACCAAAGCAAAAAACAAGCTTTTTTTCTAATAGCCAGAAACGGGAATATTTTGAGCAGTTTTGAATCGCTCTTCTGTTTGCTGCTAGACAATGCGTTTGTTTTGTGATGCCATAGACATTCCCAAAGGAGTGAATGCAATATACTGGGCACAGAAATATATATTGTACTTTATTTTTGTGTATGCATGCCAGGGACATGTTTACTTCAACAGAAAAGAAATAATGTATTTTTTTTATAATAAAAGTGCTGGTCTCACCATATTACAAAGAACTATTATCTCTGAGATAAGGTAAACAAATACCATCATTCTAGTACAACTGCCATTTCAATATAGAAAACCCTTAGCTCCCTTGGACGCTAGGACATAATGAGGATGGATTGCACTGCACTCCCAAAGACAGCTTTTTCAGAATGTCATGGCCCATAAATTGAGACTTTTTGGTGAGGCTAAGAGACACTCTATTTTGTATAAAATTAGTGATCTGCACCATTTTCCTGGCATACTGTATGTAGATATCTTTTTTAATGCAAGTTGCAAATCAGTATCAAAAATACATAGCTGTCAATAGTCAAAATATAATAGTCTGTAATTATGTTACATATTTATAGGTATTCATTATGATTATGAAACAGTTATTTGCATTTCTATCTTGATGTTACCATTTTGTATTCATGTGGGGCCTCCTTTGGCACAGCTGCAAAAAAAAAAAAACCAAAACCTTTAAACCAACTTTATTGCAAGTCAATAGAAACTTATCAATTTGAATTTGATTTCAGATGCAAACAGGGCTTTTTTTTTTCCTTTACCAACAACATAGCTCCAGTTTTGTTTTGTTTTTTATTTTGGAAACTTCAAATCTGAATGATGTTATTTTGTGTGTGTTTTAAGTATACGTACATCCTGTAGATATGTGATACCATTCCAGATTCAATTTCAGTGCATGAACTGGATTCATGAAGATTATGGTACTTTTATTGGACCAAAAAGGCTTTGTACATGTGTTGCAGCACACAAGCTCTGCCAATGCCAAAAGGTCATGTAGTGCAACATCTACATACAATTACTTTCTTGGTCCAATAAAAAGTAATCACAGTCTTCAATTAATCCAGTTTTCAAGAATCAACATGGCATCAAACATTCTCATCTAGTACATATATTGAAATCCTTGCACAGTTATAGGGTTCTTGAAACAGATCTAAATCCACTTTGTTTACACAAGTAAATAAAAACTGATTTGTTCTACATTTTTTGCCTTTACTTGAACATGACAGTATCACTGGAGGGCTGTGACACTGCAACCCATCTCTTGTAATCACTCTGTGAGTTTTATATGCGACCATTAAGTCTGAATTACATCTTGCCTCCAGCGCACTTATGAGAAGCTGCAAAGGTGATGTTGCTGTGTCCTGTGCAGGAATCTCCTGCATGTGCTGCACTCCATGGGCCTCAGAGGAAAGACAGCTCAACTGTTTCACTTCCAACTGTGGCCTGCAGCACACCTCCACATCAAACAATTCCCCACCCACTTCATCCGTCTGTGTATAATGCCATCCCCACCCTCAATTTCTGGTCTGTCTCACACTAAACAACATTCCAGCTTGCTCACTCTGTATATGAAAACCCAGCTACTGCCTTGGCTTTGAGTTCCCACCCACCAACCCCATCCCACAAACAGAGCTTCCACCACTATCAGCATTTGACTTGCCTTAACGCCTGACTGGGCCACTAGAGGCTGCTGATGGTGGCATTTATAGGCCCTGAATGGGACTCTGTCATTATTGCAGATAGCATTGACATTCAACAGACCTGAATTGACCTCTCTCTCATTACCGTCAATAGGAGCTGTATTCAGTGGGCCTTACCTGGCCTCACTGAGGGTGTCAGAGTCTCCCTTCATTGCCACTGATACTGGTGGCACCAACGTGCCCTGACTGGGTCTCCAGCAGAGTGTTTCGGTCCTCCTTCATCACCACTGATGGTAGCAGCATCAATGGGCCAGGCCCCAACCAGGCATCCAGCAGTGTTCTTTTTCATTTTCGCTGATGGTGGCTGTGTCAATGGACCCTGACCAGGTCTCCAGCAGTGTGTTGTGGCCCCCTTTATTACTGCCAATGGTGGCAGCATCAATAGGCCCAAGGACTTCACAGCTGTAAAGGTCAGAACATCAAAAGGTGTGAGCTAAGAAAAAGAGTTTATGAACTGTCCCACTGGAAAGCACCATAACTATCCTGATTTTAGGAGTCAGACTGACAAAAAGACAGTGAAGAACTGAAAAACATTGTTAATTTTTAATTTTAAGAGTGTGATTTAGGTTTCAGAATGTGAGACTCAGGCTGCCTGATGGCCCAATGGAAACACATCACATTTCCATGCTGATAACCTGAGTTCAAGAGCAAAGTTGTGAGCTGGTATTTGGGCAGTTGGGCTGGGGGACATATGCTGCAGATAAAGGGAGACTAGTGGACTGGGGAGCTTGCTGTCCTGGCCAGAGCATGCAGTATGCATCCAAGGCACATCTCCTGCACCCACACTGTGCGTGCTGCCTGGAGATGGGGACATAAAAATGTTGGAACCCCCTCAATGGGCACAAAACGTAAGCCTGTCCCTGAAGGCCCCATCTCACCGACCACAGCACCCGCCTCCATTGGATCTAGATCCCTAGAAGAATCTCTAGAGGGGTCAGTGAGACCCCAAAAGATGGAGGATGGGTAAGTACTTGAAGATGGTGGACAACAGGGTAGGGGCAGACTAGAACGGGTAGGTCAGGGCAATGACTCCTGCATCACTGCCAATTTCAGCTTTCAGGGGCCCCAACTGGGCACCCTGCAGTGCACTGGGGCCTCTATCAGTGCTGGCAATGGTGTCATTCAGTGGGCCTTGACCAGGCCTCATTCAGTGCCCTCTACTTCAGTGGCTGTTAGGGATTTTTCATGTATGTTAGCCACCTACACACAGTAATGTTATTTTTTTCAGAGGGGGGTTGGCAAGCAACTGGTTAGTTTCACATAGTGGTTCTGTGAATCTGGAGACCCTGGGCCCCATATACAGTCATACGTTTGTGCCACTAAGTCATCACAAGGACAATGTTATAGCACATTACCAACGTTGCACTCTGCCGCACACAAAGTTGCTATAAACTAAGGGGTTGCAAGATGTTCCCTGTGCTAGTGCACCAGCACAGGGAAAGGGGCAGGGGCTGCAGAGTTAATGAGGGTTCTGGTATGCACAGAGGACATTAGCGCTCTCAACCCCTGTTCACAAGAGACAGGGACCCCCCCCACACACACACACACATGTCACGGGGATGGCAAAATTATACTGGCTGAATATGTTGTTTTGTCTTTACTCGTTTTACTGTTATCCTTTTAAAAACAGTTCAATAAAGTTTGCTGTTTTAAAAAAAAAGAGACAGGAACCCTCGGATCTGAAGAACTGCTGAAAGAAGTTCTTCCATGGGTTGCTGTTTTGTGAGCTTGAATGTCAGGGGGTAGAGTACATAGAAACGGGGTTAGGGAGGGGAGATCCACTGGACACCAGGTATTTTGGTCACCATCAGCAGAGTTTCAGAGCTAATTGTACGTATCACTGCTGGTGCAGGGCACATTCTTCCCCCTGCAGACAGCAGCATTTGTTTATGAATGGTAGTTTTAGTAGGTGGTGGTACATGGGGCATGGTGCATCCTTGAATACTGCCACCCACTGCTGCAACTGTGTATAGGGCCATCCAATCCCCAAATCAGCTCTTACTATGTGATCTCAGGTTGTAATCCCTAAACCAACACTCACTGTGTGACCCCAGAGAAAGAGTAAAGTACAAGAAGGTTGAATATTTCTAAACCATTGTGTATGTCTTTCACTTGTACTTTCCCTTCCAAACATCTTCTCATTTATTTTATGCCCTTTATTTTCCCTCATATTATAATGGAACAATCCATTTCTTCTGCTTTTATTGTAAAGAATACTTTTCCCCCGGGGGTGGGGAGGGATTGTGAGGCTCAAAGGAGAGAAGGGAGTGTGTAAGGAGGGGGATCTGGACAAGGCAGAAATACTGAACAAATACTTCTGCTTAGTATTCACTAAGAAGGGGGAAGGACAAGGACCACAGTTGGGTTGCAGAGAATGGGTGGGGAGAAGTGAGAACACCAGTCCATTCACAGCAGAGAGAGTTCTGAAAGAACTCACAAAGCTGAAGGTGGATAAGGTCATGGGGTCAGACTGCATCCACCTGAGGATATTAAAGGAGCTCGGAAGGGAACTAGGAGCATCTCTGGCGGCCCTGTTCACAGAGTCACTCAACACAGGTGTCGCTCCAGAGGACTGGAGGAGGGCACATGTAGTCCCATTGCACAAAAGTGGCAGTAGGGAGGAGGTGGGGAGCTACAGGCCAGTCAGCCTAACCTCAGTGGTGGGAAAGATCATGGAGACACTGCTGAAAGAAAGGATAGTGGCACATATGGAATCCAGAGGTGCTCAGGATCTGAGGCAACACAGATTCACAGCAGGAAGGTTATGTCAAACGAATGTAATAGATTTTTTTGATTGGGTGACTAAGGAAATAAATCAGGGAGGGGCAGTAGATGTCGCCTACCTAGATTTCAGCAAAGCCTTCAACACCATCCCACATAGAAGGCTGATTAACAAGATGGGTAGTCTGGGCATGGGAGACAAGGTGGTGAACTGGGTTAGGAACTGGTTAACAGACAGGAGACAGAGGGTGGTGGTAAATGGGGTACAATCTGGGGAGAGGGGGGTGACAAGTGGGGTACCACAGGGATCAGTACTAGGACCAGTCCTGTTCAATGTCTTCATTAGTGACATTGCAGAGGGGCTGGAAGGAAAAGTTTGCCTGTTTACAGATGACACCAAGATCTGCAACAGGGTGAATACTCCAGAAGGGAGCAGAAAATGAAGAGGGACCGGAGAAGCTTGAAAGATGGTCGGAGATGTGGCAACTGAGGTTCAATGGAAAGAAGTGCAAATAATGCACTTGGGTAGAGGGAACCCTGGGGAGAGCTACAGGTTAGGGGGAGGAGCCAACTGTCACCAAAGAGGAAAGGGACCTAGGGGTTATCTCTGATTACCTTAAGGTATCAAAGCAGTGCACAAAGGCAGCAGGGAGGGCCGGTGGCATGCTGGGGTGCATAGGCAGGGATATCACTAGCAGGAGGCGGTGATGCCATTGTATAAAACATTGGTGAGGCCTCACCTGGAGTACTGCATGCAGTTCAGGAGGCCACACCTGTGCGAGACACAGATAAAGTGGAGACCATCCAGAGAAGGGCAACAAAATGGCACAGGGCTTGCACCACAAAACATATGAGGAGAGAATAAGGGACCTCAATATGTACTCACTGGAAGAGAGGAGACAGCAGGGGGACATGATTGAAACTTTCAGGTACCTCAAGGGCAGAAATAAGGTGCAGGTGGGGGACCTTTTCCAACGTAGAAAACATACTAGAACAAGGGGGCACACTATGAAATTGGAAGGGGGTAGATTAAGAGGTAATGTGAGGAACTTTTCTACACAGAAAGGGTAGTTGACACGTGGAATAGCCTGCCACAGAAGGTAGTAGGGTGAAGCACAGTGGAGGGTTTTAAGCATACCTCTCAACTGTCCCTGGTTTTCAGGGACGTCCCTGATTTTGACTCAGAATTTTCCTCTGTCCCTCGTAAAATTTGTGTTTTTGTGACAGAACAGTGGGGATTGAAAGTATAAAATAATGCCAAACATTAAAGTTACAGACTTGTTCTTCTTCAGAAAATGCATCTTACTCTAATCCACTTATTCTATCAGTTTTCTAAGTGAATAATACCAGTTTTTAAGATGTGTCCCTGATTTTGGGTCTTTGTCCCTGATTTTTTTAAGCTTTGTCTCTGATTTATGAGTAAAGAGGTTGAGAGGTATGGTTTTAAGCATGCCTGGGACAGGCACAAGGGAAGCTTGACAGGGGAGGTAGTGATGAAAAGCTATTGATCACATAGGGTCAGTGGCCACATACAATGTATAGGGCCTATGGGCAGACTGGATGGGCCTAGCGGTCCTTATCTCGACAATTTCTATGTTGTTGCCATATTGATCCTAGTACAAAAGATGAACAAAATGGATGATTTTATATTTTTATTGACCAATGAGAGATTCATAAAATGTTTACGTTTCAAACTTATACAGAGTTCTTCATCAGAAAAAAACTTTCTCTGAACTCTGTATAAGTTCAAAAGCCTAAAACATTCTGTGAATCTCTTGTTGATCCAATAAAGGTATCAAATCACCCCTTTTGTTCATCTTTCTGCTTATTAAAACTGCAAAGCAACATGCTGGCTGTAACAATCTCCTTGTATATAATGTGTACAGCTCTCTCATCAAAGAAACTAGCGGCCCAATTCTGAGTAACAGTCAGAGATGGAACAAATGGTAGCTTTGTACCCATTCTGGTTTGTTGCCCCCCAGAATGGCCATATACAAATATAATTATATGCTGCAGGGGAAGGAGTGCCCTGATGAGTGTGGCACAATTCAGATAGGTAACTGAGATGTGAGCCTGTGCTATCAGGAGTAAAACCTACTAACATCTCAAAGAGTGCTTGCAGATACAGTGCTGCATAGCACTGTGGCAAGTGCTTCACCCCAATCCCTGTCATAAGCACCCCAGATGTCCACTGATACTCCTCTTTCAAGATCTTCCTGTTGTCCAGTGCTACTCCACCTCCTGACCCAGCAGCAACCTGTCCCCCACCACCAACCCTGCTTATAACAGTCTCCACAAACCATGATGTACAAGTCCTTGATGTACTATGGTGCATCTCCTGACTGTTCCCTCTCACAATAGAACCTGTCTGATCTCTCTCCCTGTTACCCAGCACTACTTCCTACCCAATCATTTACAGTCCCCTTAACCCATCTGATATTTGTTTATAATAAGTGGGGAGCGCTTTCTCCAATGGGGAAACCCGGTTATAATTTCACCGGTATAACCAGCTGGTTATAAAGGCAAGCACGCACTGGGTTTCCCATGCTCCATGCATGCACCAATCACCGTCTGTCTCCCCAGCCACCACAACTTACTGCCAGATGGCAGACACTTCACCCTTCAGCAGCGCCAGCAGCAAACTTCAAATTGGATATGGTTTGGGCATACAACAATTCTTCAGCAGCACTGCACTCGATAAAAAAACAAAAGAAGGACCCCAAAGAAGGTACGAGGGAAGGGAGGATGGGGAAACAGGAGCCAAGAGTCATGATCAAAGAGCTGCAAGGAAGCTGACAGCTTCTAGACATGTGCAGGGCAACTGCTGAAATGGGAGGGAGTGGAGCAGAAAACAGGTGACAGCAACTGGAGGGAGGGTGGAAACACACACAGCCAGGGGCTAAATGTCTCTGTTTAAAAAAAAAAAAATGAAAGTTTCCAACTGCTTCCCACCTCAGACTGCACTTCATCGCGATTGGACTGCAGCTCACAACAGCTGTAACTTTATTTTATATAATTGCTGTGGCAAAAAAATGGTCCCCAACAATTATATAAAATAAAGAGATAGTGAGTGGTCAAAACTCAGATTTTATACACCTCCTCAGTGTGGGATGTTTAATAAACCCCCAAGCTTCACTCGGGCTTATGTGGCATCCCACACCTGGGGGCGAAAATCTCGTTATAACCACCTACCCATCCATTATTCTGTATTTCTGATGTGCAGTGGTCTTCCTTCCACAACTGATGCTACAGGTACTGTACACTTATTCACCATTTTAGGTCCCCCCCCCTTTACTGATACATATTGTTCACCTGATCTGAGAACCCATTGTTCTCCCAACCAGGTCTTGCCATTCCTGATACACTCTTCCCTTACTAACCCAATCTGCCCCAGTTCTCGAATACAATAACCCCCCATAATGCAATCTCCACCAGATCACCCAATAAAGGCCCCCCTTCCTCTCTCACTCCCCATCTTGGTTGTGTATTCCCCAGCATCTTTGATCCCTCCCTCCTTCCTCTCCATGCCCGTACCCAGCATTCCACTCCCCACAGCTCACTATTACCTGGAACTTGGTTAGTAATGGGGCCGCAATGCTATGATCATTTTTTTTTTTTGCCAGACATCAGTATTGCCCCCCACAAACATTTCAGGGGAGCTTGGAAACAATTTTGCAGATGTTTGGAAAATGTCTGCAACTCTTCTTAGTCTGAGAGAGGATATGATATCAGTATTTTACATACTCAAGGGTATCAACTGAATTGAACAGCAATAGATATCTGATTTAGTATCCTGCAGCAAGACCTTGGAACATGCCCTGAAGCTCATGGGTGGTTAATTCAAGGGTAACGTTAGAAGGCACTTTTTCTGCCAGAGGGTGTTGAACTAATGGAACACTCTAACAGTGGAGAGGTGAACAGGAAGACATTACAGGCCTAAGCCTGGAAACATTTCTGCTTCTTAAGGGAATCACTAGGTACCCTAGGAAGTAGAGTGAGTAGGGAATCCCTGTAAACTAGTACAAGTTTGCATAGCTTATTATTTTTGTGTTTATGAAGAGGAATGGGGATGGTGGACATGATGGAGCCACTATGTAAGGTTTGGCGGGGTCACAGAATTTGTGACCAGTGTGCATCTATGTTAGTGGCTGAGAATCTGGCAAGACTCACTGGAGATGTCTTCTATTTATTTTATATTTTTGTTTAGTAGAAAAGTCAGATTTACAACCTTTGGGTCATGGACTCATTTACAAAAGCACCTCGTTGTGTGAGGGCGGGGGTAGACAGAGTTACATAGTGTGGTTACAACAGTGAGAACAGTACAGGTGCAGAACATTAAACATAAGTACACATAGGTTACATAATAATGTTACTTATAATAGGTTACAGTCAAATACAAGGTACCCAATGGTTACATTGAGGTTCAACCAGGACATACCTAGAGAATACCTGGAGAGGGTGGAGATAGGGATGGGGAGTGGGGTGGGAGGGAGAGGGAGAGGATAGGTTATCCGGAGAATGGTGTCACATCAGGGAGGCCTGACAGGAGAATCCCACAGTGGGATTAATTAGGTGCATCTACAGCAACAGGCGTCGAAGAGATGTTCTGGTGGCGATTTTGAAGGGACCAATTTTGGTAATGTCTGTGATGCAGGGTGGGAAGGAGTTGAACCAAGCAGGGGCTCAGTAATGGAAGGACCTCTGGGCTAGCGAGGTCTTAGTTCTGGACACCAGAAAGGTGGCCTTGACAGAGCTATGGGTGGCAACAGACAAGGATGCATGCTGTAGGGAAGCAGAGACCCCGGGGGGGGAGCCCTAGAAGAGATTTTTTGGCGAGTAGGCAGGTCTGGTAGTGCAGATGCTCCTCAAAGGTGAGCAGGTTGGCAGTGGAGTAGAGCAGGCAAGTGTGAGTGTGGCTACGGGTTCCAGTCAGGAGCCTGCAGGCCTTATTGATTGAGAGCTGGATTTTAGTCAAGGCAGTATTGTCCTGCCAGCATAAATGGGCAAAATACATAGTCCACTAGCGATAGGATGGAAGAGGTGATGGCCAGCCAGAGGGCAACAGGGAGGCAATCTCTGTGCGGTATAGTAGGCCTATCTGAGAAATTTATGGCGGAGGATAGGGCATTGATGTGGGTGGAAGGCGAGAGCCGAGTTGAAAGTGATGCCTATATATTTGTAAGAGGTCACTTGCTCCAGCGGGTGCAGAATGCTGGGGAGAATGAAGAGGGGGCATTCTTGGCCTTGTTTTGGTGATGGGAGAAGACCATTGACTTAATCTTCTTTAGGTTAATGACAAGTCAGTGGTCAAGGAACCACTTTTCAGCTTGGTTGTAGGTGTGCTGGAGGGATACCTGGAGAGTAGAGGGATCGGGGTGGGATGCAAAGAGAACCGCATCATCAGCATAGAGGAGCATTTTTCCTGTGCAGGAGCTGGGGAGAGTGTTGAGGCAGAGGCTGAAAAGTACAGGGCCCATAATGGAGCCCTGGGGTACCCCGGAATGAACGGGCCGGGTATTGGACAGGGAGCTACCATGCAGTATTATTAAAAATAGCCCATTCTGACTTAGCAGTGTTTGTTAATACAGATGGGTTGATTGGACTTCCTTGACTCAGCATAGAAAGTGGCCCTACTTTGTTTTATTTTTACCTACTGTATGTGTTGCTGGGAAAATCACTGGAATTAAGTCAGAGCTTTACATTTCTCAAACCATTTCTACTGCTTTAAATCTCAATCTTAACTCTCAATGACAGCTAGATGTGAATTTGAGAAAATGGCCTTGGAATATACTGCACCTTGGTCTTAGAAAAGCATCTGAGTGGATTAAGGAATATTAATGGGCCCCCTTGAGGGAACTGAAATGTAGCCTCTCTAAATACTGATTGCATTTTGTGCATAATGGGGTCTATGCATGAATGTTTTGATTTCCTACACACTGCGGATAGGCAACTGTAAGTCAGAATGCTGTGTACCAGGGTCCAGTGGTATTCATGGAAGTGGCATGCACCCTTTCCTCACTTGATCCATGGCTGATTGCACAGATACTCATGCGGCCACTCTGGGGGTGTGCCTACACTCGGTGCCATTCACAAAGGCGCAGAGTGCTGGGGGAGAGGGCACACGATATGGCAGCAGGGACTCTGCCATTTCATTTGCTGCCCCTCCCCCCCAAAGAGTACCCCAACTATTGTTCTTCCCCAGCCCTCTGGACAGACAGAGGGCTGGTGGCAGCCTTTCAGGAACTCACCCATAAACTTTTACAGTCGCTGCCCCATGTCTTCCCAGAATCCCCTTCCCATGCAGAGCAGGGGATCTACTCCAGGAAGATTGGATGCCTGCCTGTGTCTTCTGAGCTGCCCCCACACAGCTGTTTGCTGGAAGGGTGGGGCTATGGACAGGTGCTCTGCAGAGGCATGGTATAATGCATACTGTGTACTTGTCCACAGGTACAGACCTATGCAGGCCAGGTCCTGTGCATAAACTGCCCTGAACAGTGCATAGCTTCTGATATGCTGAATGTATATATTCTGCTTATGTTGACAGCAATATAATTAGCAACCTCTTGACTTCCATCTCAAAGAAATTTTCTTGGCTAAAAAAAAAAAGGATAAATAACTGAATAAAATTTTGTATGTGCAATTTGCCATCCTAAGTGGACAATTTAACAGATGAAAATGACTGCATAAACAACAGCTAAATGCAAGTGAACATAGCCATACGCTGTTGCACAGTTTACATTTGGGGGCCTCTAAAATCATGAACTTTGAGCCCTGTGCTTCACTTCATTAGTCTGTAAGTTGCATGGTTATGCCAGCAATGTGGGTGCCTGAAATTTGTATTGAAATGCTCAGTTTTAAAACCCTCTTTTATGGCAAAACACCTTGCATGTCCAGAATTTTGAGAACATCACCTCAGTTTATAACTCCTGTAACTTTAGGCATATCCCAAGAAATCCTGGGCAAACAGTATTCTGCAAACAAACAAACACAAAAGATTTAATATTTGTTGCTGCAATGAACTTGCATGTGCAAATACACTCTCTAAGCCTTAAGAAACTCACGTGACAGTAGTTGAGCTGTTTTAAGAATTCATCAGTTTATTGAACAAAAGCAAGTCACAGATGAATGAGGAAGGGGTACTGTTCCTCTTCACTAAATAAGCCCGCGTGATTTCACTGGACCCATCATCTTTATCAAGTGTACTCCTAACAACGATGGAGGTTTTCATCAAAATCTATTGAGTTTGTTCTTAGAGGACTGCACTTGCTTTCTATTCTGTATTTTGTGCATATCACCGTTTCAGCTGGTGGTGCCTGACATCCCTAGCAAGTGCATTCCGTTTTCAGGTTTTCCTTGTATGTGCAATGTGTAATACCCAAATCATCAGGAGTTGTTTTACAAAAGAATAACAACCTGTAGTTTCATAACTTCCAGGAACTGCTTCTTGATACAGTACCTAGAGAAGAAAAGGTAGTTGAACCTTGACAAGTGATGGTCCTGCTTCGGGGTGAGCTTGAGAAATGAAGGCCCAATGATGCTACCATGGAAACATCAGCACGAGCAATGACAAAAGTGCAGAGTCTCTTGTCTATTTTAAGCATCATTACCACTCAGTTATTATTTCATAGAGTCATATGTTGGAGTATTTTATGTGCAATATTTTTTTTCAGCTGTATCTTTTTAAAAGGTAAACATATATTTTTTTCCAGGAATTAATATTTTGCCTCTTCCACACCATCTGAAAAGGATGGTAAAGTGCTTCTTAAGGATATTTGGGTATTGTGGTATAGCCAACACAAATAAGTTCACTTATTCATGAAAATGCATAAGAATATCTCCTTTTGGTTTTAAAGTGCATGACTTGAGACAAGAAAAAGCAATATAAGCACAACACAAAACAGGGCTAAGTTACTTGCAAACATTGTTCAACTATTAGTATTCCTTCTACAGTTACACTATGGACTCATCTTGGATTCAAAAATGAGATTCAAAATAAAAGCAAACAAGATGGCAATCTGGAGCAAGACCCCTCACATGCCTAATTGCTCCAAAACTCCAACATCAGCTGCTCATTTTTGTTACTCCTCACTCCAAATTTTAGTTATCAGAGACAAAAATTTGACAAGGTGTTTTAAATTAAAAGTTATGAATAAAAATTACAAAATGAGATGTGGAGGATGCTTTATAGTATATATATCAGACTGTTGACCCTGGACTCAAAGAAATGAAGCAAATTGTTTCACCCCACTCCCCAAAAAAGAAATGAACTTATGGCAAGTGCTTATGTTAACTACAATGGTGCCCTAAAACACACATACTGTATACACACCATTTTTATACAAATTTACTTAACATGATTCTCTTATGTTGGACACTGTTGTGTGTTGCCCACATCTAGGAACTAGTTTACCATTTGTTTCACATGCATGCCCTAGAACTGCATAAAATCCCTAGAATAACTCAAAGAAGATTAGTGTTTCCTTTTCTAATTGAAATAACTAAATGCCATAAGTTATTTGTCTTTTTGCTATTGTTCTGGCTTTTCATTCTCATCCCAGGGACTTGTTTCAAGCTGATTCCACAGTTCAACTGCTCACTCATTCAGGAATGCTCAACTCTGAGTCTTACTTTGCTCCCACTCTGTCACTAACTGAAACTGTGATGCACAATATAGGCAGCACAACAAAAGGAAGAAGTCCTCCGTGACTGCAGCACATCATAAACCACTTATCCAGATATTATTGGGTGTTAGGACAAATGTCCACTGTCATCTCCAGTGAGGGCTTACAGGCAGCAAACAAGATTTGTTTATTACTTTTTACCAGGAAAGGCACACTGGGTTGTGCTAGGTTGTTTCCAGGTACACCCTGGGAAATGGGTTATATGCATCTTTTTTTTCTTTGTAGACAGCGGAAATGTTGAGCATGACACTAGGGAAAATCTCCATACTTTGATTGCTAGAGGGCGCTGCGTTGCTGTGGGATAGTGAACAGAGTGTGTTGAGCTTTCAATGGAGCAGGATGCGGGTGGCTGAGAGCGAGTCATTCTTCAGCCCTCCCTATTCTGGATGCTACAATGGATGTTGATCCAGTTATGGAGGATTGTACAATACTAGCCACAGAAAATATGGAAGCTTAATTTTAGATTCACTGGATATTCCGAGTCAGGAACGAACAGAGATACCTAATCAAGAGGCTGTCTCAAAGCGATAAGGTGGCTGATATATGGCTGCGAATGGAAATGGCTGAACAAGCGCTATCACGGAGACCAGGTTACAGTTGCAAGAAGAATTGCGAAAGCAGGAGGAGCTACGCGTAGCTTGGATCCCGGGAATGGTCGTGAGTAAAACAGAAGCTCATGTACGCATAGACAGTTTAAAAGAGACAGAAGAACTGCCAATGTCTGCCATAACTGATACTTCTCCTGGCTTGATTACTGCACAGATACCAGAGGTTGTTACAGTTTTTACTTCGGAAGACAATGATCGGAGTAATGCACAGCCATCTAACACTGACTTGTCTCTGCAGACAGCTGATAAATGCCTACAGCAAAGTAATGTATCCTCTGAAAAAGTAATTAATGATGGGGAATCCAGCCCTTTGCCCCGATTACATTTTCCATAAGGGTTTCCACGGAGAGGAAAAAAGTCAAGTAGCAAGAGAGGGTAGGAAAGGGTTGAAAACTACGCTTACAGTCCTCGCATTTTGTTGCTAAATCTCTAGGTAGTGCTCTACCTACTTCTGACAAGCCTTTAACAGAGTTTTCCCCTTGTTCTGCAGAATGGGTCTCCTCTGCACTAACAGCGGCTGGGTGGGTAAAAAATGTATCAGGGACTGGATGGAGTGCTAATTTCCCTTGAAAGGGTGACTCAGATACTCTTCCTGATCTTCCTTTAATTGCTCCTACTCCTGAAATGAGCAATGGCTCTCTTCTGACTCCAGGCCAGCCTAACCCCTTAGTACAAAATTCAGTCCCTTAGTTGGATACCTCTAATGATTTATTAGTCACTATAAAAAATATGGAGGGTGATGTTTCTGTACCGAACATACTGGACTCTCCTGTGATTGTTTCTGAGGAAGCCTTGACAGATTCTTTGCCTGTTTGTCAGGATACTATCACCTCTGACATACAGCTAGGCCCTGAGACTCCTGTATTGACCCCAATGTTTGGCATGATAGAGTTAGAGATCAACTCTTTCCCCTAACGTCAGACTTCTATCAGAGCCTGCCATGAGATGGAACACTGTATGTTTAAAGTATAGGGACAATGCCTCTGACGTCCCTGATAGGCATTTTGTGGAGAGAACCTTGCTAAAGGATAGTATGAAATACTACGCTTACGAGGTATATGCCCTCATACATATATCAGGGGATTCGGTATTTGATATAAGTTTTAAACACCCTGCTGGACTAGAATGCTTCTGGAAGCAATACCAGTTGTTAAAGCTTTCTTCCTTATGGAAACCTTTTTTAGCTATTCCCTTGACCAAACCCTAACAAAGAAAATAACTGTTTTATCTCAAAATGAAGGAGTAAATGTGGCAGATATCTCCTACTGGTTGCAACAACATTGTACAGTAAAAGGATATCCAGAACCTATCCTAGATGACGAACAATTATGGACTGGAGGATGGAAGTACCAGGTAATACTAAACTTGGAACAAGGTCTGACCAAACACTTGCCCAATTGTTTCTTTCTGGGGCGAGATCATGGGGTGATTTTTTACCAGGGCAGCCCAGAGCATGCTTCAAATTTGGGGATGTTGGGCATCTGAGCAATGCCTGTGATAAACAGAAATGTGGCCTTTGTGGTGAAGTGGGGCACTTCGGGGCTCAGTGTCAACAACCTTTGAGATGTAACTTATGTGATGAGCTGGGACACACTTTTCGGAACTGTTCCTGGGCCTCTCATAATAGCAGAGACCTAGCTATTCGTGCTGAACAAGATGCATATGTGACAACAGCACAAAAGGAGAAGTTACGCATGTTGGAATTGCTAAACTCAAGCCCACGTAGGGATCCCATGCCCCCTAGAGCACCTCAACCTCATAAAGCTGCACCCATAGTGAAAGTATCCCAGGATAAAGAGTTACTGGAGTCTCAGTCTACGGACTTGGAACCTGCAGTTGATATTGAAGAAGCTGAAAATTCTTCAACTATAAAGGATCCCACTGCACTAGGTGATCCCCCCGCCCAGGTTGTGTTCGAGCCCTGTGAGCAGGTTGTAAGCTCTATACAGCAAATGGAGGAAGAAATAGAGGATAATCCTATGTCTCCCCCTACTGTTCAGCACGATGACTCTTTTCAGAGAGTCACTAGATCGAAGGCAGGAAAGCTCCCGGTGGACCCCCCAATTGAGGCTAAGGTCTTGGATGGCTTACCAGTACATATCTTATGCACTGTTATTTGAGCAAAGTGGAAGGATGAAAGTCATGACTCAGATTTATCATCCATTGCCTCTTCACAGGCAGATGTTAACACTGAAGGTGGATCCATGGAAAAGCCAAACCCAGAAATCGTAAAAAAAAAAAAAAAATAAAATAATGAATGCGACTAAATACTGTACCTATCATGTTCTGTTGTTATGACTTTTGTTTCTCTTCCTCTAAATTATCATGACTGATGTAATTTCTCTTCTCACTATTAATGTGAAAAGCATTAACTCTTTGGGGAAAAGGCAGGCCACCTTTCCTAGCCTTAGGGAAGGGAGAAGTCATGTGATTTTGCTGCAAGATACGAGATTACATTCATTAACAGAGGTGAGAGACACACAAAGAGATTGGCGTTGAGGTATCTCGTTTTGATCATTAAGTGAGGAACCTTGTTCAGGATTAGGGTTTTATATTCAGGTGTGAAGATACAAATTTTACAGCTTTTTGATGTTCAGCCTGGGAGAGTCATGGTAATGGATGTTGTATTAGGTAATGAAACGTACAGGATTATTAATATTTGTGCACCTCAATTAAAGGCAGATAGGTTTCTTTTTTTAGGAGAGTGGAACCTTATTTACACACCTCTAAATTAGTGATATGGGAGGTGACTTTAATTATGGCCTATCAAATAGGGACTGGGGAGGGTTACTACCAAATTATATAGTGACACTAATGCATTACTTAAATACTACAATTCAATAACTTATGTGATGTTTATGACTTATTACAGCAGGTTCCAACTCCTTACATTCTAGAAGTCATTTATCCACCAGGATTGACTTCTGGTTTGTGTCTAAGCGGGCTACATGTCAGGGAGTAAGGTTGTTCTGTTGGAATCATCAGATCATGTGGCTGTCAAACTGGATTTAGGATTTCGACAGAAGGTTCCTATAGGGAGAGGTTACTGGAAAATGAATGTAGCAGCTTTACAGGAGTCAGTTATGTAGGATTCTCTAAAATAATTTTTTTTGTTGAGAGCCGATGTTTCATTTCTATATGATAGTCCCATTGACTGGTGGGATGATACTAAGAGAGACCTAGAACACCTCTACATAAGTATCACTAGTAAAAGGGCCAAAAGTAAATATATTCAGTATTTGGGGCTTAGGGCAAAATATATGCAATTACTATCCAAGGCAGTTGAGTCTCATAATGATGTTAATTTACAGTTACAAACTATCAAGAAACAAATGTACATGCACTTGAAAGTGTCTGAAGACAGAGCTGCCCATCAACAAAAATATCAAACTAGGGGTACGAGAGAACAGGTGAATCCATATGCTTTAGGCATAGGTGGGGTTCAACACCTGGCAATGACAGGGTTAAAAGATAGCTCAAGGACCTTAGTTACAGACAATAGCGGGCTTTTAATGATAATTCAAGAACATATTAAAGCTACTTTTCAGAAGGAAAGGGTGGGTTATCCAGACTTATTTGTTAAATAATTAAACATTCCTCAATTGGGTACAGAAGAGGTGCAAGGTTTGTTAGTTCCTATTTTGATTACAGAAATTAGGGGCGCCATTTTTAAACTGACATCCCGAACCACACCGGGGATAGATGGCATATCGAATGATATCTATAAATGCTATTGTGATATTCTGGCCCCCCCGGTTACAGATTCTGTTTACTGCTATATGGGAAGAGAATAGGCTAGTTCCTAGCATGAAAGAAGGTATTATGTCTTTTCTGTATAAAAAAGGGGATCCGAAAGAAATAAAAAACTGGAGGCCTTTGAGTTTACTAAACTCTGATTATAAAATTCTGACCAAAATTCTGACAGTTTGCAAAAATTGCAAAGCGTGTCATTATTTCTACAGAAACTTGTGCAATCCCTGGTAGAAATGTTGTCCAGAACTTAACTTTTATTACAGAAATAGTAGAACAAAGCTTAAACATGAATGTAGACGGCTACTTGCTGACAATTGATCAAGAAACTGCATTTGATTCTGTACGAGAGGAACATGTCTGGACAGTACTACAGCACTATGGTGTCCCAGAAACTTTTCTGACATTATTACAGACACTGTATACTGAAGTACAAGTTACCCCATTGGTGAATGGGCATCTGGGTGTAACTACATACTTGAAAAATGGTGTTAGACAGGGATGTCCGGCGAGTCCTTTATTGTACATGTTTGGCTTAGATCCCATACTTCGGAATATTGAAAATACTTTGACATTAAAGCTATAGTAAATAAGAATGGGGTTGTTTTCAGAAAGTCACAGCTTATGCTGATGACTATGTCTTTACGTTGCTGATTTGGAATCTGGAAAACGGATTTTACAAAAAAATGGAATCAGTCTACACTACTACTGGTATTAAGATTAATGTTGGGAAAAGTAAGGCTTTAGCATTGGGGGCAACACAAATTTTGGAAGGATTCCCCATTCCTATGATGAATGAGGAAATTAAGATATTAGGTCTGTTTTTTGGTTCTCGAGAATCTGAAGGGAAGAACTGGAACGTGGTGTATGACCAGGCAAACCTTAAAGTTAAATCATGGCTTTCTTGGAAAATGTCTCAGAAAAAGAGGTTTATTTGCCAAGAGAATATATAGCTCCATTTTTTGTATATTTCCCATATTTTCCACCTTTGTTTAGTTACATACAAAGATTATGGGCCTTTTCTTTCTTTTTTATGGGGCAGCAGATTGAATCCGGTAAGAGAGTACACATATAGGGCTTGGAAGCGGAGGTTTAAATATGATTCAGCCCTTGTTATTTTTTTCAGAAATTTATTTTTAGTTCTATCCGTCCAGTAGTATTAGAATCCAAGGGTATGGGAGTGTTAATCATGCTGTTATGGGGACCTAGTTTTTGGGCATGGGGTAGGGGTAAATGGCATCCCTCAGAGAAGCTCTTCCAGAATATTTACAAACCACTTTAAAATACATAAGAACTTGGAAAATTGAGCTAGGTTGGTTTTGGGACATGAAAATAAATTTTTTATAAGTTTATGTTAGAGAAATTGTACAAAGAAGAACCCTCGTTTCAGGTTTCCGCGCAATTAATGTAGAATTGTTACTTGAAAGTATTGTGGACCTAGAATCCCTCTCAAGATGCAAGATCTGATATGGTTATGTGGACATCAGAGCTAAATGTGAAGGGCAACCAAAACATAAACAAGTTAATGAAAGAGGTTGTGGAGAACTTCTCGTCATGGACAATTGGAAACCATACAACATGTTTTTGACTGTGTGAATGTTCAAGGTTTCTGGAAACAAGCTAGCTTGTTGGTGGGAGAATACCTTTTTCAATATATGACTTATGATATTTTGGTGTTAGGACAAATACCTGCTTCTTGGACAAAATGGACAAAAGTACTGTTGATGTTATTTTAGCATGCCTGAAATGGTCTCTCTGACCGAGCTAGATGTTTACAATCACTACAAGATAAAGAAGTTACTCAGCAGGAAGTTTTATTTCGAATACAAAGAGATCTTGATAAAATATATGAATATGAATGTCGAACCTTAGGTCAAGAAGTGGGTATTGATTATGGAAAAACGGATGAGTGGGTTGCAGCTCTCCTATTTTGTAGGATTTTCTTTTCTCTTCCCTCATGAGCTTACTGTAAATACAGCGTTTCTATACCGAAGCTAGGAATATGTCTTGGGGAAGGGGTTTTGGTTTGACACTGTTTAGTCTCGGGAGTGATTCTGGTAAATATGAGCAATATGTATGGGAAGCTAAGAGGACGTATGTAGGAGGTGGGTCTTTTAAATGTGTACGATATTTGTATATCATTTTGTATTGTGATTTCTTATGTTCTGCTTTTGAATTTTGAATAAAAATTTCCCCTACTCTTCTTAATACCACAGGTGAAGTTTAAACAATGTCCAGTGGACCAAAGAGGGAGCAGATTTACGCAAACTAGTAAATAAGCGAGTTCCTCCTCAGACTTCGGATGTACCAGGACTGTCTTCATTAAGTAATTAGGCGTCAAGGATGGCTCACAAGCAGAGGAGGACAGAGGAGCAGAACCGAGAGAGAGGGATGTCAGCAGACGTAGAGCCGCAGGTTCATCTCTTCTTTGAATGCTCGTATGTCTCAGGTTTCAGGCTTCTATTGGCCAGGCACTGGAGAAAGCCAGTGTTACGCTCAGTGAATTATAATACCCGACTTTTAGGTATTTTTTGAAATGCCTGGGGCAAATTCCATCTTGGGACCCTAATAGTGATCTTTTCTATTATGTACTACATTTGGCAAGTTCAATGTGCCATTACTTTACAGCAAAAAAATACCTCACATAAGGTCTTAGGGAAAGCCATTGAGTCATTGCTAAAGGACGTTTATACAAGGGAATGTGCATACTTATCCAAAACGTCATTTTCCTCTACATGGAAGCACTGTACCTGACTGAATTAGATTTCACCGGGAAGAACAAGCCTGATTACTTTTCAATATCATATGACAACATTTTTCTGTACTTACACACAATATGACACTTATCAGACCTTGGAGATTGTTTATGATTACACTTTACCAGTAGTGCTTTTTTACTTTGCCTGTTTTTTCTTTTCTGGTGATTTCATATATACACAAGTTCTAATATTTGTTTCAATTTTATATATTTTGTACTTATGCTTTCAACACAGCTTCAGAGCACCTGTATCCCTTAACTACCAGGGTCACAACTGAGTGGAACTTCACACAAGCAAAACGGAAAGTTCGGTGTTAGACACCCACAGCAAGACTCAGTCTCCTTCAGTAATTTTTTTATTTAGTAGTCAGTGCTCAAAAGCAGGATTGTTGCATTCATCCTTTGGCAAACATTTCTACCACATGTCAGATTAGACTTCCCAGCATTTCACTTCTTTGATTTGAAGCTTTCTTAAGGGATGTGATCCTATAAATTTAAACACAGTAAACTAAGTCACTTTGGATTTTACAGTAAACTAATGCAATCCCACAGAAGTGGGCAGGAGTTTTATTTGTGCAATTAATAGTTTATACTCATTATACACAGTTCTTTAACAGGTGCAGCTCCAGTGAGCACAGCTCAGTTGAAAGAAACACTACTGGCTGTTAATGATGAGTGTTTAACTCTGATATTTAAAAATATTACGTGCTTCTTAAACAAAGAACTACGTATAATAAGTACAAACTGTATTAACTGCACAAATTCAAATCCTTCCCACTTCTGTGGGACAGTATGAGTTGCTATACTTTCCAAACTGACTCAGTTTACTGTGTTTAAATTTATAGAGCCACATCCCCTCAGAAAGCTGCAAATCAATGAAGTGAAACATTGGGAAGTCTAATTTGACATGTAGTGGAAATGTTTGTCACAAGATGAATGCATCAAGTCTGCTTTTGAGCATGGAATCTACTAAATAAAAAAAATAGTGAAGTATACTCAATCTTGCTAACACCGTAGCTTTGCTTGTACTTTCCAATAAAATTTCTACTTTTCCTAAGTCCCACTTTCTTACACAGTATGTATGTACCCAGCTCCCAAGTGCCTGATGAATTTAAGTTGTGTAGTCCCTTTCTCAGTTGCTTGTGTGGGGAGTGAGTTGGCCAGTCAAAATAAATAGAACACATTTAGAACTACAGAAAGGGGGATTAGATATGATTAACCTAGTCATTTTGCAACGTATGTTTCATTTCCAGTATTTAGCCATTTTTTCCAAGTCTAACAAGATCTGGGTCTGGTGAGTGTATCAGTGGTTTAAGTCTAAAGTACTATTGAGAGAACAGAACAGAACATGGTTGAAAGAGCACTAGTCTAGGTGGAGTCTTTCTCATAGTAAGTGTAGCATACCTTTGCACTGATTAAGAAATGGGGGGATCACTACTGATCTTATAACAGGCATTTGTCAATGCTGAATGCTGTCTTGCTGGCACTGGCATTGGTGCTGCAGGACTTAGAAAGATGCATAATAGGAATGGCAGTGAATTACTGAAGTGACGCTAACCCCACCCCCACCCTGCAGAGACTGACAGGCATTGGGGTGTGCCTTTGGGTCACTGGCCAGAACACTCACACCATTTCACCCTACCCTACCCTGCAGACACCGGCAAGTGTCATGATGTACCTTGGGGTCATCAGGCCTTATGCTCACCCCATTCCATCAGGAAATACACTGAGATGGGTGCAGTATAGGAGAATGGGGTGAACTTTGGGGCCGAAGAGTCCAAGACACACCTCAATGCCTGTCACTGGCTGCAGGGTGGGGGTGGAATGGCATGAGCATTACAGTCGACAATCCCAAGTCACACCCCTGATGCCTGTCAGTCTATACAGGTTGAGGCATTACAATTGGAAATCCTAACACCCCGGGTGTTTTCACTCCAATTTTTCAACATGGGTTTTTGTGACCCTACCTCATGAACAGTGGCACTATCAGTTCGTTAGCTGAAAGGTGATTTTGCACAGCGACTGTGCCATTTGGTGCCACAGGTGTGAAAACACATTTCGGGCAGGATGTGAAAAATGACAGCTGTACTGTTTAAGAGGAGGTGTAGAAAAATGACAATGTTGAAAATCTGGAGTGAAAATATGAAAAATTGGTGAAGTCATGACCATGCATAGAAACTGCACAATGCACGCCCGTAATGCAAATATTTGGGGGAATTTTTAATTAAATTTTCAACATAGGCATTTCGGGACCTCCGCTCATGAACAGTGGCACTGTGATCTTGTTTATCTGTCCCGAAAGTTGATTTCCCACAGCGACTGTGCCATTGAGCACCAGATGTGCGAAAACACATTTGGGCAGGATGTGAAAATGACAGCTGTACTGTTCATGAGGAGGTGTGAAAAAATGGCAATGTTGAAAATCTGAAGTGAAAATATTAAAACTGTCAGTTACGAAGGCAGGGTGGAAACCGCGCTAATGCACGCCAGAACAACACAGCCATTTTCTGGAATTATTTCACCAAATTCTGCAACATAGGCTTTTGGGACCCCACCTCATGAACAGTGGCACTGTCATTTCATTAACTGATCCTGAAAGGTGATTTCGTGCAGTGACCATGCAATCGCCTTCGGGACTGAAACTGAATATACTTTATTCATTTGTACAAAAAAACAAACAACATGAAATACAGAACTTGCAGCAATAAAGAAACATATAGTTCAAACTTATGATACAATGCAATGATTGCAGGAGATAAAGTTTCACTAAACATACAAACTAACAAACAAACACTCTACCCCAATCCACACCTCCCAATCCCACTAATCCGACCCCCCTCCACCCCCCACCCCACCCTTAGCCATGTACACCAGAGAGTAGCGTACCATTCACAGCTATCAGATGATCACACTCCACCACTGCAAGTCAGTGATGAGGCAGCAGGACCACCTACAGGGGTTGTACTTCAGTACACCCAGAGACATCATCATGTGGCAATGCCCTTTTGGGACTGAATAACAGAAATGACAGTGCATGTGTTCATGAAGTGGGGTCCCACGGACCCCATGTTGAAAATTTGGAGGCAAAATAAAAAAAAAATGGCTGAGATATCCACCTACGTTGAACCCCCCCATTGATGCCACTATACAGCTTACCGTGATTTTCTTCAGTTTGCGGTTGGCTTTTGAAGAGTTCAGACGTGTCCCACTCCACCAAAGATTGCCATGCTGGACCTCCGGAGGTAAAGTATGGGGGGAGGGGTGCACAGAGGGTGGTGCGAGCTGGAGGAGAGGCATCCTGATGACGAGGACCGTTTTCCTTTTTACAGGGACAAAAAAAAAATGGACTTCAGGGGAATGTGTTCTTTATTTACAGGTTTTACAAAAAAATACATTTGGGCACACTGGGGTGGGCTCCCAGTGTGCCACATGAGTTTGGGGGGGACTGAAGCTGATCGGGACTGGGCACTCCTGTCGGCAATGACTGTGTAGGGGGAGGGGGGCATGATGCTGACGGAGATTGGGCACCCCCGTCGGCAAAGAGTAGTGCATGTGGGGGGGACATGATGCCGATGGGAACTGGGCAACCCGTCAGCAAAAAAATTAAACTGGGGGGGACAGTATGCCGACGGGGACTGGGAACCCCGTCAGCAAACAAATTAGGCATGGGGGGATACATTATGCCGACAGGGATTGGGCACCCCGTCAGCAAACAAACTTGAACTAGGGGGGCACATGCCGACATGGGGATTGGGCACCCTTGAAGTTGGCTTTCTGGGAATTGTGTGGCTGACAGCAGGAGCGGCCATATTTATTGAAATGTTTCACCAGAAAGGCATGTATGGGACGTGGTCATCTCTGCCGCTGCACAGACAAGCTTGTTCTCTTGCAGTGGCACATTTCTTTCAAGTTGTGGCCACTTACATAAGTTTTAGTCAGCACTAGCATGCTGGCTAATTGGGGAATGAGGGACACACCTACTAAAGCATGCCCTGCATCTGCCAACACTGACACACCTCTCACTGTGCTACTACTACTACTGCAAGATGCTACTTGCGCATGTGCAAGGCAACATAAAAGGGAATTAGGAAGGTGGTACACGACCATGTATTGACCAAGGTATTCAGTGGAGTCACAATTTTTAAAGAATGCCCTCAAAATCTTCTGGTAACTACACTGAGCAGTTTAAAACATGGGAGTATCCCTGATAAAATGTCGGATGCATTATGTCTAATAGGCTTCAATAAACTTGGAGTAAAGGAGAACTTCAAACATCATGGCATGGAAAATAGATAATGCCCCAAAGAAGCCTGGTAAAGTTGCCTGAAACCTTGAGATATCTATTTTGGGATGCCCTTGTACACATGAAATTTGGAAATATCTAGCCCTGAATAGGGGCATACCTCATGTTCAGCAATTAAAATATGAGGAATTAATCCAGGAGGTCTCTGCTCAAGTTTTTAGGGGCTTTCATAAATGTGTTACTGGCCTGCTATAAATGTTATTTATGGAATTATAGAAAAGCATGGATACTACAACTCAGAAAAAGGAAACAGCTTTTTAACATCTTTTGATGCTAGTAGTTGGGGCAGTGAGGGAGATAAACTGAAGGAAAAGGGTTGATTGTTGCACTTCTTTTTTACGTTGAGTTGTGAGGTAATATGCTCTACACACCAGATTACTCCTATGTCTCAACCTCACTGTGCCACCTGTTTGTAGTCTGAAAGTAGGAGTTATGTGATGCACCTATTTTATCTTGGAGGAATTTAGAAAGTCATGAATGTTTGCTTATGAACTATAGTGTAGTATTTGTTCTATTTTAGTAAACAAAATCTCCTACTCTTACAGTAGGGGCCATGGGCTCTTGAACATCCACTTGAATAGTGACTAGAGGTGGGAAGAAAGGACCTTATTTTAACATCTCATCCCAAGGCTAGCACCTTAACAGTGCAGCACCCCTCTCGTACTGCATATTGTGTTAGGTATATGTCTTACCCCAAGTACTTGTAGCAGAACTCTCAATCATGTCCAAAGGCTTCAACTATGCTACGGCTTTTGCTGCATGAGTTTCAAAAATGGCAAATAATGGTTGCACTGATAGACTTGTTATGTGCATTAGTGAAGCCTGAAACAGTAACACTGCTGCATGTGTTAGCAAGAGAAAGGCATTCATTGGTTAAATGTGTTACTACTCCAGAAACTATACCAGCCAGTTCACTGCTATGATTGATTGCCTTCTGATAGTGTTATTAGTTACCCTGTTTCCATTCTAATCATACCTGCTTCAAAACACTGATCACTTAATTAAACTTAGTTTTACACTTGAATCCAGATACCTGTTAGTTCTCGGAGAAGAACAACCCACAGCCAACATCAGAAACCCATTTAACATATTATCAGAGACTAGACTATCAAGGGTTACAAAAGGTAAATCAAGAATAATATGACTTGGGAACATCCAGTAGCACTGTATACCACACCGCTACACACTGAAGCTAGGTGGTCATCTGAGAGCACTGAAATCCCACACTAGGGCCAGTGGGGAGCTGGGGCACATGGAAGGGCACAAGTCACATGGCATTCATTCACCCCCGCTGATCAACAAATTAGCAGCATTCTCATTGGTTGTGAAAGCAGCTGCTTCACCACCCTCTCACCAAAATCAGGAAATATAGAAATGATTTACAGATGGATGTTTTACACTGTAAATCAGATGGTTAATCCCAGAATGAAGGGAAATAAAAAAAACTGATGACATACCTCCCCCAAAGTGAATTCATGTTGAGTGCTTATTAATTGCAACATAATCCCTACAATGTCTTCATATTACTTAACATGTTTCTCCTAAGTTGGACAATATTCAAATACTACCTAAATCTTTATCGGGACATTGCAGAAGGGATCAAGAGTAAGATCAGCCTGTTCACTGATGATACAAAGATATGTGCAACTGTGGACAGTGAGGAAGGGAGATAGGAACTCGGGGATCTAGCAAAACTCTCGAGCACTGGTCAGGATGTTGGCAGTTTGTGTTTAATACTAATAAGTGCAAGGTCATGCACTGAGCCAGAAACCCCAGGACCAGCTATTAGGTGGGGGAGTGCAGGTATCAATTTCAGAGGAAGAAAAGGACCTAGGGGTACTAGTCACAGGGGACATGAGGGTATCAGCACAGTGCCAGAGGGTGGCAGCAAGGATCAATCAAATGCTGGGTGCATTGCCAGGAGTATCACCTCAAGAAGAGAGGAGGTTAGCCTGCCTTTGTACAGATCACTGATAAGGTCAAAGATGTGTAGTACTGTGTACAGTACTGGTGCCCTTACCTAAAAATAGGGTGTAAGATTACTGGAGGGGGTAGTATAGGGTGACAAGATGATCCTAGGTCTAGGGATAAACCCAATGAGGAGAGATTGAGGGAGCCCAACATGTATTCACTGGAGGACAGAAGGGACAGAGGGGGCATGATACAGACCTTTAAATACTTAAAAGGCATAAACAGGGTCAAAGCGGGATAATCGTTCCGATTAAAGGGAGGAAGGTCATGAAGGGCACAGTCTGAAATTGGAAGGAGGTAGATTCAAGAGGGAGATGAGGAGGTACTACTTCATGAAGAAGGTGGTGGCTGGGTGGAGCAGCACTGCCAGAGGAGTTGATCACACTGAAGACAGTGGACAGTTTAAAGGGGATGGGATAGAGTCAAGGGAGGGGTAAGCACTGATAAGAGCAAGGGAGGGATAGCCCAGGGGGGAGGGGATGATGGAATGGGGGGCAGCTGCAAGTAAACTGCGAGCTGCACACTCGGGCAGATTTGATAGACCTATGGGCCTTTTTCTCCTGGAGCTTTTGTATGTTTGTAAATCAAAACGTGCATTAGCCGTATGAATTTCCTCAAAAGTGCAAATACTGTGACTGAATTAGAATGGAAATTAGAAGCCAAACAGTGAGCAAATACACCTGTTTGCAACTTTTAGGCACTAATTCTGTCTAACTGGCATACTCCAAGAGTGAGCAGTTAAACTGTGGATCTGTTTTCCACAAATCCCCAGGACACCATAGAAGACCAAGAAGAACAGCACAGGAGGTTGTGGGAAAGCACCCATGTTATTTTATTTTTCAATTAGAAGAGACCTCTAAGGCCATTCTGATGGCACAACATTGGTGCCACTTGTCATGCTGATGCCCCTGGTATACTTCCCATACCAGGATTGTAATGGCAGGAGGTGCACTCTTGGGAAGGAGGGATTCTATCCTTGAAAGGGATTGCTTCCTGGTGCCCAACTGTAAGAAGGCTGGAGGACATAAGTGTTGGCAGGATGCTCTCTGGCAGGAGTGATGCTTAGGTGCCTCTACATCTGGAATGGCACTTTAGGTTCAACTGCTTAGCATCACAGACAGCAGGGCATAAAACAGGGCAAGGGCCCCATTTCCTTATTATGCTACCAAGTCCTATCCACATCTATGCAGAGTATGTCTGATATTAGAGTCTGGCTCCTGATTGAGCAGAAGAAAGTAAATTTCAGCCAGGCCCTGCTTGATAATGAGTGCAAAATGATAATCAGAGGTGACTCACTGGATGAGCGAATTGGACCACTGAACAATGGAAAGAGGACTAAGTGCAGGGGTGTGCAAATCCTATTGCCCCCTGTCCAGGGCAAGTAAATTTCCTTGGAAGGCAAGTAAAAAAGTGAGCTAATTTCATCTTAATTAATAGGGGCAAGTGAAAATTCAGCTACAGTCATGGCTGGGCAAGTCCTAAAAGTTTTGATCTGAACATCCCTAAGTGAGGGTCAGGTGAGAACGTTAAAGAAAAAAGGAAAGGAAACAATAAAACTTGTCGTGTGAGTTATTTTAAAAGCTGACTTTTATGGTGCTGTAGTGCATGCATGTAACATATAAGTGGTAAGCTAGGTCCTGTTTATCCATGATACTGTTCAAGCTTCATTCCCACTGGTAGTCATGCCCACCTTGATTAAGGCCAGTTGCAGACACCACTAAGCTTGTGCAAAGTCCTCTTAATATGATTGACTGGAACCTTGACTCCTCCACTTTCTCGGGACCCCCATCCCTCCAAGATCTAGATCTGTCATGAACTGCAGGAAAAAGGGGAGCCACCAGTCAAACACTACCATGGCTGTAGCCAGTGGTGGTTGGCTGGGCCCTATGAATGTGCAAAAAATATCAGCAGCAGAATTAGAGATGCTGAGATACTTCATTAGCTAATCCAGATTGCTCAATTATCCATCCAGGTGGATACGGGAATAATTTATACTTTGCCTGGATAATCCAAATAATTTATTAGGGTAATGACCTGAATACCTCAAATATCTGCATCACAAAGACATCACCCATTGTCTGAGCATCTCTAAATAAAACTACATGTAACTAAATGTTGTGACTACCTGAACTCTTTCCATGTACAGCAGTCACAATATTGCAGACTAAAAGCAGTGCGAGTGTTACAGAACGCTAACCCTCAACTCATGGGACAGGATAGAAGACCCAAATGCTGCAATCCTGCATACTTGGAGGTCTAGGACCTAGGACTTAATGAGTCATGATTGCATGAGTGGAAGACCAGGTAACACCCTACCGATCTCTGCCTATTGTGTGGAGACTGTAGGCCCTTATGCAATGGACATGAGACCAACATGTATGTCCACCAGGAACTGAAAGAAGTACTGGTGAACTGGGATGCGCAAATACACAGACATGATACAGAATGCAAAACTAAGCCCCTTGCTTGAGATGGGATGATATGCATCAAAGCAGCATGCTGAACTTCTGCCACCTGACGTGCTTGTTCATGACCTGGATTTGGTGTCATACTCCATTTTTTTAACCACCAGGAGTACCTGAGGATAAGCCCTCATCACCATCATGAGGAGTCCACTTTATGGCTTGCACTCTCAGGAGGGTGGAGACCTCCTTCAGAAGAAGAGCCAGCTCCCTTTAGTGCAACTGGTTTTGGTAAGACAACTGTGGTACAAGCTGGAATGAGAGGCCTCTGATGACCTCCCATACCCACTGGTTGGATGTGAATGAGGATCATTAGGCGAGAAAATCAGAAAAATAGACTCTGACTGGAAAGGTCTAAGAAGGACTGGGGAGGAGTGTGGATGGTAGTTCTTCCCAAGTCACTTCAGGGCCCTGGCCAGCACCCCTGCCACAACCTCAGCCATTTCTTGGCAGCTAGTAGTTATATGGCTCCAGGCTTTCAACACCTGGACTTAGGCTGCCACAAAGAAGGTGTGCTGTTCCTACTGCCGATTGTCACTAGGCAGATTCATAGGGCCACTGAATCATTTAAAGGATTGTTTTAGAATCTTGGATCCATTTAAGGAGCTCCTCAACCTAAGGCCAAAAATGAGCTAAAGCATCGAAAGGATGATCTTCCATCCGCTGCTGGATCTTCAATGAAAAAGAGGAACGCAGTCATGCATGCCTTCTCAGGTACATGCTAGCAGCAACAAATCTAGAGGCTGTATACACCTGGTGTAAGGTCACCTGCAAGCGGTGCTTTACCATGGCCAACCCACAGTCAATTAGGAGACAATTTCACTTTTGGTTCACTAGAGAACGATCTATAGTAGCTTGTCTGGCAAACTCTGTGCACAAAGTGCAGGTATTGCTGCCCCACTCATCCATACATCAACTACTTGTTCAAAGGATGCTAAGAAGGAACTCCTGGGTCCTAGCCCTCTAGAAGACTGCATCATCATAGAGACTTTCTGAGGAAGGGTGTTCGATAAGGGCTTAAACCTCTCAGGAGGGCAGTGCAGCATGACAATACCTCCTGAGTGAAGGATGGATTAGCAACCAAAACCTCCAACACCTAACTTAATTGATGTCACTCAGCAACAAGGCAGCACACAGAAAAATAGGATTCAACATTTTGTGCCAGTCTATTTTTATCCAAGACTGATGTTCAATAAATTCACTGTTTCATATTTGGAGCCTTGTTGGTGGGTGACGTTGGGGAAGTTGTGTGCTGGAGTTTTTGGTTGCCAGTTCTTAGTGTTTTATCTCTGCAACAACTGCTTGACTTTTGAGCATTTATTTCTGGTTGTGAAGGATGGATTAGCCAGAACTCCTCTGTAGGGTCTATAATATTCTCCTTTCATCAGTGAGGAAGGCCAGGGAGGAAAAATCCTTCCTTAGAAAGGATATCCAGGAATTGACATATGTCTTTATGCTGGATCTCCTTCAAAGGGATTTTCAATGTGTTGGCCATCTCCCTCAAGAGATGGAAGAATGATTCAATGTCCTTAGGAGGAGATACCTTTGAGGGACCTAGATCCTTGCTCCTGGTTGTTCATAAACCCAAGTCAGTCCCTATTGTTCCCCAGATTGGACACACATACCTGGCTGTAGCTGAGTCCAGTCCACCAGAAAGGATACTGCTGCATGGCATGGATTTCAGCTCTTAATTTCATGGGCCGGGCCCAAACAGGTCAAGTACTAATCATGCTTAAATATCTTTTGTTTGTGCTAGGTGTAAAACCTGGTTTTCAGCGCCATCTTTGATAAACAGGCCAAAGGAAACAGAACCTTCCTCAAAAGGCCTTAAGGAAACTCATTGGCTTACAGATGGTTCCATCCCACAAAAAAGACAAAGCAGGTTATTTGATACCTTTTTTGGGCCAACAAAAATGTTTCAGTACATAAGCTTTCAGGCATACACAGGATCCTTCTCTGGGTGAGGTTCATCTCCTGAAGAACATCCCAGTACTGGCATGAAAGCTTGTGTACTGAGACTATTTTGCTAGTCAATAACTGGTATTAAATCTTGTACTTTGTCTACTTGTTTGTACAAGGACCAGTATGGCTACAAACATGTCTGTGGTACCCACAAAAAAGGATGAAAAACATCAAACTATAAAGCAACCCAAATACACTGTGAAAATGCCAATCATATGCAAAGTCCTTGCAAGGAGGCCATCTCTTTTTCAGCAAAAAGAAAGACCTAGAGCATGGAGGGAAGAGGAGTTTGAGAAACCGGAGGGGTCAAGGTTTCAGACAATGGGCGCTATGCACCAATGGGCGGGTAATATGCACCGGAGGTGTGCTACCCACTTGTGGAGCTCCGCAGCTGCGGACAAGTGTACACCGGCAGCATTCACAACCGCCGGCCACCTGTCCGCAGCCCCCCCCCCCGGCGTGAAGGACTCTGCAGTGCAGCCAGAGGTGGGGTCACGGGACCGGCAGGGCATCCAATTGGATGCCCAGACTGGGAGGCTAAGTGGATCCCTTCCATGATGGGGCGCATGTTGGCTGTGCGCCCCACGGATGTCTGAGGGCCAGCGGCTGTGGTGGGTGTGAGAAAGGCAATGCCGCTGGCCCTCCCATGGCATCAGAGCAGTGCACGGGGCTGGGTTGGGGCCGGGAGGCTGTCCGCTGGTGGTGGTGGGGCATGTACTGTACCCTGCTGTTAGCGGGATGTACTGGCAGTGCTGACAGGGCAGCGCCCGTGGGTAGCACCCTAGGGCTGGTGCCCCTGTGAGGTGAGGTGATGTGTGTGTGTGGGGGGGGCATGACTGTGGTGTGTGGCCACACCAGTCTATGTGCTGGGGTGCAAGGGATGCAGCAGCCCCTCTATGGGGTGGCCCCGGAGGGTGGGTGGGCACATCGCCTTGATGCCAGGTGGGTTTCCATGCATGTGCTGGGCACATAGGGTCTTTACGGTAGGGTCCACCTGGGCATACCCTGCACCCCTGCATGCACCCCCACAGCCAACACTATGCACCTTTGTGCATGGCACGTAGTGCTGTCTTGTCCCCAGCTGTGTGCAGTCCGTGGCCCTGAGGAGATCAGAGTGCGCTTTCTCTGCGTGCCCCCCGATATTGCACATACTGCACGGGAAAGAATGTGTGCAGAGTGCTGCGTGCCCAAGAGCACGGCAGGTGTGTAGCCACTCTGCACTCATAGCAGGGCCCAATATCTTTATAAGGACTTTGCACATGCTCATTGGAGACTAATAATGTGACTAGGTAGAAGGAATCTAGTCTTATAGTAATACATATAGGCCACTGATTTTCGGTGATTAAAACAATGAAATTCCGTTTTCAAGACTTTGAATTCTGGAAATTGCACCAGTGATTGTTACTCTAATTTCCGGATTATACCATGATTCTGCTATCATTCTTTTAGTATGTGTATAAATAATCAAACTAAAACAAGGCTTAATATACAGAGCATTAAATAAAGCAAACTGAAAATAGTACAGGAAGCAATTATAAGAAAAATGTAAGTTTTGAAGATTTACTGATCTGGTATAAAATGCCCAAGATCCATGAAATCTTAGATTTTCCAGTGTTCTAGCAGCCCAAATTCGAATTTTACTGAGGGTTTCGGTAAAAACCGAAAACCAGTGGCTTTAAGAAAATACAGAGCAATAATGAACAGAATGTAAGCCAGTATTTGGTCTGTTTGTGAACTCCTACATTAAAAAAACAGCATAGACTTTTCTTTAAACTTTTTTCTTTTTATATATCTGGGAGATATTCGTGGAAATGTTTGAACATTTAAAGGTAATGCTGAGGCAAGAACTTGAAACACGGTTTTCTCTACAAAATGACTACAGTAGCATGTGAGCAACATTAAAAAGACATTTCCACATCAAGACACTGGCTAAAATATGAAAAGCAGCTTGGGATTTACTTTCCTACAGTGCATACCTACCTGTTCCTAAGAAAACTCACTAAATATACTTCCTTAAAAATGTATTTTACTGTAAGTGCTAATAAATTAGTTGTGATTATCCGATACTGGCTGATAATAGGCTAGAGGTAAACTGCATATAATGATCATTAAAGCTATATGGCTGTTAGATTACAGTTGAGAATCTTCATGCGCAGAACTAAAGGGGGAGGGTAACATTGCTATTCTGATTGTCACAGTTTCCATTTAAATCAATCCTTCAGCAATGTTTTCTGTTCTCTGGCCTATGCCTGTATACTTAAAATCTTGTTGGTCAACAAGCTTCAGTTTGATGTCAGTTGAAGATCTTAGTCTTGGCAATGCATTATTAAAAGAAATCAAGTAACATTAACTTGTGACGGCACACTGAGCATGCTACTACTTCAAGGCATTAACTACTGAGACGAGAAACTATTGGTGTCTGACGATATACTATAAGTCCGATTAGTATACTCTTCCCAGCTAGGACACATTTGCAAACATCCGTATGTATCCTAAATGTTTTCCTCAATCCTCATATTTGTATCCTGGGTTAATGACTTCCCAACAGATTTGATAGAAAACCTGATGTTTTCTTTTTCTGCTTTTGCTGTGCTTCTTTATCTTGGTCAAGTTCCATTTCACTTTCAGTCTGTTCCAACTCTGACTGATCAAGTAGTTCAAAGTCATCAGCTTCTTCTGTGTCCGTCTCTTCACTAGAGCAGAGGCCAGACTGTGTAGGAACTTGAGTGGGCTGCAGTTGTCCTTTCAGAGCAGCTGACACTGCAGCAGCAATGGCATCTCCAGCCACAGCACGGACTATGTTGAGAGTCTGGGTGTTGGTGATGGGTAAGGACAGGCTACCAGGAGATGGTCTCTTTTGGAGATCTGAGCCTTGGTATTCCAGCTCTTCACTTTGGATTGGTGGAGTAGGGATGCCAATGCTTGAGTCATCATCATTTGTCCCATTGTCATTTTCTAAAGAAGGGAATTCAGCAAGATCTCGGGCAAATGCTTCTTCTTGGTCACTGGGACGATCTAAGTCTATGACAAGAAAGATAAGATTTCTAAAGGATAGGCATATTATGGCTATTCATTTCTCATTACAATACTGCTATATATTTTCCATTTTTACTATGTTAAACTATCCAGAAACCTTAAACAAGCTTTTTTCTTATTATTCACGTTATTTCCTCTGCACAGTGTTGTTCCTCTGTCACCTATCTAGCCTCTCCTGCCTATACTGCTGCCTGCCGGACACTGGTACAAACAGCTGTCTGCATATCAAAGACTTCTGTCTTCCTGAGTGTCACCCTGCAGACCTGCCCCTCTGTGGCAGGGCCCAGACTGTCATCACTGGCGACCAGCCAAGGAGTAAACATCTGTTATACTGGTGGGCAGAAGGAAGAAACACGCTGTGTAAGAAAAATTACCACAGTGATGCTGTTTCTTCTTAGGGAGTCCTTTCTGTGTTTACACTTAGCATCTATCTCTATGGAGTCAGACGTCCCGGAGATAGAACCCTATTCTCATTATGGAATTTAGAATGTAGGTTCTGACTCTGCATCCAGACTTCATTCGGGCAGTTAGGTAGATTTGTTTCTATACCTAGAGTGGGGCAGTGACTAGTAAAACTGACTCAAAGGCTACGAATGTTTTTTTATTTTGTAATCAAACTTTTTGAAAAACTCCAAAGAAATTGAAGCAGACATGTAACTGTAAGCATCATATAAAACCTTAAGAATACCACACTTTACAATTGTACAAAAACCTCAATAGTAGTGCTCAAGCAACCTTAATGAAAAAAGAACCGATTCTTGATTGAACCTCTTTTCAGGTTCTGGAATGGGAGGCAGTGTTAGGGAATGTAAACATAATGAGGAGTCCCTGAGAAAAAAACATTACTGTGGTGAATAATTTTATTTCTTCTAGTCTCAGGAATCTCTCACCAATGGTTACTCTTAGAAGACTTTCCATCAGTACCGTGGGAGGCTGGGTCCAGAACTTATTTAGGAAAATGTTCTGAAAGACAGCAGTTCCAAAACTGGCATCCCTTCTAGACTGTATGTCCAGGCAGTAGTCCTATGTAAAGGTGTGCACGGTTTTCCAGGTAGCTGCTTTGCAAATGTCTAATAGTGGGATGCCCTTGTGGACACAAAGAGGCAGAGCACCCTAGTGGAGTGTGCCTTTAAGCCTCTGGGTGGCATTCCTCCAGCTTTTCATAGCAGAACTGAATGCATGGACTGTCGAGTGAGACCCAGACCTCTTGGTTGCCAGTTTACATTTGCCAACCTCAGCATAGGTAACAAAAAGCTGAGTGCTTTGGCACCTGACATCTTTGTCCAGTCAAAATCGATAGCCAGGACTAGTTTCAGGTCAAGGCTGTGCAATGTTTGCTCACTTGGACTGGAGTGTTCTATATAGAGCACAGGAAGAGGACTGGTTCAGGTCTCTGAAGATAAATGGAGCACTGATAGTGCTGTTAAACACATTTGGAAAATGGAGCCTAGATCCTGCACATGCGCATGAGTGGCAAGCACTCGTGCAAGCGCAGGATCTCAGCTCAGCTCCATTTTCAGATGTATTTAGCAGCACTATCAGCACTCAGTTTATCTAAAGAGACACAAACAGTGATTACTCATAAGATACTCTACTGGATTACATACTTCTTACAATAGGCATGGCAAAAAGTTTAACTTCGGGACAGCATTCTGTGCCAGACAAATGTTCGCAGCGGGGATATGCTTCCGGTGGGCGACTGAACTAGTGTAGAACACACGGTCCAAAAATAATTACAAAATTAGCAAAACAGGGAATCAAGATTATTTTTTGATATACTGGGGCGTTCTAGAGTCATAGCTTGCCAAGTGTGTGCCTAGAGGCAAACTACTCCGCAATGGTCAGAAACTGAAGGGCACAGCTGGAATTGTCCCTTTAAGGTGAAAGGGCACAGACAAAAATGGAAACTGAAAGCACTCCATTTTCTGTAACTTGTATGAGGACAGAAACTAAACCACTGAAGAAAAATATAAAAAAGTGGTTTAAATGAGTAAAATAGCCAATTTGAAAAAACAGTAGCCAGCTAGGGTAGTCTCCAGTTCCTGGGAATCAGTCGGGATTCAGAAAGACCATAAAATACAAACGTAACCCTGACTAATGCAGGGAAACCAAATAACTAAAACAACAATACACTGCACTTTAATTAAACTTAGAGAGAAATAAACTGACTGGAGAACCAGCTATACTGGAGCTCACTATGGGGCGACTGCTCTCTACAGGTGGAGAAACAAATCTGCCTGACTGCCAGAGCAGAGCATGGAAACAGAGTCTGAACCGACATTCTAAATTCCATAATTGGAATAGAGTTCTATCTCCAGGACATCTGACTCCATGGAGATAGATGCTAAGTGTAAACATTCAGTGAGAGATTCCTGGGGTTAGAAGGACCAGTAATGTGGGAACTGGGGTATGGCCATTATGCTGGGGCCAGTAGAACTTTCTATCCTGCTTGTTTTTAGCTCTACTCACCTGACATGCATCCATTTGCCTGCAGTACTGATCTGTGAATGTGGACCCTACGTTACGTGGTCACCCATGATGTCAAAGCTACGCGAATACCCACAGGAGGCACAGGGATTGAGGGTGAGAGTCACCCTCCATCCCATAGATTCCCAGTGTGTTCAGAGCTTCTCTGGGTGGGTGGGTGGGTGGGTGGGGGTTAGCTGGATCACACAGTCTGCTTTGGTCTCCTGCATGAAAATGCAACATCCTCCACCGGTGGAAAAGTTTTTTTTTTACTTTTTAACAAATTATGCGATAAGTACCAAAATCTAAGATAAAATATAAGCTAACTCTTGAAAAATAGCATACTGTTATTTTTTGAAGAACAACTGGCACTGTAGGAAAACTTTTAATTTCTTTTTTTATTTTTATTGTATTTCCCTTATCAGTCGCTGACTGGTAGCACTGCTTTTCACTGTCACCATCCTGTCATTATCTGTGCCAACTATAATAGGCAAACTCATTGGTAAGTCTGCTTAATATAATCAAAAGGCTCATTCACATGGCCAATTCTGGGCCATTTTTGGTGGTGCAAAGCAGCAAGATCATTGCTGCTGTGCATGTCTACATGCCACCCTTTTGCCATTTTCGGATAGCGTTTCATTGTGACCGCAATCCCTCTTTTCTTGGGATTGCATAGTGGTGCGCAGACGTCTGAACACATGGCACCACTCACAACGATGCCAGCTGAATTGCAGTCTGTAATTTTGGGAAGATGGTGGCAATGCAGGAAGCAAGCCTGTAACAGTGCACAGATGTATCATGTGACTGCTGGTCGGCAGCGTTATTAGATACAGCTGTGGATCCGGTTGGGACGGCAGTGATCCTGATACCTACCGTATGAACGAGCCTATAGATGCAAGACTGCTCCATCCCTTAACTCCCACTCCTACTGCTGTCACATGACTATAGGTGTGTTTACACACACACACCGGATTTGGCACTGTTTCAGTACATGTGTGTGCAGTGCACTACTGTAATCATTTATAGTGCGCCCACGCATGGGAGCTGTGGAAAAGTGCAGAAGCTATGGAAGTATCACAGGCAGTCTGGGCCCTGTTCCATCTAGTGTTTTATTAATGTCTTTCTACTGTCTTTTAACACAGCAAGTGCTGCACTGGGTGATATGGAGAGTTCACACAGGGACTTAAAACTTCTGAACCATTTCAGCTCCCACCACTGCAAAGTTTCACAGGAGCTGAAATAGAGCAGCTACAATGCCACCATACATGTTTCCACTTATCCCGGCTCTGGCAGTGGATCCGCTACTCTGCACCACTCACACCAGTGCAGAATGCTCACTGTAAAGAGGCCCATGTGACTTCTGAACAATATGCTAGGGGTTAGAGAAGGGGAAACACACTGAGTTACCTAGAGACTGGGCTACTGTTGCCCAGTCCCAAATCATGGATTAGAGCCAAGAGGGGTCCACTTGTAACAAATGACCTTTTGGCGGTGGGGACCCAGTGGAAAGATATGATGACTACTGCCACCATGCTAGAGACTGGAAACTTTCTATGGAAATATGTCAACATCAACTAGTGACAAGCCTGACACTAGTTTTGATGACATGACCATCTGCATATTAGGACCTGAACAGACACCATCTCAACTTATTTCTATTTTATTATTATTTTTATCAAGCATTTCTCATTCCCAGTTCTGCTTGATGGCACCCCCAGCCCCATCACTGACTTTTGCATGCAATTAGTGGTTACCTACCCTTTACTCAGTACCACATAGTGGTGGGTGGCTTGATGTGTCAGTCATGTATGAGCGTGTGTGTGTGTGTGGGGGGGGTGGCTCTGTCCTCCATCTCCAGGTTTTCTCCCCTGGTGTGCTGGTATGCAGTGATGCATGCATGCATGTATGCCAGGCATCCAGCATCTACCCCTCCCCATTTGTGTGCTCCCTAGTTGTGCTCCAACCCGGTGTCCACCAGGTGGTAGCCATGCAGCAGGAGCAGTGCCCCCAGGAAAGAGAGCAGTCCTTGAGACACTCAATGCTTCATCCCCTGGCCGCCCCTTAACAACCTGCCCTTGTTTCTGAACACAGGTCGCCAGCATCGCTGAAGCTGAGCACTAACACTGCACTGATGGGCTGACCTTATTTCTATTTTAGAGTAAATTATCTAGAGACAAAGAATAATTGTTAGCACACAGACTTTCAGGCCTAGACAGGGCCTTTCTTTAGGTGAAGCAGTGCTCCTGAAGAAAGGCTCTGTGTTGACCTGCTGACTGTGTACTGAAAATTTTTCACTGGCCCAATGAAAGGTATCAAATCATCTACTTGGTCTGTTTGTGCAAGGATCAATACAGCTACAAACATTTCTGTGGACAAGGAGAAGAGGGAGACAAAGACAGTCTGTGTCTCTTACTCCATTTAGGGATGTCACTGTATAAAATTCTGACAGTATGATAACAGTCACATGCTATAGTAATACCTGGTTATTACAGAATTAGCCACTTTGTATGAAAAATTAATTTCTTTAAGCTCTTGTTGGGGAGAGTTGGTGCACAAGGAACAGTTGTCCCTAATACCACAAACAAATCAGTTGAGATTCTTGAAAGCCATGGTACACCAAGAACCATGGTTATTAGGGTGTTGAAATTGCCCATGAAATCAGTACCTTGACTTCTGATACCACAGTGTACCATGAAAATACAGGTTACTCACCTGTAACAGGAGTTCTAGGAATGGTATATGTTGTTCATCCACACTTATTGGCAGGTTCCTTGCCGCTTTAATTGTTGCCGGAAGGTCTTCAAGCTGGCTCCTCCCACCCACCTGGGTGGTAAAACTCTCGGCTCCGCCCCATGATGCCAGATCTGGCCAGCCTGGAAGCCAGGTTGTGCGTCGAAGCCGGGGAGGTCAGGTGGGTAGTGTGGATGAACAACATATACCATTCCTAGAACTCCTGTTACAGGTGAGTAACCTGTATTTCTAGGGACATGGATATGTTGTTCAATCCACACTTACTGGTAGACTCCTAGCAGTTCTCCGGGAGGAGGGAGGCAAGGCGCACACCCCCGATACTTACTTGGGAAATAAGGACTGGAGAACCGAGGCCCCAAAACCAGCATCTCGGCGTGACTCAAGGTCGATGTGGTAGTGGGTAATAAAGGTATGTGCCGACTTCCAGGTAGCAGCCCTGCAGATATCCTGGATAGGGAGTCCCTGGAAGCAGCTACCGATGCAGCGGTATGGCGGGTAGAATGAGCTCTTATCCCTCTGGGAGGCTCCATGCCCGCCAACCTATAGCAGAGCTCTATGCAGGAGGTGACCCACCTGCTTATCATCCGCTTGGCTGCAGGTCTGCCAGGTGCGGCTTCAGCATAGGTGACAAACAGCTGGCGAACCTCTTCCCGAACTTCAGCCATCCGCTTCTTATAATAAGTGAGCGCCCGTCTAGGGTTCAAAGTATGGCGCCTATATTCGGCCTCCGAGGTGTGATTGGGATAGAACACCGGGCAGAGTCAACACCTGGTTAAGGTGAAATTCGACACCACCTTCGAAGGAATTTCGGTGGGGGGCGCAGGGACACTTGTCCCTGTGGAAGACCAGATAAGGAGACTCGGATGGAAAGCGCCTGGAGCTCTCCCATCCTTCTGGCTGACGGATAGCCACCAAGAAGGCGGTCTTCCACGACAGGTGGGAAATATTGCACCTATGCATCGGTTTGAATGGCTTGCCCATGAGCTTGGCCAATACCAGCAGTAGATCCATGGAGGTGGAGGTTCTCGCACCCGAGGAGAAATGTGGTCAAGACCTTGAAAAACGCCTGACCACCTTTCCTGCATATCGACTGCTTCCCGCCTGTGCCCGTAAGCAGAGATGGCTGCCAGGTGCACCTTAAGGTCGTCGACCGAAGCCCTTGCTGAGAAAGGGACCATAGATAGTCCAGAATGCTTGCCAAGGGACAGGCGGAAGGGTCCAAGCCCTTCCCCTGACACCAAATGGAGAATCTCTTCCATTTGAAGGCATAGCATTTCCTGGTCGACTCCTTACGGGACGCCTCAACGACGTTGAAGACCTTGTTGGAAAGACCCAAGGCCTGGAACTCTAGCTGCTCAGGATCCAGGCCGTCAGGTGCAGAGATTGAAGGTCCAGATAGAATACCTTCCCCTGGTTGACTGAGATCAGGTCCGGGCGGGCTGGAAGCTGCCTCGGAAGCCTGGAGCTGAGGTTGAGGAGATCGGGATACCAGAACTGGCGGGGCCAGTCTGGGGCTACAAGAATCACCTGCGCCTTGTCCTCCTCACCTGAGAAGCACCTTGTGGATCAAGGGAAATGGGGAAAGAGCGAGAAGAGGCCTGGGGTCCACGGCCTCGAGAAGGCATCCCCTGCAGTGAGCCCTGCTGAGGCGCGGCATGGAACAGACTCAGCTTCACTTTCTCCCTGGAGGCAAACAGGTCCACCTGAGGCGTGCCCCAGTGGGAGAACAGATCTTTACTACCTCCAGCAGGAGCAACCACTCTGAGACGCAGCCCCTATCCAGCTTAGGGCAGGGCCAGGGTATTGGAGGCTCCTGCCACGTAATGGCTAGAGATTCGCCTCCAGGCTGCGCACGAGGGACCATATGCGGAGAGCTTCCTTGCATAACAGCATGGAGCGCGTCCCGCCCTGGCGGTTCAGACAGTACATGGTCGTGGTATTGTCCATCTGGACCTGAACCACTTGACCCCGTAGAAATGGAGCGAAGGCGGTGAGAGCTAGGTGGACCGCTCAGAGCTCCAGCAGGTTGATATGGCATCGGGACTCCCGAGGGGACCAGAGGCCATGCACTCTGTGCTCCCCCAGATGGGCACCCCAACCTATCAGAGATGCATCGGTCGATAGAGAGACCGTCGGCTCAGCGTGGATGAACGGGATGCCCTCCTGAAGATGTGCCCGAACTGTCCACCACTGGAGAGCGTTCCACATCTCCTGGGTCACTGTCACAGGCTGGTCCAATGGATCGCAGCGCTGTGACCACTGGCTGGCCAGTCCCCATTGAAGGGGATGCATGTACCAACGGGCCCAACGGACCACGCTGATGCAGGCCGCCATGAGGCCCAGGAAGTGCAGGAAGTCCCGGGCAGGGCGCAATTGCCCAACCAGAAATGATTGGGCAAAGGACGAAAGAACCTCGGCCCTGTCCGCGGGGAGCCGAGCTCTGGCTCGAACAGAGTTGAGCTCTGCCCCGATGAAGAGTATCACCTGCTTCGGCATGAGTTCCGACTTGGCCTCGTTGATGAGGAGGCCAATATGAGAGCAAACCTGGAGGGCCAGATCTCTGGACCGCTCCACCTCCGCTCTGGAGGGGGCTGCAATCAGCCAGTCATCCAGGTAGGGGTACACCCTGACCCTTCGGCGCCGCAGGAATGCTTTCACCACTGCCATACATTTGGTGAAGACCCTGGGAGCTAGAGAGAGGCTGAAGGGCATGGCCCGGAACTCATAAAGGGACCCCTCCGCTCTGAAGTGGAGGAATCTCTGATGAGACGGACGGATTGGGACGTGAAAGAACGCATCCTGGAGGTCCAGGGAACACAACCACATGCCTCATTCCAAGGACGGTATTATCTGAGCCAGAGTGACCATCCTGAAGATCCGAGACCTTAGGAACCTGCTCAGGTCGTGCAGGTCGAGGATGGGGCGCCAGCCCCCCCGTCTGTTTGGGGACCAGGAAATACCTGGACACAAACCCGGGTCTGGAGGAGAATCCGCCACCTTCCTGATCACCTCTTTTTCGAGGAGCTGGACAATATCAGCTCGGCGGGCCGACAGCGAGGCTGCAGACCCCGTGGCCCCCCCGAGGGGCGACGGCTCGAAAAGGGAGGAGCCTGCTCGAACTCCAGAGGCAGGCCTTTTCCTACCACCTCCAACATCCAGCAGTCCGTGGTGATAGCAGACCAGGTGGAAAGGAAGTGGCGGAGCCGTCCCCCCACGTGGGGAACCCAGGGGGGAGTGACGAGGCTGGGGGCGGCACCCCTCAACCCGTCACTGGGCAGGCTTGGAGGAGGAACCGGCCGAGGGACCTCCTGGGCCTTTACCTCCTTGCTTCCTGTTGGAGGAAGCCACCGGCTTGGGTTTGGGACGCCAAGCGCGAGCCTGCTGGCCCTGTTGCTGGTGCTGTTGGGCCGGTCAAGCTGCAGGGGCCGAAGGACGAAAGGACTTATGCTGTTGCTGATGGTGGCCTTTGTCCCTCTGGGCGGAGGTGACCGAGTCCAGAGTGGCATTGGACTTTTCGATCCGCTGGAGGTGTCCCTCCACTCCAGGGCCGAAGAGGTCAGTCCCCAAGAAGGGGACATCCGCTAACTTGTGCTGGGTATCCGCCGTGACAGTGGATATCCTCAGCCACGCCCTGAGGCGCATGGCCACCGCGGCCGCTATTGACCTGGCACAGGAATCACCTATGTCCAGAGCAGTCTGAAGCTGCTGCTTCACCACCGCCCTACCCTGGTCCTGCACCTGACGGACCGTGGTCTGCAGGTCAGCCGGGAGATGAGGGACAACCTCATCCAGGGAGCCCAAGAGGGCGTGGGAGAAGTGTGCCATCAGCATGGCCGAGCTGGCCTGTCGGAGACCGAGGGAGGACGCAGCGTACACCTTGCGCCCGGCAAAGTCCAGCTTTTTGGACTCTTTGTCAGGGGACTTATCCACGTCCCGAGCGTTACTGGAACGCCGGAAGACGCTGTCGGTGACTAACCCCTCAGCAGAGGGGTGCTCCGACAAACCGGGCAAAGAGCCGGTAGGGATTGCATACTTCCTGGCCATCCTGGCCGAGGGTGCAGGACAAGATGCAGGCTGCTGCCAGAGCTCCAAGGCTGGGCTGACAATGGCCTCAGCCACCGGAAAGACCTCCGTGAGGGAATCCCCTCGGTCCAGTATCTCCGTCAGGGGATACTTTGCCTATTTGGACACGGGCTCAAGCTGCATCCTGGTGGACTCCTAGATGAGTCGAAGCAGACCCAAGAAGGACGATGGGCTATCGTCCAATGACTGGCCCCCGGAGGACTCCAGGTCAACCTGCCTGGAGAACAGGGAGGAGTCGTCGTCGGATTCCGAAGAGTCTGCGAAGAGCTGCCTCGGCCCTGAGCCACCCTCTACCTGCCGAGGACGATCGGGAGTGAGGGTGACTGACAACCTGTGGGGCAAGCCATAACCTGACCGAGAATCCTTGGTCAGTGCCCCAGACTTCGGTTGTGGAGGCGGAGGTTCCACCATAATCGGTGGAGCAGTCAGTTTTGGCCGAACAACCGGCCCTGGAACAGGCAGCTCAACTGGCGCGAGTGGTTGCTTCGGTCGTTCGGGTGACATGTCACTTGATGGCCAGGGCTGAACCGAGTCGGTTTAGACCCAGACAACAGTAACTGCTACATAAGCTCCTCGTAGCGCCGACGTCATTTACGCCGAAGTCTCCCCTCATCCGAGGAAGAGGATGAGGAGGAACGGTGTCACCGCTTACTTCGGTACCGAGACCGAGACCACCGATGTCGGCGGGAACGGCTTGACCGAGATGAAGTCTGAGACAGAGACCCGGGGGACTGAGGGCGGGTTTGGGAAGGGATGGGGGACACCCGCTCTTCTCTTGGCTCGGGCACTTTAACCGGGGACTGCGGCCCCGAAGGCGCAGGCAGATCCTCGGTCTCCACTGGGAGAACCGGTGAAGGTGGGTTGTCAGCTTCACCAGTCGACAGCCCGTCCGACGGATAGAGAAAAATCTCGACTGCGTCGAACGTGAGTCTCGGCAGGCTGGCCTGACGGGGACACCGTGAAGCCAGTGGCCTGAGCCGCAACTTCGACCGAAGTCGACGGTCGGCTGTCTGGGGAAGGAGACCTCTCCTGCTCCCATGAACACCGACGGTGGGACTTACCCTTGACTCCTCCTTCTTCTTGGGCCAAGAAGAATGTCCCGAAGGCCCCTCTCCCTTCGTGGAAAGGGACTGACAAAGCTCCTTGAACGAAGCCGAGTACGAGGAACTCAGAGAGAGCGGGATAAATGCCATGGCCGAGGAGGAAGAAGATGCGGCCTGGGCCACCTCCTCCTCAAGGGCGATCATCTGCTCGAGCTGCTCAGCCAAGCCAGCTGCCACGGACACTGTCCAACGAGCCTCTTTTGATCTTACCGGCGGAAAACGCTTCTTGGGTGCCCGAACTGCAATCGGGCGGCGCGATCGTCCAGGACATTGGCCGAGAAAGAACGGCACAACTCGCAGGCCTGCAGGTCGTGATCTATGCCTAGGCGGTAGACGCAAGTGGAGTGCGGATCTGTCCTGGACATTTTCTGCCCGCAAGGGCACCTCCAAAAGCTGGGAATAGATCTGTCCATCGCAGCTGCAAGGGAAGATGAAGACCGAAGTTTAGAAAACTTCAAAACCAGTTTCGGACGAACCGAAGAGTTAGGATCCAGTCTAAAATGCAGAGCGCTAAGGAGGGAACCTGAGCTTCCAAGCGGTAAGGAAGATCTGCCGTCATGGGGCGGAGCCGAGAGTTTTATCACCCGGGTGGGTGGGAGGAGCCAGCTTGAAGACCTTCCGCAAAATTAAAGCGGCAAGGAACCTGCCAATAAGTGTGGATTGAACAACATATCCATGTCCCTAGAACTGTGATTATCATGACAATTCTAACTCAAGTGGAACAGTGTTACACAAGGTTTCCTTACAGTGCAAGTTATGTTCTATTAAACACATTATATGACAACAGAATTATAATCAGGTATACCATCTGAAGTGTCTGTCTGTGGCGTGTTCCCTTCAGATAAATTAAAGGTTCCATTTGGGTCCACGAGGCTCGATGGTTCTGTGTCAGACACGGACATCTCTGGCAGCGACTGTAGGGCTGATCTGCACAATACCAACAAAGGGATGATTGACAGATGACATTAACAATCAATTAAGAGACATATATCTACAATGGTGCACAGAAGTGATTAGGACTATTACTCTGTTGATTAAAATATTGACAGATGCTCGGCCCAGTGAGGCTAGCTCCTGGAGTACTGTTCCACTTTATGGGAGACCTGGGATTGACCATCAGCCCTGATGTCCCTGTCTGGGCCACTGTAGTCTGCAGTGTGCTGCAGAGGCATCATAGGCTGACCCCAGGGGAGGGAGCTGAGCATCCCACTCTCTGAGTACCCCCTGAAAGTGGGAAGTGGGACTGCCTTAATGCTGTGAGTAACTACACAGCATCAGTAGCTCCCTGCAGGCAGGTTTGTGCCATGGTGCTTGTTGGCTGCATGCCCAAGAGGTGTGAGGGCCTAAAAAGAGAAAATTCTTGGAGCAAGCAGCATGCAAGCTGGCAAGTCTGGGCCCTGCTATCTTCTACAACTGAGGGGATGATGCCTGACTGTTGCCAGGTCCTGCCACAGGGTTTGGGGAGGGCTGTGAGATCAGGGTGTGGTGCTTAGTGCTAGAGAAGTAGAGAGATGGGGCTGAGCCTGATTGGAGGGATGGGGACGCCACATCAAGACAGGGTTACATGTAAATTATATAAAAAAATGCTGACTGACTTACACTATATCTGATTCAATAGGATATAACCTCCTCCTGGTCATGGATTGTAGACCTTTAATCTGTTTCACAACACTCAACAAAAACTTGCTTTCCAGCTAATTTTTCATCAAAATATTCTTTAAGAGATTTATCAGTTTTGGCCAAAATCACTGTTGACATCAGCAGAATACTGTTATACAAAATCTTCTGAGACATAAAATTTCAGGCCTTCTATTTATAGTGTACGGTAGAACACTGTTCAGCATGGAAATCCATGCTTGGAACACCACTGTTATGCTGCAGCAGTGACATCGTAATGTTCCTGTGCTGCACTAGTGACATCACCACTGCAGCACAACACATTGAACCTTGCTGTGCACGCCTGCTACCATCTAAGTATGCTTGATCGAGATCATCTGCTTGATCAGGCACATTAGCGACTGCAGTCCGGAAGACCATACAACCCTGGTAGAGAGACAGCAGGACTAGTTGTTGTCATCAGACAGGACACAGACACACAGCAGCAAACTGAAAAGAAAGAACACTGGCCATAGATAGCTGAACAGGCAGTCATTTTAAGTAAAGCAGAGGAAAAAAGGGAAGGTCACAGTGACAGAGTGTTGACAGTTGCTGAAATCTAAAACTAAGTAGGAAGAAACAAACAGTTTTTCAATTAATCATTGCCCATACACTATAAAACATTGTGTATGCACAACCGTACACAGACAAGCCTGTGTCCAACTCTCAAGGTATCCAGGCAATCAGGAGACCTCTCAAGCTTCACTCTTGAGGTTACTGGTTACGACAGATACCTCTTGACTCAGACACGGGCTTTTTGAGTATGGCTGCCCATACACAATCCCCTCTGTATTATTACTGAAGATGTTATCATCCAAACAGGATCGCTTTCCCTTAGACACTGTGTTCTTGCCGTTTTGTTCCTGCCTTGAAATCATGATCCTCTGCTTATAACTTCACAGCCTGTTGCTACAGAAATTATTCTGATGTCACAAGCAGAGGATTCTGATGTTATGGCAGGAAAAATAGCAGATAGATGCAGTCAAAGAACCTTTTTATGCAGGTGTTTTTAGTAATAAAGAACGGAATGCCTTGAAATTCAATTTTTAGAAAGTTATGAGCTTCAGTTCTGATGCCACCTCTCTATTAAGCAGTAAACAAGACAATCGCTTTACTATAAATAAATTTATAGTTATTTGTTTTGAGGAGAGGGTGTTTGGATTGGATGTCTACATGTCTTTGACAGGGCACAGTTGCATGGCTTTCTTACACCAGCCCTACAAGCAAGAGCTGTGAAAATTTGTAGAACAGTGCTACCCTATGGAAAGAACTTCATACAGATGAGAACACGATGCTGTACTGGGCAGATCGGGGAAGTCCTTTCTGCTTATGAACACTGTGTTTTCATGCAGAATACTTTTTTAAGAGAAGATACTAATGTGATGCGACTTGACTATGAGAACAATTGGAGGATGTCTATGATGATTTTTCATTTGGCAATGAATCTGGAATTTACTGATACTTATGGTCAAGGTGCAACTTTTCTGGGTGGAGAGGACTCTGAGAAACAAATCTGAGTGGGTTTGCTCTCAGTTCCATGATAATACTACATTAAACTATTCCAGTAACTCAAGTAAACAAGCAAGCAACTTGTGAAAAAATCCTAAGAATAGGTCATAGATGTTGTAGTGGACAGTTCTAAAGGCAGTGGTTACAGAAATTAATTTTTGAATCCTTTTTTAATTATGCTTTATTGAATAAAAAATTTCAGTTTTACATTTATAACCTAATGGAAACACAAGGAATGCATCAGTATGTAATAGTCACATCCTTTCAGTTAACATGCCAAGGACCAGGGCTAGCCTACTGGTGCAGTGGTTGCGCTACCATATGTAGCACCAATGACCCAAAGAAGGGAGTGGCCTCGGGAGTCAGAGGGTTGGCCAACGGGGAGGAGGAGGATCGAATGTCCCAAAGCCTGCTCTCCTCCTCCAGGGAGGGAGGGGAGCCATGGCTAGTGCTGGCCTGGACCCTAGCAGTGGCTGGGGGTTGGTGCACCAGCACTGTACAATGGGAGATGGAGGCAGGGCAGATGCCCAGCGTGCTGCCCACAGGAGTGTGCACGGCACCACCATTGGCATCACTGCATACCACTTCCTCCGCACCAGGGAGAAAACAGGAAACTACCGACCGGAAGGATGACACTGGCCTCCCGCAGGCCCTGCACCTGGCTATCTGGGCTGGGGGGGGACCAGTGGATAGGGGCCAGTTGGCATGGAGATCATAAAAAACAAAAACATGCAAAGACCATATTCAAGCATGTCCAAATGTCACTGCATTGAAACAGGATACGTTAAAGTTTATCTATTACATTAAGTTTAAAAGTAAATGTGTATTGATTATAACGCCTTGGTAAGAAAATGAAATCTGAAACTAGAGATAAAACGCACTCCCCTTATTTTTCATCCTGTGGGTACATTTTCTTTTCTTTTATTGCCTTGCAGATCACAGGATCCCAAGAGGAGATTCCTATAAGTACTACCTTATCATTCAAACCTTTAATGGACTGGATGCAATGCTACACTGACTATATTTTCTTATTTTACTATTACATGTTTCACCTTTATCTTACTTGAATATAGCTAGCAACTAATATAAAAATAACACATTAACCTGTGAGGTTTACACTAACATAAAAAACCTGTGGTATCTGACTAAAAAATACACAGGCTTCACCAAACCCTTCATACCAATGAATAGGGTGGGTGGTGAGTGGAGATGGGACCAGGGATAAATCCTGACCCTTGTTAAAGAAGTAAAGATCATGAGGAGTTGCTCACATTGTGAAGCCCATTAAAAGATCTGTCCAGAAAGGTACTGGGCTTTTCTGTAGGTGTAAGGAGTCCATTCTTAAATCAAGGGTGGCCATTTTCTGGAATCTTGAGACATGTTGTTATATACAGTTTGCCCTCAATAACATCACTTTTTGTTTCAAGATTCCATGAAATGGCTACTGCCTTGATTTAATTTACAGATGATTTAGATATTCATATTAAACAAACTAGCAAACAAACAAATCATATTTAAACAACTAGCCAAAGTAACCAGCCCTGCAGCAAGACACCGAGAATGTTGGGGTGTACTGGAAGGGGTTTTGAAAGCAGGAAGAAAGAGGAAACACTACCTCTCTCTAGACCACTGGTGAGATCCCATCTGGAACATTGTGCTCAGTTCTGGAGCCCTCACCTGAGGAAAGACAGGAAGGCAGGAAAAGGTGCAGCGTAGAGTAACCAAACTCATTCAGGACAACAAGACGGATCCTATAGGGTTTGGCTGAGGGCACAGAACATGTATTTACTGAAGGCCAGAAGGGAGAGGGGTGACATGATAGAGACTGTCAAGTTCCTGAAAGGAATAAACAAGGTAAACTGCAAGGAACTGTTTAGCAAGAATGATGGGTTGAAAACAAAGGGACATGAAAGTAAGCTAGTGTGGGGGATTCAGGAAGGATGCAAGAAAATGTTACTCTATGTAGAGAGTGGATGAGCTGTAAATAACCTACTGGCAGATGTGGTGGACACAAGAAACATAAATGTGTTTCAAGCACAGTTTGAACTGGGTAAAGGCTTTAATAGTTACTCAGGGTGTAGCAGGCAGGGAGCAAGGGCGAAAACCCTGTCTTGGTAATGGTCACAGGGTACAGTACAGTAAAACAGGGCAGACCAAATGGACCGATGGTCTTTTTCTGCCAATACTGTGTTTCTTTGTTTATCTCCCAACTTCTGACACCTACACATAAGGCAAATTCCTCATTTGAAAGATATTTTCATGAGCTTTAATAATTTGAGTGACCCCAGCATTGTTTACTTCCACTTTAACTTCTGCTGGGTGGTTGGAGGGATTACTGGAACTAACCACTAATACAAAGGTGGCTTATCTTAACTCTGATGGCTAATAAAAGGTTTGATATCATGAGTTAACATATATTAGGCATCTATTATGCCCTGTGGATGAAGAAGACAAGCAATGAGGAGTGGTTTCCAAAAGTTATAATACCCTTTGATACAATTATGCATTAGTCGATGCGTTACTTTTTCCAGGTGGGACAGCTCAGTCAAGTAGCTTTTCCACTGCTGAAGTACTGGGGATTGACTGTCTTTAAAGTCCATTAAAACCAAATGTTTAAGAGAAGTAGAACTCTTAACAGCTACAGCCTCCTGTGTGAAGCTGCAGTGTTTGCATCCACTCCCAGAATGCTCAGCTCTGGCGTCAGAGTTATTTCTCTCCCAAAACTGTGCCTATCTCTGTTCTACCTTTTGCCAAAGGGTTTTATGATCAGTGAAGACAACAGCTGTGTATTAAGGGTCCTGTTCCTTCCCCACAGTGCCAGTCTGTGTCAGAGAGTCAGATTTTCAAAGCTCCTGGACTAAGCATGAGGGGCTTGCGCCACAAGGAATGGTGCAAAAGTGCCCTTAGCCAAAAATGCACTGGGAGCAATTCTCAAAGACAGTCTGTGGCAACCGCCAGGCTGCATGCACAAAGGGCCTGCACCATCCTTGTGGCACAAAATGGGCTATGGCATGGTGCTAGGGGGCTTGCGGCAGCCACTAGCTGTTATATCCTGAAATCGGATTCTCTAAACCCTTCCAGAGGGCAAACTCGGTACCATGGACCAGCCAGGGCTGGTCTAAGGGTACCTGGATGTGTGTGTCCTCTGAGAGGGTTTAGTGCACTAATGTACTGTGGCCCCTCCCATCCCCAATCCCCTTTATAATACAATAATTCCCATCCCTGGTGGTCTAGTGGTCCCCTCATTCCTGATCCCCTTGTAAAAAAAAAAAAATTCCCATCCCTTGTGGTCTAGCAGTCCCCTCATCCCTGATCCCCTTGTAAATAAATTAATTCCCACCGCTGGTGGTCTAGTGGTCCCCCCCCATCCCCGATCCCCTTGTAAATAAATTAATTCCTGTTCCTGGTGGTCTAGTGGTCCCCCCATCCCGATCCCCTTGTAAATAAATTAATTCCTGTTCCTGGTGGTCTAGTGGTCCCCCATCCCGATCCCTTGTAAATAAATTAATTCCTGTTCCTGGTGGTCTAGTGGTCCCCATCCCGATCCCTTGTAAATAAATTAATTCCCACCGCTGGTGGTCTAGTAGTCCCCCATCCCCGATCCTTGTAAATAAATTAATTCCACACGCTGGTAGTCTAGTGAGTCCCCCTATCCCGATCCTTGTAAATAAATTAATTCCTGTTCCTGGTGGTCTAGTGGTCCCCCCATCCCCAATCTCCTTGTAAATAAACTAATTCCCATTCCTGGTGGTCCTAGTGTTCCCCATCACTGATCCCTTCTTAAATAAGTAATTCCCACCCCTGGTAGTCTAGAGATCCCCCATACCTAATCCCTTTTTAAATAAATAATTCCAGTCCCTCATGGTCTAGCAGACTCCCACCCTCCACCCCGGCAGGCAAGGTCCCTACCCCGCTCTCCCACTCCTGAAACCGAGACTAGTGACTGGCACAGCCTACTGCTCACCACCACGACCATCCATAGCTGAGCTATCAATACAGTACATGCTTAGTGATTGACAGCCCACTGAGCTGTCAGTCAATGAGTGTATACTGAATACTGTATGTGCTCATTGAGGAGCTCAGTCAGTGCACTGGCCATGTGGTAGTGAGCAGTAAACTGTGCTAATCACCATCTAGGTTCGGGGAGAGTGAGAGTGGTGCGACTGTCTGCTGGGTTGAAAGTAGAAGTCCCGCAGACACCACGAAATGGAAATATTTATAAAGAGAAAGAGATGAGGGCCCATAAACCACCAGGAGGAGATAATTAATTAAAAGGGATTGGGGATAGGAACAGCTAGACCCCAGAGGCAGGGTATTTATTTATAAGGAGATTGAGGATAAGTCTACTAGATCATCAGGGATGTTCAATACATAATGGAGGATCAGGGTGGAGGGACTGCTAGATCAACAGGGAATGCTTTTTAACATTATAATTATTGGGCAACATCAGGGCTGGGCGGGTGAGCACTAGATCACCAGGGAATGATTTATTTATTATATAAATATCAGGCAGATTGGGGCTGGGGGTCAACTAGATCACCAGGGAATCCTGTTTTATTTTACATTATAATTATGGGGCAAATCGGGGTGGGGTGATTCACTAAGATCGCCAGAGAATGCTTTTAACATTATAATTTTCGGGCAGATCAGGGCTGGAAGGGGCTGCTGAGACTACCAGGAATGATTTATTTAACATAATAATTATTGGGCAGATCAGGGTGGGGGAGGGTCTGCTAGATCACCAGGGAATGAATTTATGTAACATGTTAGTTGTTGGGCAGATCAGGCTGGGGGGGGCCGCCAGCCACCAGGGACGTGCTAGATTGGCGCACAGCCACCCCACAACTTGCAGCAACCCTCAGGATGTGCCATCTGTTTGGCGCATGGCCACGGTTGCTGCAAACCGAGGGGCTTTGCCGCTGGGACCCTGCCAGATAGAGAATCAGGTGCAGTGTCCCAGGTGCACTGGGCTTTGATGCAAGCTGCCTTTGCTGCAGCTTGCGTCAATCTGAGGGCCCTTTGAGAATCGGGCCCAGAGTTTTTAATGCCTACTTTACAAATTGAAGTTGTGGTCCAGTACATGCAGTTGAGGATTTTAAAGTGGACAAGTTTAGTGCTACATTCTAAGGAGGACACTTTTACTGCCCACAAACTTCTCCCACTGCTCTTCTGAGAATGCAGCACACCCAAAATCTGCTTCCTATACTTGTTTATGGGTTTTCCATTGCTGCATCACATCTTGGAGGCTATATGTGGGGAACCCCCACCCAATTCTGGACAAATAAGAAAATTCAGGGATGTTATCCAGGGCCTGGACTATCTGAAAGAGCTTCTGGTTCCTTATTGCCCTGGTCGATCACACTTCGGCCGATGAGGGTTTTTAGAGATTCAAGCGTGAATTTGAAGTCATCTGGTTCAAGAGCTTTTGCTTACGCAGCCTCCATCCTTTGAATTCTCTACCCCATTGGTTACGGAGTGTACAACTGTGGAGGAATTTAAGAAGGGCTTAAAACCTATCGTGGCAAAAAGCTTTTTAGATAACTGAAATATTTATTATGTACTGGCATATGATTTTAACTGTAATGTTCTGTTATTTGATATTATATGACTTTTATATTGTTAGGCACCTTAGCAATGGAAAGGTGCCATATAAATAAAATTATTATTAAAAATTATTATTGTTCTTTACGTTATACAGCAGACTGCACTGCATGTCTCAGGCGGAGGTTCTTCAGAAGTATATGTGTGACAAAATGAACTTCTGTTGTAATGTAGGAAACAGTTTAACCTTATTACCCTTGTGAATATCCCCCACTTTGTAAATGCCTTTCTGCACCCAGTCACTTCATCTCTCTAATTTTCCTCCCACAAGAATTTTGGCTTGCCCCAGACAAGGCAAGCCTAGCTAACCGCAAAGAGGCTCTGATGGATTTGGCTAGTTTGTGCCAGCACTGCTGAGTCACTTTAATGGCTAGTGGGATGCTTTCCCTTCTCACTGTCCTCTTTCAACAATGGATAGCACGTCCCTAAGGGGTTAATGCATTCCTGCTCCAGTTGAAGCCACAGGGGTAGTATCCTAAACCCATTGGTCCCCAAGTACCATCCTGGGACCATCTGCAGGCCAACACATCTAGCTTCATGCTCAGAATCCCCAATTCTCCATTACATATGTATGGAATAACATTTTGCAGTTGCAATGCAAGCTATTTCCTCTCCACAACAGAAGATTCACCAAGTCCGCCCTTACTATACTACAGATCATTTGGAACACACAATGCAGCTTAGGTCTATATTTGTGATAACAATGTTTGACTTGCCTCATAAGGTAAGATTATGTTTTTTATACAAAGAAAGCCAAGGGCTCCAGTCCAAAGTATTAGAAAAGTTGATCTTCGTATTTTCCACCTGTACAAGGAGGACCAATGTTTTGTGGTGGCGATACTTCTGTTGTTCTGATCTACAGTAAGTTCAACTATATGTATTTTACTATAAACTTGCATTAAGATCTACAAGCCCAAGCAGCCCGCTCCTTGGCCAAGAAGTGGATTGTTCCAGCATGTAAATGTTTAAATGAGTTCATAGCACAATATATCAGGGTTAAACTAGATCAGAACAATAGAAGTATGGGAGGGACAGGCAATCTGGTATTCAGAACAAGATAAGTAGATAACCTTACTGAAATTGCTCCATACACAGTGTCAGTGGAATTACCATGTATGCTTACAGAGTGGGAGTTTAATTGTGAACCACCACCACCCTGACAAAGTGGTGCCGTCAAACCCTGGTCCTTGTACAGGTAGAAAATAAAAATATCAACTTTTCTGATATGTAAGAGGGAGCCTTTGACTTAAAGCTACTGTGTTGTATTTGCCACTAGATGGCAGTGAACATCCTGGAACTGACAACAGACCTCAACAATACTGAAGTTTCTGCAATCATCCTATATCAGTTTGTAAAGTATATTGGCCAAAATTGGTGTGTAATTCTGTAGACTTATAGCTTTTGGGTCTCATAAAATCTATATCTCTAGGAATTTAACCTCCTTAGGGCACCAGGTGAACGCCCCAGTCTGTATACATTTTTTTTTGTGGGCAGAAGACTCTTGAGATAGGAAATCAGACATTAACCAATTTATCTTGTATTCTGAGGGCTGACAGAACACAGAGACTCGACGTACAGTAGGAGGGAATGAATTGAGTTTTCTAGATTTGTGAGCATAAGTTGGATATTTTTTTATTTATTCAAACATTTCAACAGGAAAGCATTCTGAGCCGAAGGTTGTTTCCAGAAGCATCTTGGGGGAAGAGGGGAATACAACAATGAAAGTACATAAATAACAAGTAGAATGTAACATACAGGTCCGAATAAAAAAACAGTACAGTACAGTGCAATGTGTCAGGTACAATACAAAAACTGAACAGTAAAACAACATGGTGAATAATACATGACCATGAGTACAGACTGGGACAACAGGCATCAGCATGGTAATCGAGTTATATCAAAAGGTAAGAAATTAGTGCATTTAGACTGGTAAGTCCAATAAAAGTGCAAATTAGAAATACATCATAAATAAAATAAAATACAGTTTGTGCACAACTGTGAGAGCCCATGAGAAATGGTCTGTTTAGGATGGCTGGAAAAAGTGACATTTATGAAGAAAAAAGGGCGTAAATGCATGAGGCTAAGAAATGTGTAGTTGAAGCAGGACCAAGCCAAGGGGTAGCTGCCTGGGCATTGTCTACAGGAAACTGGGGGGGGTGGGGTGTGGCAGTGAATATGGTGGACTATAGGCTCCGGCATGCACAGGCATGGGCAGTGAAGTTTCGTAGAAGGGAGGAGAAGGATTTGGGAGTGGTGGCATTTCGAATGGGGGGGGAAGGGAGTGCATTCCATAGTTTACAGCACCAGTAAGAGAAGGCAGATTGGCCAGTGTAGGTGTGGTGGTGTAGGATTGTGAAGGAGCGAGGGTCAGTGATACATAGCAAATAGGTGCTTTGGGAGGAGGCAGAGACGGAGAAGGAGAGGAAGGAGGGTAGCTTGCCAGTCCAGAATTTAGCCATGAAAGAGACAGTGTGGGACAGCCACCTAGATTCCAGGGAAGGGAAGGACAGGGCTTTGTAAAGGTGACAGTGGTAAGTGCAAGGCGGACAGGAAAGTACAAAGCAGCAGAAAGAGTTGTAAAGGGTGTCCAGTCTAGCCAGGGTAGTTTTGGAGGCGGCACTATAGACTATGTCTGCATAGTCAAACGTGGAGAGGATCATTTTCAGCACAACTGCATGCCAGGCAGCTTGAGGGATACAATCCTTGTTTCAGTATAGAGCACCAAGCTTGGGATGTAAGTTCTTGTAGACTGCATCCACGTGTGCCGAGAAGTCCAAGTGGTGATCTAGCCAGATCCCCAGGCATCTAAAGGTAGTGACATTTTCGATACTGGTGCCATCCAAGGTGTGGAAGGTAGGGGGAGATTTAAGTTTAGATAGCCTCTGTCTAGTGCTGAAAGACATGGAGACTGTCTTTTTGGGGCTAAAGAACAGCTGGTTGGCCTGGGACCATACCTGGACTTTGTTGAAGTCATGTTGCAGTCTAGCCTCAGTATCTGTGGATGATGTGCCAGATATGTAGAGGACGGTGTTGTCCACACACATGTGGATTTGAGACATGGAGCAGGCAGAAGGGAGGTCATTAAGGAATATGAAGAATACTATAGGGCCTAGAACTGAGCCCTGTGGGACACCAGTTGAGATGGGGGGGGGAGTGAGGAGCCAATCTTGACCGATTGGGTTCTGCCTGACAGGTGGGACTGAATCCGCCCTGTGGCTGAGGAGTGTAACCCAGTGCTACAGAGATTTTGGAGGAGGAGGAGGAGGGAGTGAGATACTGTGTCGACGGCTTTTCCCAGATTAACAAAAATGGCAGAGGTAACATGTCCCTGATCCATATTGGAGAATATGTTGTCAGTGAGCCACAAGAGGGATGTAGTGCTGGGTGGGACTTCGGAAGCCAAACTGAAAAGGGGTGAAAAATGAGGTAGAGTTAAGACAGGGAGTGAGCTGAGCAAGGACAATGTGTTCTTGACGCTTAGCTAGGATAGGAAGCAAGGAAATTGGGCGATAGTTCCCCACAGAAGTGGGATCACCACCTTTGGGGAGAGGGATGACAGTGGAGCGCTTCCACGTGGAATGAACTAAGGCTAGAGTAAAAGACAGGGTCCATACTGGACGGTCGCGAGGGCAGCTGCTAACTGCCCTCCCCCACCCCCCAAGACGAGCCCACCATAAGGAAGGGATGCTGCCTGATCCTCGAGGGTCCATACTGGATGGTCGCGAGGGCAGCCGCTAACTGCCCTCCCCCAACCCCCAAGACGAGCCCACCGTAAGGAAGGGACGCTGCCTGATCCTTGAGGGTCCATACTGGACGGTCACGAGGGCAGCTGCTAACTGCCCTTCCCCACCCCCCAAGACGAGCCCACCGTAAGGAAGGTAAAAAAACAGGCCTGCCTGAAAGTACACCAGCCTCCAGTGCAAACATTGCGGTATCGCAAGAAAGACAATTCAACTGTTCACTGGAGAGTCTGTTCTTCTCCAAAGGTCCAAAGCTGCCTACTGGAGTGTTGTGGAGCCTCTCAGTTGTCCCTGCCTACACTGGGCGTGCACTTAGCCACGCGGTGGAGCACCGCTGCTTTCCTCTGCTGCCTGTGAATAGGACTTGGCACCATTTTAACTTTTAAAAACCAGAGATCGGCGTAGATGTTCTGATAGGTTTTAATCAGTTGAAATTTCTGCCCTTTGCATGTCTTTTACTAAGTCCTACCTGTTGCCTTAATTGAAGACTGTTTTACTTAAAGGAACTTTATCTCAAGGTTTAAAGGAATTTTATTTCAAGGAACACTTATACTGTGGAAACTTCTGCCCTTTGCCTGTTTCTTGCTAATCCTACCTGTTGCCTTAAGAGGGCTGCATCACTTAAAGTAATTTGGGTAATTTTGCTGAAACTGCGTTATTTGTCAAGATGCGACCGGAATTAACCTGCTTTTGCTAGTCTCTCTCCGGCAGGAAACACCAGATAACCCATTGGGCCCCCCAGTTACCTGTTGCAGACAGTACAGTTTAAAATTTGTGCCTGTGCCGCAGTTTCTCTCAATTTGTGTTCCCAACTCTGCCCTTGGATTCCCTCAGCCTTTCCTGCCCCCATGCTGTATTTTCCTTAGGACTCCCCCCTCCCCTTTGCATACCTGGTTATAAGGAGGGCTCACCTCCGTTCTCTCTCTCTCTACAGGGACGCTGCCTGATCCTTGAGGATCCATACTGGACGGTCGCGAGGGAAGCGGCAAACTGCCCTCCCCCACCCCCAAGACGAGCCCACCATAAGGAAGATAAAAAAACAGGCCTGCCTGAAAGTACACCAGCCTCGGTGCAAACACTGCTGATGTCGCAAGAAAGACAATTTAACTGTTCACCGGAGAGTCAGTTCTTCTCCAAAGTCCAAAGCTGCCTACGGAGTGTTGTGGAGCCTCTCAGTGGTCTCTGCCTACACCGAGTGATGGCGCAGCCACGCCGTGGATCACCTGCTTCCTCTGCTATTTGTGAATAGGTCCTCGCTGCTCGGCCGCTGCCCCACCACCCCCACCACCACTGTGGTCGTCACTGAGCTTATAGTTCACATCACGTGGGCTGAAATAACCTATCAGCCCACTTTGCCATATGCAGGCTATATTTACTCACCACTAGATGGCTCATCTCATCTCATCTCCCCTATGTGTGCACTAGCCTGACTGTTTACAGAGTCTCTATCAAGGCACTTAAAATACAAGATACGAGTCAGTCCCTTGACCCTCCTTAAGCCTTGACTCTGCCCGAGTGCACCCCATTCTGTAGCACCTCAAAGCCACCCCACAAGCTAGCATTTGTCCCGAGGCTCAGATAGGTACTCAATTATAACCTGGATCATTGGTCACTGCGCCTCCAGACCCTTTCTCTCCAGGGAGCTCTTTCTTACATTGGCTTGAACTACCCATCCCATTGCTAAGAGGCAGTCCACTGGGTGAGGTATATAGTGTCTGCACTGCTCATACTTCTGCCCTATTGCCTAGAGGACCTGTTCTTCCCGGGCTCCTCGCTGCCCCCTCAAGACCGGACCATGGCCCTCTTGTGCAGCCTATTGTCCCTACTCCTCCTGGGTCAAGGTCCCTCAGCAACCCCTACCCTCTCAAGCCCTCCCTCCCCACACACACACATATATAGACACACATACAGCTACTGTTTTTATCAAGGTCAATCAATGTTATATTTTATCATCTCCTAGTAGTGGAGTTAACATCTGTGCTTGAAACGTGCAGCTGTTTTCACTTGTCTTTCCTATGAAAATGTTCCTAGCGGCTCTGTTTCCATTGGGTTCTGAGACACCTATAAATTGTGCTGTTTTTGTTTGGTAACCAGCTGTGCAGCATCAAAGGTCCAAATGTCTAGAACCAGGCCATGGGGTCAAGACTGGACCATCAGGGGTGATCAGAAGAGGAATGTTGACATAGCATCTTGCCCCACCATAGACAGTCTAGTCCATGGGCAAAGGTTGGACCATTTGGGGTTGACAGAAGAGGGCCAACACCATGGCAGCTTGCCCTCTGCAGACAACCCAGTCCACAGGGTCAAGACTGGATCATCTGGGTTGGTCAGAAGAAGGTCAACGCCATAGTAGCTTGTCCCATCATAGACAACCCAGTCTACGGGGTCAATATTGGACCATCTGGGGTGGGTAGAAAAGGGCTGCTGCCATAGCAGGTTTCCCCACTACAGACAACCCAGTCCATGGATCAGGACTGGACCATCTGGGGTAGTCAGAAAAAGGCCACACTGTAGCAGCTTGCTCCATCACAGACACCCCAACCTATGGGATCAAGAATTAGATACGTCCTAGTGGCCAAGAAGGGCCAACATTTCAGCCACTGCCCTTCAGGACTTCCTAGTACCTTTATGGACTTTATATATTTCACACTTACTAGTGTCATTGCTTTTTAAGTCTCTTTCATAGAGCTACGGTGCCCCCTCTACATCTAGCTGTTGCCCATTTATTCCAGTAAAACAGTTTTAACTGACTCTTCCATGTCTATCTCTTCTTGCTGATCACCTAGTGGTACACATGAAAGGGGAATAGAGCCTCCCTGTTCTTTTGGCTCTCTCAGTTTTACCAGTTGCTGGTGCTGGTTGGTCTCCGTGGGGGTTAACCACCCAGCTGTTTTGTCCAATAACCCAACAAGACCCTCCCCTTAGCTAATTGGCTCGGGGGAGCAGTTACGGTACTCCTATAGCCAATGTATGCCAGCCTCGACTGTACCTCCTTAGACCAATTCATTAATTTTGTTTTGGTTATCCTCAGCTGCCTTCCCATTCCATCTGCTCTGATTGGCTTGTGTTATCTCTGTCCACCAGCTTTTTAACAAATTTCATGTCCTCCCCACCAGTTTGTATTCCCATATACCATAGTTGTAAACTGCTAAAACTACCAGGTAGCCCATTCTGTACTGCAGGCTGGTTTTACATAACTGTTCCTTCAGTGGATCAGATAGCTCGTGGACATCAATGATTTCTTTTGGCATATCATGAGATGATGTAATTGCCCATGAAAGATTCTTTTTCTCTCTGGTGTGCCACTGTATTAGTTCTTTGTCCTAAAAATGCAATAGGCATGCGGTAATGGCTCTTGATTTACTGCCTGGGATGGCATGGACTGTAACGACCTGCACTTGCAATTAACTTTATTAAATTACTTTCATGCTCTGGTGTACCTAGTTCTTTTTTCTGTTTTTCATGTATTCCATTTGGAACAGACACCTTATGGAACAGTTGTGCTAGGGCTTTTTTTTTGTTTGTTTGTGAGGCGTTTAGAGTGTACAAGGTTTGTAGGACACAATAATATTACTAAGCTTTATGGCTAAAATTGTTACCAAAGAGGAAAAAACACGATATTCTACTACAGCAGAAAAAAAAATCAGCAAGCAAATTCGTTTATTAATTCCATTACCAGCACATTTTTTTTTTCGTTTTAAGTTTATTTGCATATAATACTATGTTCAGTAAAGTGCTGAAGTTAAATTCTGTTTAGTTCACAGTTGGTAATATTTTTCCTGCCTCTGGTTATCGACATTTGCTTAACATCAGTGCAGGTGTTGTTTTAACTTAAAAGTATTTTACTAACAAAAACAAAATACACACAAAACGTCTTGGGCCAGATATTCAAAACTTTGCCATGGGGCTAAATTAGCACTGCCTGGCTGGCAAACTTAGCCTGGAGCACAAAGCAAGCCATATTCAAAAGGAATAGCCCGGGGCAAACAGCTTCTGAATATAGCATGGGAATGAGGCCGGGCAAACTGGTCTGGGAGTGCAGGGCAAACTTAGCCCTGGAATAAGACAGCTCTGAATATGGCAACCAGGAAGTGCAAACCACAACAGCAAAACAGTGCACAGCGATGTGAAGGTAGGTAGAAGGTGAACTATGTAGCCAATGTGTGTGCCAGCAAATCGTGGACCCAGTACAGCTGCAGGCAGCAGCGTATGTGAAAGTACAGTGTTCAAAACTGTAAAATATTCCCTCAACTGTTTGCGAGTAACATGTTTGGCGTTAGGTTTGAAGCGCAGGGCTAAACTGTTAGCCCGGTGCAAACACATTTGTCCGGGCGCTAAACTTTGCCATATTCAAAAGTGACATGCAAATGAGCCTACTTACGTAGTCTCTGGGCAAACATCCAGATTAGCATCTCATTATGCCCCGATTTGCATGCTGTTTGCGCCGGGCTAACGGTTTATCCCTGCGCTAAACCCGCGCAAATGTGTTAGCGCTGCGCAAACAGCTTGGGGAATATTATACAGTTTTGAACACTACTTCCACATGTGCTGCTGCCTGCAGCTGTACTGGGACAACACAGCAAAGGCACAGATGGTGGTGGTGCTGCATGCAACTGTCACACTGTAGGTCATACTACAGTGCACAGCAGACACTACAGTAGCAAGGGGGCCAGTAGTGTGTGGACACAGCAATGCCTATGGTGTGTAGGACAGTGATGATGACTGCACTATACACAGTGAGAGGCCCAACCTACAGGTGTTTACTGACAGTGGACATTCCTGTTACACTGTTGTGTGACCCACAGATGCTGCACCTCTGGCATGGGATGCTCACAGTGACATATACATGTCCGGCTTTGTGTGCTGTGGCAGTTGTACAGCTGTGCGGTATGTGGCTGGGGGGCATATATTATCAGAAAGGCACACTGGTGTTGGGGTATGCCCAATACTGGCCCATGTGCACTGCATGATGTGTCCTAGCCTTGTGGCCACACCTGGTCTGTGGCACAGCCTGGCTACCCATACACTCTCCCCTCAACATCCTCCATGCCCACAGTGCTGCATGTGTGTGCTGGCATCTGTTGATGTCCACATAAGTGTGGTCCACATTGCTGTCCACTGGTGGCAGGGTCACCACTTACTGCATGGCTTGGCTGGGACTGGTGGCAGATGATGGCATCATTGTGATGCCATCAGTTAGCAGCACGCTTCCTCTATGTTTGGCTTTGTCTATGTGTCATATTTATTTGTTAGGGTCGTGCAAAACCCACGCAAACACCGTGCAAAGCCATAGTGTCATGCAAAGCTGATTGCCCAGGGTTAAGACAAGCTTTTCCTGGGCGGTAATGTGCACCGCTACTAAGTGTCACGCTTAAGCCGCAAGAAACCACTTTGTGCGGTAACTAATAGCTGAATATAGCATTGCGCCTGTATTCATGTGCAGTTTCCCTTGCGTACATTATGATTTTGCCTGGCGCTAATGCAGTTTGCCCACACTATTTGGCCTTTTGAATATAGCAGACCTGCGGCTAATGCCTCGCAAACGGTTTTTGCCCGCTAAAGTTTTGAATATCTGGCCTCCCTTGATTGTTACTACAGAATTACCTTATAGCTGTTAAACATCTGTTTGTAAACTGAAAGAACTGTCAGGAGAAAGTCCCTCTTTCAATAAGTGCATGACAGCTTGATTTCCTTCTATGCAACAATGTATTCCTTCGTTCCAACACTACTAGTTTAATCTATAAACAACTAAAATTGCTTCATTTCATAATAACTTCTGCTTCCTAAAAAATGTAGATTTTCTTCACGAATCTGACCAAAGCAAAAAACAAGCTTTTTTTCTAATAGCCAGAAACGGGAATATTTTGAGCAGTTTTGAATCGCCTTCTTGTTTTGGCTGCCAGACAATGCGCTTTGTTTTGTGATGCCATAGACATTCCCAAAGGAGTGAATGCAATATACTGGGCACAGAAATATATATTGTACTTTATTTTTGTGTATGCATGCCAGGGACATGTTTACTTCAACAGAAAAGAAATAATGTATTTTTTATAATAAAAGTGCTGGTCTCACCATATTACAAGAACTATTATCTCTGAGATAAGGTAAACAAATACCATCATTCTAGTACAACTGCCATTTCAATATAGAAAACCCTTAGCTCCCTTGGACGCTAGGACATAATGAGGATGGATTGCACTGCACTCCCAAAGACAGCTTTTTCAGAATGTCATGGCCCATAAATTGAGACTTTTTGGTGAGGCTAAGAGACACTCTATTTTGTATAAAATTAGTGATCTGCACCATTTTCCTGGCATACTGTATGTAGATATCTTTTTTAATGCAAGTTGCAAATCAGTATCAAAAATACATAGCTGTCAATAGTCAAAATATAATAGTCTGTAATTATGTTACATATTTATAGGTATTCATTATGATTATGAAACAGTTATTTGCATTTCTATCTTGATGTTACCATTTTGTATTCATGTGGGGCCTCCTTTGACACAGCTGCAAAAAAAAAAAAAAACCAAACTTAATATTGCAAGTCAATAGAAACTTATCAATTTGAATTTGATTTCAGATGCAAACAGGGCTTTTTTTTTTCCTTTACCAACAACATAGCTCCAGTTTTGTTTTGTTTTTTATTTTGGAAACTTCAAATCTGAATGATGTTATTTTGTGTGTGTTTTAAGTATACGTACATCCTGTAGATATGTGATACCATTCCAGATTCAATTTCAGTGCATGAACTGGATTCATGAAGATTGCGGTACCTTTTATTGGACCAAAAAAGGCTTTGTACATGTGTTGCAGCACACAAGCTCTCGCCAATGCCAAAAGGTCATGTAGTGCAACATCTACATACAATTACTTTCTTGGTCCAATAAAAAGTAATCACAGTCTTCAATTAATCCAGTTTTTCAAGAATCAACATGGCATCAAACATTCTCATCTAGTACATATATTGAAATCCTTGCACAGTTATAGGGTTCTTGAAACAGATCTAAATCCACTTTGTTTACACAAGTAAATAAAAAACTGATTTGTTCTACATTTTTTTTGCCTTTACTTGAACATGACAGTATCACTGGAGGGCTGTGACACTGCAACCCATCTCTTGTAATCACTCTGTGAGTTTTATATGCAAGCCTATTAAGTCTGAATTACATCTTTTGCCTCCAGCGCACCTTATGAGAAGCTGCAAAGGTGATGTTGCTGTGTCCTGTGCAGGAATCTCCTGCATGTGCTGCACTCCATGGGCCTCAGAGGAAAGACAGCTCAACTGTTTCACTTCCAACTGTGGCCTGCAGCACACCTCCACATCAAACAATTCCCCCACCCACTTCATCCGTCTGTGTATAATGCCATCCCCACCCTCAATTTCTGGTCTGTCTCACACTAAACAACATTCCAGCTTGCTCACTCTGTATATGAAAACCCAGCTACTGCCTTGCTTTGAGTTCCCACCCACCAACCCCATCCCACAAACAGAGCTTCCACCACTATCAGCATTTGACTTGCCTTAACGTGCCCTGACTGGGCCACTAGGGCTGCTGATGGTGGCATTTAATGGGCCCTGAATGGGACTCTGTCATTATTGCAGATAGCATTGACATTCAACAGACCTGAATTGACCTCTCTCTCATTACCGTCAATAGGAGCTGTATTCAGTGGGCCTTACCTGGCCTCACTGAGGGTGTCAGAGTCTCCTTCATTGCCACTGATACTGGTGGCACCAACGTGCCCTGACTGGGTCTCCAGCAGAGTGTTTCGGTCCTCCTTCATCACCACTGATGGTAGCAGCATCAATGGGCCAGGCCCCAACCAGGCATCCAGCAGTGTTCTTTTTCATTTTCGCTGATGGTGGCTGTTAATGGACCCTGACCAGGTCTCCAGCAGTGTGTTGTGGCCCCCTTTATTACTGCCAATGGTGGCAGCATCAATAGGCCCAAGGACTTCACAGCTGTAAAGGTCAGAACATCAAAAGGTGTGAGCTAAGAAAAAGAGTTTATGAACTGTCCCACTGGAAAGCACCATAACTATCCTGATTTTAGGAGTCAGACTGACAAAAAGACAGTGAAGAACTGAAAAACATTGTTAATTTTTAATTTTAAGAGTGTGATTTAGGTTTCAGAATGTGAGACTCAGGCTGCCTGATGGCCCAATGGAAACACATCACATTTCCATGCTGATAACCTGAGTTCAAGAGCAAAGTTGTGAGCTGGTATTTGGGCAGTTGGGCTGGGGGACATATGCTGCAGATAAAGGGAGACTAGTGGACTGGGGAGCTTGCTGTCCTGGCCAGAGCATGCAGTATGCATCCAAGGCATCTCCTGCACCCACACTGTGCGTGCTGCCTGGAGATGGGGACATAAAAATGTTGGAACCCCCTCAATGGGCACAAAAGCGTAAGCCTGTCCCTGAAGGCCCCATCTCACGACCACAGCACCCGCCTCCATTGGATCTAGATCCCTAGAAGAATCTCTAGAGGGTCAGTGAGACCCCAAAAGATGGAGGATGGGTAAGTACTTGAAGATGGTGGACAACAGGGTAGGGGCAGACTAGAACAGGTAGGTCAGGGCAATGACTCCTGCATCACTGCCAATTTCAGCTGGGGCCCCAACTGGGCACCCTGCAGTGCACTGGGGCCTCTATCAGTGCTGGCAATGGTGTCATTCAGTGGGCCTTGACCAGGCCTCATTCAGTGCCCTCTACTTCAGTGGCTGTTAGGGATTTTTCATGTATGTTAGCCACCTACACACAGTAATGTTATTTTTTCAGAGGGGTTGGCAAGCAACTGGTTAGTTTCACATAGTGGTTCTGTGAATCTGGAGACCCTGGGCCCCATATACAGTCTGCGTTTGTGCCACTAAGTCATCACAAGGACAATGTTATAGCACATTACCAACGTTGCCTCTGCACACGCAAAGTTGCTATAAACTAAGGGGTTGCAAGATGTTCCCTGTGCTAGTGCACCAGCACAGGGAAAGGGGCAGGGGCTGCAGAGTTAATGAGGGTTCTGGTATGCACAGAGGACATTAGCGCTCTCAACCCCTGTTCACAAGAGACAGGGACCCCCCCCACACACACACACACATGTCACGGGGGATGGCAAAATTATTACTGGCTGAATATGTTGTTTTGTCTTTACTCGTTTTACTGTTATCCTTTTTAAAAACAGTTCAATAAAGTTTGCTGTTTTAAAAAAAAAGAGACAGGAACCCTCGGATCTGAAGAACTGCTGAAAGAAGTTCTTCCATGGGTTGCTGTTTTGTGAGCTTGAATGTCAGGGGGTAGAGTACATAGAAACGGGTTAGAGGGGAGATCCACTGGACACCAGGTATTTTGGTCACCATCAGCAGAGTTTCAGAGCTAATTATGCTGTATGCTGGTGCAGGGCACATTCTTCCCCTGCAGACAGCAGCATTTGTTTATGAATGGTAGTTTTAGTAGGTGGTGGTACATGGGGCATGGTGCATCCTTGAATACTGCCACCCACTGCTGCAACTGTGTATAGGGCCATCCAATCCCCAAATCAGCTCTTACTATGTGATCTCAGGTTGTAATCCCTAAACCAACACTCACTGTGTGACCCCAGAGAAAGAGTAAAGTACAAGAAGGTTGAATATTTCTAAACCATTGTGTATGTCTTTCACTTGTACTTTCCTTCCAAACATCTTCTCATTTATTTTATGCCTTTATTTTCCTCATATTATAATGGAACAATCCATTTCTTCTGCTTTTATTGTAAAGAATACTTTTCCCGGGGTGAGAGATTGTGAGGCTCAAAGGAGAGAAGGGGTGTGTAAGGAGGGATCTGGACAAGGCAGAAATACTGAACAAATACTTCTGCTTAGTATTCACTAAGAAGGGGGAAGGACAAGGACCACAGTTGGGTTGCAGAGAATGGGTGGGGAGAAGTGAGAACACCAGTCCATTCACAGCAGAGAGAGTTCTGAAAGAACTCACAAAGCTGAAGGTGGATAAGGTCATGGGGTCAGACTGCATCCACCTGAGGATATTAAGGGAGCTGCGAAGGGAACTAGGAGCATCTCTGGCGGCCCTGTTCACAGAGTCACTCAACACGGGTGTCGTTCCAGAGGACTGGAGGAGGGCACATGTAGTCCCATTGCACAAAAGTGGCAGTAGGGAGGAGGTGGGGAGCTACAGGCCAGTCAGCCTAACCTCAGTGGTGGGAAAGATCATGGAGACACTGCTGAAAGAAAGGATAGTGGCACATATGGAATCCAGAGGTGCTCAGGATCTGAGGCAACACAGATTCACAGCAGGAAGGTTATGTCAAACGAATGTAATAGATTTTTTTGATTGGGTGACTAAGGAAATAAATCAGGGAGGGGCAGTAGATGTCGCCTACCTAGATTTCAGCAAAGCCTTCAACACCATCCCACATAGAAGGCTGATTAACAAGATGGGTAGTCTGGGCATGGGAGACAAGGTGGTGAACTGGGTTAGGAACTGGTTAACAGACAGGAGACAGAGGGTGGTGGTAAATGGGGTACAATCTGGGGAGAGGGGGGTGACAAGTGGGGTACCACAGGGATCAGTACTAGGACCAGTCCTGTTCAATGTCTTCATTAGTGACATTGCAGAGGGGCTGGAAGGAAAAGTTTGCCTGTTTACAGATGACACCAAGATCTGCAACAGGGTGAATACTCCAGAAGGGGAGCAGAAAATGAAGAGGGACCCGGAGAAGCTTGAAAGATGGTCGGAGATGTGGCAACTGAGGTTCAATGGAAAGAAGTGCAAATAATGCACTTGGGTAGAGGGAACCCTGGGGAGAGCTACAGGTTAGGGGGAGGAGCCAACTGTCACCAAAGAGGAAAGGGACCTAGGGGTTATCTCTGATTACCTTAAGGTATCAAAGCAGTGCACAAAGGCAGCAGGGAGGGCCGGTGGCATGCTGGGGTGCATAGGCAGGGATATCACTAGCAGGAGGCGGTGATGCCATTGTATAAAACATTGGTAAGGCCTCACCTGGAGTACTGCATGCAGTTCAGGAGGCCACACCTGTGCAAGGACACAGATAAAGTGGAGACCATCCAGAGAAGGGCAACAAAAATGGCACAGGGCTTGCACCACAAAACATATGAGGAGAGAATAAGGGACCTCAATATGTACTCACTGGAAGAGAGGAGACAGCAGGGGGACATGATTGAAACTTTCAGGTACCTCAAGGGCAGAAATAAGGTGCAGGTGGGGGACCTTTTCCAACGTAGAAAACATACTAGAACAAGGGGGCACACTATGAAATTGGAAGGGGTAGATTAAGAGGTAATGTGAGGAACTTTTCTACACAGAAAGGGTGTTGACACGTGGAATAGCCTGCCACAGAAGGTAGTAGGGTGAAGCACAGTGGAGGGTTTTAAGCATACCTCTCAACTGTCCCTGGTTTTCAGGGACGTCCCTGATTTTGACTCAGAATTTCCTCTGTCCCTCGTAAAATTTGTGTTTTGTGACAGAACAGTGGGGATTGAAAGTATAAAATAATGCCAAACATTAAAGTTACAGACTTGTTCTTCTTCAGAAAATGCATCTTACTCTAATCCACTTATTCTATCAGTTTTCTAAGTGAATAATACCAGTTTTTAAGATGTGTCCCTGATTTTGGGTCTTTGTCCCTGATTTTTTTAAGCTTTGTCTCTGATTTATGAGTAAAGAGGTTGAGAGGTATGGTTTTAAGCATGCCTGGGACAGGCACAAGGGAAGCTTGACAGGGGAGGTAGTGATGAAAAGCTATTGATCACATAGGGTCAGTGGCCACATACAATGTATAGGGCCTATGGGCAGACTGGATGGGCCTAGCGGTCCTTATCTGCTGACAATTTCTATGTTGTTGCCATATTGATCCTAGTACAAAAAGATGAACAAAATGGATGATTTTATATTTTTTATTGGACCAATGAGAGATTCATAAAATGTTTACGTTTCAAACTTATACAGAGTTCTTCATCAGAAAAAAAAACTTTCTCTGAACTCTGTATAAGTTCAAAAGCCTAAAACATTCTGTGAATCTCTTGTTGATCCAATAAAAGGTATCAAATCACCCCTTTTGTTCATCTTTCTGCTTTGATTAAAACTGCAAAGCAACATGCTGGCTGTAACAATCTCTTGTATATAATGTGTGCACAGCTCTCTCATCAAAGAAACTAGCGGCCCAATTCTGAGTAACAGTCAGAGATGGAACAAATGGTAGCTTTGTACCCATTCTGGTTTGTTGCCCCCCAGAATGGCCATATACAAATATAATTATATGCTGCAGGGGAAGGAGTGCCCTGATGAGTGTGGCACAATTCAGATAGGTAACTGAGATGTGAGCCTGTGCTATCAGGAGTAAAACCTACTAACATCTCAAAGGTGCTTGCAGATACAGTGCCATAGCACTGTGCAAAGTCTTCACCCCAATCCTGTCATAAGCACCCCAGATGTCCACTGATACCCTCTTTCAAGATCTTCCTGTTGTCCAGTGCTACTCCACCTCCTGACCCAGCAGCAACCTGTCCCCCACCACCAACCCTGCTTATAACAGTCTCCACAAACCATGATGTACAAGTCCTTGATGTACTATGGTGCATCTCCTGACTGTTCCCTCTCACAATAGAACCTGTCTGATCTCTCTCCCTGTTACCCAGCACTACTTCCTACCCAATCATTTACAGTCCCTTAACCCATCTGATATTTGTTTATAATAAGTGGGAGCGCTTTCTCCAATGGGAAACCGGTTATAATTTCACCGGTATAACCAGCCTGGTTATAAAGGCAAGCACGCACTGGTTTCTATGCTCCATGCATGCACCAATCACCGTCTGTCTCCCTAGCCACTACAACTTACTGCCAGATGGCAGACACTTCACCCTTCAGCAGCGCCAGCAGCAAACTTCAAATTGGATATGGTTTGGGCATACAACAATTCTTCAGCAGCACTGCACTCGATAAAAAAACAAAAGAAGGACCCCAAAGAAGGTACGAGGGAAGGGAGGATGGGGAAACAGGAGCCAAGAGTCATGATCAAAGAGCTGCAAGGAAGCTGACAGCTTCTAGACATGTGCAGGGCAACTGCTGAAATGGGAGGGAGTGGAGCAGAAAACAGGTGACAGCAACTGGAGGAGGGTGGAAACACACACAGCCAGGGGCTAAATGTCTCTGTTTAAAAAAAAAAAAATGAAAGTTTCAACTGCTTCCCACCTCAGACTGCACTTCATCGCGATTGGACTGCAGCTCACAACAGCTGTAACTTTATTTTATATAATGCTGTGGCAAAAAAATGGTCCCCAGCAATTATATAAAATAAAGGATGGTTAGGTGGTCAAAACTCAGATTTTATACACCTCCTCAGTGTGGGATGCCTTAATAAACCCCTCAAGCTTCACTCTCGGGGTTTATGTGGCATCCCACACCTGGGGGTTAAAATCCCTGTTATAACCACCTACCCATCCATTATTCTGTATTTCTGATGTGCAGTGGTCTTCCTTCCACAACTGATGCTACAGGTACTGTACACTTATTCACCATTTTAGGTCCCCCCCCCTTTACTGATACATATTGTTCACCTGATCTGAGAACCCATTGTTCTCCCAACCAGGTCTTGCCATTCCTGATACACTCTTCCCTTAATAACCCAATCTGCCCCAGTTCTCTAATACAATAACTCCCTCATAATGCAATTCCCACCAGATCACCCAATAAAGGCCCCCTCCCTCTCACTCCCATCTTGGTTGTGTATTCCCCAGCATCTTTGATCCTCCCTCCTTCCTCTCCATGCCGTACCCAGCATTCCACTCCCCACAGCTCACTATTACCTGGAACTTGGTTAGTAATGGGGCCGCAATGCTATGATCATTTTTTTTTTTTTGCCAGACATCAGTATTGCCCCCACAAACATTTCAGGGAGCTTGGAAACAATTTGCAGATGTTTGGAAAATGTCTGCAACTCTTCTTAGTCTGAGAGAGGATATGATATCAGTATTTTACATACTCAAGGTATCAACTGAATTGAACAGCAATAGATATCTGATTTAGTATCCTGCAGCAAGACCTTGGAACATGCCCTGAAGCTCATGGGTGGTTAATTCAAGGGTAACGTTAGAGGCACTTTTCTGCCAGAGGGTGTTGAACTAATGGAACACTCTAACAGTGGAGAGGTGAACAGGAAGACATTACAGGCCTAAGCCTGGAAACATTTCTGCTTCTTAAGGGAATCACTAGGTACCCTAGGAAGTAGAGTGAGTAGGGAATCCCTGTAAACTAGTACAAGTTTGCATAGCTTATTATTTTTGTGTTTATGAAGAGGAATGGGGATGGTGGACATGATGGAGCCACTATGTAAGGTTTGGCGGGGTCACAGAATTTGTGACCAGTGTGCATCTATGTTAGTGGCTGAGAATCTGGCAAGACTCACTGGAGATGTCTTCTATTTATTTTATATTTTTTTGTTTAGTAGAAAAGTCAGATTTACAACCTTTGGGTCATGGACTCATTTACAAAAGCACCTCGTTGTGTGGGGGCCGGGGGGGTAGACAGAGTTACATAGTGTGGTTACAACAGTGAGAACAGTACAGGTGCAGAACATTAAACATAGAGTACACATAGGTTACATAATAATGTTACTTATAATAGGTTACAGTCAAATACAAGGTACCCAATGGTTACATTGGGGGTACAGCCCAGGACATACCTAGAGAATACCTGGAGAGGGTGGAGATAGGGATGGGGAGTGGGGTGGGAGGGAGAGGGAGAGGATAGGTTATCCGGAGAATGGTGTCACATCAGGGAGGCCTGACAGGAGAATCCCACAGTGGGATTAATTAGGTGCATCTACAGCAACGAGCGTCGAAGAGATGGTTCTGGTGGGCGATTTTGAAGGGACCAATTTTGGTAATGTCTGTGATGCAGGGTGGGAAGGAGTTGAACCAAGCAGGGGCTCAGTAATGGAAGGACCTCTGGGCTAGCGAGGTCTTAGTTCTGGACACCAGAAAGGTGGCCTTGACAGAGCTATGGGTGGCAACAGACAAGGATGCATGCTGTAGGGAAGCAGAGACCCCGGGGGGGGAGCCCTAGAAGAGATTTTTTGGCGAGTAGGCAGGTCTGGTAGTGCAGATGCTCCTCAAAGGTGAGCAGGTTGGCAGTGGAGTAGAGCAGGCAAGTGTGAGTGTGGCTACGGGTTCCAGTCAGGAGCCTGCAGGCCTTATTGATTGAGAGCTGGATTTTAGTCAAGGCAGTATTGTCCGCCGCAGCATAAATGGGCAAGCCATAGTCCACTAGCGATAGGATGGAAGAGGTGATGGCCAGCCAGAGGGCAACTTAGGGGAGGCAATCTCTATGACGGTATAGTAGGCCTATCTGAGAATTTATGGCGGAGGATAGGGCATTGATGTGGGTGTGGAAGGCGAGAGCCGAGTTGAAAGTGATGCCTATATATTTGTAAGAGGTCACTTGCTCCAGCGGGTGCAGAATGCTGGGGAGAATGAAGAGGGGGCATTCTTGGCCTTGTTTTGGTGATGGGAGAAGACCATTGACTTAATCTTCTTTAGGTTAATGACAAGTCAGTGGTCAAGGAACCACTTTTCAGCTTGGTTGTAGGTGTGCTGGAGGGATACCTGGAGAGTAGAGGGATCGGGGTGGGATGCAAAGAGAACCGCATCATCAGCATAGAGGAGCATTTTTCCTGTGCAGGAGCTGGGGAGAGTGTTGAGGCAGAGGCTGAAAAGTACAGGGCCCATAATGGAGCCCTAGAGGTACCCAGAAGAGCAGGCCGGGTATTGGACAGGAGCTACCATGCAGTATTATTAAAAATAGCCCATTCTGACTTAGCAGTGTTTGTTAATACAGATGGGTTGATTGGACTTCCTTGACTCAGCATAGAAAGTGGCCCTACTTTGTTTTATTTTTACCTACTGTATGTGTTGCTGGGAAAATCACTGGAATTAAGTCAGAGCTTTACATTTCTCAAACCATTTCTACTGCTTTAAATCTCAATCTTAACTCTCAATGACAGCTAGATGTGAATTTGAGAAAATGGCCTTGGAATATACTGCACCTTGGTCTTAAGCATCTGAGTGGATTAAGGAATATTAATGGGCCCCTTGAGGGAACTGAAATGTAGCCTCTCTAAATACTGATTGCATTTGTGCATAATGGGGTCTATGCATGAATGTTTTGATTTCCTACACACTGCGGATAGGCAACTGTAAGTCAGAATGCTGTGTAGGGTCCAGTGGTATTCATGGAAGTGGCATGCACCCTTTCCTCACTTGATCCATGGCTGATTGCACAGATACTCATGCGGCCACTCTGGGGGTGTGCCTACACTCGGTGCCATTCACAAAGGCGCAGAGTGCTGGGGGAGAGGGCACACGATATGGCAGCAGGGACTCTGCCATTTCATTTGCTGCCCCTCCCCCCCAAAGAGTACCCCAACTATTGTTCTTCCCCAGCCCTCTGGACAGACAGAGGGCTGGTGGCAGCCTTTCAGGAACTCACCCATAAACTTTTACAGTCGCTGCCCCATGTCTTCCCAGAATCCCCTTCCCATGCAGAGCAGGGGATCTACTCCAGGAAGATTGGATGCCTGCCTGTGTCTTCTGAGCTGCCCCCACACAGCTGTTTGCTGGAAGGGTGGGGCTATGGACAGGTGCTCTGCAGAGGCATGGTATAATGCATACTGTGTACTTGTCCACAGGTACAGACCTATGCAGGCCAGGTCCTGTGCATAAACTGCCCCTGAACAGTGCATAGCTTCTGATATGCTGAATGTATATATTCTGCTTATGTTGACAGCAATATAATTAGCAACCTCTTGACTTCCATCTCAAAGAAATTTTCTTGGCTAAAAAAAAAAAAAAGGATAAATAACTGAATAAAATTTTGTATGTGCAATTTGCCATCCTAAGTGGACAATTTAACAGATGAAAATGACTGCATAAACAACAGCTAAATGCAAGTGAACATAGCCATACGCTGTTGCACAGTTTACATTTGGGGGCCTCTAAAATCATGAACTTTGAGCCCTGTGCTTCACTTCATTAGTCTGTAAGTTGCATGGTTATGCCAGCAATGTGGGTGCCTGAAATTTGTATTGAAATGCTCAGTTTTAAAACCCTCTTTTATGGCAAAACACCTTGCATGTCCAGAATTTTGAGAACATCACCTCAGTTTATAACTCCTGTAACTTTCAGGCATATCCCAAGAAATCCTGGGCAAACAGTATTCTGCAAACAAACAAACACAAAAGATTTAATATTTGTTGCTGCAATGAACTTGCATGTGCAAATACACTCTCTAAGCCTTAAGAAACTCACGTGACAGTAGTTGAGCTGTTTTTAAGAATTCATCAGTTTATTGAACAAAAAGCAAGTCACAGATGAATGAGGAAGGGGTACTGTTCCTCTTCACTAAATAAGCCCGACGTATTTCACTGGACCCATCATCTTTATCAAGTGTACTCCTAACAACGATGGAGGTTTTCATCAAAATCTATTGAGTTTGTTCTTAGAGGGGACTGCACTTGCTTTCTATTCTGTATTTTGTGCATATCACCGTTTCAGCTGGTGGTGCCTGACATCCCCTAGCAAGTGCATTCCGTTTTCAGGTTTTCCTTGTATGTGCAATGTGTAATATGGCCCCAAATCATCAGGAGTTGTTTTACAAAAGAATAACAACCTGTAGTTTCATAACTTCCAGGAACTGCTTCTTGATACAGTACCTAGAGAAGAAAAGGTAGTTGAACCTTGACAAGTGATGGTCCTGCTTCGGGGTGAGCTTGAGAAAATGAAGGCCCAATGATGCTACCATGGAAACATCAGCACGAGCAATGACAAAAGTGCAGAGTCTCTTGTCTATTTTAAGCATCATTACCACTCAGTTATTATTTCATAGAGTCATATGTTGGAGTATTTTATGTGCAATATTTTTTTTCAGCTGTATCTTTTTAAAAGGTAAACATATATTTTTTTCCAGGAATTAATATTTTGCCTCTTCCACACCATCTGAAAAGGATGGTAAAGTGCTTCTTAAGGATATTTGGGTATTGTGGTATAGCCAACACAAATAAGTTCACTTATTCATGAAAATGCATAAGAATATCTCCTTTTGGTTTTAAAGTGCATGACTTGAGACAAGAAAAGCAATATAAGCACAACACAAAACAGGGCTAAGTTACTTGCAAACATTGTTCAACTATTAGTATTCCTTCTACAGTTACACTATGGACTCATCTTGGATTCAAAATGAGATTCAAAATAAAAGCAAACAAGATGGCAATCTGGAGCAAGACCCCTCACATGCCTAATTGCTCCAAAACTCCAACATCAGCTGCTCATTTTTGTTACTCCTCACTCCAAATTTTAGTTATCAGAGACAAAAATTTGACAAGGTGTTTTAAATTAAAAGTTATGAATAAAAAATTACAAAATGAGATGTGGAGGATGCTTTATAGTATATATATCAGACTGTTGACCCTGGACTCAAAGAAATGAAGCAAATTGTTTCCACCCCCTCCCCAAAAAAAGAAATGAACTTATGGCAAGTGCTTATGTTAACTACAATGGTGCCTTAAACACAACATACTGTATACACACCATTTTTATACAAATTTACTTAACATGATTCTCTTATGTTGGACACTGTTGTGTGTTGCCCACATCTAGGAACTAGTTTACCATTTGTTTCACATGCATGCCCTAGAACTGCATAAAATCCCTAGAATAACTCAAAGAAGATTAGTGTTTCCTTTTCAATTGAAATAACTAAATGCCACAAGTTATTTGTCTTTTGCTATTGTTCTGGCTTTTCATTCTCATCCCAGGACTTGTTTCAAGCTGATTCCACAGTTCAACTGCTCACTCATTCAGGAATGCTCAACTCTGAGTCTTACTTTGCTCCCACTCTGTCACTAACTGAAACTGTGATGCACAATATAGGCAGCACAACAAAGGAAGAAGTCCTCCGTGACTGCAGCACATCATAAACCACTTATCCAGATATTATTGGGTGTTAGGACAAATGTCCACTGTCATCTCCAGTGAGGGCTTACAGGCAGCAAACAAGATTTGTTTATTACTTTTACCAGGAAAGGCACACTGGGTTGTGCTAGGTTGTTTCCAGGTACACCCTGGGAAATGGGTTATATGCATCTTTTTTTTCTTTGTAGACAGCGGAAATGTTGAGCATGACACTAGGGAAAATCTCCATACTTTGATTGCTAGAGGACGCTGCGTTGCTGTGGGATAGTGAACAGAGTGTGTGAGCTTTCAATGGAGCAGGATGTGCGGGTGGCTGAGGAGCGAGTCTACTCTTCAGCCCTCCCTATTCTGGATGCTACAATGGATGTTGATCCAGTTATGGAGGATTCGTACATACTAGCCACAGAAAATATGGAGAGCTTAATTTTAGATTCACTGGATATTCCCGAGTCAGGAACCGGAGCAGAGATACCTAATCAAGAGGCTGTCTCAAACGATAAGGTGGCTGATATATGGCTGCGAATGGAAATGGCTGAACAGCGCTATGCGGAGACCAGGTTACAGTTGCAAGAAGAATTGCGAAAGCAGGAGGAGCTACGCGTAGCTTGGATCCCGGAAATGGTCGTGAGTAAAACAGAAGCTCATGTACGCATAGACAGTTTAAAAGAGACAGAAGAACTGCCAATGTCTGCCATAACTGATACTTCTCCTGGCTTGATTACTGCACAGATACCAGAGGTTGTTACAGTTTTTACTTCGGAAGACAATGATCGGAGTAATGCACAGCCATCTAACACTGACTTGTCTCTGCAGACAGCTGATAAATGCCTACAGCAAAGTAATGTATCCTCTGAAAAAGTAATTAATGATGGGGAATCCAGCCCTTTGCCCCGATTACATTTTCCATAAGGGTTTCCACGGGAGGGGGAAAAAAGTCAAGTAGCAAAGAGGGAGTAGGAAAGGGTTGAAAACTACGCTTACAGTCCTCGCATTTTGTTGCTAAATCTCTAGGTAGTGCTCTACCTACTTCTGACAAGCCTTTAACAGAGTTTTCCCCTTGTTCTGCAGAATGGGTCTCCTCTGCACTAACAGCGGCTGGGTGGGTAAAAAATGTATCAGGGACTGGATGGAGTGCTAATTTCCCTTGAAAGGGTGACTCAGATACTCTTCCTGATCTTCCTTTAATTGCTCCTACTCCTGAAATGAGCAATGGCTCTCTTCTGACTCCAGGCCAGCCTAACCCCTTAGTACAAAATTCAGTCCCTTAGTTGGATACCTCTAATGATTTATTAGTCACTATAAAAAATATGGAGGGTGATGTTTCTGTACCGAACATACTGGACTCTCCTGTGATTGTTTCTGAGGAAGCCTTGACAGATTCTTTGCCTGTTTGTCAGGATACTATCACCTCTGACATACAGCTAGGCCCTGAGACTCCTGTATTGACCCCCAATGTTTGGCATGATAGAGTTAGAGATCAACTCTTTCCCCCTAACGTCAGACTTCTATCAGAGCCTGCCATGAGATGGAACACTGTATGTTTAAAGTATAGGGACAATGCCTCTGACGTCCCTGATAGGCATTTTGTGGAGAGAACCTTGCTAAAGGATAGTATGAAATACTACGCTTACGAGGTATATGCCCTCATACATATATCAGGGGATTCGGTATTTGATATAAGTTTTAAACACCCTGCTGGACTAGAATGCTTCTGGAAGCAATACCAGTTGTTAAAGCTTTCTTCCTTATGGAAACCTTTTTTAGCTATTCCCTTGACCAAACCCCTAACAAAGAAAATAACTGTTTTATCTCAAAATGAAGGAGTAAATGTGGCAGATATCTCCTACTGGTTGCAACAACATTGTACAGTAAAAGGATATCCAGAACCTATCCTAGATGACGAACAATTATGGACTGGAGGATGGAAGTACCAGGTAATACTAAACTTGGAACAAGGTCTGACCAAACACTTGCCCAATTGTTTCTTTCTGATGAGAGATCATGGGTGATTTTTACCAAGGGCAGCCCAGAGCATGCTTCAAATTTGGGATGTTGGGCATCTGAGCAATGCCTGTGATAAACAGAAATGTGGCCTTTGTGGTGAAGTGGGGCACTTCGGGGCTCAGTGTCAACAACCTTTGAGATGTAACTTATGTGATGAGCTGGGACACACTTTTCGGAACTGTTCCTGGGCCTCTCATAATAGCAGAGACCTAGCTATTCGTGCTGAACAAGATGCATATGTGACAACAGCACAAAAGGAGAAGTTACGCATGTTGGAATTGCTAAACTCAAGCCCACGTAGGGATCCCATGCCCCCTAGAGCACCTCAACCTCATAAAGCTGCACCCATAGTGAAAGTATCCCAGGATAAAGAGTTACTGGAGTCTCAGTCTACGGACTTGGAACCTGCAGTTGATATTGAAGAAGCTGAAAATTCTTCAACTATAAAGGATCCACTGCACTAGGTGATCCCCCCGCCCAGGTTGTGTTCGAGCCCTGTGAGCAGGTTGTAAGCTCTATACAGCAAATGGAGGAAGAAATAGAGGATAATCCTATGTCTCCCCCTACTGTTCAGCACGATGACTCTTTTCAGAGAGTCACTAGATCGAAGGCAGGAAAGCTCCCGGTGGACCCCCCAATTGAGGCTAAGGTCTTGGATGGCTTACCAGTACATAATTCTTATGCACTGTTATTTGAGCAAAGTGGAGAGGATGAAAGTCATGACTCAGATTTATCATCCATTGCCTCTTCACAGGCAGATGTTAACACTGAAGGTGGATCCATGGAAAAGCCAAACCCAGAAATCGTAAAAAAAAAAAAAAAAAAATAAAATAATGAATGCGACTAAATACTGTACCTATCATGTTCTGTTGTTATGACTTTTTGTTTCTCTTCCTCTAAATTATCATGACTGATGTAATTTCTCTTCTCACTATTAATGTGAAAAGCATTAACTCTTTGGGGAAAAGGCAGGCCACCTTTCCTAGCCTTAGGGAAGGGAGAAGTCATGTGATTTTGCTGCAAGATACGAGATTACATTCATTAACAGAGGTGAGAGACACACAAAGAGATTGGCGTTGGGGTATCTCGTTTTGATCATTAAGTGAGGAACCTTGTTCAGGATTAGGGTTTTATATTCAGGTGTGAAGATACAAATTTTACAGCTTTTTGATGTTCAGCCTGGGAGAGTCATGGTAATGGATGTTGTATTAGGTAATGAAACGTACAGGATTATTAATATTTGTGCACCTCAATTAAAGGCAGATAGGTTTCTTTTTAGGAGAGTGGAACCTTATTTACACACCTCTAAATTAGTGATATGGGGAGGTGACTTTAATTGCGGCCTATCAAATAGGGACTGGGGGAGGGTTACTACCAAATTATATAGTGACACTAATGCATTACTTAAAATACTACAATTCAATAACTTATGTGATGTTTATGACTTATTACAGCAGGTTCCAACTCATACATTCTAGAAAGGTCATTTATCCACCAGGATTGACTTCTGGTTTGTGTCTAAGCGGGCTACATGTCAGGGAGTAAGGATTGTTCTGTTGGAATCATCAGATCATGTGGCTGTCAAACTGGATTTAGGATTTCGACAGAAGGTTCCTATAGGGAGAGGTTACTGGAAAATGAATGTAGCAGCTTTACAGGAGTCAGTTATGTAGGATTCTCTAAAATAATTTTTTTTGTTGAGAGCCGATGTTTCATTTCTATATGATAGTCCCATTGACTGGTGGGATGATACTAAGAGAGACCTAGAACACCTCTACATAAGTATCACTAGTAAAAGGGCCAAAAGTAAATATATTCAGTATTTGGGGCTTAGGGCAAAATATATGCAATTACTATCCAAGGCAGTTGAGTCTCATAATGATGTTAATTTACAGTTACAAACTATCAAAAACAAATGTACATGCACTTGAAAGTGTCTGAAGACAGAGCTGCCCATCAACAAAATATCAAACTAGAAGTGCGAGAGAACAGGTGAATCCATATGCTTTAGGCATAGGTGGGGTTCAACACCTGGCAATGACAGGGTTAAAAGATAGCTCAAGGACCTTAGTTACAGACAATAGCAGGCTTTTAATGATAATTCAAGAACATATTAAAGCTACTTTTCAGAAGGAAAGGGTGGGTTATCCAGACTTATTTGTTAAATAATTAAACATTCCTCAATTGGGTACAGAAGAGGTGCAAGGTTTGTTAGTTCCTATTTTGATTACAGAAATTAGACGCATTTTAAACTGACATCCCGAACCACACCGGGGATAGATGGCATATCGAATGATATCTATAAATGCTATTGTGATATTCTGGCCCCACCGGTTACAGATTCTGTTTACTGCTATATGGGAAGAGAATAGGCTAGTTCCTAGCATGAAAGAAGGTATTATGTCTTTTCTGTATAAAAAAGGGGATCCGCAAGAAATAAAAAACTGGAGGCCTTTGAGTTTACTAAACTCTGATTATAAAATTCTGACCAAAATTCTGACGAATCGTTTAGCAAAAATTGCAAAACGTGTCATTATTTCTACAGAAACTTGTGCAATCCCTGGTAGAAATGTTGTCCAGAACTTAACTTTTATTACAGAAATAGTAGAACAAAGCTTAAACATGAATGTAGACGGCTACTTGCTGACAATTGATCAAGAAACTGCATTTGATTCTGTACGAGAGGAACATGTCTGGACAGTACTACAGCACTATGGTGTCCCAGAAACTTTTCTGACATTATTACAGACACTGTATACTGAAGTACAAGTTACCCCATTGGTGAATGGGCATCTGGGTGTAACTACATACTTGAAAAATGGTGTTAGACAGGGATGTCCGGCGAGTCCTTTATTGTACATGTTTGGCTTAGATCCCATACTTCGGAATATTGAAAATACTTCTGACATTAAAGCTATAGTAAATAAGAATGGGGTTGTTTTTCAGAAAGTCACAGCTTATGCTGATGACTATGTCTTTACGTTGCTGATTTGGAATCTGGAAAGCGGATTTTACAAAAATGGAATCAGTCTACACTACTACTGGTATTAAGATTAATGTTGGGAAAAGTAAGAAGCTTTAGCATTGGGGCAACACAAATTTTGGAAGGATTCCCCATTCCTATGATGAATGAGGAAATTAAGATATTAGGTCTGTTTTTTGGTTCTCGAGAATCTGAAGGGAAGAACTGGAACGTGGTGTATGACCAGGCAAACCTTAAAGTTAAATCATGGCTTTCTTGGAAAATGTCTCAGAAAAAGAGGGTTTATTTGCCAAGAGAATATATAGCTCCCATTTTTTTGTATATTTCCCATATTTTTCCACCTTTGTTTAGTTTACATACAAAGATTATGGGCCTTTTCTTTCTTTTTTTATGGGGCAGCAGATTGAATCCGGTAAAGAGAGAGTACACACATATAGGGCTTGGAAAGCGGAGGGTTTAAATATGATTCAGCCCTTGTTATTTTTTTTCAGAAATTTATTTTTTAGTTCTATCCGTCCAGTAGTATTAGAATCCAAGGGTATGGGAGTGTTAATCATGCTGTTATGGGGACCTAGTTTTTTGACGGCATGGGGTAGGGGTAAATGGCATCCCTCAGAGAAAGCTCTTCCAGAATATTTACAAACCACTTTAAAATACATAAGAACTTGGAAAATTGAGCTAGGTTGGTTTTTGGGACATGAAAATAAATTTTTTTATAAGTTTATGTTAGAGAAATTGTACAAAGAAGAACCCTCGTTTCAGGTTTCCGCAGCAATTAATGTAGAATTGTTACTTGAAAGTATTGTGGACCCTAGAATCCCTCTCAAGATGCAAGATCTGATATGGTTATGTGGACATCAGAAGCTAAATGTGAAGGGCAACCAAAAACATAAACAAGTTAATGAAAGAGGTTGTGGAGAACTTCTACGTCATGGACAATTGGAAACCATACAACATGTTTTTTGACTGTGTGAATGTTCAAGGTTTCTGGAAACAGCTAGCTTGTTGGTGGGGAGAATACCTTTTTCAATATATGACTTATGATATTTTGGTGTTAGGACAAATACCTGCTTCTTGGACGAAATGGACAAAAAGTACTGTTGATGTTATTTTAGCATGCCTGAAATGGTCTCTACGGCAGGCTAGATGTTTACAATCACTACAAGATAAAGAAGTTACTCAGCAGGAAGTTTTATTTCGAATACAAAGAGATCTTGATAAAATATATGAATATGAATGTCGAACCTTAGGTCAAGAAGTGGGTATTGATTATGGAAAAACGGATGAGTGGGTTGCAGCTCTCCTATTTTGTAGGGCATTTTCTTTTCTCTTCCCCTCATGAGCTTACTGTAAATACAGCGTTTCTATACCGAAGCTAGGAATATGTCTTGGGGAAGGGGTTTTGGTTTGACACTGTTTAGTCTCGGGAGTGATTCTGGTAAATATGAGCAATATGTATGGGAAGCTAAGAGGACGTATGTAGGAGGTGGGTCTTTTAAATGTGTACGATATTTGTATATCATTTTGTATTGTGATTTCTTATGTTCTGCTTTTGAATTTTGAATAAAAATTTCCCCTACTCTTCTTAATACCACAGGTGAAGTTTAAACAATGTCCAGTGGACCAAAGGAGACAGATTCACGCAAACTAGTAAATAGCGAGTTCCTCCTCGAGACTCGGATGTACCAGGACTGTCTTCATTAAGTAATTAGGCGTCAAGGATGGCTCACAAGCAGAGGAGGACAGAGGAGCAGAACACTGAGAGGGATGTCAGCAGGCGTAGAGCCGCAGGTTCATCTCTTCTTTGAATGCTCGTATGTCTCAGGTTTCAGGCTTCTATTGGCCAGGCACTGGAGAAAGCCAGTGTTACGCTCAGTGAATTATAATACCCGACTTTTAGGTATTTTTGAAATGCCTGAGGCAAATTCCATCTTGGGACCCTAATAGTGATCTTTTCTATTATGTACTACATTTGGCAAGTTCAATGTGCCATTACTTTACAGCAAAAAATACCTCACATAAGGTCTTAGGGAAAGCCATTGAGTCATTGCTAAGGGCGTTTATACAAGGAATGTGCATACTTATCCAAGCGTCATTTTCCTCTACATGGAAGCACTGTACCTGACTGAATTAGATTTCACCGGGAAGAACAAGCCTGATTACTTTTCAATATCATATGACAACATTTTTCTGTACTTACACACAATATGACACTTATCAGACCTTGGAGATTGTTTATGATTACACTTTACCAGTAGTGCTTTTTTACTTTGCCTGTTTTTTCTTTTCTGGTGATTTCATATATACACAAGTTCTAATATTTGTTTCAATTTTATATATTTTGTACTTATGCTTTCAACACAGCTTCAGAGCACCTGTGCATCCCCACGTTAACTACCAGGGTCACAACTGAGTGGAACTTCACACAAGCAAAACGGAAAGTTCGGTGTTAGACACCCACAGCAAGACTCAGTCTCCTTCAGTAATTTTTTTATTTAGTAGTCAGTGCTCAAAAGCAGGATTGTTGCATTCATCCTTTGGCAAACATTTCTACCACATGTCAGATTAGACTTCCCAGCATTTCACTTCTTTGATTTGAAGCTTTCTTAAGGGATGTGATCCTATAAATTTAAACACAGTAAACTAAGTCACTTTGGATTTTACAGTAAACTAATGCAATCCCACAGAAGTGGGCAGGAGTTTTATTTGTGCAATTAATAGTTTATACTCATTATACACAGTTCTTTAACAGGTGCAGCTCCAGTGAGCACAGCTCAGTTGAAAGAAACACTACTGGCTGTTAATGATGAGTGTTTAACTCTGATATTTAAAAATATTACGTGCTTCTTAAACAAAGAACTACGTATAATAAGTACAAACTGTATTAACTGCACAAATTCAAATCCTTCCACTTCTGTGCAGTTCACAGTATGAGTTGCTATACTTTCCAAACTGACTCAGTTTACTGTGTTTAAATTTATAGAGCCACATCCCCTCAGAAAGCTGCAAATCAATGAAGTGAAACATTGGGAAGTCTAATTTGACATGTAGTGGAAATGTTTGTCACAAGATGAATGCATCAAGTCTGCTTTTGAGCATGGAATCTACTAAATAAAAAAAATAGTGAAGTATACTCAATCTTGCTAACACCGAGCTTTGCTTGTACTTTTCCAATAAAAATTCCCCTACTTTTCCGAAGTCCCACTTTCTTATACAGTATGTATGTACCCAGCTCCTGCGTCTGATGAATTTAAGTTGTGTAGTCCCTTTTCTCAGTTGCTTGTGTGGGAGCAGGTTGAAGCCAGTCAAAATAAATAGAACACATTTAGAACCACAGAAAGGGGGATTAGATATGATTAACCCAGTAGTCATTTTGCAACGTATGTTTCATTTCCAGTATTTAGCCATTTTTTTCCAAGTCTAACAAGATCTGGGTCTGGTGAGTGTATCAGTGGTTTAAGTCTAAAGTACTATTGAGAGAACAGAACAGAACATGGTTGAAAGAGCACTAGTCTAGGTGGAGTCTTTCTCATAGTAAGTGTAGCATACCTTTGCACTGATTAAGAAATGGGGGGATCACTACTGATCTTATAACAGGCATTTGTCAATGCTGAATGCTGTCTTGCTGGCACTGGCATTGGTGCTGCAGGACTTAGAAAGATGCATAATAGGAATGGCAGTGAATTACTGAAGTGACGCCAACCCCACCCCCACCCTGCAGAGACTGACAGGCATTGGGGTGTGCCTTTGGGTCACTGGCCAGAACACTCACACCATTTCACCCTACCCTACCCTGCAGACACCGGCAAGTGTCATGATGTACCTTGGGGTCATCAGGCCTTATGCTCACCCCATTCCCTAAGGAAATACACTGAGATGGGTGCAGTATAGGAGAATGGGGTGAACTTTGGGGCCGAAGAGTCCAAGACACACCTCAATGCCTGTCACTGGCTGCAGGGTGGGGGTGGAATGGCATGAGCATTACAGTCGACAATCCCAAGTCACACCCCTGATGCCTGTCAGTCTATACAGGTTGAGGCATTACAATTGGAAATCCTAACACCCCGGGTGTTTTCACTCCAATTTTTCAACATGGGTTTTTGTGACCCTACCTCATGAACAGTGGCACTATCAGTTCGTTAGCTGAAAGGTGATTTTGCACAGCGACTGTGCCATTTGGTGCCACAGGTGTGAAAACACATTTCGGGCAGGATGTGAAAAATGACAGCTGTACTGTTTAAGAGGAGGTGTAGAAAAATGACAATGTTGAAAATCTGGAGTGAAAATATGAAAAATTGGTGAAGTCATGACCATGCATAGAAACTGCACATGCCGCCCGTAATGCAAATATTTGGGGATTTTTAATTAAATTTTCAACATAGGCATTTGGGACCTCCGCTCATGAACAGTGGCACTGTGATCTTGTTTATCTGTCCGAAAGTTGATTTCCCACAGCGTATGATAGCTGCAGATATGCGAAAACACATTTGGGCAGGATGTGAAAAATGACAGCTGTACTGTTCATGAGGAGGTGTGAAAAAATGGCAATGTTGAAAATCTGAAGTGAAAATATTAAAACTGTCAGTTACGAAGGCAGGGTGGAAACCGCGCTAATGCACGCCAGAACAACACAGCCATTTTCTGGAATTATTTCACCAAATTTGCAACATAGGCTTTTGGGACCCCACCTCATGAACAGTGGCACTGTCATTTCATTAACTGATCCTGAAAGGTGATTTCGTGCAGTGACCATGCAATCGCCTTCCGGGACTGAACTGAATATACTTTATTCATTTTGTACAAAAAAAACAAACAACATGAAATACAGAACTTGCAGCAATAAAGAAACATATAGTTCAAACTTATGATACAATGCAATGATTGCAGGAGATAAAGTTTCACTAAACATACAAACTAACAAACAAACACTCCTACCCCAAATCCCCCACCTCCCCAATCCCACTAATCCGACCCCTCCACCCCCACCCACCCTTAGCCATGTACACCAGAGAGTGACGTACCATTCACAGCTATCAGATGATCACACTCCACCACTGCAAGTCAGTGATGAGGCAGCAGGACCACCTACAGGGGTTGTACTTCAGTACACCCAGAGACATCATCATGTGGCAATGCCCTTTTGGGACTGAATAACGAAATGACAGTGCATGTGTTCATGAAGTGGGGTCCCACGGACCCCATGTTGAAAATTTGGAGGCAAAATAAAAAAAAAATGGCTGAGATATCCACCTACGTTGAACCCCCCCATTGATGCCACTATACAGCTTACCGTGATTTTCTTCAGTTTGCGGTTGGCTTTTGAAGAGTTCAGACGTGTCCCACTCCACCAAAGATTGCCATGCTGGACCTCCGGAGGTAGTGTATGGGAGGTGGGGTGCACAGAGGGTGGTGCGAGCTGGGAGGAGGGCATCCTGATGACGAGGGACCGTTTCTTTTACAGGGACAAAAAAAAATGGACTTCAGGGAATGTGTTCTTTATTTACAGGTTTTACAAAAAATACATTTGGGCACACTGGGGTGGGCTCCCAGTGTCTCCACATGAGTTTGGGGGACTGAAGCTGATGGGACTGGGCACTCCTGTCAGCAATGACATGTGAGAGGGGCATGATGCTAGACGGAGATTGGGCACCCGTGGCAAAGAGTAATGCATGTGGGGGACATGATGCCGATGGGAACTGGGCAACCCGTCAGCAAAAAATTAAACTGAGGGGGACGTATGCCGGCGGGACTGGGAACCCCGTCGGCAAACAAATTAGGCATGGGGGATGCAGTATGCCGACAGGGATTGGGCACCCGTCAGCAAACAAACTTGAACTAGGGGGGCACATGCCGACATGGGGATTGGGCACCCTTGAAGTTGGCTTTCTGGGAATTGTGTGTCAGACAGCAGGAGCGGCCATATTTATTGAAATGTTTCACCAGGAAAGGCATGTATGGGACGCGTGTCATCTCTGCCGCTGCATGACAAGCTTGTCTCTCTTTGCAGTGGCACATTTCTTTCAAGTTGTGGCCACTTTACATAAGTTTTGTGTCAGCACTAGCATGCTGGCTAATTGGGGAATGAGGGACACACCTACTAAAGCATGCCCTGCATTCGCCAACACTGACACACCTCTCACTGTGCTACTACTACTACTGCAAGATGCTACTTGCGCATGTGCAAGGCAACATAAAAGGGAATTAGGAAGGTGGTACACGACCATGTATTGACCAAGGTATTCAGTGGAGTCACAATTTTTAAAGAATGCCCTCAAAATCTTCTGGTAACTACACTGAGCAGTTTAAAACATGGGAGTATCCCTGATAAAATGTCGGATGCATTATGTCTAATAGGCTTCAATAAACTTGGAGTAAAGGAGAACTTCAAACATCATGGCATGGAAAATAGATAATGCCCCAAAGAAGCCTGGTAAAGTTGCCCTGAAACCTTGAGATATCTATTTTTGGGATGCCCTTGTACACATGAAATTTGGAAATATCTAGCCCTGAATAGGGGCATACCTCATGTTCAGCAATTAAAATATGAGGAATTAATCCAGGAGGTCTCTGCTCAAGTTTTTAGGGGCTTTCATAAATGTGTTACTGGCCTGCTATAAATGTTATTTATGGAATTATAGAAAAGCATGGATACTACAACTCAGAAAAAGGAAACAGCTTTTTAACATCTTTTGATGCTAGTAGTTGGGGCAGTGAGGGAGATAAACTGAAGGAAAAGGGTTGATTGTTGCACTTCTTTTTACGTTGAGTTGTGAGGTAATATGCTCTACACACCAGATTACTCCTATGTCTCAACCTCACTGTGCCACCTGTTTGTAGTCTGAAAGTAGGAGTTATGTGATGCACCTATTTTATCTTGGAGGAATTTAGAAAGTCATGAATGTTTGCTTATGAACTATAGTGTAGTATTTGTTCTATTTTAGTAAACAAAATCTCCTACTCTTACAATGGGGCCATGGGCTCTTGAACATCCACTTGAATAGTGACTAGAGGTGGGAAGAAAGGACCTTATTTTAACATCTCATCCCAAGGCTAGCACCTTAACAGTGCAGCACCCCTCTCGTACTGCATATTGTGTTAGGTATATGTCTTACCCCAAGTACTTGTAGCAGAACTCTCAATCATGTCCAAAGGCTTCAACTATGCTACGCTTTTGCTGCATGAGTTTCAAAAATGGCAAATAATGGTTGCACTGATAGACTTGTTATGTGCATTAGTGAAGCCTGAAACAGTAACACTGCTGCATGTGTTAGCAAAGAAAGGCATTCATTGGTTAAATGTGTTACTACTCCAGAAACTATACCAGCCAGTTCACTGCTATGATTGATTGCCTTCTGATAGTGTTATTAGTTACCCTGTTTCCATTCTAATCATACCTGCTTCAAAACACTGATCACTTAATTAAACTTAGTTTTACACTTGAATCCAGATACCTGTTAGTTCTCGGAGAAGAACAACCCACAGCCCAACATCAGAAACCCATTTAACATATTATCAGAGACTAGACTATCAAGGGTTACAAAAAGGTAAATCAAGAATAATATGACTTGGGAACATCCAGTAGCACTGCGGTGTATACCACACCGCTACACTGAAGCTAGGTGGTCATCTGAGAGCACTGAAATCCCACACTAGGGCCAGTGGGGAGCTGGGGCACATGGAAGGGCACAAGTCACATGGCATTCATTCACCCCCGCTGATCAACAAATTAGCAGCATTCTCATTGGTTGTGAAAGCAGCTGCTTCACCACCCTCTCACCAAAATCAGGAAATATAGAAATGATTTACAGATGGATGTTTTACACTGTAAATCAGATGGTTAATCCCAGAATGAAGGGAAATAAAAAAAACTGATGACATACCTCCCCCAAAGTGAATTCATGTTGAGTGCTTACTTAATTGCAACATAATCCCTACAATGTCTTCATATTACTTAACATGTTTCTCCTAAGTTGGACAATATGTCAAATACTACCTAAATCTTTATCGGGGACATTGCAGAAGGGATCAAGAGTAAGATCAGCCTGTTCACTGATGATACAAAGATATGTGCAACTGTGGACAGTGAGGAAGGGAGATAGGAACTCGGGGGGGATCTAGCAAAACTCGAGCACTGGTCAGATGTTGGCAGTTTGTGTTTAATACTAATAAGTGCAAGGTCATGCACCTCGGAGCCAGAAACCCCAGGACCAGCTATTAGGTGGGGGGGGGGGAGTGCAGGTATCAATTTCAGAGGAAGAAAAGGACCTAGGGGTACTAGTCACAGGGGACATGAGGGTATCAGCACAGTGCCAGAGGGTGGCAGCAAGGATCAATCAAATGCTGGGTGCATTGCCAGGAGTATCACCTCAAGAAGAGAGGAGGTTAGCCTGCCTTTGTACAGATCACTGATAAGGCCGCATGTGTAGTACTGTGTACAGTACTGGTGCCCTTACCTAAAATAGGGTGTAAGATTACTGGAGGGGGTGCAGTATAGGGTGACAAGATGATCCTAGGTCTAGGGGATAAACCCAATGAGGAGAGATTGAGGGAGCCCAACATGTATTCACTGGAGGACAGAAGGGACAGAGGGGGCATGATACAGACCTTTAAATACTTAAAAAAGGCATAAACAGGGTCAAAGCGGGATAATCGTTCCGATTAAAGGGAGGAAGGGTCATGAAGGAGCACAGTCTGAAATTGGAAGGAGGTAGATTCAAGAGGGAGATGAGGAGGTACTACTTCATGAAGAAGGTGGTGGCTGGGTGGAACGCACTGCCAGAGGAGTTGATCACACTGAAGACAGTGGACAGTTTAAAGGGGATGGGATAGAGTCAAGGGAGGGTAAGCACTGATAAGAGCAAAGGGGATAGCCCAGGGGGGAGGGGATGATGGAATGGGGGCAGCTGCAGAAGTAAACTGCTGAGCTGCACACTGGCAGATTTGATAGACCTATGGCCTTTTTTCTCCTGGAGCTTTTGTATGTTTGTAAATCAAAACGCATTAGCATATGAATTTCCTCAAAGTGCAAATACTGTGACTGAATTAGAATGGAAATTAGAAGCCAAACAGTGAGCAAATACACCTGTTTGCAACTTTTAGGCACTAATTCTGTCTAACTGGCATACTCCAAGAGTGAGCAGTTAAACTGTGGATCTGTTTTCCACAAATCCCCCAGGACACCATAGAAGACCAAGAAGAACAGCACAGGAGGTTGTGGGAAAGCACCCATGTTATTTTATTTTTCAATTAGAAGAGACCTCTAAGGCCATTCTGATGGCACAACATTGGTGCCACTTGTCATGCTGATGCCCCTGGTATACTTCCCATACCAGGATTGTAATGGCAGGAGGTGCACTCTTGGGAAGGAGGGATTCTATCCTTGAAAGGGATTGCTTCCTGGTGCCCAACTGTAAGAAGGCTGGAGGACATAAGTGTTGGCAGGATGCTCTCTGGCAGGAGTGATGCTTAGGTGCCTCTACATCTGGAATGGCACTTTAGGTTCAACTGCTTAGCATCACAGACAGCAGGGCATAAAAACAGGGCAAGGGGCCCCCCATTTCCTTATTATGCTACCAAGTCCTATCCACATCTATGCAGAGTATGTCTGATATTAGAGTCTGGCTCCTGATTGAGCAGAAGAAAGTAAATTTCAGCCAGGCCCTGCTTGATAATGAGTGCAAAATGATAATCAGAGGTGACTCACTGGATGGCGAATTGGACCACTGAACAATGGAAAGAGGACTAAGTGCAGGGTGTGCAAATCCTATTGCTCCCCTGTCCAGGGCAAGTAAATTCTTGGAAGGCAAGTAAAAAGTGAGCTAATTTCATCTTAATTAATAGGGCAAGTGAAAATTCAGCTACAGTCATGGCTGGCAAGTCCTAAAGTTTTGATCTGAACATCCCTAAGTGAGGGTCAGGTGAGAACGTTAAAGAAAAAGAAAAGGAAACAATAAAACTTGTCGTGTGAGTTATTTTAAAAGCTGACTTTTATGGTGCTGTAGTGCATGCATGTAACATATAAGTGGTAGCTAGGTCCTGTTTATCCATGATACTGTTCAAGCTTCATTCCCACTGGTAGTCATGCCCACCAGATTAAGGCCAGGTGCAGACACCACTAAGCTTGTGCAAAGTCCTCTTAATATGATTGACTGGAACCTTGACTCCTCCACTTTCTCGAGACCCCCATCCCTCCAAGATCTAGATCTGTCATGAACTGCAGGAAAAAGGGGAGCCACCAGTCAAACACTACCATGGCTGTAGCCAGTGGTGGTTGGCTGGGCCCTATGAATGTGCAAAAAATATCAGCAGCAGAATTAGAGATGCTGAGATACTTCATTAGCTAATCCAGATTGCTCAATTATCCATCCAGGTGGATACACGGGAATAATTTATACTTTGCCTGGATAATCCAAATAATTTATTAGGGTAATGACCTGAATACCTCAAATATCTGCATCACAAAGACATCACCCATTGTCTGAGCATCTCTAAATAAAACTACATGTAACTAAATGTTGTGACTACCTGAACTCTTTCCATGTACAGCAGTCACAATATTGCAGACTAAAAGCAGTGCATGTGTTACAGAACGCTAACCCTCAACTCATGGGACAGGATAGAAGACCCAAATGCTGCAATCCTGCATACTTGGAGGTCTAGGACCTAGGACTTAATGAGTCATGATTGCATGAGTGGAAAGACCAGGTAACACCCTACCCATCTCTGCCTATTGTGTGGAGACTGTAGGCCCTTATGCAATGGACATGAGACCAATATGTATGTCCACCAGGAACTGAAAGAAGTACTGGTGAACTGGGATGCTAAATACACAGACATGATACAGAATGCAAAACTAAGCCCTTGCTTGAGATGGGATGATATGCATCAAAGCAGCATGCTGAACTTCTGCCACCTGACGTGCTTGTTCATGACCTGGATTTGGTGTCATACTCCATTTTTAACCACCAGGAGTACCTGAGGATAAGCCCTCATCACCATCATGAGGAGTCCACTTTATGGCTTGCACTCTCAGGAGGGTGGAGACCTCCTTCAGAAGAAGAGCCAGCTCCCTTTAGTGCAACTGGTTTTGGTAAGACAACTGTGGTACAAGCTGGAATGAGAGGCCACCTCTGATGACCTCCCATACCCACTGGTTGGATGTGAATGAGGATCATTAGGCGAGAAAATCAGAAAAATAGACTCTGACTGGAAAGGTCTAAGAAGGACTGGGGGGAGGAGTGTGGATGGTAGTTCTTCCCCAAGTCACTTCAGGGCCCTGGCCAGCACCCTACCTGCCACAACCTCAGCCATTTCTTGGCAGCTAGTAGTTATATGGCTCCTGTGCTTTCAACACCTGACGTAGCTGCCAAAGAAGGTGTGCTGTTCCTACTGCCGGGATTGTCACTAGGCAGATTCATAGGCCACTGAATCATTTAAAGGATTGTTTTAGAATCTTGGATCCATTTAAGGAGCTCCTCAACCTAAGGCCAAAAATGAGCTAAAGCATCGAAAGGATGATCTTCCATCCGCTGCTGGATCTTCAATGAAAAAGAGGAACGCAGTCATGCATGCCTTCTCAGGTACATGCTAGCAGCAACAAATCTAGAGGCTGTATACACCTGGTGTAAGGTCACCTGCAAGCGGTGCTTTACCATGGCCAACCCACAGTCAATTAGGAGACAATTTCACTTTTGGTTCACTAGAGAACGATCTATAGTAGCTTGTCTGGCAAACTCTGTGCACAAAGTGCAGGTATTGCTGCCCCACTCATCCATACATCAACTACTTGTTCAAAGGATGCTAAGAAGGAACTCCCTGGGTCCTAGCCCTCTAGAAGACTGCATCATCATAGAGACTTTCTGAGGAAGGGTGTTCGATAAGGGCTTAAACCTCTCAGGAGGGGCAGTGCAGCACATGACATACCTCCTGAGTGAAGGATGGATTAGCAACCAAAACCTCCAACACCTAACTTAATTGATGTCACTCAGCAACAAGGCAGCACACAGAAAAATAGGATTCAACATTTTGTGCCAGTCTATTTTTATCCAAGACTGATGTTCAATAAATTCACTGTTTCATATTTGGAGCCTTGTTGGTGGGTGACGTTGGGGAAGTTGTGTGCTGGAGTTTTTGGTTGCCAGTTCTTAGTGTTTTATCTCTGCAACAACTGCTTGACTTTTGAGCATTTATTTCTGGTTGTGAAGGATGGATTAGCCAGAACTCCTCTGTAGGGTCTATAATATTCTCCTTTCATCAGTGAGGAAGGCCAGGGAGGAAAAATCCTTCCTTAGAAAGGATATCCAGGAATTGACATATGTCTTTATGCTGGATCTCCTTCAAAGGGATTTTCAATGTGTTGGCCATCTCCCTCAAGAGATGGAAGAATGATTCAATGTCCTTAGGAGGAGATACCTTTGAGGGACCTAGATCCTTGCTCCTGGTTGTTCATAAACCCAAGTCAGTCCCTATTGTTCCCCAGATTGGACTTACCTGACCTGGCTGTAGCTGAGTCCAGTCCACCAGAAAGGATACTGCTGCATGGCATGGATTTCAGCTCTTAATTTCATGGGCCGGGCCCAAACAGGTCAAGTACTAATCATGCTTAAATATCTTTTGTTTGTGCTAGGTGTAAAACCTGGTTTTCAGCGCCATCTTTGATAAACAGGCCAAAGGAAACAGAACCTTCCTCAAAAGGCCTTAAGGAAACTCACTGGCTTACAGATGGTTCCATCCCACAAAAAAGACAAAGCAGGTTATTTGATACCTTTTTTGGGCCAACAAAAATGTTTCAGTACATAAGCTTTCAGGCATACACAGGATCCTTCTCTGGGTGAGGTTCATCTCCTGAAGAACATCCCAGTACTGGCATGAAAGCTTGTGTACTGAGACTATTTTGCTAGTCAATAACTGGTATTAAATCTTGTACTTTGTCTACTTGTTTGTACAAGGACCAGTATGGCTACAAACATGTCTGTGGTACCCACAAAAAAGGATGAAAAACATCAAACTATAAAGCAACCCAAATACACTGTGAAAATGCCAATCATATGCAAAGTCCTTGCAAGGAGGCCATCTCTTTCAGCAAAAGAAAGACCTAGAGCATGGAGGAAGAGAGTTTGAGAAACCGGAGGTCAGGTTTCAGACAATGGGCGCTATGCACCAATGGGTGAGTAATATGCACCGGTATGCTACCCACTTGTGGAGCTCCATGTGCGGACAAGTGTACACCGCAGCATTCACAACCGCCTGGCCACCCAGTCCCAGCCCCCCGGCGTGAAGGACTCTGCAGTGCAGCCAGAGGTGGGGTCACGGGACGCAGGGCATCCAATTGGATGCCCAGACTGGGAGGCTAAGTGGATCCCTTCCATGATGGGCGAGCGTTGGCTGTGCGCCCCCACGATGTCTGAGGGCCAGCGGCTGTGGTGGGTGTGAGAAAGGCAATGCCGCTGGCCCTCCCATGGCATCAGAGCAGTGCACGGGGCTGGAGTTGGGGCCGGAGGCTGTCCGCTGGTGGTGGTGGGGCATGTACTGGTACCCCGCTGTTAGCGGGATGTACTGGCAGTGCTGGCAGGGCAGCGCGTGGGTAGCACCCTAGGGCTGGTGCCCCTGTGAGGTGAGGTGATGTGTGTGTGTGTGGGGGGCATGACTGTGGTGTGTGGCCACCAGTCTATGTGCTGGGGTGCAAAGGGATGCGCCAGCCCCTCATAGAATTGGCCCCGGAGGTGGGTGGGCATCGCCTTGATGCCAGGTGGGTTTCCATGCATGTGCTGGGCACATAGGGTCTTTCGGTAGGGTTCCACCTGGGCATACCCTGCACCCCTGCATGCACCCCACAGCCAACACTATGCACCTTTATTGCATGGCACGTAGTGCTGTCTTGTCCCCAGCTGTGTGCAGTCCGTGGCCCTGAGGAGATCAGAGTGCGCTTTCTCTGCGTGCCCCCCCATTGTACATACTGCACGGGGGCGCAATGTGTGCAGAGTGGCTATGTGCCCAAGATGCACGGTGTGTAGCCACTCTGCACCATAGTGCACAGGGCCCAATATCTTTATAAGGACTTTGCACATGCTCATTGGAGACTAATAATGTGACTAGGTAGAAGGAATCTAGTCTTATAGTAATACATATAGGCCACTGATTTTCGGTGATTAAAACAATGAAATTCCGTTTTCAAGACTTTGAATTCTGGAAATTGCACCAGTGATTGTTACTCTAATTTCCGGATTATACCATGATTCTGCTATCATTCTTTTAGTATGTGTATAAATAATCAAACTAAAACAAGGCTTAATATACAGAGCATTAAATAAAGCAAACTGAAAATAGTACAGGAAGCAATTATAAGAAAAATGTAAGTTTTGAAGATTTACTGATCTGGTATAAAATGCCAAAGTCCATGAAATCTTAGTTTTTCCAGTGTTCTGGCAGCCCAAATTCCGGAATTTTACTGAGGTTTTCGGTAAAAACCGAAAACCAGTGGCCTTAAGAAAATACAGAGCAATAATGAACAGAATGTAAGCCAGTATTTGGTCTGTTTGTGAACTCCTACATTAAAAAAACAGCATAGACTTTTCTTTAAACTTTTTTCTTTTTATATATCTGGGAGATATTCGTGGAAATGTTTGAACATTTAAAGGTAATGCTGAGGCAGAACTTGAAACACGGTTTTCTACAAAATGACTACAGTAGCATGTGAGCAACATTAAAAGACATTTTCCACATCAAGACACTGGCTAAAATATGAAAAGCAGCTTGGGATTTACTTTCCTCACAGTGCATACCTACCTGTTCCTAAGAAAACTCACTAAATATACTTCCTTAAAATGTATTTTACTGTAAGTGCTAATAAATTAGTTGTGATTATCCGATACTGGCTGATAATAGGCTAGAGGTAAACTGCATATAATGATCATTAAAGCTATATGGCTGTTAGATTACAGTTGAGAATCTTCATGCGCAGAACTAAAGGGGGAGGGTAACATTGCTATTCTGATTGTCACAGTTTCCATTTAAATCAATCCTTCAGCAATGTTTTCTGTTCTCTGGCCTATGCCTGTATACTTAAAATCTTGTTGGTCAACAAGCTTCAGTTTGATGTCAGTTGAAGATCTTAGTCTTGGCAATGCATTATTAAAAGAAATCAAGTAACATTAACTTGTGACGGCACACTGAGCATGCTACTACTTCAAGGCATTAACTACTGAGACATGAGAAACTATTGGTGTCTGACGATATACTATAAGTCCGATTAGTATACTCTTCCCAGCTAGGGACACATTTGCAAACATCCGTATGTATCCTAAATGTTTTCCTCAATCCTCATATTTGTATCCTGGGTTAATGACTTCCCAACAGATTTGATAGAAAACCTGATGTTTCCTTTTTCTGCTTTTGCTGTGCTTCTTTATCTTGGTCAAGTTCCATTTCACTTTCAGTCTGTTCCAACTCTGACTGATCAAGTAGTTCAAAGTCATCAGCTTCTTCTGTGTCCGTCTCTTCACTAGAGCAGAGGCCAGACTGTGTAGGAACTTGAGTGGGCTGCAGTTGTCCTTTCAGAGCAGCTGACACTGCAGCAAAGCAGCATCTCCAGCCACAGCACGGACTATGTTGAGAGTCTGGGTGTTGGTGATGGGTAAGGACAGGCTACCAGGAGATGGTCTCTTTGGAGATCTGAGCCTTGGTATTCCAGCTCTTCACTTTGGATTGGTGGAGTAGGGATGCCAATGCTTGAGTCATCATCATTTGTCCCATTGTCATTTTCTAAAGAAGGGAATTCAGCAAGATCTCGGGCAAATGCTTCTTCTTGGTCACTGGGACGATCTAAGTCTATGACAAGAAAGATAAGATTTCTAAAGGATAGGCATATTATGGCTATTCATTTCTCATTACAATACTGCTATATATTTTCCATTTTTTACTATGTTAAACTATCCAGAAACCTTGAACAAGCTTTTTTTTCTTATTATTCACGTTATTTCCTCTGCACAGTGTTGTTCCTCTGTCACCTATCTAGCCTCTCCTGCCTATACTGCTGCCTGCCGGACACTGGTACAAACAGCTGTCTGCATATCAAAGACTTCTGTCTTCCTGAGTGTCACCCTGCAGACCTGCCCCTCTGTGGCAGGGCCCAGACTGTCATCACTGGCGACCAGCCAAGGAGTAAACATCTGTTATACTGGTGGGCAGAAGGAAGAAACACGCTGTGTAAGAAAAAATTACCACAGTGATGCTGTTTCTTCTTAGGGAGTCCTTTCTGTGTTTACACTTAGCATCTATCTCTATGGAGTCAGACGTCCCGGAGATAGAACCCTATTCTCATTATGGAATTTAGAATGTAGGTTCTGACTCTGCATCCAGACTTCATTCGGGCAGTTAGGTAGATTTGTTTCTATACCTAGAGTGGGGCAGTGACTAGTAAAACTGACTCAAAGCTACGAATGTTTTTATTTTGTAATCAAACTTTTGAAAAACTCCAAAAAGAAATTGAAGCAGACATGTAACTGTAAGCATCATATAAAACCTTAAGAATACCACACTTTACAATTGTACAAAAACCTCAATAGTAGTGCTCAAGCAACCTTAATGAAAAAAGAACCGATTCTTGATTGAACCTCTTTTCAGGTTCTGGAATGGGAGGCAGTGTTAGGGAATGTAAACATAATGAGGAGTCCCTGAGAAAAAAACATTACTGTGGTGAATAATTTTTATTTCTTCTAGTCTCAGGAATCTCTCACCGAATGGTTACTCTTAGAAGACTTTCCATCAGTACCGTGGGAGGCTGGGTCCAGAACTTATTTAGGAAAAATGTTCTGAAAGACAGCAGTTCCAAAACTGGCATCCCTTCTAGACTGTATGTCCAGGCAGTAGTCCTATGTAAAGGTGTGCACGGTTTTCCAGGTAGCTGCTTTGCAAATGTCTAATAGTGGGATGCCCCTTGTGGACACAAGAGAGGCAGAGGCACCCCTCGTGGAGTGTGCCTTTAAGCCTCTGGGTGGCATTCCTCCAGCTTTTTCATAGCAGAACTGAATGCATGGACTATCGAGTGAGACCCAGACCTCTTGGTTGCCAGTTTACATTTGCCAACCTCAGCATAGGTAACAAAAAGCTGAGTGCTTTGGCACCTGACATCTTTTGTCCAGTCAAAATCGATAGCCAGGACTAGTTTCAGGTCAAGGCTGTGCAATGTTTGCTCACTTGGACTGGAGTGTTCTATATAGAGCACAGGAAGAGGACTGGTTCAGGTCTCTGAAGATAAATGGAGCACTGATAGTGCTGTTAAACACATTTGGAAAATGGAGCCTAGATCCTGCACATGCGCATGAGTGGCAAGCACTCGTGCATGCGCAGGATCTCAGCTCAGCTCCATTTTCAGATGTATTTAGCAGCACTATCAGCACTCAGTTTATCTAAAGAGACACAAACAGTGATTACTCATAAGATACTCTACTGGATTACATACTTCTTACAATAGGCATGGCAAAAAGTTTAACTTCGGGACAGCATTCTGTGCCAGACAAATGTTCGCAGCGGGGATATGCTTCCGGTGGGCGACTGAACTAGTGTAGAACACACGGTCCAAAAATAATTACAAAATTAGCAAAACAGGGAATCAAGATTATTTTTTGATATACTGGGGCGTTCTAGAGTCATAGCTTGCCAAGTGTGTGCCTAGAGGCAAACTACTCCGCAATGGTCAGAAACTGAAGGGCACAGCTGGAATTGTCCCTTTAAGGTGAAGGGCACAGACAAAATGGAAACTGAAAGCACTCCATTTTCTGTAACTTGTATGAGGACAGAAACTAAACCACTGAAGAAAATATAAAAAAGTGGTTTAAATGAGTAAAATAGCCAATTTGAAAAAACAGTAGCCAGCTAGGGTAGTCTCCAGTTCCTGGGAATCAGTCGGGATTCAGAAAGACCATAAAATACAAACGTAACCCTGACTAATGCAGGGAAACCAAATAACTAAAACAACAATACACTGCACTTTAATTAAACTTAGAGAGAAATAAACTGACTGGAGAACCAGCTATACTGGAGCTCACTATGGGGCGACTGCTCTCTACAGGTGGAGAAACAAATCTGCCTGACTGCCAGAGCAGAGCATGGAAACAGAGTCTGAACCGACATTCTAAATTCCATAATTGGAATAGAGTTCTATCTCCAGGACATCTGACTCCATGGAGATAGATGCTAAGTGTAAACATTCAGTGAGAGATTCCTGGGGTTAGAAGGACCAGTAATGTGGGAACTGGGGTATGGCCATTATGCTGGGGCCAGTAGAACTTTCTATCCTGCTTGTTTTAGCTCTACTCACCTGACATGCATCCATTTGCCTGCAGTACTGATCTGTGAATGTGGACCCTATTCACGTGGTCACCCATGATGTCAAAGCTCGCGTAATACCCACAGGAGGCACAGGGATTGAGGGTGAGTCACCCTCCATCCCATAGATTCCCATGTGTTCAGAGCTTCTCTGGGTGGGTGGGTGGGTGGGTGGGGGTTAGCTGGATCACACAGTCTGCTTTGGTCTCCTGCATGAAAATGCAACATCCTCCACCGTGGAAAAGTTTTTTTTTTACTTTTAACAAATTATGCGATAAGTACCAAAATCTAAGATAAAATATAAGCTAACTCTTGAAAATAGCATACTGTTATTTTTGAAGAACAACTGGCACTGTAGGAAAACTTTTAATTTTTTTATTTTATTGTATTTCCTTTATCAGTCGCTGACTGGTAGCACTGCTTTTCACTGTCACCATCCTGTCATTATCTGTGCCAACTATAATAGGCAAACTCATTGGTAAGTCTGCTTAATATAATCAAAGGCTCATTCACATGGCCAATTCTGGGCCATTTTGGTGGTGCAAAGCAGCAAGATCATTGCTGCTATGCATGTCTACATGCCACCCTTTTGCCATTTCGGATAGCGTTTGATGAGACCGCAACCTCTTTCTTGGGATTGCATAGTGGTGCGCAGACGTCTGAACACATGGCACCACTCACAACGATGCCAGCTGAATTGCAGTCTGTAATTTTGGGAAGATGGTGGCAATGCAGGAAGCAAGCCTGTAACAGTGCACAGATGTATCATGTGACTGCTGGTCGGCAGCGTTATTAGATACAGCTGTGGATCCGGTGGGGACGGCAGTGATCCTGATACCTACCGTATGAACGAGCCTATAGATGCAAGACTGCTCCACTCCCTTAACTCCCACTCCCTACTGCTGTCACATGACTATAGGTGTGTTTACACACACACACCGGATTTTGGCACTGTTTCAGTACGTATGTGTGCAGTGCACTACTGTAATCATTTATAGTGCGTCCACGCATGGGAGCTGTGGAAAAGTGCAGAAGCTATGGAAGTATCACAGGCAGTCTGGGCCCTGTTCCATCTAGTGTTTTATTAATGTCTTTCTACTGTCTTTTAACACAGCAAGTGCTGCACTTCGGGTGATATGGAGAGTTCACACAGGGACTTAAAACTTCTGAACCATTTCAGCTCCCCACCACTGCAAAGTTTCACAGGAGCTGAAATAGAGCAGCTTACAATGCCACCATACATGTTTCCACTTATCCCGGCTCTGGCAGTGGATCCGCTACTCTGCACCACTCACACCAGTGCAGAATGCTCACTGTAAAGAGGCCCATGTGACTTCTGAACAATATGCTAGGGGTTAGAGAAGGGGAAACACACTGAGTTACCTAGAGACTGGGCTACTGTTGCCCAGTCCCAAATCATGGATTAGAGCCAAGAGGGGTCCACTTGTAACAAATGACCTTTTAGGGTGGGGACCCAGTGGAAAGATATGATGACTACTGCCACCATGCTAGAGACTGGAAACTTTCTATGGAAATATGTCAACATCAACTAGTGACAAGCCTGACACTAGTTTTGATGACATGACCATCTGCATATTAGGACCTGAACAGACACCATCTCAACTTATTTCTATTTTATTATTATTTTTATCAAGCATTTCTCATTCCCAGTTCTGCTTGATGGCACCCCTAGCCCCATCACTGACTTTTGCATGCAATTAGTGGTTACCTACCCTTTACTCAGTACCACATAGTGGTGGGTGGCTTGATGTGTCAGTCATGTATGAGCGTGTGTGTGTGTGTGGGGGGGGTGGCTCTGTCCTCCATCTCCAGGTTTTCTCCCCTGGTGTGCTGGTATGCAGTGATGCATGCATGCATGTATGCCAGGCATCCAGCATCTACCCCTCCCCATTTGTGTGCTCCCTAGTTGTGCTCCAACCCGGTGTCCACCAGGTGGTAGCCATGCAGCAGGAGCAGTGCCCCCCCCCAGGAAAAGAGAGCAGTCCTTGAGACACTCAATGCTTCATCCCCTGGCCGTCCCCTTAACGACCTGCCCTTGTTTCTGAACACAGGTCGCCAGCATCGCGAGCGGTAGCACTAACACTGCACTGATGGGCTGACCTTATTTCTATTTTAGAGTAAATTATCTAGAGACAAAGAATAATTGTTAGCACACAGACTTTCAGGCCTAGACAGGGCCTTTCTTTAGGTGAAGCAGTGCTCCTGAAGAAAGGCTCTGTGTTGACCTGCTGACTGTGTACTGAAAATTTTTCACTGGCCCAATGAAAGGTATCAAATCATCTACTTGGTCTGTTTGTGCAAGGATCAATACAGCTACAAACATTTCTGTGGACAAGGAGAAGAGGGAGACAAAGACAGTCTGTGTCTCTTACTCCATTTAGGGATGTCACTGTATAAAATTCTGACAGTATGATAACAGTCACATGCTATAGTAATACCTGGTTATTACAGAATTAGCCACTTTTGTATGAAAAATTAATTTCTTTAAGCTCTTGTTGGGGAGAGTTGGTGCACAAGGAACAGTTGTCCCTAATACCACAAACAAATCAGTTGAGATTCTTGAAAGCCATGGTACACCAAGAACCATGGTTATTAGGGCGTTGGAAATTGCCCATGAAATCAGTACCTTGACTTCTGATACCACAGTGTACCATGAAAATACAGGTTACTCACCTGTAACAGGAGTTCTAGGAATGGTATATGTTGTTCATCCACACTTATTGGCAGGTTCCTTGCCGCTTTAATTGTTGCCGGAAGGTCTTCAAGCTGGCTCCTCCCACCCACCTGGGTGGTAAAACTCTCGGCTCCGCCCCATGATGCCAGATCTAGCCCGCTGGAAGCCAGGTTGTGCGTCGAAGCCGGGGAGGTCAGGTGGGTCGTGGATGAACAACATATACCATTCCTAGAACTCCTGTTACAGGTGAGTAACCTGTATTTCTAGGGACATGGATATGTTGTTCAATCCACACTTACTGGTAGACTCCTAGCAGTTCTCCGGGAGGAGGGAGGCAAGGCGCACACCCGATACTTACTTGGGAAATAAGGACTGGAGAACCGAGGCCCCAAAACCAGCATCTCGGCGTGACTCAAGGTCGATGTGGTAGTGGGTAATAAAGGTATGTGCCGACTTCCAGGTAGCAGCCCTGCAGATATCCTGGATAGGGAGTCCCTGGAAGCAGCTACCGATGCAGCAGTGTAGCGGGGTAGAATGAGCTCTTATCCTCTGGGAGGCTCCATGCCCGCCAACCTATAGCAGAGCTCTATGCAGGAGGTGACCCACCTGCTTATCATCCGCTTGGCTGCAGGTCTGCCAGGTGCGGCTTCAGCATAGGTGACAAACAGCTGGCGAACCTCTTCCCGAACTTCAGCCATCCGCTTCTTATAATAAGTGAGCTCGCCTAGGTCCAGTATGGCTGCCTATTCGCCTCCAGGTGTGATTGGGATAGAACACCGGGCAGAGTCAACACCTGGTTAAGGTGAAACTCACACCACCTTCGGAAGGAATTTCGGGTGGGGGCGCAGGACAACCTTGTCCCTGTGGAAGACCAGATAAGGAGACTCGATGGAAAGCGCCTGGAGCTCTCCCATCCTTCTGGCTGACGTGATAGCCACCAAGAAGGCGGTCTTCCACGACAGGTGGGAAATATTGCACCTATGCATCGGTTTGAATGGCTTGCCCATGAGCTTGGCCAATACCAGCAGTAGATCCATGGAGGTGGAGGTTCTCGCACCGGAGGAGAAATGTGGTCAAGACCTTGGAAAAAACGCCCGACCACCTTCTCCTGCACCATCGACTGCTTCCCGGCCTGTGCCCGTAAGCAGAGATGGCTGCCAGGTGCACCTTAAGGTCGGCCGACCAAGCCCTTGCTGAGAAAGGACCATAGATAGTCCAGAATGCTTGCCAGGACAGGCGGAAGGGTCCAAGCCCTTCCTGACACCAAATGGAGAATCCTTCCATTTGAAGGCATAGCATTTCCTGGTCGACTCCTTACGGGACGCCTCAACGACGTTGAAGACCTTGTTGGAAAGACCCAAGGCCTGGAACTCTAGCTGCTCAGGATCCAGGCCGTCAGGTGCAGAGATTGAAGGTCCAGATAGAATACCTTCCCCTGGTTGACTGAGATCAGGTCCGGGCGGGCTGGAAGCTGCCTCGGAAGCCTGGAGCTGAGGTTGAGGAGATCGGGATACCAGAACTGGCGGGGCCAGTCTGGGGCTACAAGAATCACCTGCGCCTTGTCCCTCCTCACCTTGAGAAGCACCTTGTGGATCAAGGGAAATGGGGGAAAGGCGTAGAAGAGGCCTGGGGTCCACGGCCTCGAGAAGGCATCCCCCTGCAGTGAGCCCTGCTGAGGGGGGCGGGCATGGAACAGACTCAGCTTCACTTTCTCCCTGGAGGCAAACAGGTCCACCTGAGGCGGGCCCCAGTGGGAGAACAGATCTTGTACTACCTCCAGCAGGAGCAACCACTCGTGAGACGCAGCCCCTATCCAGCTTAGGGCAGCGGCCAGGGTATTGGAGGCTCCTGCCACGTGAATGGCTAGGAGATTCGCCTCCAGGCTGCGCACGAGGGACCATATGCGGAGAGCTTCCTTGCATAACAGCATGGAGCGCATCCCACCCTGGCGGTTCAGACAGTACATGGTCGTGGTATTGTCCATCTGGACCTGAACCACTTGACCCCGTAGAAATGGAGCGAAGGCGGTGAGAGCTAGGTGGACCGCTCAGAGCTCCAGCAGGTTGATATGGCATCGGGACTCCCGAGGGGACCAGAGGCCATGCACTCTGTGCTCCCCCAGATGGGCACCCCAACCTATCAGAGATGCATCGGTCGATAGAGAGACCGTCGGCTCAGCGTGGATGAACGGGATGCCCTCCTGAAGATGTGCCCGAACTGTCCACCACTGGAGAGCGCCCACATCTCCTGGGTCACTGTCACAGGCTGGTCCAGGATCGCAGGCTGGTGACCACTGGCTGGCCAGTCCCCATTGAAGGGGATGCATGTACCAACGGGCCCAACGGACCACGCTGATGCAGGCCGCCATGAGGCCCAGGAAGTGCAGGAAGTCCCGGGCAGGGCGCAATTGCCCAACCAGAAATGATTGGGCAAAGGACGAAAGAACCTCGGCCCTGTCCGCCGGGAGCCGAGCTCTGGCTCGAACAGAGTTGAGCTCTGCCCCGATGAAGAGTATCACCTGCTTCGGCATGAGTTCCGACTTGGCCTCGTTGATGAGGAGGCCAATATGAGAGCAAACCTGGAGGGCCAGATCTCTGGACCGCTCCACCTCCGCTCTGGAGGGGGCTGCAATCAGCCAGTCATCCAGGTAGGGGTACACCCTGACCCTTCGGCGCCGCAGGAATGCTTTCACCACTGCCATACATTTGGTGAAGACCCTGGGAGCTAGAGAGAGGCTGAAGGGCATGGCCCGGAACTCATAAAGGGACCCCTCCGCCTGAAGTGGAGGAATCTCTGATGAGACGGACGGATTGGGACGTGAAAGAACATCCTGGAGGTCCAGGGAACACAACCACATGCCTCATTCCAAGGACGGTATTATCTGAGCCAGAGTGACCATCCTGAAGATCCGAGACCTTAGGAACCTGCTCAGGTCGTGCAGGTCGAGGATGGGCGCCAGCCCCGTCTGTTTGGGGACCAGGAAATACCTGGACACAAACCCGGTCTGGAGGAGAATCCCCACCTTCCTGATCACCTCTTTTCGAGGAGCTGGACAATATCAGCTCGGGCGGCCGACAGCGAGGTTGCAGACCCGTGGCCCCGAGGGGCGACGGCTCGAGAGGAGGAGGAGCCTGCTCGAACTCAGAGGCAGGCCTTTTCCTACCACCTCCAACATCCAGCAGTCCGTGGTGATAGCGGACCAGGTGGAAAGGAAGTGGCGGAGCCGTCCCCCATCGGGGGGAACCCAGGGGGGAGTGACGAGGCTGGGGGCGGCACCCCTCAACCCGTCACTGGGCAGGCTTGGAGGAGGAACCGGCCGAGGGACCTCCTGGGCCTTTACCTCCTTGCTTCCTGTTGGAGGAAGCCACCGGCTTGGGTTTGGGACGCCAAGCGCGAGCCTGCTGGCCCTGTTGCTGGTGCTGTTGGGCCGGTCGAGCTGCAGGGGCCGAAGGACGAAAGGACTTATGCTGTTGCTGATGGTGGCCTTTGTCCCTCTGGGCGGAGGTGACCGAGTCCAGAGTGGCATTGGACTTTTTGATCCGCTGGAGGTGTCCCTCCACTCCAGGGCCGAAGAGGTCAGTCCCCAAGAAGGGGACATCCGCTAACTTGTGCTGGGTATCCGCCGTGACAGTGGATATCCTCAGCCACGCCCTGAGGCGCATGGCCACCGCGGCCGCTATTGACCTGGCACAGGAATCACCTATGTCCAGAGCAGTCTGAAGCTGCTGCTTCACCACCGCCCTACCCTGGTCCTGCACCTGACGGACCGTGGTCTGCAGGTCAGCCGGGAGATGAGGGACAACCTCATCCAGGGAGCCCAAGAGGGCGTGGGAGAAGTGTGCCATCAGCATGGCCGAGCTGGCCTGTCGGAGACCGAGGGAGGACGCAGCGTACACCTTGCGCCCGGCAAAGTCCAGCTTTTTGGACTCTTTGTCGGGGGACTTATCCACGTCCCGAGCTGCCACGGAACGCCGGAAGACGCCTGTCGGTGACCAACCCCTCAGCAGAGGGTGTTCACAAACCCGGGCAAAGAGCCGTAGGGATTGCATACTTCCTGGCCATCCTGGCCGAGGGTGCAGGACAAGATGCAGGCTGCTGCCAGAGCTCCAAGGCTGGGCTGACAATGGCCTCAGCCACCGAAAGACCTCCGTGAGGGAATCCTCGGTCCAGTATCTCCGTCAGGGGATACTTTGCCTATTTGGACACGGGCTCAAGCTGCATCCTGGTGGACTCCTAGATGAGTCGAAGCAGACCCAAGAAGGACGATGGGCTATCGTCCAATGACTGGCCCCCGGAGGACTCCAGGTCAACCTGCCTGGAGAACAGGGAGGAGTCGTCGTCGGATTCCGAAGAGTCTGCGAAGAGCTGCCTCGGCCCTGAGCCACCCTCTACCTGCCGAGGACGATCGGGAGTGAGGGTGACTGACAACCTGTGGGGCAAGCCATAACCTGACCGAGAATCCTTGGTCAGTGCCCCAGACTTCGGTTGTGGAGGCGGAGGTTCCACCATAATCGGTGGAGCAGTCAGTTTTGGCTGAACAACCGGCCCTGGAACAGGCAGCTCAACTGGCGCGAGTGGTTGCTTCGGTCGTTCGGGTGACATGTCACTTGATGGCCAGGGGCTGAACCGGAGTCGGTTTAGACCCAGACAACAGTAACTGCTGCCACATAAGCTCCTCGTAGCGTCGACGTCATTTACGCCGAAGTCTCCCCTCATCCGAGGAAGAGGATGAGGAGGAACGGTGTCACCGCTTACTTCGGGTACCGAGACCGAGACCACCGATGTCGGCGGGAACGGCTTGACCGAGATGAAGTCTGAGACAGAGACCCTCGGGGGGACTGAGGGCGGGTTTGGGAAGGGATGGGGGACACCCGCTCTTCTCTTGGCTCGGGCACTTTAACCGGGGACTGCGGCCCCGAAGGCGCAGGCAGATCCTCGGTCTCCACTGGGAGAACCGGTGAAGGTGGGTTGTCAGCTTCACCAGTCGACAGCCCGTCCGACGGATAGAGAAAAATCTCGACTGCGTCGACGTGGAGTCTCGGCAGGCTGGCCTGACGGGGACACCGTGAAGCCAGTGGCCTGAGCCGCAACTTCGACCGAAGTCGACGGTCGGCTGTCTGGGGAAGGAGACCTCTCCTGCTCCCATGAACACCGACGGTGGGACTTACCCTTGACTCCTCCTTCTTCTTGGGCCAAGAATGTCCCGAAGGCCCCTCTCCCTTCGTGGAAAGGGACTGACAAAGCTCCTTGAACGTGCCGTTGCACGAGGAACTCAGAGAGAGCGGATAAATGCCATGGCCGAGGAGGAAGAAGATGCCTGGGCCACCTCCTCCTCAAGGGCTTATCATCTGCTCGAGCTGCTCAGCCAAGCCAGTCAGCACGGACACTGTCCAACGAGCCTCTTTTGATCTTACCGGGAAAACGCTTTTTGGTGCCCAACTGCAATCGGGCGGCGCTGATCGCCCAGGACATTGGCCGAAAGAACGGGACAACTCGCAGGCCTGCAGGTCGTGATCTATGCCTAGGCGGTAGACGCAAGTGGAGTGCGGATCTGTCCTGGACATTTTCTGCCCGCAAGGGCACCTCCAAAGCTGGGAATAGATCTGTCCATCGCAGCTGCAAGGGAAGATGAAGACCGAAGTTTAGAAAACTTCAAAACCAGTTTCGGACGAACCGAAGAGTTAGGATCCAGTCTAAAATGCAGAGCGCTAAGGAGGTAACCTGAGCTTCCAAGCGGTAAGGAAGATCTGCCGTCATGGGGCGGAGCCGAGAGTTTTATCACCCGGGTGGGTGGGAGGAGCCAGCTTGAAGACCTTCCGGCAAAAATTAAAGCGGCAAGGAACCTGCCAATAAGTGTGGATTGAACAACATATCCATGTCCCTAGAACTGTGATTATCATGACAATTCTAACTCAAGTGGAACAGTGTTACACAAGGTTTCCTTACAGTGCAAGTTATGTTCTATTAAACACATTATATGACAACAGAATTATAATCAGGTATACCATCTGAAGTGTCTGTCTGTGGCGTGTTCCCTTCAGATAAATTAAAGGTTCCATTTGCGGTCCACGAGGGCTCCGATGGTTCTGTGTCAGACACGGACATCTCTCTGGCAGCGACTGTAGGGCTGATCTGCACAATACCAACAAAGGGATGATTGACAGATGACATTAACAATCAATTAAGAGACATATATCTACAATGGTGCACAGAAGTGATTAGGACTATTACTCTGTTGATTAAAATATTGACAGATGCTCGGCCCAGTGAGGCTAGCTCCTGGAGTACTGTTCCACTTTATGGGAGACCTGGGATTGACCATCAGCCCTGATGTCCCTGTCAGGCCACTGTAGTCTGCAGTGTGCTGCAGAGGCATCATAGGCTGACCCACAGGGGAGGGAGCTGAGCATCCCACTCTCTGAGTACCCCTGAAAGTGGGAAGTGGGACTGCCTTAATGCTGTGAGTAACTACACAGCATCAGTAGCTCCCTGCAGGCAGGTTTGTGCCATGGTGCTTGTTGGCTGCATGCCCAAGAGGTGTGAGGGCCTAAAAAGAGAAAATTCTTGGAGCAAGCAGCATGCAAGCTGGCAAGTCTGGGCCCTGCTATCTTCTACAACTGCGGGGATGATGCCTGACTGTTGCCAGGTCCTGCCACAGGGTTTGGGGAAGGGGTAAACTGTGAGATCAGGGTGTGGTGCTTAGTGCTAGAGAAGTAGAGAGATGGGGCTGAGCCTGATTGGAGGGATGGGGACGCCACATCAAGACAGGGTTACATGTAAATTATATAAAAAAAATGCTGACTGACTTTACACTATATCTGATTCAATAGGATATAACCTCCTCCTGGTCATGGATTGTAGACCTTTAATCTGTTTCGCACAACACTCAACAAAAACTTGCTTTCCAGCTAATTTTTCATCAAAATATTCTTTAAGAGATTTATCAGTTTTTGGCCAAAAATCACTGTTGACATCAGCAGAATACTGTTATACAAAATCTTCTGAGACATAAAATTTCAGGCCTTCTATTTATAGTGTACGGTAGAACACTGTTCAGCATAGAAATCCATGCTTGGAACACCACTGTTATGCTGCAGCAGTGACATCGTAATGTTCCTGTGCTGCACTAGTGACATCACCACTGCAGCACAACACATTGAACCTTGCTGTGCACGCCTGCTACCATCTAAGTATGCTTGATCGAGATCATCTGCTTGATCAGGCACATTAGCGACTGCAGTCCGGAAGACCATACAACCCTGGTAGAGAGACAGCAGGACTAGTTGTTGTCATCAGACAGGACACAGACACACAGCAGCAAACTGAAAAGAAAGAACACTGGCCATAGATAGCTGAACAGGCAGTCATTTTAAGTAAAGCAGAGGAAAAAAGGGAAGGTCACAGTGACAGAGTGTTGACAGTTGCTGAAATCTAAAACTAAGTAGGAAGAAACAAACAGTTTTTCAATTAATCATTGCCCATACACTATAAAACATTGTGTATGCACAACCGTACACAGACAAGCCTGTGTCCAACTCTCAAGGTATCCAGGCAATCAGGAGACCTCTCAAGCTTCACTCTTGAGGTTACTGGTTACGACAGATACCTCTTGACTCAGACACGGGCTTTTTGAGTATGGTTGCCCATACACAATCCTCTGTATTATTACTGAAGATGTTATCATCCAAACAGGATCGTTTTCCCTTAGACACTGTGTTCTTGCCGTTTGTTCCTGCCTTGAAATCATGATCCTCTGCTTATAACTTCACAGCCTGTTGCTACAGAAATTATTCTGATGTCACAAGCAGAGGATTCTGATGTTATGGCAGGAAAAATAGCAGATAGATGCAGTCAAAGAACCTTTTTATGCAGGTGTTTTTAGTAATAAAGAACGGAATGCCTTGAAATTCAATTTTTTAGAAAGTTATGAGCTTCAGTTCTGATGCCACCTCTCTATTAAGCAGTAAACAAGACAATCGCTTTACTATAAATAAATTTATAGTTATTTGTTTTGGGGAGAGGGTGTTTGGATTGGATGTCTACATGTCTTTGACAGGGCACAGTTGCATGGGCTTTCTTACACCAGCCCTACAAGCAAGAGCTGTGAAAATTTGTAGAACAGTGCTACCCTATGGAAAAGAACTTCATACAGATGAGAACACGATGCTGTACTGGGCAGATCGGGGAAGTCCTTTCTGCTTATGAACACTGTGTTTTCATGCAGAATACTTTTTTAAGAGAAGATACTAATGTGATGCGACTTGACTATGAGAACAATTGGAGGATGTCTATGATGATTTTCATTTGGCAATGAATCTGGAATTTACTGATACTTATGGTCAAGGTGCAACTTTTCTAGGTGGAGGACTCTGAGAAACAAATCTGAGTGGGTTTGCTCTCAGTTCCATGATAATACTACATTAAACTATTCCAGTAACTCAAGTAAACAAGCAAGCAACTTGTGAAAAAATCCTAAGAATAGGTCATAGATGTTGTAGTGGACAGTTCTAAAGGCAGTGGTTACAGAAATTAATTTTTGAATCCTTTTTTAATTATGCTTTATTGAATAAAAAATTTCAGTTTTACATTTATAACCTAATGGAAACACAAGGAATGCATCAGTATGTAATAGTCACATCCTTTCAGTTAACATGCCAAGGACCAGGGCTAGCCTACTGGTGCAGTGGTTGCTACCACATGTAGCACCAATGACCCAAAGAAGGAGTGGCCTCGGGAGTCAGAGGGTTGGCCAACGGGAGGAGGAGGATCGAATGTCCCAAAGCCTGCCTCCTCCTCCAGGAGGGAGGGAGCCATGGCTAGTGCTGGCCTGGACCCTAGCAGTGGCTGGGGTTGGTGCACCAGCACTGTACAATGGGAGATGGAGGCAGGGCAGATGCCCAGCGTGCTGCCCACAGGAGTGTGCAGCGCACCACCATTGGCATCACTGTACCACTTCCTCCGCACCAGGGAGAAAACAGGAAACTACCGACCGGAAGGATGACACTGGCCTCCCGCAGGCCCTGCACCTGGCTATCTGGGCTGGGGGGGGACCAGTGGATAGGGGCCAGTTGGCATGGAGATCATAAAAACCAAAAACATGCCAAAGACCATATTCAAGCATGTCCAAATGTCACTGCATTGAAACAGGATACGGTTAAAGTTTATCTATTACATTAAGTTTAAAAGTAAATGTGTATTGATTATAACGCCTTGGTAAGAAAATGAAATCTGAAACTAGAGATAAAACGCACTCCCCTTATTTTTCATCCTGTGGGTACATTTTCTTTTCTTTTATTGCCTTGCAGATCACAGGATCCCAAGAGGAGATTCCTATAAGTACTACCTTATCATTCAAACCTTTAATGGACTGGATGCAATGCTACACTGACTATATTTTCTTATTTTACTATTACATGTTTCACCTTTATCTTACTTGAATATAGCTAGCAACTAATATAAAAAATAACATTAACCTGTGAGGTTTACACTAACATAAAAAACCCTGTGGTATCTGACTAAAAAAAATACACAGGCTTCACCAAACCCTTCATACCAATGAATAGGGTGGGTGGTGAGTGGAGATGGGACCAGGGGATAAATCCCTGACCCTTGTTAAAGAGAAGTAAAGATCGCAGGAGTTGCTCACATTGTGAAAGCCCATTAAAAGATCTGTCCAGAAAAGGTACTGGGCTTTTCTGTAGGTGTAAGGAGTCCATTCTTAAATCAAGGGTGGCCATTTTCTGGAATCTTGAGACATGTTGTTATATACAGTTTGCCCCTCAATAACATCACTTTTTTGTTTCAAGATTCCATGAAATGGCTACTGCCTTGATTTAATTTACAGATGATTTAGATATTCATATTAAACAAACTAGCAAACAAACAAATCATATTTAAACAACTAGCCAAAGTAACCAGCCCTGCAGCAAGACACCGAGAATGTTGGGGTGTACTGGAAGGGGTTTTGAAAGCAGGAAGAAAGAGGAAACACTACCTCTCTCTAGACCACTGGTGAGATCCCATCTGGAACATTGTGCTCAGTTCTGGAGCCCTCACCTGAGGAAAGACAGGAAGGCAGGAAAAGGTGCAGCGTGAAGTAACCAAACTCATTCAGGACAACAGAGCCGGATCCTATAGGAGGTTTGGCTGAGGGCACAGAACATGTATTTACTGAAGGCCAGAAGGGAGAGGGGTGACATGATAGAGACTGTCAAGTTCCTGAAAGGAATAAACAAGGTAAACTGCAAGGAACTGTTTAGCAAGAATGATGGGTTGAAAACAAAGGGACATGAAAGTAAGCTAGTGTGGGGGATTCAGGAAGGATGCAAGAAAATGTTACTCTATGTAGAGAGTGGATGAGCTGTAAATAACCTACTGGCAGATGTGGTGGACACAAGAAACATAAATGTGTTCAAGCACAGTTTGAACTGGGTAAAGGCTTTAATAGTTACTCAGGGTGTAGCAGGCAGGGAGCAAGGGCGAAAACCCTGTCTTGGTAATGGTCACAGGGTACAGTACAGTAAAACAGGGCAGACCAAATGGACCGATGGTCTTTTTCTGCCAATACTGTGTTTCTTTGTTTATCTCCCAACTTCTGACACCTACACATAAGGCAAATTCCTCATTTGAAAGATATTTTCATGAGCTTTAATAATTTGAGTGACCCCAGCATTGTTTACTTCCACTTTAACTTCTGCTGGGTGGTTGGAGGGATTACTGGAACTAACCACTAATACAAAGGTGGCTTATCTTAACTCTGATGGCTAATAAAAGGTTTGATATCATGAGTTAACATATATTAGGCATCTATTATGCCCTGTGGATGAAGAAGACAAGCAATGAGGAGTGGTTTCCAAAAGTTATAATACCCTTTGATACAATTATGCATTAGTCGATGCGTTACTTTTTCAAGGTGGGACAGCTCAGTCAAGTAGCTTTTCCACTGCTGAAGTACTGGGGATTGACTGTCTTTAAAGTCCATTAAAACCAAATGTTTAAGAGAAGTAGAACTCTTAACAGCTACAGCCTCCTGTGTGAAGCTGCAGTGTTTGCATCCACTCCCAGAATGCTCAGCTCTGGCGTCAGAGTTATTTCTCTCCCAAAACTGTGCCTATCTCCTGTTCTACCTTTTGCCGAAAGGGTTTTATGATCAGTGAAGACAACAGCTGTGTATTAAGGGTCCTGTTCCTTCCCCACAGTGCCAGTCTGTGTCAGAGAGTCAGATTTTCAAAGCTCCTGGACTAGCGCAAGGGGCTTGCGCCACAAGGAATGGTGCAAAGTGCCCCTTGCGCCAAAAGATGCACTGGGAGCAATTCTCAAAGACAGTCTGTGGCAACCGCAGGCTGCATGCACAAAAAGGGGCCTGCACCATCCTTGTGGCACAAAATGGGCTATGGCATGGTGCTAGGGGGCTTGCGGCAGCCGCAAGCTGTTATATCCCTGAAATCGGGATTCTCTAAACCCTTCCAGAGGGCAAACTTCGAAGTACCATTGGACCAGCCAGGGCTGGTCTAAGGGTACTTGGATGTGTGTGTGTCCTCTGAGAGGGTTTAGTGCACTAATGTACTGTGGCCCCCTCCCCATCCCCAATCCCCTTTATAATACAATAATTCCCATCCCTGGTGGTCTAGTGGTCCCCTCATTCCTGATCCCCTTGTAAAAAAAAAATTCCCATCCCTTGTGGTCTAGCAGTCCCCTCATCCCTGATCCCTTGTAAATAAATTAATTCCCACCGCTGGTGGTCTAGTAGTCCCCATCCCGATCCCTTGTAAATAAATTATTCCTGTTCCTGGTGGTCTAGTGGTCCCCCCATCCCGATCCCCTTGTAAATAAATTAATTCCTGTTCCTGGTGGTCTAGTGGTCCCCCATCCCGATCCCTTGTAAATAAATTAATTCCTGTTCCTGGTGGTCTAGTGGTCCCCATCCCGATCCCTTGTAAATAAATTAATTCCCACCGCTGGTGGTCTAGTAGTCCCCATCCCCGATCCTTGTAAATAAATTAATTCCACAGCTGGTAGTCTAGTGAGTCCCCCTATCCCCGATCCTTGTAAATAAATTAATTCCTGTTCCTGGTGGTCTAGTGGTCCCCCCCCATCCCCAATCTCCTTGTAAATAAACTAATTCCCATTCCTGGTGGTCTAGTGGTTCCCCATCACTGATCCCTTCTTAAATAAGTAATTCCCACCCCTGGTGGTCTAGGGGTCCCCCCATACCTAATCCCTTTTTAAATAAATAATTCCAGTCCCTCATGGTCTAGCAGACTCCCACCCTCCACCCCGGCAGGCAAGGTCCCACCACCCCGCTCTCCCACTCCTGAAACCGAGCTAGTGACTGGCACAGCCTACTGCTCACCACCACGACCATCCGCCAACTGAGCTATCAATACAGTACATGCTTAGTGATTGACAGCCCACTGAGCTGTCAGTCAATGAGTGTATACTGAATACTGTATGTGCTCATTGAGAGCTCAGTCAGTGCTGGCCATGGTGGTGAGCAGTGGGCTGTGCTAGTCGCCATCTAGGTTTCGGGGAGGGTGAGGTGGTGGGACACTGTCTGCTGGGTTGGGGGTGGGGTCCGCTAGACCACGAGGATGGAAATTATTTATGTAAAAGGATCGGGATGGGGGTTCATTAGACCACCAGGGATGGAATTAATTTATTTAAAAAGGGATTGGGGATAGGGGAACCGCTAGACCACCGGGGGCAGGAATTAATTTATTTATAAGGAGATTGGGGATGGGGGGTCTGCTAGATCATCAGGGATGTTTTAATGTTACATAATGGAGGATCAGGGTGGGGGGACTGCTAGATCAACAGGGAATGCTTTTTTTAACATTATAATTATTGGGCACATCAGGGCTGGGCGGGTGAGCACTAGATCACCAGGGAATGATTTATTTATTATTATAAATATCAGGCAGATTGGGGCTGGGGGTCACTAGATCACCAGGGAATCCTGTTTTATTTTACATTATAATTATGGGGCAAATCGGGGTGGGGTGATTCCACTAGATCGCCAGGGAATGCTTTTTTTAACATTATAATTTTCGGGCAGATCAGGGCTGGAAGGGGCTGCTGAACTACCAGGAATGATTTATTTAACATAATAATTATTGGGCAGATCAGGGTGGGGGAGGGTCTGCTAGATCACCAGGAATGAATTTATGTAACATGTTAGTTATTGGGCAAGATCAGGCTGAGGGGGCCGCCAGCCAGGGGACGTAGCTAGATTGGCGCACAGCCACCCCACAACTGCAGCAACCCTCAGGATGTGCCATCTGTTTGGCGATGGCCACGGTTGCTGCAAACCGAGGGCTTTTGCCGCTGTGGACCCTGCCAGATAGAGAATCAGGTGCAGTGTCCCAGGTGCACTGGAGCTTTGATGCAAGCTGCCTTTGCTGCAGCTTGCGTCAATCTGAGGGCCTTGAGAATCGGGCCCAGAGTTTTTAATGCCTACTTTACAAATTGAAGTTGTGGTCCAGTACATGCAGTTGAGGATTTTAAAGTGGACAAGTTTAGTGCTACATTCTAAGGAGGACACTTTTACTGACCCAAACTTCTCCACTGCTCTTCTGAGAATGCAGCACACCCAAAATCTGCTTCCTATACTTGTTTATGGGTTTTCCATTGCTGCATCACATCTTGGAGGCTATATGTGGGGACCCCCCACCCAATTCTGGACAAATAAGAAAATTCAGGGATGTTATCCAGGGCCTGGACTATCTGAAAGAGCTTCTGGTTCCTTATTGCCCTGGTCGATCACGCCGCTCGGCCGATGAGGGTTTGTTAGAGATTCCAAGCGTGAATTTGAAGTCATCTGGTTCAAGAGCTTTTGCTTACGCAGCCTCCATCCTTTGGAATTCTCTACCCCATTGGTTACGGAAGTGTACAACTGTGGAGGAATTTAAGAAGGGCTTAAAAACCTATCGTGGCAAAAAGCTTTTTTAGATAACTGAAATATTTATTATTGTACTGGCATATGATTTTAACTGTAATGTTCTGTTATTTGATATTATATGACTTTTATATTGTTAGGCACCTTGGCAATGGAAAGGTGCCATATAAATAAAATTATTATTAAAAATTATTATTGTTCTTTACGTTATACAGCAGACTGCACTGCATGTCTCAGGCGGAGGTTCTTCAGAAGTATATGTGTGACAAAATGAACTTCTGTTGTAATGTAGGAAACAGTTTAACCTTATTACCCTTGTGAATATCCCCCACTTTGTAAATGCCTTTCTGCACCCAGTCACTTCATCTCTAATTTTCCTCCTTAAGAATTTTGGCTTGCTCCCAGACAAGGCAAGCCTAGCTAACCACAAAGAGGCTCTGATGGATTTGGCTAGTTTGTGCCAGCACTGCTGAGTCACTTTAATGGCTAGTGGGATGCTTTCCTTCTCACTGTCCTCTTTCAACAATGGATAGTACGTCCCTAAGGGGTTAATGCATTCCTGCTCCAGTTGAAGCCACAGGGGTAGTATCCTAAACCCATTGGTCCCCAAGTACCATCCTGGGACCATCTGCAGGCCAACACATCTAGCTTCATGCTCAGAATCCCCAATTCTCCATTACATATGTATGGAATAACATTTTGCAGTTGCAATGCAAGCTGTTTTCCTCTCCCACAACAGAAGATTCACCAAGTCCGCCCTTACTATACTACAGATCATTTGGAACACACAATGCAGCTTAGGTCTATATTTGTGATAACAATGTTTGACTTGCCTCATAAGGTAAGATTATGTTTTTTATACAAAGAAAGCCAAGGGCTCCAGTCCAAAGTATTAGAAAAGTTGATCTTCGTATTTTCCACCTGTACAAGGAGGACCAATGTTTTGTGGTGGCGATACTTCTGTTGTTCTGATCTACAGTAAGTTCAACTATATGTATTTTACTATAAACTTGCATTAAGATCTACAAGCCCAAGCAGCCCGCTCCTTGGCCAAGAAGTGGATTGTTCCAGCATGTAAATGTTTAAATGAGTTCATAGCACAATATATCAGGGTTAAACTAGATCAGAACAATAGAAGTATGGGAGGGACAGGCAATCTGGTATTCAGAACAAGATAAGTAGATAACCTTACTGAAATTGCTCCATACACAGTGTCAGTGGAATTACCATGTATGCTTACAGAGTGGGAGTTTAATTGTGAACCACCACCACCCTGACAAAGTGGTGCGATCAAACCCTGGTCCTTGTACAGGTAGAAAATAAAAATATCAACTTTTCTGATATGTAGAGGGGCCTTTGACTTAAAGCTACTGTGTTGTATTTGCCACTAGATGGCAGTGAACATCCTGGAACTGACAACAGACCTCAACAATACTGAAGTTTCTGCAATCATCCTATATCAGTTTGTAAAGTATATTGGCCAAAATTGGTGTAATTCTGTAGACTTATAGCTTTTGGGTCTCATAAAATCTATATCTCTAGAATTTACCTCCTTAGGGCACCAGGTAGCAGCCCAGTCTGTATACATTTTTTTTGTGGGCAGAAGACTCTTGAGATAGGAAATCAGACATTAACCAATTTATCTTGTATTCTGAGGGCTGACAGAACACAGAGACTCGACGTACAGTAGGAGGAATGAATTGAGTTTTCTAGATTTGTGAGCATAAGTTGGATATTTTTTATTTATTCAAACATTTCAACAGGAAGCATTCTGAGCGAAGGTTGTTTCAAAGCATCTTGGGGGAAGAGGAATACAACAATGAAAGTACATAAATAACAAGTAGAATGTAACATACAGGTCCGAATAAAAACAGTACAGTACAGTGCAATGTGTCAGGTACAATACAAAAACTGAACAGTAAAACAACATAGTGAATAATACATGACCATGAGTACAGACTGGGACAACAGGCATCAGCATAGTAATCGAGTTATATCAAAAGGTAAGAGAATTAGTGCATTTAGACTGGTAAGTCCAATAAAAGTACAAATTAGAAATACATCATAAATAAAATAAAATACAGTTTGTGCACAACTGTGAGAGCCCATAGAGAAATGGTCTGTTTAGGATGGCTGGAAAAGTGACATTTATGAAGAAAAAAGGTAAATGCATGAGGCTAAGAAATGTGTAGTTGAAGCAGGACCAAGCCAAGGGGTAGCTGCCTGGGCATTGTCTACAGGAAAGTGGGGGATGGGGACAGTGAATATGGTGGACAATATGCTTTGGCATGCACAGGTGTGGCTGTGAAGTTTCATAAGAGAAGAGAGAGGATTTGGGAGGGTGGCATTTCGAATGGGGGGGAGTGCATCCACAGTTTAGAGCATCAGTAAGAGGAGGCAGATTGGCCAGTATTGGTGTGGCGGTGTGGGATTGTGAAGGAGAAGAGTCAGTGTTATGTAGCGAATAGGTGCTTTGGGAGAGGTGCAGATGGAAGAGGAGAGTAGGAGGAAGATTGCCAGTCCAGAATTTAGCCATGAAAGAGGCAGTGTGAGACAGCCACCTAGATTCCAGGAAGGAGGGACAGGGCTTTGTAAAGGTGACAGTGGTAAGTGCAAAGGCGGACAGGAAAGTACAAAGCAACAGAAAGAGTTGTAAAGGTGTCCAGTCTAGCCAGGGGTAGTTTTGGGTGGCACTGTAAACTATGTCTGCATAGTCAAGCGTGGAAGGATCCTTTTCAGCACAATTGCATGCCAGGCAGCTTGAGGATACAATCCTTGTTTCAGTATAGAGCACCAAGCTTGGGATGTAAGTTCTTGTAGACTGCATCCACGTGTGCCGAGAAGTCCAAGTGGTAATCTAGCTAGACCCCCAGGTATCTAAAGGTGGTGACATTTTCAATACAGGTGCCATCCAGGGTGTGGAAGGTAGGGAGAATTTACGTTTAGATAGTCTCTGTCTGCTGAAAGACATGGAGACTGTCTTTTGGGGCTAAAGAACAGCTGGTTGGCCTGGGACCATACCTGGACTTTGTTGAAGTCATGTTGCAGTCTAGCCTCAGTATCTGTGGATGATGTGCCAGATATGTAGAGGGCGGTGTTGTCCACACATGTGGATTTGAGACATGGAGCAGGCAGGAAGGAGGTCATTAAGGAATATGAAGAATACTATAGGGCCTAGAACTGAGCCCTGTGGGACACCAGTTGAGATGGGGGGGAGTGAGGAGCCAATCTTGACCGATTGGGTTCTGCCTGACAGGTGGGACTGAATCCGCCCTGTGGCTGAGGAGTGTAACCCAGTGCTACAGAGATTTTGGAGGAGGAGGAGGAGGGAGTGAGATACTGTGTCGACGGCTTTTCCCAGATTAACAAAAATGGCAGAGGTAACATGTCCCTGATCCATATTGGAGAATATGTTGTCAGTGAGCCACAAGAGGGATGTAGTGCTGGAGTGGGACTTCCGGAAGCCAAACTGAAAAGGGGTGAAAAATGAGGTAGAGTTAAGACAGGGAGTGAGCTGAGCAAGGACAATGTGTTCTTGACGCTTAGCTAGGATAGGAAGCAAGGAAATTGGGCGATAGTTCCCCACAGAAGTGGGATCACCACCTTTGGGGAGAGGGATGACAGTGGAGCGCTTCCACGTGGAATGAACTAAGGCTAGAGTAAAGACAGGTCCATACTGGGCGGTCGGAGGCAGCTGCTAACTGCCCTCCCCACCCCAAAGGCAGAGCCCACCATAAGGAAGGGATGCTGCCTGATCCTCGAGGGTCCATACTGGATGGTGCGAGGGGCAGCCGCTAACTGCCCTCCCCAACCCCAAGACAGGCCCACCGTAAGGAAGGGGCTGCCTGATCCTTGAGGGTCCATACTGGGCGGTCACGAGGGCAGCTGCTAACTGCCTCCCCACCCCCCAAGGCAGGCCCACCGTAGGGAAGGTAAAAAAACAGGCCTGCCTGAAAGTACACCAGCCTCCAGTGCAAACATTGCGGTATCGCAAGAAAGACAATTCAACTGTTCACTGGAGAGTCTGTTCTTCTCCAAAGGTCCAAAGCTGCCTACTGGAGTGTTGTGGAGCCTCTCAGTTGTCCCTGCCTACACTGGGCGTGCACTTAGCCACGCGGTGGAGCACCGCTGCTTTCCTCTGCTGCCTGTGAATAGGACTTGGCACCATTTTAACTTTTAAAAACCAGAGATCGGCGTAGATGTTCTGATAGGTTTTAATCAGTTGAAATTTCTGCCCTTTGCATGTCTTTTACTAAGTCCTACCTGTTGCCTTAATTGAAACTGTTTTACTTAAAGAACTTTATCTCAAGGTTTAAAGGAATTTTATTTCAAGGAACACTTATACTGTGGAAACTTCTGCCCTTTGCCTGTTTCTTGCGAATCCTACCTGTTGCCTTAAGAGGGCTGCATCACTTAAAGTAATTTGGGTAATTTTGCTGAAACTGCGTTATTTGTCAAGATGCGACCGGAATTAACCTGCTTTTGCTAGTCTCTCTCCGGCAGGAAACACCAGATAACCCATTGGGCCCCCCAGTTACCTGTTGCAGACAGTACAGTTTAAAATTTGTGCCTGTGCCTCAGTTTCTCTCAATTTGTGTTCCCAACTCTGCCCTTGGATTCCCTCAGCCTTTCCTGCCCCCATGCTGTATTTTCCTTAGGACTCCCCCCTCCCCTTTGCATACCTGGTTATAAGGAGGGCTCACCTCCGTTCTCTCTCTCTCTACAGGGACGCTGCCTGATCCTTGAGGATCCATACTGGACGGTCGCGAGGGAAGCGGCAAACTGCCCTCCCCCACCCCCAAGACGAGCCCACCATAAGGAAGATAAAAAAACAGGCCTGCCTGAAAGTACACCAGCCTCGGGTGCAAACACTGCGGTATCGCAAGAAAGACAATTTAACTGTTCACCGGAGAGTCAGTTCTTCTCCAAAAGTCCAAAGCTGCCTACCGGAGTGTTGTGGAGCCTCTCAGTGGTCTCTGCCTACACCGGGCGTGTGCGCAGCCACGCGGTGGATCACCGCTGCTTTCCTCTGCTATTTGTGAATAGGACTGGCCCCGCCGGCTTCGCCGGCTGCCCCACCACCCCCACCACCACTCGTGGTCGTCACTGAGCTTTATAGCTCACATCACGTGGGCTGAAATAACCTATCAGCCCACTTTGCCATATGCAGGCTATATTTACTCACCACTAGATGGCTCATCTCATCTCATCTCCCCTATGTGTGCACTAGCCTGACTGTTTACAGAGTCTCTATCAAGGCACTTAAAATACAAGATACGAGCCGTCCCTTGACCCCTCCTTAAGCCTTGACTCTGCCCGAGTGCACCCCCATTCTGTAGCACCTCAAAGCCACCCCACAAGCTAGCATTTGTCCCCGAGGCTCAGATAGGTACTCAATTATAACCTGGATCATTGGTCACTGCGCCTCCAGACCCTTTCTCTCCAGGGAGCTCTTCTTACATTGGCTTGAACTACCCATCCCATTGCTAAGAGGCGCAGTCCACTGGGTGAGGTATATAGTGTCTGCACTGCTCATACTTCTGCCTATTGCCTAGAGGGACCTGTTCTTCCCGGGCTCCCTCGCTGCCCCCTCAAGACCGGACCATGGCTCCTCTTGTGCAGCCTATTAACTTACCCTCCTGTCAAGGTCCCTCAGCAACCCCCTACCCTCTCAAGCCCCCTCCGGCCTGGCTATCTACAAAAGGCCTAAAAATAGCGCATCTAAATATCCACAGTATTCTACATAACCTACTGGAACTGATGGCCTGGGCGGGACATCATGGGTAACACGTAAACCTGGCTGAAGCCTTGTACTCCCGACCCCGCTTGTGCCATTCTGGGTTACAGCCTCATCAGGCGGGATACGGCTGGTAGTAAACACGGGGGGGTGTGCTCCTATACTATAGGGGGCACATAAACATATCCCCGGTGTCTCAGTCACCCCCCGACACCACAGATTGTGAATTCATTCACTCCCTCCTCCTGCTCGGAAACACAAAAAAGGTGCACCTGGTCTGTGCCTACAATCCCCCTAAGGGAGGTGTTCCAGGACTCTCCTCTCTACTTGACCACCTTAAAGACAAGGTAGGCTCAAATGAGGTGCTAATCCTGGGGGATTTCAACCTCAACTGGCTGGGGCCTAATACTAAGCAATACGAGCCGCTTCTCTCAGGCCTCGCCCTCAGTCAGACCATCACGAAACCCACCAGGATCTCCTCCTGGGGGGACAAGGGCTGGCTAATTGACTGGAAACTGAGCAACAGACTGGAAAAAAATCCTCCAATCTGGTACACTTCCGGATGTCATCTCTGATCACTCTCCTATATACTGCATCTGGGGATCCACAGCTCCCAAAATTCCCAGTAGAGTGATACAGATGAAGGACTACTCCAAGCTCATCCTCAATGACTTCCTGGAGGACCTACGCTGTGCCGACTGGACTAGGATGCATAGCACCTGCTGAAGCACTGGACCACTTTCTTGTGGTATTCATCCCACTGCAAAACAGGCATGCTCCCCTTACAAAAAGGAGGGTGAGGGGCACTGTCATGAAGTGGCTCCATGGAGGCCCATTAGCTCTAATGAAGCAGAGTGACAAGTGCTGGATAAACCACAAAATCTCCTGCAACATCTACGACCTCCTTGAATATCGACTGCTCAGAAACTCCTGCAAGTCCGCCATATGCACTGCCAAGAGTGAGTTCTGCAAATCTGCCCTGCTTACCTCGGCCTACAACCCCAGGCGCTTCTGGCAAAACATTAAAAATATGGTCGGAGGGTCCGCCAAGAATACGGTCGCCGACATGAATGTTGGGGTGGGGGGCAACTGCAATAACCACCAGACTATAGCCTCAGCATTCAACGGCTTGTTCTCCGAACTGCCTGCTCCCCCCCCACTACTCACCACCCCTGAACCTCTGGGCGACCCCCCTTCCCCCCGTCCACCATTTTACCATAAACTAATCTTAGTTTGAGAGACTCAAGCACTCCTTGAGGGTCTTTCACACCATACAGGGGCAGGTTATGATAACCTCGAGCCTAAGCTGCTTAGTTTGGTGGCGCCCCTCCTCGCCCGGCCGATTACTCACGTATTCAACTCTTCCCTCACCTCGGGAATTATACCTGACATTTGGAAAGTGGCCAAGGTTGTCCCAGTGTATAAGCATGGTGACCCCAAGGAGATGAACAACTACTGCCCTATTGCCATACTCTCTGCTACCAGCAAACTACTTGAAAAGGCCATAGCTGCACAAATCTCCCATAACCTTCAGGAGTATGCAGTTCTCTCCCCTGTGCAGCATGGGTTCAGGAAGGGGTACAGTACAGCAACTGCAATTGCTGTGGTCACCTCAGAGGTCAGATCTGTGATGGACCAAGGTAAACTGACTGGGGCCATCTTCGTTGATCTCTCCAAGGCTTTCGATCGGGTCGACCACAACCTCCTTCACTCCACTTTACTCTCGCCTGGTTTCTCCCACCGAGCCCTTGCTTGGTTCTCCAACTACCTTAGGGGTTGACAGCAATACACCTGTTTTAACCGTGCCCTATCGGACCTCTCCCCAGTTAGATGCAGAGTCCCCCAAGGGTCCGTTCTTGGTTCCATTCTGTTCTCCATTTACATAAACAAACTCCCCTCCGTTGCAACCTACGGGACAACCACACTCTATGCGGATGACCTTGTACTATTGTCTAGTTCCCAGGACATCGCAACCATTAACTCCCAACTCAACTCAACTCAGACTTTGGTCGTATCCAAAACTGGCTTGTGGGACACAAGCTCACCGTTAACCTAAACAAGACCCATGCCATGTTATTTGGTTCGGTGGCCAAAACCACCTCCTGCCCTACTCCCCTTGCCATACATGGGGGCAATGGCTCCTTCCTGCCGGTCTTGGAATCTGCCAGGTACCTAGGTGTGACCCTTCTACTGAAATGTTGTGAATGTCACAAACTGTTTAGGTTTATCCATAAATGTTTTACAGACTGAACTCCTAAATGGAGATAAAAAATGTGTATTGTGTATCCACCACTGAAGCATATTTAAAACAAAATATTAATTACAAAAAAACTATGTTTAGGAATCAGTTAAGGTTGACCATATATGCCACAAAGGTAAGGAAATGCAATTTTAGGGTAAAAAAATGTCCTGAGTCTGGGTGAATCTGTGTCGTGGGTTTTCTCGGACACTGAATGATTGTAGGACACAATGTTTGCATTGCACTAACTTTGGCACTCTCATTCTAGGCACATAAAAATATTCACACACCAATGCTTAAAGAGAGGGTGCTGAAGTAAAGGCAATGCCTTGCATTTTATGATTGTTCAGAGCCTGAAAAACACCACTCCACAGATTCCCCAAGGCTCAGGGGACTTAGTTCACTAACATTGTATTTCCTTACTTTTGTAGCATTACGGGTCAACACTAACTAAGGCCTAAAGATAGTTGTTTTGCAATGAATTTCCTTACTTTAAAAAAAAAATAAAGTTAATGATAGATATATACTACTTATATTGTCAATACTTTTAATAGCAAGCATCACCCATCACAGTGCCACTCCCCATCCTTACCGGGCCTTGCTCTCCTCACTGTAACCATATCACTTGACCAGCTGTATTCTGTTTGTAATTGTACTTCTCCCCTTCCCCATGGGTCACACATGTAAATGAGCTGCAGCTCAGTGTGGAAAGAAAGTAAGTAAGCTACCTCTCTCTGTGTGTAACAGTCATACCATGTGTATAACAGTCACACTACTGTAGTGACTTGCCCACCTTTATCCCACCCCTGTAAAAAGCACTTTATGGTTTCTACAGGTACCCCCTCTCTTACCCCACCCTTATACTAAGCAGTCCCTGGTGGCCATTGGCAACCAATATACTGCCCCATGTTCAAAAATACCTGGTGTCCAGTGGTACCTCCCACACACACACCCTGCCATGTGTTCGGGTATTTGTGGCATCCAGTGGCCTTCCACACCCTGCCCCATGTCCAAGTATCCAGGGTGTCCAGTGGTACCCCCACTCACACTCTGCCCAATGTTAAAGTATTCCTGGTAGCCGGGGTAACCCCCTCCTACACTCTACCCCATGTCATTGTATCCCTGGCATCCAGTGACCTCCCCCCATCCCACACCCTGCCCCATGTTCAGATATTTGTGGCATCCAGTGGCTCTCTAGACACTACCCCATGTCCAAGCATTCAGTGTGTCCAATGGTACCCCCCCACTCACGCTCTGCCCCATGTTCAAGTCTCCCTGGTATCCAGTGGTAATCCCCTCCCACACCCTACCCTATGTCCTAGTGTTCCTGGCATCCAGCAACCTCCCTGCTACACCCTGCCCCATGTCCTAGTATCCCTGGCATCCAGTAGCCTTCCTCCCAACCCCTGCCCCATGTCCTGTGTCCCTGACATCTTTGGTATCCCCACCCTCACCAAGGTCCCCAATCCGACACAAGGTGATACAGTACTTAATATTCATTGCTTCCCTCAAGGCCCCCCACCAACCACCACTATCTGTAGTCTGTTTTGCCCTATACCAGTTACTGCATTGGGAACCAAAGGTGGTTCGGCCAAACTAACAATGCAGAACTAAATTTTCAGGCTCCAAGTTGAAACCATACCAAAGATGGCTCTGGCCCACTGGTTCACCCTTAGTAGGAACACACAATTTGGAATGTGGTAAGGACACATGACTCTGTCCCCACCTTATTCTGAAATTACTTACTCTTGTCATAGTCTTTAATGCTTGTGCTTCCTTGAATCATTCCAAAATTACATATCTCAGTCATATTCCAAAATTCTGTCTTCTCTAAATTCCAAAACTGCCCATCCTTGCCACATTCCATAAAATGTATGTTCCCCACACTCCTAATTTGCACTTTCCCAATAGGAATGTTGCACTTTTTCTCCCTTATTATTTTGCTCCCCTCGGGGCTGGCACTGGTCAGCCTCAGACCCAAATCCCCCATGGGTTTCTCGCCACCCCCCCCTCCCAAGACCCCTTCAGATGAGGCGGTCCTGGGTGGCAGCACATGTCAGAGGTTGAGCAGAGCATCATGCTCCAGTCTCACATTTCCATTTCTCGGGTCCCCTGTTCGGCAGTGTGATATGGCATTAGTGTGTGTGTCTATGGAGGCACACGTGCACCGCAAGCCTGCTGCTGACCAACCCCCTTTCTAAGTTGCAACCACTGCCCAGCCACTATGCCTCCATGCAGTGGCGGTACTGACAGTGGCACAACATACCTTGCCTCACTGGGGGAGGAGAACCATCATCAGACACTCGATCCTCTACCCTCCCAGCTGACCCCCAGTGACCTGGGCTTGCACCTGAACCCAGGTTGCCGCCATCTTGGGAGTAGTGGCATCCAGCGTCTCAACCTCCACACCACTGGGCCAGTCAAATGTTGCAAATTTAACTTTGCTGGTGAAGTTGCAATGAAGTTTTCACCCCCACTGACTAATAATCGAGATGTTACCTCCATACTAATGGCATCCACCCCCTCCTCTTCCCAGTGTCCCAGCAAAGTTCCTTTAATAAGTTAAGTATGTGTGTGATTGGTAATCAGTATTCATACAAAACTACTCCCCCTGCTCCAGTATCCTGACAGCACCCAGCCCCACTTCAGTTCCATCCAAATAGTAGACCCCACACACTACACACCTGTTGACACCCAGCACCCTCCTCTATCCCATCATCCAAAAGGATACAAATTAAGTATGCAGTGCTCAGCAATATTAAACCTGTAAGAAAGAAAAATGTTCCCTGTAACAACTAGCGACCAGGCATCCTCTCACTGATTCATTATACAGCAAGTGAATTGGTGGGATGACATGGCAGTAGAAACAGCTGACTGGCTCAGCTTGCTGACTAATCAGCTGTTACTACTATTATGTCATTTCACCAATGAATTCACCATTAATAAACTGTTGACAGGCTTCCTGGATGCTGGCTGCAGAAGGGGATGGTTTTCTTTCTTACAGGTTTCATATTGCTGAGCACTGCAGGCTCTAATTTGTATCCTTTTGGATGATGGGGGATGCTTGATGCCAGTGACTGTGTGAGGTGAGGGGTCAACTATGGAACCAGGGCTGGTGCACTACTAGTGATATGAAGTGCCACAAGTTGCGCTCCAAAAATGATGCATGTGTCACCTGTGTTATGTAAAGTGAGGAAAATGTCACAAATGCATCAAAATATGTAAAACTGAATGCAAGCAGTATGGCTCATTTGCCATGATGCAAGCTGCAAACTAAGGACTTGGCAACTGTGTAATGAGTTCTGAAAAATCCAACCCATGATATTCAGTAAAAACAGAACAACACCCTTATAGTATGAAAACACTAGTTAAAAAAATGTTCATACAAAAGTAATTTGGGGCAGCACTGCTAACTACAGAAGAACATTAAACGGAGGACAGTTTACACGTGACAAAATAATTATAATCTCCAGACAGGATCAGTTACTGGGGTTTATGATGCTAAAACCTGGAGTGTCCAGGCAGAGTACATGTAAACATGGCTTAAGATTACATTCAAAATATTGAGTACTTGATTAAAGGAATGCGGAGAGCTTCATAGAAACAAAACTTTCCAAATTCATACCTTTGTGCACACTTCATACTTTTTTTTAACTTCATTCTTCATTAAAGAGTACCGCACTGAACCCTGAGGTACTCAGCTGGTCACCTTCCCTTCTTCAGAGCAAACTCCATTTACCACTACCCTCTTTCTCCTATCCCCTAACCAGTTTCTTACTCAGGTTACTTCCTAGTTGCCAACCCCCAAGCTACCTAGCTTGCTTACCAGTTTCCTATGTGGAATAGTGTCAAAAGCCTTACTGAAATCCAGGTAGGCCGCATCCACAATTTCTCCCTGATCTAATTTCTTGGTCACCCAGCCAAAGAAATCTATCAGATCTGTTTGGCATGACCACATCCCTGTGAATCCATGCTGCTTCGGATCCTGCTGGATTCCAAATATTCCACAATCCTTTCCTTTAGTAGTATTTTCACTAACTTACCCACCACCAATGTCAGGCTGACAGGTCTGTAATTGCCCACCTCTTCCCTGCTACCAATTTTGTGAAAGGGACCACATCTGCCTTTCTGCAGTCCTCCCAGACCACTCCGGTCTCCAGTGATCTGTGAAACAGGCATGTCAGAGGTGCAGCTAGTTACCTCCCTGAGCTCCCTCAACCCCCCTGGATGCACCCCATCTGACCCCATAGCTTTGTCCACTTTCAGGTTAGAGAGTGCTTTCAGGACTCTCTCCTCAAAAAAGGACTAGCATCCACTTCCCTACCATCAAAGCTCCTGATGCTTTTTTGCAGTCCAAATGTCTTGTCCCCTTTTGATACTGCCTGAGCTATTCGTTCTTCATTTTGCTCCATTGTGCTCCTTACTGCTTTCCCTGCTTCCGTCTACTTCTTCTGATACACCTCCCTATCCTTCTCCCTCTAATCTCCTTACACCAGAATGCAACCCTTTTAGCTTTCACCTTTTCCTCCACCTCTTTTGAGAACCACAGTGGTCTCCTCTTCCTTTTGTTCACATGCTTGATGCAGAAGTTTGTTGCCTTCACTATGCCCTCTTAGTTTGACCCACTCTTCCTCTACCCACCCAGGTTATCCCTCCCCCCACCAGGTCATCCCAGAGATATTCACCCATCTTTATAAAATCTGCCCTTCTGCACTCCAGGACTCTTGCCATTGTGTAGTTTGTTTCTGCAGCCATCCTTATGTTGAACAACACTGTACGATGATCACTTGTGCCCAGGCAGCTTCCCACCTTGAAATCTGTAACACTGTCCCTATTTGTGAGAACCAGGTCCAGTATTGCCCCATCATGAGTGGGTTCACTAACTAGTTGCCTGAGGAATGCCTCCTGCTAGGAATCTAGGATGTCTGCTTCCAGCTGATGCTGTAATTAGGAGGCTCCAGACTACATCTGGTAGCTTAATGTCCCCCACTAGCAGCAGCTCCCCCTTTACAGCCACTTTGCCAGTTGCTTCTAACATTTCCTTATCTAACTCCTGCACCTGGGCTGGAAGCCTATAGATCATGTCTGTATGAATAATGGCTCTGTTCCCTGACTTGAGGGTGACCCACAGTTCTTCTGGTGTCCATCCCCCCAAATTCCCTGTACTTTATCGCATGCGTGCTGCATCAAACTCCACTGTTAGTTTATAATCCTCAGGAAGCTTTACAAGTCAGCTGCCATCATTATACTTGCTCGCCTTGAAAGTACCATTGTTCTGTTTTAGTGTTTTGTAATTTATGCACCCTCATCTGCTAATGTATGTCAGGATATACTTTCTATGTTAAGATCACGGGTGCAAAGTGTCAGTACATAACTAGCTGTGACTGCATTTAAGCTGTATTTTTGTAAGAATAATTTTTGAGCAGGACGACTTAGTTTTTATATACATTGATATCAATGGTTTCCTTGACTGTCTCGTGCATCTGAGAATAAAATTTGTTTCCACCATCAGAATTTATCATTACTTTGGTAGACTTCACACTGAAGTCAAACTCGCTTGTTTGCTGAAGAATTTTTATAAACAAATACACAAATACACACACAAACAAATGCATGGTACAGCAATGGGTACAACATACGTGCCTGCACTAGCAAACCTCTATGTGGGGGATTGGCAAGCCAGGAAGTCAGGTTCATTTGGGATGCCACGAAGAACAAATGATCAGATAAAGTGTGCCTGTGGGTACACATTATAAATTATGTACTGTGTTTGTGGAGTGGGACTGAAAGAGAACCGTGTGAATTCACAATTTACATCAATAATATTGATAGAAATATAAAATTCACAGAAAAGCACAGTACAGAGACAGTGGAAAATATGGAATATGTGTGGGTCTCAAGCAGTCCTATACAGTAGTCAGAAACTAACAGTGGAGTTTAATGTAGCATGCATGTGCTAGACAGAGCACCTAACAAGGCACAACAAACAAAGTTATTAACTTACGGCCTTAATTCTAGGGTCTACTTTCACAAAATTAAGATGCTCTTGATGTTACTAAAACATATGCCATGTGTTACTGCCATTAAAAGCTTTAGTCCACAAGGTAAATTCAAGGCAAGCAAGTACAATGACAGCAGCTGACTTGTAAAGCTTTCTGAGCATTATAAACTAACAGTGGAGTTTGATGCAGCATGCATGCATTAGACAGAGAGCTTACAAGGCACAACAAAGACAGTTCTTAATTTGCCGACCTCATTCTCTGTTTTATTTACAGAAAATTAAATTACTGTTGATGCTATGGAACATAAATGACAACTGGTACCTGACATTTGAAGCATTAGTCCACCAGGTAAATCAAGAGCGAGCGAGTTCAATGGCGGCAGCCGACTTGAGTTTTTGGTGATAATGTTGTTGCAATGGCTAATGGGTAATGAGACACTTGTTATGGTGCATAAAACATATGCTGTGTCCCTATGTATTTCTAGTAATTAAAAGCAGACAGACTGAATTCTAAAGAATAATAGAAATGCAGAGCGATGTTTTGTGGTAAAATGTATATTCGCCTAGACAGATGCATTAGATAGAAATATGAAGAATTAAGTCAAAAGAAAGTATGAAGTGTGCACAAAGCTACGAATCTGGGAACTTGTGAAATTAGTACGTACTGCATGTAAATCTAAATATTCTGACATGTGGGTCAGGGACCATACCTGTTAGTTTCTTTTAACCATCACGATTAGTTTTGCTCAACAAAATTTGGTATATGGGTTTGCACATATAAGTATTTATTCACCCATGAGGGATTTTATTGAATTATGGTTTTAATATCAAACATGCTGAAGTTTATAAGTTGGCTACAGAAGTTGCTATGGAAACCAAGATGCCATTTAAGCATCAGTTGCCAACCTCAATTTGCTTTGAGGAAGGCATCACTAATGCCAAAACATCAGCACATACATGACCCTTGCATGCACATGGTCATGTTGGACCTCCCCTTAGCCAGCAGCCTAACTCGGTATCAATGGAGTAGTGCAAAAATTTAATTAAGACTAAGCACTATAGATAATATTAACATAAGGCAAAGCTGTGTTTGTGGTTTTAGACTTTAGTATAAGCCTGAGGATCCTTTAGCCAAGTGAGCCAGGAAGAAATAAAATGAATGGTCTTGCCAGTGGTTTGAGGTTTGGATCTGTGATGAACGGTACGTAATTTTCCTGCACAGCACTACATATTGGTAAATTCATTTTTTTTATAACTTACACATTTTTGTGCACTTTCCACAAGAAGTTACAGTTCTCATTTCATATAAAGGAAATTAGAACAACTCAGTGCAATACATGAAGACCTTTTTTCCATCGTTAAATTAGAGTTCTGGGGCCCAATATTCAAAACTTAGCCCCGGGGCAAAATTAGTACTGCCCGATGTGCAAAAATAGCCCGGAACCATTAGCACGCTATATTCAAAGGAACAGCCATGAGGCTAAATCAGTTGAATATAGTGTGCAAACAATGGCATACAAACAGGGCCTTCAGTGCAGTGCAAAAATAGCCTGGCAAATAAGACAGCTCTGAATATAGCAAGCGGGAAGTGCAAACCACAACAGCAGCCCAGTGCACACAGACATGGAGTAAGGCAAAGGTGAACTACGTGGACAATGTGTGTGCTAGCAAAGAAGTGGAGTCACAAAAACTGCAAACAACAATGCAGGCCAAATACTGCAGAGCCGTGCTATGGTTCTGACAGGTTTGCATGGGGCAAATTAGTTTGCCCGGTGCTAACACATATGCCTGGGGAAAAATGTTGCTATATTCAAAAGTGATATGAAAATTAGCCTACTTAGGCAGTACCTGGGCAAACAGCCACATTAGCATGTCATTATGGCCTAGTTTGCATGCATTACCATGTGGATTGCCCGGTGCTATTGCAGGGTGCACACAGCTCCACCTGTAGGTCAGACTGGAACTACAGGTCAGTAGCTGCAGGCTGGGTCTGCTCACAGCACCACCTGTATGTCAGAATGGAACAAGTTGGTAGCTGCAGGCTACGTTTGTACACAGTAGCAGAGACTATTGTCCCCAAGGGGACTAGCACCACAGGCATGGGTGTTGGTGCTGCATGCCATGGACATATTGTAGTCCCTGCTACAGTACATAGCAGATGCTACAGTAACATAGTGGCCAGTATTGTGAGGGACACAGCAATGCCTATGGTGTGTCAGACTGCTGCTCTCCACACAGTGAGAGGCCAAGCTGGCTAGTGCGTTCTGACAGTGGACACCACTGTCATGCTGTCCTGTGACCCACATATGCTGTGCCAGTGGCATGGGATACTTGAAGTAACACACACGTGGCTGACCATGTGTGCTGTGGTGTCTATACAGATCAGCAGTATGTGCCAGGGAGGGGTGGCACATACCATAAGACAGGTACACTGGTGTTGGGGTATTCCCGACACTGGAACATGTACACTGTGTGGATGGCCCCAGCCTTGTGGCAGCACCTACTATGTGGTGCAGCCTGCCCACCTGTGAACCTTCCCCTCAACACCCTCCACTCCCCCAGTGCTGCATGTGTGTGCTGATTTGTGATGGTGTACTCCAATGGGGGGACTGGAGGTGTGTGCTGTATGGACGCACTGCCATGGTATCCACTGGGTGCTGGGGCACTCACTAATGCCTGGCAGGTTTGGGACCGGTGCCAGATGATGACGACATGGGTGGTGCCATCTGTGTACAGCATGTCTCTGCCATTTATTTTTTATTTCTATTTGTATTTATCACTTTGTTGACCAGGTAAGCACACTGGGCCAAGGTCCATTTTTAGAAATGACCCGGGGCCACTACATGTGCAGCTGAGATGATACAGTGTACAATAAATACATACAATGACCAACAACACACAATTCACAAAAATCAACTTAGTATCACATTAAAAACAATTACACATAGTTTGTTGCTGCAAGTGGAGTTTTAGCTCAGTTTCATAATTTACATGATTGTTACCTTCTAAGCAATGTTAAGGCATTGCATTCCACAGTTTTGGTGCCTGTGCATCTGGAGCTGCCCAGGGTGGCCGTCCGTCTCACTGCCTCCTCACTGGCTGCATACAGCCTTGTCCCCTGTTGCTGTTGTGTCCACCACACCCCCCCCATCCTTGGTTTGCCTGGAGTTAAGACTACCTTTTCATATGTGGTAATTTGCACTGTGCTATATGTCTATATGACACATGTTGCGTGGTGCTATAGTTTTTAATATACAGTTGTGTCTGTATGCATGTCCTCACCCCTCACTTTACACCATGCATACATTATCTTTTAGCATCGGGACTAACACGTTATGACAGCACTATTTGTCCTTTTGAATATAGCAATCTGGCACAAATGTGGCGCAACCGCAGTACAACTGGTTTGTGCCCAGCACGAAGTTTTGAATATCTGGCCCCAGGTTTTCTAAATAGAAAAGTGTTAACTACTCCTGTGTTGTTTACTACAGGAGAAAAAATGAAAAAAAAAAAAAAAAGGAAGAAGAAATTCATACAAACAAGAGAAAAAGAAAGGCAGGTCTCTGAGGGTATTTTGCCATCCTACACAACTATAAACTGTAGGCAGTTCTGGGGTCCACTCCATTCATATTCCTAATTATAACAGATTCATCTGATATGCAATGCCTGTTAAGGGTCATTTGGTCCCCCACACCTGGACAACTTGTAGTGTTAGCCTCCATCTTTCTCCTGGTCTTCTGTCTGTATCAGGCCCTTCTGTTTTCTTTTCTGGCCTCATAGTATTCATGTTGGAAATAAGGGGACACCTCCTCGACCAACACTTCACTACTGAACTTGTTTTTGTTGCCATGGCTGCCATATTTCTAGGTGTTTAGGAAGCTTAAGTTGTAGGGTGGTGGTAAGAAAAAATTACTCACCTTAGTAATGTTGTTTCTTCTAATGGAGTCTTGCTATATTATGACAATTGCAGTATGACCGCAGGTTAGAACTGCTCCGGAGGTGAAATAGTTAACTTTCCATGCAGGCATGGAACTTAGAGCGCGAGCTCGGTTGAAAACTCTGTCTGTTGTGCTTCAAACGCAAACTGTCAGATCTTTTACGAGCTAAAACTCACTAAGGTTCTGTGTGGAAGCTGTAAACCTACACTAGCCAACTGGCTACTAACATAAACACTCATTTTTGGCCTAAAACAAAGACTCAAGTCAGGAGACCCAAAAATGCAAAAACACAACACCAATTCATTCAAAAAGGTAGGTGAAAAACAACAAGGTGGGCATCAAAAAAAGTGCCAACCCTGTACTGCCCTCCCACATCCCCAAAACAGAGGTTCTGAGAGGGGCAGGCAGGGAGGGAGGTCATAATATAGCAAGACTCCATTAGAAGAAACAACATTACTAAGGTGAGTAATTTTTTCTTCAAACAACATGAAGTCTTGCTACATTATGACAATTGCAGACTACACAGCAGTACCCCCATGGAGGAGGGGCAGAACCTACCTAGGAAACAGGCTCTGAAGCACGGCTGTGCCAAACCGAGCATCACTCCTAGCCTGGATGTCCAGGGAGTAATGCTTGGTAAAAGTGTGAACTGTTTTCCAGGTAGCTGCTTGACATATTTCTAGAATAGAATGTCTCTGGCAGCAGCCAGAGAAGCAGCTGTACCTCTGGTAGAGTGAGCCCTCAGGCCTGAGGGGATCTTTACCAACTTCTCTAGCAGAATTGGATACAAGAGACAATTCACCTGGCAATGGATCTTTTAGTGGCTGGCTTCCCTTTTACCAACCTTGCCATAGGTGAGGAACAGTTGAAGGAGTCAAACCTATGACCCTTAGTACGCTCTATGTAGTAACTAAGGGTTCTCTTCACATCTAGGCTGTGCAGCCTCTCCCCAGAGGAGGAGTGGTCAGTGAAGTACACTGGAAGTGAAATAGATTGATTAAGGTGGAAATCTGAAACCACCTTAGGCAGGAACTTTCTGTTAGTCTGAAGGACCACCTTATCTCTGTGAAAAGAGATAAACTCCTTCTCCACTGACAACGCTTGTAATTCACTTATGCATCTGGCAGAGGTGATGGCTACCAAAAACATAGTTTTCCAAGTCAAGTACTTGAGCTCAGCTGAAGACAAGGGCTCAAAGGGGGGTTGCATAAGCTGAGCAATGCAAGCATTAAGATCCCAGGCAGGGGCAGGATCCCTGAATGGAGGGTTGGTGTGAAACAACCCCTTAAAAAACTTGGAAAATACAGGATGAGCTGAAAAGGAAGAGGATTTACCTGCTGAAATAAAAGCAGACACAGCTGCCAAGTGCACCTTCAGGGTAGCTGGTCTCAGCCCCAAAGAATTCAGGTGGACCATATAATCCAGGACTGTGGGTAGATCAGCAGAGACTGGGGAAATATGCTTTTCCGAGCACCATATGGAAAACCTTTTCCATTTGGAATTTTAAGTAGCCCTGGTGGAAGGCTCTCGCTGCAGCCTTCAATATATCCATTACACCTTGGGAAGGATGTAAATCAGCAAACTCTAACTCTTCAAGAACCAAGCCTTGAGATTGAGAGATTTGAGATTTGGGTACCAGACCCTTCCCTGGGCACAGGTTAACAGATTGTGATTCCTGGGAAGGGACAGAGGAGGATGGACTGCTAAGGACAGCAGGAGTGGATACCAGGGCTGTCTGGCCTAATCCGGAGCTATCAGAATGACTTTGCATGATTGGGATCTGATTTTGACTAGCACTTTGAACAGGAGAGGAAAGGAAGGGAAGGCATAGAGAAACTTCCCCTCCCAACTGAGGGCTAAGGCATCCAGTGGGAGTGAACCCAACACTGGGGGCCTGCAGCAAAAAAGAGGAAGTTGGTGATTGTCTGGGGCTGCAAAAAGATCTATCTGTGGGGTGCCCCATCTGGCAAATACTACTCCCAAGACTAGGGGATCCAGTGACCATTCGTGGTGGCCCTGGGAAATCCTGCTGAGAGCATCTTCCAGGACATTGTCCTTGCCTGGGAGGTGAACTGCCGTAAGGAGGTGTTCAGGGAGTAAGCCAGAGACCACAACTTCATCGCTTGATTCACAAGGCCGTGACCGAGTGCCCTTGCATTTGATGTACCACATTGTAGTGGTGTTGTCTGTTCTGACCTGAATACTCTTGTTCTGAACAGATTTGGAAAAAGCTTGAAGTGCTAGAAAAACTGCTCTGAGCTCCAACAGGTTGATGTGGAGCAGAGATTCCTGGGAGACCACAGACCCCTGGGTGGTGAGGTCGCCCATGTAGAGCTCCCAGCCCAAGAGGGACGATCTGTAGTAAGTATTAGAGAATGAGACTGAGTGACAAAAGGAACCCCTTGTCTCAGGTTGCTCTGATCCTGCCACCACTGTAGGGCTTGGATCAGGGTTCTGAGTTACTGGGATCAGCTAGGTAAGAGGATCCTTTCTTTGAGACCAAAAGCTCTCAAATGGAACTGGATGTCCCTCATCTGAAATCTTGCTCCTTGCACAACTGCTGTGGAAGCAGCCATGTGTCCTAGGAGCTGCAGAAAATGCCTTGCTGGCGGAGACCTGCAGGGTAAATGAGAAGGCCAGGGAAACTAGGGTCTTTGCCCTGTCCAGGGGAGGAAGGCCCTGGCTTCCTGTGTGTTCAGTCTGTGCCTATGAAGGATGAAGCTGGACCGCTCTAGAACTGACTTTGAGAGATTCAGAAGGAAACCTAGAGAGGTAAGCAGTTGCTGTGTTATCTGAAGGTGTAAATTGACCTGGTCTGGGGACTGGCCTACTAGAGCCAATCGTCTAGGTAAGGAAAGATGGCAATCTTTGCCTTCTTAGGTAGGCAACTGCTACAGCCAGGCATTTGGTGAATACCCTTGGGGCAGAAGTGAGGCCGCAGGGCATTGCTCTGAACTGGTAGTGGCCTGAGGCAGCTTGAACCTGAGGTACTTCGAGGGAGCTTCTGATGGGAATATGGAAGTAGGCATCCTTGAGGTCCAGGGAAGCTAGCCAGTCCCCTGGCCTTAGAGAGGGTAGGATAATTCCCAGAGTCACCATTTTGAACTTTGGCTTTAAAGGTGCTTGTTTAAATGTCTGAGATCCAGGATGGGCCACCATTCTCCTGTCTTTTTTGGGGTAAGGAAGTACCTGGAGTACAAACCTTTGCCCTGGTGTAGGGAGGAACCCTTTCCACAGCTCTGAGAGCCAGGAGGGTAGAGACCTCTGCCTCTAGGGCAAGTGCCTCTGATGGAGTTGCAGGTGGAAAGATCTGGTTCTCAGCTTTGGAAATTTTTTGAAGCTGAGAACCAGTCCCTTGCTTACTACTTCCAGGACCCACTTGTCTGATGTTAAAGACTTCCAGTCCTGGACAAAGTAAGCCAGCCTGCCCCCTACAGGTAGAGGAGAATTGGCCCTGGCAATCCCATCAGGGTGCCTGCTTGGCAGGGGCTTTGGGCTGAGGGGTGGAAGCAGACCTGCTTGTACCCCGTCTGCCTCTCCCTCTAAAGAACCCCCTCTGAGCATAGGCGGAGAAGGAAGCTTGGGCTTGGTAAAAAGGCCTATGAAAAGGCCGCCCCTGCCTCTAGGAAGCTGCTTTTGAGGAGTGGCCTGCCTTTCCTTGTCCTGTGCACTCCTATAGGTGGTCCTATATTCATCCATTTTCTTCATGTAATTCTCTGTTTGCTCCCCAAATAGAGAATTTCCCACAACAGGAAAATCCATGGCCTTAGACTGGGTATCTTGAGACAGGGTAGTACATCTGAGCCAAGCCATCCCATGAAGTGCCACAGATGTAGCCATGACTCTTGATGAAACATCATTAGAGTCCACTGCAGCATGAAATTGCACCTTGGATGCCTCAATACCATCCATAGCCACCTGTTCCAGCTCCCTGGCAAGCTGGTCAGGGACTTGTTTCGCTAGGGCCAGCACAGTATCCCATCTGATTTCTGGTACCTAGCAGCATAAGCTCATATAATTTGCTTGTCTGAGTCCCAAAGATGCTGCCATGTACTGTTTCTTTGCCATAGCATCAATCTTCCTGGAGTCCTTCATGGGGTGTAAGCTAGGGGATTATTAGCTTGTCACAGGCTGCAGCCTGCACTACCCCCATATGGCTGCATTGTTGAGTGAGGAAATCAGTGTCGGAGCCTGATAATTGTATACCTCTGTCCATCCTTTTATCCACAGGAGGTATAGCGTGAGGAGTTTTTAAAACTTTTACTGTCTGTTTCAAAAGATTTATGCAAAGGAATAGACAAGTCTCCTAGACTCTGGAATATCCATCATTTCTACATAGTCTGGCTCCTCTTGGTCATCAACAGCTTCCTCAACAGGAGCTGGAGAGTTTCAGCAACTTTTATAAAACATGAAATGAGAAGGGACTCAGAAAGCCTTGGAGGAGAACCCCCTAGGGGTCTATCTGGAGAGATGTCCAGATCAATGGGCACATCCAGATCTTCAAAACCATATTCACTCTCCTCGTATTCCTCTTCCCCCTCCCCCGGTTCATAAAAATCCTCAAAATCATAATCTTGAACCGGTGGAACAGGCCAAACCGAACGCTTACCTGAAGGTGTCGGTTCGGTCAGAACCGGAGAGATAGACTGGACAATTTGAATTGCTTTAACTATTTCCTCAGCAGTTGGGGAGAGAACTTTTGGCTCTACACTAGCTGACTTTCTAGTCCTTTTTGCTGGAACCAGCTCCTCAGAACCGGCTCTTCGTTTGCCCGAGGAAGTATCGCCCTGGTCAGAGGGCACTCCCTCTGGTTCGGTGGGCCATCCAGGTCAGCGGACTTTTTGGCCTCCCTTTCCCTGAGCCTACCAACTCTCTTATCTATGGTGGCAGCAAGGAAATTGTGACAAATCTGGCAGTCTGAATTGAGGTGGTCAAACCCCAGACAATAGACACATGTGGTGTGTGGGTCAGCCTTAGCAAAAGCTTCCCCACAAACACTACAGTGTTGAAACCCAGTGGGTCCAGTTTTTCTTTTGGGTTTCTCAGACATAATGCCAGCCTAACCAACTTGCCCATTTATGGCAATCCACCAAGCAAGACACCCTTATCGGTTCCCAACCGTGTCAAGGGTCGTGAAAAACCGTAATGAAATCCATTTTTAGAACCGATAAGAACCGGAACCGCACTCAAAAAGGACTAGTAGATTTTAAATAACCTGATCGGTTCAAACCGAACCGATAAAGAATTACAAGTTCCACACAGAAAAATAAATGTAAAAACCTATCTATTGCTTACATTACCACAGACAGAGCTTGAACTGACGGTATGGGTTTAATTTCTGCTAAAACGAAAAATAATACTTTTAAACCGACAAAATGAACCGAGCAGAGGAGAAATTCTGGAGCGACTGTTCAGTGAGGCGGAGTAAAGAATCTGACAGTTTGCGTTTGAAGCACAACAGACAGAGTTTTCAACCGAGCTCGCTCTCTAAGTTCCTTGCCTGCATGGAAAGTTAACTATTTCACCTCCAGAGCAGTTCTAACCTGCGGTCATACTGCAATTGTCATAATATAGCAAGACTTCATGTTGTTTGAAAGCATTCTATAGTCTCTCAAGCTCAGAAACTTTCTGGATGGGCGGTTAGGGGTCAGCCACTGAATGGTGATACACTTGCGGGCAGCCAGACAAAGCATCTGTATGAGATTCCATTGTTTCCTGTGTCATCTCTGAAATGCTGAGAGCCCTAGTACCATATCTTGGAGTGTAGGGTATGTCAGCCGGAGTAGAGATTGCAGTTCTGTATGCACTGCTTGCCAGAAGGGTCACACTACTGGGCAATCCCAGAAGATACAGAAATGACTTCCCACCTCCCCACAATGCCTCCAACAGGCATCTGTATGAGTAGTTTTAAAGTGTTTAGTCATTGTAGGGGTTCTGAAGTATTTTGTTACAATTCTCCAGTTAAATTCTCTCCAGGTAGGGTATGCAGTCACTGCTCAACCTTTAAGCAACCTCTTTTCCCATTGTTTTCGGGAATAATATGTTCCCCTCTCCTTCCCATTTCCTTTTGATATGTTCAAGTGGCGGATCTGACGTTTATATTAAAATTCTGTAAAGTTCTGAGATTACCCGGGTTTTTACATTGAGAAAAATCAACCAATAGAAAAATGGTTCTAGATCCAATTGTGGCCTCTCTACTTGGGCTAGATGATCCTGTTCACCTAAAAAATGCTGGACCTGGATGAACCTAAAGTGGTCCCGTTGCCTGAGTTGAAAACATTCCTTTGATGTCTGGAACATAAGGCATCTGTCGCCTGAGACAGGTGAATGAATTTTTGTAGTAAACGTTGGTCTGATAAGATAAAGATTTCTGTCTCCTGACTGTTTTGTGAAGAATTGCTGTGCACATCAACTGTTTACTTAGCACCTGCAAAGTAAATGATTTTTCTTGAATTTATCCTGCTCCTGTGTACCCTTGATGCCACTCCCCAGAAACCTGAAAGTGAGTTTATGCATGAGCACAAAGTTCTGCCATCCTTGCATCTCTGAAAAACAATAAAATTGTAACCCACAGATAAGAGACTGTACTATATGTGATCCCTAAAAAGAAGATATTGTAGATCGAGGGAGAGCTCCTAACCAAGTGGAACACTCCTTTCCTCTGCGCATGAGACACTCTTATTCCGCAAAGAGTATCTCACAGGCAGATGCCCTGGAAATGGATATGTTCCAGGACAGTTTAAAAAAAAAAAAAAAAATATTATATATATATATATATATATATATATATATATATATATATATATACACACACACACACACACATTATTGATCGTGGTCAATCAATAATATTGTAATGTGTCCCCCATCACCACTTGTTGCTGTATAAAAGTGGTTTCACTTACGCTTCGCCGTTCTTGCTCCAGCCGAATGCATGTGAAACCACTCTTATACAGCAACCAGTGGCTCCAGGGGACATATTAAACAAGCTACATACCAGGTGGGACAGAGGGTTGAGGCACTGGATTCCTTACCTCATGCCACACTGGCTACTCGGGTTTGGGAACAGACTAGGGTCACTCAGGGGCCGGCTGGGGGGGGGGTTGAGCATCTCTAAAACTGCTCTACTCCTTTGGAGAGGCAGGGTGGGTGGCTAGGTGAGCGCCAGGGGAAGGGGACCTGACATGGATGTCAGTATCGTGTGCCAGCATGCGCCCATATATTGTTGCACATGACTCTGCCCTGGGGAACTGCAAACAAGAAAACAGAAAAAGCCTCATGGCTGCAGGATGATTGCCTGACTACGCACCACCTACATGGCTATAGAGAAGTACTAGATTGTGCTTTGGGGTTTGGGGGAGAACAGCCCTCCCCCTCTGACCCAGCTACCGGGGGGAGGAATATCCATGGGATACTTCCCCTCAAGGTAAGTCCTTGAGACAGTGGGTGACAGAGTGGGCAGCCAGAAGGTAAGGAAGCTGCCATGAGGGCAAGACAAAAAGCGAAAGGTGAAAAATAAATGAAAACCTACAAGGTATCCTCTATTATTTTTTCTACAAGCATTTATATTCATTTTCACTGACACAGAAATGAAAGCAGCGTGCTTTCCATGTGTGAGTGATAGGGGAAGCATACTTTGAAAAAGCTGTATACTGCATCTAATAAAAGAGTTTATAAAACAACAAATATTGTGTATTGTATAAAGCTTAGGGTTGTTCTTAAACATATATATATATATATATATATATATATATATATATGAGTTATAAGAAACAGAAAGCCAATGATTGCAAATCATCTTAAATATTGGTGAATGGACAATACTGTAAATACAAGGTAGTTGGTTGTGATTTTATTTTCCCAGCTGATAAAGTGATTGCAACATGAAATACTATTTTCCTAACCAAACATCTGTAGCTCGTTTCATAAAAAATAAAACAGTGAAACTTTATAAAAAAAACTTTGAGTGAGTGGATAAATTACTCCAAATTGTCTGTATTCTGGGAAGGAGGCTTTGGAATGCTGTTGGGGACATGGTGTCAGAAGGTATGTTTACACGGCCTGATACAAACATACGAATGTGGCAGCAGAAACAGACCACCCGTTATATCTGCGTCTGCTCAAGTGTGCAGCTAGCACCCCTAGTTTGCAGCTGCCCCACCCCTTCCCCTTTGTCATCCCACTGCCGCCCCCTAACTCCCCCACCCTCACTCTCCCCTGCTCCATGTACAATGCCCTTTAAATCTGTTCACAGATTTACATGATACCACCCATTCTGATAGTGCATTCCATTTTGCTACCACTCTCTCTGTGAAATAGTGTCTCCTCATTTCCCTCCTAAATCTTCCCGCCTCTATTCTTAGCTCGTGCCCCCTGATGTCCCTCCCCCTCCTTAGCTTAAAGACCCCATCTGCCTCATCCTTACTGATTCCCTTCAGATACTTGAATGTCTCTATCATGTCCCCCCTGTCCCTTCTATCCCCCAGGGTGTACATATTCAGGTCTCCAGTCTGCTCTCATGGTCTCTCCCCTCCATTCCACATATCATCTTCATTGCCCTCCTCTGCACCCCCTCCAGTAGCCTGATTTCACGCTTTAGGTATGGCTTCCAAAACTGCACACAATACTCCAAGTGCGGCCTTACCAGCGACCTATAGAGGGGCAAGATCGCCTCTCTTCACCTGGATGAAAACCCCCTCACTGTGCACCCCAGCATTTTGTTCACTTTTGCAGCCACTCTCCTGGTCTTGGCAGTATTGTTCATGGTACCTGTTACCATTACCCCTAGGTCCTTCTCCTCCTTAGTGATCCCCAGCCTAAGCCCTTCCAGCCAGTACTCTCTCCTTGGGTTCTTCACCCCGAAGTGCATAACCTTACACTTCTTTGTATTGGACCCCAGCTGCCACCTCTCTGACCACTCCTCTAGCTTGCTTAGGTCCCCCTGCAGCTGCTTCCATCCCTCCTCTCCATTCACCACTGCTCCCATTTTGGTGTCGTTTAAGAACAGACTTACCTTGCTCACCACCCCATGTGCAATGTCTGATATGAAGAGTCCAAATAATACTGGTCCCAGCACACAGCCCTGTGGCACCCCACTTGTCACCAGCTTTGGAGTTGAGAGCTCCCCTCCCACCACCACCTGTTGCTGCCTCCCACTCAGCCAGTTTGTAATCCAGTTTGTCATTTTTGCCCCTACCCCTACACCAGTTAGCACCAGTTAGATTCCCCCCAAGCCGCCCATAAGACACCAAATCGAAGGCCTTGCACTGATCTGCACTGTTGCGAGCAGCATCAATGAGTTGCAACAATGCACATCAGGCCATGTGAACAGCCTGCAAGGCATTGTAGATCACGCCATTTTTGCACAGTGCGATTGATGTTTTTGTGGGTCTATGTGCAGTGCAGGCGTTTTTGTTAGCATGTAAATATACTGCTCTGCCTGCACCAGTGCAACCCCGTGGCAGCCATAGCTCCTCTGCTGTTAGGAAATTCACCAACAGAATGACAGAACTTCTGTGACCAGTGATTCTTCTTCCTCTCTGCCTGACCTTGACTCTACGTATCCCTGATGGAGGTGAGTGCGATAGCATTAGTCCAACCCCAGTGAAAATGCACTAACACAATGCAGGAAGTCAGTCTAAGCCACAGACTGACCCTGCAATGGTGCACAGCAAAGAGCTGTGTAAACGGCCATCAGGTGTGATGTTGGTGAAGCAGCGGCAATCTGGAAGAGACCACAATGCAGCAAAGTAGGTAGTGTAAACAGGTCTAGAATGCTAAGGTTGTGCATGATTTCAGAATACTGCAGAGCTGAGAGTTCACAATGTAGCAGGGACACAGTTTCAGAATGCAGTGGGAACACACAACTTTGGAGTGTGACAAGAGGCTCATTCACACGAGGGACTGTGAGCCATTGTCAGTGGCTGACAGTGCCAAGATCGGTGCCCCTGCCCTCATGTGAAACTTATCATTTCATGATCCCTCTTTCCTTGGGTTTGCAGAGTGTTGTTGGTGGTTTCTGTCCTGTGTGAACATCAAAACCACCTGCAACACCACAATTCCCCACCCAAAGTAGGGACAACACTGAAACATCAGAATCGCCGGAAAAGAAAAGGACAGTGGCAACAATGATGCATTATGAATGCAGCTTTCCTAGTGGTTTCAAAGAATTTTTAAGAATTATTTATAAGTAGGGGCTGCGGCAACGTACAGTACGAATGAGCCTAAGGATGCACAGTTCTGCCCCTACCTCATTCTGAAATAACACTGCCTTGCCACAGTTGGTAATTGCACTTCCTTGCCTCATCTAAAATTGTGTATCCCACCCACATTCCAAAACTGTGTCCTCCCCACATTCCAAAACTGCAGGTCCCCACCATGTTTCAGAAGAAAACATTACTTACCATAGTAATCTTGGTTCTTCCAATGGAATCTTACTGTATTCTCACATATGCAGTATGGTCCCACCATAGTACTGCCCCAGAGCTGAAATGGTTAATAGAACCTATGCAAATGATAGAATGCTAGGCTCGAGCTTGGTTTTCAAACCACTGTCTCTGGTAAACAGTCTTCTAACCATCAGATTCTAACAAAGCGTGCATAGGAAACTATCTATACTATCTAATAATTAACTTTAATGAGAAAAGCAACAATCCACCTCCCCCCCATGAACATCCCCATCTATTAAACAAGCAGGCATTTATCTCTAAGACTCAAGTCACAGACGTCCCAAGGAAAAAAACAGCCCAGGAGTCCACCACAGTAATCAGATCTGTAGTGCAGTGCCTCCAGGTTCTAGTAGGAGCTCAGAATACAGTATGATTGCCTTGGAAGAAACAAGATTATTATGGTAGTAATGTTTTCTTCTAACCCCAGGAAATTTTACTGCATTTTGACATATGCAGACTACCCCAGTAGTGCCTTTGGAGGTGGATACAGAACCTATTTAGGGAACAGACTCTGCAGTACTGCTGTGCCAAACCTTGCATCACTCCTGGCCTGGGTATCCAGGTTATAATGTCTGACAAATGTGTGAACAGTTTTCCAGGTAGCTGCCTTACAGAGCTCCAGTAAAGGGATATCCCTTGCAGCTGCTATAGAGGCAGCTGTGCCCCTTGTGAAGTGGGCTCTGAGGCCAACAGGGGGTTCCTTGCCCACTTTGCTGTAACAAAACTGGATACAAGTAATAATCCAGTGGGCAATGGTTCTTTTTGAGACAGGTTTTCCTTTTCCTACCTCTCCATATGTCAGGAACAACTGGGTCCTTTCCTGTGTATGACCCCTAGTATGGTCAAAGTAATAGCTGATAGCTCTCTTGATATCCAAGCTATGTAACCTGCATTTCCCTAAACTGGAATGGTCAGTGAAAAAGACTGGTAAGGTGATAGACTGATTTAAATGGAAATCAGACACTACTTTGGGAAGAAACTTTCTGTTTCTCCTCAGGACTACCTTGTCCCTGTGAAAAGAGATATAATTCAGCTCTGTAGACAGGGCCTGTAGTTCACTGATCCTTCTGGCTGAGGTGATAGCTATCAAGAACACAGTTTTCCATGTCACGTACTTCAGGTCTGCTGAAGACATGGGTTCAAAGGTGGCTGCATCAGCTGTCCAATAGAGATGTTAAGATCCCATGCAGGGGTGGGCTACCTGTGTGGAGGGTGGAAGTGCAAAAGCCCTTTGAAGAATTTTCTAAACACCTGATTGGAAGTCAGAGAAGACTTCTTACCAGCTGAGAGATAAGCTGAGACAGCTGCTAGATACACCTTAAGGGTAGAGTGCTTGAGGCCAAGGGTGTGAAGGTGCACTACGTAATCCAGTACTACTGAGAAACTAGCCTGAGTACTGACCACCTCCTGCTGCTGGCACCAGATTGAGAATCTCTTCCATTTTAAAGAGTAAGTTTGCCTTGTGGAAGGCTTTCTGGAGCCTCTGAGCACCTGAAGGCTCTCTCTGATAACCTAAGGTCAGCATATTCTATGTCCTCAAGAGCCAAACCTTGAGTCTGAGGGACTAAAGGTTGGGGTAAAGGATTCTGCCCTGTGAGGACGTCAACAGATTGTGCCTCCTGGGTAAGGATATTGGCCTGCTCACTGACAGGACTAGAAGTAGGGAATATCATGGCTGCCTGGCCCAGTCAGGGGCGATAAGAATCATGGTTGCTGGCTGTGTCCTGAGCTTGTTCTGGACTTTGAGAAATAGAGGGAAGGGAGGGAATGCATACAGGAATGTCCCTGTCCAATCCATCAGCAGTGTGTGCATTGGCACTATGCCCACTGCAGGAGGCCTGTAACAAAACTGTGGCAGCTGGTGATTGTCTGGGGCTGCAAAGAGATCCACCTGTGGTGTCCCCCACCACCTGAACACTGTTAGAAGAACCTGCTTGTTCAGCGCCCATTCGTGGTAGTTCTGACCGATTCTGCTCAGGGCATCTGCTAGGACATTGTCCTATCCTGGAAGATAGACAGCCACCAGAGAGAATTCAGGGAATAAGCCAACTTCCATATCAACCTGGCTTCTGTGCACAGGTGGGGAGGACCTTGTGCCCCCTTGCTTGTTTATGCAGCACACTGTAGTTGTGTTGTCTGTTCTAACCTGTACTACCTTGCCTCTTAGCATTGAGACAAAGGGCAGAATCCCCAAACGTACTGCTCTGAGCTCCAACAAATTTATATGGAGCAGACTCTCCTTTCTGAGCCAAGTCCTGTGGGCTAGCAGGTCTCCTATGTGTGCTCCTAACCCTAGGAGGGAGGCATCTGTGGTCAATACCACTGAGGGTAGCTGCTCCAGGAAGGGTACCCCTTTCTTAAGTTCTCCTTTTCCTGCCACCACTGGAGCACTAAGAGTAGAGACTTGGTTACTGGTACTAGTTTGGACAAATTGGCTCTTTTTTGTGACCAGTAAGACCTGAGATGGAACTGAATGTCCCTCATTTGGAACCTGGCCACTGAAACTGTTGCTGTTGTTGCTGCCATGTGGCCTAATAGTTGCAGGAAGTGCCTTGCTGGTCTGGGGATGGACAGCTGGAAAGAGCTGGCCAGCTGAATCAGTGTTTCCACCCTTCCTTTAGGAAGGAAAGGCTTTCCTTTCACAGTGTCTAGCTCTGCCCCTATGAAATCCAGAAGCTGGACTGGGGTCAGCACTGACTCTTTGGGGTTTAGAAAGAACCCTAGGGACTGCAGGACCTCCTGAACTATAGTCAGTGACTTTGACACCTACTGGGGGGACTGGCCCACTACCAGCCAGTCATCCAGATAGCGAAAAACTGTGACACCTTGCCTTCTGAGGTGTGCCACCACCACTGCTAAGCACTTTGTGAACACCCTTGGTGCTGAGGAAAGGCCAAAGGGCATGGCTCTGAATTGGCGGTAGCCTGATGTTAACTTGAACCTGAGGTATTTTCAGTGTGATGGTCTGACGGGAATATGGAAATAAGTATCTTTCAGATCTATTGATGCCAGCCAATCCCCTTGTCTGAGTGTGGGCAAAATGATTGACAGGGTGACCATCATGAATTTTGGTTTTGTCAGGTATTTGTTTAGTTGTCTGAGATCCAGAATGGGTTGCCACTACTCTGTTTTCTTTACTGTGAGGAAGTATCTTGAGAAGAAACCCTTCCCTCTTTGAAGCAGGGGTACCGGTTCTACCGCCTTGTCCTGCAACAGTTTTCTTACCTCTTCCACCAGCAGTTGAGCTTCTGATAGGGAGGAAGGGCTGAAGGCTCTTGTCCTCAGCTTGGGCATAAACTTGAAACTGAGGGCAAGACCCTGGCCCACTACCTCCAGGACCCACCTGTCTATGGTGATGGACTGCCAGACCTGGAGGAAGTGGGCAAGCCTGCCCCCTACTGGGAGAGGGGAGGCAAACCTGACAGACTCTTCAGGGAGTCTGCTTAACTTGTGGGGTTAGCTGAGGACTGGGCCCAGTCCTGCCAATGCCCCTTCTACCCCTGCCCCTGAAACAGCCCCTCTGAGGTTGATAGGTCGGAATGGCTTGGGTCTGGAAGAAGGGCCTATAATGAGGCCTTGCTCTCCCACCTCTGTTTTGTTGTTTCCGGGGGGTAGCTGCTCTTTCTTTGGCGGCCGCACTCCTGTAGGTCACTTTGTATTCATCCTTCTTTTTCATACAGGCCTCAGTCTGCTGGCCAAAGAGGGATAAAGGCTCACAGGAGAAATCCAGAGATTCTGTCTGTATATCCTGAGAGAGACTGGTAGTCCTAAGTCATGCAAAGCTCCTTAAGGACACAAATGTAGCCATCAACCTGGCTGCAGTATCACTGGCATCCACAGCCATTCTAAATCGAACTACGGATGTCTCGATGCCCCTCTTGGCAGCTTCTGCCAGGTCGGATGCCATGGGTGCTGGACAGGCTTTAGAAATTTCTGATATTGTGCTCCTCAGGCTCTTTTGAAATCTGGCTACATAAGCCATGTAAGTGGCTTGTCTTGTGGCCAAGGCCATTGAATCCATCTTTCTGGAGTCTTATCTGGAGGGTGGGAAGGCAAGGGTATACCAGCCTTATCATAGGCAGCAGCCTGTACCACCCCTTCATGACTGGGTGGGGTGCCCAAAAAGAAATTCAGCACCAGGTTAGGCCACCCAATACTTCCTGTCCAGTTTTCTGTCACTGGAGGAATAGATGTGGGGGTCTGTAAGATTTTTAACGTGCTTTCTCAGAGATTTATGAATAGGAAACAGAAGCTTTTTAGCTGAAGCCAAATCCATCATCTTGACATAGTCTGGTTCCTCCTCCTCATCAGTTGCCTCTTGGGTGGGGGGGTCCAGAGCTTGTGCTACCTGCTGCATAAAAGCAAACAAAGTAGGAAAACCCTCTGACTCCTTGTCAGGGGAGTCAGGGCACTGGGGATCACGGGAAACATCTGATTCCAGAGGCTCCCATAGAGCCTCAGCCTCATCATAATCATCCTCATCATCATTCCCAAAACTCTCAGGGTCAAAATCACGAGGACTGGGAACCAGGATAGAACCTGGGGGCAGAACCGGGGACTCTGAACCGAGGACCGCAGAACCAAACCGGCAGGAGACTGGAGGGACTGAATAATTCTAATAGCATTAGCAATCTCCTCTGCGGTCAGAACCGTTGGGTTTAATGGTTGTGATTCCCTTACCACATGTTTCTCCTTTTTCTTTTTCTTAGTCACAGTTGCTGGTTTAGTGGCAGGCTACATGGTTTGTTTGTTTCCCTGCGAACTGGCACCTCTGTCAGAGGGTGTTTCCTCCGGTTCGTAGGTTTCTTTTGAGGATGGAGACTTGTTCGTAACTGTGTCAGTGGTTTTCTCGGACCTTCAGTCAGTTAATTCTCTTGTCCAGCGTCAACTGAGAAAAGTTTTTACATATCTCGCAATCCGTCTTCAGGTGGTCAAACCTGAGACAGAGCACACAAAACAAATGGGGGTCAGCTTTAGCAAAAGCTTCCCTACACTAAGTACAGTGCTGGAAGCCTGTTGGCCCAGCTCTTTTCTTAGGAGTCTAAGCCATAGCCAACAAAAATACTAATCCCCTTTCAAATTAATTTTTTTTTTTTTGTCAGTTTAATGACCTAGGACCCAATTTTGGAATGTGGCAGAGATGCATAATTCTAACCCCCCAGGAAATCTTACTGTATTCTGACATATGCAGTATGGTCCCACTATAGTACTGCCCCAGAGCTGAAATGGTTAATAGAACCTATACAAATGACAGAATGCTAGGCTCAAGCTTGGTTTTCAAACCCACATTCCAAAACTGGGTCCTACTATAATCTGTTATTATATATCCCTACCTCATTCTGTGCTGGTGCATCCCTGCCAGTCCAAAATTGCATATCCTCACCACACTGAAATTTCATACTCGCACCACATTCTGCAATTGAGTGTTCCCTCACGTTCCATAATTACGCATCCTTGAACATTCCAAAATCGTCTATCCACTACCATCCAAAACTGCACATTCCGAAATTATGTATCTCTTCTCCAGCTGTGTCCTCCAGTTTCTGAAATATCACATCCACACCACATTTCAAAATTGTGCATCTCCACCACAATCAAACTGTGTACCACTGCCACATTCCAAAACTGCACTTCCTGTCCACATTACAAAACTGTGCATTCCTACAACAATTCAGAAAGCATGTCCCCCCATCTCATTGCAGATTTGTGGATCCCTATCACATTGTAAAATTGCTAGTCTCTGCTAAATTCGAAAATTTCACATACCATCCAGATTTCAGAATACTGTGTTCCCACATTCTGAAACTGTGTATCCCTGCCAAATTTGAAGTTGTGAATACCCCAGTCCCCTACTTTCCAAAACTGAACATCCCCACACTTTTCAAAATTACACATCCGTTCTCTGTTCTGAAATATCGGGTACTTTACTGCCACATTCTGAAACTGTGCACCCCAATAACATGCTGTAATTGTTTATCTTCCTAACAATACAATATTTTGTCCCCACTGAATGAGAAAACTGAATGTCCCACCTGAAATTCCCTGCCATTTTCTAACATTTTACAACCCTGCCGTATTACAAATTTGTATGCTCTCACTGCCTCCTGAAGTTCTGTCACTGCATTCTGAAACTGCAACCCCGCCACATTCAGAAATCTCGTTCCTGCAGTATTCTGAAATCATGCACAACTTTGGCATTGCAAAGTCATGTCCTCTGCTACATTCTAAAACCAACCCTCCTCCATATTCTGACGTACCATGCATCTGCACGTTTTTGAAATACATGCACAGCACCCAACCCAGCGTCAGGTTTTTATTCAAATGTTTACTGTAGCTACAGATTTATTAAACTTGGGAAAAATAAGTCATATTAGGTTGTTGGCAGTGAGGACTTTGCTGTGAGTTCTGGAGCTTACATCATCAGTAACTTTACTAAAACCAGATTTTTGAACAGGTAGTAAAAGCAGGGTTACAACAATGTTTGCAAGTTTTAAACAAAGACCCCTAGAGATCTCAGGCTGGATTTCCTAAGAGTTGTATCATGACTGTGATGTAACTGTTAGACCACAAAAAAGATGGTCAAACTTCTGGACCCAAGTACCACAAGATGTGCACCAAAAATGACAAAAGCGTCAAAATAATGATACACGTGTCATTTTTGTGCCATAAAGTGGATAACGTGTCATAAAAGCATCAGCATCTTTGAATATGGGATGCAAACATTCTGATGTACTTGTTGTGATGTAGCTGCGTCAGACAAGATGACTCCAGTATGGCATCCAGACTTTCGAAACTCCAGCTCCTCTAATCTAGCCTGATGCTTGTGAGAGTCTGCTGCTTAGTTCTGTTATGTTTGTGCGTTTGGCTGGTGCCCCCTACAGAAGTATTGTTTTAGGAAAATATTGCGGGTGGGGTGGTGCATGACAGCATTCTGTTTCTATCTCCTAAAGGCTGTTATAATGAGCCAGAGACTGCTAGCTGGCAAATGAGAGTGCTGACTTGGTGACATTAAAGTGTGCTACCAGATATGTTTTTCTCAATAAAATGTAACTATGCATTAACTTAGGGCACAAAAAAGATTTCCAAACCTTAGGACAAAGTGCAGATATATCAGCTTCACTGTTTTCTTCTGAATGTTTTATTTCCGCTTTCTCTGCAATAGAAATGTACAATGTAATTCAGCCATTTCTTTTTTTTAATCACTTTTTATTAAAGGAATTTTGCAACTGTATAATAGAAGCAAAGCAGACAAAGAAGGATACAGTCTGGTCATTTGGAAACAGTACATATAATTGGTGTACGGTCACAGTAAAATAATGAGTACACAGTTAAAGAGAAAGCTGTCTGTGATGGGCCGAGATACCCCTGCATTCTCCCCCCATTCAGATGCCCAGGAGTACAATTAGTGTTGCCTACTGAAGCAGACATCATTTAATAGATACTATGCTCTGGCTAGAAATAAAGCCTACAGAGTCACACTATATCCTCTAGGGGACAAATTCAGAGTCCATTTCTAATTGACACATCACCCATCTGCACCAGAATTCCTCTCACCACATCGGATGACCCTGGCTAAAGAATGTAAGCGTTTCCATTCTATACATAGCGTTAACTGTTTGAACCCACTTTACCTTTGTGGGGGTGTTTTTAATAACCAGTCTGATCATTATTTTTTTTGGCTGCTAATATCAGCAGTAATAGTAATTGTAAAGTCTTGCCCCGTATTCCTCCCGAGGGAATAGACATGAGAACCACGGATGGGGTGAGTAGGCCCTGGTCTGTAAATACCCTGTTTAAGGAATTGTTTACATCTTGCCGCTAGTCTGCAAGCACACAGTAGGGCCAGAAAATAGGAGTGTGGTTGGCTTTCTCTTCTCCACTCCCTCGCCAACATACCACTGTATGGGAACCCATACATGCAGCTTGTAGAGCTGGGGTGTGGAAAACTCACAGCTGACATTTCCATAAAAAATCCCACAATTGCACAGAGGATGTAAGTCAGCACTTAGGAACAGAATATGTATTCCATGTTTGTAATGTGTAATCTGTTACTTTTTCCAAGTTCCATCAGCTAAGAACATCCACTGTGGAATCTGGTGCAAGGTCAAGCGGGCCCTTATCAGCTGCTCATCAAAATGGGGCCAATGCACCCCTTGTTGATGATCCTTAAAGATAACATAAATAGAGGGACCTTCTCAGGAAGTTGTTTGAATGTAGCACCTAACCCCTTAACATAAGACCTAATTTGTACATACCTAAAATGCGTGGCCCTAGGAAGGTGAAATGCCTGCTGTAAGTTCTGGAACATTCTAAAACCCTGAGTTATGCAAAACTGGCTTAAGACCCCTAGAGCCCCACTGGTGAGGTGCAGCATCTAATGAATTAGGCAGGTACTTCAGTCATTCCTTAAGACAATAAGATACATACAGTATCATAGCTACATAAATTCATAGATGTTTATGGACAGAAAAAGACCCTTAAAGTTTGCTCAGTTCCTAGGCCCTCACCACTCTAGCACTGGCTAGGCATCTAGCATATAAATCATCCCGCAGTGCCTCTTGAACTAACCCCCACCCCCCCTTCAGCACCAACCCCATCCCCGTCAACCTCAACAGTCCCATGGTGTTTATCCCATCCCCCTCTTGAAACTTGCCACTGTGTTGGCATTGACCAACTCCACTAGCAGATGATTCCACTTTTATATACCCTTTCCATGAAGACAAATGTATTTTCTCATGTCCCTCCTAAATCTGCCCCCCCAGTCTACTTATGGTTCTGGCCCCATATGATGGACCCCTCACTACATTTAAACAGTTGCTGGCTGTCCACGTTGTTTATATCTTTTAGGCACGTGAAGAATTCAGTCAAGTCTTCCTTCTCTGTCCAGGCCTCCAGTGACTACATATTGAGGTCAGCCCATCTTTCTTCATAAGTCCTCCCCCTTCTGGACATGAATAATTTTAGTCAATCTTGTTTGGATTGACTCCAGGCAGTGTATGTCCTTCTTTAGACAAGGGTTCCAGCAGAGTACTCCAGGTGAGGCCTCAGCAAGCACCTGTGCAGGGGCAGGATCACCTCCTTCAGTCTGCATGAGAAGGCTCTACCTAAGTACCTCAGCATCCTGCTAACTCCTTTGTACAACTTGTTACAGTGGGCAATAAGTCTTGAGGCTATAACTAATTATAACTTCCAGATCCTTCTCTTTGGAGATCTGCTCTAGTCATACTCCCTCCAATATTTGGTCCTCGGATTCCCCTCCCCATGTGCATAACCTTGTACTTTTTAGCACAGAATTTCAATTGTCTAATCTTGGGCCACCTTTATGATTTCCAAAGATCTCTCCTCAATTTCCTCCTATCTTCCTCACTATGCACCCTGCCATGTATTGTGCCATCTGAAACAGGCACATCATACCCTGCATACCTTCTCCAGTGTCACTAATGAACACTTGAAGAACATCGTGCCTAGGACTGATCTCTGTGGGACCCCACTTACAACCCCCTGACCTTGGTGTATTTCTATTTATTTATTTTGTTTTTGCTGACCAGGGAAGGATGGTTAGACAATCTCCCCATTTTCAGCCCAGGGACCGCGGGGGGAGATGTAGAAGCAAACCAACAGAAATTGAACCAGATTAAGCTGTTGGTGACATTTTACTGCATTTTTCTAAAATTCTCCTGCTTTTCTTGAGAAGTGCCATGAGACCTTTAATGTCCACCTAAACAGCCACCAGATAAGGCAGTTGGGCCCTCGGTTTAACATCTTATCCAAAGGATAGCACACCCTGACAGTACAACATCCCCTAGAACTCCACTCGGTTGCCAGTGTTTTCATGGTATGAGCCAATCCCAGTGTGGTACTAGAACCTATGACCTTCTTTCCCAGAGGCAGATGTGCTACCATCTAAGCCATTCTGACATTTAGTACCATCCTTTGGGTTCTGCCCCCAGCCAATTCCCAGTCCATTAAGTGATTTTTTTCCTAACACTTAAGTCCCCCAGTTTCTTTACCAACTTCCTTTGGAGCACAGAGTCAAAGGCCTTGCTAATGCTCAGATGTAGGATGTCCACTGCTTGACCTCATCCAGTACTTGTGACACTGCATTAAAGAAATCCATGCGATTCCTTTGACTGGGAAAAACAACAAACCAGGCTGACACCAGTCTTATTGCCAAAATAATCATGTGCTGATTCTCATTGAAAGAGTGAAAACGTTATTTTTATTCAGCCAATCACTCCACAGTCGCAGTGCTGCAGGGTTCTAATGGCCCATTTCATGCCAAGTCAGGTGCTTAATCACAGGTTATTGACACCTAGTGGCCAAGTTAATTTATACACCCCATTTAAATACACAGTTAATAGCAGGGAGTGCTAAAAAACACAAAAAGTACAGTAAAGTGCAAAAATATATGTACTTAAAGCAACAGTGCAATGAAAATTGTTTTTCCAAAACAGCTAGTTTCAATTACAATTAATAGAAACATTAGCAACCCTGTCAAATGTACTTGTCTAGGTACCTCTTATGCTGCGCAGCATGGTTTTTTGTTTAATTCCGAACCCTTTGCCAGGTCTAGAAAACTATTGCTATGCAAAATGTGGTGGCCATTTTCCTTGAGAAAAAAATTAAAACATTGATAAAATACTCAAATTTTGGTGGAATTAGAAAAATAGTACCAGGAAATAAATCTGGAAGATTCCTGGAATCTTTTACAGTAAAACAAGGTAGGGTCAACGTTTTTGCCCAGTTTCATTGCACTGCTGCTTTAATAAGTGTGCAAGTCATAAGCAATGAAATACAGAAGAATACATGGGGAAGAGTGTATAATGAGAATTGTATATACACTTGAGGTATGGGATGCTACATAAACCCCAGGCTTGTGGGGTTTATCAAAATATCCTATACCAAGGGTGCATATAAAATTTGAGTTTTACACCCTTCCCCATGTTTTATTTTATATAATTGCCGGGGTTCTTTTTGTGCCCCGTGGATTTCATTAGTGTATGTTGAAGAGTGTCTAGTTTGACCACTAGATGGTGCTGCTGTGGACATTGTTACTGTTCAGATGCCTCTGGTTATAACCAGCTGGTTTTCTATTGTGTGCCGTGTTGTTTATTTTTGTTTGGAGCCTTTCTTTCTGCATTTTTTTTATTGTGGCAGTGAGAGCAGATGTGATGAACTGAGGCAGTCGGAATGAATGAGGCAGTGGAGGGCAGAGTCCAGCAGTAGCATGGTCAGGCTGAGGCGCCACGTGGCCTGAGTCACTTTTATTTTTTTTTTCCCCCACAATGAGGAACTGGAGTTTCAATACTAGCTGGGGGGTGCAGGATGAGTCAACTGAGGTCTGGCTGCCGGCAGGTTACAATGTTAGGGCAATAGTGATGCAGTCTCGATTCCAAGTGACTGATTTTCCAGAAGAGAAGTGTGGCACGTAGCTTTTTCATAGGGAAACCTGGCACATGTTCGCCGTTATAACAAGCTGGTTATAACAACGAATGATAACTAGGATTCCCTCTGGAAAAAAACGGACCTGTTATTATTATGCAGTAGTACTCTGTTAAAGGAAAACTACACCCTCATATCTTGTAAATGTTGATTCTTCGTCAGCAGACAGCTCTTTTACATGTTTGTCTTAGTTTGTTTTCATTGTTCATGCTGGTCCCCCGTAACTATCCTGGGGGTTTCCATTTTATAGTTGTTGAAATCTCATTGTCCATAGGGTTGCCACCTGTCAGGTTTTTTACCTGGTGATAAGGTTTTCAGTGTCCCTGTCAGGTAATCCGGTTTTGCTCTGTGCTGGTCAGGTTTTTGAGCCATTTTGATGCTCACATACCTTTGAAACAAATTTTGTCCTATAATTCATTGTTTCAGCTATATGTTCAGGTTACAGACAAGTTCTATTGTCAATGTAGCCTTTTGTTTGTGAATGTAGTCACCCTGGGAGGTGTAAAGTATGGCCATTAACACCATTAGCACTTACTTACCTAATCTTTCTACTGCATCTTAAAGTGGCATAGCAGCACAGCTGCCCCCACCTTTTGTAACAGTAACAGAGCCAGTTGTCCTCCACATTCATTTGCTGGTAAACATTTTCATCCCAAACAGAATTTAGGCATTTTTAAATGTTTTAAATTATTTTTTTCCCTCAATAAAAAAGTATGGTCACTTCTTTGGCTTTGAAATAGTACTGTAGACAAGAACAGGAAATTGAGTCAGAAAAAGATATAAAGTATGTATACTGTTGTATGCTATTTACAGTATTTCCCTTGCCCCCCTCCAGATTATATCTGTAATGAGATTTCTTTTATCTCTGTATGTTTATTTGGTTAACCAATGTCAATAAATAAATAAATACATAAATAATTAAGAAGAACATAGGAAAGTAACTTTAACAGGCACAGTACAGTTTTTATTTAACTGCTGCATTAAGTGTTGTTTTTAATGATATAACAAATGGACTTCTAGGAGGAACAATGCAGGATGAGTCATGAAAAGGGGTGGGGCTAGGGGCGGAGCTTAGGATCCGGTTTTTGCCTCATCCAAAGGTGGCAACCCTAAGACAGCTACATCAGCATATGAGAACATGATGTCAGATCACCCACTCATACCATGTATCTCTATGCTGAAAGTACAAATATCCTGAAAAAAATCCTCTGAAAGCACACACATTGGAAACAACTTAATGGGGAAAACCCAGTAATACAACTCAGACCTTTCTTCTTTTGCAGCATGACTGAAGTAAGAGGATCTTTCACTATCAACTATAGGCCCCCTCTTATTCGTGCTACTGGCAAAGCCACTGACCTCCAGCCCTAGCCACCCTGTCTCTCCACTAGCCACCAAAGCAGCCCCTGGTTAGCAACCCGGTTGAGCCTGTGGCTGACATCCAAGACACCCAGACACCACTGACCTGCTCCTTTTGCCAGACCTTCCTCTACCTTGAGACCAAGATAACACCACCTTTCAGCACTAACAAATACAAAATGTACATGCGTTAGCTCTCCCCCCTCCTAATGCTGGCCTCCTTGACCACCGTGCTACTTGCAGTTGACCTATGCACATCAATCCTGGCCGCTGACCAGCCGAAGCCCTGCCCCTCACCCACTCCATATGTAAATTCGGACACTACGATCCACGTAAATGGACCTGAACTCACCCTCACCAGTGAAATCCTCCTGGCACTGTTGACCAACTACGAACGCTGACTCCTCGGCCTATTTATGCACTCCCTCACCCTCCAGTTGCCCCTCTGCCACCCCCTGGACTGCCCTATCCTTACACTTATTCTCCTCTTTGGAGACAGAGAAAGTAATCCTGGCCTGGGCAACATCCACATTGACCACACTGACACCAACTGGTTAAAACACCTTGGGCTGAAAATAGCCCACATAAATATCTGCAGCCTCCAGTCTAAGCTCCTCAAACTTGAGGCATGGGTAGTGCTATACAAGCCACAAGTTTTATGCCTCTCCGAAACCTGGTTAAAGCCCACCCAGCCAGACTCCCATTTACAACTATAAGAGTACTCATCCTGCGCCAGGACAGGCCAGGCAAAAAGAGGGGTGGGGGTGTTGCACTGTACGTGCAGGAGCACATTACTGTCACCACCACCAGCTGCTCAACCCCTTCCTCCCCAAGCGAATGGCTCCTCGCCGAATTAACCCTAGGTGTGTCTAAGAAAATTAGCATTGGCTGCTGCTACAACCCACCTTCAGGAGGCATCACAGGGCTATCCAACTTCTTGGATGGCATAGGGGGTGCAACCCCCTTACGTGATTTGGTCATAATTGGAGACTTCAACCTAAACTGGCTGGATGCCCGTGCACCAGATTATGCTAGCATGCTAAAGGAACACAATCTGGAACAAGTTATCTCGTCCCCCACCAGGCACAATGCCCGCTTGTTCAACCACTCCCTCATTGATTGGGTGGCCACAAACCGTGCTGACTCGGTCCTCCAGGCTGGCACAATGGCTGACTCAGTCAGCGACCACACCCCAATCTACGCCATGCTGTCTTTCAAACTGAGCTGCCCTCCTTACAAGCTCCTGACATTCAGAATGTTTGACCATCAAGACCCAGCACCAGTCCTCAGAGAGGTCTGGGCAGCAAACTGGTCTGCCCTTTTAATGCCACAACAACATCTCTGAGGCGGTCACACTTTTTACCTCCACCCTCACTCACATCCAGGATACACACTTCCCCCTCAAAACCAGAAGGATTAGAGGAGGTTGCACCTGTTGGCATTGCAAAAAACTGCTGACACAAATGAAAGACCGAGACCATAAGTGGAAGGAATACAAAGCATCCCCTTCCCCCCAACTCTGGAGTGTATACAGAAAGCTGTGCAACTCCTGCAAGCAGACAGCCAAGTTGATAAAGCATAAATATTATCTAAATCAACAAATCAACAACCTTGGTAACCCACAACATTTCTGGGCCTCCATTGGTTCTCTCCTAAACCTAAAAAACAGCAGGCAGATAACGCAGCTCTTATCCCAGTCTGGTCTCATCTCGGACCCAACTGAGACTGCAAATGCTTTCAACTTAAAATTCACAGACTTATCCCACTATCTCAGCAAGCTCCCCGCCCAGTCCTCCCCTGCCCGAAACCGCCAACCAAACAACTCACCTGCCTCCTCAACCACCACCCTGCCCCTCCTTTCCACTTTAGGACCATCAGGCATATGGACACTGCCAAGCTAGTAAAATCCCTACCAGCCAAAGGAAGCCCTGGCAGCAATGGTCTGTACCCTGCGTTTCTAAAACTTGTCTCTCCTGCAATCGTAAAACCATTCACTTTCATCCTGAATCTCGCCCTTACCACTGCTGCTGTACCCGACTCCTGGAAACACGCTAACATTGTACCGATCTTCAAAGCCGGTGATGCCCTCTCCCCCAACTATCGACCTATCTCTTACCTCACCCAACTGAGCAAGCTGCTTGAAAAATCCATACACTCTCAGCTAACAGAGCACCTGGAAAAGTACAGCCTCCAATGCCCCCTCCAACACGGCTTCTGTAAGCAACATAGTACCTCCTCTGCCCTGGCCCTCTTTTCCGATCATGTACTAAAAAGTATGGACCAGAGCAAACCCACAGGCACAGTCTTCATTGATCTATTTGACCTGGTTGACCACCACCTCCTCCACTCAACTGTGCTTCACTTTGACTGCTCCCCAGGACCTACTGCCTGGTTCTGCAGCCATCTATCAAATAGGACTCGGTCGGTTATCATCAGCAAGGCTTCCTCTGCTCCCCTTCCTGTACTCACTGGAGTTCCCCAGGGCTCCATTCTCGGACCACTGCTCTTTTCCATGTTTATTAATACACTCCCCAATGACAGTCTCAACTGTAAAGCTCTTCTCTATGCTGATGATTTGGTCATCTATCATAGTGACAAATCTATTGACTCAATCTCATCCACCCTCACACAAAACTACGCATCCGCCCATCATTGGTTCCTTTCAAACAAGCTCCTAGTCAATGAAAAAAAGACTAAATCCATGCTGTTTGGTTCCAAACCCTTCCTATCCAAAGCTAACTCCTCCCTCCTAGTTCTCACCCCTGCTGGTCCTCCCCTTGAAATTGTCACATCCTTCAAATATCTAGGTGTTACCCTTGACCCCTCCCTTTCTTTCTCAGAACATGTCAATCATATAGTGCGCCGGATCCACCAGAAGCTAGGCGCCGCGTACCACCACAAACATTACCTATCTGCCGGAGCATGCCTGGCCTTTGCACGTGGCTACCTTCTTCCCCTCCTTGACTACTGCTCCCCAGTTTACTCACACCTATCCACCACCCTGCACAAGCAGATAAACTCGACATATACCTCTACCTGTCGATTTGTCCTTCAAGCCCCTTACCGCTCCCACCACTGCTCATTCTACCAGTCACTTGGGTGGCTCACCCTACAAGGTCGCTTTGACTATGCGATGGGCTGTCTGGTGGACAACTCTCTTAGGAACCAACATATGTCTCCTTACTCACCCCTCCTGACAGGTAGAGTGGTCCATAGGAATCTCAGGGCATCGTCAGTCCCCCCGCTAGAAGTACCCCGTGCCTCCACCACCATGGGAACCCGAGCTTTCTCAGTCACAGCACCCTCCCTATGGAACATGCTCCCCCGTCTGTTCTCATGTCCCCCTCCCACTTAGCTTTTAAACATAACCTGAAGACCTGGCTGCTCACTGCTGCAAAATGTCATTGTTCCATACAGCAATGCTAGGGTCTACAACTCGACTATGCACCAATAGCACTTAAGACTTTCACCTGATGCCCTACAGCACTTATAACCACCCTCCTGCCCCCACTAGCCTGCCCCTATTTCCCACCTCTCTCTCCTTCCTGCCCCCACCCCTAAGCCTACCCCTGACCCCTCCCTTTTCCTCCTGTCTTGCCCCTTTGGTGTTATGAACTGTGATTGTTTTCCTATTTTAATTTTTATTACAACAACTGTTTTTTCTCACTTGTACTTGAATTGGACCATGTCCCTGTATACCATTACTGCTTGTGTCTTGCACCGTCTGTATTTTGGCTATGCTTATGTACATACTGATATAGCATTATCTGTCTACCCTGTCTGCACATTGTCAGTGCATTACCACTGTTCTTTCTCTCCACCCTTGCCACCAGCTGTTGGGCGTGCAAGTATCGCATACTGTAATTGACTGTTTGTACCTGTACCTATTGTTTGCCAACTTGTGGCCCGGGTCGTGACTGAAAACGGTCCTCTGGATCAGTGCACCTACCTGGTCACCAAAGATATAAATAAATACATTTTGCAAAGCTAACTGAAGGTGAATGTGGTATTTCACACCTTGCTGTGACTAGTTTTGTTGAATTCTAATTAAGCAGACAGGCATCCTGTAGAGTCTAAAGGGTGCTTTCACATCATGTTCCCATATGCTAATGAAGCTCTCAGGGACATCGAGGTTCCAACAACTGTAAAATGGAGATGCCCAGGATAGTTACAGGGACTGGTATGAACAGTGAAAATAAACTAAATCATTCACAAATATCCCCAAAAGCTACAGGAAAAGAGTTGTCTTTTGACAACGAAACATACACAATTTACAAGATATGAGGTGTAGTTTTCCGTTAAAAACACAAACAAGTCCATTAGCCAAAATCAGATTCTGGTAGCTGCAATGGTTTATTTGTGCAAATTGATTTTATGGAATTTGATATTCCTGTTACTAACTACTGTCTCTATTTTGTTATTAGTGCATTTCTTTTCTAATCTTCTCAAGTCACCACACTTCAATAGCTTCAATGCAGCAAAAGAAAAAAATTAATTTTGCTCAATGCTTATACCTAAAAAGCTGCTAGCTCAACTCTATATTGTTGAGGCCAGGGGTGGGAGAAGCCTTTAAATTGAATATCTACATGGCTTCCCTCCTAAGCAGCAGACTGTCCAAGTTGCCACCTCTCTGCCCAAACTCACTTTTTCAATGCCAGTGAACATAAACATATGTCCTTTACCATTTTCCATAACATGGCGTGCTAGGGCATTTTCCTGTATGCCCCTATTTATCTCACTACTGTGTTCACCGATTCTTGTTTTAAATTTTCTAGGCCTTGCCCACATGAAACAGCAACTGCATTGGGCCAGATAAATAGCACTTTCTGTGGCACAGGAAAGAAAATGTCTAATCTCAAAAGATTTTGGATTCCCTGGAACTGTAAACGATTTGCAATTTCGTATGTGTCCTGTATAAGCATTGAGCAAAATTCATTTTTTTCCTTTGATGCACTGATGTTATTGACTCGCTAACTGCAGTGACTTGAAAAGATTAGCCAAGAAATGCACTAACAACAAAACAGAGACTGTTGTTAGTGACAGGAATATCAAATTCCAAAAAATCAGTTTGCACAAGGCTACCAGAATCAGATTTTGGCTAATGTACTTTCTTGTGTCTTTAACAACTTTCCTATTGCATATTTATTGCTTATGACTTGCACACTTATTAAATACTTGTATTTTTCCACGTTACTGCACTTTGTGGTTTTTAGCACTACCTGGTATTACTTGTACGTACTATGTGTTTATTTTTTTAACATCTAACAGTTTTTCCTCCTCTGGGCAGAGCAGCCTCCAACGACCCCTGGCTGCCGGCACCCACACCCCTAGACCAGGTCTGGTGTGCGAATTTATATGCCCATCCATGGGCCGGCAATGACAGTACCACCCCCCGCCCAGGGACCTGGTGGCTACGCCTCGAGTCTGGGGCGCAGGGCTCGCCATCAGCCAGCCAAATGGTCAGCTCGCTTTCTCCAGGGTTTTACCCCGGGAGCTGGACGCAATGGCATCTGCGCACCTATGTGCAGATGCCCACCGTGCTCCAGCCCCTTATCGTGCCCGCAACTGTAGTGCACCCAGCTTCCACCAGGTGCCACTGCAGTACGGCATAGAACCCTCACCCACTCCAGAGGAAGGAGAGCAGTCATGGGATGCTTGAGCCTTCCTCTCCCCTGCCAGCCCCCGGTGGCCTGAGTCCACTCCCAAACCCGGATCACTGGCGCAGCGCGAGGTGTGGCGTCCAGCGCCTCAACCCTCAGCGCCACAGGCCGGCTGTACAATGTGTTTAAATGGGGTATACACTAACTTAGCCACTGGGTGTCAGTAACTCATGATTACGCGCCTGCCTTGGCATGAAACGTTGGGCTACTAGACCCTTGCAGCACTGCAGAGTAATTATCTGAATAAAAGTAACTTTTCCACTTTTTCAATGAGAGTCAGCTTATGATTAATTTGCCAGTAAAGCTGGTGTTAGCCCAGTTTGTTGTTTTTGCTTATACGCCTCTACCGTAAGCACCAGATGTACTAGGAGTGGTCCCTTTAAAGTTTGCAACTGTTCGTCTGACTGGACCTACCATTTACAAAGTTGTGCCGCTTACTGTCATGGAGTCCATGGGACGCCATGATGTCAACCAGCTGCTTCTTGATTCTGACCTCAAAGAGCTTCCCAACAATGGAAGTCAGGCTAACTGGTCTATAATTCCTTGGGTCCCCTTCCCTGCTCTTGTGCATAGCGATGACATCTGCTACCCTCCAGTCCCCAGGAGTACCATTTGAGGACTGCCTTCCCCTCTCTTTGCTGCTCCAACCTCTTGGAATACCACATAGGTCTCTTTTACATCGACAGATAAATACATACGTACATACATAGAGTTGATGGCAGAAAAGGCTCTTGATCCATCTAGTCTGCCAACCCTACCTAACTATTCTGCCCCTGCCCTAGTGGCAATCCCCTCTTTGTTATTGTCCCCCTTTTTTAACTAAACCACATGACTATGCCGGACCTGCTATAATCTGCTGAATAATATGGCCAGTACTGCTTCCTCTGGCAGTTTACTCCACCCGTCCACCACCTCTCTGTGAACAAATGCTTACAGATGTCCATTTTGAATCTCCATCCTTCTGTCTTTAGTGAATTCCTTTTATTTATTTGAACTCATGGAAAAGAGTTCCTTGACATCCACGCTATTTATGCCCTGCAGACACCTGTATTTCTCAACCATGTTATTACAGTACTTTCCTCCTCTTTTCAAGGGTGTACATGTTTAAGTACTGGAGATTTTCTTGTATGTCACTTCCCAAGGCAATAGATCATCTTAGTTGCCCTGCACTGTACTGCCTCCAGGTTGTTACAGTACTTTTCATGTGTGGATTCCAGCACCTTGGGCAGTATTCTAAGTGTGGTCACACCAGTGCAGTGGGAGGGTCTCCCGACCACTACTGTTTATCACCTCCCTATGCATGCTATCATTTTGTTTGCTTTGCCCACTGCTCTTGTGCAGTGTGCAGCCATTTTCAGGGTCTCTGATATCATTATCACTAAATCATTTTCTTCTGTAGTGCTATCCACCACCAGCCCTCCCTTTTCATACTGCACCCTTGAGTTCCTTTTCCCAATGTGTACAACTTTACATTTCTTAGCAAAAAGCTCAGCTGACAGATGTTTGTTCAACTCTCAACCTACCCAGATCCTCCTTGGTTTCTTTCTCCTTCCTCCATGTCTACCTTTGTACAGATCTTGTGTTTATGAAGAGGCAGCTCTTACCCTTGATACCTTCACCTATGTCACAGATCCATATTGAGGAAGACTGGTTCTAGTACCAACCCCTGTGGTACCCTGCCTGCCACTTCCCTTAGCTCTGAAAACTCCCAGTTAACAACCACACTTTGTATTCTACCCCTCAACCAGCTCAATAACCATTCTGCTATTTTTATTCTTCCCCAGGGTCCCTAATCTTTCTTACAGCCTCCTATGGGGGACTGAGTCAAAGGCCTTGCTGAAGTCTAGGTATACTGTATCGACTCCTGCCCCTTGTCTGCTGCTGTGGTAATGCAGTTCAAGAACTTGACCATATTTGTCTGGCAATACCTCCCCCTTGTGAACCCATGCAGACTGGGGTCCTGCAGCCTGTCCCCTTCAAGGAAACCCACCAGATGCTCCCTGAGCAAAGGCTCCATAATTTCCCTCACTATAGATGTTAAGCTGACTGACCTATAGTTCCCTGGCTCATCCCTCTTTCCACTCTTGCATAGTAGAAGCACATTTGCTGTTCTCCAGTCCCAAGGGCTCACTACTGCGGCTAGCAAGCAACTGAAAATGTCTCCCAGTGGCCTTGCTAGAACCCCTGCTACCTCCTGTTGCATCCTTGGGTATAAGCCATCAGGTCCCATAGATTTATCTATTTTCAGCCATGTTAGCTTTTCCAGCACTCTTCTCTGCAGTATCTGGACCAATCTCCCAGGGTCTTTCTTCCTCCCTTCCTAACTCCTGCATTTTGGCAGTGGCCCATTCTTTCCATTAGTAAACTGTTCAGTATCTCTGCCTTCACCTTTCCCCTACTCCTACTCCATCCTTGTTCACAAGTCTCACTATACCCCTTCCAAGGCTGAATGCAAATTAAGTGGTATTTAACCTTTGGTCCCATAGCTGCCATATAGCGCGAACCATCCATTGCTGAACCCGACCCAAAATGACCACCAGGAGAGAATGAGCTAAGTCTTCAGAATATATTCTACATTTCGGTTTTTGGATTTCTTCTATGGTACTTTGTATTCATGAGTGACTTTAGTATTCAGAATGACTACAGTAGTTGAATACTAAAGACAAGTTTCATGTTTCTAGTATTCAGGATTATACATTCGAATACAACTGCGATTCTGATTTATAGTTACTTTAGAACAGATCCATTATGATCGTGTGGGAATAACATAGACTTTCTTTTTTGACGGCTGTGTGGCAGAGCCACAGCCATTCTGGCGAAGTTGCTCAGAAAACGAAGCGACCGTGGCACACTTCGTTCTGGAGTTTTGGATTGATCCTCCGAAACTCCCAAAACAAGAAGCAGTCCACCATGTGCCGCTTGTACTGCAGGCATGGCGGCACACTATTTCTTGTGCTTTGTTTGTCACCTCCATGAAATTTCTAAAGCAGAACTGCGCATGTGCAGTTCTGTCGACATCGCCATCTTGGAATGGCATTTTGCTATTAGACAGGAACTACACATGCGTGAGTGCCATGCATGCATAGTTCTGTCAGTGCCACCATTTTTGTAATGGCATTCAGCAGTGCTCTCGCTCACCATTGTTTTACAAGCTCGCTGCAGCCATATCGGGCTCTGGCTAGAGTTTGTTAATTTAAGGCAGAGTCAGACTTCCTTCCTGCTTCTTTTACTGACTGTTGACTGCAAGCATTTAGAGTGAAGTACAATGTGCTTGTTGTCTTCTCAAAATCTTTCAGAAGGTAAGATTTTTTCTTATCTTTTTCATGCTGCAAAAGTGAAATATCTTACCTGGGTATATGACTGCTGTGTCTGCTGATGAGTGTGTTTAAGGGGGTGTAGTATCTGTAACCTGGCACTTTTCCTCTAGGTCTCTGTAAGATACATGATTTCTATGATATGTGTCTGTTCTATAAAAACAAAGTTTTTGGAAATGCAGTTTCTGTAACTGCTCCATTCTCTTGTAAAATATAGAACTCATGTAAGCCTGAGAGTCTCGTGCTTTCAAGTAATTAAAGAGAATATTTTCTTTTGACTCCAGAGTTGTCTTTAGAGTTTCTTTTTCAAATTATGATGGAACCATGATAAAAGTTCCTACAGCTTCATCTTGCTGCATTTTAAAATAATGTTTATTATTTCCTCTCAGCCATGGGGGGGCAAAATGTGCCCCCAATGATTGAAAGGGCAGTTTCATGTTGTTGTCTTTGGTAAGCTGAGAGGCAGAGGGTTACTACCCATCAAATTAGAGGAGGCTGGAGCATTGCTGACATGCCCATGTGCCATAAAATAGAGGGGGTCGTCTATGAAAAAGTGGCATGTTGGCACACCATTAACTGACATTCTGAAATGCCAGCATATCTGAAAAGGTGGGGGTGGTACTACTGAAATGAAGGCATTTCATTTGATTATGCCTCTGAATTATTATTATTATTATTATTATTATTATTATTATTATTATTATTATAATGTAGCTGACACCATCTTGTCCATGCGTCAGGCCACTCATGGCAAGGAGCTGCTTGCCCAATGCCCTAAATGAGGTATTATTCAAATTGTTTTGTAAAGACATTATTTAGATATTTACTGCTACAATCTCCCTTCTGTGTTTTCCAGTGTCGCTGAGCACCCACCACGGCCCCACCCTTGAAATTAGTATTTTGATGACGCAAAGTAAAGAAGGGGCTGCAGGACTACTAAAAGGCATAGAACACAGTTGGGAACAGTGACAACATTTGCATATGATTATTATACTTGCACAGGTTAAGGGGCTATATACAAGTACTACAGGTATGAGTGAAAACTGGACCGCCAGAACCAGATTGGAACAAATCGGTAAAAGGCAGACTGACCGATCCATCCACACCAAGCGCACATTGTGCGAATTTTGCCAGTCGGTCAGTCTGGCTTTTACTGATCTAGTCCAGTCTAGTTCTGGCAGTCAGATATTCACGCAGTCCCAGGCGTGGGAGAATACCAGCCTGCCAGAACAAGACCTGATTCCATTCGAAGAAACCAGACCAGCAAAATTTGGGCAATTTGGGCCTGGTGCAGCTGATTGGCCAGACCAACCAGTCCAGTTTTCTCTGAATTGGTCTGGTCCAGGTCCAGCGGTCCGGTTTTCACCAAGTGCCTGTAATACTTCCCCCTAAATATGTGTAAGTGCCTGCACAGTAAAACAATTGTATGTAAGGGTTGCTGCTGCTCCTAGTCATGCTCTATGCCTATTTTGTAGCCTTCAGCCCTTCCCTACTTTAAATAATATTCTTCAAAGATATCTTTGCCATAGGCCACCTTTGGACCTATAAGCCGTTAGTGTCAGGACAACTCGGAAACATTTTTGGTAGTCGGGGGCCACCCACAATGATGCACAACATCTACACGTGTATAAACATAGGCAGCCTCATCACTCCTCAGTGCTTTCTCCTGCTGTCAGTCACCATCGCTGTACCTGCTGAAGGGAAAGCCATCAACTTAGCCCTTGCCATTTGATATTTTAGTTTTCTTAGTGTTCTGTCATTGTTTCTGTATGCTCCAAAGGTGAAAGAACTTTTATTTTGGTATTGTAAGTGCAGAGATAAGATTTATAAAGAGGACACCCATGCAGTTTGTGTATGCTGTTTGGGCCTGTCTCACAACGTGAGGATTCGTGAAATTTGCCAGAGCTTCATCAAGGCTATGAGGTGATGCTGTAAGAAATCTCTAGAAAATGTCCTTCTACTAATGGCACTGGAAAGCCATGGAGAAGGAAAAGGTTCAAAATCAGATGATCTCTCACCGAACAATAAGTGGTTGTTGAAGTCTGTAGATAGATACAAATAACTGTCATCATTGTGGGACTCCTTGTTGTCTGGCCATAAGCACAGATACAGAGAAAGGACACAACTGCATTGCTGGCGAGGTCCCAGTCACCGTTGAGAAAAAGTGTGTCCTCATCAGTGCCCAGACTGGCAGTGTCGACTACAGCTCCTCCTCGTTGTCTGAGACACCAAGGTCGGAGCTTGGCTTGCAGGCACTTCCAGACAGCAACCATCACGAGGGCAAGCAGCTCAAATAAACCCTCCCTACCTACTCCAGGACAGTCAGCTCTCCTTCTCCTCCAAGCTCCAGTAAACTGCAGCTCAAAGGAACCCTCCCTACCCCAGGACCATTGGCTCTCCTTCTCCCTCAAGGTACAGGACTCACAAACAGGACACTGTACTGCATAGACGCAGGGCACCATCTCTGACTTTACCTTTACCGTGCTGTGTCCATGTGGCCATAGTGGTTTGTGGTCAGTGTATAGTGAATAATTGTTTTTTAAAATCTACCTCTATTCTTATCTGCCTTCCACCTCTCCTCTCTCTGTCCCCCCAACCTACCTCCCCTTTTCTCCCATCCACTTAGTCTCCCCGATTTCACCTCCTCCTTTCCTTTTCCCTCCCCAAAGTTTCACCTTATTGTTCTTTTTCATCTACAAGACTATGTGTTTGTTTGTTTTTTAATTTTATAAACTGTTATCTTTGCTTATGATTGTCTCAATTGTACCAATGACGGAACCTTTGTAAAGAGCCTCGCTCAAAGGTATTTGTAATCCCAGAACAAATAAATAAATAAATAAAATCAATAAAATCAATAAAATCATTAATTCTCCTACTATCTTATAGTTGTGTGGTTATGTGTCTGTTACTTTAAGATGCTGCTACTGTAAAGCCTACACTGTGGATCGATTTGTTTAGTGATTCCATGAAATTATTCAGCTGGTGTAATTACATCTCTCCCATCTGTTCCTGCATATGACTGGTGCTTTCATTTAACAGCATATGCTGGGTTTTAACCACATTAAAAGTTGGTGTTATCTGATATTTGATCACTGTTTCTCCACTACAGGCAGGCACTGTTGTTCATTTGGGTACTGTGTTGCTGGAGTTTTAAAGTCCCTTACAGCAGAGAGTGCACAGCAAGAAAAATTACTCACCTTAGTAATTATGTTTCTTCTAATGGAGTCTTGCTGTATTCTGACTATTGCAGTTAGCTCCAGCCTTTAAACTGCCCTGGAGAACAAAGAATGCTGAGCTCGAGCTCGGTTGAGGTCTCTGTCTGTTTCTCTTTGAAACTCAACCGTCAGATTCTTACAAGCAAAAACTCACTAACTATCCTATATGGAAATTGTAAAATTTCTTACTAGCCAACTGAGCAACAAGGAGTTTTGGATTCCCAAAAAGACTCAAGTCAGGAAACCCAAAACCAAAAACCCATCCCAATAAAGGATAACAATAACAACAAAAAAACACCCAAACAAAAAAAGGAGGGTGTGTAATAGGCACCTCTGGGGTGCAACACTGCACCTGCCCACCCACTTCCCAAAAACAGGTTCTGAGAGGGGAGGCAGGGAGGGAGGTCAGAATACAGCAAGACTCCATTAGAAGAAACATAATTACTAAGGTGAGTAATTTTTGCTTCAAACAACATGAAGTCTTGCTGTATTCTGACTACTGCAGACTACCAAGCAGTACCTCCATGGAGGAGGGACAGAATCTACTTTGGGAATAGGCTCTGAAGCACTGCTGTGCCAAACCGAGCATCACTCCTAGCCTGGATATCCAGACAGTAATGCTTGGTAAAGGTATGGACTGTTTTTAGGTGGCTGCTTAACAAATTTCTAAGAGGGATATCCTGGCAGCAGCCAGGAAGCAACTCTACCTCTTGTAGAGTGAGCCCTCAGGCCTGAAGGTGGAATATTTCCTAGTTTCTCATAGCAGAATTGTATACAAGATACAATCCACTTGGCAATAGTTCTCTTAGTGGCAGGTTTGCCTTTCCACTTCCCCATAAGTGAGGAATAACTGATGAATCAAACCTGTGACCGTTGGTTTGCTCTATGTAGTAGCTAAGGGCTCTTTTAACATCCAACTGTGTAGCCTCCTCTCTCCTGAGGAAGAATGATCAGTGAAGAAGACAGGAGACATGGACTGATTCAAGTGGAAGTCTGAAACCACTTTAGGCAAGAACCTCCTATTGGTTCTAAGGACCACTTTCTCTCTATGGAAAGAGACAAAATCAGGTTCCACTGACAGGGCTTGCAGTTCACTGATACGTCTGGCAGAGGTAATGGCTACCAAAAACACAGTTTTCCAAGTCAGGTACTTAAGCTCTGCTGAGGACATAGACTCAAAAGGAGGCTGCATACGTTGAGTAATGCAAACATTTAAGTCCCAGGCAGAATCCCTAAAGGGAGGACTGGTATGAAGCAATCCTTTGCAAAATTTACAGAACACAGGATGAGATGATAGTGAGGAAGACTTTCTCACTGACAAAAAAGCAGACACAGCTGACAAGTGTACCTTGAGAGTAGCTGGTCTGAGGCCTAGGCCATTAAGATGGACCATATAATCCAGAACTGTAGACAATTCAGCAGTGTCTGGAGGAATATGCTTCTTGGAGCACCAAATGCTGAATCTTTTCCATTTGGAGTTATAAGTCTTTCTGGTGGAAGGCTTTCGAGAAGCTTTGAGAATATCCAGAACCCCCTGAGACAGATGCAAATCTGCATACTCTAACTCTTCAAGAGCCATGCCTTGAGATTGAGAGACCGGAGATTGGGGTACCAAATCCTTCCTGAGAGGAGGTTAACAGGTTGTAATTCCTGGGAAGAGACAGGGAAAGATGGACTGTTAGAGACAACAACAGGGGATACCAAGGCTGTCTGGCCCAGTCTGAAGCAATCAGAATCACTTTGCAAGGTTGTGACCTTATCTTGACTAGGACTTTGAACAATAGAGGAAAGGGAGGGAAGGCATACAGAAATTTCCCTTCCCAGTTTAAAATCAGAGCATCCAGAGGGACTGAACCCAAGACTGGGGGTCTGCAACAAAACAGAGGAAGTTGGTGATTGTCTGGGGCTGCAAAGAGATCTATCTCTGGAGTGCCCCACCTTGAAAAAATCACTTTCAAAACCAGAGGGTCCAGGGACCATTCGTGATGGCCCTGGGAGATCCTGCTCAGTGCATCTGCCAGCACATTGTCCTTTCCTGGAAGGTGGACTACTATCAGAGAGGTCTGCAGGGAATAAGCCAGGGACCACAATTTCATGGCTTCCGTGCACAAGGCCGTAGACCGAGTGCCTCCCTGCTTGTTGATATACCACATGGTGGTGGTGTTGTCTGTTCTGACCTGAACCATCTTGTTCTGCACCAACTTAGAGAAGGCTTGCAGGGCCAGAAAAACTGCCCTGAGTTCCAGGAGATTGATATGAAGGAGGGACTCCTGAGGGGACCACAGTCCTTGGGCTGTGAGATCCCCCAGATGAGCTCCCCACCCCAAAAGAGAAGCATCCGTGGTAAGGACCACTTAATGAGACTGAGTGACAAAAGGGACCCCTTACCATAAATTGTCCTGATCCTGCCACCATTGAAGATCTTGGATCAGTGTTGATTCACTGGAATCAGTTTGGTAAGAGGTCCTTCCTTTGGGACCAAAAGGCCCTCAGATGGAACTGAATGTCCCTCATCTGAAATCTTGCCCCTTGGACCACTGCTGTAGAAGCTGCCATGTGGTCCAAAAGCTGAAGGAAGTGCCTTGCTGGTCGGGACACCTGAAGGCTGAAGGACGAAGACAGTTCTATAAGAACTCTTGCCCTTTACAGGGGAAGAAAAGCTCTTGCTTTGACAGTATCCATCTCTTCCCCTATAAAGGTAAGGAGCTGAACTGGTTCGAGAACTGATTTGGGGAGGTTGAGAAGAAAACCCAGAGAAGTGAGCACTTGCTCAGTCACTTGCAGGTCTGACTTGACTTGGTCTGGAGACTGACCCACTATGAGCCAATCGTTCAGGTATGGAAAAATGGAAATCTTTTGCCTTCTTAGAAAGGTAACTACTACTGCCAGGCACTTTGTGAAGACCCTTGGAGCTGATGTTAGGCCAAAGGGCATTGCTTTGACCTGATAATGGCCTGAGGGCAACTTGAACCTGAGGTACTTTCTGTGGGAGCACCTGATGGGAATATGAAAGTAGGCATCTTTGAGGTCCAGGGAGACTAGCCAGTCCCCTGGCTTTTGAGAGGGAAGAATTATTCCCAGAGCCACCATCTTGAACTTTGGTTTTAAAAGATGTTTGTTCAGGTATCTTAGATCTAGGATAGGTCACCACTCCCCTGTCTTTTTTGGAGTAAGGAAGTATCTGGAGTACAGACCTTTACCCCAGTGTAGGGTAGGAACTCTCTCTCTCTATGGCTCTTAAAGCCAGAAGAGAGGAAACCTCTGCCTCCAGGGCAAGGGTCTCGGAGACACCAGCAGGTGGAAAAGATCTGGTTCTCATCTTTGGAAATTTTTTGAAGCTGAGAACCAGTCCCTGGCTTACTACTTCCAGGACCCACTTGTCTGATGTAATAGACATCCAGTCCTGGACATAGTAAGCCAGCCTGTCCCCTACAGGGATAGGAGAGTCAACCCGGGCAGACCCATCAGGGTGTCTGCTTGGCAGGGGCCTTAGGCTGAGGAGTGGATGCAGCCCTGCTCATCCCCCGTCTGCCTCTCCCTCTGAAGATCCCCCTCTGTGAAAAGGGAGAAGAGGCCTGTGCTTGGTAAAAAGGCCTATGAAAAGGCCTGCCCCCAGATTGCTGCCTTTGAGGAGTTGCTTGCCTCTCCTTGGCCTGAGCACTCCTATAAGTGGTCCTGTACTCATCCATTTTTATCATGTAATTCTCTGTTTGCTCCCTAAACAGAGAATTACCCATCACAGGAAAATCCATCGCCTTAGCCTGGGTGTCCTGTGAGAGGCTAGTACATCTGAGCCAAGCCATCCTCCGAAGAGCCACAGATGTAGCCATGACTCTTGATTACACATCACTGGAGTCCACAGCAACATGAAATTGTACCTTCGATCCTCAATCCCATCAGCAGCCACCTCCTCCAGCTCCTTGGCCAGCTGGGGGGAGGCCTGTTTAGCCAGTGCCAGTACAGTGTCCCACCTGGACTTCTGGTACCTGGCTGTATAGGCCATGTAGTTCGCCTACCTGAGTCCCAAGGAAGATGCCATGAACTGCTTCTTTGCCATAGCATCCACCTTCCTGGAGTCTTTGTCTGGGGGTGTGAAGCCAAGGGAATGTTTGCCTTGTCACAGGCAGCCTGCACTCACTAACATGGCTGCATTACTGGTATAAAAATCCATATCTGAGCCTGATAGTGTGTATCTCTTGTCCATCCTTCTGTCAACAGGAGGTACAAAATTGGGAGACTTAGGATTTTTGTGTCTGCTTCCCAAAGGATTTGTGAAGGAATAGACAGTCTCCTGGACTCTGGGATGTCCATCATTTCCACATAATCAGGCTCCTCTTGCTCCTCCATTGCCTCCTCCATAGGAAGCTGGAGGGTTTCAGCCACTTTTCTGTAAAACAGAAAGTGGGAAGGGGACTCAGAAAGCCTAGGAGGGGATACACCAGAAGGTCTGTCTGGGGAGATGTCCGGTTCCACAGGCAAATCCAGACTTTCACCATCATCTTCAAACTCCACCTCCTCCTCAAACTCCGGTTCATAAAAATCTTCAGGGATATAATCTTGAACCAGGGGAACCGACCAAACCGAACCCCTACCTAAAGGTGCCAGATCGGTCGGAAGCGGGCAAAGCGATTCCACAATCCGAATCGCTCTGGCTATTTCCTCGGCGATTGGAACATGAACCTCTGGATCCGAACCGGTCGATTTTTCTTTGCGTTTCCTTTTGTAGGAACCGACCCCTCAGGATCGGCTCTCCTCTTGCCCAAAGAAGAATCGACCTGGTCAGAGGGCACTCCTTCTGGTTCAGTTGGAAACGAACCGGGCTGGCCATCCGGGTCAGCGGACTTCTTGGCCTCCTTTTCCCTCAGTCTACCTAATCTCTTTTCAAGGGCAGATTTAGGAAAATTTTTACAAATTGGCAGTCTGTATCGAGGTGTTCAAACCCCAGACAATAACCTAAGTGGTGTGGGATCGGCCTTAGCAAAGACCTCCCCACACTCACTGCACTGTTGAAACCCAGTGGGCCTGTTTTTTTTCTTGGGTTTCTCAGACATGGCCAGCCTAACCAAACTTACCCTTTTTATGGCAACCACCAGGCAAGACTCCCTTATCGGTTCCTAACCGTGTCACGGGTATTGTAAAAAAACGTTCAAAACACGTTTTTTTTAGAACCGATAAGGACCGGTAATCACACACTAAAGTAAAACACAAAGATTCAGTACAAGTGATCGGTTCAGCCAAACTGATCTAACACTTTACAATTTCCGTACAGAAAATCAGAACAAGACCTATCTAGCACTCACGGTACCGCCGACAGAGACTGAACCGACTATGCGGAAATAAATTCGGTTTAAAAACGACAACTTAACCGAGACTTTAACCAACTTTCGAACCGAGCTGAAGGAGAAATCTCCAGAACAACTGTTCAGTGAGGCGGAGTAAAGAATCTGACGGTTGAGTTTCAAAGGGAAACAGACAGAGACCTCAACCGAGCTCGACTCAACATTCTATGCACTGCATGAAAGTTAACCCTTTGTTCTCCGGGGCAGTTTAAAGGCTGGAGCTAACTGCAATAGTCAGAATACAGCAAGACTTCATGTTGTTTGAAGTATTGCTTTCAGCTTGTCTCGATGGGTCCTGGAGTGATATCCTACCCGCCTCCCCCAGCCTTCAGGGATCTGGTTTTCAACAGCCAGCTCCCAACCTTGGTAATCCTCAGCTCCTTTCCACTTTGCCTCTCCCCAGCTCCAGTAAACTGCAGGACCTTCCAGACAGCAGTGGTCGTGAGGGCAAGCAGCTCAAAGAAACTCTCCGTACCTCCCTCCCTACCCCAGGACCGGTGGTTCTCCTTCTCCCCAAGGTATAGGACTCAAAACAGGGCGCTGTATTGCATAGGTATAGGCGCCATCTTTGACTTTACTTGTGAGCGATGCTGATCTTCATGCAGCATCGCTAGCTTCTTCCCACCCAACTCACTACAACCTGCCCCAATCGACCTCCATCCAGGGGTGGCTCTACTTTAAAGTCAGTCCCACCAATGGGGTGCTGAAACAATCAGTGAAGTTCCACCCCATCTCCCTGAAATAATAGTTTAGTCCTGTACCCTGCAAGGACACCCCAGTGCCTGGAGTTGAATGGTACTTTTCTTATATCACTAACTCAACAGTAGGATTCTAATCCCACTCTGACATTTTAGTCTCACTGGGACTGTTTTAGCCTTTTTCAAGGGGATTCCTCCCACTGCACACAGTCACTACTAGGGTATCATTATTGCCATATATCTGGCGTATCTATTTCTTTAGAGCTGCTTACCATTGCTACAGGTTATCATAGCGGCTGGTGACACTTCCTGAACCCATGGCTCCGCCATACTGGCATATTAGAAGACCGGTCTTACTAATGGCTGTAACCCTGCCATTACTACTATTCCTGTGTGATCTGAGTAGTAATATCCTTACAACGGACCTCTCCCCTAAGGATTCCTACTCACTCAGAACCAATGGGAGTTCCCCACTTGGGACTCAACCTCCAATCCTAGGACACCCCCTATCTACGCTAGCCTGCCTTGGCAGGAGAAAAGGCCACTTACTGCTGCACTTAATAGCCTCAAGAATTTCTATCCAGGGAGTCCCAGGTGGCTGTCTATCTTACCTATTAGTCCTCTGGCTACTGTCCTTAATTGTGGGACAGAGAAGCAAATCTGGCCCCCCATCCCATTATTCAATCTTCCCCAAAGTAGCCTCCTGGCAAGGGAATCAGAATTGCTCATATCAATGCGGGAGCATATTACCCAAGATCCATGAGCCGGAGGCCTGGCTGTCACTTCACAACCCCGATGTATTAGGTATAAGTGAATCTTGGCTAAAACCTACTTCTCCAGATTCACTCTGCCACATAATGGGCTATTCTGTTTTTAGGAATAACAGGCCAGGACCAAAAAGAGGAGGTGGAATTATGCTCTTCCTGAAGGACCACCTCACTGGTACTGTCACTACCTCAAGCTGGAAGCAAATCCTGAATGGATGTTCATTGAAATCACTTTCAGGTGATGAAGTCACATCTGGATTGTATATACAGTCCACCAACAGTGGGTGGGGATCAGTGGTCTCAGACAAATCATTGCCGAGCCTGCTGGCCTTTCCCTGCTAGGGACACCATTAAAATAGGGGTTTCAATCTTAACTGGCTGGAGAACAAGCAACTCAGTTATGCAGAATTTCTCAAAGAAGTCAACCTATCCCAGATCATTAGATCCTACTCATCACAACACTAGGTCAAGCAATCATACACTACTTCATTGGATCTTGACAAATAGGGAAGATGGGTCCAGAATTGCTGGAGTCCTGTCAGATTCGAATAGTGACCACTCCCCACCATTTGTACTTGGTCTTGCTATAGGATCCAGCCTCCATCAAGGCTTATCTCTTTTAGGAATTTTGCAAAGGTGGACATAGAGGCGCCAGTTCGGATCTATGGGGCATAAACTGGTCTATACTATTCTTGCTTGAGGATGTAGATTCAGCACTAGGATTTCTCATAACTGCCCTTACCTCTGTTCAAGATGAACACTTCCTGTTACAATGCGGTGAGTCAGGGGTGGGAATATGAAATGGGTCACCAAGAGACCTGGGGTATTAGTAACAACTAATTTATCTGCATCAGAACAGTGTAAAGCAGCAGTGAGTAAAGCAAACAGGATGTTGGGCTGTATTCTCAGGAACATCAAGAGTAGGGACAAGAATGTGGTGCTCCCTTGTATTTCAATGGTGAGGCCACATCTGGAATATTGTGTCCAGTTTTGGATTCTCATAAAATTAGTGACATAAAAATGATGGAGAGAGTCCAGAGGAGAGCAACCAGGAACATTAGCCAGGTAAAGAACATGCAATATGGAGACAGACTGAAACATCTTGGATTATACAGTCTTGAGTACAGAAGACTAAGAGGAGACCTGTGTCTACTGTATAGAGCTGTCCAAAATGCTGATCTATGGGAAGCAATAGGCCTAAGTATGAATATAGCCAGGAACAGCAGATTCCATCAATACCAATTAAAAGGGGAGTTCTTTAAAACAAATATAAGGGGGCAGTGGTTTAACCAGAGTGGTTAACGTGTGGAACAAACTACCTAATAAGGTGGTGACCAGTACTATGAGTAATGGTTTCAAGACAGCATTGGATGTATTTAGGGGTGATAGAAAATATGCCTTTTTAGATTAAAGTGGTCAAGTCCTAATGGCCAACAGACTCATGACTTGTACTCTCCTATGATCAAGGAACTGGTTGCTCTCATAAAATTACGTGACCAAGCCTAGGCTATTTACAAATCGGTGTCCACTATGTGGAACTGAACCAAATATAGATGACTCAGAAACATTTGCAAGCAGGAAATCAAGTCATTAAAAGCACAATTTTTCAAGTCCCAACAGGTTCTTAACCTTGGGGATCCCCGCAGTTTCTGGACAGCAGTGAACTCTGTTCTGAAACCAGCCAGACAAGACAGTTCTCTTACCTAACCACAGAAAAGGGACTCCAGTCTAACCCTGTAACAGTGGCTAACCTCCTGAATGACAAGTTCTCAAATCTAGAATCTTATCTAGCCCAGCTCCCTTCTGCATCATGTGATACTGGAACACATGGTAAGAAGGCTAGCTGTCCCCCTTCTACTTCAGAGTTACCATCCCAATCTGAGACATATCACCTTCTGAATGCACTACCCAACTCGGGCAGTGTGGGTTGTGATGGGCTCACCCCCATGTTTCTCAAGCTAGCTGCTGCCTTTGTGGCTAAACCACTCTCTCATATAATAAATCTATATTTGTCCAGCTCCACTGTCCCATCACTCTGGAAAGAAGCTAGAATTGTCCTTATTTATAAGTCAGGTGACCCGCACCTTCCTGAAAATTACAGACCAATGTCCAGTCTATCCCACATGGGAAAATCCTCAAGAAAGTGGTTTATCGACACATATCTATACTCCTCGAGGATTATGGCCTGCTATCCATGGATCAGCATGTTTTCAGGAAGGGATTTAGTATGACCATGGCACTTCCAAGAGTTACATATCATGTTCTCTGTGAAGCAGACAGGGGAAATCTTATGGGGCCATATTTGTGAACCTATCAAAAGTCTTTGATATGGCTGGTCATGATATTCTGCTAAAGAAACTGACCACCCCTGGTTTCCCTCAAATACTGTAAGTTGGGTCCATAGTTACCTGACAAGCAGGACAAAACTGGTGTGTGTAGGAGGTGCACTGACCCATCCTCTCCAAGTTCGTATGGGAGTTCCCCAAGGTGAGATACTAGGTCCCCTTCTGCACTCACTTTTTGCCAACCCACTACGTGGCATTAGCAAAATAATTATGTATGCAGATGACCTGATAATATACTGCAGTGAAAATAACCTCTCCAAGATGAATCTCAACCTGAACAGTGACTTCTCTGCAGCTGTCTGCTGGTTCACTGTCAGTGCCAATAAAACTAAGTGTATGCTGTTCGGAACCAAACAGTGACTTTCTAAATGCCCTTCCTCTCAGACTCCCTCAACATTCTATCCCCAGACAGATCCTGCCTAGAGCAAGTAACAGACTTCAAATATCTGGGTGTTGTTTTGGATCCAGCTCTAACATTTGCTACACATAAGTTTGGCAGCACAAAAGTCAATCAATGTTTGGGGTGTACTATCATTTCAAACACCTATATCCCCTGAAGCCAGACTTGCTGTAGGAGGGAAAACCCCTTCCCATTCTAGAATACTGCCCCTATAATATCCCTTACATCTTCTGAACTCATCTGTCATCTGAACACAGCTTATAACAACGTCTGTAGATATGTCATCCAAGCCCCATTCTGTACACACCACTGCCAGTTATACCAGACTCTGGAATGGCTCTCCCCTCCGGATTGTAGAGAACTGCTGTTAGGCACACTTATCTCTAAAACGCTGCATGCAGGGACCAATTCCCCGTTCCCATGTCTGCTAAACCCAAAATGAAATAGACGAGAACTGTGGTCCTCAACTAGTCGCCTGCTAGAATGTCCCAGGTGTCTCACTGAAATGGGTTGGAGAGCCTTCTCATATGTGGTACCTAAGCTGTGGAACTCCCTACCGGATAAGCTGCAGTCACTTGTCTCACCCCTACCTTCAAAAAGCACTTCCAGGAAGCACCATTACCCAGAGCACATTGTAGATGTTTTCTTAATGCCTGGTATGTCTCTCAGGATCAATAGACTTATATCCTGGCACCAATGATTTAACATGTACCACCTGTAAGATGCTCCTGTAATTTGTTATACTCAACTGTTGTGTCACTAGATATGCTGTATACTGCTTTGTTGTGACTTGCCTGTCTAACTGTGTATTCACTGTCCTGTTTTAATTTTACTGTCATTGTTGTACCACTCATGTCCGATGTGCCATATAAATGGCCTGAGTCATGTCTGAAAATGGTCTCTGGGACTAGTGTACTTACCCAGTTATTAAATAAATAAATAGGTGCTGCAATACCTACTATGGATGGTATGATGCCATCATCATCGGGTCAAGGCTCGTTGATGCAGATAATCCTGGCCCCTTTGTAAGGCGCTGGTGACTCCCAGGCTTTGCTGGTGTCATTTTCTGAAATGATTTGACGCATTCTGCCAGGGTTGCCAGGGCAGGCAGTTATTTCGCCAATGGGGCCTTCTGGTACTCAGCCCCCGTCGATGGGTTCCAACAGCACACCACAGATTCCTGACTCTCAGCCACCGCTGGTGTCGTTGGTCCATTCTGCAGCTCCCCTCGTCAATCATGCTGATGACAACTAAATGGAATATAATCCTGACCTCATGATCTTAGAGGAGGAATACAAGGGAAAAGAATTTCTGGAGGCCCCCCCTCACTCTAGTTCTACCCTCTCATCCTGTAGTGAGGATCCAGTGGTTTATACCCTGAAATCTCCTCTTGAGGAGCCATCCTTCCAAGCCATGATGTAGCAAATGCAGTCTGCCATGGGCTTTGTTGTGAAAGAATATTCCACTAAACAGAATCGCATGGAATGTTTGGAGGTGCCCTGCTCCCCCTCCATTATCATTCCACCTATATATCCTGCATTAGAGGATGCTACGTTTTCTGCATGGTACTGACCAAACTCACTGCCTGCAGTTCCCAGAAAGGCTGATAAGCAGCCTCTTACATTATTTGCTAAGCCTTATTATGCTAATCAGCCTGAAACTGGCTCTGTGGTCATCATGGCTGCTCATGATAGGTCTACAGCCCCTTGACATATGAGTACTTTGCCTTCTGATAAGGAATCTAGGAGGCTATATGTGATGGGAAAGCATACAGTACATATGCCTCTCCATCACTGGGCCTAAGGACTGCAAACTACCAGGCCCACATGATCAAATATCAGAACAGGCTGTGGAAAGCTGCTCATACTGCTGCTCAGGCTTTGCCTGATGGCTCTGCCAAGACTGATCTGCTTAAAACATTGTCTAACACTGGAGGCATGGGATCATCTTTGGCGGCGGAAAGGATTGGCGCAGAGGGAGACTGTATTATTACCGATAATGAGGAACCCCTTTTTTCTGCCTGGGATGGAGGATGGGGGATTCCTGGAATGGGAAAGGAGAGGAGTTGATTGTGTGGGTGTCTTACTAGAGAAAGGAGGGCTTAATACATTTGACAGGGTTAGGCGGGACCTGAGACTAGGGACATCCCACTTATTTAGATACCTGCAAGTAAGAGCATTTGTGGGAAAGATGGGAAAGGGGGATAGGGGAGGGATGCAACCGAACATAGTGGAGCAGATGGTATATCAAGCTAAGAAAGACCGGAAAGGTTTCATAGGGAAGGTTGCTAAACATGGTAAGCAAAACCTGCCAGATTTAACTGGTGCCACAAAGGCCCTATGGGAGAGGGATCTAGGGCAGCAAATATTGGAGGAGAACTGGAAATTAGCCTTAGGTATGCCCGAGAGGATAATGGTATGTAAAAAGTTCAAGGAGGCCTTTTATAAATTTCTGCATAGAATATATTGGCCCCCAGTGGCGGTGCATAGAGCACACCCTGCGGTATCTCCACAGTGCCAGAGGTGTAACGGGGGATGGGTACCTATATCCACTGCTTCTGGTCATGTCCAGTTCTGGTCAAGTTTTGGGGGGAGGTAGTCCAAGAGGTAAATCGGATGACTGGAGGGCAACTGCCCCGAGACCCCCTGGTATGTCTATTTGGGGTTGAGGCAGTAGGAGGTGGGGAGGAGTGGGTACCATTACCCAGATAGATGAGGGTCCTGTTTGTATTGGCCCGGCACTGCATCCAGAATACCTGGGTTTCAGGGATTAGGCCTACAGTGATTGAGTGGCGGAGGATGATCCTACGCTCCCTGGCATTGGAAAGGATTACACAGTTAGTTAGGGACAGGGAGGAGGCTTTCCTGAGAGAATGGTCACCCTTCTTAGCATTCTTGAGTGTCTCTGAAAATATGATGCTCCGCACAGGGCTGAATCTATAAATATTAATACAAATGTCAATATAAATTGAATGGCATTTTAGTATTTTGAATGGATTGAAATAGGACTCCCTTTCTCTTTTTGTGTAATTACTAGTGCTTGTATGTCTATAGTTGTCTATAATGGAACACACACCTGATTGCATCTATTTGATAGTTTGTTAGTCTGTTTGTTTTGTAGTCATTTGTTACTGCATGTTATATGTGTATTGTGTGTAAAAGAAAATTTTTAATAAACAGAATATTAAAAAAAAACATTGTGTGCGGTACTGAGGTTGACAAACAATTGCTGTGCTCAGCTTATGATGTATCTGATGCTTATGCCGGGCTGCTGCTTCTGGCATTTGCAGGAGGAGATATTCTTGGCTCAGAGTTGCTAGCCTTGCCAGAGATGTGCAACAGGGAGTTTTGAATGCTCCCTTTAAAGGGTCAAAACTCTTTGGCTGTGATGTTGAAGAGGCTCTATAAAGTCTTCAATCTTCAAAAATGACTCTAAAGTCTGTAAAGTCCCTATATTCCACACCTGATAGAGGTTATAGACGGGGCTCCTTTTGTCCTGCTGCCCAAGATAGTTGTGCCTACCATCAGCAAGGCCATGGTAGAGTGGCGACCCCCTTCCAGGTCCCCTCCCCCCTGCTACACATGCAAAGGCACCAAAGGAATCTGTTCTGATGGCCCTGCCACCCTGAGTTCTGCCTGACTTGCTTCCGTTTCTCCCCCACCTCAGCTGTTACCTGCAGGGGTGAGTGGAGGGCAGGATCTTCCTGTTTCTGAAACAATGGCAGGGGATTACTATGGATGAGTGGGTTCTTGAGATAACTGCAAGGTAGTATGAGAAGAGGCCAGAAGGGGAAGGATCCAGATTCATTTCAGTGCAGTGCAGTAACTGCTCATTGTTGTTTTTGTTTCAAACCTAGATTTGTGGGCTTTTAGTGGTACTGTTATTTCTTTGCTGTCTTTACTTAGAATTGTTTTTGGGCTGTTGAAAATCTAAAACCTAGTTTGGTGTGCATGTAGTGGTGCTGTTTTCCTTTGCTGTCTTTACTTGCTGTAAATTTTGTTTTGTCTTGTCTGTCGTGCCCTGTAGTTTGGGGAGGGGTGCTAATTGTCTGACCTCTGACCTCAGCTACGTGATAACTGAAGGTGGGGCTAAGTCAGGTTTGAGGTAGCAAGTTGATTTTTGGTTTTTCAGAAGAGGCCAGAAGGGAAAGGGTCCAGATTCATTTCAGTGCAGTGCAGTAACTGCTCATTGCTGCTTTTGTTTCAAACTAGATTTACTGGCTTTTAGTGGTACTGTTATTTCTTTGCTGTCTTTACTTAGAATTTCTTTGGGGCTGTTGAAAATTTAAAATCTAGTTTGGTGTGCTTGTAGTGGTGCTGTTTTCACCCTTCCCCCACTCTTAATTATATGCCCTGTTAAATCTGAATGACAGGAGCCAAGCTCAGGGAATAGCAGGGGTTTTGGAGTAGAAGGGGCATAAGGGGGAGGAAGCCCACCCATGGCACAAGTGTTTTTTTTTTTCCCCTTCTTGAAAAAACAGTATCTGAGGATCGGTGGCAGGATTTTCAGGACAGTAAATTAATAAAGGGGGAACTACAAGGAGAGCTTCAGTAACAGACAAGTACTGGAATAGCAGTATAAGTGCAGAATAGTGTGGGGAGCGGTGCACTGCAGTGGATGTGGGGAGCCGTATTCAGGTAGACCTTCTGGACGCTGAGGTGCTGCCCTATCTGCAGATCTCTCTGGACTGCGGGATGAGGTAGCCAGACTCAGAGTGGAAGTAAGCTGGTTCAGGAGCACCGTCACCCCTATCCAGAGACCACCCAGTCCAATGCCGCTGTCTCAAAGGATGCCAAGAACGAGGAGCACTTGGATGATGGTGGGCTCAGGGAGGGTTAGGGTGGTCAGGCAGAGGCACATCCCAAATCATAATCCACTTCAGAATTCATATACCGCACTGGCAAATGGGGACAACCAAACAGAGGTACCCAGAAAAGTGGAAGGGAAGGATGTGCAGGTCAACCATGGAGGTGACCTCAGTGGGGAGAGTAGTGGACCATAAAGGAGGAGGAAGTGAATCCTTTTGGGGACTCTATTGTAAGAGGTATCCAGCTAGGAACACAGGAGGGAAGGACAGGGAGGTGAAGTGTCTCGGTGCCACAGCATGGAGGGATGGGAGAAAGATCCTGGGGATCGCCAGGAAGGCAAGACGGGAGGGTGAGCTGGATGTCATTATCCACCTAGGTATTAATGACCTGGCAAACGGGGAGCCTAAGGAAGTTCAGGAAGAGTTTAGGAAATTGGAGAGGGGTCTCAAGCAAGTAGCTACTACTGTCACCTTCTTGGAAGTACTACCTGTGAGAGGCATGGGAGAGCGTAGGGAAGCATGCACCAGGAACTTTAACTCATGGTTGAAGAACTGGTGCTGTGAGGAAGGGTTTGGATTCACTGGTGACTGGGGACCCACCTGGAGGGATGGGGGCTTGTTCAAGCCTGACGGTCTGCACCAATCTTGGAGGGAATCAAGCACTCAATGATAAGTTTAAATGCTATATGGACAAGCATTTAAACTAGCCAAGTGGGTGGCAGGAGCCAGCAAGGATGGTACCTAATTGCTCACCCCCACAACTTGCAGTGGAACCAGTGAACAGAAGGAGTGGATATCACTACAAAACAGTGGAAAAGATGGAGATAAGCACCCAAGGGTGGATAGGCAGAAAGGGGCAAAATTCAATAGAAGGGCAGGAAGCAGGGAGAACCAGGAATAAAGGACAACCAGGGAGGGGCTGGAGTAGAACAGCTAAACAGTCCAGGGAGTTCACATCATGAAAGCCATGTGAACAATGCCAGAAGCCTTAGCAACAAGATGGAGGATTTGAGGCTGCCACGGTGCAGTCAGACCTGGACATTGTTTCCATCACAAAGACCTGGTGTAATGATAACCACGACTGGGAGACGGCCATACCTGGCTACAACATATTCAGAAGAGACAGGACAGGCAGGAAGGGAGAAGGAGTGGCATGTTATGTGAAAGATGGCATAAAGGCCACATTGATCCAGGAGGAACAAAATGGGGGAGAGATAATGTGGGTTAAGCTGGAAAGGAAAATGGGGTCAGCCATCCACACAGGGGTGGTCTACAGACCACCAGCCCAGGAGGAAGAAACAGATAGGGAGCTGATGCTAGCCATCCAAAGGATGGCAGACAAGGGTGAGGTGGTGCTGGTTGGAGACTTCAATATTCCTGATGTGGACTGGAGCCTCACAGCAGCAGCATCAACCAGAAGCAGACTTATCCTGGACTCCCTTCAAGGTGCCTTCCGCATGCAACTGGTCATGGAACCAACTCGGCAGAAGGCAATACTGGACCTCGTGCTCACAAACGGGGACAGTGTGACAGGGGTAACAGTGGGGGCGCACCTGGGGAACAGTGACCACCGGCCACTGTGGTTTGAAATCACAGAAGGAGCATAACCATACCACAAAAACATGTATCCTGGATTTTAGGGGACAGACTTTGGGAAAATGGGGAGATGTTTGAAAGAGGCATTAATGGGAATGGGAGGGAATCAGGGGTTGAGGAACAGTGGACAATATTTAAAACAGTGAGTACAAAGAGCAACAGAATTATGCATTAAGCAGGTTAGTAAGGGAAAAGGAAGACGAGGCCATTATGGTTTTCCAAGAAGGCAGCAGAGAAAGTGAATGACAAAAAGATGGCATTCAGGCAATACAAAAAGACGCAGGCAGAATGGGATAGGGAGAAGTACCAGAAGAAGCAAAGGGGGGCAGGGAGGTCAATAAGGGGAGCCAAAGCTCAGACAAAAGAGCACATCGCAAAATCAGTGGGTAGAGGGGACAAAACCTTTTACTGGTACATAAGTGAAAAAAGAAGGGCAAAGGGAGGGATAGTGAGACTAAAGGGGGATGATGGAGACCGGTACCAGATGACAACAGTAAAGCTGACATACTGAACAGACATTTCTGCTTAGTCTTTACTGAGGAAGAGGAGAGTAATGGACCTGAAGGGGTACAAAGGGTGGGAATGGCACAGAAATGGACACAAGTCCCTTTACATGGGAAAGGGTCCTAAAGGAACTGGAAGGAATAAGAGTCAATAAAGCAATGGGGCCAGATGGGGTACACCCCAGAGTCCTAAAGGAATAGTGGCTGAACTCTCTGGCAATCCTGTTTAGCCAATCACTGGAAACAGGGAGGTACCCAAAGACTGGAAGACAGCAGATGTAGTCACCTTATACAAAAGCAGGAACAAAGAGGAAGTGGGGAACTACAGACCAGTCAGCCTGACCTTGGTAGTGGGAAGATCATGAAGGACTACTGAAGGAGAGATTGGTAGAACATCTGGTTGCCAGTGGACTACAGGACCCAAGGCAGCATGGTTTCACCGGGGGTCATGCCACCAACCTCACTGAATTTTTGGTTGGGTGACAAGGGAGGTGGATCAGGGGAGGGCAGTGGACGTGGCCTATCTGGACTTTGGCAAGGTCTTTGACACTGTGCCACATAGAAGGCTATTAAACAAACTGGGAATATGGGAGGGCAGGACAGTAGTGCGGTGGGTAGGTAACTGGCTGGGTGGCAGGAACAGAGGGTGGTGGTAAATGGCTGTCACTCCACAGAGGGAAGAGTGATCAGTGGGGTACCACAGAGATCAGTGCTGGGACCGGTCCTATTCAATGTCTTTATCAGTGACATTGTGCAAGACCTAGAAAGAAGAATTTCCTTGTTCTTTGATGGTATGAAGCTCTGTAACAGAGAGGACAAGTCAGAGGGTGTAGACAGAATGAAGAAGGGACCTGCAGAAGCTTGTAGAACGGTCAAGGGTTTGGCAGTTGAAATTCAGAGCAAAGAAGTGCAAGATAATGCATATGGGGCAGAAAAACCCTGGAACAACATATCAGTTGGGGGGTGAGGATACAGCATGCACCAAGCAGGAAAGGGACCTTGGTGTTATCATCTCTGATGACCTCAAGGTAGGGACACGGTGTGACAAGGCAGCAGGTAAAGCAAATAGGATGCTGGGATGCATAGGCAGGGGCATCACCAGCAGGAAAAGGGAGGTCATAATTCCACTATACAAGACACTAGTGAGGCCCCACCTGGAGTACAGTGTACAGTTCTGGAGACCTTACCTACGGAAGGACAGAGACAGGGTAAAGAAGGTTCAAAGGAGGGCAACCAAGATGGTACAGGGATTGCATCACAAGTCCTGTGAGGACAGGCTGAAGGACCTGAACATGTACTCCCTAGAGGAGAGGAGGAAGAGAGGGGATGAGTTTAGATATTTGGGAGTTCTTTTAGACCCTGGTTTAACCTTCTCTTTGCAGGTAAAAGCTATATGTAAAAAAATCAACCCAAAACTGGGTATGTTATTCAGAAAGAAGCAATATTTTTCTGAAGATATTAGAAAGTCTATTGCTTTGGGTATTCTTTTACCTCACCTTGATTATGTTGCCAGCCTCTGTTATAGGCTTTCTGCTAGAGAGCTAAAAACGCTTTCTGTGGCCTATAATAATGTTTGTAGGTTTGCCTTGGATTGCCCTTATCGATTTCATCATTGTTTAATGTATTCCAAACTTGGTTGGTTATCATAAACAACAGAATAGCATTTTATTTTGGTTGTCAAGTTTTCAAATCAATTTTCTTAAACACCAAATACCCGTTATTTGATCTGGTTAAATTAAGGCCTCCCATTTGTAACCTGTGTTCTTGTAATGGCATTACCTTAACTAACACCTCTTTTCACACTAACATGGAGCAAGGTCTTTCTCTGGCAGCCCCCAATTTTGGAATGCATTGCCTCTGTTGTTCGCTCGTCTACCTCTTTGCTACATTTTAAGCATAATTTAAGGACTTATTTGAACTCAACCAAATTATGTACCTGTTTTGCATAACTTGTTATTTGTATTGTGAGTGTTTATTGCTTTTTTTGTCGTATCCTTACTTGGTTAACAAATAAAATGAAATGAAAATGATATGATAGAGACATACAAGTACCTTACAGGGAGGAACAGGGTGCAGGAATACACTATTTTCCAGCAAAATAGATGCTCCAGGAGTAGAGGGCATGGGCTGAAGTTGAAGGAAGGGCGATTCAGAGGAAATGTGAGGAAGAATTTCTTCATAGAAAGGGTGATGGACAAGTGGAACACCCTGCCAGAGGAAGTGGCGGGGGCTGAAACAATCACGGGAGTAGTACAGCGTTCATATAACTCGTCAAATGTTACATTTCAGCCAATCAGCATGCACCACATCATTTGACAGGTGGTTACCATAGCAACACCCCACCCCCTTTCTGTAACCGTAAGTCCCACCCTCTGCGCAGGAACTCCTGCCTTAAATGCAGGAGGTGATGTACGAAACGCAGGAAATGACATGCGCTCTTCCTTCCTCCTCCATCCCCAGTCCCCTTTAACCTCCGTGACACCATCATAGCTCGAACCCAAGTCACTCCTTCTAGGTCCACTCAAACCCATGCAACACTGGCCTGACTTGAACCCGAGTCCCTCCTCCATTCCCTCGAATCTCTGTGACACCATCCTAGCCTGAACCCCAGTCCTTCCTCCCTCCATCCCCTACAGCCTCTGTGACACTATCCTAGCTTGAACTGGAGTCCCTCCTCCATCCACTCAAACCCATATGACACTGTCCTGCCTCAAACCTCTCCATTTCCATCCTAGCTTGAAACAGAGTCCCTCCTCCATCCCCTCGAACTGGTGCAACACCATCCTGGCTTGAACCCGAGTCTGACCACTTGAACCTCTATCACCCTGTCCTAGCTCGAGCCCAAGTCTCTCACCTCATCCCACTTTGTCCCACCACATATCTTGCAACCCATTACCTAGCTTAAACCAGTCTCTCTCTCTCTCCCCTCCCCATGCCCCATCATCACCTACCTTGCACCCATCACCTACCTTGCCCTCCCTCAACCTCCCCCTGTCGGTCTATGGGATAGCTGCAGGGTGTCTTTTTACTCAACTGATTTTTTTTGGGGGGGTGAAATGTGGTGCTTTGAAATCAGAGGACAGTGTGCTGTCAGAACATTTTATCTTTATTATGTAAGAAAGTTATTTTAATACAATGCATGTAAATATTTATGAAAAGCAGAGACCTAGCTCGAACACCAGTCCCTCCCTCTTCCCACCTTATCTCAACACCTACCTTGCTTTATCAGCTACCTACACTCTCTTAACCTCCCCCTATTGGACGGAGGAATAACTGCAAGGTGCCTTCTTACTCAGGGATTTTTTTGTGAAATGTGCTTTGAAGCTCAGAGAACTGTTAACATTTTATCTTTATCATGTAAGAAAGTTATTTTAATACAATGCATTTAAGTATTTATGAAAAAGAGATTTCTTTTTAATGAGAAAAAGAAAATTAGTTCTAACTTTAAAAGCAGAGTGTGTGTGTGTGTGTGTCCAGCGCTGAAGCTCATTTTACAAGGGATGCTTATTCCAAATAGAATGCTTCAAATTCTAAAGTGTGATTAGAAAGCAGACATAGACTCTACATACTTTTACTCTTAAGCTTAAAACACAATGCATCATAATTCTGGTATTTTAATGTCAGAAACTAAATATATTTTTCTATTTCCTTTGAAAAGATCATTTGCAAGATCACTGCTTATCAAAAGCACATATTTCTATTAAATATATATTAATGTTACTGGTGAAAGTATTTAAGAGGGTTTCAACCTCCATGTGTTTCCTTTAAGAATATTTTATTTTACTGTGTAAAAATTGCTGTTAAAAGAATGCATTTTAAATGTTTATGATAAGCAGAGATTTATTTTTAATTAGAAAAAGAAAATTAGTTCTAACTTTAAAAGCAGAGACAGAAACAGTGTGTGTGTGTGTGTGTGTGTGTGTGTCCAGTGTTGAAGCTGATGTTTCAAGGGTCCACAGTCTAAGTAGACGGCTTCAAATGCAAAAGTTTGATTTAAAAACGTAACATACATACTCTCTGCATTCCTTTTTTCAAGCTTAAAAATAATGGAATGATATTTTGAGATCAGAAACTAAATATATTTTTTCTATTTCCTTTGAAAAAGATAATTTACAAGATATCTTGTTATCAAAAGCACATATTTCTATTAAATATACACTAATGTTACTGGTGAAAAGTATTCAGGATGGTTTTATCCTCTATGCATTTTTTGTAAGAACATTTTATCTTTGCTATATAAAAACTTTCTGTTAAAAGAATGCATTTTAAATATTTATGATAAGCAGAGGTTTATTTTTAATTAGAAAAAGAAAATGAGCTCTAACTTTAAAGGCAGAGACAGAAACAGTGAGAGTGTGTGTGTATGTGTATGTGTATGTGTGTGTATGTGTATGTGTATGTGTGTGTCCAGAGCTGCAGCCACTTTCACAAAGCTCCCTAGTCTAAGTAGAATTCTTCAAATCCTAAAGACTGAATGAAAACAGACATACTTCTTTACGTACTCTTTTCTTTTAAACTTAAAATAGATTGCATCAGAATTTTGGTATTTTATGTCAGAAACTAAATATATTTTATATTTCCTTTGAAAAGATAATTTACAAGATAACTGGTTATCAAAAGCACATATTTCTATTAAATATATACTTATGGTACTGGTGAAAGTCTTCATTCAGGAGGGTTCTAATCTCCAGAAAGCAACGAAACATGCTCTGCAGTACCCATTTAAAAATGAAAAACCTGTTCAATTGCTTTCTGAACTCTTTTATACTCTTTGAGAAACCTAATAAAAAAATGCCCTGCCCAGCATTACAGTATAACAAAATCACATGCTAGTCATTCTACGTGTCATAAGACAGAATAGCAGCAATTGAATGAATGGGACCCTTCTTCTATGTATCATAAGATAGTATAGGGCCCTATATTACAAAGCATGAGCTCTTTATCTGATAGTCACATAGCGTGAATTCATATAGCATAGACTCATTCAGTTAATCAAAAGACCAGAGGGTCACATAAGTTTTGAGAAGTTTATTAATATTATTATGACCAGCTGGAGTGATTCTGAAGATTTGATTGCTCAACTAACAGTGACATGATGGAAGCTGTTAACACTACCATTACCACAAGGTACTTATTGCAGCCAAAAATGTTTAAAATGTACTGACTTAGATGCTTTTCAGCGTGAATAAAAGGCAGCCAGCTTTTATCTGATTTGTAGTGTGTTTCTTTGATAAAATACAATGTTATCAATCTATTAGTGTCATTGGGCTTACTACATATTGTTGACTGAAATGGTGTGGGGCATCTTTCTTTGTGGAGGGTGCAAGCACATATTTTTAGCTTGTGTTTTGGTGGGGAGGTGGGGCTTGCTAGGGGTGCATGTCCTGTCCTCTCCATGTGTTTTCATCTTGGCATTTGTGCATCTGGGAAAAATGTTGGTGTGTGTGTGTGTGTCTGCGTGTGTGCTTTCGCATATGTGCATGCGTGCATTTTTCTGAGTGCGTCTCCAATGAGCATTGGCTGTGATCATGTGTTTCTGGATTTACTCAGCACCCCAAGAATGACAGTCTGTTAATGGAAGTTGTAAAGTTCCAAACAATAAAGTGAAATAGAAAAGTAAAATTGTTTGATTAGTCTACAGACACTTAAGAGTATTTTTCCCATTTTATTTTATTCTGGAGTTGCTTATTCATTATATTCCTAGGTGAGTAGGTGGGAAGGCTGGTGGCTCATGGATGCATTGTGATATTCTTGTGCTTCACAGATGATAAGTTTTGTAACATAGTACTACCGTCTTAAGGTTCAGCCCCCCCCCCAGACTGGGCAGACTGGGTGGGCCATAGGCCCTTATCTGCTGACACTGTCTATGTCTATGTCTGTGTATCTGTTGATGTCAAGTATGAGGATCTTAGGAGAGATCACTTAAGTTATAGAAGGCACTGATCTGAGGTAACATGGTGACATAGTAATCTAGTATTTGATGGCAGATAAGAACCACTAGGCCCCACCCAGTCTGCCCTTTTATCCCCTGCCTGTATCAGTGGTCACTGACCCTATCTGGTCATTAACTTTAGCCCTTACTACCCACCTGTAGGGTTCCTTGTGTCTATCCCATGCATGTTTGAATCCTCCACTGTGCTGGCTCCCACTACTTCCTGGTGTAGATTTTGATCTTGCCAGAGTTCCAGAGGACCATTACAAAATTATCTTTTCTTTACATCTTTCCTATCTTTATCTTTATGCATATGTTTGTTACTGTTGCAGTGATAGAGATTGGCAACAGTAGTTCACTGGCCAATTGCAGTCCAAGATTGTATTGGGCCAGTAAAATGTTCCTCAAATTAGCCTTGTGTCCTAGTGCTGGAGGAGGAAACATTTCAGTAATTACAGAAGTTGGGCCACTGGATTTTCTCAATTGATAGCCCTTCTGGGCAATTGCTGTAAACTTAATTTTGACCCCTGCTGTTGGTCAATCTAAGCTTTACAGTGATATCCCGAACACTATTTGATAGCAAAGAAACAACACTAAAAAAAAACCATTTTGTTCCTTTAGCATGTAAAGGTTAACCGTTCAAAGAATTTCAGGGCTCATAAAGATCAAAGCTATTTGTAGCAGAGTGGTCTGCAAAGCAGCCAAAAGAACAGAAACAAAAATCAACGCAACCTTTCCAGTCATCACCGTCACCGTAGTCTTTAACATCTGGAGACAAAGCAGTCCTGTAGTTAGGGGCAGCTTCTGAATCTGGAAACCCAGCTTTGAATCCACACCTGCCACTTTGCTTTGCACAACCCTGAGCAAGCCATGCAACCCTCCTGTGCTTAAGCTTCCTGTAAACTCACTCTGTATCTAAACCATTAGATCTCAGACTTCGTCACAGTCAACCTCCTCAAAGCCATGGAAACAATCTTGAGCCTACATCAAATATTGAAATTATCCTGGGCTTCCCATAGAAAAATGGCATACTTTACCATAAAGAGAAACTCATTCTGAGTAGTTCACTCTCATTTTATTCAACTTATTTTACCCCCCAACTTGTTTCCCTCTCCCAGGCCAACTTAGTTGCTCCACTATTTTGACTTTCAAACTGTTGTTACACCTTGCTGCAGTACCTTCTTGGGTCTGACTATTTTCTGTGCATTCCACTATCTGAAATACCTTTACTACCTAAATATGCCTCTCCCTCTCTTACTCTGGTCTTAAGCAACTTCTAAGGTACTCTTTTGGTCCATCCTGCTATTGCTCATAATACTGTACCCCTCTGCTTAACCCTTATATTTAAACTGTTCTACCACACATCTAATTGGTCAGTTGTACATCTCATTATTTGTTCATTGTTCCCTTTTCTTTGCACTTTTGTTCATTTTGTATTGCTTTACTGTTTTGCAGTAATTGTTTGATTTGTAGTCACTCCCTACCCTTCCCTGGGTACTCCTGTAATGAGCCTTGGCTCAGTGTACCTGTCCTGGTCACCGATTTGTAAGTAAATACATATATTCACCTACTATTATCCTCTTTTAGTTTGCCTCATCCCTCTACACAAAAATGTAAAACTCAAAAGCTAAATACGGTACTTTTACTAGGAGTGGTCCCTTTAAAGTTTGCAACTGTTCGTCTGACTGGACCTACCATTTACAAAGTTGTGCCGCTTACTGTCATGGAGTCCATGGGACGCCATGATGTCAACCAGCTGCTTCTTGATTCTGACCTCAAAGAGCTTCCCAACAATGGAAGTCAGGCTAACTGGTCTATAATTCCTTGGGTCCCCCTCCCTGCTCTTGTGCATAGCGATGACATCTGCTACCCTCCAGTCCCCAGGAGTACCATTTGAGGACTGCCTTCCCCCCTCTCTTTGCTGCTCCAACCTCTTGGAATACCACATAGGTCTCTTTTACATCGACAGATAAATACATACGTACATACATAGAAGTTGATGGCAGAAAAAGGCTCTTGATCCATCTAGTCTGCCAACCCTACCTAACTATTCTGCCCTGCCCTAGTGGCAATCCCCCTCTTTGTTATTGTCCCCCCCTTTTTTAACTAAACCACATGACTATGCCAGACCTGCTATAATCTGCTGAATAATATGGCCAGTACTGCTTCCTCTGGCAGTTTACTCCACCCGTCCACCACCTCTCTGTGAACAAATGCTTACAGATGTCCATTTTGAATCTCCATCCTTCTGTCTTTAGTGAATTCCTTTTTATTTATTTGAACTCATGGAAAAGAGTTCCTTGACATCCACGCTATTTATGCCCTGCAGACACCTGTATTTCTCAACCATGTTATTACAGTACTTTCCCTCCTCTTTTCAAGGGTGTACATGTTTAAGTACTGGAGATTTTCCTTGTATGTCACTTCCCCAAGGCAATAGATCATCTTAGTTGCCCTGCACTGTACTGCCTCCAGGTTGTTACAGCATTTCTTTGCGTGTGGATTCCAGCACCTTGGGCAGTATTCTAAGTGTGGTCACACCAGTGCAGTGGGAGGGTCGCCTCCTGACCACTACTGTTTATCACCCTCCCTATGCATGCTATCATTTTGTTTGCTTTGCCCACTGCTCTTGTGCAGTGTGCAGCCATTTTCAGGGTCTCTGATATCATTATCACTAAATCATTTTCTTCTGTAGTGCTATCCACCACCAGCCCTCCCCTTTTCATACTGCACCCTTGAGTTCCTTTTCCCAATGTGCACAACTTTACATTTCTTAGCAAAAAAGCTCAGCTGACAGATGTTTGTTCAACTCTCCAACCTACCCAGATCCTCCCTTGGTTTCTTTCTCCCTTCCTCCATGTCTACCTTTGTACAGATCTTTGTGTTTATGAAGAGGCAGCTCTTACCCTTGATACCTTCACCTATGTCACAGATCCATATTGAGGAAGACTGGTTCTAGTACCAACCCCTGTGGTACCCTGCCTGCCACTTCCCTTAGCTCTGAAAACTCCCAGTTAACAACCACACTTTGTATTCTACCCCTCAACCAGCTCAATAACCATTCTGCTATTTTTATTCTTCCCCAGGGTCCCTAATCTTTCTTCAGCCTCCTATGGGGACTGAGTCAAAGGCCTTGCTGAAGTCTAGGTATACTGTATCGACTCCTGCCCTTGTCTGCTGCTGTGGTAATGCAGTTCAAGAACTTGACCATATTTGTCTGGCAATACCTCCCCTTGTGAACCCATGCAGACTGGGGTCCTGCAGCCTGTCCCTTCAAGAAACCCACCAGATGCTCCCTGAGCAAAGGCTCCATAATTTCCTCACTATAGATGTTAAGCTGACTGACCTATAGTTCCCTGGCTCATCCCTCTTTCCACTCTTGCATAGTAGAAGCACATTTGCTGTTCTCCAGTCCCAAGGGCTCACTACTGCGGCTAGCAAGCAACTGAAAATGTCTCCCAGTGGCCTTGCTAGAACCCCTGCTACCTCCTGTTGCATCCTTGGGTATAAGCCATCAGGTCCCATAGATTTATCTATTTTCAGCCATGTTAGCTTTTCCAGCACTCTTCTCTGCAGTATCTGGACCAATCTCCCAGGGTCTTTCTTCCCTCCCTTCCTAACCCTGCATTTTGGCAGTGGCCCATTCTTTCCATTAGTAAAACTGTTCAGTATCTCTGCCTTCACCTTTTCCCCCTACTCCTACTCCATCCTTGTTCACAAGTCTCACTATACCCCCTTCCGAAGGCTGAATGCAAATTAAGTGGTATTTAACTCCTTTGGTCCCATAGCTGCCATATAGCGCCGGAACCATCCATTGCTGAACCCGACCCAAAATGACCACCAGGAGAGAATGAGCTAAGTCTTCAGAATATATTCTACATTTCGGTTTTTGGATTTCTTCTATGGTACTTTGTATTCATGAGTGACTTTAGTATTCAGAATGACTACAGTAGTTGAATACTAAAGACAAGTTTCATGTTTCTAGTATTCAGGATTATACATTCGAATACAACTGCGATTCTGATTTATAGTTACTTTAGAACAGATCCATTATGATCGTGTGGGAATAACATAGACTTTCTTTTTTTACGGCTGTGTGGGCAGAGCCCACAGCCATTCTGCGGTTGCTCAGAAAACGAGCGACCGTGGCACACTTCTGTTCTGGAGTTTTGGATTGATCCTTCCGAAACCCCAAAACAAGAAGCAGTCCACCATGGCCGCTTGTACTGCAGGCATGGCGGCACTATTTCTTGTGCTGTTTGTCACCTCCGCATTCTAAAACAGAACTGCGCATGTGCAGTTCTGTCGGCATCGCCATCTTGGGAATGGCATTTTGCTATTCGACAGAACTACACATGCGTGAGTGCCATGCATGCATAGTTCTGTCAGTGCCACCATTTTTGTAATGGCATTCAGCAGTGCTCGTTCACCATTGCTCTTACAAGCTCGCTGCAGCCATATCGGCTCTGGCTAGAGTTTGTTAATTTAAGGCAGAGTCAGACTTCCTTCCTGCTTCTTTTTACTGACTGTTGACTGCAAGCATTTAGAGTGAAGTACAATGTGCTTGTTGTCTTCATAAAATCTTTCAGAAGGTAAGATTTTTTCTTATCTTTTTCATGCTGCAAAAGTGAAATATCTTACCTGGGTATATGACTGCTGTGTCTGCTGATGAGTGTGTTTAAGGGGGTGTAGTATCTGTAACCTGGCACTTTTCCTCTAGGTCTCTGTAAGATACATGATTTCTATGATATGTGTCTGTTCTATAAAAACAAAGTTTTTGGAAATGCAGTTTCTGTAACTGCTCCATTCTCTTGTAAAATATAGAACTCATGTAAGCCTGAGAGTCTCGTGCTTTCAAGTAATTAAAGAGAATATTTTCTTTTTGACTCCAGAGTTGTCTTTAGAGTTTCTTTTTTCAAATTATGATGGAACCATGATAAAAGTTCCTACAGCTTCATCTTGCTGCATTTTAAAATAATGTTTATTATTTCCCTCTCAGCCATGGGGGTTGGGGCAAAATGTGCCCCCCAATGATTGAAAGGGGCAGTTTCATGTTGTTGTCTTTGGTAAGCTGAGAGGCAGAGGGTTACTACCCATCAAATTAGAGGAGGCTGGAGCATTGCTGACATGCCCATGTGCCATAAAATAGAGGGGGTCGTCTATGAAAAAGTGGCATGTTGGCACACCATTAACTGACATTCTGAAATGCCAGCATATCTGAAAAGGTGGGGGTGGTACTACTGAAATGAAGGCATTTCATTTGATTATGCCTCTGAATTATTATTATTATTATTATTATTATTATTATTATTATTATTATAATGTAGCTGACACCATCTTGTCCATGCGGCCAGGCCACTCATGGCAAGGAGCTGCTTGCCCAATGCCCTAAATGAGGTATTATTCAAATTGTTTTGTAAAGACATTATTTAGATATTTACTGCTACAATCTCCCTTCTGTGTTTTCCAGTGTCGCTGAGCACCCACCACGGCCCCACCCTTGAAATTAGTATTTTGATGACGCAAAGTAAAGAAGGGGCTGCAGGACTACTAAAAGGCATAGAACACAGTTGGGAACAGTGACAACATTTGCATATGATTATTATACTTGCACAGGTTAAGGGGCTATATACAAGTACTACAGGTATGAATGAAAACTGGACCGCCAGAACCAGATTGGAACAAATCGGTAAAGGCAGACTGACCCATCCATCCACACCAAGCGCACATTGTGCCAATTTTAAGCAATCGGTCAGTCTGGCTTTTACTGATCTAGTCCAGTCTAGTTCTGGCAGTCAGATATTCACGCAGTCCCAGGCGTGGGAGAATACCAGCCTGCCAGAACAAGACCTGATTCCATTCGAAGAAACCAGACCAGCAAAATTTGGGCAATTTGGGCCTGGTGCAGCTGATTGGCCAGACCAACCAGTCCAGTTTTCTCTGAATTGGTCTGGTCCAGGTCCAGCGGTCCGGTTTTCACCAAGTGCCTGTAATACTTCCCCCTAAATATGTGTAAGTGCCTGCACAGTAAAACAATTGTATGTAAGGGTTGCTGCTGCTCCTAGTCATGCTCTATGCCTATTTTGTAGCCTTCAGCCCTTCCCTACTTTAAATAATATTCTTCAAAGATATCTTTGCCATAGGCCACCTTTGGACCTATAAGCCGTTAGTGTCAGGACAACTCGGAAACATTTTTGGTAGTCGGGGGCCACCCACAATGATGCACAACATCTACACGTGTATAAACATAGGCAGCCTCATCACTCCTCAGTGCTTTCTCCTGCTGTCAGTCACCATCGCTGTACCTGCTGAAGGGAAAGCCATCAACTTAGCCCTTGCCATTTGATATTTTAGTTTTCTTAGTGTTCTGTCATTGTTTCTGTATGCTCCAAAGGTGAAAGAACTTTTATTTTGGTATTGTAAGTGCAGAGATAAGATTTATAAAGAGGACACCCATGCAGTTTGTGTATGCTGTTTGGGCCTGTCTCACAACGTGAGGATTCGTGAAATTTGCCAGAGCTTCATCAAGGCTATGAGGTGATGCTGTAAGAAATCTCTAGAAAATGTCCTTCTACTAATGGCACTGAAAGCCATGGAGAAGGAAAAGGGTTCAAAATCAGATGATCTCTCACCGAACAATAAGTGGTTGTTGAAGTCTGTAGATAGATACAAATAACTGTCATCATTGTGGGACTCCTTGTTGTCTGGCCATAAGCACAGATACAGAGAAAAGGACACAACTGCATTGCTGACGAGGTCCCAGTCACCGTTGAGAAAAAGTGTGTCCTCATCAGTGCCCAGACTGGCAGTGTCGACTACAGCTCCTCCGTTGTCGCTGAGACACCAAGGTCGGAGCTTGGCTTGCAGGCACTTCCAGACAGCAACCATCACGAGGGCAAGCAGCTCAAATAAACCCTCCCTACCTACTCCAGGACAGTCAGCTCTCCTTCTCCTCCAAGCTCCAGTAAACTGCAGCTCAAAGGAACCCTCCCTACCCCAGGACCATTGGCTCTCTCTTCTCCTCAAGGTACAGGACTCACAAACAGGACACTGTACTGCATAGACGCAGGGCACCATCTCTGACTTTACCTTTACCGTGCTGTGTCCATGTGGCCATAGTGGTTTGTGGTCAGTGTATAGTGAATAATTGTTTTTTAAAATCTACCTCTATTCTTATCTGCCTTCCACCTCTCCTCTCTCTGTCCCCCCAACCTACCTCCCCTTTTCTCCCATCCACTTAGTCTCCCCGATTTCACCCTCCTCCTTTCCCTTTTCCCTCCCCAAAGTTTCACCTTATTGTTCTTTTTTCATCTACAAGACTATGTGTTTGTTTGTTTTTTTAATTTTATAAACTGTTATCTTTGCTTATGATTGTCTCAATTGTACCAATGACGTGGAACCTTTGTAAAAGAGCCTCGGCTCAAAGGTATTTGTAATCCCAGAACAAATAAATAAATAAATAAAATCAATAAAATCAATAAAATCATTAATTCTCCGCACTATCTTATAGTTGTGTGGTTATGTGTCTGTTACTTTAAGATGCTGCTACTGTAAAGCCTACACTGTGGATCGATTTGTTTAGTGATTCCATGAAATTATTCAGCTGGTGTAATTACATCTCTCCCATCTGTTCCTGCATATGACTGGTGCTTTCATTTAACAGCATATGCTGGGTTTTAACCACATTAAAAGTTGGTGTTATCTGATATTTGATCACTGTTTCTCCACTACAGGCAGGCACTGTTGTTCATTTGGGTACTGTGTTGCTGGAGTTTTAAAGTCCCTTACAGCAGAGAGTGCACAGCAAGAAAAAATTACTCACCTTAGTAATTATGTTTCTTCTAATGGAGTCTTGCTGTATTCTGACTATTGCAGTTAGCTCCAGCCTTTAAACTGCCCTGGAGAACAAAGAATGCTGAGCTCGAGCTCGGTTGAGGTCTCTGTCTGTTTCTCTTTGAAACTCAACCGTCAGATTCTTACAAGCAAAAACTCACTAACTATCCTATATGGAAATTGTAAAATTTCTTACTAGCCAACTGGCAACAAGGAGTTTTGGATTCCCAAAAAGATTCAAGTCAGGAAACCCAAAACCAAAACCCCTCCCAATAAAGGATAATAATAACAACAAAAAACACCCAAACAAAAAAGGAGGGTGTGTAATAGGCACCTCTGGGGTGCAACACTGCACCTGCCCACCCACTTCCCAAAAACAGGTTCTGAGAGGGGAGGCAGGGAGGGAGGTCAGAATACAGCAAGACTCCATTAGAAGAAACATAATTACTAAGGTGAGTAATTTTTGCTTCAAACAACATGAAGTCTTGCTGTATTCTGACTACTGCAGACTACCAAGCAGTACCTCCATGGAGGAGGGACAGAATCTACTTTGGGAATAGGCTCTGAAGCACTGCTGTGCCAAACCGAGCATCACTCCTAGCCTGGATATCCAGACAGTAATGCTTGGTAAAGGTATGGACTGTTTTTCAGGTGGCTGCTTAACAAATTTCTAAGAGAGGGATATCCCTGGCAGCAGCCAGGGAAGCAACTGTACCTCTTGTAGAGTGAGCCCTCAGGCCTGAAGGTGGAATATTTCCTAGTTTCTCATAGCAGAATTGTATACAAGATACAATCCACTTGGCAATAGTTCTCTTAGTGGCAGGTTTGCCTTTCCCACTTCCCCATAAGTGAGGAATAACTGGACGGAATCAAACCTGTGACCGTTGGTTTGCTCTATGTAGTAGCTAAGGGCTCTTTTAACATCCAAACTGTGTAGCCTCCTCTCTCCTGAGGAAGAATGATCAGTGAAGAAGACAGGGAGAGACATGGACTGATTCAAGTGGAAGTCTGAAACCACTTTAGGCAAGAACCTCCTATTGGTTCTAAGGACCACTTTCTCTCTATGGAAAGAGACAAAATCAGGTTCCACTGACAGGGCTTGCAGTTCACTGATACGTCTGGCAGAGGTAATGGCTACCAAAAACACAGTTTTCCAAGTCAGGTACTTAAGCTCTGCTGAGGACATAGACTCAAAAGGAGGCTGCATACGTTGAGTAATGCAAACATTTAAGTCCCAGGCAGAATCCCTAAAGGGAGGACTGGTATGAAGCAATCCTTTGCAAAATTTACAGAACACAGGATGAGATGATAGTGAGGAAGACTTTCTCACTGACAAAAAAGCAGACACAGCTGACAAGTGTACCTTGAGAGTAGCTGGTCTGAGGCCTAGGCCATTAAGATGGACCATATAATCCAGAACTGTAGACAATTCAGCAGTGTCTGGAGGAATATGCTTCTTGGAGCACCAAATGCTGAATCTTTTCCATTTGGAGTTATAAGTCTTTCTGGTGGAAGGCTTTTGAGAAGCTTTGAGAATATCCAGAACTCCCTGAGACAGATGCAAATCTGCATACTCTAACTCTTCAAGAGCCATGCCTTGAGATTGAGAGACCGGAGATTGGGGTACCAAATCCTTCCTGAGAGGAGGTTAACAGGTTGTAATTCCTGGGAAGAGACAGGGAAAGATGGACTGTTAGAGACAACAACAGGGGGTACCAAGGCTGTCTGGCCCAGTCTGAAGCAATCAGAATCACTTTGCAAGGTTGTGACCTTATCTTGACTAGGACTTTGAACAATAGAGGAAAGGGAGGGAAGGCATACAGAAATTTCCCTTCCCAGTTTAAAATCAGAGCATCCAGAGGGACTGAACCCAAGACTGGGGGTCTGCAACAAAACAGAGGAAGTTGGTGATTGTCTGGGGCTGCAAAGAGATCTATCTCTGGAGTGCCCCACCTTGAAAAAATCACTTTCAAAACCAGAGGGTCCAGGGACCATTCGTGATGGCCCTGGGAGATCCTGCTCAGTGCATCTGCCAGCACATTGTCCTTTCCTGGAAGGTGGACTACTATCAGAGAGGTCTGCAGGGAATAAGCCAGGGACCACAATTTCATGGCTTCCGTGCACAAGGCCGTAGACCGAGTGCCTCCCTGCTTGTTGATATACCACATGGTGGTGGTGTTGTCTGTTCTGACCTGAACCATCTTGTTCTGCACCAACTTAGAGAAGGCTTGCAGGGCCAGAAAAACTGCCCTGAGTTCCAGGAGATTGATATGAAGGAGGGACTCCTGAGGGGACCACAGTCCTTGGGCTGTGAGATCCCCCAGATGAGCTCCCCACCCCAAAAGAGAAGCATCCGTGGTAAGGACCACTTAATGAGACTGAGTGACAAAAGGGACCCCTTACCATAAATTGTCCTGATCCTGCCACCATTGAAGATCTTGGATCAGTGTTCGATTCACTGGAATCAGTTTGGTAAGAGGGTCCTTCCTTTGGGACCAAAAGGCCCTCAGATGGAACTGAATGTCCCTCATCTGAAATCTTGCCCCTTGGACCACTGCTGTAGAAGCTGCCATGTGGTCCAAAAGCTGAAGGAAGTGCCTTGCTGGTCGGGACACCTGAAGGCTGAAGGACGAAGACAGTTCTATAAGAACTCTTGCCCTTTACAGGGGAAGAAAAGCTCTTGCTTTGACAGTATCCATCTCTTCCTATAAAGGTAAGGAGCTGAACTGGTTCGAGAACTGATTTGGGGAGGTTGAAGAAAACCCAGAGAAGTGAGCACTTGCTGAGTCACTTGCAGGTCTGACTTGACTTGGTCTGGAGACTGACCCACTATGAGCCAATCGTTCAGGTATGGAAAAATGGAAATCTTTTGCCTTCTTAGAAAGGTAACTACTACTGCCAGGCACTTTGAAGACCCTTGGAGCTGATGTTGGGCCAAAGAGGCATTGCTTTGACCTGATAATGGCCTGAGGCAACTGAACCTGAGGTACTTTCTGTGGGAGCACCTGATGGGAATATAGTAGGCATCTTTGAGGTCCAGGGAGACTAGCCAGTCCCTGGCTTTTGAGAGGGAAGAATTATTCCCAGAGCCACCATCTTGAACTTTGGTTTTAAAAGATGTTTGTTCAGGTATCTTAGATCTAGGATAGGTCACCACTCCCTGTCTTTTTGGAGTAAGGAAGTATCTGGAGTACAGACCTTTACCCCAGTGTAGGGTAGGAACTCTCTCTCTATGGCTCTTAAAGCCAGAAGAGAAACCTCTGCCTCCAGGGCAAGGGTCTCGGAGAGACCTGCAGGTGGAAAAGATCTGGTTCTCATCTTTGGAAATTTTTTGAAGCTGAGAACCAGTCCCTGGCTTACTACTTCCAGGACCCACTTGTCTGATGTAATAGACATCCAGTCCTGGACATAGTAAGCCAGCCTGTCCCCTACAGGGATAGGAGAGTCAACCCGGGCAGACCCATCAGGGTGTCTGCTTGGCAGGGGCCTTAGGCTGAGGAGTGGATGCAGCCCTGCTCATCCCCCGTCTGCCTCTCCCTCTGAAGATCCCCCTCTGTGAAAAGGGAGAAGAGGCCTGTGCTTGGTAAAAAGGCCTATGAAAAGGCCTGCCCCCAGATTGCTGCCTTTGAGGAGTTGCTTGCCTCTCCTTGGCCTGAGCACTCCTATAAGTGGTCCTGTACTCATCCATTTTTATCATGTAATTCTCTGTTTGCTCCCTAAACAGAGAATTACCCATCCAGGAAAATCCATCGCCTTAGCCTGGGTGTCCTGTGAGAGGCTAGTACATCTGAGCCAAGCCATCCTCCGAAGAGCCACAGATGTAGCCATGACTCTTGATTACACATCACTGGAGTCCACAGCAACATGAAATTGTACCTTCGATCCCTCAATCCCATCAGCAGCCACCTCCTCCAGCTCCTTGGCCAGCTGGGGGGAGGCCTGTTTAGCCAGTGCCAGTACAGTGTCCCACCTGGACTTCTGGTACCTGGCTGTATAGGCCATGTAGTTCGCCTACCTGAGTCCCAAGGAAGATGCCATGAACTGCTTCTTTGCCATAGCATCCACCTTCCTGGAGTCTTTGTCTGGGGGTGTGAAGCCAAGGGAATGTTTGCCTTGTCACAGGCAGCAGCCTGCACTACCCCAACATGGCTGCATTACTGGTATAAAAAAATCCATATCTGAGCCTGATAGTGTGTACCTCTTGTCCATCCTTCTGTCAACAGGAGGTACAAAATTGGGAGACTTTAGGATTTTTTGTGTCTGCTTCCCAAAGGATTTGTGAAGGGGAATAGACAGTCTCCTGGACTCTGGGATGTCCATCATTTCCACATAATCAGGCTCCTCTTGCTCCTCCATTGCCTCCTCCATAGGAAGCTGGAGGGGTTTCAGCCACTTTTCTGTAAAACAGAAAGTGGGAAGGGGACTCAGAAAGCCTAGGAGGGGATACACCAGAAGGTCTGTCTGGGGAGATGTCCGGTTCCACAGGCAAATCCAGACTTTCACCATCATCTTCAAACTCCACCTCCTCCTCAAACTCCGGTTCATAAAAATCTTCAGGGATATAATCTTGAACCAGGGGAACCGACCAAACCGAACCCCTACCTAAAGGTGCCAGATCGGTCGGAAGCGGGCAAAGCGATTCCACAATCCGAATCGCTCTGGCTATTTCCTCGGCGATTGGAACATGAACCTCTGGATCCGAACCGGTCGATTTTTCTTCTGCGTTTCCTTTGTAGAGAACCGGCCCTCAGGATCGGCTCTCCTCTTGCCCAGAAGACGACTTGGTCAGAGGGCACTCCTTCTGGTTCAGTTGGAAACGAACCGGGCTGGCCATCCGGGTCAGCGGACTTCTTGGCCTCCTTTTCCCTCAGTCTACCTAATCTCTTTTCAAGGGCAGATTTAGGAAAATTTTTACAAATTGGCAGTCTGTATCGAGGTGTTCAAACCCCAGACAATAAACCCAAGTGGTGTGGGGATCGGCCTTAGCAAAGACCTCCCCACACTCACTGCACTGTTGAAACCCAGTGGGCCTGTTTTTTTTCTTGGGTTTCTCAGACATGGCCAGCCTAACCAAACTTACCCTTTTTATGGCAACCACCAGGCAAGACTCCCTTATCGGTTCCTAACCGTGTCACGGGTATTGTAAAAAAACGTTCAAAACACGTTTTTTAGAACCGATAAGGACCGGTAATCACACACTAAAGTAAAACACAAAGATTCAGTACAAGTGATCGGTTCAGCCAAACTGATCTAACACTTTACAATTTCCGTACAGAAAATCAGAACAAGACCTATCTAGCACTCACGGTACCGCCGACAGAGACTGAACCGACTATGCGGAAATAAATTCGGTTTAAAAACGACAACTTAACCGAGACTTTAACCAACTTTCGAACCGAGCTGAAGGAGAAATCTCCAGAACAACTGTTCAGTGAGGCGGAGTAAAGAATCTGACGGTTGAGTTTCAAAGGGAAACAGACAGAGACCTCAACCGAGCTCGAGCTCAACATTCTATGCACTGCATAGAAAGTTAACCCTTTGTTCTCCGGGGCAGTTTAAAGGCTGGAGCTAACTGCAATAGTCAGAATACAGCAAGACTTCATGTTGTTTGAAGTATTGCTTTTCAGCTTGTCTGCGATGGGTCCTGGAGTGATATCCTACCCGCCCTCCCCCCAGCCTTCAGGGATCTGGTTTTCAACAGCCAGCTCCCAACCTTGGTAATCCTCAGCTCCTTTCTCCACTTTGCTCTCTCCCCAGCTCCAGTAAACTGCAGGACCTTCCAGACAGCAGTGGTCGTGAGGGCAAGCAGCTCAAAGAAACTCTCCGTACCTCCCTCCCTACCCCAGGACCGTCGGTTCTCCTTCTCCCCCAAGGTATAGGACTCAAAAACAGGACGCTGTATTGCATAGGTATAAGGCGCCATCTTTGACTTTACTGTGGAGCGATGCTGATCTTCATGCAGCATCGCTAGCTTCTTCCCACCCAACTCACTACAACCTGCCCCACCGACCCTTCCATCCAGGGGTGGCTCTACCTTTAAAGTCAGTCCCACCAATGGGGTGCTGAAAACAATCAGTGAAGTTCCACCCCCATCTCCCTGAAATAATAGTTTAGTCCTGTACCCTGCAAGGACACCCCCAGTGCCTGGAGTTGAATGGTACTTTTCTTATATCACTAACTCAACAGTAGGATTCTAATCCCACTCTGACATTTTAGTCTCACTGGGACTGTTTTAGCCTTTTTCAAGGGGATTCCTCCCACTGCACACAGTCACTACTAGGGTATCATTATTGCCATATATCTGGCGTATCTATTTCTTTAGAGCTGCTTACCATTGCTACAGGTTATCATAGCGGCTGGTGACACTTCCTGAACCATGGCTCCGCCATACTGGCATATAGAAGACCGGTCTTACTAATGGCTGCTAACCCTGCCATTACTACTATTCCTGTGTGATCTGAGTAGTAATATCCTTACAACGGACCTCTCCCCTAAGGATTCCTACTCACTCAGAACCAATGGGAGTTCCCCACTTGGGACTCAACCTCCAATCCTAGGACACCCCCTATCTACGCTAGCCTGCCTTGGCAGGAGAAAAGGCCACTTACTGGGCGTGCACTTAATAGCCTCAAGAATTTCTATCCAGGGAGTCCCAGGTGGCTGTCTATCTTACCTATTAGTCCTCTGGCTACTGCTCCTTAATTGTGGGGACAGAGAAGCAAATCTGGCCCCCCATCCCCCATTATTCAATCTTCCCCAAAGTAGCCTCCTGGCAAGGGAATCAGAATTGCTCATATCAATGCGGGGAGCATATTACCCAAGATCCATGAGCCGGAGGCCTGGCTGTCACTTCACAACCCCGATGTATTAGGTATAAGTGAATCTTGGCTAAAACCTACTTCTCCAGATTCACTCTGCCACATAATGGGCTATTCTGTTTTTAGGAATAACAGGCCAGGACCAAAAAGAGGAGGTGGAATTATGCTCTTCCTGAAGGACCACCTCACTGGTACTGTCACTACCTCAAGCTGGAAGCAAATCCTGAATGGATGTTCATTGAAATCACTTTCAGGTGATGAAGTCACATCTGGATTGTATATACAGTCCACCAACAGTGGGGTGGGGGATCAGTGGTCTCAGACAAATCATTGCCGAGCCTGCTGGCCTTTCCCCTGCTAGGGACACCATTAAAATAGGGGGTTTCAATCTTAACTGGCTGGAGAACAAGCAACTCAGTTATGCAGAATTTCTCAAAGAAGTCAACCTATCCCAGATCATTAGATCGCCTACTCATCACAACACTAGGTCAAGCAATCATACACTACTTCATTGGATCTTGACAAATAGGGAAGATGGGTCCAGAATTGCTGGAGTCCTGTCAGATTCGAATAGTGACCACTCCCCCACCATTTGTACTTGGTCTTGCCATAGGATCCAGCCTCCATCAAGGCTTATCTCTTTTAGGAATTTTGCAAAGGTGGACATAGAGGCGCTCAGTTCGGATCTATGGGGCATAAACTGGTCTATACTATTCTTGCTTGAGGATGTAGATTCAGCACTAGGATTTCTCATAACTGCCCTTACCTCTGTTCAAGATGAACACTTCCCTGTTACAATGCGGTGAGTCAGGGGTGGGAATATGAAATGGGTCACCAAGAGACCTGGGGTATTAGTAACAACTAATTTATCTGCATCAGAACAGTGTAAAGCAGCAGTGAGTAAAGCAAACAGGATGTTGGGCTGTATTCTCAGGAACATCAAGAGTAGGGACAAGAATGTGGTGCTCCCCTTGTATTTCTCAATGGTGAGGCCACATCTGGAATATTGTGTCCAGTTTTGGATTCCTCATAAAATTAGTGACATAAAAATGATGGAGAGAGTCCAGAGGAGAGCAACCAGGAACATTAGCCAGGTAAAGAACATGCAATATGGAGACAGACTGAAACATCTTGGATTATACAGTCTTGAGTACAGAAGACTAAGAGGAGACCTGTGTCTACTGTATAGAGCTGTCCAAAATGCTGATCTATGGGAAGCAATAGGCCTAAAGTATGAATATAGCCAGGAACAGCAGATTCCATCAATACCAATTAAAAGGGGAGTTCTTTAAAACAAATATAAGGGGGCAGTGGTTTAACCAGAGTGGTTAACGTGTGGAACAAACTACCTAATAAGGTGGTGACCAGTACTATGAGTAATGGTTTCAAGACAGCATTGGATGTATTTAGGGGTGATAGAAAATATGCCTTTTTAGATTAAAGTGGTCAAGTCCTAATGGCCAACAGACTCATGACTTGTACTCTCCTATGATCAAGGAACTGGTTGCTCTCATAAAATTACGTGACCAAGCCTAGGCTATTTACAAATGGGTGTCCACTATGTGGAACTGAACCAAATATAGATGACTCAGAAACATTTGCAAACGGAAATCAAGTCATTAAAAGCACAATTTTCAAGTCCCAACAGGTTCTTAACCTTGGGGATCCCGCAGTTTCTGGACAGCAGTGAACTCTGTTCTGAAACCAGCCAGACAAGACAGTTCTCTTACCTAACCACAGAAAGGGACTCCAGTCTAACCCTGTAACAGTGGCTAACCTCCTGAATGACAAGTTCTCAAATCTAGAATCTTATCTAGCCCAGCTCCCTTCTGCATCATGTGATACTGGAACACATGGTAGAAGGCTAGCTATCCCCTTCTACTTCAGAGTTACCATCCCAATCTGAGACATATCACCTTCTGAATGCACTACCCAACTCGGGCAGTGTGGGTTGTGATGGGCTCACCCCCATGTTTCTCAAGCTAGCTGCTGCCTTTGTGGCTAAACCACTCTCTCATATAATAAATCTATATTTGTCCAGCTCCACTGTCCCATCACTCTGGAAAGAAGCTAGAATTGTCCCTATTTATAAGTCAGGTGACCCGCACCTTCCTGAAAATTACAGACCAATGTCCAGTCTATCCCACATGGGAAAAATCCTCAAGAAAGTGGTTTATCGACACATATCTATACTCCTCGAGGATTATGGCCTGCTATCCATGGATCAGCATGTTTTCAGGAAGGGATTTAGTATGACCATGGCACTTCCAAGAGTTACATATCATGTTCTCTGTGAAGCAGACAGGGGAAATCTTATGGGGCCATAGTTGTGAACCTATCAAAAGCCTTTGATATGGCTGGTCATGATATTCTGCTAAAGAACGCACCACCCTGGTTTCCCTCAAATACTGTAAGTTGGGTCCATAGTTACCTGACAAGCAGGACAAAACTGGTGTGTGTAGGAGGTGCACTGACCCATCCTCTCCAAGTTCGTATGGGAGTTCCCCAAGGTGAGATACTAGGTCCCCTTCTGCACTCACTTTTGCCAACCCACTACGTGGCATTAGCAAAATAATTATGTATGCAGATGACCTGATAATATACTGCAGTGAAAATAACCTCTCCAAGATGAATCTCAACCTGAACAGTGACTTCTCTGCAGCTGTCTGCTGGTTCACTGTCAGTGCCAATAAAACTAAGTGTATGCTGTTCGGAACCAAACAGTGACTTTCTAAATGCCCTTCCTCTCAGACTCCCTCAACATTCTATCCCCAGACAGATCCTGCCTAGAGCAAGTAACAGACTTCAAATATCTGGGTGTTGTTTTGGATCCAGCTCTAACATTTGCTACACACATAAGTTTGGCAGCACAAAAAGTCAATCAATGTTTGGGGGTGTACTATCATTTCAAACACCTCATATCCCCTGAAGCCAGACTTGCTGTAGGGAGGGAAAACCTCCTTCCCATTCTAGAATACTGCTCCCCTATAATATCCCTTACATCTTCTGAACTCATCTGTCATCTGAACACAGCTTATAACAACGTCTGTAGATATGTCATCCAAGCCCCATTCTGTACACACCACTGCCAGTTATACCAGACTCTGGAATGGCTCTCCCCTCCGGATTGTAGAGAACTGCTGTTAGGCACACTTATCTCTAAAACGCTGCATGCAGGGACCAATTCCCCGTTCCCATGTCTGCTAAACCCAAAATGAAATAGACGAGAACTGTGGTCCTCAACTAGTCGCCTGCTAGAATGTCCCAGGTGTCTCACTGAAATGGGTTGGAGAGCCTTCTCATATGTGGTACCTAAGCTGTGGAACTCCCTACCGGATAAGCTGCAGTCACTTGTCTCACCCCTACCTTCAAAAAGCACTTCCAGGAAGCACCATTACCCAGAGCACATTGTAGATGTTTTTCTTAATGCCTGGGTATGTCTCTCAGGATCAATAGACTTATATCCTGGCACCAATGATTTAACATGTACCACCTGTAAGATGCTCCTGTAATTTGTTATACTCAACTGTTGTGTCACTAGATATGCTGTATACTGCTTTGTTGTGACTTGCCTGTCTAACTGTGTATTCACTGTCCTGTTTTAATTTTACTGTCATTGTTGTACCACTCATGTCCGATGTGCCATATAAATGGCCTGAGTCATGTCTGAAAATGGTCTCTGGGACTAGTGTACTTACCCAGTTATTAAATAAATAAATAGGTGCTGCAATACCTACTATGGATGGTATGATGCCATCATCATCGGGTCAAGGCTCGTTGATGCAGATAATCCTGGCCCCTTTGTAAGGCGCTGGTGACTCCCAGGCTTTGCTGGTGTCATTTTCTGAAATGATTTGACGCATTCTGCCAGGGTTGCCAGGGCAGGCAGTTATTTCGCCAATGGGGCCTTCTGGTACTCAGACCCCGTCGATGGGTTCCAACAGCACACCACAGATTCCTGACTCTCAGCCACCGCTGGTGTCGTTGGTCCATTCTGCAGCTCCCCTCGTCAATCATGCTGATGACAACTAAATGGAATATAATCCTGACCTCATGATCTTAGAGGAGGAATACAAGGGAAAAGAATTTCTGGAGGCCCCCCCTCACTCTAGTTCTACCCTCTCATCCTGTAGTGAGGATCCAGTGGTTTATACCCTGAAATCTCCTCTTGAGGAGCCATCCTTCAAGCCATGATGTAGCAAATGCAGTCTGCCATGGGCTTTGTTGTGAAAGAATATTCCACTAAACAGAATCGCATGGAATGTTTGGAGGTGCCCTGCTCCCCCTCCATTATCATTCCACCTATATATCCTGCATTAGAGGATGCTACGTTTTCTGCATGGTACTGACCAAACTCACTGCCTGCAGTTCCCAGAAAGGCTGATAAGCAGCCTCTTACATTATTTGCTAAGCCTTATTATGCTAATCAGCCTGAAACTGGCTCTGTGGTCATCATGGCTGCTCATGATAGGTCTACAGCCCTTGACATATAGTACTTTGCCTTCTGATAAGGAATCTAGGAGGCTATATGTGATGGGAAAGCATACGGTATATGCCTCTCCATCACTGGGCCTAAGGACTGCAAACTACCAGGCCCACATGATCAAATATCAGAACAGGCTGTGGAAAGCTGCTCATACTGCTGCTCAGGCTTTGCCTGATGGCTCTGCCAAGACTGATCTGCTTAAAACATTGTCTAACACTGGGCATGGGATCATCTTTGGCGGCGGAAAGGATTGGCGCAGAGGAGACTGTGTGTCCGATATGAGGAACCCCTTTTTCTGCCTGGGATGGAGGATGGGGGATTCCTGGAATGGGAAAGGAGAGGTTGATTGTGTGGGTGTCTTACTAGAGAAAGGAGGGCTTAATACATTTGACAGGGTTAGGCGGGACCTGAGACTAGGGACATCCCACTTATTTAGATACCTGCAAGTAAGAGCATTTGTGGGAAAGATGGGAAAGGGGGATAGGGGAGGGATGCAACCGAACATAGTGGAGCAGATGGTATATCAAGCTAAGAAAGACCCGAAAGGTTTCATAGGGAAGGTTGCTAAACATGGTAAGCAAAACCTGCCAGATTTAACTGGTGCCACAAAGGCCCTATGGGAGAGGGATCTAGGGCAGCAAATATTGGAGGAGAACTGGAAATTAGCCTTAGGTATGCCCGAGAGGATAATGGTATGTAAAAAGTTCAAGGAGGCCTTTTATAAATTTCTGCATAGAATATATTGGCCCCCAGTGGCGGTGCATAGAGCACACCCTTCGGTATCTCCACAGTGCCAGAGGTGTAACGGGGGATGGGTACCTATATCCACTGCTTCTGGTCATGTCCAGTTCTGGTCAAGTTTTGGGGAGGTAGTCCAAGAGGTAAATCGGATGACTGGAGGGCAACTGCCCGAGACCCCTGGTATGTCTATTTGGGGTTGAGGCAGTAGGAGGTGGGGAGGAGTGGTACCATTACCCAGATAGATGAGGTCCTGTTTGTATTGGCCCGGCACTGCATCCAGAATACCTGGGTTTCAGGGATTAGGCCTACAGTGATTGAGTGGCGGAGGATGATCCTCGCTCCCTGGCATTGGAAAGGATTACACAGTTAGTTAGGGACAGGGAGAGGCTTTCCTGAGAGATGGTCACCCTTCTTAGCATTCTTGAGTGTCTCTGAAAATATGATGCTCCGCTAGAGGGCTGAATCTATAAATATTAATACAAATGTCAATATAAATTGAATGGCATTTTAGTATTTTGAATGGATTGAAATAGGACTCCCTTTCTCTTTTTGTGTAATTACTAGTGCTTGTATGTCTATAGTTGTCTATAATGGAACACACACCTGATTGCATCTATTTGATAGTTTGTTAGTCTGTTTGTTTTTGTAGTCATTTGTTACTGCATGTTATATGTGTATTGTGTGTAAAAGAAAATTTTTAATAAACAGAATATTAAAAAAAAAAAAACATTGTGTGCCGGTACTGAGGTTGACAAACAATTGCTGTGCTCAGCTTATGATGTATCTGATGCTTATGCCGGGGCTGCTGCTTCTGGCATTTGCAGGAGGAGATATTCTTGGCTCAGAGTTGCTAGCCTTGCCAGAGATGTGCAACAGGGAGTTTTGAATGCTCCCTTTAAAGGGTCAAAACTCTTTGGCTGTGATGTTGAAGAGGCTCTATAAAGTCTTCAATCTTCAAAAATGACTCTAAAGTCTGTAAAGTCCCTATATTCCACACCTGATAGAGGTTATAGACGGGGCTCCTTTTGTCCTGCTGCCCAAGATAGTTGTGCCTACCATCAGCAAGGCCATGGTAGAGTGGCGACCCCCTTCCAGGTCCCCTCCCCTGCTACACATGCAAAGGCACAAAGGAATCTGTTCTGATGGCCCTGCCACCCTGAGTTCTGCCTGACTTGCTTCCGTTTCTCCCCACCTCAGCTGTTACCTGCAGGGGTGAGTGGAGGCAGGATCTTCCTGTTTCTGAAACAATGGCAGGGGATTACTATGGATGAGTGGGTTCTTGAGATAACTGCAAGGTAGTATGAGAGAAGAGGCCAGAAGGGAAGGATCCAGATTCATTTCAGTGCAGTGCAGTAACTGCTCATTGTTGTTTTTGTTTCAAACCTAGATTTGTGGGCTTTTAGTGGTACTGTTATTTCTTTGCTGTCTTTACTTAGAATTGTTTTTGGGCTGTTGAAAATCTAAAACCTAGTTTGGTGTGCATGTAGTGGTGCTGTTTTCCTTTGCTGTCTTTACTTGCTGTAAATTTTGTTTTGTCTTGTCTGTCGTGCCCTGTAGTTTGGGGAGGGGTGCTAATTGTCTGACCTCTGACCTCAGCTACGTGATAACTGAAGGTGGGGCTAAGTCAGGTTTGAGGTAGCAAGTTGATTTTTGGTTTTTCAGAAGAGGCCAGAAGGAAAGGGTCCAGATTCATTTCAGTGCAGTGCAGTAACTGCTCATTGCTGCTTTTGTTTCAAACTAGATTTACTGGCTTTTAGTGGTACTGTTATTTCTTTGCTGTCTTTACTTAGAATTTCTTTGGGGCTGTTGAAAATTTAAAATCTAGTTTGGTGTGCTTGTAGTGGTGCTGTTTTCACCCCTCCCCCACTCTTAATTATATGCCCTGTTAAATCTGAATGACAGGAGCCAAGCTCAGGGAATAGCAGGGGTTTTGGAGTAGGAGGGGCATAGAGGAGAAGCCACCCATGGCACAAGTGTTTTTCCCTTCTTGAAAAACAGTATCTGAGGATCGGTGGCAGGATTTTCAGGACAGTAAATTAATAAAGGGGAACTACAAGGAGAGCTTCAGTAACAGACAAGTACTGGAATAGCAGTATAAGTGCAGAATAGTGTGGGGGCGGTGCACTGCAGTGGATGTGGGGAGCCGTATTCAGGTAGACCTTCTGGACGCTGAGGTGCTGCCCTATCTGAGATCTCTCTGGACTGCGGGATGAGGTAGCCAGACTCAGAGTGGAAGTAAGCTGGTTCAGGAGCACGTCACCCCTATCCAGAGACCACCCAGTCCAATGCCGCTGTCTCAAAGGATGCCAAGAACGAGGAGCACTTGGATGATGGTGGGCTCAGGGAGGGTTAGGGTGGTCAGGCAGAGGCACATCCCAAATCATAATCCACTTCAGAATTCATATACCGCACTGGCAAATGGGGACAACCAAACAGAGGTACCCAGAAAAGTGGAAGGGAAGGATGTGCAGGTCAACCATGGAGGTGACCTCAGTGGGGAGAGTAGTGGACCATAAAGGAGGAGGAAGTGAATCCTTTTGGGGGACTCTATTGTAAGAGGTATCCAGCTAGGAACACAGGAGGGGAAGGACAGGGAGGTGAAGTGTCTACCGGGTGCCACAGCATGGAGGGATGGGAGAAAGATCCTGGGGATCGCCAGGAAGGCAAGACGGGAGGGTGAGCTGGATGTCATTATCCACCTAGGTATTAATGACCTGGCAAACGGGGAGCCTAAGGAAGTTCAGGAAGAGTTTAGGAAATTGGAGAGGGGTCTCAAGCAAGTAGCTACTACTGTCACCTTCTTGGAAGTACTACCTGTGAGAGGCATGGGAGAGCGTAGGGAAGCATGCACCAGGAACTTTAACTCATGGTTGAAGAACTGGTGCTGTGAGGAAGGGTTTGGATTCACTGGTGACTGGGGACCCACCTGGAGGGATGGGGGCTTGTTCAAGCCTGACGGTCTGCACCAATCTTGGAGGGGAATCGAAGCACTCAATGATAAGTTTAAATGCTATATGGACAAGCATTTAAACTAGCCAAGTGGGTGGCAGGAGCCAGCAAGGATGGTACCTAATTGCTCACCCCCCACAACTTGCAGTGGAACCAGTGAACAGAAGGAGTGGATATCACTACAAAACAGTGTGGAAAAGATGGAGATAAGCACCCAAGGGGTGGATAGGCAGAAAGGGGGCAAAATTCAATAGAAGGGCAGGAAGCAGGGAGAACCAGGAATAAAGGACAACCAGGGAGGGGGCTGGAGTAGAACAGCTAAACAGTCCAGGGAGTTCACATCATGGAAAGCCATGTGGAACAATGCCAGAAGCCTTAGCAACAAGATGGAGGATTTGGAGGCTGCCACGGTGCAGTCAGACCTGGACATTGTTTCCATCACAAAGACCTGGTGTAATGATAACCACGACTGGGAGACGGCCATACCTGGCTACAACATATTCAGAAGAGACAGGACAGGCAGGAAGGGAGAAGGAGTGGCATGTTATGTGAAAGATGGCATAAAGGCCACATTGATCCAGGAGGAACAAAATGGGGGAGAGATAATGTGGGTTAAGCTGGAAAGGAAAATGGGGTCAGCCATCCACACAGGGGTGGTCTACAGACCACCAGCCCAGGAGGAAGAAACAGATAGGGAGCTGATGCTAGCCATCCAAAGGATGGCAGACAAAGTGGGTGGTGCTGGTTGGAGACTTCAATATTCCTGATGTGGACTGGAGCCTCACAGCAGCAGCATCAACCAGAAGCAGACTTATCCTGGACTCCTTCAAGGTGCCTTCCGCATGCAACTGGTCATGGAACCAACTCGGCAGAAGGCAATACTGGACCTCGTGCTCCTGGCAGGGGACAGTGTGACAGGGTAACAGTGGGCCACCTGGGGAACAGTGACCACCGGCCACTGTGGTTTGAAATCACAGAAGGAGCATAACCATACCACACAAAAACATGTATCCTGGATTTTAGGGGGACAGACTTTGGGAAAATGGGGAGATGTTTGAAAGAGGCATTAATGGGAATGGGGAGGGAATCAGGGGTTGAGGAACAGTGGACAATATTTAAAACAGTGAGTACAAGAGCAACAGAATTATGCATTAAGCAGGTTAGTAAGGGGAAAAGGAAGACGAGGCCATTATGGTTTTCCAAGAAGGCAGCAGAGAAAGTGAATGACAAAAAGATCGCATTCAGGCAATACAAAAAGACGCAGGCAGAATGGGATAGGGAGAAGTACCAGAAGAAGCAAAGGGGGCAGGGAGGTCAATAAGGGGAGCCAAAGCTCAGACAAAAGAGCACATCGCAAAATCAGTGGGTAGAGGGGACAAAACCTTTTACTGGTACATAAGTGAAAAAAGAAGGGCAAAGGGAGGGATAGTGAGACTAAAGGGGGATGATGGAGACCGCGTACCAGATGACAACAGTAAAGCTGACATACTGAACAGACATTTCTGCTTAGTCTTTACTGAGGAAGAGGAGAGTAATGGACCTGAAGGGAGTACAAGGGGTGGGAATGGCACAGAAATGGACACAAGTCCCTTTACATGGGAAAGGGTCCTAAAGGAACTGGAAGGAATAAGAGTCAATAAAGCAATGGGGCCAGATGGGGTACACCCCAGAGTCCTAAAGGAATAGTGGCTGAACCTCTGGCAATCCTGTTTAGCCAATCACTGGAAACAGGGGAGGTACCCAAAGACTGGAAGACAGCAGATGTAGTCACCTTATACAAAAGCAGGAACAAAGAGGAAGTGGGGAACTACAGACCAGTCAGCCTGACCTTGGTAGTGGGGAAGATCATGGAAGGACTACTGAAGGAGAGATTGGTAGAACATCTGGTTGCCAGTGGACTACAGGACCCAAGGCAGCATGGTTTCACCGGGGGGTCATGCCACACCAACCTCACTGAATTTTTTGGTTGGGTGACAAGGGAGGTGGATCAGGGGAGGGCAGTGGACGTGGCCTATCTGGACTTTGGCAAGGTCTTTGACACTGTGCCACATAGAAGGCTATTAAACAAACTGGGGAATATGGGAGTGGGCAGGACAGTAGTGCGGTGGGTAGGTAACTGGCTGGGTGGCAGGACATAGAGGGTGGTGGTAAATGGCTGTCACTCCACAGAGGGAAGAGTGATCAGTGGGGTACCACAGAGATCAGTGCTGGGACCGGTCCTATTCAATGTCTTTATCAGTGACATTGTGCAAGACCTAGAAAGAAGAATTTCCTTGTTCTTTGATGGTATGAAGCTCTGTAACAGAGAGGACAAGTCAGAGGGTGTAGACAGAATGAAGAAGGGACCTGCAGAAGCTTGTAGAACGGTCAAGGGTTTGGCAGTTGAAATTCAGAGCAAAGAAGTGCAAGATAATGCATATGGGGCAGAAAAACCCTGGAACAACATATCTCAGTTGGGGGTGAGGATACAGCATGCACCAAGCAGGAAAGGGACCTTGGTGTTATCATCTCTGATGACCTCAAGGTAGGGACACGGTGTGACAAGGCAGCAGGTAAAGCAAATAGGATGCTGGGATGCATAGCAGGGCATCACCAGCAGGAAAGGAGGTCATAATTCCACTATACAAGACACTAGTGAGGCCCCACCTGGAGTACAGTGTACAGTTCTGGAGACCTTACCTACGGAAGGACAGAGACAGGGTAAAGAAGGTTCAAGGAGGGCAACCAAGATGGTACAGGGATTGCATCACAAGTCCTGTGAGGACAGGCTGAAGGACCTGAACATGTACTCCCTAGAGGAGAGGAGGAAGAGAGGGATGAGTTTAGATATTTGGGAGTTCTTTAGACCCTGGTTTAACCTTCTCTTTGCAGGTAAAAGCTATATGTAAAAAATCAACCCAAAACTGGGTATGTTATTCAGAAAGAAGCAATATTTTCTGAAGATATTAGAAAGTCTATTGCTTTGGGTATTCTTTACCTCACCTTGATTATGTTGCCAGCCTCTGTTATAGGCTTTCTTAGAGAGCTAAAAACGCTTTCTGTGGCCTATAATAATGTTTGTAGGTTTGCCTTGGATTGCCTTTATCGATTTCATCATTGTTTAATGTATTCCAAACTTGGTTGGTTATCATAAACAACAGAATAGCATTTTATTTTGGTTGTCAAGTTTTCAAATCAATTTTCTTAAACACCAAATACCCGTTATTTGATCTGGTTAAATTAAGGCCTCCCATTTGTAACCTGTGTTCTTGTAATGGCATTACCTTAACTAACACCTCTTTTCACACTAACATGAGAGCAAGGTCTTTCTCTCTGGCAGCCCCCCAATTTTGGAATGCATTGCCTCTTGTTGTTCGCTCGTCTACCTCTTTGCTACATTTTAAGCATAATTTAAGGACTTATTTGAACTCAACCAAATTATGTACCTGTTTTGCATAACTTGTTATTTGTATTGTGAGTGTTTATTGCTTTTTTTTTGTCGTATCCTTACTTGGTTAACAAATAAAAAATGAAATGAAAATGATATGATAGAGACATACAAGTACCTTACAGGGAGGAACAGGGTGCAGGAATACACTATTTTCCAGCAAAATAGATGCTCCAGGAGTAGAGGGCATGGGCTGAAGTTGAAGGGAAGGCGATTCAGAGGAAATGTGAGGAAGAATTTCTTCATAGAAAGGGTGATGGACAAGTGGAACACCCTGCCAGAGGAAGTGGCGGGGGGCTGAAACAATCACGGGAGTAGTACAGCGTTCATATAACTCCGTCAAATGTTACATTTCAGCCAATCAGCATGCACCACATCATTTGACAGGTGGTTATAGCAACACCCCACCCCTTTCTGTAACCATAAGGGTCACCCTCTGCGGAACTCCTGCCTTAAATGCAGGAGGTGATGTCAAGCACAGGAAATGACATGCGCTCTTCCTTCCTCCTCCATCCCCAGTCCCCTTTAACCTCCGTGACACCATCATAGCTCGAACCCAAGTCACTCCTTCTAGGTCCACTCAAACCCATGCAACACTGGCCTGACTTGAACCCGAGTCCCTCCTCCATTCCCTCGAATCTCTGTGACACCATCCTAGCCTGAACCCCAGTCCTTCCTCCCTCCATCCCCTACAGCCTCTGTGACACTATCCTAGCTTGAACTGGAGTCCCTCCTCCATCCACTCAAACCCATATGACACTGTCCTGCCTCAAACCTCTCCATTTCCATCCTAGCTTGAAACAGAGTCCCTCCTCCATCCCCTCGAACTGGTGCAACACCATCCTGGCTTGAACCCGAGTCTGACCACTTGAACCTCTATCACCTGTCTGCCTCGAGCCCAAGTCTCTCACCTCATCCCACTTTGTCCCACCACATATCTTGCAACCCATTACCTAGCTTAAACCAGTCTCTCTCTCTCTCCCCTCCCCATGCCCCATCATCACCTACCTTGCACCCATCACCTACCTTGCCCTCCCTCAACCTCCCCCTGTCGGTCTATGGGATAGCTGCAGGGTGTCTTTTTACTCAACTGATTTTTTTTGGGGGGGTGAAATGTGGTGCTTTGAAATTCAGAGGACAGTGTGCTGTCAGAACATTTTATCTTTATTATGTAAGAAAGTTATTTTAATACAATGCATGTAAATATTTATGAAAAGCAGAGACCTAGCTCGAACACCAGTCCCCTCCCTCTTCCCACCTTATCTCAACACCTACCTTGCTTTATCAGCTACCTTACACTCTCTTAACCTCCCCCCTATTGGACGGAGGAATAACTGCAAGGTGCCTTCTTACTCAGGGGAATTTTTTTTGTGAAATGTGCTTTGAAGCTCAGAGAACTGTTAACATTTTATCTTTATCATGTAAGAAAGTTATTTTAATACAATGCATTTAAGTATTTATGAAAAAAGAGATTTCTTTTTTAATGAGAAAAAGAAAATTAGTTCTAACTTTAAAAGCAGAGTGTGTGTGTGTGTGTGTGTCCAGCGCTGAAGCTCATTTTACAAGGGATGCTTATTCCAAATAGAATGCTTCAAATTCTAAAGTGTGATTAGAAAGCAGACATAGACTCTACATACTTTTACTCTTAAGCTTAAAACACAATGCATCATAATTCTGGTATTTTAATGTCAGAAACTAAATATATTTTTCTATTTCCTTTGAAAAAGATCATTTGCAAGATCACTGCTTATCAAAAGCACATATTTCTATTAAATATATATTAATGTTACTGGTGAAAGTATTTAAGAGGGTTTCAACCTCCATGTGTTTCCTTTAAGAATATTTTATTTTTACTGTGTAAAAAATTGCTGTTAAAAGAATGCATTTTAAATGTTTATGATAAGCAGAGATTTATTTTTAATTAGAAAAAGAAAATTAGTTCTAACTTTAAAAGCAGAGACAGAAACAGTGTGTGTGTGTGTGTGTGTGTGTGTGTCCAGTGTTGAAGCTGATGTTTCAAGGGTCCACAGTCTAAGTAGACGGCTTCAAATGCAAAAGTTTGATTTAAAACGTAACATACATACTCTCTGCATTCCTTTTTCAAGCTTAAAAATAATGGAATGATATTTTGAGATCAGAAACTAAATATATTTTTCTATTTCCTTTGAAAAGATAATTTACAAGATATCTTGTTATCAAAAGCACATATTTCTATTAAATATACACTAATGTTACTGGTGAAAAGTATTCAGGATGGTTTTATCCTCTATGCATTTTTTGTAAGAACATTTTATCTTTGCTATATAAAAACTTTCTGTTAAAAGAATGCATTTTAAATATTTATGATAAGCAGAGGTTTATTTTTAATTAGAAAAAGAAAATGAGCTCTAACTTTAAAGGCAGAGACAGAAACAGTGAGAGTGTGTGTGTGTATGTGTATGTGTATGTGTATGTGTATGTGTATGTGTATGTGTATGTGTCCAGAGCTGCAGCCACTTTCACAAAGCTCCCTAGTCTAAGTAGAATTCTTCAAATCCTAAAGACTGAATGAAAAACAGACATACTTCTTTACGTACCTTTTTCTTTTAAACTTAAAATAGATTGCATCAGAATTTTGGTATTTTATGTCAGAAACTAAATATATTTTTATATTTCCTTTGAAAAAGATAATTTACAAGATAACTGGTTATCAAAAGCACATATTTCTATTAAATATATACTTATGGTACTGGTGAAAGTCTTCATTCAGGAGGGTTCTAATCTCCAGAAAGCAACGAAACATGCTCTGCAGTACCCATTTAAAATGAAAACCTGTTCAATTGCTTTCTGAACTCTTTTATACTCTTGAGAAACCTAATAAAAATGCCCTGCCCAGCATTACAGTATAACAAAATCACATGCTAGTCATTCTCGTGTCATAAGACAGAATAGCAGCAATTGAATGAATGGGACCCTTCTTCTATGTATCATAAGATAGTATAGGGCCCTATATTACAAAACATGAGCTCTTTATCTGATAGTCACATAGGCGTGAATTCATATAGCATAGACTCATTCAGTTAATCAAAAGACCAGAGGGTCACATAAGTTTTGAGAAGTTTATTAATATTATTATGACCAGCTGGAGTGATTCTGAAGATTTGATTGCTCAACTAACAGTGACATGATGGAAGCTGTTAACACTACCATTACCACAAGGTACTTATTGCAGCCAAAAATGTTTAAAATGTACTGACTTAGATGCTTTTCAGCGTGAATAAAAGGCAGCCAGCTTTTATCTGATTTGTAGTGTGTTTCTTTGATAAAATACAATGTTATCAATCTATTAGTGTCATTGGGCTTACTACATATTGTTGACTGAAAATGGTGTGGGGCATCTTTCTTTGTGGAGGTGCAAGCACATATTTTTAGCTTGTGTTTTGGTGGGGAGGTGGGGCTTGCTAGGGGTGCATGTCCTGTCCTCTCCATGTGTTTTCATCTTGGCATTTGTGCATCTGGGAAAAATGTTGGTGTGTGTGTGTGTGTCTGCGTGTGTGCTTTCGCATATGTGCATGCGTGCATTTTTCTGAGTGCGTCTCCAATGAGCACATGGCTGTGATCATGTGTTTCCTGATTTACTCAGCACCCCAAGAATGACAGTCTGTTAATGGAAGTTGTAAAGTTCCAAACAATAAAGTGAAATAGAAAAGTAAAATTGTTTGATTAGTCTACAGACACTTAAGAGTATTTTTCCCATTTTATTTTATTCTGGAGTTGCTTATTCATTATATTCCTAGGTGAGTAGGTGGGAAAGGCTGGTGGCTCATGGATGCATTGTGATATTCTTGTGCTTCACAGATGATAAGTTTTGTAACATAGTACTACCGTCTTAAGGTTCAGCCCCCCCCCCAGACTGGGCAGACTGGGTGGGCCATAGGCCCTTATCTGCTGACACTGTCTATGTCTATGTCTGTGTATCTGTTGATGTCAAGTATGAGGATCTTAGGAGAGATCACTTAAGTTATAGAAGGCACTGATCTGAGGTAACATGGTGACATAGTAATCTAGTATTTGATGGCAGATAAGAACCACTAGGCCCCACCCAGTCTGCCCTTTTATCCCCTGCCTGTATCAGTGGTCACTGACCCTATCTGGTCATTAACTTTAGCCCTTACTACCCACCTGTAGGGTTCCCTTGTGTCTATCCCATGCATGTTTGAATCCCTCCACTGTGCTGGCTCCCACTACTTCCTGGTGTAGATTTTGATCTTGCCAGAGTTCCAGAGGACCATTACAAAATTATCTTTTCTTTACATCTTTCCTATCTTTATCTTTATGCATATGTTTGTTACTGTTGCAGTGATAGAGATTGGCAACAGTAGTTCACTGGCCAATTGCAGTCCAAGATTGTATTGGGCCAGTAAAATGTTCCTCAAATTAGCCTTGTGTCCTAGTGCTGGAGGAGGAAACATTTCAGTAATTACAGAAGTTGGGCCACTGGATTTTCTCAATTGATAGCCCTTCTGGGCAATTGCTGTAAAACTTAATTTTGACCCCTGCTGTTGGTCAATCTAAGCTTTTACAGTGATATCCCCGGAACACTATTTGATAGCAAAGAAACAACTTACTAAAAAAAAAACCATTTTTGTTCCTTTAGCATGTAAAAGGTTAACCGTTCAAAGAATTTCAGGGCTCATAAAAGATCAAAGCTATTTGTAAGCAGAGTGGTCTGCAAAGCAGCCAAAAGAACAGAAACAAAAATCAACGCAACCTTTCCAGTCATCACCGTCACCGTAGTCTTTAACATCTGGAGACAAAGCAGTCCTGTAGTTAGGGGGCAGCGTTCTGAATCTGGAAACCCAGCTTTGAATCCCACACCTGCCACTTTGCTTTGCACAACCCTGAGCAAGCCATGCAACCTCCCTGTGCTTAAGCTTCCTGTAAACTCACTCTGTATCTAAACCATTAGATCTCAGACTTCGTCACAGTCAACCTCCTCAAAGCCATGGAAACAATCTTGAGCCTACATCAAATATTGAAATTATCCTGGGCTTCCCCATAGAAAAATGGCATACTTTACCATAAAGAGAAACTCATTCTGAGTAGTTCACTCTCATTTTATTCAACTTATTTTACCCCCCAACTTGTTTCCCCTCTCCCCAGGCCAACTTAGTTGCTCCACTATTTTGACTTTCAAACTGTTGTTACACCTTGCTGCAGTACCTTCTTGGGTCTGACTATTTTCTCTGTGCATTCCCACTATCTGAAATACCTTTACTACCTAAATATGCCTCTCCCTCTCTTACTCTGGTCTTAAGCAACTTCTAAGGTACTCTTTTGGTCCATCCTGCTATTGCTCATAATACTGTACCCCTCTGCTTAACCCTTATATTTAAACTGTTCTACCACACATCTAATTGGTCAGTTGTACATCTCATTATTTGTTCATTGTTCCCTTTTTCTTTGCACTTTTGTTCATTTTGTATTGCTTTACTGTTTTGCAGTAATTGTTTGATTTGTAGTCACTCCCTACCCTTCCCTGGGTACTCCTGTAATGAGCCTTGGCTCAGTGTACCTGTCCTGGTCACCGATTTGTAAGTAAATACATATATTCACCTACTATTATCCTCTTTTAGTTTGCCTCATCCCTCTACACAAAAAAATGTAAAACTCAAAAGCTAAATACGGTACTTTTTCAGACTTGCTTGAGCCTCCCCTGGAACGGGTTGGGGCTTCGCCATTTGAGAAACCCAGATCTAAACTGCTTTAATCTTCCTGTGAATGTGAAATGGCAGGGACATTCTCTTTTGTGTCTCTGATTGTACGTCACTTTGGAACATTGTGTATATGAAATACACTATTTTAAATTTCATTGCTTTCCTATAATTTACCTACCTCTCCTTTATTATGCCCCTATGCACTTTCTTCTGTTCTATTTTCCACTGCTTTATTCATTTATTTATTAGCTTTTGTTGACCAGGTAGGTGCATTAAGCAAAAACCCTGCCTATTTTCAAGCACGACCCTGGAGGGTACAATATACAGTTGAACATCCTCCCTAGGCATGCCTATATAGCACTAGCTGGGTTCATCGAGTAGTGTTCATACTCTAAGGGTTCTGCTCCTTTTGATAAGGCTTGCCTCCCGCCTCCCCCTTCCCCACTACCTTTTCTCTCCTCTTAGTTTTTTTCCTTTCACAATTTTATACCACCCCCTTCCCAAACTCCCATCACCCTTTCCTCAACTTAGTATTCCCACCTTTCATCTACCTGCATTTCTGTCCACCAAACTATCCCCCCCTTCCCTTTTACCCTGCCAATCCCTTTACGCAGTGTGCATCCCAGAGAGGTGAAGGCTCATTCTGACACTCATCCCTGCCCCGCTCCCACCTCCTCAATTCCTACAAAGTCCTCACATCCAACCTCCAAGTTTTATAAAAGCAAACTGTATCTGTGTAAGTGCTTTGTGTGTATGTATATGTTTATGAGTACTGAAGTAAGGGTGTGTGTATATGAATATATATGTGTGAGTGTATGTAAAATGGATATATGTATAGGACTATATCTGATGGCAAGTGTTGCCTATTACTCTAAATGTTTGGCACAGCCTTACTGTAATATGTTTTATGTTCAGACTTAGCCTCTTGCATATTTGAAGACTAAGCCTTTTTTATATTTTTATTTTGCATCTGTATTCTATATTGTATCTCCTTTTCCCCTTTCCCCCAGGATGCATCTGGAAATGAACTATTGCGGCACAGTCTGCCTTTTCGGGTGAAACTTTTCAAATAAATAATATTCCTTCCCTGATGAGTAGTGGACAGAGAGGCTTGCCTTTTATGGGGGGGTGTGCGTGCATGTGTTAGTCATGAGGTGTAATTTAAAATATAACACTGCTCCAGTTGTAATGTGGGGGAGAAATGCACAAGGAGACCAAAGTGTTAAAATGCACCTCATCCCCAAATGGGTAAATATGCACTGAATAAAGTAAAAACTTGTAACATGTTTGAAGAAGGACAACCCTGTACCCCTCCCAAAGAGTTTCTGTATTGCGGCAAAGGGATGTGGGGAGTGGGATGTTAAATGTTGATTTATGTGTAGAGGGAGGGATTTTTGAGTCATGGAGTGGAGGACACAGTTTCCACTTCACCTCTCGCTGCTGTTCTACTGCTGCTGAGCAAAACAACTGACTTAAAAAGCCTTTGGGTTCTGGTACCAGGAAACAGTTAACTGTTCAAAGAATTTCAGAGATCATAAAAGATGACAGCTCTTTATATATAGAGTAGTCTATGAAGTAGCCAATAGATAGTTACTAGTTAAGTTCAGTAGGCAATGCAGTCATGTAGGTAGGATACAGCATTCAGAACCTGGAGACCTGGGTTTGAATCTCACACTTGTCATTTCTTACTGTGCGACCCTGAGCAAGTCCCCAAGGTAGCTGTAATAACCAGTCAGATGGGGTGAAGCATGCAGCATTTAATCCTGGCATTATGGAACTGTTTTTTAATATCCTTGTAGGCAATCTGACTATCCTTGATGAGAGGGATGACATAGCTGAAAAGAAAAAATCACTCACCTTAGTAATTATGTTTCTTCTAGTGGAGTCTTGCTGTACTCTGACAAATGCAGTTAGGTCCTGCCTTTCAACTGCCCCAGAGAACATAGGGTTAACTTTTCTATGCATGGCATAGAATGTTCATCTCGAGCTCGGTTGAAGCCTCTGTCTGTTGTTATTCGAACTGCAACCGTCAGATCTTTACGAGTAAAAACTCACTAGGTGTTCTGTGTGGAAACTGTAAAATTTTTACTAGCCAACTGGCAAAAATATAATGTTTCTGGTTCTCAAAGGAAGACTCAAGTCAGGAAACCCAAAAACAAAAACCAATCAAATGAACAACATTCCACCCAAAGAAAAAGAGGGTGTAAAGGGGGGGGGCACCTCTAGGGTGCCAACACTGCACCTGCCCACCCACATTCCAAAAATCTAGGTTTTGAGAGGGGAGGCAGGGGGGAAGTCAGAATACAGCAAGACTCCACTAGAAGAAACATAATTACTAAGGTGAGTCATTTTTCTTCAAACAACATGAAGTCTTGCTGTATTCTGACAAATGCAGACTACCAAGCAGTACCTCCATGGAGGAGGGACAGAACCTACTTTGGAAACAGGCTCTGAAGTACTGCTGTGCCAAACCGAGCATCACTCCTAGCCTGGATATCCAGAGAGTAATGCTTGGTAAAAGTATGGACTGTTTTCCAGGTGGCTGCTTGACAAATTTCTAAGAGAGGGATATCCCTGGCAGCAACTAGGGAAGCAGCTGTACCTCTTGTGGAATGAGCCCTCAGGCCTGAGGGTGGAGTTTTTCCCAGTTTTTCATAGCAGAATTGTATACAAGAAACAATCCACCTGGCAATAGATCTCTTAGTGGCAGGTTTGCCCTTCCCAACTTCTCCATAAGTGAGGAACAACTGGAGGGATTCAAACCTGTGACCCTTGGTATGCTCTATGTAGTAGCTAAGGGCTCTTTTAACATCCAAACTGTGTAGCCTCCTCTCTCCCGAGGAAGAATGATCAGTGAAGAAAACAGGGAGAGATATAGACTGATTGAGGTGGAAATCTGAAACCACTTTAGGCAAGAACTTTCTGTTAGTTCTAAGGACCACATTATCTCTGTGAAAAGAGATGAAATCAGATTCCACTGACAGGGCTTGCAATTCACTGATACGTCTGGCAGAAGTAATGGCTACCAAAAACACAGTTTTCCAAGTCAAGTACATAAGCTCTGCTGAGGACAAAGGCTCAAAAGGAGGTTACATAAGCTGAGCAATTCAAACATTAAGATCCCAAGCAGGAGCAGATCTCTAAAGGGGGGATTGGTGTGAAGCAATCCCTTGAAAAACTTACAGAAAACAGGATGGGATGACGGAGAAGAAGACTTGCCTACAGACAGGAAAGCAGAAACAGCTGCCAAGTGTACCTTGAGAGTAGCTGGTCTGAGACCTAGGCCATTAAGATGGACCATATAATCCAGAACCATAGGCAATTCAGCAGAGTCTGGAGAAATATTCTTCTTAGAACACCAAATGCTGAATCTTTTCCATTTGGAGTTGTAAGTCTTTCTGGTGGAAGGCTTTCGAGAAGCCTTAAGTATATCCAGAACCCCTTGGGAAAGATGCAGATCTGCAAACTCTAACAATTCAAGAGCCAAGCCTTGAGATTGAGAGACTGAAGATTCAGGTACCAAATCCTCCCCTGAGAGGATGTTAACAGGTTGTAATTCCTGGGAAGAGACATGGGAAGATGGACTGTTAGGGACAGCAACAAGGGATACCATGGCTGCCTGGCCCAGTCTGGAGCAATCAGAATCACTTTGCATGATTGTGACCTTATCTTGACTAACACTCTGAACAGGAGAGGGAAGGGGGAAGCATACAGAAATTTCCCTTCCCAGTTCAGAATCAGAGCATCCAGGGGGACTGAGCCCAAGACTGGGGGTCTGCAACAAAAAGAGGAAGTTGGTGATTGTCTGGGGCTGCAAAAAGATCTATCTCTGGAGTGCCCCATCTTGAGAAAATCACTTTCAACACCAGGGGATCTCGGGCCCATTCATGACGGCCCTGGGATATTCTGCTCAGTGCATCTGCTATGACATTGTCCTTCCCTGGGAGGTAAACTGTGATCAGAGAGGTTTGCAGGGAATAGGCCAAGGACCACAACTTCATTGCTTCTGTGCACAAGGCCGTAGACCGAGTGCCTCCTTGCTTGTTGATGTACCACATGGTGGTGGTGTTGTCTGTTCTGACCTGAACCACCTTGTTCTGTACAGATTTGGAAAAAGCTTGCAGTGCCAGAAACACTGCTCTGAGTTCCAAGAGATTGATGTGAAGCAGAGATTCCTGAGGCGACCACAGTCCCTGGTTGGTAAGTTCCCCCAAATGGGCTCCCCAGCCCAGCAGGGAAGCATCTGTGGTGAGGACCACTGAATGAGACTGAGTGACAAATGGAACCCCTTGCCTCAAACTGTCCTGATCCTGCCACCATTGCATGGCTTGGATCAGAGTTCGAGTCACTGGAATTAGTTTGGTAAGGAAATCCTTTCTTTGGGACCAAAACACTCTTAAGTGGAACTGAATGTCCCTCATTTGGAATCTTGCACCCTGGACCACTGCTGTGGAAGCTGCCATGTGGCCCAGTAGCTGAAGGAAATGCCTTGCTGGTCGAGACACCTGAAGGCTGAATGAAGAGGCCAGTTCCATGAGGGTCCTTGCCCTTTCCAGGGGAAGGAAGGCTCTTGCTTTTATCATATCCAGTTCTGCACCTATGAAGGTGAGGAGCTGCACTGGTTCGAGAACTGACTTTGGTAGGTTGAGAAGGAATCCTAAAGAAGTGAGCACTTGCTGGGTCACTTGCAGGTGTGACTTGACTTGGTCTGGAGACTGACCTACTATGAGCCAGTCGTCCAAGTATGGGAAAATGGAAATCTTTTGTCTTCTTAGGAAGGCAACAACTACTGCCAGGCACTTTGTGAAGACCCTTGGGGCTGAGGTTAGGCCAAAGGGCATTGCTGTGAACTGATAGTAGCCTGAGGGCAACTTGAACCTGAGGTACTTTCTGTGGGAGCACCTGATGGGAATGTGAAAGTAGGCATCTTTGAGATCCACGGAGGCTAGCCAGTCCCCTAGCTTTAGAGAGGGAAGGATAATTTCCAGTTATCATTTTGAACTTTGGCTTTTAAAAGATGTTTGTTCAGGTATCTTAGGTCCAGGATGGGTTGCCACTCTCCCATCCTTTTGGGGGTTAGGAAGTACCTGGAGTACAATCCTTTGCCCCAGTGTAGGGCAGGTACTCTCTCTATAGCTCTGAGAGCTAGGAGAGAAGAAACCTCTGCCTTTAGGGCAACGGTCTCTGAGAGATTTGCAGGTGGAAAAGATCTGGGTCTCAGCTTGGGAAATTTTTTGAAGCTGAGAACCAGACCCTGGCTTACTACTTCCAGGACCCACTTGTCTGATGTAAGAGACATCCAGTCCTGGACAAAGTAAGCCAGCCTGCCTACTGGGATAGAATTGACGGGACAGACCCAACAGGGTGTCTGCTTGGCAGGGCTTTAGGCTGAGGGGTGGATGAAGGCCTCGCATCCCCTTCTGCCTCTCCCTCTGAAGAACCCCTCTGTGAAAAAGAAGAGGCCTTTGCTTGGTAAAGGCACTTGGAAGGCCTGCCCTGCCCTGGACTGCTGCCTTTGAGGAGTTGCTTGCCTTTCCTTGGCCTGAGCACTCCTGTAAGTGGTCCTGTATTCATCCATTTTCTTCATGTAATTCTCTGTCTGCTCCCCAAACAGAGAATTACCCACTACAGGAAAATCCATGGCCTTAGCCTGGGTATCCTGTGAGAGGCTAGTACATCTGAGCCAAGCCATTCTCCGAAGAGCCACAGATGTAGCCATGACTCTTGATGATACATCACTGGAGACTACAGCAGCATGAAACTAAACTTTCGATGCCTCAATCCCATCCGCAGCCACCTGCTCCAGCTCCTTGGCAAGCTGGGGAGGGATCTGCTTAGCCAGTGCCAGTACAGTGTCCCCCCTGGACTTCTGGTACCTGGCTGCAAAGGCCGTATAATTAGCCTGCCTGAGTCCTAAGGATGATGCCATGTACTGCTTCTTTGCCATGGCATCAATCTTCCTGGAGTCCTTGTCTGGGGGGTGTGATGCCAAGGAAATGCTTGCCTTATCACAGGCAGCAGCCTGCACAACCCCAAGATGGCTGCATTGCTGACAGAGGAACTCCGTATCTGAGCCTGAAAGAGTATACCTCTTGTCCATTCTTCTGTCCACAGGAGGCATGGAATTGGGAGACTTCAGAATTTTTTGTGTCTGTTTCCCAAAAGATTTGTGAAGGGGAATAGACAGTCTCCTGGACTCTAGGATGTCCATCATCTCTACATAATCAGGCTCTTCCTGATCTTCCACTGCCTCCTCCACAGGAAGCTGGAGGGTATCAGCCACCTTTCTGTAAAACATGTAGTGTGAAGGGGACTCAGAAAGCCTAGGAGGAGAAACACCTGAAGGTCTGTCTGGGGAGATGTCCGGGTCAATAGGCACATCCAGACTTTCACCATCACCATAGTCAACTTCTAACTCTCCTTCCTCCTCAAATTCTGGTTCATAAAATTCTTCCAGGGTATAATCCGGAACCGGGGGAACCGACCGAACTGAGCCCCTGCCAAAAGGTGCCGGTTCAGTTGGAACCGATTGAAGCGATTCCATAATCCTAATCGCTTTGGCTATTTCATTGGCAGTCGGAATATGAGATTCTGGATCCGAACCGGTCGACTTGTCTTTTCTTTTTCTTTTTGTCGGAACCAATTCCTCGGAATTGGCTCTACTTTTGCCTGAAGAAGTATCGCCCTGGTCAGAGGGCACTCTTTCTGGTTTGGTCGGAACCGAACTGGGCTGGCCGTCTGGGTCAGCGGACTTCTCGGCCTCCCTTTCCCTCAGTCTACCTAATCTCTTTTCCAGGGTAGATTTGGGAAAATTTTTGCTAATTTGGCAGTCTGAATCGAGGTGGTCAAACCCAGACAATAAACACAGGTGGTGTGGGGATCAGCCTTATCAAAGACTTCCCCACACATACTGCAGTGTTGAAACCCAGTGGGCCCGGTTTTTTTCTTGGGTTTCTCAGACATGGCCAACCTAACCAAACTTACCCTTTTTCGGCAATCCGAGGCAAGACTCCTATCGGTTCCTGGCCGTGTCATGGTCTTGGAAAAAAACGTATTAAAACCCGTTTTTTTTAGAACTGATATGGACCAGCAACCACACACTAAAGTAAAGTACAAATTTTACCTCAAAATGATCGGTTCAGTTTACAAGTTCCACACAGAAAACAGAACAAAAACCTATCTAGTACTCACGATACCACAGACAGAGACTTGAACTGACTATGCGGAAACAACAATTCGGAAGAAAACCGACGGAAAACTGACACTTCAACCGACTTTGAACCGAGCAGCAGAAGAAATCTCCGGAGCGACTGTTCAGTGAGGCGAAGTAAAGAATCTGATGGTTGCAGTTCGAATAACAACAGGCAGAGGCTTCAACCGAGCTCGAGATGAACATTCTATGCCATGCATCGAAAAGTTAACCCTATGTTCTCTGGGGCAGTTGAAAGGCAGGACCTAACTGCATTTGTCAGAATACAGCAAGACTTCATGTTGTTTGAATAAAACAACAGTGACCATTCCAAGTAAGCGTTTGCTTTTCCTAAACTTTGTGTTGAATGTGGGTTTTGTCCTGAAGGTTTAGGCATTTCAGTATCATTGCACTGAGTTGGCTTCCTGAAGGAGGTGAAGGCTGTAAGGAGTGTTGGTCTCTTTTGATAATGCACCCAGAGCCTTGCGAAGGGGGGCTAGCACTAACTTGAAGTTGCCACTCCATGAAGTTGAGGATGCCATTTCTGTTTGCCTTTTCGGGGATCCTGACCACCACAAGGTTGCGGCACCAGCTGCACCCTTTTTGATCCTCTATGTGGTCTTCCAATTTGGAGTCCTTTTTGTGAAATTCTTTCAATTCCTCCTCATCCTTAAGCTGGCAGTCTTCTATGGAACTAATCCTGGCTTTAAATCCCTAAGCTGTGGTCGAAAGACTTCAGGGTAGGCTTAAAGATTTTGAAGTCCTCTGCAATTTGCAACAAGGTAACCTTTATCGCCATGAGTTTGCAGAATTCCTCCATTCTCTCACGTTCCCCCTCCTGGTCTAGCGGTCAATCTGGTGCCAGTCGCCTTTTTGGTGGTTGAAACCACAGGGGGACTGGGGGAGAATTTGAAATGTCCAATTTTTGGGCTCTGTTGTGTTTGCCATTTCAATTTTTAGCTACTTTTATCCACTAACTACCACAGAACAGTCTTAAACAAGAAAAGGGAGATTTTAACCCTGATATACACAAATAGATGCGTTTTTCTATTTGGTGCCATCATTTTGGGTCAGGTTAAGCAATAAATGGTTCTGACGCCATATGGCGCTAATGGTAAGAATGGGTTTTAAACTATAGGTTGACGGAGTCAATCTGAAGGCATCTGCTCACTCTGAGCACATCATGCAACTCCTACCAAAGTCCTCCTACAATACGCTCACTATATTTAGCTACACAGAAACACAGAAACTGACTGCAGATAAGGACCGCAAGGCCCATCTACTCTGCCCATTTTCCTTGCCCACTGTAAAAGCTGCAGACCCTACTAGATCTCCAGCTTTACCTCCTCATTTCTATTGCTAGGGTTCCCCTATGACTGTCCCACGTATGCTTGAATCCCCCCACAGTGTTTGCCCCCACCACCTCCACTGGGAGTCTATTCCATGCATCCACTACCATTTCTGTGAAGAAATACTTCCTCATGCTTCCCCTTAGTCTACCCCCTTCCAACCTCATGTCATGCTCCCTCGTTCCTGGACACCTCCTTTTCTGAAATACGCTACCCTCCGGTAACCTATTTATGCCTTTTAACTCCTTCTATTTGGTGCCACCATTTTGGGTCAGGTTAAGCAATAAAGGGTTCCTACAATAGTGTATGGTGGAGCGTCATACTGACTGGAAATCCAGCCTTACTAAAATGCTGTTCATCCACACTCACTAAAATGAATAGAACGCTGTACTGACCGTACACGCAGAACAGCGTTCCATTCATTTAGAGTTGAAAGCTCAAGCCCTGCTTTCAAAGCATGAACTGAAAACTGCCGTGTGGCAAGGGTATTTCAAACATCACCAAAAATTGCTGCGGCGGTTTTCTGACAACATTGCCAAAAATCCACTTCAAGGGAAAATGCAGGATCATATTCATAGCCCCTATAAATGTATTCACTCACAAGATTCTGCCTCCGTGTGCTCCTTTCTACTCGCTAAGCGAGTCATCCATCCACCATGTTTGTTTTTTTAACATCCCGCCAAAATCAGAGCAGCAACCAATGGGAGTGTGCGTTGCTAACGTAGGGACACCCAGTCCCTAGCAACCACACAACTCACCATAACAGCAAGCCTTATCTCTGGGAGATGTGCACTGGAAAAAAATACATTTAGCAAGGCGAAAATCACTCATTAAATACTTTTAAAATAATTAGAAGGGCACCATACACATTAAAAAATACAGGATGGGTAACCCAATGCAGAACCAGTGTGTTCTGCCACCCTCGGGGTCTGATTCCCAAAGATCTCTCAAGCTTCGCTCTCAAGGTCACAGGGAATCAGACCCCTCTGTGGCAGAACACACTGGTCCTGCATGGTTACCCATCCAGTATTCTCTATGTGCTGTGTGTTTGTTTGCCAGATTCTGAAAATGAAAATTACGTACCTACCGTAATTCTTGATCTTCTCTTGTATCTTCACCATTCATTACTGATTGGGTGTCAGCCGGGGGCGCGCACCCGCCATGGGAGAATTTTTTTTTTTTTGAGTCGGCTCCAATGGCGCCGCTCATGAGAGCGATGCACTGCGTCATGCACGAGGGGCGGCCATTAGGCACTGCAGACTTCTCCTCCATCTCAGTTCTGGTAGCTGGAGAGGCCAGAAAAAGGTTAAAGGAAAAAAGGGGAGAGCAAGGCAAGAGAGCCGAGGGATAGAAAAAGGAAAGGATATAAACTAAAAGGAATAAGCCAGTAGAGGACAGATGGAAGAGTGAGAATACCTACCCTAAGGAACCGCAGGGCCTCCCATCTGGGGTGGCTTTAAGGGAGGAACAGATAAAGAGAAAAGGAAGAGGAAGCAGAAGAAAGAGAACAGAGAAGGGATGTTGAGAGGGGAGAACACTGCCCATAGGTATATTGGTTGAGAGGGTTATAAGCTCGGAACCAAAAACCAAGGGATCAAGAATCCCTTCTAATAGGATTGAGAAAGGTTCAACTGAACCGCTTGTAAAATTGGACACAAAGGGCAGGTTCTCTATAATCTCATCATCCTAACCCCCTACACTCTAGCTGAGAGTTTACAGACTGCCCGGACAGAAACTGTTCCAGAAAAAGAGCTCCCAACTACAAGGAGGGGAGTAAGCCCCTTAGCACCTTGTTAAGTGCTAACACCGAAGTGTGTGGGTAGGGGTTAGGCCCTACAAGAGGCAGCTTTGTATGAAGGATAGAGTGGGAACTTGATCGAACTGCCAGAAGGCAAGGCAAGGGCAGCAGTTCTAGGTTAAGAAATGCAGAAGCACCAACCAGAAGAAGCTGACAATTAAATAATGCCCGCCAGGGGGAGCCTTAATTTTGAGGCTGAGCCAAAAGGGACGGTCTCTTTAGCTGTGAGCTGAACATCGTGGCTAACGAGCCCAGAGGTCACCCCTAGGGGTAGTCAGAAAAAGTTCCCTCAGAATACGTGAAAAATCCCACTCGTTTCCCCTTTACCTTGAGGAAAAGAGATCCGTCCATAGAAGAATGGAAACCAGGATTTTTTTTTTTTTTAAAAGGCCAAAGGAAGGGAGAGGAACGAGACGGGAGGGGGAGACACCGCAGTAGGAGGCCACTGAGGGGAAGGTGGGTGGGTATCAGTAATAAATGGTGAAGATACAAGAGAAGATCAAGAATTATGGTAGGTACGTAATTTTCATATCTTCCCTTGTCAGTCTTCACCATTCATTACTGCTTGGGTGAGTACCAAGCTCCCCCCTCCCGGGGGGGGGGATAAGAAACCCTGAGGGAGCAAGACCCCCAGCCTCCTGTTGGTGAGAAACAGAAGGGGAAGACCCTGGGCTAATTGAATGAGAAGCCTATGGTGGGGGAGAGCTAGGAGCTGTCCCCCGAGGACAGGGAGATGGAGGAAGCCCCTGCAGAAGTCTCCTAGCTCTGGAGGAAAAGAGACGGGTCCCCCGGAAAGCGGAGCAAATCACCCTTCGCCAGGCCAGGGCTGACAACCTTGATAGACGAAGCCATGCTGTCCGTCTAATACTGATCGCTGTCCCTGCAAGCCTGGAAGCCACCTCATTGGTGTCATAAGATGCCCTTGCTTGGTGTCTTGCCAGTTCCAGGCCTATAGCAGAGAGGGCAATAGCTTGTCTAGATTGTTCCATATCAGGCACTGATGCTAAGAGTTGGGAAAGCATTGACCACAAATGCCTACTGTAGGCAGCATGGTGAGTCTGATGTGATGCAATGCATAACATTGCACGAGAGGAAGAGAACACTCTTCGTCCCCACTGGTCAAATTGTAGAGAATCTGAGTCCGGTGGACGGTCGTGCGCCAGGCGGTGGCGCCCGGAGGGAGTTTCTAGGTATGCCAATCCCGAAGGTGGGTTGGGGAGAGTACCTAGAGATTCCGATGGGGCACAATACCTTCGTTTGCAGTCTGCTGGGGCTGGAGAAAGGGCGGCTGGTGACTGCCAGGAATGGATAGACACCTCCTGGAAGGGAATAGGCCAGGATAGTACCACCAAATGCTGGGCACTGAATTCACCGAGGAATTCACGCGTCTCCCATTCGGTATTGTCTCGCCTAACAAAGGAGATACGAAGATCCCTCACCATCCTCGAAAGGGATCGCTGATATTCAGTGAAATCAGCATCGGAGGAGAGATGAGCAGTGGGTTCCTCTCCCTCAGAGGAGGGAGACGAGGACAATGGAGAGCTTGAATGTCCAGAGGACTCCTGCGGCGGTGGGGATAGGTGAAAAACCCGCTCATGCATGTAACTAACATATGAGGGGAAGGCCGCTGCAGAGCCTTTGAACATCTCCCAGGATAACGGGCCCATGGGACCAACACGGCCTGGGGGGGGGGTGGCTGCAGAGGAATGGGAGAGGGGCACCTATGGCGAGGCAACTGTCCTATGCTAAGGCTCTGGAATCCGGGGAATGGAGCCTGAGCTGGCGGGATCCCGGACAACAAACCAGGTCGCAGAACAGAACCCTGGGGATGCGAAGCCTGGAAGAGCCTAGAAGGGGATCCTCCCCTGTGATGAACCTGGGGCTGCATGGATCCAGAAGGGCAGCCCACAGCAATGCCACAAGAGGGGGTCCCTGGGGCTCGAGAGGGAAAGACGAGGCCCGGCGCTGTGGCTCCTACCTGCCCCCGAGGGGTGGCAGGTGAAGACCAAGATGCCTGAGCCCCATCTCTCAACCCCCCAGACTCCGAGAATGCCCTCCTCCTCGACCCCAGTGACCCCCCACACCGAGGGGGTGTAGCAGTACCAGGATCGGCAGCTGCCACAACCCCCTCAGGAGGGAGAGCCCCTCCCTCCACCTCCGCTCCATCCCCCTCCAGGGACCCCAGACCACCCCCAGCCTGGGAGGCCTCAGGGGAGGACAGCAGCGGAGACAGAGGAATAGGCACGCTGGGCCGCCTAGAACCTCGTCCCACCGGAGACCCTGACTCCGAAGAGTCAGGGTGCCAGGACGGGTCCACATCTGAATCATCCTCTGAGGAGGAGGAAGAGACCAGCTGGACCACAACACTGGCCCCCCAGGGGTCTCCAGTGAAACGGCACCGCGGACAGCACCGGTACCAGTGGCGGCGCCGGACGACCCCGGACCCCCCCGCAACACCTAGACCCGGCCCTGACTCCCTAAAGGCACCGGCCAGACCCACAGCACCGCCCTCAGCACCGTGACCCGACTCAGCACTGCCAGAAGAACCGACCGGGCCCACAGCACCATGGGCGGCGCCGAGAGCCAACACGGCACCGCAAATGGTGCCGGGATCCGAAACAGCACCGGAAGGTGGCGTCAAGGGTCCACCGATGCCGGGCCAAGCAGGCCTGGGCCTCGACACTGGGGGAGCCTGCACCTCTGAGGAGGTGACTGCCGAGGTGGTGTCCCCACCGCGGCCCCGGGAGGGACCTCAGCATTCCTCCGCCCCTGAAAAAGAGGCCTCCTCTTCGGCAAGAGAAGATGAGGAGGCCTCCTCCTCTCCAGACCATATAGGCCTGAGAGGGGACCCGGAGGAAGGGTCTAGAGACCTTACCTGGGAATCCCTGGGCCACTGCCGTCCCCGAGCGTCGTGGGGCCTTGCCGATCTTAAACATGGACTTCCAGGACACGACGGTCCATCGAGAAACAGGCGTGTCGCAGCATCCATATTGTGGTTGGGTCCCAGGCAGCGGAGACAAACATCATGCGGTCATGACGAAGAAAATGCGGCCACAGGAGCACCGGCGCATAGAGTGCGGCCCGCCTTAAACTACGTTTGCCCCGAACCTGACATGATGAAAACTAAGACCAAAACAACAAAGCTCGGCGCCATCGAAAAAGTGAAGGGAAAAAGGACGGTCTTACCAGTGACGGTGTCAAGAAAAGCAGGAGAAGGAGTCTGGAACGGTCGATGTCGCAACTAGGCCTAGAACTGAATCTAACCACATAGCAGGTGCAGCCTCAACGGTGGGAGAAACAGAACTGAGATGGAGGAAGAGTCTGCGGTGCCTAACGGCCACCCCTCGTGCATGACGCAGCGCGTAGCTCTCATGGGCGGCGCCGTTAGAGCCGACTCAAAAAAAAATCTCCTGTGGTGGGTGCACGTCTCCGGCTGACACCCAAGCAGTAATGAATGGTGAAGAGTGACAAGGGAAGATCCCCTGTTTATATTCCCTTTAAGACTGTTCAGCCTCTATAGCAGTTCCAACCATATTCAAATTTGAATAACTTTAAACTGAAAAATGATAGCATACTGCTGTGAGCATGAAAGTTGTTCAGCACAAGAATATCTACAAAATGAGTGGTGTTTCATTTATAGATTTTTTTATAATTGCAAAAAAAAAAAACAGCATAAAAATCATTTCTTTCATTTTCGTCAAACAAATGTGAATAACTTTAAAATGAAAAATTATAGCATGGTACTGTGAGCACAAAAGTTGTTCAGCACAAAAATATCTACAACACTGGTGCTGTTTCATTTATAGATACCGTTTAGATTTTTATAATGAGCTAAACATTCTATTTTTTCGACAAACAAATGCAAATAACTTTAAAATGAAAAATGACAGTACGGTACCCTCAGCATGAAAGTTGTTCAGCACAAAAGTATCTACAAAATGAGTGGTGTTTCATTTATACATACCTTTAAGATTCTTTTATAATCAGTAAAAAAAAATGGCAGAAAATTCAATATTTGTTTTTCACTTTTTCTATAAACAAATGACCAAAAAATGCAAAAACAAAAGAATTATAGATCAAACTTTTTCATTATGGTCTGGCCATAATGTAAAGCCATGGGACTCTGTGATTTAAACAGAGGTAGTAGTAAATCTCAGAAACCACTCCCTAACAAGTACTACAACTGTAAAAGAAGCCAAAAGTTAGTACCGATTTCAAAGTCACAGCACTTGTTTACACATTCCCAATCATGTTTATCCCCCCCCAAAAAATTACTCACCATAGTAATGTTGTTTTTTCTAATGGAGTCTTGCTGTATTCAGGCATAATGCAGTTAGCCCCAGCACTTGAACTGCCCCGGAGAGGAAAGAGTTAACTCTATGCAAAAGCATAGAATGTTGAGCTTGAGCTCGGTTTTCAAACCTCTGTCTGCGGTACTTCCCAGTGTAACCGTCAGATTCTTATGAGCTAACTAACTAGTAACTAAAGTATGAAAATTGTTCAAATATAGCCAAAGGGCAAAATATATCTTCTTGGGCCCCAAAAGACTCAAGTCGAGAACCCAAGAAGGAAAGGTAGTAACAATATTTAGTAAAACACCAGAAAAATAATAATAATAACATCTACCCCACCCAAGAGGGAGGGTACAAGGTAGCACAGGTGCCACACTGTACCTGCCAGCCCACTTCCCAAAACCAGGTTCTGAGAGGGGAGGCGGCGGGGGGAGGTCTGAATACAGCAAGACTCCATTAAAGAAACAACATTACTATGGTGAGTAATTTTTCCTTCAAACAACATGAAGTCTTGCTGTATTCAGACATAATGCAGACTACCAAGCAGTACCCTATGGAGGAGGGAATGCAGAACCTACTTTGGGAAGAGGCTCTGCAGTACTGCTGTACCAAACCTAGCATCACTCTAGCCTGGATGTCTAGGGAGTAATGCTTGGTGAAAATATGTACTGTTTTCCAGGTGGCCGCTTTACAGATCTCTAACAAAGGTACATCTCTGGCTGCAGCTAGAGAAGTAGCTGTACCTCTGGTCGAATGAGCCCTCAGGCCTGAAGGGGACGTCCTACCCAATTTGTCATAACAAAATTGTATACAAGAAACAATCCACCTGGCAATAATTCTCTTAGTGGCAGGCTTACCCTTTCCTACTTCATCATAAGTGAGAAACAATTGAAGACAGTCATTTCTATGTGCCTTAGTTTGCTCAATGTAGTAGCTAAGGGCCCTCTTAACATCCAGACTGTGTAACCTTCTTTCACCTGAAGAAGAATGGTCAGTGAAAAACACAGGGAGAGATATAGACTGGTTCAGATGAAAATCTGAAACCACTTTGGCAAGAACCTCCTACTGGTTCTGAGGACTACCCTGTCCCTGTGGAAGGAGATGAAGTCAGGTTCCACTGACAGGGCCTGTAGCTCACTAATCCGCCTGGCAGAAGTAATAGCTACCAGGAACACAGTTTTCCAGGTCAAGTACTTCAATTTGGCCGAAGCCAGAGGTACAAAAGGTGACTGCATTAGCTGAGCTTAAGATCCCAAGGCGGAGTGGGCTCCCTAAAGGGAGGGTTAATGTGAACCAGACATTTGAAAAACTTTTGGAAAACAGGATGAGATGCCAGGGAAGAGTCCTTCCCTGCTGAGAGGAATGCAGAGACAGTTGCCAGATAAACCTTCAGAGTGGCAGGCCTAAGGCCTAAATCATTGAGATGAACTAGATAGTCTAAGGTTGTGGAAATGTCTGCAGAATCAGGCAGGATGCCTTTCTGAGAGCACCAAATACTGAACCTTTTCCATTTGGAGTTGTAAGTTTTTCTAGTGGAAGGTTTCCTAGAGACCTTCAGAATATCCAGAACTCCTGAGAAAGATGTAGAGCTTCATATTCTAACTCTTCAAGAGCCAGGCCTTGAGATGGAGAAACTGGAGATTGGGGTACCAGATCCACCCCTGGGAGGAAGACAGGAGATTGCATGTCCTGGGCAGAGACAGGGGACGTGACACTGACAAGAACAGCAGTAGAGGATACCAAGGCTGTCTGGCCCAGTCTGGAGCCACTAGTATCACTGTGCAGGGTTGAGTCCTGATCTTGATCAGAACTCTGAACAGCAGAGGGAAGGGAGGGAAGGTATAGAGAAACCTGCCCTTCCAGTCCAAAAGGAGAGCATCCTGGGGGACCGTCCCCAGGACTGGAGGTCTGCAACAAAACAGTGGAAGTTGATGATTGTCCGGTGCTGCAAAGAGATCTATCCCTGGAGTGCCCCACCTGGAGAAGATGACCTCCAGTATGTGAGGATCCAGAGACCATTCATGGTGACCCTGAGAAATTCTGCTCAGAGCATCTGCTAGTAAGTTGTCCTTCCCTGGAAGGTGAACTGCTACCAGAGAAGTCTGAAGAGAATAAGCCAGAGACCACAGCTTCATGGCCTCTGTGCACAATTCCGAGGACCGAGTGCCTCCCTGCTTGTTGATCTACCACATTGTGGTGGTGTTGTCCGTTCTGACTTGGACCACCTTGCCCTTGACTGAATCCAAGAAGCTCTGCAGGGCTAAGAAAACTGCCCTGAGTTCCAGGAGATTGATATGAAGGAGAGACTCCTGTGGAGACCAGAGCCCTTGAGCTGTCAGGGCTCCCAGGTGGGCTCCCCACCCTAGGAGAGAAGCATCCATAGTTAAAACTACTGATGGGACTTGAGGGAGAAATGGAACCCCTTGTCTGAGGTTGTCCTGGTCCAGCTACCACTGGAGAGCTTGGACCAGTGTCTGAGTCACTGGAATCAGTTTGGTAAGTGAATCCTTCTTCTGAGACCAAAAAGACCTCAGGGGAAACTGAATGTCCCTCATCTGGAACCTTGCTCCCTGCACCACTGCCGTGGAAGCTGCCATGTGGCCCAGGAGCTGGAGGAACTGTCTTGCTAGGCGGGAGACCTGAGGTCGAAAGGAGGAAGCGAGATCCACTAGGGCCTTTACCCTTGCCAGGGGAAGGAAGGCTTTTGCTTGTACAGTGTCCAACTCTATGCCTATAAAGGTGAGAAGTTGAACTAGTTCGAGCACAGGCTTTGGAAGACTGAGAAGAAAGCCCAAGGAGCTGAGTAGGTCCTGGGTAGTTTGAAGAGCTGACTTGACCTGTAAAGGAGACTGACCCACTAACAGCCAGTCATCTAGATACGGAAAAATGGTGATACCCTGTCTTCTGAGGTAAGCCACCACTACTGCAAGGCACTTTGTGAACACCCTTGGAGCTGATGTTAGACCGAATGGCATGGCTCTGAATTGGTAATGGCCTGAAGGCAACTCAAACCTGAGGTATTTTCTGTGGGAGCACCTGATAGGAATATGGAAGTAGGCATCCTTGAGGTCCAGAGATGCTAGCCAATCCTCTGGCCTTAGAGAGGGAAGGATTATTCCCAGAGTTACCATTTTGAACTTTGGCTTTACTAACATACTAACATACTAACATACTATTTGCCAGCAGATTAGGCCTTATGGTCTATCAAGTCTGCTCGAACCTAGATCCTTAGTTGGGTGCCGAGACCCTCCCATCCCTTGTGCTCCAGAAACCCCTATCATCCATCCCCACCCCCGGATAGGCCATCATCTGATACATCCACTTTCTGTGTCTGTCCCACCCTCTCTTAAAGCTCTCCACTGTGGATCTCTGAACCAGCTCACCAGGCAGAGCATTCAGGGTCCACCACCCTCTCAGTGAAAAACCTCCTCCTCTTTCCCCCTCACCCTTCCACCTTCCAACTTCAAACCATGCCCTCTGGTGATGCCTCCTGCTTTAGTCTAAGATCCCTCCATGTTTACCCTATTTATTCCCTTGAGGTACTTGAAGACCTCAATCATGTCCCCCTGTCTCTCCTCTCCTCCAATGAAAACAGGCAGAGCTCCTCAAGTCTGTCCTCGTAAGTCAAATCCCCTAGCCCTCGTATCATCTTTGTTGCCCTCCTCTGTACCCTCTCCAGGAGCTGTATGTCCCTCTTCAAGTGTGGTCTCCAGTACTGTACACAGTACTCAAGGTGTGTCTAACCAGTCCATTGTACAGTGGCAGAATCACTTCCTTGCTCCTAGAGGTGATCCCCCTATGATGCATCCCAACATCCTGTTTGCCTTGCTAGCTGCTCTCCTGCACTGCTCAGTGTTATTCATACATGTATCCACCATGACCCCTAGGTCTTTTTCCCTGTTGGGCTTCCAGCACCTCCCTCCCAGGGTGTACCTGTGTTTGGGTTTCCCGACCAAGATGCAACACCTTGCACTTGGTGATATTGAAATTTAATTTCCATGTGTGAGCCCAGCTTTCCAGGGTGTCCAGGTCCCCTTGCAGGGCCAACCTCCCCTCTTCTCCCTCAACTACTGCTCCCATCTTGGAGTCATCCACGAAGAGACTCATTTCACACCCTATACCATCCCTGATGTCTGATATGTATGCATTAAACAGGATTGGACCCAGGACCGAGCCCTGTGGTACCCCACTACCAACCTCTGTAGGGTTCGAGAGCTCCCCACAGACCACTACTCTCTGAGTGCGTCCAGCTATCCAGTTTTCAATCCATCTGACCATCAAGGCCTACTCTAACCCCATCAGTTTCTCCACCAGACCATTGTGGGGACAGAGTCAAACATGCTGAAGTCCAAGAATAATACATCCACAGGCTTACCCCTATCCAGTTCTGATGTTACCCATTCATAGAACTCCACAAGGTTGGTTTGACATGATCTACCTGGCACAAACCCATGCTGCCGACTATCCAGACCTCCCACCTCCTCAAGTAAACCCCCAATCGTTCCTTTAGTATACTCTCCATTAATTTTCCCACCACCGAGGTTAAACTGATGGGTCTATAGTTTCTCTGGTACTTCCTCGACCCCCTTTATGGATTGGTACCACATGTGCCTCTCGCCAATCCTAGGTACCCTCCCTGTCTCAAGTGACCTGTTGAAAAGCTCCGCCAGGGGTGCAGCCAGTATGTCCGCCAATTCCCATAGTACTCTCGGATGAATGCCATCCGGCCCAGGAGATTTGTCTTTCTTTAGGGCCTTGAGGGCAAACCACACCCTTTTGGTGGGGATGGCATCATCCGTCCCCTCCACCTTACTGGTCTTTTTATCCTTAACCAGATGTGACACCCCTGGGGTACCTTTCCCTCCCTTTTGCTCCATTTCTGCTGCTCCCCTGATCCCACTCCCTGCCGCTTCTATCCCCTTTGTGCCTTGCTTTGTAGATATCCCATCCCCCTCCCTAGTGAACACAGAGGCAAAGTACTCGTTAAATACCTCTGCCTGGTCCCTCGCCTCTTCCACCCACCCTCCTTCTGATCTCAATCTGCTGAGATGGCCCTTAGTTTTTCTCCGCTCCCCAATGTGCCGGAAGAACCCTTTTCCCTCCATGTATCCCTGTGCCAGCCGATGCTCTTTACTGGACTTTGCTCCCTCACCATACGAGGTGACTTTTCTAGATGCAAGCTGGTACATTTCCTCTATCCCTATCCTCTTGTTGTTTTATATTTTTGTAAGCCGCTTCTTTCTCTGACTGCTACCTGGACCTCACTGGACCACCAGCATGGTTTATGTGACCTTGCTCCTTTACGTTTCAACTTAGCGCAGATCCTGACTGCCTCTTGAAGTCCCCGTTTTATGACCTCCCATCTCCTTTCCACACTTGTTGTTGAGGTAATCCCCTTCAAGTGATCCTTGAGAATATTTCCCATGCCCATAAAGTCTGCCCCCTGAAGTCCACTGCCAGTGTCCTAGATCTCACCCCCACTCCCAATGCTTATTTGAAACCAGACAGTATTGTGGTCACTCCCAGTCAGGGGTCCTGTACAACCATGTCCTACCAGATCCCCATCTGCCAGAACCACATCCAGGACATGCCCCTCCCTTGTGGGCTCCATCACATGCTGTGTTAAGAACACATCCTGGAAGCCATCCAGCAGCCTCTGCTCCTTGGCCACCTTAGAGGACATGGTTCCCCAGTTAGTACCTGGCATATTAAGGTCCCCCATCAACACCACTCCTTCCCCTTTTGGACCACACTGGGCAATGATGTTGTCCAGCAAACCATCCTCTAGAACATCACTCATCCCGGGGCCTATATACACCCAGCTTGACCTTATCTCCTGCTGGGGATCGTAAGGTGACCCATAAGGCCTCCACGTTTCCTCTGCCTCTTCTACCATAGCAATTTCTATGTCATCTCTAATGAACATAGCCACTCCACCCCTCTGCCCTCCTTTCTATCCTTCCTAAGCATAGTGCCCCGTCATTAAGGTCCCAGTCATGGTTTTGTTGGCCGTTTCCGTGACTGCGCCACATCCACCCCCTCGAACAGCATGGCCTGGAACTCTGGCAACTTGTTCCCAAACTCCTGGCATTTACTAACACTAACCCCACCCTTATCCCTGATCCTTTTGCTGAACCCCACCCAGATTCCTTATACTTCCACCTCCCCTGCTCCTCCGAAACCTCCACCTCCAGTCTGTTCCCCCCCCCCTTGGGCTTGAAGCTACTCCCTCATCTGGAGGGAGGGCTTCTGGTCAACCCCTCCTTATCCCTTCCCCCCTTACAAGTTTAAACCCCACCTTTCTTGTATGTAGTCAGCCATCCCTGTTTAAGGACTTCCTTCCCTAATGGGCAAGATGAAACCTGTCCTTGGCATATAGTCCTTATCCTCCCAAACTCCATTCCAGTTCCCTAACACCTAACCATTCTCTTCACCCACTTCCTGAGCCATTCATTAACCTCTGTGAGCTTCATTTTTCTCCACTGAGGCCTTTGGTACTGGCAATATCTCAAAAGGAAATGTTGCATCCATTATCCCGACAGACTCTGGCAAGTTCTTGGAACCTTGCTTGGATTTCCATAATGCTATTTCCTCTAGATCATTAGTTCCCAAATGCACCGGAAATCGGTTTCCCTCCACAATCCTAACCATTTCATACACCATGAACTTTGCTCTGTGCACTGTCAGCCCGAGATACTCACTACCTTCACCTGGCTATGGCATCCACCCCTGTCCCTCCCAATGGATACCCTTAATCATCGAGTCTCCCAGTAACAGAACCTTAACACCGCCATCATCCTTATGGTTTGCCTCACTATGCCCTCTCAGCCCCTCCCCACTTTATTCATGATCACAATTTCATGGGAGTCTTCCTGCCTTATTAGAGACCCTTGTCACCCTCCCCTTTCTGCCTCCTTGCTATTTTGCCCACTTAACTCAAACCCCTCTGAATAGGTGTCCCTTTAACCCTCTCTTATCTGAACCATTTATCCTGGCCCTGATGGTTTCCCTTCCCCGCACCCTCATCCCCCCTTGTAATAGTACCCCTGTCTCCAGAGGCTCTCTGTGGGTCCCCTTTAGCTAGGGCCCCATCCTTGGTACTGACCTTCCTGCTGAAGGGGGGCTCCTCTCCCACCTCCTTGTCTCCCAGTTCCTCTCCAATCATGCTCTCCTCCCTCATGTCTGGAATATGTTGCATCTCCCCCATTTGCTTAACATATATGTTTCCCCTTCTCCCTCTGGGACTATGTCTATCCTTTCCATAGCTGTTCTGTGATGCCCTATGGGTATCTGACTCCCTCCCCCCGACCTCTGTATAAGTTTCCTCATTTCCCAACCCCTTCCTCCCCTCTAGGATGCTTAGTATCTCAAATTTATTGTGACACTCTATGTCAGCCTCCATCAAGTAACCCGAGTTTCCCTGACTGCATCTCTAAACTGACCCTCTTCTTCCTCTCTTGCACTGTTCACCTTAGGAGCTCCCTTCCACAGTCTGCTGTTTGGGCTTCCACTTTGTAGCCCCTCTGACTTCCCCCTCCAGTCTCCTTGAATTCAAATTTTCACCCTATACACTTTCCCTTAGCATCAACTTCCCTATCTAAGGGTCCTCTGTCCCTAATATCCCCCTTCTGCTTGCTGTAGCATAATGTCCTGTAATTTCAGAGCGTTGCCCCAGCCTCCCCTCAGCCCCACCCTTCTGCTGCCCATATCCACACCCCTTATCCTTGGACACCCCCCAGCTCCCACAGCTTACTCCTTAACCAATATACCTCACTCCTAATACAAGATAGCTGTCTACAGAGTGGGCAGCCTCCCTCTCTCCAGGCCCAATTTAGAATTATTGCCATCCCACAGCCTGTGCAGCCTACAACCCTTCCGAAGATGTCCTGCCATGGTGGAATATGGCCACCCTGATTATCCCCTCTGTTTATAATAGCACACCCCTTTCTCAGTCCCTTTCCCTGAGTACAGTTTCTCTTATACTGACTGTAGTTATTTACAAACCCAATTTCAACCCCACCAACAAAGTTCCCAAGTCTCACAAACACATACAGTCCAGTATGTGTTCAGTCCCACTAACAGTGTGTGTAAGCAGACTACAGGCACCGTATGATGTCACAGGCCCACCAACTCCTGTTGCTTCAAAATTTCAGTCCCAAACAGAAATACTCAGCCCTTCAATCCCAACCCCAGTGGCTTTTCAGTATTTAAGTAAGCCTACAAAACAGGGTGGGTGGGAGGCTCTTACCAAACACCAGGCAAACACATTTAAATTACCTTCTAATTTTCCCTGCCAAACATCTATCCCCAAACCTACAATATCACAGCCCAAGTATCAGTTCAAATTCAAGGTAATAATTTTAACACATAGAACTAATTTCACTAACAAACTAATCAAATATTTCAGTTTAAAACAAAATATAACTCCTGGCCTCTTTTACAACCTGTTGCTTAAGCTCCCAAGTGAACAATGAAAGCCACAGTAATTCCTGTTTAAAGACAAGTTAATTGCAGCTAATGTCCCTCCTCCAAACACCAGGCAAACACATTTAAATTACCTTCTAATTTTCCCTCCAAACATCTATCCCCAAACCTACAATATCACAGCCCAAGTATCAGTTCAAATTCAAGGTAATAATTTTAACACATAGAACTAATTTCACTAACAAACTAATCAAATATTTCAGTTTAAAACAAAATATAACTCCTGGCCTCTTTTCTACCAACCTGTTGCTTAAGCTCCCAAGTGAACAATGAAAGCCACAGTAATTCCTGTTTAAAGACAAGTTAATTGCAGCTAATGTCCCCTCCTCCAAACACCAGGCAAACACATTTAAATTACCTTCTAATTTTCCCTGCCAAACATCTATCCCCAAACCTACAATATCACAGCCCAAGTATCAGTTCAAATTCAAGGTAATAATTTTTAACACATAGAACTAATTTCACTAACAAACTAATCAAATATTTCAGTTTAAAACAAAATATAACTCCTGGCCTCTTTTCTACCAACCTGTTGCTTAAGCTCCCAAGTGAACAATGCGTTTGTTCAAATATCTTAGGTCTAGGATGGGTTGCCACACCCCTGTTTTCTTTGGGGTAAGGAAGTACCTGGAGTATAGTCATTTTCCCTTGTGCTGAGTAGGAACCTTCTCTATAGCTCTGAGAGCTAGAAGAGAGGAAACCTCTGCCTCTAGGGCAAGGGTTTCTGAGATTGATTCAGGTGGAAAAGACTTGGCCCTCTTTTTTGGAAATTCTTTGAAGCTGAGAGCCAGTCCCTGGCTTACTACTTCTAGAATCCACTTGTCTGAGGTCACAGACTTTCAGGCCTGGAAGTAGTAAGCCAGCCTGCCTCCTACTGGAAATGGGGAGTCGACCCGGGTTAACACATCAGGGTGTCTGCTTGGCAGGAGCCTTGGACTTAGAGGAGGAGGGAGCAGCCCTGCTCATCCCCCTCCTACCCCTCCCTCTGAAGAACCCCCTCTGTGGGAAGGAAGAGGAGGCCCGGGCTTGGTAAAAAGGCCTTTGAAAGGGCCTGCCCCTGCCCCTAGACTGCTGCTTGTGCAGAGTGGCTTGCCTTTCCTTGGCCTGTGCACTCCTGTACATGGTCCTGTATTCATCCATTTTCTTCATGTAAGCCTCTGTCTGCTCCCCAAACAGAGTTATCTACTACAGGAAAATCCATAGCCTTAGTCTGGGTATCCTGTGAAAGGCTAGTACATCTGAGCCAAGCATGTCTCCTGAGAGACACAGATGTAGCCATGACTCTAGATGCCACATCATTGGAGTCCACAGCAGCATGAAATTGCATTTTGGATGCCTCAATTCCATCAGCAGCCACCTCCTCCAGCACCTTGACTAGCTGGGGAGAGGCCTGTTTAGCCAGTTCCAGAACTTTGTCCCATCTGGATTTCTGGTACCTGGCTGTGTAGGTCATATAAGTAGCCTGTCTGAGTCCCAAAGAGGATGTCAAATACTGTTTTTTGGCCATGGCATCCACTTTCCTGGAGTCCTTATCCGGGGGGTCTGAAGCCAAAGGAATGTTAGCCATGTCACAGGCTGCAGCCTGCACTTCCCCAACATGGCTGCAATGACTATTAAGGAACTCCGCAGCTGAGCCTCGATATCTAATACCTCCTGTCCATTCTCTTGTCCACAGGAGGTATTGAATTAAGGGTTTGTAAATTTTTTGTGTCTGTTTCCCCAAAGATTTATGAAGAGGGATAGACAGCTTTTTGGACTCTGGGATGTCCATCATATCCACAAAATCAGGCTCTTCCTCCTCCTCTGCTGCTTCAACCAAGGGAAGCTGCAGGGTTTGTGCCACCTTTTTGTAGAACAAAAAGTGTGAAGGGGACTCAGAGAGCCTGGGAGGAGAGACACCTGAGGGCCTGTCTGGGGAGATGTCCGGTTCAATGGGCACATCCAGACCCCCTTCATCGTCATCGTCATCATCATCATCATCGTCATCACCGGGATAGTCTTCGTCTCCCTCCCACTCCTCATAATAAACATCTGGGACATAATCCGGAGGAGACAGATCCGACCGAACCGACCGCCGAACCGGCAGTGTCGGTTCAGATGGAACCGGTCTAAGCAATTGGACAATACTAATCGCTTTGGCTATTTCGTCCGCGGTTGGAGAGAGGGATACAGGATCCGAACCAGCAGACTTGCGCTTTTTCTTTGACAGAACCGATCCCTTGGAATTGGCTCTTCTTTTGCCCGAGGAGGTATCGCCTAGGTCAGTAGGCACCTCCTCAGGTTCGGCCGCAACCGAACTGGGCTGGCCATCCGGATCTACGGACTTCTCGGCCTCCCTTTCCTTCAACCAACTCAGTCTTTTATCTAGAGTGGTTTTAGGAAAGTTCTTACAGATTTGGCAGTCTGACTTGAGGTGGTCAAACCCCAGACAATAAACACAGATGAGGTGGAGGTCGGCCTTAGCAAAGGCCTCCCCACACTCAGTACAGTGTTGAAACCCCAGTGGGACCGGTTTTCTTCTTGGGTTTCTCAGACATGGCCAACCTAACAATTACCCTATAGCAGCTTTCAAGCCAGGTAATGAGCAACTGATCGGTTACAAACCGTGTCACGGGCTTTTTAAAAGAACCAGCAAAAGTCCGGTTCTTTTGAAACCGATCGATACCGGAACACCACACTAATCCCAGAAAAAGAGAAAAAATTCAACAAAGTTGGTTCTGAACCGGACCGACCGGGAAGAAACCGAAGAAAGACAATTTCCACTCTTTAGCAAAATAAAACACAGTCACTACCTATCTACATACTACCTTTACCATAGACAGAGCCTGGAAATCCGAAAATAATAAACAAATGCGGTTAAAACCGAACGCTTTTATTTTTCTTTTACCGAACCAAGCAGAGGAAATCTCCGGAGCGACTTCACTGTTAGGCGGAGTAAAGAATCTGACAGTTGCACTGGGAAGTACCACAGACAGAGGTTTGAAAATCAAGCTCGAGCTCAACGTTCTATCCTTTTGCATAGAGTTAACTCTTTCCTTTCCGGGGCACTTCAAGTGCTGGGGCTAACTGCATTATGTCTGAATGCAGCAAGACTTCATGTTGTTTGAACATATGTCTGTATAAATAGAACATGACATGGCCTGACTGAAGATATCAATTTTATCTTCTTTCGGAGCCAGTGATATTAAGATATCTCACTGATGGCTTCACCACTCATTAGATATAATATCAATAGCGTGTCAGGAAGATAAATATGATATCTTCTGTCAGGACATGTCATATCCCTTATTTGAGAGTAGATATGTCGGAAACAAAATAACAGCTTAGATACTGTGGGCCAGACATTCAAAACTTTGCCCCGAGGATAAATTAGCACTGCCTGGAGGGCAAACTTAGCCCGGAGCAAAAAGCAAGCTATATTCAAAAGGAATAGCCCAGTTGAATATAGCAAGCAAACCCCCAGTAGCCCTGAATATCACAGTAATACCTGGTGGCCTAGTGGTCCCCCCAACCGGAAGTGTGCCGCCCGCTAACCCGTACACAGCATATGTACGGCGCCAGCGACCAGCTCAGCCCTCCTCTCACCACCACAGCCGGCTGCCGACTGCAGTATGCATGAGCACTACTGAAAAAGCGTTCATGCATACCGCAGTCAGCGGCTGACCATGGTGGTGAGAGGAGGACTGATCCGGTCGCCGACGCCGTAAATATGCTGTGTACAGGTTAGCGGGTGGCACACTTCCGGGTATGGGGACCACTAGACTGCCAGGTATTACTGTGATATTCAGGACTACAGGGGTCTGGGATCGTGCTGGGGTGGGGACCACTAGCACACCAGGGATATCTGTGCTATACAGGGCTACCGGGGTCAGAGATGGGGGTGGGGGACCACTAGCACACCAGGGATATCTGTGCTATATGGGGCTACAGGGGGTTGGATATCATGCTGGGGGGGGGGGGCACTGCGCAGTACCGCCACAGTACTGCCAGCTTTTTGTCAGCGGTATTTAGCACCGCATTACAGGTCGCGCTAATGCCTGTAGCGCGGCGCTGTACTTTTGAATATGCTGTGCAGTGGGCATTCCTGGCCACTCCCCTAACTCCCACCCCTGCATGCATTTACTTTTAGAGTCGGCGCTATCACACAGTGCCGGCGCTATTGGGGCTTCTGAATATTGCAGTCTGGTGCAAATCCAGTGCTATTCCAGTGCTACGGCTTTGTGCCAGGTGCAAGGTTATGAATATCTGTCCCTCAATGTCATAATGCTGTACTTCACAAATGGGAGAACAGCTGAAGAAAAATGCTGGATTACATCACAGTGGTGCTACAGTATGCAGCATTCTAATCAAAGCAGTGAAGTCAAACTAAACAGTTAACAGATTCAAAAAGAAGCTAATTTGAATAGTTTATATTTAAAATGTGTGGTACTGCATAAACCAGATATGAAATGGTGTAACTCAGCATATACAATTTATCTCCATTTGTGAGGGGGCAGGACCATAATAACTCATTTGTGACTTTGCCACTAATGAGTTATGGTCCTGCCCTTTAATTCATGAAGATAAATGGCATATTTTGAGTCAAGTCACTGCATATCCCCTATATACAGTGCCTTGAAACCAGTATACCATGATAGCTCTATAATCTGCAGTTTTTTTCTCAGCTTGTGTAGTAGATGGTGGTGTTGCAGTAGGACGATGAAGATCAGATTACTTAATTTGCAATACGCAGAGTATCAGCAACACGAAGCCATGGCTCCACTTGCAGTGCCCATGCCTGGTTTAAACAAAACTGGCTGCACACAACAGAAACCGGCACAAAGCAACGGGCAGTCTAATGTGTGATTGCTTTATTCAAAAATCAGTAAAAAAAAAAAAAAAAGCACACAATTTCATGTGACTTCAAAGCAGTGCAGAGGGTACAAGAGTAAACTGCAGAGTATGTTGTCTGTACGAAAAGGCCTGATTTCTTAAAATGTAAACTGACCAATTTTCCAAAGAAAGACAAATGGCGGTTCTTACCTAATCTCTCTTGTTTCTTCTTTGCAATGTAGTCTCTGATGCCAAAATCCAGCTTCAGCAAAACAGCTTTCATTCTGTTATTTATCTTCTGCCCAAACTCATTACATTTTAACAAAGGGCATATAAAAGCACACAACACTGGGAGGGACAAACAAAAAAATGTTTTGATGCACGTGAGACAAATAAAATGAAAGCTTAAAACATGTCTGAAAAACTGAGTTTCACTGATTACATACATTTTACAGTCATCATACTGGCAATACTTCAGGCATTAGATCTTATTTTTTCATTATTGAATCAGGATAATGGAAAGAAATAATACAGAAGGGTAATGGAAAAAAAAAGTCAAAACCTTTGAGAGATTAGTACATTTATAGTTCTTTAGCAACCTTGTATATTTAAAAATGTACAGATATTCGGCCCACTGGTGCAGAGGGCTGAGGCGCTGGATGCCTTACCTCTCACCACACTGGCGACCCATGTTTGGGTATGAGTACAGCATGCCGGGGGTCGGCCGGGGGGGGAGGGGCAGGAGAGGATTGAGCAACCGCTGGCAGCTCTCCTGTCCTGGATAGGGGAGGTTGGTTCTCCTGGCCCTTGACCGCCACCACGTGGAGGCGTGATGATGGTGTAGGCAGGACTTGGAGCCATGCGCTAGGTCAGGGGTGGGTGGAGCAGAGTCGGTTCAGGCCAAGGCGTGCGTGCGAGCCTCCACGCACATGCTGACTTTGTATGGGGGCTCCAGGGAATAGGGAGAAAACTTGGAAAATCAGGGGCTGTGGCAGGATGAAGCCTCCAGCAATGGATCCAGTGGTTCCGCCAGGGTAGAGGAGGAGGTGCCTCGAATGACCATGGAGACCGGGAATTGATGGCCAACACAAGCCACCAGCCCACTCGGAGGATAAATATGATATGGAAAACAAAATGTGCAGGTATTGCATGTGTATTGCTGCTTAGGGGGTAGGGGGCTCTAAATGGCAAAAGTCTATAAGCACTGAATAGACTGCACCTTTGCAGAAGGGTTTTCCAGGATGCTAAGAGACAGCCTGGGAGAGTACATAGCTGGGAGCTTAGATTTAGACTGACTGAGGGGGAAGACTGGGTCTTTGCACCTAGAGTCTCCTGGTGGAGGGGGCCAACAGGCCTCCACCCCAGTCCGAGCAAACTGAGTTGGGACCAGCACATGGGACAGGGAGAGGGGCAGAAATCAGCAGGGAGCTTTGGGAAGCGGGACTTCATGGTGGGGAGGGGGGGAGACCAGGTAAATGACATAGGGCATACAGAGTAAAGGTTATCAGTAGATCTCAGGGAGATACGGGGGGGGAACGGATGAGAGGAGCAGGCAGCAGTGGGGGAGGATGACCATTTTAAGAGAGGGAGAGGCATGAAGTTGTAGTGGAATGTGGTGTCCCTAAATAAAAGAAGCCTTGGTAGCAAAATGGATGACCTGCAGACAATGATGGCAGGGAAGAAGGTGGATGATGAAGCGGTCACAGAAAGTTGGGCTACTCCAAACTATGACTGGGACCTTTCTATCCTTGGGTAGAAGTTGTGCAGAAGGGATAGGGGAGTAGGAAGGGGTAATGATTTATGTAAGAGGGGGAATAATCTGTATGAGGGGAGAGGCAGAGGAGGGGAAGGCAGAGGTACTGTTGGTGGAGTGGCAATCCAGTAGGGGGAAAAAGGTAAGGCTGGGGATGGTTTACAGACCGCCAAACCAGGAGGAGGAAAGGGATAGGGAAATGAGGTCCTTAATCAGGATGGCAGCAGGCAAGGGTGAGGTGGTAACTGTGGGGGACTTCAATCTGCCCAAGGTGTATTGCAAGATTCCTGCCACAATTTGCGCAAGGAGTCAGTTAATCCTGGATGCAGTGCAGAGCGGATTCTTGACCCAAGGCATCACTGAACACACCAGGGAGGAAGCAATCTTGGATCTGGTACTGACCAATGATGATAGACTCCAAAAGCACGCAAACCAGCACAAATGAGTATTTTAAGGGGGGTATCATGGCTGCCAACTCCAACAAAGCATACGATTCCAAAACATTTTAATGCACTCAAAAATTCCAACCAGTCAAAAACTGGATTGCCATAGGAGGAGTGGAGGAGGCGGAGGGAACTGTGGAGGTGATTTGGGTCACCTTGATAACAAGGGGGGGGCAAGAGAGTAAAAATAGGAGTGGTGTATAGACCCCCTGTGCTGGCAGAGGAGCTGGAGGACAGTCTAGTGGCAGATGTTGGGAGACACTGCAGATTGAGACGGGGAAGGGTGGTGGTATTGGGGGACTTAAACATGCCAGGAACAGACTGGGAGACTATGACATCCTCGGTGGCCAGGGAACAGAGGTTGTTGGATGTCTTTCAGGACGCGTTCCTAACTCAGCAGGTGGGGGAACCGACCAGGGAGGAGCGGATACTGGATGTAGTCCTGGCCGACAGTGACCAGATTGGGGGCCTGGAGGTAAGGGACCCGTTGGTGGGGAGCGACCATGCCACGATCTGGTTCTGTCTGAACCTAGGAGGGAAGAAGGCTGCACAAGGCAGGTAACTGACTGGGAGGGCATTTCAAGGAAATGGGAAGGATCCTTAAGGAGCACTTGGATGGGATTGGGCCAGACATGGACGTTGACAGTAGGTGGGAAATCATCAGAAGGCAGGATGCTACCAGCACCTGCAAGAGTAAGATAAATGCGGTAGGGCACGAAAACCCTGCTGGTGGATCAGGGAGGTTCAGGAGTGGTGAGGGGAAAGAAACCGGCCTATAAGCAATTCAAGTGCTCAAGGAGTGAAAGGGACTGAGGGGAGTATGAGCTGATGGCCAGAAGGGCCACTAGGGAGGTGAGGGCAGCTAAGACAAGGAAGGAGCAGAACCTGGCCAGGGAAATTAGGAGAGGGAACAAGGGGTTCTTTAGATACATTGGGGAAAAATGAAGGGTGAAGGGGCAGATTAGCAGGATTAAAACAGGGGAGGGATGAGTACAAGACCCGGGGAAGCAGGCTGAGGTACTAAATGAGTACTTCGCCTCAGTTTTCACCAAGGAAAATGGAGCTGCATCATACATGGGAGGAGACGGTGAAACTGAGGAGGGGGGGGACCCTTACCGATCGGCGGGTCTGGGGGGCGCATCACTGGCAGGTAGGGGGAAGGCAAAGCAGGGGGATGAGGTAGCGGAGGTGGAAATCACGGCAGAGAGAGAGTGAGGGAAGCCCTCAGGTCCCTTAAGACAGAGAAAGCACCAGGGCCAGATAAATTACATCCCAGAGTGCTGAAGGAAAGTACAGTTACGTAAGAACTTACCGTAACAGTAGATCTTCAAAAGAGGCTCTTGCAGTAGGTAATTACATATAGGACTGACGCCGGCCGGCGGTAGGACCCCACGAAAAATTTCTAGCTAGCAGTCCCTGGCTTAGGACCGCCCCACGTCAGGTGACCGGCATCATACAACGTCGGTATAAAGGAGCGGTCCCGGACGCCCGCCTTCCAGTTCTTTCCCGCCACAGGCCCGGAAGACCCGGACGAGAGAGAAGCAGATGTTTCCATTCCTGGAAAAAGAGCTGAAAAAGCCTAGGGGGATGGAGGGCGGGAAGGTATTACCTACTGCAAGAGCCTCTCTCGAGGATCTACTGTTACGGTAAGTTCTTATGTAACTGTACTATCTTACTTCGTGAGGGCTCTTGCACTAGGTAATTACATATAGGACTGAATCCCAAGCAGTCTGGAACAAATAAAAGGCACCAGGAGGAGGAAACTACTCCAGAAAATAGCTGTAGCCGTGCAAGCCTCAAGACAGGAGGCCTTGCAAAACAGCTAGCCCGAAGCCTGCTCTACGGCGAGAGGCAATGTCCAAACTGTAGTGTTTCGAAAAGGTATGGACGGAAGTCCAGGTGGCGGCAGCGCAGATTTCTGCTGCAGACACATTCTTGAAACAAGCTGCAGAGGCCGCTACTCCACGGGTGGAGTGACCTCTGACTTGACCCAGAAGGGTCTTGTTGTACTTGTCATAACAAAAAGTGATGCAATGAGCCAACCACTTCGACAGGCATTGCTTGGAAACAGCATTGCCTTCCCTTTCGTGAGCAAAAGAGACGAACAACTGGTCAGTCTTTCTGAGATCCTTTGTCCTGTTGGTGTAATATCTCAGAATCTGGTGAACATCCATGGTATGGAGTAAATATTCCCCTTGGTTGGAGTACTGCGTGAAAAAGGCAGGTAACTCTATGGACTAATTTAAGGTAGACTCTGCTACCACTTTAGGTAGAAACTTAGGGTTCGTGCGAAGAGCCACTCGTTCTTTGTGAAAAATCAAATAGGGGATTTTACACATAAGGGCCTGGAGCTCAGAAATTCTTGACGGAAGTAATGGCCACCAAGAAGAGCGTCTTCCATGAAAGAAACTTCAGATCTGTGGTTGCCGCAGGTTCGAAGGGAGGAAGGGTAAGTTTCTTGAGAACAAAGTTCAAGTCCCAAGGGGGAGCAGGAGTTTGGATGGGGGGCCTCAGATGAAGGACCCCTCTAAGAAAGGTCTTGGAGACCTCTAATTGGGCAAATGCTTTATCTGCAAAAGGAACATGGTAGGCTGAAATAGCAGCCATGTGCACTTTCAAGGAGGAATGACTGAGACCCAGGTCGAAGAGATGACGTAAATATTCCAGCAGAACTGCCACTGAACAGGAGAAAGGCTCCACGTTCCTAGAGGCGGCCCAAATAGAAAATCTCTTCCATTTCATGGCATAAGTGGACCTAGTGGAGGGTTTTCAAGCCTCCATCAGAATCTCCGCCACTTTTGGAGAGACACCAAAATGAGATTGAGCTAGGTCTGCAGGAGCCATGCATGAAGTTGCAGGGACTTGAGGCCTGGATGGACCAGGGTCCCCTGATCCTGGGTCAGCAAACCTCGAGATAAAGGAAGAGGAAGAGGAGGAACCTCTGAGTATTGTTGTAGAAGAGAGAACCAGATTTGCCTGGGCCAGAAAGGAGCGATCAGAATCATTCTCGCTCCTTCTGTGGTTAGTTTCTGCAATACATGAGGGACTAGAGGAATTGGGGGAAAAGCATAGACGAATCTGCCCTTCCAGTCTAAAGACAGAACGTCGCTCCAGAAAGCGCCTCGCTCTGGAACGAGCGAGCAAAAGGTGGGAAGTTTTGCGTTTTGGGAAGAGGCGAACAGGTCTACCTGTGGAGTCCCCCAAAGCTGAAAAATATCGTCTCGCACCCTTTGGTCCAGTTCCCACTCGTGTGGCAAGGCAGAGGAACGGCTTAGCTTGTCTGCCAGGGTATTGTCGACTCCTGGAACATGAGTCGCAGTGAGGTGAAGGTTGTGTTGAGTTGCCCAGTCCCAAACCCTCATTGCTTCCCTGCATAGAGGGTAGGATCGAGTCCCTCCCTGCTTGTTGATGTACCACACCACGCACATGTTGTCCATCTGGACGGCTAGGTGACCGGGAAGAATGTATTGGTGAAGGGCTTGGACAGCATATAGTACTGCTCGAAGCTCGAGCACATTGATGTGGAGAGCTAGTTCCAATCTGGACCATAAGCCCTGGGTTCGGTGAGGACCCAGATGGGCTCCCCAACCTTCACCTGATGCGTCTGTGGTCAGAGTCTGGGAGGGGGGAGGACGACAGAAGGGGACCCCCTGAAACAGGTTCTCTCGAACCATCCACCATTGCAAGTCTCGTGCCATCGGCGAGGAGATCAGAACTAGATGATCTAGGTCGTCTACAAGTTGATCCCACTGGGAGCGAAGAGTCCACTGAGAGATCCTCATGTGAAGTCGAGCTCGGGGGACCGTCGGAATAGTGGTCGGCATGAGCCCCAGGAGACAGAGAACCGACCTCCCCAGAACTCTCCCGCGTTCTGATAGAAGGGAGATCTGGGACTGAAGAGAGGCCGCCCCTGTCCGGAGGCAGGAAGGCCTTGCTCACCGTCGTATCAAGGATAGCCCCGATGAACTGTAGTCTCTGGGAGGGATCCAGATGAGACTTGGAATGGTTGATGGTAATACCCAGGCAAGTAAAAACCTGCTGGGTGAGGGAGAGAAAATGCAGGAGCTCCTCCCTGGATGAGGCCGCCAGGAGCCAGTCGTCCAGGTAAGGGAACACCTGTACTCTCATCGTACGCAGGTGGGCTGCTACCACAGCCAGGCATTTGGTAAACACTTGGGGTGCCGAGGAAAGACCAAACGGGAGCGCCCGGAATTGGTAATGGTCCCCCTGAAACTCAAACCGAAGATACTTGCGGTGAGAAGGGCAAATGGGGATGTGCAGATATGCATCCTGCATATCCAGCGCACAAAGCCATTGACCCGGCTGAAGGAGGGACAGAAGGGTCTGCAAAGAGAGCATCCTGAACCTTTTGTATTCCACGTAAAGGTTCAAGGAGCTGAGATCGAGAATGGGCCTGAGATCTCCTGTCTTCTTTGGGACCAGGAAGAAATGTGAATAGTAACCCGTCCCTTGAAGATGAAGGGGAACGGGTTCTATGGCCCTCTTCGTGAGGAGGGCAGAAATTTCTTCCCGGACCAAAGGAAGATGATCCCTTGCGTAGGACGACTTCAGAGGTGGGTGGCGGGGTGGTTTCTGTAGAAACTCTATGGAGTGCCCTTCCGCTATAAGCTGAAGCACCCAAGAATCCGTTGTTATCCTCTCCCAACCCGGAAGGTGGAGGGAGAACCTCCCTCCTACCGGTTCCTCCGGTGTGTCCGGAGGTGGTGGGAAGAGGGGTTGAGTCAGGTGGTGTGGGGCAGCGCTGCAGCCGAGGCACCCGCTGCTCTTTTGGGCGGGGGGGGCCTGGCAGCTGCGGGGACCTGACGTTTAGTGGCCCGCCTTCCTTGGGGTTTCGCTTGTGGCCGACTGCGTCTGCGAAAAGGACGGCACTGCGGGTGATGGGGATGGTACATGGAATCCACGGATTTCAGAGCCGTCCCCTTCTCCTGCAAGTCAGTGATGATGTCCTTGACATCACCACTGAAAAGCACCGATCCCCTGAAAGGTGCTTCCTGGATCGCGGATTGCACCTCCGGTACCAAATCTGACACACAGAGCCAGGCATGACGCCGTAGACTCACGGCGAAAGTGGAGCTCCGCCCGGCAGTGTCCACTGCATCGTATGTCGTCCGCAGAATGTGGCGACTGGCCAAATGAGCAGAACGGACGAGATCGGCTAACTCCTGCTTGACTTGAGAGTCAGGTAAGGAGTCAATCTTAGATTCCACCTGGGTAAGGATGGCCTTCTGGTAATCCCCCATATGGGTGACGTAATTCAGGGCCCAAATTCCCAGTGTGGAAGAGGCATAAATCTTTCTTCCATACTGGTCCAGGAGGCGAGATTCCTTATCCGGAGGAGACGAGATTAGATGTTTGGGGTGCACTGACCGGCCGTGAGCAGCGCTAATCACGACCGAATCTGCACGAGGTGGGAGTCCAGATAATCTACACCCTCTGGAGCTTGGTATAGTCTGTTTGACTTCCTAGGAAGTAGGGCTAACGCCGATGGTTGTTTCCAAATCGTGGAAACAAGGTGGGCGTGACGCTCGACCCAGGGTGGCACTAAAGTTGGGGCTGTCAGGGGCAGGTCCAGATGTTCGGCGAGTTTGAGTCGCTGAGGATCTGGTTCCAAGGAGCGCCACTGATGAACTTCCTAGATTTTTCTGAGCAACTCCGTGAAGGAAGGATCCTCTGGAGGAGACTTCGGAGGGGTCCTCGGCCGGGGCTTAGATGGAGAGCGAGGCTCATCATCTCTCTCAGAGCATCCTTCGGAAGAATCCAAGGAATCCAAGAGGGAAGAAGAATCAGAAGCAGAATAAGACTCCCTAACACAGCTGGGAGCAGGAACGGGTTCCGTGGGGGGTACCCGAGGACGCGTTTCCTGCCCCTCGGGATCCAGAGGGAAGGGCCCTGGAGTCTGGAGGCAGTGAGGGAGTGTGCCGCCTCGGACGTACGGGAGCCTGGGGCGGCACCATCGCCATAAGGTGGCTCTCTACCTCCTTGGTGAGCTGAGCCTTGGCCTCAGCCCACCAGGAAGCCAGAGTCTCCTGCAGATCCACTGGTGGTCGTGGGGGCGATGGAGGTGGAGTAGGAGGGGAAAAGGCGTACGGGTTTTACCCATAAGGCGAGTATCCGAAAGCCGGCTGCGGGAAAACCGGCGCCGGGTATTGTGGCGTTGGGTACTGCGGTGTCGGAGGGACAGGCGTCGGGTACTGCGGCGCTGGATACTGCGGTCCCGGGTACGACGGCGGGTACCCAGGCACCGGAGGAGCTGCCGGAGCAGACGGCCCAGATGGTGGCCCCACGGGTGGATCAAGATTGAGAGGCCCGGAGGGTGCAGGGCCCGACGGAAGGGGAATATCCCCTGATGGTGTTGACGGGGCTGGCGTCGGCGGGGCTGGCATCCGGGGGGCCGACGTCAGATCCAGTTCCTTCAGAGGGGGGTCTGACGGAGGTGGAATATCCCCCACATCGCCCGGGATGGGGGAGAAATCAGCGGTCAGGCTGGGGTGACTCGGGCTCCCAGGCGGCAGCGAAGGCTGTGGGGAACCGGGTATGACGGGCGGGGGGTCCGTCGTGGGTTCCGTCGCCCGGTGCACATCAGGGAGCCGACATGCGGCTTTGGGGCTAGTTCGGCGGGCGCCGCGAGGCAGGCGCCCATCTTCGGGTCCTCACCGGAGGTGGGCCGAGGTGGAGGGCGGCCCCGTCCGGGGGACATGGTCGAAGGCGCCGCCAAGGGTCGGGCGTCTCTCGACCTTCCCGGCGGACATCGGAGGAGCCGACGTCCGACTTATGGGAATTGCCCACACCAGTGGGCCGCAAGCCTGCGGCCGAACCGGGGGCAGAGGCCTCCTTTTGCCCAGAGGCACCCGCAAGGCCCGAGCGTGAGCCAGACGGGCGGGCCGATGCCTCCTCCAAACCCTTGGAGGCTGCCGTCGGGCGGTCTGCCGGAGGGGATGTTACCTGGGCCGCGACTCCGGCCGGAGTCACGGAAGAGGAGGCCTTCTCCCGGTGCCTCTCCTTGTCCCGCTTTTTGCGATGTCCTTCCAGAGAAGTGGACACCTGCCTCAGCTTCTTCAACTCTTTCTCCATCGAAGACATCTTTTTTCTTGAGAAGATGGGCTTCCAGGGACTGTTGGCGCCGTTTGCGGGTAGCCGCGTTGAAGTGGAGGCAATGCTGGCACTTGTCAACCGGGTGGTCGGGGCCTAGGCAGAAAAGGCAGAGGAAATGGCCGTCCTTGTGTGGCAGTTGGGCGCCGCACAAGTCACACTTGTTTTTGTGCTTGGAGGGTGTAGGGGACGACATACACTGACGATGACCTGACGAGAGAGGAAAAGAATAATTTTAATTTTCGGTAAAACCGGCGAAGGTTAGGGCTGACGAACTTTTCCGAGGCACTTCACGAAGCTAACGACGGAAAAGAACTGAAGAACGCGTCGGGACCGCCTTTATACCGATGTTGCATGACGCCGGTCACCTGACATGGGGGCAGTCCCTCGCCAGGGACTGCTAGCTAGAAATATTTCCGTGGGGTCCTGCCGCCGGCCGGCGTCAGTCCTATATGTAATTACCTACTGCAAGAGCCCTCTCGAAGTAAGATCTGGCGGATGTCCTGGAGAAACCGCTGGCGGAGCTCTTCAGCATCACTCTGAGGACAGGGTGGGTGCCCCAGGACTGGAAGGTGGTGCATATAGTGCCTATCCACAAGGTGGGGGTCAAGGGAGGTGGCAGGGAACTACAGGCCCATCAGCCTGACATTGGTGGTGGGCAAGGTGATGGAGGGCATTGTCAAGGAGAGACTGGGGGACCTGGAAAAGTTGGGGTGCCTGGACGATAGACAGCATGAATTTGTCCTGGGGAAATCGTGTCAGACAAACATTGTGGAATTCTATGACTGGGTGACGAGTGCCTTGGACCTGGGTAGACCAGTGGATGTCCTCTTTCTTGACTTCAGCAAGGCATTTGACTCTGTTCCTCATGGGGGAGAAATGGGGGTAGGGAACCAGATGATCAGATGGATAGGCAATTGGCTCCAGAACCGGACCCAGAGGGTCATGGTTGGCGGGATAGTTTCATTCTCAAGGAGGGTCATTAGTGGAGTCCCTCAGGGATCGTTCCTTGGGCTCCTCCTGTTCAACGCCTATGTCTCTGACATAAGGAAGGGTATCAGGTGTGACATTAGTCTCTTTGCGGATAACTCAAAACTGGGGGCGGTTTGGATGGGGAGGAGGGGAGGGTGGCCCTACAGGGGGACCCGGAGGCTCTGGAAAGGTGCTCTAGAAAGCAGAAGCTGACGTTCAATGCAGGGAAATGCAGGGTACTGCACCTGGGAGCCAGAAACCCAGGCCAAGTGTACACCCTGGGGGGGAAAAATACTACAAGTCTCAATGGCAGAGAGGGATCTGGGGGTGGTGGTGGATGTCATGATGAACAACTCGGAGACTTGTAGAAGGGCAGCGGCAAAGGCCAACAGGATGCTTGGATGCATCGCTAGGGGGCTCACCTCCAGAAGGAGGGACGTGAAACTCCCACTGTATAACTGCTTGGTGAGGCAGCACCTTGAGTACTGCGTGCAGTTTTGGAGGCCACATTTAAAGAGGTACATTGAACCCCTGGAGAGGGTCCAGAGGAGGGCAACCAAAATGATTTGGGGCTTGGGGGACAGGACCTATGGGGAGAGGCTCGAAGAGCTAAATATGTACACATTGGAAGAGAGAAGGGACCGGGGGGACATGATAGAAGTCTTCAGGTACATGAAGGGAATAAATAGGGCAGGAGCAGTCATGGTGCTCTGAAGAAAGGAGGGGGGGCAACTAGAGGGCATGGGTGGAAGCTGGAAGGGAGGAGATTCAGGGGAGAAAGGAGGAGGAGGAGGTGCTACTTTACTGAGAGGGTGGTGGAGCCATGGAATGCGCTGCCCAGGGGGCTGGTGGAGGCAGAAATGGTGGAGGAGTTCAAGAGGGGGTGGGACAGGTACAGGGGAAGGGTTCTGGAAGCAAAAACCAGTTTAGCGAGAATATCTGGGACTGGGAAGGGAGAAGCCAGAGAGCGAGAGGGAGAGGGGGGCAGCAAGGTCAGCTCCCAGGGTGGGGGCTGACCAAACAAGCAGACACGAAAGACCGTTAGGCCTATTCTGCTGGCGTTTTAGTATGTTAGTATGTTAGTCTCTTTAAATAATTGCCTCATAATTGCCAGTAGCCATAATGTCAGAAACACAGAAGGGAATACACCAATCTGAATCCATAATGAAAAGAGGGCATTAGAGTCTTTAAAAAACATGAAGGATATAATTTTCAAACCAGTAGATACGGTGGGTAATTCAGTGATGATGACTAAAAAACAGTTTTTGGAAATGGTTGAAATATTGTTAAAAGATTAAACTAAATTATGCTCAGCTTCAAGGGGACCTGACAGAAAGCTTTAGGCACACATTGTCAGAACTGTTAACAGATGCTTTACAAGTGGTTGCAATAAGATCAGGATGAGTTCGATTTTATGTGGACACCAAATCCCACACAGCCAGTCCTATATGGAATTCCAGAAGTTCATAAGAATTTAAACAAAGCACCAGGACAACCCATTGTCTCGGGTAGGATCTCTGACAGATCGTCTGTCACAATTTGTGGATTTTTTCCTAAAATATGAGGTGGTGAAATTGAGATCCTACCTAAGAGACACTGGGAACGTTCTGCCAAATTTCAATGATTTTGTATGGGACAGACAGTTTCTATGGATTTTCATAGATGTGGAACCTCGGTACACGAGCATTAGGCAAGAAAACAGGATCTCTGCAGTACAATATTTTTTTGAACTGCAGTAGGTGACCAAGCCCCAGAGCATTTTTGTTGGAATTCATTCACTTCATTTTAAAACATAACTTTTTTGAGTTTGCTAACAAGATTTATTTACAAACATGTGATACCTGTATGGCCCCCTCATATGTGGGTTTATTCCAGGGGCTCTGGGAGAAAGAAACAATCTTTGTGGAAGACTTCCCCTATGCAGATACATCATCATGTGGTTCTTATACACTGATGATGTCAATTACATGTGGAAAGGAGACATCAGTAGAACATATGAATTCATTGCATGGCTTAACAATGACAGGAACTTGAGAGTTACAGCCAGAGTTGACAAGCAGACCATAAACTTGTTGGTCATTAACCTGATGGGAAAGCAGGGATATGTGGTGGAGATAAAAAAAACTTTCAAAAAAAAGCAACAAACTCTTTGCTACATTACAAAAGTATCCACTCTAGGAATCTAAGAATCTGAAGAATTACATTCCATGTGGGCAGTTTCTCCATCTCAGGAGGAACTGCTGCAAATGAACTTAAAGTGAGAAACAAGCCGAAGACCCTATGAAGAGGTTTGAAGATACAGGGTACAAAAGAGAGCTGCTGGTCAATGCCAGACAGAGAGTCCATGATTTAGACCGTGCCCTTGATGACCCACCATTAATTCAAAAAACAAAGGAATCACTAGACGATCAGCCAGTAACTCTTTCAACTGAATTCAGTAATGTAGCAGGGCAAAAAAAAGCTGCAGTGCACAAGCACTGGTCAGTATTAACAAGTGATTTGAGAATGGCACTTGTATTTGTGAAAAACCCCGTGTGAACTATAGGAAGGCACCAAACCTTAAGGATCCATTGGTCAAAAGTCTGTATTGTTCTACAGAACAGAAACAAACCCACAACCAGCTACCCCCACTGAAACCTGGCTTTTATACTTGTACTCGCCGCCTTTAAAGCCAGGCTCCGCCACTCACTGACTGCCTCTAGCACCTGTGACTGCTATCTCTAACTGTACCACCCTTCTCCTGGACTCCCAAGACGATAAACATATCCTTTGCTCTCTGCTCCATTGGCAGTAGCATTCATTGATGACCTCAGTCTCCTAGCACTTACCCTCAGTGCCCTGCTCAACCCTGGCACTTCCTGTCCTCTGACAATGCCTCCTGGCTGCAGCCCCTCCCTCCCTCCTCTTCCCCCTCCCTCCCTTTGTCCCACCACTTCTGCCTTCCTTTTCCACCTGCCCTCCTCCACCTGCCTCCCTTTACACCCTTCCTCTACCGCTCCCCTACCCTTCTGATGCCTATTTCCTCTTCCTCCCCTTCTATTTCTTCCTCTTTATACCCCCATCCTCTATAATACCCCTGCGAGCAATAGTTACTGTATAGCACTATGTATTGTAAAAATGTTACAAACTGTGATTATGTACTGTCTTGTTATAATCCTTGACGTGCAACCTTTGTAAAAGAGTCCTGGCTCAAAGGAATTTGTAATCCTAGACCTGAATAAAAAAAAAAAAAGGGGGTAATGTTTGCAAACTGGCCCAAACAGGGAACTGGTTCACGCATCCTAAAAACAGGGCCAAGCATGAAATCAAAGAATTGTTTACCCTGTGACACGAATTTTGTGATATAAGCTATCACATGCCCCTATAGTAAAATCTATGTGGGATTAACTATTTGCCTCATTAAATGATGTATTCAGGAGCTTGTGAGGGATGTATCACAAGCTGCTCAGACAGTCCACTTGGGCAGCACTTCAAGAGCATGCATGAAGCATCACGTTGGTCATTGAACTGGACAAGTCTAAAACAGTGCGGGGAGACAGCTTGTAAAAACATTTTCAAACAGCTGGCCCAGTGGCGTGGAGGGCTGAGGCATCATGCCTTACCTCCTGCCACAAAGGCAACCCATGCTCACGTTGCAAACGGGTCATTAGGGGTTGGCCAGGGAAGGAGAGGATCGAGAGTTCGGAGGACAGCTCTCCTCTCCCGGGGGAGGGTGGGAGCAGTGACTGACACTTGCCTGGACCTTAGCTGTGGCTGGGGCCTGGCACATTGAGTCCCGAAATGTAGGGGGTGGAGGTGGAACAGATGCCTAGCGGGCTGCATACTGAAGCGTGCGCAGCTTGGCCATTGCTGTCATTGCACGCTCTTGTGGCTGCACTTGGGGTGGGGGGGGGGAACAGCTGACCAGTAGGGTGACACCAGTCCATCACAGGCTCCGCACCCAGCCAGTGGGACACCTCCGGAGCTGCATGTGAGGACTCTCAGCAGAAGCCAGGGTGACTGGGCTGGAGGGACCGGTGGATAGGTACCGGTCGGCAAGGGGATCATAAAAGAAAAAGGAAAAAAAAACTTTTGCAAAAAGAGACAGCATGGATCTTTAAGTTAAGATGTTTAAAACGGAATGGTCTGAATGACAACTTTGGTCTTAAGCCATTTTTATAAACAGTGCGACTGTTTACATTGCAGAATGTAAATATATATAAAACCACTGCAGAAAGTTCATAAAAGTGTTGGAAAAAGTAGTCATCAGTTATGATATGGCATGTGATTTTTATGTGCTAATGTTTTTGTTTATTTATTTTTGAGTATCACAAGTGCCTCTGGTGGAACTTAAACTGGGGATCAATGAACAGTGAGGCAATGCCATTCATGAACTATCAAGATGAATAAAACATCCACAAATGCTAAAATGCACATTGATGGAGACAAGAAAGATGTAATGTTTATGGAAACAAAAACACATTTTATTTCTAAACTAATGGACACAGCATATCTTCTGCCATTATGCATGAACTGATAGACACTATTATTGGAGTACAGGAAAATGGACTAAAATAATTGTACTTCTTTTGTGATCCTACAACAAGTCCGTTTTGTGAGATTTGATTATTTGGATGGAGCTACTAATGCAAATCATGTTATGTATGTATGTATGTATTTTAACTTAAAAAATGTTATACAGTGCAGCCCACTTAAGTGCATATCGGATAAGTGCACATCCCGGTTAACTGCACACTTTTTCAATATCCCGTTTTTTTCCCTATTTTTCCCAAGTTAATTTGGCTGCTTATATGCACACTGTATAAGTGCAAATTTTGGTTAAGTGCACATTTTTTGGGAGAAAAGCCTATTAGTTTTTTATGTTCTGCACCCTCCTAAGTGCACATCCAAAGTACTGCTGCACAGTATCTTAAAACACCTTTATTCCACCTTTATATTCAGCCGTTGCTCAAGAGACCATCACCAATTGCTATCAGAAGGTGGGTCTGACGTCAGCCAATCCGTCCGTGGGAACCACAAACCTGGAAGAGGAGATCGCTGAAGCGCCGCTGCCGATTCCCATTCTACGAGCCAGAATGACACCCGTAGATTTCGTCACATACCAAACAATCGATGATTCTGTACCTACCACAGGACGAGTCTACGAGGAGGAGATATGTGTGGATATTCATGGCGACTCTCCCGACCTGGACCTAGACCCAGAAGATGAAGGAAGAGGAGCCGGCGACATTCGCCGAAGCAATATGGGGCATGGATAAAGTAAGAAATTTGTTTTTAAGTAAGCAAGCTGAGAGGTGTGTTGCAATGCCGGATTGACAACTGCACTGTATGAAGTGCTGCACTTAAAGAACCAGTTCTGTACTATGAATGGCATGAACGCTGTGTATTACTGAGTGCAAATTATATAAAGTGTTTTAACCCTACTGAATGCCTGGAAAGCTATTGTTCGGTTAAATGCACAGCCCGGTTAAGTGCACAATTTTCAAATATCCCGAGGGTGTGCACTTAAGCAGGCAGCAATGTAATATTGAGTGATCACATTTGCTTATTGGATAGATAATCACATCTTGTGAGGGATGTGGTGCAGGGTCATTCAGTAACCATGCCCCACTGAGGAAGCCCTTGGTGGGCGATGCACCAGAGATTTGGGCTGTTTATTTTCTGCCACACTGCGTCTGGGGTCAAGTACACTTTTCTGTTCTTTTGCCTCCCATATTTACCATATATTCACTTTTATCTTATTTTTTTTTTTTGCACACAATGTCATAAACATAAGCACTTTGCGTATAAATGCAGCAGTGAAGCACACTGCTAAACTGGGCCACTAGCTAAGTGGCTTGCTCTAGCAGAGCTGCTTTAATTTGTAGGACATTGTCCAATTGTTTATATCTCTAGAAGTAAAATCTTGTTCCAATTAATGCAATATGTGTTTTGACGGGAGCGCGTCAATTCGCTCCCGACAATACGCGCGGCGACAACTCGCTCCCGACAATACACTCCGGTCAACTCACTCCCGATGTAAATTCGCTCCCGATGTAAACTCACTCCCATTACTCCATCATGCTTTTCCTTAAGCAAGCTGACAGAAGCAGCTCCAGAACCTTTCCAGGACTACTTGTGCCACAGTGCTTTTGGTCCCCGGTTTTCTGATTGTCCAGTGCCCCCCCCCCCCAGGATTTGGGAGTCCGCGGTGGAGAAGCCTGCATGGAGAGAGAAGCTCAGGAAACTCTGCAGGGAGCTGTCTGCAGGAGGCTGGAGGAGAAACTTCAAAGACGATGGGTACAGTATGTTATTTTTTCATCCCCTGGATCCTGGTGCAACAGGTGCCGAGAGTGGCATCTTCTTGTGTCAAATGTTTTCCTTTTCCCTCTCTCCCTTCTTATTCTATGTGTGTTGTCTTAAAAGGTTTTAAAATTAAAATACATTTTAAACTGGAGCTCGCTCCAACTGGAGAAATGAGTCACATGATCACAGCCCATGAAGCACATATGCAGCGCCTTGAGCGTTAGACTCACCATTCTCTCCGTAGCTGGAGGAGACCTGCAGCAAGCCACTCTATGGTTTTTACTCTGGGACCTTTTTGACTTTTGCATGATTAGGATGTGCTACTTGTGGCAGTAAGTTCATTATTTTAATCCTGTTCGCTTGACTGACCGTGTGGTATATACTGTACAATATTACATGATATTATTTGGGAACTTCCAACAACCCCCAGTATCAGTAACGTAGCATTTGTTAGCCATATTTTTATAATACACTAGTCCCTCTCATACAGATCATGGAGTTGAGATTCTCAGGCGAATTCCGATATAAGGGTACTATTTGTTTTTCTCTCAGCCATATGCTTATTGATATGCCATTACGGCCACAACTGTGGCTAAAGAATCTGCAAACCCAAGCAGCTGACCTGTTGCCATTAAGGAAAAGGGTGAAACAGACTTTAAAGAATATTAAAGAACATTGATGCCAGAAGTTTTGAATATGAATCGGAATAGTACTGGGAGTGAAAATACACGGAGCGTAAAGTACGGGAGTTAATTGACGTGTATATGAATTGATGGGAGCGAATTGTCGCGGCGCGTATTGTCGGGAGCGAGTTGACATTGACCCGTGTTTTGACACAATAAAGCTGTTATTCTCTGAACATACTGTATATCTTTTGTTTTATCTTTATGGAGGCCATTATTTGAAGAGAGCTGGTTGAATTTTTGAGTGCATTAAAACTTTTTGGAATACTGATAAATGGGGACAATGGCTAAGCCATCCAGGATGAGGAGCCCTTGGGAGGGAGTGACCACTGTATGGTGTGGTTCAGGTTAGATATTGGGAGAAAGAAGGCGATCACCAAGACCAAGTAAATGGACTTCCAAAGGGCAGACTTCAGGAAGACGGGGATCTTCTACAGTAAGTGGACACCAGGCTAGCTTCAATGACACAATGGGAGTGGATCAGCAATGGTCCATCATCAAAGAAGGGACAGTGTCAGCCACTAATGAGTGTGTCGGGCTGAAGGGAAAAAAAATCGAGGGCCAAAGCACCCAGTTGGTTCAGCAGAGAGGTAGCTCAGGCAGTCAGGGATAAAAGGACTGCTTACAGGAGGTTACAGAGGACTCAAAAGGAAGAGGACAGGGAGAAGTACCAGAGAAATGCCAAGGAGGCGGGGAAAGCAATCTGCCTGGCCAAGTCAGAAAGGAATTGCAGATAGCAGAAGGGATTAAAAATTGGGAAAAGCCATTTTTTCAATACATTAGGGAGAAGAGGGGCAAGAAAGAAAGAACTGTTCACTAAAGAGAGGAGAAGGGTGAGTGGCAGACAGTAGGGACAAGGCAGAGGTACTGAATGAATACTTCTGCTCTGTGTTTACAAAGGAGAGGGATGGCCCAGTATTGCAGGGGAGAAGGAAGAGGGGGAGGGTGTGCTCAGAAGAAAGGATCAGTTAGAACAGGGTAAAGAAAGCTTATTGACCCTTAAGGTTGATAAATCCTCAAGTCCAGATGGAATCTATCCCAGAGTGCTTGAAAAAATTAGCAGCCGAACTAGCAGGCCCCCTGGCAGATCTGTTCAATTGTTTGCTGGACTCGGGGTCATACAATGGGACTGGAGAATGGCACATGTGGTGCCACTCCATAAAAGTGGACCCAGGGGTGACCTGGGCAACTACAGAAATGTCAGCCTGACATCAATCGTGCGTAAGCTCATGAAGTCAATCCTCAAGGAAAGACTGGTAGGTTTCCTAGAGGAAAACCATCTTCAGGACCAGAGACAGCATGAGTTCATGGCTGGGAGAGCCTGCCAAACAAATCTGATTGATTTCTTCAACTGGGTGATGAAAACGGTGCACAAGGGTCATGATGGTTGATATCCTTTCCTTAGACTTCAGGAAGGACTTTGACACTATTCCCGAAGGGGGGTTGATCAGGAAACTGGAGGACCTGGGGGTAGGGGAAAAACTCACTGGATGGGTGGAAAACTGGCTGAAGAACAGGACTAGGGGGTGGGGGTTGGGGCTCTCGGGATCTAGGAAAGTCACCAGTGGGGTCCCAAAGGGCTCAGTGCTTGGTCCAGTGTTATTAAACGTATTTATTAATGACATTGGAGGTGGCATAAAAGGAAAGACTTGCCTGTTTGCAGATAATACCAAGCTTTGTGGGAGGGTAGATACAGCAGAAGGGATACAGGACCTAAAGGAGGATCTGGCCAGGCTTGAGATGTGGTCAGGATTATGGCAACTTGGGTTCAGTGCAAAATCATGCACATAGGAGGTAAAAACCAGAGAATGGAGAACAGCCTGGGGGAAGGGGGGTCCTAGTAACCACATCAGAGAAAGAAACGGACCTGAAGATGATTATCACTATTGACTGAGGAAGGCTGTGGCAAAAGCCAATAAGATGCTGGGCTGTATAACTAGCAGGTGGGAGGAAGTCATTTTGCTGCTGCTGCACAGATCACATCTGGAGTATAGTGTGCAGTACTGGTGTCCCTACCTGAAAAAAGACATCAGCCTGCTATAGGCAGTTCAGAGGAAGGTGACGAAAATGGTTACAGGTCAGCAGGGCATGTGAGGAGTGGCTGGAGTACCTTAACATGTACTTCCCAGAGGGGAGATGGGAAGGGGGGGGGCATAATTGAGACCTTTAAGTGCATGAAAAGCACCTACAGGGTGATAATGGGTGCCTATTCAGTCTCAGAGGAAGCTTAATTACGAGGGGGCATTGATTGTCTGAGAGGAAGGTTCAGGGGAGAGGTCAGTAGGTATTTCTTCATGGAGAGGGTCTTTGCAGGATGGAACAGGATCCCAGAGGAGATGGTGTTACTGTAGATGGTGGAGGGATTCAAAAGAGGGTGGGACAAGGTAATGGGGAAGGTCAGGGTCAAGGGACGGTGAGGAGAAAAAGGGGAGTTGCAGTTAAGGAGACAGTTGGAGTCCTTGGTTGCTACTAGGGACTCCGCAACACAAGCAGACTAGACAGACCTCTGGGCCTTCTTCTGGCAACTTTCATGTTTGTATGCATTTGGCATGTGCTATTGTTTCCTCAGTCTACATTAGTACTTGATCTTACATATGTCAAATATTCTGTTCCTTGTGGAAGATGATGTGTACTGATGTGTGAAACATTTACTATGAACACAAACTTCTTAGGGGAGGTCACTAGATGGACTACAATTCATCTGCCTATCTAGTACTGGGAGACCAACTAGGCAGACCAAAATTCTGATCTACGTCTCACCAACATCTGACCCGTTTCCACTGCCTCCAGTTTTTACCAATATTTCACTACTTGTGCTCTCATCCTTCCCCCTCCTCCCTCTCTCCCTCCCTCCCAATCCTTGCTCCTTCTGCATTCCAACTTAATTCCTCTCCTCTCCTGCCTTACTACTTCCTGCTCCCTCCCCCAAACTTAATCCTTTCTCCTTCATCCAGATTATCACTGCTGCTCTCTGCTTTACTCTCTGTTAACCCTTGGACATGAGCACTCGAAGCACCAGGGAGCCAGCTACCTTCTTACAAGCACTTTCTGCCTCTGGTAAATTCTCCTGCCTTCCACCAGAATTTCACTCTTGGCTGTTCTCACCATACATGCCACAGTTCCCTATTCTTCAGCCTCTCCTTTCCTTCAGTAGAGGCCATACACTTTTGTCACTGAAGCTGTCCCCTCTCCGCATTTGGTTTGGATTCCTCCCTTTTTACTGTACCTCTCCTCCCTCCCTCCCTCCTCATCCCTCCCTCTTCCCACTCCTCTGATACCCATTCATTTGTTAAGTCCCCACTTAAAAAACCTCTGCACAGAAATCTGCCTAATCTTGCCTCCTCCTTCCTTTGGAATAGTTTCCCTGCTGCTTTCCGCTCCTCCCCTTCCTCCCTCTCCTTTTGAGAGCTCCTTCATAATCAATTTCCCATTCCTGCAGCTGATTACCTTCTTTCCCCAAGTCTCGCTTACTTTCTTCTCCCTCCTTCCTTCCCTGCTTGTTGCCTTAGCAATGTTATCTTCCCAACAGACAATGCCAAGCTCTTCCTGTATTTTCCCGATGGCCCCGTCCTACCATGACTCCTTATTTTATAGTTACAACACCCTAGTGTTATAGTATAAGTTGTTTCTCCTGTATGTAGTTCTGTATTATTATAAACTACTTCAGTTTAATCCTTGTAATTGTATTTAATGTTGAGTTGATTTTGCCTTGCCTGTATCTTTCCTTGCATTTTCCCCATTCTCTTCTGTACCCAACTTCACCCCCAACCCAAGTTACACTTGGAAATAATCTTAGGCTCACTGTGCCCCTCCCAGTCACCAATTTACAAATAAATAAATACATTGATGAATTTGGGGGCTGGTACAATGTAGAGCAAGTACGGGACCAGATATTTATCACAACTGCACATACAATTCCGCTAACTCAGGAATTTGTTATAATATTCTGTTTATCCCTCATCACCAGTGCAGTTGTTACCTGCCCAGGTACCTTCCAGCCCCATCATATCTTCTCTGGCACTTACCTCCCACATTCCAGGAGGCTCACAAAGCAGCTGTTGCAGCTGTGGTAGATACCAGTCCCCCTCAAGTCTGACTAATGTGTGGGAATTGGGGTGGTCAGTCTGATCAGTGGGGCCTGAGAGAGCACCACTGGCATGCTATTTTCCTCCTCAATTGCTAATTTCTTGACAAGGACATCAGGCTGTGCGCACGCGCTCCAACATGCTCGCACTCCAGTGCACATCCTCGCACAAGTTGCTAAGACTACACTGTGCCACCTGAGGTCAACCAGGTGGTGTATGTATAGCAATGCAAACTTCTGCACTTCCTCTACAGAGGGAAACAGTGTCCTGTGGGATAGTCAGTCTTTCTCCTCTCAGCTGGCCCGTGACATCCCGACTTGTTCCAGAAGCTGGTTCGTTAGCATTGGGAGTGCAAACGCTGACGCTGTGCAGGTAGGCCTTCTCACTCATGTGACTTTTAAAAGGTCAGTTTTGGGGAGAAAAATATCTGCACAGAATTCCTGAGGACCTCTCCTGTATTTGCAAGAGTAATACATTCTAACGATATCCATGGAGACTCTGAGAAAAAAACATTTATTTTGTCAAAATGTACTTGAAAATCTGGATGGACAGCCAGATTGGTTGTGTATGTATTTTTGATTATCTGGTATAAGATTACAACCTTTTTCTCCACACTGCTCTACTGGTGTACTGAATTAGTAAGCCGAAACAATGAAAGGCCAGCACCATATCTGCCAGGTCACCCAGATTCTTCAGTTGCATTACAGAGGACCTTCACCAGTCCTTTTGACTTTCATGCATACATTACCCCTTCTTGCATTGATTCTGGAATTGTATTTCATTACTGTCTGCTGCAGTTAGTTTTGGCATTCTGAGCTGCTAAAAACTGCAGGGTGTACCAGAGCTTCTATAGCAAGACTGGTGTTGCTGTGGGCCCAGGGTTGTACTGCTGACATCACTATAGGGCAGAGTCAATTTCACAAAAAAAAAACAACACACTGACAAGGCATTAGGATTTTGGCATAATACATTGCTAACAGGGTGTCTTGGAGAAGGGGAACTCAGTATATACACTGAGTACTAGTAGGTTTCCCTTGCAACATTGTTGCAACTGCATGGTACTGCACAGTGTGAGTCACTCCTCTACCCTACAGTGATGTCATTAGGAGCCAGCAGCCCAGCAGCTGAACAGCAATGGCAAGTGCAGCAGGGCTCAAAAACAAATCTAAATTATGGAACGCAGAGTAAACCTTGGCCAAAAATAACAAATGCACACACCTTTTCAGGTCTAGTACTGCATATAATAACTATAAGCTGTAACTTTTTGGACCATTATGAAAGTTCCTCTTTAAGTTAACAATACATACAGCAAAGATGTCCCTTTATACAACTGAATCTTTTAAACATTTTTCTTCTTTAGGTAATGACTGTGTCTCAGTACTGTGGTTAATGTAAACATAAAGATCATGGGCTTTAAATAACAAGTATATAAAATTAGAGTAGGGCTGATTGATTTGACTATTTGTCAGTCAAAACTGCTATTAAGCAATCATGCAGCAGATACAATTTGAAATTATATAGAGAATAATGGATAGGTAAATGTATGTTATGGATTTTTTTCACACACCCGAGGTGTGTGATGACCCAATTTATATGGTCATCACGCACTGAGGGTGTGTGAAAAAAATCCATAACATCAAACTTAACTGTCCTTTTTTTTATATAATTGCTGGTGTGGAGGTTTAGACTGTATTTCTAGCAGCTTGAAAGAAAAATATTTTTTTTAGCAAGATTGCAGGTTTATTTTTGAAGAAACTGAACTGTACATGAATAAAACACAGAGTAGACAACCACCGTAAGTACCCACTTTCAGTGTCTCGTGTTGGCACTGTCACGTGGTGAGGTTCAGTGCACTGCTTCTTTGGGGAATGTCATATCAACCGGATTTTGGGTTATTATTGCCTTTGGAGCATAATAACCCAAAATCTGGTTGATATGCATTTTTAACAAAACTAACCTGGTTGATATTTATAGTCACCAGTAATTATATATAGAATAATACATGGGTAGGTGTGTGAGGTTTACAGTAGCATCACACACCAAGGGTGTGTATAAATTAGATTTTGTTTGCACAATTTCTCATGAATTGTTTTATATAATAATTTGTAGTTGCAATGATCTCCTATGTTGTAATCTCTCCAGTCATGCCTGAAAATAGGTAAATGTTTTGTCTTGTGCACCTACAGTACCTGGTAAATAAAAACTAAATAAATAAATAAATAAATAATTACTGGGTGGTGTTTACTTGCCTAGATCATTTAAAAAAAAAAAAAAGAACAGTATGGCCAGTAGATGGTGCTACTGTTCAGCATTGCAGCAGCATTAGTGCTGCAGTTTACAGTTTTAGCGCTTTGTCTTCATCGCGCCTCCCCGCCCTGTTCTCTGTCTTACTACTAGGTGCACTATCAGTAGTACTAGTTCAGGCATGGTTGGGCTGAAGTGCAGCTTTTACTTTCACTTTTGTTTTACTTTTTCTGATCACAGAAACTTAGAATTTGCTGGCAGATAAGCATGAAGTCTGCCTGTTTTTCCTTGCCCTACAGTACCACAGCAGTTCCTACTTGATCTCCAGCCCATCACCCACACCCTCCCTTTTCCCAAATTCCCTTATGCCTATCCCATGCATTCTTGAGCCCCACCACTGTTTCTGCCCCCACCACCTCCACTGGAAGCCTGTTCCAGGAATCCACCACTCTTTCCATGAAGAAGTAGTTCCTCACATCTCTCCTGAATCTATCCCCTCCAGCTTCTTATCGTGGCCCCTTGTCCCTGAGCACCTTTTTTTCTGAAAAATACTTCCCTCATGTATCTTATTTACCCCTGTGAGGTATTTAAAGGTCTCTATCATATATCCCCTCAACCTCCTCTCTTCCAGGATGTACATATTTAGGTCCTTAAGTCTCTCCTTGTAGGGCTTTTGATGCAGACCCTGCATCATTTTAGTTGCCCTCCTCTGGACCGCCTCCACTCTACATCCTTCCAGAGATGTGCTCTCTAGAACTGGACACAGTACTGTAGGTGGGGTCTTACTAACGATCAATACAGAGGCAATACCACTTCTGTCTTTCTGCTGGTTGATACCCCTCCCTATGCACCCCCAGTAGCCCTCCCAACTGCCTTGTTGCACTACCTGTCTCCCTTTTGGTCATCCAATATGACTACCCCCAGGTCTCTTTCCTGCTTGGTGACTGTCAGTACCACTGCTCCCATTTTACACACTGCCCCTGGGTTTCTGTGCACCAAGTGCATTACTCTGCACTTTTTTGCGCTGATACCTAGCTGCCATACCCTTGAACACTCCTCAAATTTTCTCAGGTCTCTGCTCATCCTTTCTACCTCCCCTGGAGAGTCTACTTTATTGCAAATTTTGGTGTCATCTGCAAAGAGGCAGACCTTCCCTTCCAGCTCCTCTGCAGTGTCACTCAAAGACATTAAAGAGGACTGGTCCTAGCACTGATCCCAGACAGAGGCACCCCACAGATTACGCTACCTTCCTCAGAGTGAACTTTGTTTACCACCACCCTCTGCCGCCTATCCCCTAATCAATTTCTTATGCAGTTTACCACCTTTAGATCCACTCCCAAGCTACCCAGCTTCCTTACTAGCCTCCTGTGTGAAACTGTGTCGAATGTCTTTCTGAAATCTAGGTAGGCTATGCCCACCACTCACCGTGATCTCATTCCTTGGTCACCCAAAGAGATCCATCAGATTAGTTTGATATGACACACACACACACACACACACACACACATTCTCTCCTTAAATCCATGCTGCCTCAGGTTTTGTAACCCACTGGATTCAAGATATTCCACAATCCTTTCCTTCAGCAGTGACTTTGTTAACTTTCCCACCGCTGATGTCAGGATGACTGGCCTATAATTGCCAGCCTCTTCCCTGCTATCACTTTTGTGAAATGGGATGACATCTTCTCTCCTCCAGTCCTCTGGAGCCACTTCTGTTTCCAATGCGTGGTTACAAAGGACTGTAAGAGGTACAGCCAGTACCTCCCTGAGCTCCCTCAATATCACTGGATGCACCCCCATCTGGACCCATTGCTTTGTCCACTTTCAGATTAATGAGTCCCTTCAGGACCCTCTCCTCTGAAAACAGACTAGTGTCCACCTCCCTTCTTCCAGTGTTCCTGTCACTTTTTTTTGTGGCCTGACTCCTTCTCCTTCCTCTGTGAACACTGAAGGAGAAAGTATTTGTTCAGGATGCCTACCTTTTCCTGGTCTCCCTCTGCACAGTCCCTCCCCTTTCCCTTTTTAACATTATAATCCCACCCATGGTCTTCCTCTTTTCACAAACGTACCTAAAAAATGTCTTGTTCCCCTTTGTCACCGCCTGGCAGATCCTCTTTTCAGTTTGTACCTTCCTGCTCTCTCTGCTTCCCTCTGTTTCCCCTGATACATCTACCTATCCTCCTCCCTCTTTGTCTCCTTATACCATTTGAATGCTACTCATTTAGCCTTTACCTTTTCCGCCACCTCTTTCGAGAACCATAGCAGTCTTTTTCTGCTAGCTTTTGCCCTCTTGCTTAATGCAGAGGTTTGTTGCCTTCTCTAGGGCCCTTTCTAGCTTCACCCACTGTTCTTGCAACCCACCTAGGTCATCCTCCCATCAGGTCATCCCCCCACCAGGTCATCCCTGAGGCATTCACCCATGTTTTTAAAATCTGCCCTCCTGATGTCCAGGACCCTCACCCTCGTGTGGCTGAGTTCCGCAGCCATCCTTATACTGAACCACATTGTACTGTGATCGCTGTTCCCCAGGTGGTCACCCACCTTGATGTCTACAGCACTGTCCCTGTTAGCGAGTACCAGGTCCAGTGTTGTTCCATCATGAGTGGGTTCACTGTCTAGCTACCTGAGAAACACCCCCTTTAGGGAGTCTAGGATGTCCCTGCTTCTAGCTGAAACTGCAGTTGGAAGGTTCCAATCTACATCCGGCAGACTTAAGTCCCCCACCAGCAGCACTTCCCCCTTTTCTGCCATCTTGCCAGCAGCTTCTACCAGCACCTTATCTAACTCCTCCCTCTGTGCTGGAGGTCTGTAGATCATACCAGTGCGAATAGAGGCTACTCTTCCCATCTCTATGGTGACCCACAACACCTCTGCTCCCTCCTGTATTCCTTGTATCTCTTTTGCTTTTATGCCTTCCCTCACATAAAGCCGTAGTCTAGGTAAAAAAGCGCCCTGAAATGGTGGCCTTGATGGAAGAGGGATGCCTGGATATTGTGGCAGTCACAGAAACATGTTACAAAGAGAACCATGACTGGGATGTCAACATACCAGGGTACACAATCTATAGGAGGGACAGGGAGGGAAGAAGAGAAGGAGAAGTAGCTCTCTATGTAAGGGAAGGGATAAAAGCAACAGAACTAAAGGGTAAACAGGGAGGAGAGGAGGCACTGTGGGTCACCCTGGAGACTGGAAATGGCTCCACAATACACACAGGGGTTGTATACAGACCCCCATCTCGGGAGGAAATGGACAAGGAAATGATAGAAGGCATCCTTGGGATGGCAGAGAAAGGGGAGATATTGCTGATGGGGGACCTGAATATGCCAGATGTTGACTGAAGCACCTTTGCTGCAGCCACATCCAAGAGCAGGGCCATTCTCGATGTCCTACAGGGGCATGCCTCAGACAGCTAGTTTTGGAACCCACTCGGGAGAGAGCAATCTTATCCTTGCTCTCAAATGGGGATGGAGGGAGGATCTCTGATCTTGAAGTGGGTAGCCATCTGGGAACAAGCGACCACCAAACTGTGTAGTTCACGATAAACTTAGCTGTAGAGTCAAGCCACACAAAAGTGAGGGTACTGGACTTCAGGAGGGCTGATTTTGTCAAAATGGGAGAGTGCCTCAGAAAAGCACTAGCAAACAGGCAAGAAGGTGGGATGGAGCAACAATGGGGAAACATCAAAACCGCCATCACAGAGGCAACAAGTCTTTGTGTGAAGCAAATAAACAAATCAAAATGAAAGAAAAACACTATGGTTCTCAAAAGAAGTGAGGGAAGGTAGGGAAAAAAGATAGTATTCAGGAAGTATAAGGAAACACAAAGGGCAGGACAGAGAACTGTACCAGTTAAAGCAGAAGGAAGCAGGTAAGGCAGTCAGAATAGCAAAGGCCCAAACCAAGGAAAAGATAGCCAACTCGTTAAGAAGGGGATAAAACCTTTATAGGCACATTAGGGAGCAAAGAAAGACTAAGGCAGGGATACTGAGGCTGAACAAAGAGGAAGGTGGTCAGCAGAGGCACAGTGAAAAGCAGGGATACTGAACATACTTCTGCTCAGTATTCACAATGGAAAAGCAGGGAAATACCTAATCCGGTCAATAGAAGCACTCTGGGTAGGGGTTGATATTAGTCCTTTCACAGAAGAAAGGGTTCTGAAAGAACTCCTTAAAACTGAAAGGTGGATAAAGCAATGGGGCCTGATGGGATTCACCCCAGAATTTTAAAAGAACTAAGGGAAAAACTAGTAACACCACTGACTACTCTTTTTAATAAATCATGGGAGGATGGGGTGGTACCTGAGGACTGGAGGAGGGTGGATGTGATTCCCCTTCACAAAAGTGGGAGCAAGACAGAGGCAGGAAACTACAGAGCTGTCAGTTTGACCTCAGTGGTAGGGGAAATGATGGAATCACTTCTGAAGGAAAGAATTGTTGAGTACCTAGAGGCCAGTGGGGCACAGGACCCAAGGCAGCATGGATTCACAGCAGGAAGGTCATGTCAGACAAATCTAATTGATTTCTTTGACTGGGTGACCAAAGCAGTAGACCAGGGAGGGGCTGTGGACATGGCCTACCTAGGCTTTAGCAAGGCATTTGACACAGTCCTACACAAAAGATTAATAACCAAATTAGCCAGCCTGGGAGTGGGTCCTATGGTGGTAGCCTGGGTAAAACACTGGTTGGACAACAGGACACAGCGGGTAGTACTAAATGGAGTCCACAGTGAAGAAAGGAGGGTTGGTTACTGGGGGGGGGGTACCGCAGGGTTCAGTACCGGGTCCAGTCCTTTTTAATGTCTTTATAAGTGACATTGCATAGAGACTGGAAGGGAAAGTATGTCTCTTTGCAGATGACACAAAGATCTGCAACAGGATTGATACACAAGGTGGGATGGAAAGGATGAAAAGGGACTTGGCAAGTTTGGAGGAATGGTCAAATGTATGGCAGCTTAGATTCAATGCAAAGAAGTGCAAAGTAATGCACCCGAAACAAAACCCAGGGAAGAGTACACAATGGGGGGTGAGATACTGACAACAACAAAAATGGAAAGGGACCTGGGGGTAGTCATATCAGATGACCAAAAGGTGGGCCAGCAATGTGAGAAGGCAGTAAGGAGGGCTGGGGGGATACTGGGATGCATAGGGAGAGGCATCACCAGTAGAAAACAGGAAGATGTTGGCCCTCTGTACAGACAGTTGGTAAGACCACATCTGGAGTACTGTGTACAGTTCTGGAGACCCCATCTCCGCAAAGACATAGACAGGGTGGAGGCTGTCCAGAGGAGGGCAACCAAAATGATGTAGGGTCTACATAAGAAGACATATGAAGAAAGACTAAAGGAACTAAAGATGTATAGCCTCGAGGAAAGGAGGGAGAGGGCGGACATGATAGAAACTTTAAATACCTCAAGGGACTCAACAAAGTCCAAGAGGGTAGCATCTTTCCGGAAAAGAGATGTGCAAAAACAAGGGGGCACAATTTGAAGATAGAGGGGGGACATCTCAGAGGTAATGTGAGGAAGTATTTCTTCACAGAGAGGGTTGTGGATACATGGAACAGCCTTCCTGAGGAGGTCGTAGAGTCAAAAACAGTAGGGGAATTCAAGAATGCATGGGACAGACATAAGGCAATTCTAGTGGGGGGTAGGAGGAAGTAGGCTGTTGGTTAACTAGGATTTGTAACTTATCCGTTAGGTAGGGAAATGGGCAGACTAGGTGGGCCAATCGGTCCTTATCTGCCGTCAAATTCAACGTTTCTATGTTAAGCACCACACCCCCTCCTTTCCTTCCCACCCTGTCCCTCCTGAACAGAGTATATCCTGGTATTGACATGTCCCAGTCATGGCTGTCAGTGCACCATGACTCGGTAATGGCCCTAATATCCAGGTCGGCCTCTGTAATTACAGTCTCTAGGTCTGGAATCTTATTTCCTAGACTTGTAGCATTCGCACATACTGTATGGCCTTCTAGATTTTGTTACCACTCTGCTTGACACCTTTTTGCCCCCTCACCTCCCCTCCCCTTGAATTGGGAGACAGGTATATATGGCCACAAACTGCAGCCTGTGGTGGTGGCAGGTAAAATTCATTGTTAAACTGATAATGATCTGTGAAAGGAGGTGTGGAGAGAAGTAACGTCCCACACAAAAGATTAATAATCAAATTAACCAGCCTGGGAGTGGGTCCCAGGGTGGTAGCCTGGGTAAAACATTGGCTGGACAACAGGACACAGAAGGTAATTGTAAATGGAGTCCACTCTGAAGAAAGGGGGGGTTACTAGTGGAGTACCGCAGGGTTCAGTACTGGGTCCAGTCCTTTTTAATGTCATTATAAGTGACATTGCAGTGGGACTGGAAGGAAAGTATGCCTCTTTGCAGATGACACAAAGATCTGCAACAGGGTTGATACACAGGAGGCGTGGAAAGGATGAGAAGGGACTTGGCAAGGTTGGAGGAATGGTCAGAAATACGGCAGCTTGATTCAATGCAAAGAAGTGCAAAATAATGCACATGGGAACAAAAACCCAGGGGAAGATTACACAATTGGGGGGGTAGTAACAACAACAAAAATGGAAAGGGACCTGGGGTAATCATATCAGATGACCTTAAGGTTAGCAAGCAATGTGAGAAGGCAGTAGGGAGGGTTGGGGATACTGGGATACATAGGGAGAAGCATCACCAGCAGAAAACAGGACGTTGTTATCCCTCTGTACAGACAGTTGGTGAGACCCCATTTACAGTACTATGTCCAGTTCTGGAGATCCCATCTCCACAAGGACATAGACAGGATGGGGCAGTCCAGAGGAGGGCAACTAAAATGGTGCAGGGTCTGCAAGAGAAGCCATATGAGGAGAGACTAAAGGAGCTTAATATGTATACCCTTGAGGAAAGGGGGGGGGGGGCATGATAGAAACGTTTAAGTACCTCAGTGGAATCAACAAAGTCCAAGAGGGTAGCATCTTTCAGAAAGAGATATGTAAGAACAAGGGCACACAATTTGAAGATAGAGGGGGATGGCTCGGGCAATGTGAAGAAGTATTTTTCGCAGGGTGTGGACGCTGGAACAGCCTTCCTGAGGAGGATGTAGGGTCTAAAACAGTGGGAGAATTCAAGAATGCATGGGACAGACATAAGGCAATTCTTGTGGGGGGTAGGAAGAAATAGGCTGTTGGTTAACCAGATCTGCAGCTTATCCTATAGGTAGGGAAATGGGCAGACTAGGTAGGCCAAGCGGTCCTTATATGCCGTCAAAGTCTATGTTTCCATGTTTCAAGGGAAGCAGTGTGTGCATGCGTGGAGTAAGGGAAACCTGGCGTGCATTCACTGTTATAACCCTCAGGTTATAACAGTGAATTATAACCAAGTTTCCCCATAGGAGAAATGCTATCCAGTTATTAAAAATCTGTAAAAAAAACAAATCCCCAGAAAGTACATAGCATATTATTATAAACATAAAGGGACACAGTTTTATCATGTTTACAAAATGTTGCTGTAATCTCACTTTACCTGTGTTTGAAAACAGTTTTCTTGGCAAAGTAAAAGCTATGAGGGTGCAGATTACCTATAGCAGCTGCAGGAACCCTGCAGCTGCTATAGGTAATCTGTGTCTTCAGTTATTGGCGTCTTCGCATTAATAACCCTTAGAATGCCACCTTCTTTCACCCCTCTCGGGATAACCAGCACTTCCAGTCCCTCCTCCGCACCATGGCTTTCACTCCCTCCCTCTGCCCCACACACCCTCCTGTGGCATCTAGCCTTTATATAGTTTATTACCTTGCCTTACCCCTTTATTCTCCTATGGTATTGTTTTGGAAATGTTTAACTGGGAGACTTTATGACAGATTCAAGTACCCTGTACTCGACCTTGTACTTTATTTTGCTGATGTTAACAATTTCCGTATGGTTATGTCTATGTACTGTATTGTTCTATGTCCAGGACCACTTTGAAAATGAGCTTGCTCAATGGTGTTGATGCCTGGTTAAATAAAGTTTGATTTGATTTGATTTTTAGAGTGCAACTGACCACTCAGGAGAAAAAAAACTCTTTGAAAATAATAATATTTAAGACACAAAAAAAATAAATGAGTTGATCGTTATAATGCTTGTAAAATCTCAAAAATATTTTTTTTATCTGATGCCCTTTCCCCTGCCCCAGTCCCTTTCTAAGTACTCCCTGGTGTCCACTGGCACCCCAGCCCTAGTAACACTGACGTACAAGTTGTCCCTGGTGTCCCCTAGAATACCTCAATCCCCAAGAAGTGGTTTTCAGTTAAACATCTTGCAGTTACACTCGAAATACCCACTGGTGTATCAGTAAAAAAGTTTGTGAAACAAGCGGTGGCTGGGCGAGGAGGTGAGTGGAGGGCTTGTGCACATCACTATCATGGGACAAGGGTGGGGGGGTTGGTGTGCTCTGAAGGAACTCTGAGGCCAGGAAGGTACCACTAGACACCAGGGACAAACTGCATGGGGATGGGAAGAGGGAGGGATGCCACTGGGTACCAGGGTTCTACAGTGCTTGGAAAAGTACAGGGAGAGGGAGGGGGTGCTACTAATCAACAGTGAGTACACAGAGCAAAAGGAGTTGCCACTGGAGGCCAGAGAGTGCAGGGAGAGGGAGGGGTGACATTGGACCACAGGGAGTGCTTGAAGTGGGACAAAGAGAGGGAGAGGTAACACTGGACCCCAGGGAATGTTTCAAAAAGAGTAAGAAGGGGATGACAATGGACAGCATAGAGTGTTCCAGACAAGGGAGAGAGCACTCTGGGGGAAAAAATGTAAAACATTTGGCTTGCTGATCCATGATTTTATCTAAAAAAAACCTGAGTAACAATTTTGTCTTTTTTGTTCTGGCCATAGTTACTTATAGTTCATACATTTTCTATCATCCGTGCCCTCTCATTCTTTATTTTTTATCAGAGCTATTTACATTAAAATAGAATCTTTGTCCCTTTAAATTCATCTACACCAGCTGTTTGTCTCCTTTTCCCTCCATTTCAATTTTTCATTCAGTTACTGCATATATTTTAACTACATATAAGTTCATTATACACAGTTGGGATTGGAGCAGAATAACAGATCACACATTATGAAACAAAAATTACCCTAAAATATTACATAATTAAGCTATCACTCCCATCTTTAAAAATTTCAATAACAAATGCTTGATTTTATGTAACCGGTTTATAGTACAAAATATATTAAACTAAAAGGCAAGCACATATTTTACAGGTGAGAGGGTGGAGGGAAGAAAGATAAGGAAGTAGGTAGAAGACTAATCAAATACATGACTGTCTCATGCCATGACCTTCCACTTTAAATTCTGGGTGGACAAGCTCCCTTGACACCTGTCAGACCTGCTATCCCATGCTAGCCTGCTGCACACTCACACAGGCTACCTAAGTGCCTGCGCCATACTAGTGCCTCAGAATAGCCTGCATTTTCTTACAGGCTCCCCACCCAAACACAGAAAATACAGTTCCATCTTCATCTTTAAAAGCCTTCTGCATCCCCATGCATTGTACCTGCCCAATCTATAGATGTTGTTAGTCCCCTACACTGCAGTCTCATCCATAAGGAATACTATACTGGAACCTGTGATTCTCAGACAGTGTTATTTATCTAGTAGTAAATGTCTAGAGCATATACCCGGTACAGAAAGGATAGGGGAAAAGGTAAGGGGAGATGAGTAGCCCTCTATGCGAGGGATGGCACTGAAGCCACAGAGGATGGGTCTATCAAAAGAGCAGGAGAAGTGAAATTGATCTGGGTGCAGCTAACACAGAAGCAAAGAATTTGTCAGAAGATATGGACTGCTTGGCCCACCAAGTCTACTCACATGGTCACCTGCCTCGTCTGTCTCCCCAGACTCTACCTGGTCTCTGGTGACCCTCCCTCCCCCTTCTTATTTACTAATATCCCCTTATGCCCATCTCATGCATGCTTGAAGTCTTTCACTGTTTTCACCTCCACCATCTCTGCTGCTGCTGGCAGTCTGTTCCAACTGTCTAACATTTTTTCAGTGAAGTACTTCCTCACATCCCTCCTAAACTTCCCTCCTTACAACTTCATTGCATGGCCTCTGGTCCTGGTGTTCTTTCTCAGCTAAAAGAGATTCCTCTCCTCTGCCTTCTTCACCCCTGTGAGGTACCTGTAGGTCTCTATCATGTCCCCTCGTGCTCTTGTATCTTCTAGAGTGTACATGTTCAGATCCCTCAGTCTCTCCTCATTGGGCTTTTGGTGCAACCCCTGCACCATTTTAGTTGCTAACAACTCCTTCAGGGAAAAAATAAAAGGGGTAGGCTTTTATTGACCTGCAGGATAGAGGTTGAGAAAGATTAGGTAATAAGAGAAGACATTAGGAAGGGAGCAGCAAAAGGGGAGGTAGTGATTGTGGGAGATCTCAATCTACTGGACATAGACTGAGGAACCCCAAAACCAAAGAGTACAAGAAGACAGGCCCTGCGCGACAAACTGCAGGTCTGCTTACTGGCACAACTGGTCAGGGAACCCACAAGGCAAATTGCCATTCTTGATATGGCCCTTACCAACTCTGAGATGGTTGATGGGCACGGTGGTTTGCAAACCACTGTGGTCCAGTGCCCATGACACTGTATGGTTTGACTGGCCCTGGGCACCAGCAAAACCATGTCAAAAGCTATGGTTCCGATCTTTGGACTTCACAAGGGCATATTTTGATGAGATGTGGAAATTAGTCAAGGAGAAAATGGAAGGTACAGATAAGATCACGGAGAGGGGGTTAAAGGAAAAATGGGAAGAAATTAAAGGGGAAATTTTCGATGCAACTGACTCATGCTTGAAGACAGTCACCAAGGGTAAGAAGTACAAGAGACCAATCTGTCTCTGAATGCAAAAAAAAAACCAAAAAGCCTTTACGAAGTACAAGAAGAACTAATGCGAGAAGGAGTTGGGGGAGTACCAGAGCAAGTTGAAGGAGGCAAAGAAGATGGTCAGGGGTGCAAATGCAGACACAGAATAATGAATTACAAAGAGAGAGAGAGAGAGAGAGAGAGAGAGAAGCGAGTGCTGCTATAGTGACACCTGCTCTTAACTATGTCTAAGCTACTGAAGCCGTTGACTCACTTGCTTAAATTCTCAGTAGAGCTGGTGTCATTTTCACTCATTCTAAGTACATTTTAAATAGAAAAGGGTCTCAGAGTTCTTCTTTTATGATCGAAACAAGCAGAGTTTCATATAAGTAGTTCTGTTTAACTAACTGAATCCTGCTTGGTCACACTACAAACTGCATATGGAAAGTGAATGTGCTAACAACACAGAGAGCACGCTAAGCAAGGGACTCTGAAGAAGGGCAGGATTAACCAGATAATTGATTTTTTATACTGTAATAACACAAGACAGCAATTTGGGGGGGGAATTTGAATTAATCTGGGGTATCAAGACATGTGGTTATGGTTGTTTTATCGTTTGGCTATCTGGTAGCCTACATGTGCCAGTTTGTGTGTGCCAGGTGTAGAGTGATCTAGTGGTCCGGGGTGATACTCAGCAGGTTCTGAGGAATAAAAAGAAATGCAGAAGTGCAGTCATTGTGGAATAATGCATAGTCACGTAGTACATTTCGACAAGTCGTGAAACAGGATTTTCATTCTTTTTTTACCCACTATATCTTATCTATTTTACCCAGTGTATCTATAGCTATATATTATAGGGTCACGGTTGTGCCCCTGTAGTTAGGGTCGAGTAGCATGTTTAATGTTAAACCTCAGATTCTGCACTTTAATAACTTTGCAACCAACCAGTGGATTTGCACAGAATTTGGCATGCACTGTCCTGTGGGGTAGATCTTTTGGCATGGCAAGTTTTGTTCCAGTTGGATGTGCACATTCTGAGATCTGGATAGTGCAAAAACCTGAAAAGTCACCATTTTTGCAGGTTTTTTCATCACCTTGCACCCAGATGGTGTGGAATTTTGGTGTAAATTTTTATGGTAGAAACAGCTTGGGTAACAGAACTGCCATACGTTTGCTTTGATGAAAAAAATATTGATCTATTGCATGTTATTCAGTTTTTAAGTTCCCATTATTTCAATGGGAAGATCACTCTCCAGGATAGAGGGATAAAGTTCGAGAAAGGATTTTGCCTCATGAAAAAGGATTCTTTTTCGTGAGGGGCCAATCCTTTTTCACCAGAAAAAATTCCTTTTTCGTGAGGCACCATCTTGTTTTCTTTTTTTTCACACAACAAATTGTCATAACACTGTCCAGGGATGTCGTTTTACAGACATCCAAACATGTATCTTACTAACTGGGAGCTGATGAGCTTCACTTAGTATTTTTTATAGCTCCCATGGCTTCTGAACATTTTTTTAACTATTTAAATCCTTTTTTGTCACTCGCTAAGATCTTTTTCCGTGAATCTTTTTTCGTTCAAATGAAAAAGGATCACGAGTGATGAAAAAGGATTTGGGACACACAAAAAAATGCCTTTTCCCAACCTTTCCTGTAATTTATTGCCATAGTATAGTGGTCCCTTCTCCCTCCCCAGTCACCGATCCCATAAAAAATATAGGTTTTCCATAGTGTGGTGGTCCCTTCCCCCTCCCCAATCCCATATGAATGCAGCAGTAATTATCACCTAGCTGGCAAGAACGAGTTAGCGCATTAGCCTTTTTTAAAGGGAAAGTCCCCTCAACCGGGAAGGGTTGGCTGATTCTGAGATGTCCGTATAATACAAAAATCATGCCCCATCCTCTGGGATCCACTGAACACCATCATGGCACCCGACACAGATTCTTACCTAACAGTGCAGAGAGAGGAGAGAAGCCTGGTCACAGGAAGAGTGGAGCTGCAGTGTGGTTGGAGCTGCTGGAGACACTGGGACTCAGTGAGGCTGAGTGATCCGGGGTCAGAGGGAGGTATAGTGGGAACCACTGTAGTTCAGCTGGATCTGGCAGATTAAAATGCAGTACTGAATATTACTGTACTGTAGTTGGAACTGCTGTAGTTCTTGGAGCAATAAGGAATGGGTCCCAATGGGGGTAGGAAGAGCGGGCAGGGGCAAAGGGAGGCATACAGTATTGTAGTTATTGGGATGCGGACAGCAATGCCAAATGGAACAGAATTAGTGTTGCTTGGACAGCATCCTGAGCAATCTGGCTCCACCAAATACCTGCCATTTTGGCAGGATAGTGGATCCGTTGGATAGCAGCAGCTATTCGACCATGGATCCAACCCCCTGGATCCAGGTCGGATCCCTTGTTATCTGATGTTGTATCCCTGGATCCAGCATCGGATAATGCGGGATCTGACCTGGGATTGACCTCCAAATTCAGAAAGATCCTGGGTTGGATCCCGCCTGGATAGTGCCGCCATCTGACAGAGCACAGTCAGATCCACGGGGGCACTATCTGAGCAAAACTAAACAGAATGAAGGGGCAGTAAGCAACAGAGGGAAATACTGACTGCAGCTGTGTTTAAAAAACTTTGCAGATTAAAGTGCAGTACTGTATACTGTATTACTTTAATTGGAACCACTGTGGTTCAGATGATCTGGCTGGGGGCAGCAAGGAATGAGTCCCAATGTGGGGGGGGGGAATGGTTGCTGGCTGCCAGAATGCACAGGCAAGCAGTGTATTCAGATCCTTTTTTGTACACCGCTGTCCATAGTGGTGCTTAAATGACCCTGTCTTAGAGGGCCGTGATGTCCCGGGACTTAAAAAAAAAAAAACAGAGCATGAGGTAAAGTCATACAGAAACCCCATTTATCCAAAAGATTTTGATGTCCCCAAGACTTTTGGATAAATGGGGTTTTACTGTATTATGTTTCCATAGTGTAGTGGTCCCTCCCCTCCCCGGTCACCTATCCCATATAACTTTTCCATAGTGTAGTGGTCCCTCCCCGGTCACTGATCCCATATAAGTTTCCCATGGTGTAGTGGTCCCTCCCCCTTCCCTGTGTTCTGATCGCCTTCCCAATGTTTCTTTTTTTTTTGTAATCCTGAAAAAAAAGGTCCCTTGCCAATCGGTCTCCCCCAACCCCACAACCCACTCAGCACCCACCACCCCACACATTCTCACTCACCTGAGCAGGTCCCAGTGAGATCCACTCTCTGATTGAAGACATGTCTTGCTGCTGAAACCGGCAACTGCACTATGAAAAACTAAGGTAAATGCAGTTCAATGTATTTGAATGGGGATTTCAACTTTTATGCATAACTTAGCCATTTTTTGAGATTTTGACCCCAAATTTTCAACATGGCCTTTTGGGGACCCCACTTCATAGGACCGTCATTACACAACTCCCACCCAAAAGGTGATTTCGCGGTCGCTTGGTGAATTCACCTTTCAGGCAGGATTTGCACATTTGTCTGCCCTTGTTCATGAGGTGGGGTCATAAGAAGACTATGTTGAAAATATGGGGTCACAATATGTAAAAATGGCAAAGTTATGACCATTTGTTGCAATTTCATCACACACGCTCTTAACTTTGGAAATTTTAAATATTTTCACCTCAGATTTTCAACATAGCCTTCTTATTACCCCACTTCACGTATGTCACAGCTATCATTTTTCAAATCCTGGCCAAAATGTGTTTTCACATCTGTGGCTAGGAATAGCATTGCAGTTGTGCAGAATTACGTTTTGGTGGGGATTCGAAAATTTTCTGTACCAGGTACATGAGGTGGGGTAATAAGATGGCTATGCTGACAATTTGATCACATTTGCCCTGTAAATGGAAGCACAGGACCCAGAGGGCCCTATGCTTCCACAGCTACATACAGATACGCATCTATGGAGGGGTGGGAGCGCAGGACCCAGAGGCCATGTGCTCCAGGCAAATAAGGATATAATTTTACTATCTCAAAGTAAGAATAAATTGCCAAAAGCGTTGTTAATGCTCTAGTTAGGGTTGAAGCATAAAAGTAGGAAAATGTGTGTTATGTTTCCAACTAACACTCCATTTTCGCACACACCAACAGGCGACGGGTATGCTCTGTTGCTCAGCCCCACGCCACCCCATTCTCCATACTGTACCCATCTCAGCTTATTTGCTTATGGAATGGGGTGAGTGTTAGGGCTGACGACCTCAACGAACACCCCTGATGCCTGCTGGTGTGTGCAGGGTGGGGTGTTAGGGTTGGAAACCCTAATGCCACATTTCCCTACTTTTGTGGCTTTAATCCTAACTAGAGCATTAACAACATTTTTTGCAATTTATATAACTGGTGCAGTAACACCACTGTATTTAGGGGTGAGTAGGGTTTTTAATGTTAAACCTCAATTTTTGCACTTTAATAACTTCACAACCTTTCACTGCATTTGCACAAACTTTTGCATGCACTGTCTCACAGGGAAGATCTCTTGATGTGCCAAGTTTTGTTCCGGTTGGATTTGCCGATTCTGAGATCTGGATAGCGAAAAAAGTTATTTTTTTTAGTTTTTTTTTCTTTTGTCAGACCCTAGCACCTCAGTGGGGTGCAGTCTTTCTTGGGGTTGTCAACCCTAAAGCTCACCTCACAGCAGTTGCAAGAAAGCTCAGATGTGATGGACACAGGTGTGTACATTTCAGGAGTGTACAGAATGGGGCAAACATTAGGGTTGACAACCCTAAGGAAGACTGCACCCTGATTTGCTTCAGGGGTGGGGGTGGGGTTTTAGGGTTGGAAACCCTTAAACCACATTTCCCTGCTTTTGTCATTTTAGGCTGAACCCTAAATGTTACATTAATGCAGTTTTTTGCAAAGAATATACAGTCTATAGATATATATATATATATACACACACACAAACACATTATACTGGCGCAGTAGTGCCAGTATAGTTAGGGTTGATTGAGAATTTCTGTGTTAAACCCCTAACTTTGCACCTTAATAGCATTGGTGGCATTCAATGAAACTGACCCAAATTTGGCATGCATTGTCTAGAAAGCAAGGTCTCAATATGTGGAAATACTCATGATGGCAGCTTATGCAGTCTCTGAGATCCGCATATGTCGTTTTTACATTAATGTCTACATTTTTTTCTATAGTTAACATGGTTTTTTGCTCTCACTTTCAGCCTAGACAGAATGGAATTTTTCTCCGAAACTTTTAGGATAGAAGCAGCCTGTGCCAAAGTAGTGCCTTTCGAAGGTTGTGTGAAAAAGTATTAAACAGTTCCAGAGTTACAAGGATTTAAAGTTTTTTTTTCTATGCATGCTCAGTAGTGTGTTTGGATAATGCTCTGATAAGAACCAAAAATTCTCAGTCTATGACAGGATTTTCAGTTTGCATTATTTAGGTGTCATGAACCAAAAACATTTTTTTGGTTTACAACGGCTGCCATCTTATTTTTTTTCATCTTGGTTAACAAAAAAATATGAAAAGTCATATAAACAAACAGTTTGAAAAAAGAAAAACATGAATCTTGCTAAATGGTATCTTCTAAGCAAGATTATGTTGTTTGTTGTTTTCAAAACAAGACCAGAATAGTAATTTGGGACTTTGTGGTGGCCATCATCCAATTTTCAATTTGTGAGATGTCTCTTTTTGGTTTGTAAGATTTGCTTTTGATTCATACCAGAATTTTTGGTTCACACCAAAAATTTCGGTTCACACTGGAAATTGAATTTTTGAGTCAAACCAAATCATTTTGAATGGATTTTTTGAGGTCGGAGACTTTATTAGACATAAGACAGGAATGACGGAACCTAGAATTCAGAATAGCCACAATGAAAAGAAATCAGAAAGCCTTTTTTTCTTACGACAACAATATGAATAAACATAGTAACTCCATGGGGTCCTTGATGGTGAACGGCTCAATTATAAAAAAAAGCCTCAGTACTTATCAACACATTTAAAGAATACTTTACTTCTGTATTTAATACAAAAGAATAGTCTACTTTATCATGGAACTCTAATGAATCAGACATACAAACCGTCACACGTGAAGAAGTAAATGAAGTTATAAAATCCTTAAAACCTAATTCATCTCCAAGAGTTGACTGGTTACATCCCTGCTTTCTAAAAAACCTTGTCAACAGTACATGGAAAACATTATGGTTATTGATTAATAAATCCATAAAATTGGGAATCGTTCCAACTGAATGGAAACAAGCTATTGTCACACCAATACACAAGAAAGGTAGCAAGTCATCACCCCAAAACTATAGACCCATAAGTCTAATATCGGTCCCTGGCAAGTTGATGGAAAAAACTTATTATAAACAGGTTTGAAAGAGAATCCAGCACACTTGATATACACAGCACAACCCAGCATGGGTTTCACAAAGGCAGATCCTGCTCTACCAATCTGATCAGTTTCTACGAAACAGTAAGCTTAAGCTTGGACTCAGGGAAACCAACCAATGTGACCTATTTAGATTTCAAGAGGGCGTTCGATACAGTGCCACATGAAGAGTTATTGCTAAAACTAACAGCAATGGGGTATAGCACATATCTGGCCAAATGGGTGGACTCATGGCTCTAGGGTAGAACTCAGAGGGTAAGGATTATGGAGCACTTATCAAATGAGGGACAGGTTACAAGCGGGGTTCCATGAGGGACTGTGTTGGGCCCCTTTCTCTTCAACTGTTTTATCTATGACTTTCATAATGGGCTTAACAATAAAACAACCAAGTTTGTGGATGACACCAAAATACCTTGTGAAGTGGACACAGAAATAAAATACCTTTCACTGGTGAGCAACCTTAAACTTATTGAAAAATACGTACTAAAACACAAAATGGAAGTAAACCTAGACAAATGTATCATATTACACCTAGGACATCATAATCTCATGTGGTCATACCACCTAATGAAGTTCAAATTACCAACAGTGACCAACAAAAGGGACCTTGGTATCATTATTGACAATTCCCTAAACATGCACGCATACGTACGCAAAACCACACAAACTGCCAACAAATATATAAACATAACCAAAAAGGTATTTGTTAATAGGGATGATCACAGTATTATTAGTCTGTACAAATCTTATGTCAGACCACATGTGGATTATGGATCCTCCTTTGGGGCACCTTATCAAAGGCAAGACATTAACCTTCCGGAAAAAGTTCAAAGAAGGACAGCTAAACTAATCACCAGTTTAAAACACAGACCTTATGAGAACAGGTTACAGGATTTACATTTAATGTCACTGGAGCAATGGAGGGTATGGGGAGACTATTTACATTTTTTCAATGTAACTAAGAACCAAGAACTAATTTCAGCTTGCAACATCACTCCCCTGGCAAGGCCACTCACCCTTAGATCTCACAATAGACAATTTGAAACACACAGAGCAAACACAACTAAGAGACAAAATTACTTTACAATCAGGGCCCCAAGACCTTGGAATAAGCTCCCTCAATATCTGGTGGAACTTAACAACTGTGACCAATTCAAAAGAGAACTCGACAAATACATGGGTTTCTAATGTAAGGCCACACAGTGACGCAGACAGCCTTGATGGGCTAACGCCTTCTACTGTCTACAACAAACCAAGTAACCTACAATTTTCCATGCATATGAGACATTGAGTTCTTATGTCTCTATTTCACATCTGACTGGGGAAGTGGAGTTTCTGGGTTGGACAGCTTCCATGTCAATCCGTCGAAAGTGACAACCGCGAGATAAAACCGCGTGGTGAACTCACCCATTCTCAAATCCGCGCATACTCACAACGGGCATGGAGTTTTGTTCTGGTGTGATTTACTGTTCTAACTCCACGCTGCCATGGACCACCACTCAAGTGAACACTCAAAACTTGGGCGAGTTCACTGCACGGTTTTCGACCTCGTAGTTATCACTTTCGGCAACCTGACGTGATACAGAGTCGGATACATCCTGAGACCCAAATATTTTCTGTGTTCATCAGGAATTGAGTTTTTGGGTCAAAATTTGTCGCATGTATGGGAAATTGATCTTTGGGAATGCACACATCCCGAGAAGCTTACATTTTCTGTGCTGAAAGCAAATTGAGTTTTATGGTTGCAATTACTCATAAGCATGGACAACTGAGTTTGACATACAGACTGACCTCTATCTGCAGAAGTGCGGCCACCATGAAATCCATGTTACCAAAATCACCGTCCATCACAGCTGTAAGCGATAAACACCAATCTAAGGCTGCAAAATTAATTTTTCCGGTAAATTTTGGTTTGTATGGAGTTATAGAGTCAGATACATCCTTAGACCCCTAAAATTTTCCATGTACACCCATGGGTGCCAGAAGGCCCTGTGCTTCGGCTGACAGATGGACTCTTTGTCCTGTGCATCTGTATCTGTTGCCACATAGAAGTGCTGGGCCCATCAGATAGACCCACAAATTCTTGACATCCATAGCTACACGACATACAGACTCTTCTATTGGCACAGGGCCCAGAGGACCCTGTACCTTTGCATCTGTTCACACAATGAGGTTACAATTCCAGTCTCAAAAAAAAGGAAATTGTTTGAAAAAAAATTATTTATTGCATCAGTTCAGCTTAACATCACAAAAGTAGGAAAATGTGGTATTAGGGTTTCCAACCCTAACTCCCCACCAACCCCAAACAGCAAAAGGACAAGACCACACAAGCAACCATAGACAGCCATCATCTGGTAAGGCAAAAACATACAGCTGTTTCCAGATGCCACAAATGCAGCAGCAGGGATGTGCTACCTTCATGGATTTGTATTTGTGAGCTGCATAAGCACAGGCTTCACAGTGACCTATGCTTACACAGCCACACCTGCGTGTATATGTCGTACAGTGTGCTGAGTATGTATGGCTGCAGAAGTGGGTTTTGTGGCACCTGTGCTACTGCAGTCAGAGATCAGTGTGCATGCCTTACACATTCGGCTGCAGAAGTGCAGGCCAGTCAAGTGTGTGTATGTCTTACAGTGTCCATGAGTACCTGAGGCTATGGAAGTGCTGGCCCCATAAGGGCATGAGCTTCTGAAGACAAAATAACTCATGAAATTTGGGTATTGTGGATTTGTATCTCTGACTGCAGGGGCCTGTGCTTCTACAAACACAAGCGGCGTTGTGATTTGAGTATTGTAGATGTCTGTTTGCAGCAGCAGGTGAGTGCATATTTCTTGCAGTGTGCATGCTGCAAATACAAATCCATGAAGGTAGCACATCAGTGCTACTGCTTTTGTGTCATCTGGAAACAGTTGCATGTTGTTTGTCGTACCAGATGACGGCTGCCTGTGGTTTCTTGTATGTGTCTTGACCTTTTGCTGCTTGGGAAGTTAAGGTTGGAAACCCTAATGCCAAATTTCCCTAATTTGGTGGCATTAAGTTGAACCCTAGCTGATGCATTAAAGGGACACTGTCAGCCTTTGTGACCGTTTTTAAAGTGTATGTAATCAAAGTTTCTGTAGCAAGCACCAGAAATCTAAAAAGAACAGATGTCAAGAGAGTTGCATACTAGTGCAAAATATTTATTATATTTTGGCAAAACTATATTGTTGCCATCCCAGCTGAAATGTCCGTCATGCCTGTCCATGAGCTAGCATGGTGCTGAGCTGCAGGTAAACTCATTCATGAATGAGTTTGTGATTTTTTTTATGATATATGAGAAAAAGCTTGCATTTCTTACTGTTGATGCTACTGATATCTGCAAATAAATTCCTATTCAAAAATGAGTGCTCTAACCCATTTTATTTAGTATTGTATATGAAAATTGAAGCCATGACTCCAGAAATGTGCATTAGAGTAGACACGAAAGTGCATGCCCAGAGTCACAGCTTCAGTTTTCATATACAAAATAAAATGGTCTCGAGCACTGGTTTTTGAATATGAACCCCTTTGCAGACATCAGAAGTATCACTAGTAACAGGTACATGCTTATCTCATATATGAAAAGAATCACTAACTCATTCATGAATGAGTTTGCCCATGGCTTGGCTCCATGCTAGCTCATGGATGCGCATCATGGACATTTTGTAGACAACAGTAACAATATAGTTTTCACAAAAATTTAAATGTCTTGCACTAGTGTGCAAATCTCTTGACAGCTATGCATTTTAGATTGCTGGTGCTTGCTCCAGAAACATTACATACACCTTAAAAATGGTGACAAAAGCAGACAATGTCCCTATAAAGCAGTAAGTTACATAAAATGTATTTTCTTTTTGAGATTGTGGAATCACACCCTCATTTACACAGATCTCTTCTGGACCTGCATGAACAGATGCAGATACACAGGACCAGAGGGCCCTATGCAATGGAAGACTCCATCTGCCTACGAAAGTCAACGGATGTCAAGAATCCATGGGGCTGTCTGGTGGGCTGCAGAAGGCCCTGCGCTTTCATGTGGCCTCAGATACTGATGCAAAGGGCAAAGAGCCCATCTCTCAGCCAATGCACAGGACTCTCTGTCACCTACAGGTGCAGGGCCCTATACCAAGAAAAGAGTTGTCTTCACAATATGGTACTTGTGCTCATGCAGACAACCCTGCACCTTCCCTTCCCTGGCTAGGGGAAGGGGTGTAGCATGACTTGGCCATCCCCCTCCTGCCTTGGCTCATCCAACTGGCTCACTGAGCTCGCCCCTAAACTCAGCTCACTGGCACGGGATCGCAAAGCACTACCCGCTGGGGCAAAGGCTGGTACTACACCCAACATTTCATAATAATAATTTTTTTTTATTTTGATCCCAAATTTTCAAGACAGCCATTTTATGACATCCCCTTATAAACATGACATGTGGAATTCACAGTATACTGGCTGCAACACCATTTCATACCACAAGTGTGAAAACACATCTCATCCAGGATTTAAAAAAAAAAAAAGACACCTGTCAAGTTTATGAGGTGGCATGAAAAATGGCTATGTTGAAAGTTTGGATTCAAAATACTGAAACTTAGTGAAGTTATGAGTGAGCACTAAAACATTTCAATATTCATGTATAACTGTCATTTTACCCTATTTTTACACCAAATTTTCAACCTAGTCTCCTTAGGATCCTTCCTCGTGAACACGGGTACGCAAAACTGTTCAAATCCCAACCCAAAACGTGATTTTGCATAGCGATTATGAAATCACCTTTTGGCATGCATTTGAAAAATGTAATCTGCCTTGTTCATGAGCTGGGGTCCCAAAAAGGCCATGTTAAAAGTTTGGTGGAAAAATATCGAAAATTAGTGAAGTTAAATTTAAATATTTCAACTTTCACACATAATTTGGTCATTTTACCATATTTTTCACCAAATTTTCAACATAGCCTTCTTATGACCCCACCTCATGAACTTGGTAGGTATAAATTTTCAAATATCCTGCCTGAAATGTGATTTTGCACAGTGACACAAAATCACCTTTCAGCACATATTTGAAACAGTTCAACTGCCATATTCATGTGGTGGGGTGGCAAAAGGCCCATGTTGAAAATGTTGTGTATATACATATATATTATAGTGGCGCGGTCACACCACTATAGTTAGGGTTCAGCGGTCACTTACATACTAAAGTCAAAAGTCTGGGCATTAATAACTTTGGACCCATTCAACGGATTTGCCTGAAATTTGGAATGTGCGGTGTAGCCTGGTAGATCTCTTGATCTATCAAATTGTGTTTTGGTCAGACTTACGGTGTTTGTGTACAAGAATGCTGAAAAATGCAAAATTATCAGTTTTTGGAGGCAGCTTTTGGGATTTCGGATGTGGCCCTGCACGGCCGTTGTGTGGCATGCCATTCTGCAAGATGGCTCATTTAAAAGAGCTTTGGTGGACGAACATGCTGCTTTTTGTTTGGTGAAAAAATATTAAGGCATTCAAAAGTTATGCCACTTTTAAGTTCCCATTATAAGTCAATGAGAAAATGTATATGTATGTTTTGCAAACAAAGAATGGGGTTCTGGCAATCTGGTCCTGCCTGGTGATCAAAGAATTTGCATCCTCGTGGTTCAAGAATCTTTGTCCCTGAGGATTTTTTAAATTTTTTGATCGCGATGTCCGCCGTCTTGTTTTCAATTTTCAGATCGGAAAAACACAAATATCTCGGCTCAGGGGCACTTCTGAAGTAAAACTGGGATGGGTTTTACTCAGGGGACACTGATCTATCGAGCCATGCCTTTGGTCGCATCCAAATCGGTCTAAAAATAGAGTTCTGAGCTTTTGAAATTAATGCATCAGTTAGGGTTATTCTACAGTGAAAAAAGCGAGGAAATTCGACATTAGGGTTCCCACCCCTTGCACCCCACCCCCACCCTGGCCTTACCAACAGGCATCGGGCTGTGCATTGGGGTTGTCGGCCCTAATTTCACCAATTCTCCTACACTGCACCCCTCAGCTTGTTTACATATGGGATGGGGTGAGAGTTAGGGCGATGACCCCAACGCACAGCCCGATGCCTGTTGGTGAGGCCAGGGTGGGGTGGGGGTGCAAGGGTGGGAACCATGTCGAATTTCCTCGCTTTTTCATGTAGAATAACCCTAACTGATGCATTAATGAAGGTTTTTGCATAGAATGAATATATATATATATATATATATATATATTCTATGCAAAAACTATTTAATGCATCATGTAGGGTTAACACACAAAAGTCAGAAATGAGACCTTTAGGGGTTGCCCTATCCTCCTCGTAGACCACTCCATCATCCCGAGATTGACAGCTGACGGGTGTGTCATTGGGGTTGTGAGGCCTAAATGTCACCCCATTTCATCTGTAATCATATTCACAAGCCACAGTAAAGAAGAATGGGGTGACATTTGGGCCTCACAACCCCAATGACACACCCCATCAGCTGTCAATCTTGGGATGATGGGCGGGTCTATGAGGGGGGATGGGGCAACCCTAAAGGTCTCATTTCCTGACTTTTTGTGTTTTAACCCTAAATAATGCATTAACGAAGTTTTTTGCATAGAATTTCCTTACTTTTTGAGAAAGAATAGAAAAGTAGAAAGTTGCACAAGTTGGTGGGAGCACGTGCCCTTCAGGCCCCGTGCTCTCACCAACTTGCAAATTCCTGCCTAAGATTAGAGTACAAGTACTGAATATCATATGTATTGCTGGCAGCGCATATGGGTGGGAGTGTGGGGCCCATCACCTTGAATGAAAGCAAAGTGTCAGTCATCAGTGGCATAATTCAACACCTGTTTACATGTCAGACACTTAACCACTATAAATTACCTCCATAGTAATAACGCTAGGCACCCTATAAATGTGAAGTCAGTACCACAATGTAAAACGGCATACGAAAAGCATAAAGTGTGTCATGCAATATGGGTGCAACAAATTAATTTTCCAACACCTAAACACCATAATTCACATGGACAGCCCATCCCCTCAACTCGCTCTAAATTCCAATGTAAAAGACCAATCTGTTTCTGAGATATAAAATGTGAAAGTTTCAGATTTTCATTCGTCGCTCTGGCAGAATTCCACACCTATTAACATTTTACACACCTAACGACTGAAAAGTATATCCATGCCAGTAAGGCTAGCTACCCTAGTAATTTCAAGCCACTAACACCATGGAAAGCGCTGCCTGCAAAAACGTAAACTGGGCCACGCAATATGTCTGCAAAAAATGTATTGTCCAACACCTAAACACCATAATTCACATCTACAGGACATGCCGTCAACACCCTCCAAATTTCAAGTTAAAAGACCAAACCGTTTCCGAAATATTTAATTTGAAATATTGTTAAAACTGTGCTATCTGGTCCCTCCAAATCTGGATATCTAGTTCCTCCCTTGCGATCAAAGATTGCAATCAAAGAATCTCACGATGAAAGAATTTGCAGGCTAGCAATGAAAGAATTTGCAGGCTCGCGATCAAAAAATAAAAAAATTTTAAAACTCAATTTTTAGAGAAAAATACATGAAACTATAGCCATAACTCGACAGAACGAAGGCCCAGAGCAGATCCCACCCTAGTTTGCCTTTAGAAGTGACCCCTGTGCTGAGAAAATTGAATTTTTCATGTGGCCATCTAGGCGCGCCCTCGTGATCAAAGATCACGGTCAAAAAATCTCACGATCAAAGAATTTGTAGGCTCGCGATCAAAGAATTTGCAGGGTCACAATCAAACAATAAAAAATGTTAAAAGTCAATTTTTAGGCAGAAATTCATGAAACCACAGCCATGCCTCTATAGAATGAAGCCCCCTGAGCAAAACCCACCTTCATTTGGCTTAATAAGCAACCCCTGAGCTGAGAAAATGTATTTTTTCAAGTGGCCGTCTAGTCACGCCCTCACGATCAAAGATCGTGGTCAAAGAATCTTGCGATCAAAGAATTTGCAGGCTCACAATCAAAGATCGTTAGCGAGCCACGATCAAAGGATAAAAATGTTAAAAACTCTATTTTTGACCATTTTGAAAGAAACCACAAGCATGGCTTGATAGAGGGAAGACTCCTGAGCAAAACCCACTATAGTTTAACCTCAGAAGTCCCCCCTGGACTGAGATATTTGAATTTTTCCGACTGCAAACTGAAAACAAAATGGCGGCCGACACGATCAAAGAATTCCTCGCGATCAAAGATTCTTTGATCGCCAGCCTGCAAATTCTTTGATTGTGAGGCTGGACTAGATGGCCAAAACCCCACTCTTCTTTTGCAAAATAGCCATATACATTTTCCCACTGACTTATAATGGGGACTTAAAAGTTTAATAACTTTTGAATGGATTAATATTTTTTCACCAAACGAAAAGTGGCATGTTCCGTGACCCAAACTCTTTCAGAAGAGCCAAGTCATACAGCAGCATACCACACAAAGGCCGTGCAGCACCATGGACAAAATCTGAAAAACTGCCCACATAACTGGCGAAAAGTGCATTTTTCAGCATTTTGGTATGGAAAAACCGTAAGACCAACTGAATTGAAATTTGGCAGATCAAGAGATATGCTATGCCCCACTGTGCATACCAAATTTCATGTAAATCCATTGAAAGGGTCCAAAGTTATTAATGCACAAAATTTTGAGTTTAACACAGAAGTGGCTTCATAACCGTAAATATAGCGGTGCGACCACACCTCTATAATATATTCCATGTCTGAGCATGTGGACATGCTACAGTAAAGGAGAATGGGGTGAGATTTAGGTCTTACGACCCCAATGACACACCCCGGCGTCTGTCAGACTGTGGAGGATCGGGGTGGCGTGTGTGAGGGGGAGTTAGGGGTTCAACCCTAATGTCTCATTTCCTGACATTTTTTGCTTTAACCCTAAATGAAGCATTAACACAGTTTTTTGCATTGAATTTCCTTACTTTTTGAAAAAGTGTAATATAAGTAGTAAAAAACATGTATTGGTGACAGTGCGGAGCCCAGCTCCCACCAAGCTGCCAATTTTTGCATAAAAATATGCATCTGGGCCCAAGCTCCCACTTACACAAAGCTACAGAGCCATGCAGCAACACTATAGGACACCAAACCCTTGTAACAGTAATTTGCACATGTCTTGGGAACCGTAAGAGCTAGAAACAAAATTCTAGCATCACTGCATCTGTGACAGTAAGTCGATTATACCACAATCACAGACCAAACCCATATCTCACATCGCTTCCGAGATATGGGCACGGAAAAGCACTGGACAGGCACTCTTTCAACCCTTGTGACAGTAATTTCACAATATTTCATGAACTGTGCAATGTACGAACAAAATTCCACTGCAGGCTTACTCTATGATTTCAAATCTTTTTCCAGTGGCTAAATCACTTGAAGGTGATCTAAGCTACTTGTAGCGAAAAGTCTGTACCTCGCTTTGTTTCCGAGATAACAGCACCGAAAGTCATGACACAGACTGCAATGTAATCCTATGGGAAAAATGTCAATTACGTCATTGAATATCTCTGCAACAAATTATTTCCCCAACACCTAAACAGCATAGTTTGCATCTCTATGACATCCCCTCAACACCCTGCAAATTTCAATTTAAAAGACCAAACCATGTCTGACATATAACATTTTAAAGTTTGAGATTTTCATTGGTCAGAGTGGCAGAATTCCGCACCTGTTTACATGTTACACACCTAACGACTGAAAAGTATGTCCATGGCAGTAAGGCTTGCTACCCTATAAATTTCAAGCCACAACCACAGTGCAAAATGCTGTCTGCAAAATGTAAACTGTGCCACACCATATCTCCACAAAGAATGTATTTACCGACACCTAAACATCATAATTCGCATCTACAGGACATCCCGTCAACACCCTCCAAAATTCAAGTTAAACGACCAAACCGTTTCCGAGATATTTAATTTTAAAAGTTGTTAAAATTGGGCTATCCGGTTCCTCCAAATCTGGCCATCTAGTCCCTCCCTTGGGATCAAAGAATCTTTGATTGTGAGCCTGCAAATTCTTTGATCATGAGGAGGGACCAGATGGCCAAAACCCCATTCTTCGTTCGCAAAATAACCATATAAATGTTCCCATAGACTTATAATGGGAACTTAAAACCTTTTATAACTTTTGAATGGATTAATATCTTTTCACCAAATGAAAAGTGGCATGTTCCTTGACTCAAGCTCTTTCAACATGCCAAGTTGCAGAGTGGCATACCATACAATGGACACGCAACGCCAAGGACAAAATCTGAAAAACTGCATACGAAAAGTGCATTTTTCAGCATTTTGGTGCGCAAAAACCGTAAGTCGGACTGAAACGGAATTTGGAAGAATCCTGCATCGAAGTGCTAGCTTTTGCTGACATTGATTGCCCAATCCCCGAGTCTGCATTTATACTGCCCTCCTCTACTGTTGCACACTGGGGAGCCGACCCCCAGTGTGCTGAAATAATTTAATTAATATTTTTCTGACACCGGGATACCGACTCCCGATGTCAGATATTTCCCTGAGCCTACTTCCATTGCCGACGGGGGTGCCCAATCCCCCTGTCAGCATAATTTATCCCCCCAACTCATGTGGCACACTGGGAGCCCACCCCAGTGTGCCCACATTTACTTTTGCTGTTCCTTTAAATAAAGAAAACCATCCCAATGTCTTTTTTTTACACCTGTAATAAAGAAAACAGTCCCTCATCGCCTCTCCAGTCCCCTTCCCATCCCCACCTCCCACTGAGCACCCACCTCCTCGCACCACCCTTACCCATACTTACCTCTGGAAGTTGGGAGCAGCAATCTTCTCTGGACCAGGACACATCTGCACTCTTCAAAGCCCAACCGCAAACTGAGGAATCAAGGTAGGCTCGTATCATGGCTCTCAATGGGGTTTTCAACTTAGGTTGATATCTCAGCCATTTTTAAGAATTTTGACCCCAAACTTTCAACGTGAGGTTCTTGGGACCCCACATCATGAACACTGTCACTGTCATTTCATTATTCGGTACTGAATGGTGATTTCATGGTCGCTACTTGGAATCACCTTTCTGAACTGATTAATGAAATGACAGTGCCAGTGTCCATGAGGAGAGGTTACAAAAAGGCCTCATTGAAAATTTGGTGCAAAAATTCCCAAAAATGATTGCGTTATGAGTACGCGTTGAGCAGTTTCTAAGCAGATTTGTAACTTTGTCAATTTTTAATATTTTCACTCCAGATTTTCAACATTGAGATTTTTTCTTACCTCCTCATGAACAGTGCAGCTGTCATTTTTCACATCATACCCGGAATGTGTTTTTGCAGCTCTGGCACAGAATGGCACAGTCGCTGTGTGAAATCAACTTTTGGGATGTACTAACGAAATCACAGTGCCACGGTTCATGAGGTGGGGTCCCAAAAAGGCAATATTGAACATTTAGTGCAAAAATTCCCCAAAATGACTGTGTTATGAGTGTGCGTTGTGCAGTTTCTAAGCATATTGGTAACTTTGCCAGTTTTTTAGATTTTCACTCCAGATTTTCAACATTGAGATTTTTCACACCTCCTCATAAACAGTGCAGATGTCATTTTTCACATCCTGCCCAAAATGTGTTTTCACAGCTCTGGTACAGAATGGCGCAGTCGCTGTGTGAAATCAACTTTTGGGATGTACTAATGAAATCACAGTGCCACTGTTCATTAGGTGGGGTCCCAAAAAGGCCATGTTGAAAATCTGGTGCACAAATATACAAAAATGCCTGAGATACACAATAAGGATTTAACACTAAAGTTCCTATTCAACACAATATTCAGGTGCTAGTGAACCTGTATAAAAGATATATGTAATAAATAAACCACTCTGAGGTGCGTGGTTGCACTCTGATAAACGCACTCCTTGGTGTGCATTGTTACGCACGAGGCCACAGGCTGAGTGCATCAACCACCCACGGCGTTCGTATATCAGAGCGCGACTGCACACCTCAGAGTGATTTGTCTATCTTATAAAATGTCAAAATTGTTTTGGAAGGGGTAAAAGTGCAGGTGTGCAGTTGTGCTCTGACATACGCACGATCATGTGATGTATTTCAACCAACCAGCAGGGATAACTTTTCCTACCCATTTTATAAAATGTATACACTAGTAGTATATATTATCTACCAGACAGTCAAGTGTTTATACGTGTAATGTGGTTGCTTGTGCAAATGTTAAAAAACACTCTGTGGCACAAAAATCACTGCCCAACATTTCTCATATTTACAATCCTCACAATCTGCACTGTAAATTCTGGTGCTGTTCCTTCAAATTCTGGATATGCACTGTTTTGCAAAAAAGAAGCATTTTAAAACTTTGCTTGCCCAAAGTGCACGTATAACATTCAATCGCTTGTTTTGACGTAGAAAAGGAGAACATTGTACTTACATATCAAATAGGAGAGCACAACTCCAGGAATGTATCGTCCAATAACAGCAAAAAATGCACACAGGCTACAGACAAGGAGGCAGAACTGTTGAAAAAAATATTATAAGGTTAATAATTTTATTTAACAACAGAATTTCTTTAATGTTTCCCCAACAATGTAATGCATATGAAAGCTGTAGAGTTTGTCTGAAAATACACCCCAGTAAGAAATAATTAAAATGTCCCTGGTCTATTTACGTGATGACATTATGGCAGGCATTACGGACTATGATCAATCTAGATGGCAGCCTTGTTTCAACCAATTGTGTGTGTGTGTGTGTTTGTCACTACATTGTTATATGCATACAAAAGAAGGAGAGGAAATGAACAAAATTAAGCACACATAAAAAACAGCAGATTCAAATACAACAGAGAAAGTGATTTATAATATGCTTATAGAAATGTTTGGAGTGTCTCTTAAGGCTCTAAGAGTGTCTCTTTCAGTGTTCTTAGGGCAGCTGAACTACTCCCCTTTGGTTTAAAGTTCTGTCACACAACTGAACAGGCGAGGAGCATTCTTAAAGCCGTATGTTACACCCTTGAATGTTCTTGTAAACTTATCTTCTGCTATACCTGGAAAGCATGGGGAGATTTTGTGGTTGGTTGAATCGGAAAGGAGGATATTTTGTGACATAATTAGAGCTTGTTAGAAACAAATTTCCGTAACAAAAAACATACCATTGTTATGTGTTTTGCTTTCTTCTGAACCAAAAATCTGAAAATTTAAGTTTTCAGTTTCAATTTGTTAACTATGAGGTGGACTGGACAATGGCGACCATTTGTAGCCACACCCAACAACCAGACATGAATGACATACTGCGCAATAATAACATGAATAGGGGATATACAATGTCCTGACTCAAAATATTCAGTTTATTTACAAGTACGAGGCAGCAAGATCATGACTCTCAAGTTGCAAAGCCACTAATAAGTTATGAAAGTCTTGTCCCTTCAAAAGTGGAAATAAACTGTGTATTTTGAGTCAAGCTATTGTGTATTCAATTTATCCAACATCAGTTTAACAGATATAACTTTTTGAATCAGCTTTTTATGTGAAGATTATACTGTTTTTTCTATGATTTCAACTACTGACTTCAGCGCTGCACAGGCTCATTATGATGTCATCAGCACTGTGTTAGCAACTCGCTGATTGGTTCAGCTCTGTGCAAAGGTCAAAGAAAGTGACTGTGACATATCTAACCTCTAGATAAATGTGTATCTGGAGATTAGACAACATGATAAGCTTTTCAGGCAAAATTTATTATCATTGGTGTTGTATAAATGTGCATTCAATCTATCTTTCTCTCTAGCCTCCATCCCATCTGAATGGAAGCTTGCCACTGTCATCCCCCACCCCAAAGGTGAGTAACTCTCTGCCCCTGGTAACTTCCGCCCTATTTCTCTCCTCCCTATACTGGCCAAGCTGCAGGAACACCTTGTCCTCTCTCACCTCTCATCCTACCTTGACTCCTCATCCGTCTTCACGCCTTACCAGTCTGGCTTCAGAAAGTCCCACTCTACCACCACCTCCCTGCTGAGGCTCACCAACAGCATTCTCTCTGCCATGGACAAAGGCCATATCACCTCAGCAATTTTTGTCAACCTTGCTAAGGCATTCAACACTGTCTCACATCCCCTCCTTCTGACTAAGCTCCAAAATGCAGGACTTTCTGGCCCAGCCACAGAATGGTTCCACTCATATCTGATAGGATGGTCACAATCTGTCATAATCGGTAGCTCAACCTCTTCCCCTCTCCCCATCATGACAGGTGTGCCACTGGGCTCAGTTCTTGGGCCTCTGCTATTCTCAATCTTCCTCAGTGACCTGTCCTCTACCTGTCCACACACATTCATTCACATGTATGCTGACAATACGGTGCTGTATACATCAGGCCCATCGGCCTCTGATGTGGTGTCCAGACTCCAGCAAGATTTCAACAAAGTCCAGCACTGGTTTTGCTCTAACCTGTTCCACCTCAATGCCAAGAAAACCTTCTCCGTGACCTTCAGCACAAGGCAGAGACTCTCAAGGCTCCCCTCCACCCCTACTTTCCACGCCATCGATGTGACAACTCTGGAGGTCAGCTCCTCCTTTAGGTACCTCGGGATCTGGCTCGACCAGCACCTTGACTTTTCTGTGCATACCGATGCCATCCACAAAAAACGACACCCCAGACTAGGTACCCTCTATCGTAATCATGTATACATCCCACTGCCAGCCTGCCATGCTATGGTACAAAAAAATGATCCTGCCAGTCATAGACTACTGGGATGTAATCTATAGTGCCGCCTCCAAGTCCACCCTGGCCAGACTGGATGAACTTTTCCATGCCTTTTGTAATTTTGCCCTAAACTGGCCCTACTCTACCCATCAGTGTGTCCTGTATCACTCACTGGGTCTCCCCTCACTGCAGGACTGCTGCCAAATACACTGTGCCCATTTCACTGCCAAGTTCTGGTCTCAGACCCTGCCCCCATCTCCAGTCCGCACTTTCAGCCACTCCCCTGCCAGCTTACTCACTCAGGCACAATGACACCAGACTCTTATCTATCCTGCACAGGTCCACAAATGCTGGCCAGGCAGCCTCCACATATCGCATGCCTAAGTTGTGGAACTCCCTCCCAGTGGACATAAGACAGGCCCTTTCAGACCACTACCTCCACACCTGCCTCAAAGATCATTTTGTCTCCACCTGCATGTGTATCTAACCTAAATGCACCGCTCCTCCTGTAGTTGGTGTACTATGGCTGTATTATGTTGCACTGTATTTGTTTGTTCTTTTGTACCTTGAAGCACCCTGTTCTCTTGCTCTGCACAAGCCATAATTTTATCCTAGTGCTGTTAGCTGTGTCTAACACCTTCTGTCTGATTGCAATATATATTTTCTGTATTGTGCTCTCCCCTCCCCTCTCCCCCAGGATGCAACTGGAATCGAGCAGTACTCTGCTCAGTGTGCCCTCCTGGTGAAACTCTTAAATAAATACATAAATAAAATAGTTTATACATGTTAATGCACATTTAATATTGTACAAGGTACATTAAAACAGCACAGACATATTGTACACTTTAATATACATTACATTATGTACTTAAGAAGCCACCGATGCCTCAAGAAGAACTTTCAGGAACATAATATTAGGGCACAAAGCATCTTATATTTCTCATTAGCTCTGTATTTCATATCTCCATTATTTATTACTGAGGTCACATGCAAGAAAACAAGGTAGTTGTTCTATGAAGGTTCATCAGTTTCTATTGCTTCTTCCCAACCTGATGTCATAATACTCTGCTTGTGACATCACAGTTGTTCCCAAAGCAGCAGATTGTGATGCCACAACAAAGCATTAAGATTTCAAGTAGGGAATAAGCTATAGAGGCAGATAAACTCTAAGGGGTAAAAACATATTATGTTTTCCAATGTTTTCTGAAAGGCATCAGCTGCTCTTGAAGGTATACTAAAATAAGTGAAGGCAGGTGTTAAAGTCAAGTAGTAACTGTATGCAATTTGTTTTTAAAACTGTTTACAAACAGGTCGAGAGAGAGAGAGAGACAGAGAGAGAATTCCTGGGGAATTGTTTAATAATTTGGCCCAAAGTAAAACCCTGATTGTAATTTTTTTGTTTTTTGTTTTAACCCTTTTGCCAAACTTAAAGTGTTTACAATTAAAACTATATATATATATATATATATATATATATATATATATATATATTATAGGGCGTGGTCACACCCCTATAGTTAGGGTTGAGTAGGCACTTCAGTGTTAAACTCAATATTTTGCACTTTAATAACTTTGCAACCGTTTAACAGATTTGCACAAAATTTGGTAGGCACTGTTCTGTGGGGTAGGTCTCCTGATGTGGCAAGTAACGTCCTGGTCAGATGTGCAGTCTCCGAGTTACGGAGAGGTAAAAAAACATGTTTTTGCTCATTGACTTTGATGAGATTTTTCTTTGAACTTACGTACAGCCCAGACGGTTTGTTTTTTTGCTCTGAAAATTTCAGGGCAGAAGGGGGCTACCCCACAGATGTGCCTTTCACCACTCTGGTAAAAAAATAATAAGCAGTTTTTAAGTTATTGAAATGTAAAAATTAAAAAAAAATTGTTTCTGAGTATGCTCAGTAAGCACTACAAGATATCTGTATGAAACAAAGTAGGAATCCAGCTTCATATAGGAAAATTCCTATTTCGTATAGCCGCCACATTGTTTTCAGTTTGCCTGAAAAATTCAAATTTGGAAACCTCCCAAAACGATATTTTGGGGAGGAACCAACACATGCAGCTTGCTTATTGGGACCCCTTAGGTGCATTCTGTATTTTACCTCGAAATATGCCCTTAAAATTTGGTTTATCTAACATTTAAATTCCTTGTTCGTATCAGTGTCATATGAAGTAAGATCCTAGTTCAAATGACGAGATCTGAACTAGGCTCCTGCTTCATGAGCCAAAAATGCAGGAATATGTATTTGTCTATTTTTTTTTTTTTTTATGAAAAAATGTTTCTGCCAACATCGGGGTGCCAAGTCCCCATGTCAGCATTAAATGCCAGTGTCCCCAAATTGAAAACAATTGTTTCCCACATTGCCGACATCGGGGCCCCCAATCCCCATGTTGGCAGTAGCCCCCCTCCCAAGGAGGAACACTGAGGAGCCCACTCCCAGTGTCCTGTTATGTCATACCACCCCAACAACACCAATAATACTGGACACTGGGGAGCCCACCCCCAGTGTCCCGAAATGTTTAGTTAGTGTACCTGAAACAAAGAAAACAATCCCCTGATGTCTTTCCTCTTTTTGCATCCTGTAAAAAGAAAGCGTCCCCTCATCATCTTCCTGTCCCCACCTCGCCCATCCCGACTCTTCCACTGAGCAACCCACACCCCCCTTGACCTACACTTACCACTGGAGGTCCTCTTCTGTGGACCGGGACACATCAACACTCTTCAAAGCCGAAACCGTGAACTGAAGAATCAAGGTAAGTGCCGTACAATGGCTGTCAATAGCGTTTTGAACTTATGTTGATATTGCTGCCATTTTTTCATTACTTTTTCACCAAATTTTCAACATGGGCTTTTTGGGACCCCACCTCATGAACACTGGTACTGTTACTTCGTTACTCGGTCCCGAAAGGCGATTTCGAGGTCACTGTGAGAAATCACCTTTCAGGACCAATTAATGAAATGACAGTGCCAGTGCTCATGAGATGGGGCCCCAAAAAACCCATGTTTAAAATCTGGTGACAAAAATAAAAAAAAAAAAAAATGCCTGAGTTACGCACGATCATTTAAACTTTGCTACACACGTGCGTAACTTTGGCAATTTTTTATATTTTCACTCCAAATTTTCAGCATTGCCATTTTTTCACACCACCCCATGAACAGTACAGCTGTCATTTTTGGAATCCTGCCTGAAATGTGTTTTCACTCCTGTGGCACAGAATGGCATGTAAACTGTGTAAAATCACCTTTCAGGACTGATTAACGAAATGACAGTGCCAGTGTTCATGAGGTGAGGTTCCCAAAAGGCCATGCTGAACATTTGGTGAAAAATAAATCCAAAAAATGCTCGAGTTACGTTTGCATATGCATAACTTTGGTACATTTCAATATTCTGATGCCAAATTTTCAATATAGCCATTTTTTAACACCACCTCATGTACAGTACCACTGTTATTTTTCGCATCCTGCCCCAAAAATTTGTTCTCACTTGTGGCGCAGAATGGTGCTGCAGTTGTGCATTATTAAGTTTTGCCTTCCATTTCACAATTTCTCTGTACCGGGGTACATGAGGTGGGGTAATAAGATGGCTATGCTGACAATTTGGTCACTGTTGTTTGACACATGGAAGCGGCTCTACACCTACATACATATGCTCATCTGTGGAGGGATTGGAGTGCTCCCACAGTAAAATAAGGACACTATTATACTATCTCAAAACATAAGAAAATTCATTATCAAAAAACTCTATTAATGCATCAGTTAGGGTTCCTCTTACAGAGACAAAAGTATGGAAATTCAGTGTTGGGATTCAACCCTACTCACCCACCCACTCTCCACGCACTCAACAGAGCATGGGTGTGCCTTGGGTCATCATGCCTAACTCTCACCCCATTATCCTATACTGTACCATATCAGCTTCCTTACACATGGAATGGGGTTGGGATTAGGCCCAATGGACCAAGGCACACCCTAGCCTGATGAGGTGAATGAAAGTGAAGGAGGGCTGGGATGGGTGGTAGTATCAACTCTAACACTGAATTTCCATACTTTTGTCTCTTAATAGGGGCGCATGGACAACGATGACCATTTTCTTTTTTTCAGGTTAAAAGAAAAACTAAAAAAAGATGTTGAGGGACTGTTTTCTTTTTTTCAGGTGTTCATAAATAAAATAACAATTTTGGGACACTGGGGGTGGGCTCCCCAGAGTCCCACACTGCTGGGATTGGGGTCATCCAACACTGGGGGGGGTGGGAATCCCAGTATCAGAATACATATATTTAATACAGAAATGACTAGGGGATGGTGATGGGGGGTTGCCACTAGACACCTGGGAATGGGCACAGTGATCAGGGAGTGAGGGGGTTCCACTAGACACCAGGGAAAATGAGGGCTGCAGAACTAGAGCAGACTGCTCCTCTCGCTAAGCTGGGTACCATGGATTTTGGGTGCCTAGAAAAGGTATTTCTAGCAATTATTTTGAAAAGGAAAAGTCAGAAACTAGCTAAACGGGGCCAGTTTAGCTAGGTTCTGGTTTATGTATTTTGCATGCTTTTCAGTTGGTGGGAGGAAAAAAAGGAAGATGGCAGTGTGCGAAAAAGGAATTTTCTCTCGCGAAAAAGTTTTGTTCTTGCGAAAAAGGAATGCTCTCACGAGACTCAATCCTTTTTCGTGAGATCAAAATTCTCTGTCGCAAAAAAGACATCTATCCTAAAGATTAGAATGTTTAGTCCCATTAGGATATAATGGGAGCTAAAAAACGTATTAACTTTGCATCAAATTAATATTATGGCACCAGATTTTCATTGTCTGTTCTACTGCCAAAGTCCATTCTACCTTACAAAAATCATGCATAAATTCCACACCGTCTGGTCACAAGGCGATGAGGAAAAAATGAAAAAAAAGTTGGAATTTTACTTTTTTCACTGTCTGGATCTCAGAATCCACACATCCGACCGGAGTGAAACTTGTCACATCCAGAGATCAACCCCACAGGACAGAGCATACCAAATTTTGTGCAAATCCATTGAATGGTTAAAAAGTTATTAAAGTGCAACATTTAAGGTTAAACATTACACATGTTACTCCCCTGGGTCGTGCCTGAAAATAGGCAGGATTTGTCTAGTGCACTTACCCGGTCAACAAAAACTAACTAAATAAAAATAAAATAAAACCTTAACTCTAGAGGCACAACCATGCCTCTATTATATACTGTATATATACTGTATATATATATATATTTTTTTTTTCTGTCAATTTGGTTCTAGTATATTGATATACTGAACATGAAATATTGCTATACTGGGATCCAAGCTTTCATTTAAAAATGCTTCTAACAGTACCAGTTCAAAGGTTAGCTCTGTTTAAAAATAATGGCCCACATATTCAAAGGAGATGTGCGGCAAAAAATGTAGATGCATGGTGCATCTTAGAAAATGTGTGAAAATGAGATATTTGTTGGAATGCGCTATCACACAGATATAATGTATGTGGTGCAGAAAAAGGGGGTGGGCACCTGAATATGCCACACATGTGTACATTCAGCCAAAATGAGCGGGACATGTGGCGTGCATCCCACATTTGTGCCATGCAAAGTTTAGCAAGCAAAGGGAAGCCCAGCTACAATGCAGCACATGTACCAGGTACAATAACCTGCACCCATGTGGCCATTAGAGTGCCACCCAGTGGTGGCATGTGCCCATGGCAGTTTCTGGAACAACGGTGATCAGGATGCATGGTGGTAATGGTGGCAGCATGGCATAGGTCTGGGACTGCCCAGTGGCATACACCCATGGTGGAACACCATAGGTGCACACAACATGCCTGTGCCAGACCCACACCATCAGGAACCAGATACATGTCACTGATGCCATCCATGCAGTGTGATAATGCCACAGGGGCCCTGGGTTTGAGTCACTGGGGTGTACTTGTGGTGGACATTGCACAACTGTGGGCAGCACGGGTCAGAGGTGGCACCACTTGTGGCCTGGAGGCAGCAGAAGCATGCCTCAGGGACACAGGACCCTCCCAGTGTTGTGCGTGTGGCCACCTGGGGCATGGACATGGCCATGGGTAGTAGCACTGCATACCTCTCAACTGACACACATTACGGGGTACAGCACTCGTGGTTATCTCTCAGACACCCTCTGTCCCACATAGAGAGGGTGACATTACTCACTGACCACTGAGATTTTTAGGCAGAATTGTATAATAATATAAAATGCTAGGTTATCAGAACACATTATAAACATTAGTTCACTTATTTCCACAGTATTCTGAACTTGCAATGGCATGTTTGATGATGTGTCACACATTTTGTCCAGTTGTCACATATCTTGGCACATATATGGGTGATAAAAAGGTTGGGAGGTATGTAGCATTGTATTCACGTCAATGCAGTCCACCCACACACAAACATGCCTTCTCATCTGCCTGCGAGGCTGCAGTACCCCTGATCACCTTTGTGGAGTGGTGGTGCTGCCCTGCAATGCTGGAACTGTGCATGCCAATGGTATGCAATGGCCTGTATACATTCCAGCAATGAGATACAAATGTACTGTTTGGGCACTGACTGTGCAATGAGGCCATTTGCATATCCTGGCTGAATATTGCAACTCTGCATGCTGTGCAAGCGGCTTCACATTGTGCAGCTCCGTATGCTCCACACTGGTCTCTGGTCACCTGCCACATTGTGCATCTCCCACTGTGTGATCGTGCATGTATATTAAGCCGCACATGTGCTATTGCATTTTACAGCGCATCTTCTGAATATCCCACTGTTTGTGCCAGCGCAGTTGAGATGTGCAGTGCATTCACTTGCGCGATGCAGTCTGCCACTTTTGAATATGGGGGCTAATATCTTTAAAAAGAGCTAACTTATAAGAAACAAAAAATAGATTTTTAAAAGAAAGCTATAAGTCAACACACTTTGAATTTATCGATATACTGAAAATGCACTTTTACAATATCGATATACTAAAAATCAGTTTTACTGTACCAATGTGTATTACTGTATCAATGTGTATTTCTGCATTTTGATACATTCACAAATATATCAACATGGTGTAACTGTAAGGACCAATTCCAAACATATATTTTTTACATGTATTTAATGATTTGTTCGTGAAGTGGGAACACTGGAACCAAAGTTCATTTTACAGGAGCAAACTGGATGTCAACAAAAGAATGTTAATACAGGTGGATACAATGCTGAATAACGTGTACACAACATATAAAAATGTACACAGTATATGGTCGGACACAGCAGGGTACAAGAGGGGCAGCTGAGTGCATAGAATAAGTGAAGTATAGCACGGACATACGGTATTTATTGATTGACTGATAACATTTAATTTTTATACAGGAAAAAATGATTAGAGAAAAATCCCTATATTCAACAAAATGCCCTGTACAATCAAATCCAATACACTTAATTACATAAAAACAAGGTTACACAATGGAAGTTCTTTACAATAGTTATGGTGTGTAGCATGTGCAAGTAGTACATAAAGATTTCCATAACGTATAAAGTATAGTCTATCATCCCAACCAGGGACAAGGTTAAGTGATTTAGCAACTACAATTTAGTGTAGTGTTGTGAAGAGATAATATCTGTAATCTGACATAAACAGTTTACTGGAGTTAATGCTATTCCCAACAGGGGTATATCATTCTATGCCTTCAATACAATATATCCCTTTATTTTATTTATACTTTCTGCTCCCATACTGGCTGACCTGCCCCATCTGTATCAGTCCTCCAAGCCCATCACCAGGCTTCTCTGGGTCTTATCTCTCTCTCCGGAGTCCAGCTCCTGTTGGACATGCCCAGTCAATAGTTCTGGGCCTGCTGCAGAGCATGCAATCATCCAGCCATGGTCAGAATTTTTTCCTCCATCTTCTTCCATGGGGCCCAGATGTCTGCAATGACACAATGCACGTGGCTCCATCTCTGCATAGGCACTCCCAGCATCTGGCTGTGGGAACTCTTCCCATGTGGTCCCACTGTGCTGCCAGCCAGATTCCTCTGGGTGGCAGCCCATTAGCAGGAGACAATACCCTCCCTCCCCTGAAAGAGATGAGTTGTCTAAGGGATGCCAAATTCTCCCTTCTCCAGCCAGCCTGAGTGATTCAAGTCTGTTCCCAAACCCAGGTCTCAGGTGTAGTGAGTGGTAGTACTAGAGCTGCCTTAGTGGGCCAGCTTGCCACAGTATATCTGAGACATGTATGACCTAGTTTATTTTTAGCAGTGGGATGCCAAGGAGGTTTTTATCCCATGACCGTTGTTTCAGTTTGGGTTTGTGGGGGGGGGGTTGAAGAAGTCTAGTAGGCAGGCTGAGCTCTCCTCTGATAATATCTTATGTGCAAATGTGACTAAGTGCAGTTTAGTCAAGGATCCATGCAGAAACCAGTTTAGTTTAGGATAGAAAATTTATTTATATAGTGCTACTCCCTGGAGGCTCAGAGTGCTTGACATAAACAACAAATGTACATAATTAACACAGCGTATGAGGCAGAGGCAACATTAATACAGTTTTACCTATCCCACCTTCAATTTTTTAAGCACTATTCCAATAAAAACAGATTTAAAATAACAGGCATGATTAGCATAAACACAGTAGCAGTTGGTAGTTCAATAATTAGTCAAATTAAATGCCTGCTCAAAGAGCAGCATTTTAAGTCCCCTTTTAAAGGCCTCCGCTGAGGGTGCCTCCCGGAGATATCAAGGTAGGGAGTTCCGCAGGGGTGGCGGCGACCGAACACCTGTCCCAGATTGCAGTAGCCTAGCCTCTGGGAACCACCAGGAGACCACCCTCGGAGGAGCAGAGAGCTCAAGACAGGCAATGAGGAATCAGAAGGTCTTGCAGGTAGGCTGCCCCACCCCCCCATGCAGGAATTTGTAGGTCAGAAGCCCGACCTTGAAGGCAATCCTCCACCTCACTGGCAGCCAGTGCGGCTCGCAGAGGACAGATGTGACAATGTCAAATTTTGAAATACCAATCAACAACCTCGCTGCCGCATTCTGCACCAGCTGTAGCCAGCAAAGGTTACCTCTAGATAGCCCCAGGTACAAGGCATTGCAGTAATCTAACCTGGACGTGACAAAGGCATGCACCAGGGTGGGCAGGTCATCAGATGGTATCAAGGCTCGGACCTGGGCGATATTCCTCGGATGACAGAAACCACTTTTAATGACAGCCATCACCTGAGCCTCAAGTGTCAGGCCATTGTCAAGAACCATGCCCAGATCCTTCACCCGATTGGAGGGAACAAGGGGAACACCCCCTAGGACTAGCCCAGGGAGGTTCCCATCACCACCTCCATTACAGTGACGGCCTGGCTCCACCACTAGTACTTCCATCTTGTCTGGGTTGAGTCACAGCCATTTGTGTGTCATCCAGTCCTGGATCTCCTCCAGGCAGTTGTTAATCACCGAGTCCATCTTCTGGTTCCCAGGAACACAGGACAGGTATAGCTGGGTATCATCGGCATAGCAATGAAAACACTGCAAGTCACACTGGGAGTGGTCTCACTTGCCATCTGTGGCAAGTTGCCCTATCAGGTTATATAGGATGGCTCTACCATGTTGAATCTTGGCTGAGGCGGTGTCCCAGACAAACAGTTCATAGTTCAGCATGGCAGAAGACTGAATTGGGCTATTGTCTGTCTGGTGACCCTGGTCATTTGATTTTTTAACCTGTAGAGTACACCTATTTTACACTGAATATTTTTTGTGATTTTGGATAGATGGAGCTCAAAGATTAAGCTATGATCAAGGTGCAGGCCCTGATATTTGTAACTTCCAGTCACTTCAATCAGTCCTTTCTCTCTTGCACTTGTTCATCAACAAGCTCCCAAAGGTATGCAACCAAAGAAAACTAATTTTGTGTGCAGATAAGGTACTGTACATGAGTTCAAATGCAACTGAAGATGTAAACACCCTCCTTGGGGTAGATTTCACTGCACTAGAAAAATGGTTTCTAGAAAACAGACTTGTGCTCAACAAACAGAAAACCAGAGCTATGCTTTTCAGGTCAAGGGCCAAGCTTAGTAAAACCTGTAACTCCTTTGAAACACTGACCAATGACCACCCTCCCGCTTTCCTCCTCTCTCTTTTGACACTATTCTTCTGGAGCATTGTCCTCTCACTTGGCTCTGCCACCTTACCATGTTTTTGCTAATGTGTATATACTGTATCTCGTTACCTGTTGTAAAAGATTGTATTGTACTAGTATTTTATTTTATTTCAACCTTGTTGTGATGCATGCCTTTCTCCCATTGCTTTTATTGTTTCCTCAGGTGTATATACATTGTTACGTATCTAACCTGTGTTGTAACCCTATGGTTGTATGCTCTGGGTCAACCCTGAAAAAGGGACTGTAATTGTTTCAGCGGGCTTACACAGTTACCAAAACTTAATAAATAAATAAATAAGAAGATACAGGGGTGATCTTTCATGTGGGAAGTAATAAATGACCCTTACTTATTTAATGACATGGGTTAGGTTTTCAGGAAAGATAAAATGGAAACCAGAGGCCATCCACTTCAATTACATTGCTTTAGATACAGGACTAATAACAGGAAGTTTTATTACACACAGATAGTGGTGAATGCGTGGAATAAACTCCCTCTTGAGATAGTTATCAGTAAAAATAAATCAATTTACAAATGAAAGCTAGATAACTGGATCTTGGGAAAGAAGATCATCTCTGATGAGGGTTCTGAAATGGGAGCCTTACATGGGCGTCATGCCTCTAGTTCCCGATCTTGCCTTAGTATGAACATTAGTTATACGCTGCAAAAAAAAGGTGTAGTACAACAGAACAGTATTAAACATTTTATTAATGAGGCTATTGATAGTATAGTGGATGGAGATAGAACAGCTTTAATGTATTCAACAGCATCTCATTCGCAGGCATGGACAATTTCACTACAATATGTTTTATTGAGACAAAATGCTGCCAAACTGACAAGGTTAGGAAAGGACATTGCAGTAATCAAGGAAATACAGCACAGAGCTACTAGAATGATATAGAGAATGGAGACAGAGGCTAAGGTATGGGCAACATTTACACAGAATATGATTTCAGTTCTTTACATTTTAAAAAGAGAACACCATTTAACCGACAAGCCTGTGTTTGCCACAACAGTTGTGTTTCAAATACTGGTTTACGATCTGTTGCTGTTCTCTCATTATTGTCCTTTTAGTAAATTTGATGAGTGTTCCTGATTTTTATCTGGGGGGAGGACTTCCATGCCCTGGTCTGTTAGAAGTACTGCAGTGGTAATGCTCACAGTCTCCAGAGGAGTGGGGGCTGCTTGTTCTGCTTACTGAGTGTTTCCTGTGGTAGGAAGGTGAAGTGGCCTCAATACCATCAGTGACCAAGCAGCATCGGCTCTCCCCATGCAGACAACGTGTCAGCACCAACTGCTTATATGTGGAGATGGAAGGAGACAAAATCTAACCACCTCCAGATTATCTCGCTTATAAAGCTGCAATGCCTTGTAAAGATTGCTTATAATATGTTCTGAGGTTTCACCCTTCAAGTGGAGGGTGATGAGTGAAATCAACCTTGAGGGGGATTCTGCTATTTTAACTAATGAGTCCTCCAGAGGAGAGAGCCGTCCTCTAAGTCTTAAATAAGTTGAATAATGTTTTGCAGGTAGTTTATATAGGGACTGTAGATAGGAAAAGGAGTAAATGCCCAAAGGGCCCACTAACTGAAATATGAAGTATAAAGAATATTGTTCCCATTCCCTTAATAATTCACTTAACTGTATTGTGCATACATCTAGGTCATATGCTATAGCTGTCAGGTAATATTTTTCTGATGTGGTGAGAATATATCTAGTTAAATACCTCCAGGATTTAAGGAACTCTCTTGTGATTTTTAGGAACCGTGTCATGGGTACACATTTTGGGGGATTTCCCACTAAATATGGGTAGAATGGTTCCATTCCATTAATGGTTATCTCTATATCATTCCAATGCACCGTATAATGGGCAGAGGTATGTAAGAGGGCTATACGAATTTGTGCTGCTATAGCATAATCTTTTAAATTAGGAATGCTAAGCCCTCCTTGTGTGCTTGGGCACTGTAGTAGAGTAACTTTTACTCATGGTATCCCCCCTTCCCAGATGAATCTAGAGATTAGCTTATCTGACGATCTAAAGTATTTCTCAGAGGGGGTGATTGGAAGGGTTTGTAAATAAAAAAGCAACCGAGGCAGAATGTTTTGTTGTATAGTTTCTGCACGATTAAGAATTCCCAGATATAACTGTGACCACTTAGATAAATCTGCTGCAATTTGTTGGGAAATAGGTTCAAAGTTCACCAACTCCAGATGTACCATATTAGAGGGTATTTTAATACCCAAGTAGCACATCTCTACTCTATGCCACCTGAATGGGAATGTATTTTTCAAGTTACAAGAGGGAGAGAATAAGAAGTTGAGTACTTCCGTCTTAAGACTGTTTACCTTATATCCTGAAACTTTTCTAAATAAGCCCAATTGCTCCCAGACCGCTGGCACAGACGTTTCAGGTGAAGTTAGGGATAGCAAGATGTCATCTGCAAAAAGAGTAAGCTTATATGGCCTACCCCCCAGTGGGATACCCTCTATGATAGCTTGTTGTCTGATATTAGCAGCTAGGGGTTCTAAATATAGGGCAAAAAGTAGGAGGGAAGTGGGCAATCTTGTCTGGTTCCCCTAAATAAAGTGAAGAGAGGGGGAGAGGGATAATCCAACTTAAGATAGGCCACTGGCGAGCAGTACATGGCTTGAATTTGGGAGATAAATCTCTCCGGGAAAGCAAATTGCTTTAGTGTGGTCCATAAAAAGAGCCACGACACCCTATCATAAGCCTTCTCAGCATCTAACCCGAGAAGTACTAAGGGTATTTCTCTGTCTATAGCATATTCAGTAAGGAGGAGTACCCGACACACTGCATCATGAGCTTGACGTCTCCTCATGAATCCCGCTTGATCTGGATTCACAAGCTGGGGTAAAAATATATCTATCCTATGAGCTAGGATTGACATAAAAATTTTGTAATCACAGTTTAATTTTGAAATCAGACGATAGGAAGACATTGAGGTAAGATCTTTTCCAGGTTTAGGGATTGCTGCAATTTCAGCATATTTCCAAGAGGGGGGTTGGGGCTCCTCCTGTATCTCCCGGAATACCGGCAGCATTACAGGAAGGAGTAACTTCTGAAATTTCCTATAAAATTCATTAGGATACCCGTCTGGACCTGGGACTTTCTGAGATTTAGTTAGTTTAAGGGTACCTTTAATTTCTTCTTCTGTAATGGGGCGGAGGAGTTCTTCTGCCTGTTGTGCAGATAGACATGGCAATGGAGAGGCTCGCAAGTACTCCACTATCTGATGGGGAGAGGGAGGATTTCCTCTGTATGTAGAATACGATAAACATCGCCCATTGCCTGCATAATTTCCTTAGGCTGAAGTAATAGTCGTTTAGTTTTTAAATCAAATAGTTTAGTAACCATCACCCGCTGTCTAGAGCATCTCAGGCATCTGGCCAGATTTCTGACTCCTCTGGGGCCTCCCTCCTGTGTATTAATTTTTAAATAGTATAGTTGTTGCTCTATTTTTTGATCTGCCAATCTTTGAAGTTGTTGTTTAGTAGCCAGTATGTGTGGTTTAACTGTCAAATCCCCTGATAAAGTTGTTCCTGTAATTTAACCACAGTCTCCTCCAGTTGTTTCCCTAAGAGTTCTCTTTTTCTTTTTTGTTGCACCGAATATTTTATAATGTCTCCCCTCAAGACTGTTTTAAGGGTATCCCACACAATAGTCTCCGATGTATTAGAAGGGGTATTTTCCTTCAGTATGAGTGGGATCCATTTTTTAATCAGCTGTATAAACTCTGGATCCTGGAGGTGTAATAAATTCAGTCTCCAGAATGCCTGTTTTCTTGGCTTTGGAACCTCCATTTTTAAAAATAAGGGAGCATGGTCTAACAGAATAGAGGCCCCAATTGAAATATCTCTAATAGATTCCAAATGCTCCATAGTGGACACAAAATAATCCAAGTGTGCCGAAGTGTTTGTTTTGGGGGCATAGTGTGTATATGCCCTAATAGAGGGGAAGTAATGCCTCCAGATATCTTTCATACCCAATGTAGGGAGAGTATGTTTTAGATATTTTTGAAGTGCAGAGGCTCTGTACTTAGAGGGGGCAGAGGTATCTAGATTTATATTCAATGTTACACTGAGGTCCCCTCCAATTATGCAATGGCATTTAGCCTCCAGCAAAAGTTTGTCTAAAAATGTTTGTGCCCTTTGGGGTGTACTCCCTGGAGGGAGGTATACTGATGCTAGTGTGACTTGGACCGAGTACAGCCGTCCCACCACTATTGTGTAGTTCCCTTCGCTATCTATAGTTTGTTTCTGGATCTGGAAATTTACCCCCCGTGGTACTAAGATCGCAGCACCTCTTCTTTTCCCTGAAGTATGTGATGAGGCGACTACTGTTTGAAACCCCAATGCTCCAAATTTAGAGTGCTCAGTCTGCGATAAGTGTGTCTCCTGGAGAAGAATAATGTCCGCCTTGGTTTGTTTAAAAAAATTCAGTAGGCGCTTGCGCTTTATTTGGGCTGTGTATACCATTAACATTAAATGACAGAATACGTGCCGTATCAACCATTATTAAAAAAAAAAGTGTATATTTCTCCAGACAATCTTCTTTTCTCCTCCCTTCCCCTCTCTCCCAACTGCCTCAAATCCAGCATATAGGGTAAAATGCATTCCGTCAATGTTCATCAGTTCTTCTTTGTTTATGTATCTCTTTTTGGATGTTATCAAAGAATTTCTCTCATCCTACACCCATTATTTGGTATAGAATGTGTATATTCTGATACTTATGTAAGTGTTTGTGTGCCTTGGTGGTGTGGTGTGAGAGCCCAGATGTCTGGTAACATCATGGATAAAGGTCCTGCTCAATCATGCATCATTAGGTTCAGCTCTTCCTCTGGCTTCTCTTCATACCATGGGAACAGGTAATACTGCTCTTAATTAATTATTGCTGGTAATTACATCTCCAATGTTATTAGCAAGATCCACATGAGGCCAGGGCTCCTATACAGGATCCAGAAATTCCTAATACCTGATTTCAGACCCAATCTAGCTAGCTCCTTTCTCCTACCTCTCCTGAAATATGGTTCCATCATTTATGGCCCTTCCCCATGAATTCCCTACTCTTTGGCAAACTTAGATCCAATTACATTTACATAATCCGCTTTGTCACTGGTCTTCCCTGGAGAACTCACCACTGCACCCTATACAAAGCGTTGGTCTGGCTCCCCCTTGAGGAGTGATTCACCCAAAAAAGTCTGTCTTTCCTCCATAAAATTCATCTGAACAAACTGCCACCCAGGGTGACTTCTCTGTTCCCCAAATCTGCTCCTGCCCGCCTAACCAGGGCAGTATCTAGCAACGTTTTCAGCATCCCATTTTTCCACGTCTGCTCAAAATTCCATTGCCTATAATGGCACAAAGCATTATTACCCACTCTCTCCCCACCCCCTGGCCTGCAGCACTACCCATGCCTTTCAAAGATCCCTCAAGAACCACCTCCATGCAAAAGTCGCTTGCACTTGTTCTTCTATCTCCTGCTGCACATATCTCTTGATCCCTACCCACCCCTCCTATTCCACCCCGTTCTTACCCGCCTTGGTCTTCCATCCTCCTCCTCCTCCTCCTCCCCACCTCCTATCCTAAATCCAATACGCTTTTGTACATGTTGCGTTCAAACCACTACTGGCTATCCTGATTATGCTAATGCCTATGAATCCTAACCGCTCTTGTAAATCTTAGCCTGCATATCATTAATTTACTATGCACCATTTTTCCCTAATGCCTACTTAATTCCTGTATATAAGATTTTACCATAACCTATCTGTAATACTCTCTTGCCTGACTGTCTGTTTCCATTTTATTTGATGCTACCACAACTTGTGTGTACTATGTATTCTGTAAATTGTTTATCTTGTATCTTTCTAACTACTTATCCCAACTGGGTGTTTGCGAAAATGGACATTTTTGCTCACATGCTATTCCAGTATAAAATAAACTTGATAGATTGACTACTCCAAGGAGCATACCGCTTCATGGAGGGGGTTTCTTACAGGGTGCCTGGCTATAGGGGTCTGAGTTGGAAGCCTGATTAGGTGAAGATCAGTTCCCTGATGGAGGCATGAAAGCAAGGTAGAAGGTAATACAAGGTGAAATATAAAAACAAGTCTGCATAAATTTGGTCGACATTCTAAAACATTGTATTGTGTTTAAAATGCACTAATTCATTTTTTAACACACATAGCATATAATTTTCAAAGCCCTGGATACTGGTGCATCTTTGGGATGGCTTGTCTCTGCTACATTCATTGCTCACTGCAGTAGCAGCTATTTTCAAAACCATATCTAAACACCACTGGACATGATTTATGTCAGTATGCATCCAACTATGGTCATATAGCTGGGTGGCAGTGCTGACATGTATTTTATAGCACCCCCTTCCTGCTATGCCATCAGGTCATTGGTATTATGGCAGCTACCCCTGCCTTGTGGGCTAAAACAAGGCTGACGGGCCTGGGCCCTTTAATTTCCTGACTGGGGGGTTCATTTTGAGAGCTAGAATATAGTACTGTACCATGGTGCCTCCACCCAGAGAAAGGTTTGTTAAAGTGGGCCTGATTCAAGTATGGTACAAACCGCTGTGGTGCTGTACCTACCCACCTCCCACTCCATGGTGAACCAGTTCAATGCAGTGACAGTCCCCATAAAAGCATGCAACTTAATGCTCGAATAGCAGATGCAGTCAGTGGTTAGAAAATAACAGGGACTTTGTTTAGGGTCTAGCGTCAGGCCCTAAATTAGAAAACGGGTTTAGCAGCATGAGGTAGTTTATTCTCAGATGATTCTTCCATGCCCAGACCATAACACACAATGGCTGCTCTGAGTGCCCTCCTAGGCACAGACAAATAATCAGTGACGTGCATTCACCATATGCAAGGCATGCATTGCATGCCTATAAATTGGCAGGTTAACTTTTTGTTTGTTTAGTATAATCCATAGCAGTCTGTCTGTCATGACTCACTATGGGGACTAGAAGCGCCAGCAGTGCTCCGATGTCAGCTGTCCTACTGGCAATGGCATGCAACACTCTAAGTTACATCCAGTTGCCTAGGCAACAGTGATGCCATGCAGCTGTCCCTCTCCAACCAGCACTGCCTTGGAGAAAGTGGCCAAGGCATGCAACTTAAGAACTGAATTGGCCGAAGGGGAAAACAGAGCAAGAAAGAGGAGACAATGTCATGTCTGGCAGTGCAGCACCAAAGGCGCAAGAACTTGAATTTGGGCATAGCTGGCTGAAGGAGTGGTACAAGCCAAAAGGCAGCAGGGCCAGGGCGTACTTATTTTCAAAAGTTTTGTTCCTGGCAGTGCAGTGGCGGCGGGCAGCCATGTCATGATCTGATTTATTAATGGAGACAGTCAGAGAGAGTGAGAAGAGAGCATCAGGGGAATTGGCAATGGAAATCAAGAAACTGCACAGACTTGGGCTTAGAAAAGAAGAACAGAGTCACAGAAGTGAGAGAGACTGGTGGGCAGCAGGGATGGGAGGCAGAGGCAACAAGTACATTCGATGTTGACATCACATTTATGCTGCATCGGTACCTTTTTAATATAAACATTTTCTGTCCCCAGGCTTGTAAAGTTTCACCTCTTCACCCACCAGCTGCTGTCTCCTATGTAAACTGACTAATTGAGTGGAGCAAATCACAACCCCACTGCAGACCACATCCTTTTTCCCCAACCAAGCCACAATTTTCCCCCATCCACCCAAGCAAACCACATCTTTTTTTCCCTGACAGACAGCCAAGAACAAAGTGTGTAAGGACTTCCGTTCCGCCCCCCTAAAAGAAAACACTACACTTTACATTGTTCTCCTGTTAAAATGAAGTGCCATCACTCTCTCCAGTTGCCACATGACACCACAGAAAAGGTATGCACCCTTGCTCTACTGATCACTGAAATAATGACAAACACAAAAAGATTTCTCCTTCAAAGTTAACTTTTATTCAAATTCAACTACTTAGTGCAGCCTTCACTCACTCTTCGCAGCCACCACAGTAAACACACATTTGTGCTTCTCTCACTCCACGAAGACCAGTGGAATAAAGAGAACCAAAAAACAAAATCAGTTGTTTTTTATTTTCTATTTTATTGCAGTACTAATAAAAACCCGTTAAACTACGGGACATTAATTGAGCGTATCTCTACACAAAGGGCGAGCACAAGATAGCTTCCTCATCACTCGCTAAGAGGCAATGCCATTTTTTGTTGTTACTTATTCATAAAATAAGCACCAATCAGAGCCTATGTGGAGATAGTCATGAGTGTCAACCACCTAGCAGTAAGGCTCTTTAACACATGTTAAATCACCAAAAATCCCATTTACATTTAAATTATGTCACTGCAACTCATCATGTCATGTGTTCCCTATCTGAATTCACTCCAATAGCTTAACTGGGATGTCCTGAAGTGTTGCTTCAGCTATCTTCCCTTTGGTTAAGTAAAGAAATATGACATATCTAACCTGTTATTTTTGTTACAAAAGACCATGTTGATTTATTAACTAGTTACAGGAGCTAATCTCCTCTGATAAATTCTCCTGTCTCTATTGTATGTGAAGTTCTCTGATGCAAGTCTTGAACCTTGTACATTATTACATACTGTATATGTGGTGTCATTTTATTGTATATTGGTGTACAGTCTGTAATCTACTTGTGACTGCTCCCTATGTGGCACTATTTAATTCATTCATTCTTTTGTACATTGTTTTATGCATTGTTTTTATGTACCCTCTTTCTTTTCTCTCAGGAGCTACCTGAAAAAGGGCTGCCTGTCTGTAGTTCAGCACGACCTCTTGGACAAACAATATTCAAAATAACAATAATAATAATAAAACAAAAAAAAGGATTAATTGAATGTGTTATACTGTGTCCTATTCTGTGTTGTAGCATACTGTTTCAAATAGTGGATCTTGTGTTGCTTGTTTATATACAGTTGATACCTTTTTATTCTAAAAAAAAAAAAAAAAGTATTTTTAACAAATGTTTTTATTCCTTTTTTAACTCTATGTTTTGCTCCTCAGTATGGCAGGGGCTTATTTTACCCCCCATTTCAGCCTTGTGCATAGGCGCTCAACTACGACCCAGCCAGCCTCCACCATGGATGCAGAGTTGGGGAGGACCATGGCTTGCGCCCCATGGAGGAGCCCCCTGGTGGGGAATTTATTCCTTTTGAAATTAAAAAAATTAATCTATTGCAGTCTCTTAAAGACAATTAACAGTTTAAAGACATGCATAACAGGAATGCAGTGACCCCACCTAGTGTTGTGGAAGGAGGGGAAGAGTTTCAAGCAGTTGTCCTTAAACATAGTTAAAATGAGGGACTGCAGTCCTGAGTATTAAAGAGCGGGTCCAACCTTTTGTGGAGTACACTTATGTACTTATGTATGGGGCTAATGCCAGCTGCCGTCCCTTTAAGTGCTCTTAGAACAATTGTAGCAATTAGCTTATTATGCTAATTTGTTATGCTAATTATTGTGTTAGCAGGGGCTAGGAAACCCCTTAGACTATCTGTCAGTCCAGCAGTCAGAGTCTGAGCCTCATGGAGTGAAGATGTACCTGCTGCTGTCTAAGAATAAACCATTTATGCATTTATTTCTGCGTCTGTCCAGTTTATTTGAATGGTCCAGCAAGGGGTCCTCCTCACCAGCAGCAAGTGAAGGGTCTGGCAGACCACAGAGAAGGTAAGGGTCGTTTAGTGGCAGACCAGACCAAAACGCCACACTTTCAAATCATTCTAATCTTTATGACTAAGGGTATTGACATGAAATGCTAGGTTTGACCCTTACAGTTCAATTGCAGATGAGCTTTATTCTGGAGCAGATGGCATGATGCCATGCTTATGACATCACTGTCACTACCATAGCAGATGATGTCACAAGCAAGGAGTTAATATCAGCTCCTGGATCCTCAGAATCGGCAGTAAGTAAATAGAGGACAAATATGGTGTTCATGTCAGCAATAACACATGATCAGGTGTTTGTTCCTTGTGATATTATAAATCATGAATGACATTATCCATAGCCAGTTGGGTTTGTTAATTTCTAAACATTCTAGGTACGTTTTTCTTAACTTTCTTTATTTAGAAAACAACAATTTTATTACAAAAATACAGACAACAATAAAACAGCAACAATGTAACAAAGCTGCTGGCTTACTAGAGCTATACATTTAAGTTGAACTTATATCTGGCCTATGATTGGTCCAAGTAGAGCCAATGTTGTTTTTTGCTAGTTTGGTTTTATTTTTTGCCAGTCCTGTTGTCATTCCTGTTTGAATGTTTTAATGTGCCCTGTAAAATACAGTTGTTTTTTTTTTTTGGGGGGGGACCTGCAGAATCACTTTAGGTATGCCCTAGTTAAAACACCTTAAAAAGTGTTGCTGTTTTCAGAAAATTGTTGTTGACCTTGTATTATTTTTTTTTTTTGCACTGCTGCTGATGTATTAGGTATTAACTTGGGCTGTCTACACTAGGAACTGCAGCAAGCCGGAAGGCACTCTAGTTTGGGACACAGTGTTGTACAAGGAATTGCACTGTATTTCTGCCGCTTGTGCATAGCCTATATATATTTTTGGTGCTTTTGTTAATAATTTGCAAAAAAGAGCCCTCCAAGGAGTGGCAGCACTGTAACATGAAATCCATATTCAGGGCATACTTGCAACACCTGGGAGCATCAAGTATCCCTCCAGACTACTCTCCTTCGGGTCTTAGCACATGGCCAGGCATGTGAGAGCCCCCAAGGGCACCCTTTCATTCAAAATGTACCACAAAGTATGAAAAATCATAGCTCTCTGGGGGCCTAAGTGGCCCTAGACCCCCAGCCTTTTATAATTTATTGTTGCATGCCTTGCAAAAAAAAAGAAAGAGTCACTGCATGCCACTGCAAATAATGTATCATGGGGCTGTGCTTCAATTGTCCAGCTAGGCTCAGTCCAGATACTACTGCCCACCCCCATACCACACATGCCCAATGCAGTTGCTGTGTTCCTGCATTCATGTACTGGGGGTGCTACCCTCTTTCCTACTGGTGCCAGTGCTTAAGCCCTTAATGCGTAGGGAGATAGGGTGTGAAATTAGCTTAGACTGTCCACCCAAAGCTGTTGAAAACCCTACTTTTTCAATTTTGATCATTCAGGTGTTTTAATAACTAAAAATATTTGAGAGACTTAAGTAAGATGAACTGGAATTGTTTGGACTTAATCCCAGCTACTGATGAAGTATCTTTTTTAATTCTAAGTTTCTGAAAGCTTGTGATGTTCATGCCCCTATGTGTAGTGTGAAATGTAGACAAAACAGTGTGCCCTGAATACATGGCAAGATTTTAAAAAGCATTAGGATTAAAAACAGACTGTTAATAGTGGCAAAGAAAAATAACTGGGGAAATAGTTGGGAACTACTGCATATAAATCAGCTAGAAACAAATGTCAAAAACTAATAAGGGAAACACAAGAAGAATTCTTTACAAATAAATTTGAGAATTCTACTAGCTCTAAAGACTTCTGGAAAACAGTAAAACATTTGGAAACCCAGTAAAAGTGACACTGCCTTGAACTGCGAGAGACTAATTTTATCTGATAAAAAGGCTATGGCTGAATAATTTTTTTTATACTAACCTACCTTTAATAGGGGATGAGGGAGATGGTGCCCTAGTCCAAAAGAAGGAAAATATATAGAAAGAGGAAATTAAGAGGGATCAAAATCTACAGTTTGGGTTTAAAATTGTTTCTACAAGAGATGTTTGGAAACACTTAAAATCTCAGAAACCAAATAAACCCGGAGGTTTGGATGGTCTTGGAGCCAGGCTGCTCAGGGAGGAGCAGATATTATTGCCAAACCTTTGGCCAAGATCTTTAACATGAGCTTATGCTGGGGATCTTTCCAAGGCCCTGTAAGAAAGCTAAACTAGCCCCTAGTTTTAAAGGGGGACTGTCAACACTAAAAAATAACTACTGCCCAATTGCTCTTTTTATTCTAGTATCAAAAATGTTGGAAAAGGAAGTCCAAAAAACTGTTGTTTGGGTACTTAACAGAACATGTGTGCCACTCTTCACAGCAGCCTGGCTTCAGACCTCTACATTCTACACAAACAGCCTTGCTGGATTTCACGGACACTGTCTCCCATGCTCTGGAATATAAGGAGCATGTTGGAGTGGTGTTTGTGGATCTAGCAAAGTTGTTTGATATGGTGGATGACCAAAAACACTCTTGGACAACAGCGTGAGTAAGGACTTGAGTTGTTATTATTGTTTAAATCATATTTGTAGGATAGACAGTAACAGGTTGCAATTCAGGTGGTACTGTCTGGAAAGCTGGGATTGGTAAAAGGTGTGCCCCAACGTTCCATTCTGGGACCAATAATGTTTGACATTTTTATTGATACTCTTCTAAACATTACTGCACAGTCTGTTGTAAAATGTATGCCGATGATATGGCTTTAGAGAGCTCAGCCCCAAATCTAAATTAGATTAATTAAAATCTGTTTTCAAAATTTGGAAAATTGATTGGTGCAAAACAAATTTCTTATATATATAAAAAAAGGTTATGGCCTTTAAGCTAAAGAAGGCAAATTGTGAAGAAGGGTTTGATAGAATAGAGACCTATTCAAAAATGAGGTAAACATGGGACAAGAAAGTTCATACAAGTATCTGGGGTTTATGGATTGGTGAGGAATTGAAGTTCTCAACTAATATTGATAAGATATGTATAAAGATCTCTCATGGGTACCTTATGCAGACATAAGGGCTGCCTGTCAAAGGATACAAGAGCTAAAATTGTCACTGCTACAATACTGCCCATGATGGACTTTGGCAGTGCTGTTTATAGATGGGCTAGCAAAAATGATTTACAAAAACTTGACATGTTGATATACTGCCATTTAACCAAATTTGTATCATGGGTTTCAGGGCCACTAATAAACTTTCATCATTGCACAATACTTTTAGAACTGAACTAGACATCTTTGAGCAAAAGACGAGACAGATTCCTTGGTGGCTTTTCATACAAGTGTGTAAACAACCCAGTGTCAGCATATTTGTACAAAAAGCTAGCGACAAACAACACCCAACACAATCTTTGGGATGTAGTGGGGAGATGGCTTATAGTCCCGAAAATAAAAACATGCATTGGAAACTTTACATTTAACTATATGGCTACCTCTCTCTGGAATTTTGCCCCCTTCCCTCAAATAAGAAGTTTAACCACCTACAGTAGGTTTAAAGACGCAGTAACGGATTGGTACATTTTTAAATGTGATTTATATATTATTTATTTATTTTATTGACTGGGTAGGCCCACTGAGACTAGAAGTCCATTTTTTTAGAGGTGACCCGGGGTGTGTGTGCATGGAAATGTTAGTTACTTATGCAATGTTATCTCTATGAATTGTGTTATGCATGGATTATGTGTATTGTAACTGAAATGTTTTTCACAGCAGGATGGTCCTGGAAACAGGCTTACCTAGTAACCATATCCTGGGTAAATACAATTCAGAACTCAAATTCAAATTCAAGGGAGCTCCCAAAGTTTCTCTGGGTCCCTAGGCATGGACACAGCGTGGGCCTGATGACGCTGCTTGTGGATGGCTGGTGGCTGTGCATTTAAATAAATGAAAGCAATGCTTTGTAACTTAAAATCCCCAAACTGAAATGCTCAGAAAACCCACAAGATGAACTTGTACATCCCAGCTGGATGACTTAGTCCATTAAATGCTTCCCAAACTATGGTGCAATGATATGGTTGCAGGACAAACCCTAAATTTGCACTATATGTGATCCCCAGTGTGTGTGTGGGGGGGGTGATACAGTTCACAGTGAGCCCTTCTCTGGCTAGTTTCACTATCTCTTTTCATTTTGTAAAGACCTCTGGTGTCAGCTGGTACAGTGGCTGTTCTTTGGTTCAGGTCAGCCATGTCATGACTCCAGCATTCAGTAGACAATTCTCTGGTGCACAGGGCAGTTCCACCTGTGACAACCCAGTCATGTCTGCCCCAGACAGCACATCCTGGCATCCAGTCCCTAGTGTATGGTAATAACCAGTACTGGCCTATGGTACTAGCTGGGCGACTTTCCCAGTGAACCTGGGGTTTCAGTTGTGTTCTTTGGCTGCACCACACCAAGTATCTCTTTAACTGGGTGCAGCCTTCAGCTTCACTTTTTTTGCCATGCTTCTTAAAAACACTCCCCTCCAACTTGTACATGAATTCAAATATCTTGATCTTATCTTTGATTCTTCTTTAACATTCAAATCCCATATTGAGTATACTGTTTCAAAAATATGTCAATGTTTGGTTCATTTAAAATGGGCAAGGCATTGTTTATCCCCTCAGGTCTGCAACTTAATTGTGACTCAGGCAATTTTGCCCATTCCAGATTATGGGGACACAATCTATCACACTGCAAATGCTTCTAGTTTATCCTTAGTGGACACTATTTACTGTTAGCGTCTGAGAGTTATTCAGAACTCCCACAGGATGGAACACCACTGTACCCTACTCACCCTGACTAACTGGCTCTCTCTTTCATCGGCTCTCCCTTGTTTACAAAACTTTAAATCATTTTACTCCTGCTTATTTGACTGACAGACGTTCATTTGCTACCCATAATCTCAATTTACAAGATATACCAAATTGGGGCTTAGTTCTGCCTCAGGTCAAAACACATTTTGGAAGGAACAGTTTTTCTTATAATACTTCCCTTTCTTGGAACAAACTCTCTATTCCATTACATAATTCTCCCTCTTTATTTATTTTCAAGCAGACTCTTAAAAAGCTACTGTTACAGAAAGAATTATGCAACTACTTTAACTAATTGTTTTATTGTATAATCATTGTTTGTGTTGTTTTTGTCCTATTTTATGGCTATTTTGTATGATGTTATGTGACTTGGGATGTTCTGTAAACAAGACTTTGTATCTCATAGAACCTGTCCTGTAATACTTAAAACTTCTAAATAAAAAAAAATAATATATATATGATTACCTCCTTTTTAGGGGTGTGGGCAGAGCCTACAGCCATTTTGCGAGAGCTTTTTAGCTCTGAAAACAGTCGATCTCAAAGCCTCTTCTGTTGGACTTTTGGAAGTATCCTTCCGAAAGCCCAACGGAGCTGAAAGCCCTCCACCACAATCGGCATATGGAATAACAGCCACACTATTTCTGCTGTTACTTTCACATTCTGGTGCACGCACTGCGCATGCACATGAGTCACATGCATGTGTGGAGTCTTGCGCATGTGCAGTGATGCGGTGTCGCTGTGTTGGGTATGGTACTATGGCACTGTGCCACTGTTTGTGCCCCCTCCAGTGTTTGTGCCCTCCCGAAGTCATGGCCATCTGTCTCGCACACTGGGAGTCCACTCCAGTGTGCAGAATTGTGTTGTTTCCTATAAATTAGAAAATGGTAACTCGTCAGTTTCTTGGTGCCCCCTGCCCACGTTATGCCCGACAGAGGGTGCCCAGTCCCCATGTCGGCATTCATGTGGTGCACTGGGAGCTCACCCCCAGTATGCCAAAATATTTTGTTTTCCTTTGTCCCCGTGTCCTTTTGCTGTAAAATGGAAAACAGTCCCTTGCTGTCGGCTGTGTCACGGTGAAATTAAAAACGGTCCCTCATCATTGCTGTGGTCCCCCTTCCCACCCTTCCACTAAGCACTCACCTCCCCACTCCCCCCTTTTCTCCATACTTACCTCTGGAGCTCGGCACTGTCATCTTCTCTGTACCAGGACACATCTGCACTCTGCAAAGCCCAACCGCGAACTGAAGAATTCAAGGTAAGCGTGCTATACAGCCATTCAATTGGATTTTCAACTTATGCTCATATCGCAGCCATTTCTTGGAATTTTTGCCACAAATTTTCAACATGGGGTTCTTGGGACCCCACCTTGTGAAAACTGTCACTGTCATTTTGTTACTCGGCCCAGAAAGGTGATTTCGCGGTCACTGCACGGAATCACCTTTCGGGACCGATTCACAAAATGACAGTGCCACTGTTTATGAGGTGGGTTCCCAAAATGCCCATGTTGCAAATTTGGTGACAAAATTCAAAAAAATGACTGCGTTATGAGCTTGCATTGTGCAGTTACTACACACACTCCTAACGTCGCTAAATTTTAATATTTTTACTCCACATTTTTAACATTGCCATTTTTGCACACCTCCTTCACAACAGTATAGCTGTCATTTTCTACAACCTGCTTGAAACATGTTTTCGCACCAGTGTGGCGCAGAATAGCATGTCTGCTCTGCGCAATCACCTTTCGGGAAAATTAAACAAAATGATAGTGGCGCTGTTCATGAGAAGGTGTCCCACAAAGGCCATGTTGCAAATTTGGTGAAGAAATTCCGGAAACTGACTGCGTTATGAGCATGGGCTGTGCAGTTTCTATGCACGCTCCTAACGTCACTAATTTTTATTATTTTCACTTCACATTTTTAACATAGCCAATTTTGTACACCTCCTTCACAACTGTACAGCTTTCATTCTCCACAACCTGCCAGAATCATGTTTTCGCACCTGTGGCGCAAAATAGTGCGTTTGGTCAGCACAATCACCTTTCGGGACAATTGAACAAAATGACACTGGCACTGTTCATGATAAGGGGTCCAAAAAAGGCCATGATGAAAATTTAGTGCAACACTTCCAACATACAGCCATGTTACACCTGGGCCTTGAATAATTTCTATGCACATGTCCAACTTTTGTTACTTGGTAGTGCTTTACAGCCCTACTGGCTCTGGCCAGAGTTTGTTTTTCTATAGCAGCAGGATTTTTGATTTTGAGTCTCACTCTGTCACTGCCAGATACACAGGCTGTCTCTCTCAACAGTACACAGCCACCAGTCTCTTTTGCACACAGCTACAGACTGAATGGTGTCTAGAACAGCCTCTACTGTTCACTGGGGAATGACTGGTTGTGATTGGTGGTCTGGAGCTTTTAATCATAGTAAGCAGGCCTGGAGGTAAGTCCCTCAGCAGGTGATTGGGTACTGATATGCTGCCTGAATTAATTAAGCTCATCGCAAGACTACAAGCTCTTCAGGCTGTCTTCTCAGGCAATTCAACCCTGACTGGTCAGTAGTCACCATGCCAACTCAGATCAAAGGTGGCCACAAATGTACTTATTTACATGAAACTCTGCAGTTTCATAGTATTTGGGGCCCAAATTAGTCTTGAGTGGAGGAAGCTGTATCTCAGTGCGGTCAGGGCATCAAGTGGGAAATTTATGGTCTAGTTGGGAGCTCTGAAGCAGCATTCCATCAATAGTGACTGGCCTCTTTGATGTGTGAGTGTTAGGCAACCTTAGAGGTAAAGGGGATTACACTCTCATCTGTAGTCAATAGCCTCTAGACTAAAGATCTGTAATCTAGCCAGCATAGCACTTGGAGGGGTGCTGGCACAGATGAGAGAAAAATAGGCTAATCATGGACCTTCCACAGTCCTTGGAGTGTGCCCCAGTGCCCCCACCAGCACAGATCCAACAAAGTAACCCCCTTCCTCAGAACAGCACAAGAGCAAGTCATCAAAAACAACAGAATAGTTGAGTGCCAACACTTTGGGAAGGGTGATTCCTCTTCTCTCACTGTCTTCTAATGAACACAATGGATTTTGATTCCAAGTGACTGCATCTGTCTTACAAAATCCCACCCATGTGCATTAGGGATGGCCCAGCCCTTTTGAAAATACATCCAGGTGTGTGGAATGGTGGATTCAGGGCTTTGAAAATCATCTCAAAGACTCCTAAATACACCCACGTAATATGTTTGTCAAACATATCATATTGTGTCATATCATGTATCATATCGTGTCATATATCATATTATGTCATATATCATATCGTGTTGTGTCATGTATCGTATCATACTATATTGTGTTGCGTCATGTCATGTCATGTCCTGTGTCATATCTCGTGTCATGTCCTGTATCATGTTTCATGTCATGTCCTATCCCTATTATATATCATATCAATGAATGTAAGCAATAATACCCAACAGGATGGGCAGTACTGGGCTACACTGGACCGCCCAGTGGCATAATGAGGCCCAATGCTGTAAGCAGAGGGCCTTATTGCCCCCGGAAAGGTCCGGTATAGCCCATACCGCCCACTTTGGATGGTATTATTACGCTTAGAAAATGGGCTATTCACTTACAAAATGGGCATTTTGTTTTTTAAATGTAAGAAGTAATTATACTAAATAAAAATATGCTTTTTTCTATATAAAGTAGTCCCTCCACTGGTAAAATTACCGGTACAGGGCACTGCTGTTTTTTCAGAGCTTCCCCCCATAGCATTTCCCTTACACACAGAAATACATTTCTACACATGTTCTTTTCTTATGGCAATATTTCTTCGTCTTATGGCAATGTGCTATCAGTGATGGTACTGAAGTAAGCATAGTTGAGAGAGTGGCACCATCAGTCGGACTAGGTTGGTGGAGAGCGGCTGAGTGGCGTGGTTGATGAGCGGTGTTGGTAGTGAGCATGGTGAGAGCGGCTGCTTGAGGAGAAGCAAACAGCAGCAAAAACATTTTTTTTCCCCTAGTCCAAGGCAGGGAAACTGATGGTAAGCGGTCCATACCATGACTGTGAGGTGACCGCTCTAATGGTAAGCATGTGACAGCACTGCCGATAGCGTTACTAAAAATGGGAAATGAAAAGTGCATACATGATGAGCAAAGAGATAATTCACGATCGTTCAGTAGCTCGCAGTGAGTGTGTCTGTTGTTCAGGACTCCTGGTGGGTACTGCACTTAGCGGGCTATTTTTGGAAAGAAAAGAAAAAAACTTCAGAGGTTCTATCTGTTTGGGTCTAGCGGGTTGCCGGGGGTCAGCCAATGTGAGCTGCAAAGCAGTGTGTTCTGAGAGGCAACCACACATCAACTTTCCTCATTCCCTTCCCTTCCCTTCCCTTCCCTTCCCTTCCCTTTCCAAGCTTACTTTTTAGGCTTCCTGCTTATAATTGTAGGAGAATTGTGAGGCACAGTGCCTGGACTGAAGTGGGTAGCATGACAGGGATCGGTCTTTAACAGAACAGAAGGCACCTTACGAAAGTGCCACTGCCCACTGGGGATATAATATTTGTGCTAATAAGGGGAAAAGGCAGTATGTGGGACAGTCATGGTACAAGGGACACAGTTTTTTTTTTTTAATGTCTCCCGTAATTCGAAATGAGCACCGGGTGGGGGTGGGGGTGGGGGCAGGCTATATCTCTCTAAGTGAGAGAAAAAAAAGCTGATATTTCAAATTGAAAATTCTATTGGCACAGTGTTATCAGAACTTAATCAGCAGACAGAGACTGGGACTCATTAGTTCCCAGTCTCTGATGCCTGATTCCAAACAGACTAAACACGTGGCTCAAGGGCTGGTGCCAGGAAACTGTTTTTAATGTCTCCCGTGAATTCAGAAATGAGCACCGGGTGGGGTGGGGGTGGGGGCAGGCTATATCTCTCGCTATGAGAGAAAAAAGCTGATATTTCAAATTGAAAATTCTATTGGCACAGTGTTATCAGAACTTAATCAGGCAGACAAAGACTGGGACTCATTAGTTCCCAGTCTCTGATGCCTGATCCCAGACGGAGCTAAACACGTGGCTCAAGGGCTGGTGCCAGGAAAAAGGACACAGATTTGTAGGGAACTGGCAACAGTTCTGGGAGCGAAAGTGTTTTAAATTTGATGGACTGCATCTGACTAGGGAGGGAGTCAGTGCATTGGGGCAGAAGTTAGATGTCTTTGCAGAATATTTAAACTAGCAAATGGGGAGAGGTGCAGCACCCATCGTCGAATGGGAAGAACACCCCTCCCCCTCAGCTAGATGGTCAAACAGGGATTCAGCATGTTTGCAGTTCATTTGCATCACCAGGTAAGAAAAAGGTTTGTCTCCCATACGACGACAGGGTAATGCCAAACCTCACCCAACAACTAACACACCAAAATCTGGCCAATGGAAAATCATGTACACAAATGCTCACAGCCTGGGAAATAAGATCCCAGACCTGCAGGCAATCAATGTCAGAGGCTAAACTGGACATAGTAGCAATTAGTGAGACATGGTTTACCAGTAACCACACTGGGAGACTTCAGTACCTGGCTATGTATTGTTCAGAAGAGACCGAGGGTGCAAAAAGGGGAGGAGTGGCCCTGTATGTCAATGAAAATATCAAAGCTACAGAAATTCAGAATACACATAAGGAGCCAGAAGAACTGTGGGTCACCCTGGAAACAGGAAATGGGACAGCCATAAGAACTGGGGTTGTCTACAGGCCCCAGACCAGGGGAGGACATAGACACATTACTGTTAGAAGATATACAAAACATGACAGCTAAAGGGAGGTTCTGATAATGGAGACTTCAACATGCGGATACAGATTGGTCAATACCAGCAGGAACATCTGCCAGAACTAGACACATAGTGGATTCCCTGCAGGGGGAGGGCCTCAAACAACTGGTACAGCAACCCACAAGAGACAGGGCTATCCTAGATCTAGTACTGACTAACAAGGAAGGGATCACAGATCTCCAGGTAGAAGGTCACCTGGGGGCCAGTGACCATCACATGGTATGGTTCAATTTGGCTACTACATCTAAATCATCCCATTCCAAGGCAAAAATATGGGACTTCAGAGGAGCTGACTTTGATAAGATGGCCAACAGAGTTAAGCTAGCCCTGGCAAAAAGAAACACAGGTGAGGTGGTACAGGCAAAGTGGGCAAGCATTAAGGATGCAATACTTGAAGCAACATCCCATTGTGTTAGACAGAAAAGGAAGTGCAAAAGAAGAAGGAAACCACTTTGGTTCTCAAATACAGTAGCAGAAAAGGTCAGAGCCCAAAGGCTGGCCTTCAGGAAATATAAGGGAACACAGCGGGATGAAGATAGGGAGGCATACCAAACTGCCCTAAGGGAAGCAGGAAGGCAGTAAGGCAGGCAAAGTCCCAAACTGAGGAAACACTAGCACGAACAGTAAAAGAAGGTAACAAGACTTTCTATAGATACATTAGTGAAAGGAAAAAGTCCAGAGGGGGTATTGCTAAGCTTAATGGAGAAAAGGGAGCATGTGAGGAGGAGGACCCTGTAAAGGCATCTATCCTAAATAGATACTTTTTCTCAGTATTTACTGAACAGAAGGTAGGGCAGGGCCCACAGCTCAGCATCATGGACACAGGGGGGAGGGAGGTGAGCACTACTCCCTTCACAAAAGAAAGGGTCCTACAAGAGCTTGCTAAGCTCAGGGTGGATAAGGCAATGGAACCTGATGGCATACATCCCAGGGTACTTAAGGAGCTAAAGGTGGAACTAGCAGAGCCATTAGCAGAACTGTTTAGTGAGTCTCTGAGCACAGGAGAGGTCCCAGAAGACTGGAGAAGGGCTCATGTGATCCCGCTCCACAAGAGTGGTAGCAGAGGAGGAGGCAGGGAACTACAGACCAGTCAGTCTTACCTCAGTAGTGGGCAAGATTATGGAGGCACTCCTTAAGGAAAGGATAGTGCAACACCTGGAATCCATAGGAGCACAGGATCCAAGACAACATGGGTTTACAAAAGGAAGGTCCTGTCAAACTAACCTCATAGATTTCTTTGACTGGGTAACCAGAGTGGTGGACCAAGGGGAGCAGTTGATGTCACCTACCTTGACTTCAGCAAAGCTTGGACACTGTTCCACACAGAAGATTGATAAATAAGCTGGGTAGGCTCGGGTGGGTCAGAAGTTGGTCAACTGGGTGGCAAACTGGTTGTCGAGCAGAAAACAGAGAGTGGTGGTAAATGGTATACAGTCAGAAGAGATGCAAGTCACAAGTGGGGTACCTCAGGGATCAGTCCTGGGCCAGTCCTCTTCAACATCTTCATTAGTGACCTTGCAGATGGACTAGAGGGTAAGACTTGTCTGTTTGCAGATGACACCAAGATCTGCAACAGAGTGGATGATCCAGATGGGATGGGCAGAATGAAGAGATCTGGATAAACTAGCAAATGGTCAGAAGAGTGGCAACTGGGATTTAATGCAAAGAAGTGCAAAATCATGCACATAGGGAAGAGAAACCCTGAAGCCACCTATAGACTGGGAGGGAGTTGCTAGCAGTCACAAAGGAAGAAAGAGACTTGGGCATCATCATCACTGATGACCTGAAATCATCAAGCAGACCTCTAAAGCAGTAGATAAGGCTAGGGAGGTGTTAGGGTGTATTAGTAGGGGTATCACAAGTCATAAGAGGTAATAATCCCTCTTTACAAGACACTAGTTAGGCCGCCCATCTGGAGTACTGCATGCAGTATTGGAGGCCACACCTTCACAAGGACATTAACCAAACTGAGGCAGTCCAGAGAAGGGCAACCAAAATGGTGCAGAGACTGCATCAGAAGACATATGAGGACAGATTAACAGAGCTCAATGTATACCCTTGAGCAAAGGAGGGAGAAGTGATATGATCGAGGCATTCAAACACCTTAAGGGCATTAACAAGGTGAAAAGAGTCTAACATGTTTAAATATAAGAAAATATAGCAGGACAAGAGGACACAGCATGAGATTAGAGGGGGCGATTAAGGGGAATGTGAGGAAATTCTTTTCACAGAAAGGGTGGTGGATGCATGGAATGGTTTACCACAAGAAATGGTGGCTATGAATACAGTGCAGGGCTTCAAACAGGCATGGGATAGGCATAAGGGAGCAATACAAATGACTATGAATAGATAGGCCACTGACAGAGCAAAGGCTGATGGCACATTTATAAGGTAGAAAAAGAAATGGGCCAACTGGATGGGCCTTGCGGTCCTTATCTGCCATCAACTTCTATGTTTCTATGTTTCTATGATTAGTTGGTGGCATTAGCTACTCAGAAAGATGAAGTCTCCCTATCCATTTTCTAATATGAAATTGTGTATGTCCAAAGATATAAGTGGTCTTCTATTATGGAGGATCACACCTCTTTCTAGTTAAGTACAAAATACTTGGGGCAAGAGGTCTAATTATGCATAGGAATTATGTATTATTGCTTGCTACCTGGCTTGGTACAGCTGGCACCAGATGCCTAGCTGGGTAGCTGCTACTCCCCTCTGAACCACTACTGGGTAGTGCTTGGCTGTCAAACGCACCTTCAGAAACTGCCTCACTTGGCTGTGGGCAGTGACTCACTTGGTCTTACCCTTCAAACACGGGTGGCCATATGCCCTCCCATCATATAGGGGTAGTAATGGTTAGCTATACCCTAATAATTAAACCAGTGTTCAACCACCTGAATCATCTGAAGCCTCGGCAGCGGAAGGTACGAGCCAAATTCAGCAGAAATCTATCTTCCAGAAAGGTCATCTTTATGCTCCTGCTCCTCTCTGGCAACATTCACTCGAATCCAGGCCCACTCACTTCAACGGGCCCTGGTGTTCATAAGGTTAAAGACCTAAAAATAGCCTTACTGAACATCTGCAGTTTAACCACAAAATTTGACCAGCTTCAGGCATGGATGGCCCTCCATACCCCTGACATCCTCTGTTTAACGGAAACTTGGTTGACCAGTAGGATTAAAGGCAGCGAAGTTGCCCTCAAAGGTTTCCAAGAATACAGGATTGATAGAATAGGCAAGAGAGGTGGGAAATGCCTCATTTATGCCAGGGACTCTCTGCAGTGCACCGTCCTCCCTGGAACCAGGGTGGCTGAGGACCATGAGATAATAGTGATAAAGGCACAGGTCAGTCAGAATGGCAAAACTCTCATCCTCACCACAATCTACCCCCAAGAAAGCCACAGCAGGCTTTCCCACAATTATGGACGTTATCAGCACCCTTCCAAAGGGGACGGAGCTTGTCATTACCGGGGACTTTAACATAAACTGGGATGGAAAGGAGGCTGCCCCTTTCAGGGATCTGATAGCCACCTCCAACCTGACACAACCTGTCACCTGCCCCACCAGGCAGAACTATAAGACAGGAAACAGTACCCTCCTTGACTGGAACCTAGCAAGCTCACCATCCCAGATCTCTGAGATCAAGGTTCTCCCAGACACACTAAGTGACCAATCCCCAATCACCTTCCTGTGGTCTAATAAATTTACCAAAAGACCACCAATCCTCATGGAAAGCAGGGTCTTGAGGAAGGGTAAACTTGGAGCCTTCAAATCAGCCCTTGCCCTGCATGACTGGACTCCTATCGACATGGCGCCTACCCTTGATCAGGCCCTCAGTTACTTCATTAAGGGCTTTAACTCCATCTGTGACATCTATGCCCTGCTCACCAAAAGAAAAATTCGGGGGCAGGTAAATGGCTGGATTGATGGGGAGCTCCTCTCCCACCTGAAAGACAGTCTCTGGGAGAAGGCCAGAAACACAGGTAGCAAGCATGACTACCAGTGCTACAGAACAGCCAGGAACCACTACACCAAGCTAATACGGTTCGCCAAAGCCAACTATCATAAGGCCCAGCTTTGCAGTTCTAGGGGTGATGGGAAAAGATTCTGGGATAGCATCAAAAGCATCCTTGGAAAGGAGGACAAGAAGCACCCTCAGCTGCTCAATATCAGTAACACCCCCACTACAGACCCTCTAGCTATTGCAGAAGTCTTCAATAAGGCTTTCACCAATCTTACCCCAGTGCTACCACCTGCCTAGTTTCAACCTGATTTGAACCACTCTAACGACGTATCTACCGAGTGTTCTCACCCAACCTTCTACTTTAAAAGGATGACAGTGAAGGAGGCCCTTACTATGGTCAAGAAAATACTAGGTAAGACCAGACTGGGCAGTGACGGGATAGACAGGAAACTTCTATCCCTCACCCTGGACATTCTTATAGTACCCATTACCACGCTGTACAATAAGTCTCTGGCCCTGGCCCAATTCCCGGTGGTTTGGAAGCAGGCCCTAGATACGCCAGTGTATAAAGGAGGCGATAAGTCTCTGGTAGCCAACTACAGACCCATCTCGATCCTCTCCCCACTGTCCAAGGCACTGGAAAAGATTGTGGCAGGTCAACTCATTGACTACCTCAATAAGTATAATCTACTATGCCCCAACCAGCATGGCTTCAGACAAAATCACAGTACCACCACTGCCCTGCTGGACTACATGAACTATGCACATAAGGCCCTGGATGAAGGCAAACTGGTGGGGTCTGTCTTTATTGACCTCACCAAAGCCTTCGATACAGTCAACCACCCCCGATACTGACCCAGCTGCAAAACATGGGTGTGGCACCCAATGCCCTTTGCTGGTTCCAAGACTACCTGTTATTGGGCAAACAGTATCCGGCGCAAGAGATGTATCATTAGGGGTACCTCAGCGATCAATACTGGGGCCATTACACTTCAGCCTCTTCTTAAATGACCTTCCCACAGCCCGCGACACCAAACTCATACTATATGCAGATGATGCTGTGCTCCTGAGCAGCAGCATGTCTCAGGCTGCCCTACAGTCTGAGCTGCAGAACTCCATCTCCAAACTCGAGGACTGGTTCTGTAGTCATAAGTTGCTACTAAACTACAAGAAGACCAAGGCCATGCTTATGTCCAGCCCCCAAAACAAAAATAAGCACCACCCCTTCATCATCTCCAACTCATGCAGTGAGCCGCTGGAACAAGTTCACTTGTTCAAGTATCTGGGGGTCATAATAGATGATATCCTCACATTTGTGCACCATATTGACTCTTTGGTAAAGACAGTCAATACCAAGATTGTTGTCCTGTACAGGTACAGGCAACACCTCTCTCCGGGGAACCTCTGCCTCTCAGTCCACAGTTCAATTATATCTACTATTGACTATGGACTAGTGGTCTACATGGCGGTAACAGATACAGTGCTCAAGATGGTTCAGACTGTGCTCAACAAAGCCTGCAGACTCACCCTGGATGCTGAGCATGGCACTCACACCTGTACGCTGTACGAACGCACAAATTGGCTATCATTAAGAAACAGGATCAAATTCCAGACTTGCATCCTAGAGAAGAATGCTCTATTGTGTAAAACACCACCTTGTGTAGGCAATTTGGTCAAGGCCGCCAACTCATTACAGGTCACCAGAGGGAGGACTAGAGGGGCCTTGGCTATCCCCTTCCATCGTACGGCACTTGGGCAATGTGCATTTGTCTACTTGGCCCCCCTGTGAATGAATGAACTCCCTGGGCACCTCTTGGCCACCAACTGCCTGGCACAATTCAAAAGTGACCTCAAACAGCACCTAATAACACTCTCTAAGTGCACCTACCCCTGAGTCCAGCCACACCTGCTCTCTCTGCCCCACAGCAAGCACTAGGCAGGCCTCAGGTACTCCCTCCCTCTTTTCCTTCTCATGAATTGCCTCAGCAGTCAGTCTGCGTCATGCTCCTTCGGCACCCACCCCCCTCCCCCCTCCCCAACTCACAGTCCCGTAAGTTTCCTTAACAGTCACTACTAATGCAGGCTGCCTCACCATGCCCCCTCACACCCCACCATTTACTTTCACATGTCTTCTCCACTCGGGCTCCCTCACCCCACCATTTATCCCTATACCTTATTGCCCTTCTTCCCCCACCCTTCTCCTCCACTGCATTACATACCTCTGTCTCGTACCTCCTTTCTTCACCCCACTGCCAGCTATCCCCATCCCTCTGAACTACTGACAAGGCACTCTGTGGCTGCTTATCCCCCCCCCCCATAAAGTGTTGTTCTTGTTATTTTAACTTGTACCTATGTTTTGAGTTATTCTGTAAGTTCTGAATCCAAGCTGTATCATTCACTGTAATGTACATTTGCTTTCTCCTATTGTTCTTAGTTTTGCAATCTATGATGTGGAACCTTTGTAAAAGAGCTTGCATTCAAAGGTCTTTTCCGAATCTCTAAATAAATAAAAGAATAAAAATACACTGTTTACTGTATGTACCTGTATCTAGACAAGTTATTAATACATTTTTGCCTGGGATAGGCACACTCGGCTGAAAGGTGTTTCAAGGTGCAATAAAGAGGGAGGTGTTACAAGGAGTTAAAAACATCAAAATTGTAAAGCTATAGTAATTTAAATTACAAATTAGTCAAAAGCAAAAGAAACATTACTGGAGAAAACTAGAACAAACACAGTGCCAGAGTTACATGATACAAATGAAAGAAATTACAAAGGAAGAATAAATACAAGACTAGGAAGTAAAATACACTTCAGTACCCATGTATTAAAACAGTACAGTAAGGGGGATGGGGAGTCAAACAGTACACAAATGAGGCCATGACAGCAATAAAAGGAGTGGGGGGGAGAGAGTGAGGAAAAAAAGTTAAGGAGGAGTGAGACAATATGGTTAGTTGTAGGCACAGGAGGACACAACATGATCCATGAGGTGATCTTGGAAGAAAAAGAGAAAGGAGGAGTGAGTGGTGATGGTGGTGGGGTGTTCCAGAGGTGGGGGAAGTAAAAAGAGACGTGGTTTTGCGGTGGGGATAGATAAAATGGGCACCAGAAGAACAGAGGAAGAAAGTGGAGGGCAGGGGTGGGAGAGAGATGGAATGGGTGAGAAGAGACAGCAGAAAAGGGCAGAAAAGAAATATTCAGCAAGAAAGAGATAGGCGCCAATTCTCAAGAAGGGGTAGGAAAAAATCCTCATAGAGGGAACACTGGTGGGTGCAAGACAAGTAGGTCACTTGAGGGTGAAACAACAGAAAGAGTAGAAGAGGTCCTGTCTGGCAAATATAGCTTTGGGGGGGCAGAACCACAGATTACGTCAATGTAGTCAAACACCAATGGGATCATCCTGAGGACAATCTCATGGTGGACTAGGAGTGGAAAGCATGACTTGCTGCAGAACTGTGCACAACAGTTTGGGTAGAGTTTTCTCTGCATTCCATCGATGTGGAAGGAGAAATGAAAATTACATACCTACCGTAATTCTTGATCTTCTCTTGTATCTTCACCATTCATTAATGCTGGGTGAAGCCGAAGGCACACACCTGCTACGTGCGTTTTTTTTTTTTTTTTGGAGGGAGGATTTGGCACCAACGGGGCTGCCCACCTGGCAAACGCACTGCATGGCGCATGAGGGTTGGCTGTTAGGTGCCGCAGACTCCTTCTCCATCCCAGTTCTGTTTGGCCCGGAGGAGAATAAACAGTTATGGAGAAATTAAGCGAGGCAAGAGAGCCGAGGGTTAGACAAAAGAAAGGATAAAGACTGAAAAAGGCATAAGCTGACTAGGGGACAGAGAGAAAAGAACCCTACCCTAAGTGGCCAAGAGGGCCCAATCCTTGGGTGGTCTCAAGAAGAGGAGAAAGCAAAAGACAGAAAGAAGAAAGAAGAGGTAGAAGTAAGGGATGGGGGGAGGGCTCTCCGCCAAGAAGACCATTGGCTTGAAACTGTCTAAAGAACCCTGTAGGGAGGACAAGGGAGAAGAATCCCGCCAGTTGCAGGGGTTATTGAACCAAGTCTGAATGGGATTTTAGAAGGCCTTGCAAGGCTTGTCGGAGACAGATCTCTCTTCCCACCATTTATCCGTATCTGATTTGAACATCTTGGAGCCTAGGTCTCACAGACTGTCCCTTGGAGGGCGGGCAGTCCTGCTCAGAAGAGGAGTAAGTCCAGACTTAGATGTAGGGAAAAAAAGTGGGAAAACAAATCAGCTAATAGTTTTCCCATGGGAGTGTTAGCATAGTCCCCACTTCAATAGAAGAGAACCATGGGACATTCATGCCATAAGAGAAAGAGAGGGAAGGAGGAAAATCCCAAAAACTCTCAATGGAATGCACTGATGCAGTTAAAAGCCAGGGGGTGACACAAGCAAGAAGATTAACCAAGCCCCAAGACGGGGACACCCTAGTGCATCGTGAAGAGAATCCCAGGTGAGCTCCCTCAGAGGTTAGGGCGACGACCCTACTCACTGTCCTCCAGGTTGAGTGCTCCGTGACTTTCACAGAAGGAAACAGAGAGCTTTGAGGTACTAGGGGGACTCGGCCCTAATTAGCCTCTAGGAGGGGGAATGCTAGCAGAGTGGAGGTGATACACAGAAACTGAGGCCCATGAGGGGATGGTGGGTGGAAATAAGTAATGAATGAAGATACAAGAGAAGATCAAGAATTACGGTAGCTATGTAATTTTCATATATTCCCTTGTCAGTCTTCACCATTCATTACTGCTGGGTGAGTACCAAGCCCCACAGAGGGGACTTGGCACAGCCCTGAGGGAACAAATTCCCACAGCCTCCTGCGGGTGAGATGCAGGAGGGGGAGTCCCTAAGACATACTAGACCAGCAAGGTCTAAGGCTGGTCAGGATGAGAAGGTGTCCCCCGTGGCTGGGGAGACAGGAGGTGCCCCTGTAAAGTACTCCTTGCCCTGCGGGAAAAGAGATGGGTCCCCCAGAAAGTGAAGAAGATCACCCTACGCTGGGCACAGATGACAATCTGGATAGACAAAGCCATGCCGTCCGCCTAATGCAGATCGCTGTCCCTGCAAGTCTGGATGCCACCTCACTGGTGTTGTAAGATGCCCTTGCCTGGTGCCTTGCAAGCTCCAGACCCTGTGCAGAAAGGGTGATGGCCTGCCTAAATTGCTCCAAATCAGGCAGGGATGCTAACACCTGTGCTAGCATCGACCACAGGTGCCTGCTATAGGCAGTGTGGTGAGCCTGATGAGAACCTATACAAAGCAACGCATGCACTGAAGAGAACACCCTTCTACCCCACCGGGTGAATTCTGTGGAATCCGAATCCAGGGGTCAGTCATACACCAGGTGCTGAAGCCTAGAAGAAGTATCTAAGGACGTCAGTCCCGAAGGCTGGTGAGGTAGTGAACCTAGAGACTCCTGGGGGGCGCAGTACCATCTCCTGCAGTCCGCTGGGGCTGGGGGAGAGGCGGCTGGAGACTGCCAGGTGTGGCTATACGCTTCCTGGAAGGGAACAGGCCAAGAGGGTACCACCAGGTGGTGAGCACTGAACTTACTCAGGAACGAGCGCGTCTCCCGCTTGGTATTACTTCTGATAATGTGAGATATGTAGAGCTCCAAAACCAGCCTTAAGAGGAACCGCTGATATTCAGTGAAATCAGCATCGGATGACAGGTTGACAGAATGTTCCTCTCCTTCAGAAGAGGGAGACGAGGAGGAAAAAAAGCTTGAATGTTCAGGGTCCTCTTGTGGCAGGGGAAGACAGGTGGAAGACCTGTTCATCCATGGCTCTCACGTACCTGGGGAAGGCTGCTGCAGTGGCCCTGAACATCTCCCAGGTTAAGGGACCCATAGGACCCACATGGCCCGGGGGGGGGGAGGTGTCTGCAGAGGGATGGGAGACGGGCATCTAACTGACAGTGCCCGGTCTCTGCAACTCAGCCATTGGCCCCGCCCCATGGGGGGACCTGGGGATCAATCCGGGTTGCGAAGGCTGTAAATCTGAAAACAAATCCCGGATAAGCCCTGAGGGAGAGTCTCCCCTCAGGCATAACTGGGGTTGCATGAGCCCAGATGGGCAACCCTCCACGCTGCCAACTAAGGGCATCTCAGAGACCTCATGAGAAAGGCAGTGTTCAGTGCCCCAACTCCTCCACACTCCCCGCAGGGTAGTGTAGGGGGGCTGATGCACCCCTCAACTCTTCAGACTCCAAAGTTGACCTCTTCCTCGTCCCCAGCCAAAGCGGAACCCCCATTCTCAGGCCCTCCTGAGGAGGCACACAGAAGAGGGGGGTCCTGATCTCCACCCAGAGGGTCGTGGCAGCACCAGGAACAGTGGCCACCACGTCCACTCTAGGAGAGGAGACCCCACCTGGCACCCCCATGCTGCTGTCTCAAACAGGCCCCCACAGCCGACCGTGGCAGAAGGGGCCGTCTGGACTATGGGCTCTGAGGACTCCGGGAGGGGAATGCTGGGCCACCTGGTGCCACGCCCCAGAGGGCTCTCTGACTCAGAGGAGTTGGGGTGCCAGTCCGGGTCAGCCTGTGAGTCATCCTCCTCCGAAGAGGAAGAGACCAGGCATACCCCAGACTAGCAACCCTGGAAGGGCCTTTGGCAATGGTGCTGCAAACGGTGCTGCTGCGGGACACGGCACCACCCGCAGCACCACCCTGATCATCGGCACCATGAAGAGGTGCCAGGATCCGAGGAGGCACCCAAAGGTGGCACCAAGGGTCCACCAGATGCAGGCCTAGCAGCCATGGGCCGTGACACTGGGGGAGCCTGCATCTCCGTGGAGGTGACTGCTGGGGCCGTGCCAATGGCCTGGCTCCACATGGAACTGAGTCGCCTCTCCGGCACCGCAGAAGAAGCCTTCCACTCGGCAAAACTAGAATCAGAGGAGGCTTCCTGCTCACCAGGCTGTATAGACCATGGAGGGGACCAGGAGGAAGGGTCAAGAGTTCTTGCCTTGGCGACCCGCAAGCGATGCGTCCTCCGAAAGTTGGCGGAGCCCTGCCAACTTTAAACGTGTGAACTTCAAGAACATGGCAGTCCATGGAGAAGCAGGCATTGCAATTATCCATGTCATGCTTGGGACCCAGGCAGCACAGGCAAATGTCATGCCGCTCTGTAATGGAAAAATGCCAGCCACAGGGGCACCAGCGTATGGGGGCACAGCCCGCTTTGGATTTCTTACTAGTCCCCGAACCTGACACGATGCAAAATAAACAGGAAAACTACAGCAAAAGACTCGGCACTGTTTATCAAAAAACAAGGAAAGATCTTACCAGGTAAAAACGGTGCAGAGTGAACGAGAACCGGGATAGAGATCGACAGAGAACTAGGCCCGATGTTGCAGATAAACTCAGACTTGTGCAGCAGGTGCTACCTCGACAGTGGGAGAAAACAGAAATGGGATGGAGGAGAAGTCTGCGATGTCTAACGGACAATCCTCGTGTGCCATGCAGTGTGTTGGCCAGGTGGGCAGCGCCATCGGTGCCAACGCCTCACTCAAAAAAAAACAAAAAACTCCCATAGTGGGTGTGCGCCTCCGGCTTCACCCAGCAGTAATGAATGATGGAAGACTGACAAAGGAAGATCTACAATTTTAGTCCAATCAAACACCAAGGTACCTGGAATGAGGGACTTCTTCAAGTGGAGTGCCTTCGAGATATGTGAAGACAGTAGCAGAGGATAACTAGCAAACCTCTGCTTGTTGGCAGCTGATTTGAGTGGGACCAGCATTGGACACTGCAAAAGTCCTGCTGTAGAGACAATTTCAGCTGAGGCATCTGAAGTAAATATTTCTCTCATTCTATCCTTTTGACAAGTCCATATTTTGCTTTAACAAAAAAGAAAACTAACAAGTTAGCACTGATGATGAAAGCAGCAAACTGTAGATATTTTATTCTGTCCTTTTTTTAAATAATTATTTCATCATTTTTCCATTGATTTAATTTTTAATGGTCTACAAGGGGGGAATGTCAATTGTTGCTGTGAACTGTGCCCCTGAATGGGGACATAATGAGGATGGCTGCACATGGCAGGAAGGCTACAACAAAACTTGTAACATGGCAAAATTCAGAGCAGTCGAAACAAGCAATCCAATTGGCGGAATCATGTCAGGTGGCAGAAGACCAACACGGCATTATTCCACGATAGATGCTGTGTTGCCATTGGGAGCATGCAAAGGGAACCATGCGAGCACCCTTTCTGCTGTGCATGAGCCGCAGAAATGTGAAGCGCGCTGCTTGGCAGAGGCAAGTTAACCGATCGGGAGCGAGGGTGAGAGGTAGCGATACGCCCAAGGAGCATAATGTAATGCCGGGCAATCAAGTAGCAGGAATCCCGGGAGCAATGTCAGCAAGCTGATGCACTCGTAGAAGGACAAGAAGTGTTAAGAACCAGTCAGTGGCAGTGTTACCGGCACTGTGACCGCTATCAGAGTTCACAGGGGAGAAGTTGAAATAATCTGAGGATTGTGGGGATATAATAAATATTTGCACACTGTGCTGTCTTGAGTGAAATGAAATCTGAGATATGTAAATATTCCTTATGTTCCCAGAATGCTGTATTGGACTATAAATGTAAAGCAAAGAAACGAGTGAAAACAGCTGTGTAGGTGGGAGAGAAAGGTACCGTGGCACGTCAGATGTATTGGCATAGTGTTTTTAAACAGCAGTTGTAAATGTGGAAGAAACAGCAGTAACAGTATAAATAGATACTGCCTTCTCAACGTGCACGTGCCCCTAGGACATCGACGTGTAGTCACAAAAGTACAGAGTTGAACAGCACAAAATATTGCAGTACACAATACAATAAGTTGCTGTTCATGTATGTGGCATATAATTGTGACTTTTAAGAGTAGTAAATTAGCACTTGCCATGTTACAAGCGCATTAATCCACTCCAAAGTCAGGCTCTACTCGTGAAGTATTGCCTGGTTGGTGGTTGGACGCACTCGGCCTGCGACCTCGTGCCCCAACCCCCCAACCAGGCATTAATTCCCTAGTAGAGCCCTCCTTTGTCATGGATTAATGCTTACCTGGTTTATACACCAGATGATATTCTACATAAAGAGCACTCGCTTTTCCTTTCGTACTTGCTACATTTTATTTTACAAAATACCTCACGGAAGTAAACAACACACATGCTTCAGCAGCAGCAGAGGATCACCTGGTGCTGAAGCACCCCTTGTTGACCTATCATGGCATGGCATGGCACTGGTGTCAGTCACAAAGGCTGCTGCTCACCTTCCCTCTTGGCTAGATATTAACATACCTCTTGGGTGGCCCTATGATACTCTTCTTGAGCCTTTCAAGTTTGTCATCTGACCTGGCCTGTCATCGAGGCACAGGTCAGGAAGCATACAGAAAACTCAGGAGCAGTTGTAAAATTCCACAAAACTGTTTATTTGTAGTTGCAGTAACATAAAATAAAATAAACCTGTTCAGAATAACTATATACAGAAGCAAAATAAAATCTCCTGTAAAAAATAATCCCTCTTGCAGCTCAGTTTAGCTGTTTTTATGTCTTTTTCAACCCCTAGCCTTTGCAAGCATCCTGTTCTTTGTAAATTTCAGGAGCTGCTAGAACATTCAGAACTTTCTGAGGTCCCCATAGCAACTGCAAAAGGCTCAGGCATTTGCACCCAAGTAACCTCTAGCTTTTTACAGTTATCTCAAATTATAAATATACATACATTTCAACAGTAACACCATATTTTCTAAACAAAAATGATCCCATTATCAGTTTAATTTCCATATATTGATTTGCACATATTCTTATATTACCAGATCTAGATATGCAAGGGAGGAAAAACAGAAAGCAAGAGAAAACGGAGAGACAGTGAGAGGCAAAGGATTGCGAGATTGTTCAAGTTGATCAAGTCTGAAGCCTCACAGGAAAATTTGACTACGCAACCAGACAGAGGAGAGAGAAAAGAAAACAATACAGATCCTTGCATTTACACACTTTCTCCAACAAAAGGGACATGGTTCTCTTCTACCCTGTCACATATACCCCCCTCTTTAAGAGGGAACCTGTTTTATTAAACAGGTTTCCACAACTTTCTATTCTCTATTAACATTTTCTACTTTCAGAAATGAAGCACATTTGCATTCAGTTCTTTAACCGAATAACAGAAAGTGCAGTTCAAACCTATATATTAGTTTAGTTTTGTTTTTTTCAACCTTCAGAACCTTCAATTCTTGATCCATATCTTGACGGAAAATCAGCATTGCTATTCTCTTTACCAGATTTGTGAATCACAGAGGATTTAAGTGGCTGCAGTGCCAGGTACCACAGTGTGATTCTGGAATTTTTATCTTTCACCTGGTTAAGCCAACAAAGAGGATTGTGACACAAGAACAAAATCAGTTCCTAGCAAATAAACTCTGAGGGACTCCACGGACCACTTTGCTGTTAAACACTCCTTTTCAATAGTGGAATACATTTTCTCTCTTTCACGCAATTTCCTACTTATATACAGAATAGGATATTCTTTCCCATCTATATTTTGGCTTAGGACTGCACCTAGGCCTACCTCGGATGTATCTGTTTGGAGCAGAAATGGTTTCTCAAAGTCTGGGCTTCTTAAAACAGGTGCTGAACATAATGTAGCCTTTATGGCTTGAAAAGCTTCATCACACTCTGGAGTCCATTTCACATTATTTGGGTATCGTTTCTTTGTGAGTTCAGTGAGGGGAGTAGCTAACTCAGCAAAATTTGGAACAAATCTCCGATAATAACCAGTCAGTCCTAAAAATGACCTGACATGTTTCTTTGTTTTAGGTGCAGGGCTGTTAGCTACAGCTTCTATTTTAGAAATCTCTGGTTTGACGTCTCCATTTCCCAACACATAGCCCAGATATCTAGTTTCCTGCATGCCCAATGCACATTTAGTAGGATTAATTGTCAGACCTGCATTTATGATAGCTTGGATAACTGCTTGTACGTGTTCTAGGTGGCTTTCCCAGTCAGGACTGTATACCACAACATCATCCAGGTATGCAGCACAATAACCAGTGTGAGGGGATAAAATTACATCCATGCACCACTGGAATATAGCTGGCACACCATGTAAACCAAAGGGCATGGTGGTGAACTGATAGAATCCTATGGGGTGGCAAATGCAGTTTTATCTCTGGATTCTTTAGCTAAAGGTATTTGCCAGTAACCCTTGGTGAGATTGTGGGTACTGATGTACTTTGCTCTCCCCAGCCTGTCCACCAAATCATCTATTCTGGGCATAGGGTAAATGTCAAATTCTGACACTTAACTTTCCTGAAATCAAGGCAGATTCTAACACCCCCTTCTTTTTTGTTTACAATTACCATGGGAGATGACCAAGCACTCCCCGACTCCTCAATGAAACCCAACTCTTTCATTTTTTTATTTCCTTAACCACATCAGCTTTTAACCGCTCTGGCAACCTGTATGAATTTTGCCTAATAGACGAGCATTCTTTGTCACTATTACGTGCTCAACCCCTTTTGCTCGGCCTGGTACCATGGTAAAAGTTCTGTTAAATGTCTTCAGCACATTACGAATGTCTGCAGTTTGTTCTGAGGTTAAGGAAACATTCACCTTTACAGCATCAACATTTACAGTTTGTTCTAGCTTATCATAAGCTACATCAATATCTTCCTTATCAGTTTCTGGTAAAAGTAGCAAGGCAGATTTTGGCATTTTTTCAACCCATTTCTTGAGGAAGTTAGCATGGTATATCTTAGAAGGATCTTTTCTGTCAGGGGTCTGAATCTCATAGTTAACAATGCCAGTATGTCTAAGAACCTTATATGGCCCTTGCCACTTCATTAACAACTTATTTTCTGTTGTGGGTAACAGTAGTAAAACCTTTTCACCTGGCTCAAAAACTTCTTCTTTTACCCCATGGTCATAATATACCTTCTGCTGGTTTTGAGCCTCTTCCTGATTACTATGGGCAATTTCAACATATTTTGCCAGTTTCTTCCTTAGGGCACACATATAAGAAGATATAGATTGTTTCTGAGTGGGGTTATCTTCCCACGTTTCTTTTATCACATTCAGTGGCCCTCTTGGCTGCCTACCATACAGCATTTCAAATGGCAAAAACCCTGTTGATGCCTGTGGCACTTCTCTGTAACCAAAAAGTACTGTAGATAAAGCAAGTAATGGTCCCAATCTTTCCCTTCCCCTTTTAACAAAAGAGACAGGGTTCTATTCTACCCTGTCACATGGCCACATCACTGAAATAACCTTTCTTCACATTGTTAATGTCCATCTCTGTTATCTAGCAACTGCAGCAGTCCTTCACTACTCATCATCAGCCTTGGATTTAAACATCATTTATTATCAGTCTTTTCATAGAACAATGTACACTCACAAGTGGCATGTCTAACACCTCGCCCCATCTGGGTTTGCTCCTACCTAATTATTTTTTTTTTGCCTGAAGCCACTACTGCTGCTGCTCCGATTTAGTCCACCTCCCAGTCCTTGAAGTTCCTGTTTTTTATTTTGTGAACTATTTATCACCGCTCCCCTGGAACTCTCTCAGGCGACCCTCACTCACCACCAACTGCGCTACCACCCACCTGAAGCCCACCCCACTGGGAAATCGGGGACACACTCCCCCACCTACCTGGTCCGTCGACTGGCCCTCCTCACCAGAGCCAAGGCGGGATGGGGGGATCGGAAGAGCCAGTGGGTTGAGCCCAGCATTGGGTGTGTGGTGGTGGGGCACTGGAGGATGCCATTGCCTATCCAGGGAGTGGGTCTTTTTCCTTCTTGTTGGTGTTGTGAGGGCACAGGCATGCAAAGGCATCCTGCTCATGCCAGGTACGCTCCCACACCTGTGTGAAAGACACTCGCCACCGCCCAACCCCTACTGCCGTGCACACACAGACTTCAGTGCTCCCCAGGACACTAGGGGTCGTTAGTGCTATGTGAGGCAGAACCCACTCAGCCCAGGAGAGGAGAGCAGTCCTCTGGATGCTCAATCCTTCTCTTCCCCTGCCGACCCCCTGCTGACTCGAGTCCTCTTCTCGACCTGCCTAGCCGGCGGGTACCGAGGTGGCATCCAGCGCCTCAACCCTCAGTGCCACCGGGCTGGCTGAAGTTCCTGTTCTTGGTCCACTGTTTTTCTCTAGCTAGCACATCTCTTTCAGTTTTTAAATCTCCTAGTTCAATTGCACTGATGTATTAAGTGTACACTGATGTTACCCACGCATCATGTCATGTGACACATTCAATAATGCTGCCATCCCCCACTTCTCCTTTTCCTACCCTCCTCCATGAGTGGAGGAGTGGGGAGGGAGGGCAGGGACATTAACTCAAGCTGTGGACCCTGCAATACGAGCAGACTTCATAGACCAAATAGCCTTCCTCTGCTGGCTTCTTCATATGTTCATATGACCGCGTAACTCACAGTCAACTTCCTGCTACTCAGTGTCTCAAAGGCAAAGGTTCTGTTATGTTTTCAGTTACTCCCCAGGATAAATTCCTTGATTCTGAGGTGGTCCTGAGGGATCTCATCAACACAGTTACAGCACTCAAACAATACAACCAACTTTAGATTGTATATGTTAATATCACTGCTGAGACCACTCAGTTTTGAGAGTGTGGTCTGATGTGCATTCTTAGGGTATGAGCATTGCAAACCAAAGGTGAGCAGTTCTGATACCTTAACGATGTAAAGGAGACCACTATTCCACTGTAAGAGTGGTCTCAATGGTGGTATTAATATATTATTGATCAAGACATCTTAATAATACATATAAAATTCAAAAACCTACCCCACACGTGCCTGCTTCCAGGGCAGCTGCGTGTGTGGCACTCTTCAAAGAATATGAGTGTTTCACACGTAGAGGAAAGGAGCACTCTGATTGGTCAGGAGCCCCCCCCCACCAATCTATTTAAATGCAATCACAAATATTCCGGCAGGTGAGAACACTTGATTATTCTGCATCTGGAAAAGAAATATAACCCCAAGTGTCTCTCTATACTTTTGTTTCACCTGCTTGTCTCTTTCTTTCTACTATACCAGTCAGTACTTTCGTTGTCATCAGAATCTTTTATGATGAAAAATATTTAAATTCAGCATCCAGAACATGCAAATGCTTTCACATCTCCACCTCTGCATCAGTGCCACCCTCAGCTTCAAATGTATCCAGATAATAGTCAATGCTTTTATCAGGTCTTGTTTGATGAATTTTTTAATTTATTTATTATATCGGATATGCCTTTCTGCTTAATCATACTCCCAAACACAATAACATGGCGTTGGTTCACAAACAACTGCACTGACTCCCAACTAACTTCAGTGTCTGTTTCTTACTGCACAAAATTCTGCATTGTTATGACCCTTCCCTACCTGCCTGACCTAATTATCTGCCATCCCACTTTTAAAACCTTCTACACTTCATCCACTACTCCACTCACATTGTCTCAGCTCTCTGGAACAGTCACCATGCCTGCTTTTGGACAGCTGCCTCCTAAAACCATTTCAAATCCCTGAACACATTTTTCTTCATTCCTTTCTGACACCAGTGCAATTCTGTATCCAAGTCACTCCCCTGTCTTTGAATAGGATATTCCTATCCAACCCTCCATCCCTCCCTTCCTCTCTCCCTCTTTTTCTCTCACCATCTCTCCTGCTTCACCTTAAGCTTCCCTTTTTTCTTCTTCTTTTAATTCCTTGCTTATTTCCGATGTAACCTCTGTGGCTCTCCTGAATGTCCCACTTTACATTTTAGAGCATAAATGCTATTGTGATGATATTTTGAACAAGAAGAGAAAATCACTTTTTCAGATGGTCCTACCTTGCCAGGGTTCTGCTGTTTAAAGACTGACATCTCCTGTAGAAACAGGCTGTAGTTCATCCATGATTCACCAACACCATGGCTGAGGGCAGGCCTGTGGTCAGGCTTCGAACTGATCATTTCCCAGCTGAAAAAAAACAGTATATAATTTAAAGTCAGGAGTAACATTTTATCTACAGGTTATATAAAACAAGATAAACATTGTATTGCGAATGGCACTTTATTATTTTTAAGTGTACTTATAAAATGGAATGGATAAATGAAGCTAATTGACTAAAACAAGTACAGTAATGTGACTGCAGTTATTTCACCATAATTACACAGGTGGTCTTCTAAAAGTATTTTTTTTCTTTGCATTAAAAGGGATTTTCACAAGGACCATCAGACTCTTCAGGGGTTTGTAAAAATGGCAACAACTGTACTTCTCAGATGATTTTAAGTAAGCAATAAGACACAACAGTGTGTTGGTTGTGCTGGTTATATCGCCACATGTCTAGGCAGGGGAGCAGATAAGGGGAGTAAAGGAATATTTCACTACCAATTTTGACTGAAATACTCCCACTTTCTGAGTTTAGGAAGTTTTTTCCCACCTGCAAATGTACAATATGCGGTACACATGTAGAAAGCTGGCAGTACCGTGAGATGATAGCAACCATGGCACTACACAGGAACCTGTAGGGGAGGGGACAGGAGTTGCTCACTGACTGGTTAGAAGGACAGCTGCAACATGACGGTGTTAAAAATTAGGTCACAGTATGGCTCCACAGCAGTATTAGACAGTCAGTGACTGTAGGTATCCAGTGGGATTGAGACTTAGTTTAGATGTGGGGGAGGGGGGTACGAGATGGGTCAGAGGATGACAGTACTACCATTTGGATGAAAATACTACCGTGCAAGAACGTGTCACTCTTGCGCATGCGCAGGATTTCGGCCCCAGTTTTCTTATGTATTTTGCAGGATTATCACTGCTTGGTTTTTGTTCAAAGATGCCAGGGACACTTCAGTATAAGAACATGTACTGCATAAGGAGCTTTATACAATGGCCACTTAAAGTGTGGCACTTTGGGACATCATGCCGTAGCACAAGTGCGTTCTCAGCATTTATATGCTTCCAGTGGGTGGCTGAGGTAAGTGTGGTCCGACAGAAAATAAAATAATGAAAAAATCAGAAAAAGAGGTAAAATAGATAACTTTTGTGCTATACGGGGGCAATGTACAGTTTCTGACTGACATGTTTGTGCCTAGAGCCACACTGCTAATATGTGGTGCAAAACTGAGGGGCAAAACTGACAGTGTCCCTTTAACTGGATTATGTGCTACAAACTCTTTGTTTCCTGCTTCACCATGCAGTCTATCAAACAGTAAGTTACTTTGTTTGAGAGGAGTGTTGCTATTTTTGCAGTCACAATATAAAACTGTTTTCAGTGTAGGGAGATGTATTTATTTATTTTTGGTTTTGTTTTCCAGGTACAGTAAGCACACTCTGACAGAATCCCTTTCACAGAAGCAAATGGTGCACACAGGTACACTACTAAATATGTAGAAGATATCACAAAAAAATAGTAGCAAATTGACAGAATATTTCAAATAACATACAGTCGGACATTTCCCAAGGGTCCACCATAATCTCCTGTGGTCCAGCAATTTTGATCTACTGGCCCAATGCCAACTGGTATTTCAGCTAAAAATCAACCCTGAATAATATGGCATACAATAAAGTACTTTTTGTTTTATGGATGTTAGCTTGCATATGGGTCATGGGTGAACCACAGTATCATGAGGAATATTTGTTTATCTGGGGCTGGGTGTGGGCTGTTACTATGTGGTGGAGCCCGATGTGTATTGGCTTGTAATTGTCAGTCTATGCATTTCTTTTTGTCGGTATGCGCTTGCTGCAGAAGTGTGTGCACCCTGTATCACCATCCAGTTTGGTGGTGGTGGTTGGGGGGGGGTTAGTTGCTTTTAACATATTTTATAATGACCTGGAGGAAGGCGTCAGCGCAGTGTATTTCAAATAAGGAGACAAGCTCAGATAGGAAACCAAATAAAAGAGGCTTTTTCACAGTATTATTACCCAGAAAAAAAATAAAACTGAAGCACCACCCCCACACACACACTCCTATCCCCTCCCCCACACACAACTCCTATCAGAAGCCCAAAGACTTCAGGCTTCACCACATAGTCATACAGTCCATCCTGCCCCATATAAACAAAATGCCTCATGATGCTACAGCGCACTCATGACCTCATTATTTGGGGTTATTTATTTATTGGATTTTGTTTACCCGGTAGGCCCACTGAGACTAGAAGTCCCTTTTTCAGGGGCAACCAGGGGAAGGGGAATACAGATGGTAACCAACTGAAACTAAACTAGATTAAGCTGTTGGTGGTATTTTTCAGTGAATGGGGGACATTTGGCCAGGACACCGGTGACATTCCCCTACTCTTTTTTCGAGAAGTGCCATGGGATCTTTAATGTCCACCAGAACATCCACCAGAACAGGCAGACGGGACCTCAGTTTAACATCTCATCTGAAAGACGGCACCTCAGGAGTGCAGCATCCCCCTCATGCTGCACTGCAGTGTCAGCATTGGGATATTAACCCAAGTGCCTGGTGTGGGGATAGAACCCACAGCCATCTGATCTCACGGCCTCTGAGGCGAGTGTGCAACCTGCTGAGCCACTGACACTATTTAGGAGGAAAACGGGTTACCATACTTGCAGCAGTAAATATGACAATATACCTGAAATATCACTTGACACAATTCTTAAAAGCACATGTGGACTAAAAAAAATACTACCTCGGTGGGCCCCGATAACGTACCATCAATTGTGTTACAAATTCCTGACCAGTCCCTATTAGGTCCCTTAATCAGTTTCTATAATGATTCTTTACATTAGGGTAAAGTCCCCCAGGAATAGAGGGAAGTCATTGTCATGCCTATATTTAAAAAGGCCTAAAATTGTAATGTTCAATTTACTGCCTGTTCAGATTAACTTCAATCTCATGTAAAGTTCAGGAGACCTATATATAAAGTACTACTGTTGGAGAAACTTGAAAAGCTAGATAACACTGATATTCACCAACACAGATTAACAAACAGCCAATCTTGCACTACAAATTTATTTATTTAACTTTGTTTACCGGGTAGGTACACTGGCGGTAGAAGCTTTTTCCAGGTACGACCCGAGTGCAAATGCACAGATAGAAACAGGAGTACAAAATGTGGATAGGGTGGCAGTGTGTACAGTCGTTATATACATATACACATACAGCAGAAGGTACATTAACAATATATACAAAGCAATATTTACATGATTCAATAACACGTAATATACAGAAGGAAATAGAGATGGCAACATAGGCAGGACAATATTCACATGATTCAAGTACAGGAGGGGAAAGGTGAAATTTTGGAATGTGGTTACAATTATGGAGAAATTGAAAGGAATAATGATAGAAAGAGTACAGATAATGCAAGATACAGGCTGGGGAAGGGAGGTATTGGGGAGGTTAGTGGAAGCATTGACATATGACAGAGAAGAAATAATGGGATTTCAGTAGATTTGAAAAGGTATGAGTAGAGGTTGTTTTTCTAGTGGGAAGGGGTATTGAGTTCAATATTGAGGCAGCACAATAGGAGAAGGACCGCTGGCCCATGCTGGTGCGAAACAGTGAAACTAATTTGATTACTTTTTATGATTGAGTCAGCCATAGTTTGGACAATGGTAATTCAGTTGATGTTGTCTACTGTACTTGACCTGTGCCAAAGCTTCTGGCAAAGTACCACATAATACAATAAATTATAAACTTCACGATTTGGGTATAAATCCTATACTTTGTGATTAGATCAAAAACTGGTTAAGTGAAAGATGATAAGGTTAGACTCGGTTGGTATTGGGCATTGTCAGGCCAAGTATCTAGCGATATCTCACAGGGATCCAACCTTGGACCTGTTTTATTCAATATTTTTATCATGGATATTAGTATAAGCTTAAGCTCATGTCATAATAAATTTGCTGATGATACAAAAATTGTCAGAGAGGCTGTTACAAGTGGCTGATAGTGTTAAATTACAAAATGACACTTAAAAATACTACTATGGACCAAACAGTGGGTATGAAATTAAATACATCAAAATATAAAATTATGCACATGGAAAGGACAAACAATATCACTTTGCATGTTACATACAAATAACATCAACATAGAAAGAAAAATATCTTGGTATTATCATCACAAACATCTTAAAACCTAACAACCTATGCAAAGACATTGCAGCAAAATCTAATGGGATACTAGGATGAATTAAAAGTCATTTCCTCTCTAGACAGAAATCAATTATCTTTCTGCGATATAGGAACCTGGTTAGACCATATCTGGACTACTGCTCTCCAGTTTAGGACCCTTACCACAGAAAGGACATATGGTTTCTGGAAAGAGTTCAGAAACATGATACTTTGTTAATTTGTGATTATGCAGATTTACCATACAGCAAAAGATTAAATAATTTAAATATAATGGCCTTAGAAGATAGCAGCAAAAAAGATGACTTTCTACTGATGTATCACCTTGGGAATGCTCCATTGTCTGTGAACAGAATTGGCATAGAAATTAAAACCAATCTCAGGCCAACTGGGACACACAATCAATAGGGTTTTCACACTGAATAATTGATGTATGGAATAACCTCCCTCTGGAGGTTATTAACAGCCTAAACAAGAATATCTTTAAAAAGGGTATTGACATTTTAATTTTGAATTGAACCAATCTGAAATATTAGTATACTGTTTAGTTTTGGCAGCTCGAGAGACCACACGGTCTTCTTCTGCCTTGAATCCTAGTATAACTCACAGTTCAGTTATGTAAGCTTTAACTTGCCTGTTTTTAAACTGTGAAAATTGGGGGATGTGGCCTGGCTCTAGACAAGATGGATGTCTGAATCTTTCTCTCTGTGAGTAGCCTGATTATCCACCTTCATCTACTACCATCTAGGACATAAATGGGAACAACGTCTATGTAATACTAACAAATAAACTCTTCTGAAGCATTCCTGTAAATTATTATCTGCCTCAAGATTCCAATCCTGAGATATTTTGATCTTATCATCTCCCTATCCATCCAAGTACCAGGCCTTCAATCATGGTTGAATCTATGCAACAACTCACTTCTCTACAAAAGGTAGAAGCTATGTTTGAAAAACTAGTTTATGACATGAAAAAACTAAAAATAGCAAGTCAACAAAATACTGCTACTTTACATACTATTGACTCTCGTTTGTCATCAACAGAGAACAAAACTAAGCAAAATGAAGCTTCAGTGCATGAACTACAGGCAACTATTAGGGAGCAAGATCAAACCATAAAACAACTGCAAAATAAGCTAGATGATATAGAAAACCACAGTCGTAGAAATAACCTATGATTCTTTGGGTTTCCTGAGGATATAGAGCTCAGAAACATTACCACTTTCCTCCTACATGTACTGCCCATTATACTGCAGCTACCATCGGATCATGGCATAATCTTAGAACGGTCGCACCGCTCTCTAGGCCCTAAACCGTCACCAGACCAAAGACCTAGGCCAATCTTAGCTAAATTCCTCAACTATGCACATACGGCACTCATCATGCAAAAAGCCAGAGAGATTGGCACACTCACTTGGCAAGACCATCGCATATTTATCTATAAAGACTTTTCAAAAGAAGTATCTGCAAAATGCCGAGCTTTTACTCCAGCAAGACACATACTCCACCAATTGGGAATCAAATTTGCTCTGAGGTACCCAGCGGTTATGAGAATATGTCTAAACAATTCAACAAAGGACTTTTACTCACCTGAAGCCCTGATATCTTTTCTAAACAGAATGCAACAAAACCCCTTCAAGACCGTGGGTCCAACTCATCGACGACTCAAAATGGGAATGCAGCTACTCCAAACAGCAACCCAGATAATATTCCTACCTCCATGATGGATTCCGAATCCAGCTCGACTTCTAACTTCTGCTCTGATGGTCTGATACAAAGGCAGTCTGCTTGGCTTCAGGAGAGGATCTCCATGGGTGCAACCACCAGCAGAAACACTTGCTGCAGTCCAGATGTCACATGTAATTACTTGATGGCAGCAGCCTGCACACCTAACCTCAGCTCATCTATTCCCTTGCATAATAAGTTTGCACCACTACGGGATACCGTTAACTCATCGCAACAGGACCTGTCCCAAGATGATCCCTCTGCAACTAGCGCCCATGCAACTACATGCGGTCTAAACTGCAATTCATCTGATTTCTCTTGGGCTGAAATTGTGGCTAGTTTACCATTGAAAGGCATGGAACTGCCCAAAAAGAAGTGCAATGGTAAAATAAAAAACAAATCAGAAGCAACGTCGCTAGACACTCGCAAGAACAAGCCTTCTTGATCCCCAGTAACTATATCTTGCTACTGTGCTCTGTTGGGTTAAACTTTATTACTTAACCCATATATTGGCACCGGAGTGGGTCCATATCTGGATTAACATCCTTTCTTTTACACCCATTGGTACAACCTCCTGCAGTAACTATCACTCCCCGCATGTACTGAACTGACAAAGCTGTACATCATTTACAGAGACACAACCTATTTCAAACTGTTTATTTTGTGTGATGCTATTATGTGCTAGTGTTTTCCTTCAGACACAGATTAAAATATTGATTCCCCTTAAGATAGGATAGTCTAGCAATATTAGATCTATTCTGCATGGCGATTACTATAAGTCATTTAAAAAAACAGCAATAAAACATTTAAATGGCTCTTACAGAAGCTGATAACAGCTGCCTCTACCTGTGGGCTTAACTCATTCACCTTTGAAGCCCCATAAACTTGTTCCTGTATATGATTGTTTCTCTTTACTTTACGTCTCTTTTTTTTTTTTCTAACACTATGGGACACTTCTAAATATTTTCTTTTTATACTAATTTGGTGATGTCTCTTAGGTCACCACAAATGATCAAACCACATCTATAATTACTTTCTATACAGGCCATTTTTAAACACTTTGGTGCATCCTTGTATGTACAATGTAGTCAGATTCGAAACTTATCTCTCTCTGTAACTGCAGTGCTGCTCGAAGCCTATATACCACACTGTAAACATCCTAACTTTGTTATAACTGGGGTCTTCAAGGTCAATTGTAATCATGGATTCCGTAACCCCGGTTTCTATGTATGGCAATGTTTGAACAAAACACCAAGTATACTCTGCCCCCCCCCCCACACACACACTTTCTCTGAAATGCACTTATAAGTTCGAAGCCTGACTCCATTAAATCAGCTATTGTTTATGACTTCTTAGGGAGACACGTATTCAAGGAACTGTTTGTATTGCCAACAGCTAGGGCAGCTGTTCAGAAACTATTTAGACCTGTTCGGCATTTGTTTTAACCAGGTATACCTCTTCTAAGTAACAGTATTGCCAGCAGGCTATTTCTTGCTATCCCCAATGAGCACAGTCTATAAGCGAATATCTAATTTATTGATTACAGTACCAATGAGCTTTCTTGTTACTACTCCAACTACCCTCTACCTTTACAAACTATCTATAGCCCCACTTATGTCATATATAGTTGAATTACTGTTGTACGTTCTTTTTTTTCTTATAAAAAAGTATGAATGCTATAAGCAATTATATTAATACTATCCAGTCAGTTATTAACATTATGACTGCAACTATCAGAATCCTTTGATTGTTATTTGGTGTCTTATACACATATTGCGCATGGCGCAGCAGGGTTGCACCATGTGCAACCCACCAATGTGCCCCGGTGTGATATTCAAAGGGGCAAGTTGCGCTGCGCAACACCCGATGCACCGGGGTGCATCGGTAATGTATGCTGCGCAAGTGTGGGGGGGGGGGTGACCATGTATATGTGGCACATCCCGATATTCAGCCCAGGATGTGCGGCGCATATGCTGGCACAACCCAGCCTCGTGCCACTCAGGGAAGCGCAAAGTTGTGCCTGGGAACACCAGGAGCAAGTCCTGGCCACCCACAGGTGAGCTGCCGTATTGCAGGGCGCAACAAGGCAGCCGCCAGCCGTGGGTGGCCACTCACCCACCCAGAACACTGTCCACTAGCCCCCTGCCTTGGGAGCATTGTGCCCTCCCCTTCCCCACCTGATCGCGGGCATTTGTAAATAGTATCCCTGGTGGTCCAGTGGACTGCTCCCTATCGCCTGATCGTGGGCATATGTAAAAAGTATCCCCGGTGGTCCAGGGATCAGTTTTTCTAGCACTCGGATCATGTGCATATATGTAGTAGTCTCTGGTCCAGTGACTACTCTTTCTATCACCGACAGGGCATATGTTACCTCACTCTGTGGTCCAGTGATTCTCAGTGCCTCGAGTCGCAGGCAGAACAGACCGGTACTTAGTGGTCTGTACTTTCTTCATCCACTGTGGGAAAGCTACCACTCTAGTGCATTCTTTCCCCAGTCGGGGCAGGGTATGGCACTTCTCGCTTCTGCATGCCACCCGGCCGATTAAAGGTGATAGATTGTTGGGGTATACTCTATTGGGTTCACTGTGTGGGCTAATGGGTGTACAGACTTATAGCCAGACTATTAGGCCTGATATGTGAATGGGTTCATTCACATATCAGGCCTGTGTGGTACAGGTGTGGTTCACACCCATTGGCCCACACAGTGGACCAATAGGCGACTGACAGTACTGTACATTGTCAGTCATGGGCGGTATGCAGGCAGGTGCCACCATCACGCTGACTTGGGGGTACTGGGTATCGGGGGACCATAGTGGGTGGGTGGGGAGGGGGTACCACTGGACCACCAGGGGTGCAATTGTGATTTCCACCCATGATCGGGCACTGGGGGAGGGGTCCACTGGACCACCAGGGATAGATTTAACATATGCCTGCAATCGGGTGATAGGGAGCGGTCCACTGGACCACCAGGGATACTTCTTACATATTCACGCTATCGGGCGATAGGGAACAGTCCACTGGACCACTAGGGATTATTTTAACAGATGCCCGTGATCGGGTGTATGAGTGCAGGGTCCGCCAAGGAACTGCAGGGCATCAGTCCCCGACAGCTGCAGCCTGGCAGGGCGCCAGGCACAAGTTGCCGGGGATCGGTGCACCGCATGCAAATGAGGCCATAATGACATGCAAATGGCCCCATTTGTGCCTTGTATGCATAATGGCCTCATCTGCATGCCCAGTGCTGAATATCATGGTTGATGCGCCTCAGCGCAACCCTAGAACTGCGCTGGTGCATCCTCTGCTCCCTCCTGCTACTTGCACTTATGCAGTGCCACTGTGTGTCAGTGCAGTGTGTGTGCCTCAGTGCCATATTCAATGGTGTTGAGCCATGGCGCAGCACCGTTGAATTTTGCATGGTCCATGTCCTGGCGCAGCCCAGTAGCGCTGCGCCCATGTTTGCGCCCCTGCTTGGCGCAGTCTGAATATCCCACTCACGATGTTGGTGTGATATAAGGTATTAGTCAGACAATCTATTAGGATCTTCTTTGTTTTGAATTTTATTCTGCATCTATCCATCATAATATTATACTACTGTAAGATACTGTGAGGTATAAGGAGTAGTGGATTTATAGCCACACTTCTTAATTGCTTCCTTTTACTGCTCATGCCCTGATGTGTTGAGAGAGGGTCTTGGTACTCTCGGCCGACCCATAGCTCTCCACGCATCTAAGATGACTACATTTTGGTATAATACCTTGGTTGTTAAAGTTGTTAATGTTATTACTAAATAGTTCTATTACAGAAAGATACACATTTTGGTACTTTAGAACATTCTTATCTACTATTATTCTTATGTTCTGTCTACCTTCAAGTTATTATTTTAACCTTATCTACAGGTTAATAAACTGTATTAGGTCTGTAGTTGTGCTCTGCTATGTGTTACTTATTCTCTCTTTTTTGCTCAGCACTTTGGTCCCTGATAGTTCCATAAACTTTAATATAACTGGATTTTATATAAGTCACTATGACTGACTTACTACTTTACACATGGAATGCAAAGGGACTCAATGTGCCTTGCAAGCGTAAACAAGTTTTAAATCATCTTAAAAAACACAAAGCACAAATAGCATTTTTACAAGAAACTACGTTATTAGCAGAGGACAATGACAGACTAAAGTGTGATTGGGTCGGTCACGTATATGCATCATCATCTTCTAAAAAATGCGGGGTTGCAATACGATTCATAAGAATTTAAAATGGTCCCTTTTAAACACTATCAGAGACACTGATGGGAGATGGGTGATTGCTTCCTTTGATACTACCTCCGGATCACTGACTTTAGTTAATGTATATGCTCCAAACTCTAATACCCCTGAATTCTTTCATAACTTAGCCCAACAGATAATTCTGAATAATTTAAACAACTCCCCTATCCTAATGGGTGGAGACCTAAATCTTACACTAGATGCATGTTTAGATAGAAGTAATTCATCTTCTGATGCACATCCCAGAAGCAAACATACCCTTTCATTATTAATGAAGGACTTTGGATTGTCAGATATCTGGAGACACTTTCATCCCAGAGACTGAGAATTTACAGTTTATTCTTCTCTTCACAAATCTTACAGTAGGATCGATTATTGGCTCACTTCACCTAATAACACAGAAAACATAATTGAGTCTACTATTTTACTTTTACTCATATAGGACCACTCACCTGTTAAACTGCATTTTATTTAGGATTCCCCTCCCCTTAAATCCCCCTCCTGGTGCCTAGATCCGTCACTACTTAAAGACCCAGAATTCTTACCCTGGATCAAAACTCAAATACAAGATTTTTTATTTCATAACAATCCCTCAGATACTTCCATGGGTATAACTTGGGAAGCACTCAAAGTCACAATTTGTATAAAAATTATAAGCTATGCTGCCCACCGGAAGAAATTAAGAGGACAACAACTCAATATTATGGAAAAACAACTTAAAACTAAAGAAGTTCAATATTTTGCTATTCTACACCCCAATCCCAATTCCTCTCTCCATTCAGACATATTGCAATTACGCATGCAAATTAATGAACTTATTTCTCGTAAGACAGAAATAGCTTTGTTTAAGCTAAAACACAAATATTGGGAAAGGGGTGACAGAGGTGGTAAAATATTAGCTTACCGTCTAAAATCCCAACAGATGGAACAACATATAGCTGGCTTAAAAGATAACTTTGGTCAAATACACACCAACAACCGTTCTATAAATAATATCATGATGTCATTTTATAAAAAATTATATTTGCCCCCACCACTTCCACAATCTACTTTAATTGAAAATTTCTTGGAAAAAATAACACTTCCCCACCTTTTCAAACATGAAACAGAACTATTAGATAAACCCTTCACAGTACAAGAGAACCCTTCACAGTACAAGAGATCCAAAATGCACTATCATCTCTCAAATCTGGCAAAACTCCTGGAGGAGATGGTTTCCCTGTAGATTTTTATAAATCTCTTGCTAATTTACTTTGCCCTCTACTTTATGAAGTGTTCCAAGAATCCACCTGTCTTGGTAAGTTACCTTCAACTATGACAGAAGCAATTATTACAGTGCTTCCAAAGAAAGATAAAGACGCCTCTTTACCATCCAATTACCACCCCCATATCCTTACTTAATACTGACAGTAAAATATTTGCTAAACTCTTAACACTGCATCTGGAACCCCTCGTTCCTAAATTAGTTCATCGATCTCAGACAGGTTTTGTTAAAGTTAGGGTCAGTTCAGACCACCTATGTTCTTTATTTAATCTTATGTATAAAGCCAAAACTCTTAAATCCCCTGCAGCAGCTATTGTTATCGATTTTGAAAATGCTTTTGATTCTTTAACTTGGAACTTTCTATATCAGGTTTTATTACATTTGGGTATTAGTGACTGATTTTGTTCTTGGATTAAATTACTGTATACCCTTCCCTCTACAAAGGTCCTCACCAATTTGATGTTATCCCCATCATTCCACTTTGCCAAAGGTACTAGACAAGGCTGTCCCCTATCCCCGTCCCTATTTATTCTAGCCCTTGAACCCTTGACAGCTACCCTTTGACAAACCAGCAAAATAAGGGGCATTTCTATTGATGGTTCTCAATATACCTCATTGTCATATGCCGATGATCTTCTAATCCTTTTAGAAAATTTAGATTCTGCCTCTCAACCTCTTGCTAATTTACTTAATATATTTACTGAACTTTCTGGGTTAGCAGTAAACTATAGCAAATCTGAAGTGTTACCCTTGAATACCTTCTGCAAACCTAACATGAATGACCCCCTAGGATTTCATTGGGCTACTCAAGGTATTACATATTTAGGCATTAAGATTTTACTGAATTTGCACAGGATGTGGGACACAAACCTCACCCCTCTACTATCAGACATTAAAATGACTTTAGACAGATGGAACGTTTTGAATCTATCTTTCTCCAGTAAGATAGCTGCCATTAAAATGTTTATGACATCAAAAATACTTTACCTATTTGCCAATATTCTCCTAATCTTACCTCCCCCTTTCTGGCTAAAATAGATAAATTAATAGGCAACTTTACTGTATCTGGGAAGGTTGTATTCCAAGGTTCAGTCATAATAAACTCTGATCCCATTGGTCCAGAGGCGGTTTCAGTTTGCCCTGGTTTTTAGCTTATTATGGGCCTTTCGAGACTCTCAAACTATTAGATGGTTCACTAAACCGAACTTAAAACCCCCCTTATGGGTGGATATGGAATCCTTGCTGACCCCAGGTAACATCCCTACTACTTATAATACCCTAACCTCTGAACTAAAGAAACATCCCAATATTGCCTCATCAGTTTATTACTGGTTCAAATTACATAAATGGCTAAAATCCAACCCTACCCCAGCTTTCTACACCCCCATTTGGGGAAACCGTAATATCAACCTTGATAACCACCCGCTGTTCTGCCTCTCTTAGAAGAATAAAGGAATATATTTTCTGGGAGATATCTTAATTAATAACTCTCTAACCTTGAACTCATTACAAACTAAATGGGGCATACCTAGGCATGAGCTTTGGAAGTTTTTACAACTTTGCTGCGCATTGTCAACTTCATTACAAAAAACATCTAGACAACCCCCTATTGATAATTACATTGTTCTGTGGACTGGTGTTTTGTCGGGTTTATTTAACAGAATATATAAAACTATCAGAGACAATTTACCAGACCAATCACATGTAGCTAAAACTAAATGGAGTGCAACCTTACAATATACTATAACTGACAACCAATGAACAAATGCTGGACTTTTTGTCATAACACTTTTAAGGATGTACACAGTATGCTTATCCAATTCAAAATCCTCCACCTTTGGTATAGAACCCCAACAATGCTGAACCATTTTGGACTAATACCAAAAGATCACTGTTGGCGCGGCAATGCTCCAGGTGGTGATTTATTACACATTTTATGATTATGCAAACCTACTTAAAAATTATGGCAGTCCATCTGTCATCTTGCATCTAGGATTGTAGGCCACAATATTTCTTTTAATCCTAAATACTTCTTATTGGGAACTGTAAATCAGAATGACAATATACTTTCTAAGTTCCAACACAGATGTTTAAATGTATTTTTTATGCAAGTTAAGCACCTTAGGTTAATGTACTGGAAATCCCCTACAATACCTAACATTGCAGACATCCTTAAAAACGTAACCCAAACTGCCTCTCTGGAACGTCTTTCTTACCTTGCCTTAGACTGCACGAATACAAATTATGTTGGCAGGATTATTTAAATTATTTGAAATCTGTGTGATTTAGTGACTTAGTGTGCTCTATAAACCATCATTTCACCATTCTACTATTCATTATTGCTGCTTAATACTTTCTTTATATGGTATCTCTCTGTTATTTAAAATGTGTTAAAACTGTTACTGTAAGTTCAAATTTTTTCTTCTCCTAGTATTACTTAGCATGGGGTTATGTTATGCTCTGTATATCACCACTGTATGTGATCTTTCTCATCTTTACTCATTCTTGACAATAAGCACAACTACAACTCATACCGTACCTTTATCCCCTTACTTTACTGCTACCAAGAACAGAGCACATTTTTTATTGTTTACTTAATGTGTATTTTACTGTTCACTATGCTGTAATACTATGTCTGTTTTCTGTTTACTTCAAAATCAAAAAACAAATTAACTGCAAAAAAAATAAACTATAAAAATTCAGCTGCTTTTCTGTTAGAGACACTGTTTGAAATGAGAGGCAGGTGAGCTATTGGGGCCCGCAGCTTCAGCAGTTTGAGACTGAGTGACAGGTCATGGTTATATATGACCGGCTGTAACCAAAAATTACAACATGAATATTTAGCCATTAAAAATACTGTCCGGTAATTATTGTGTCATTGATTGAGGTTGATCAGTAATATATTGGAAATGTTAAAATCCTTCCTTAAACAAGCCCATTTTCAGTGCACCTGCTCATGAGATAATCTTTATAAAATCTTTATAAAATAAGAGGGTCTTGTGCAGGGGAATGGTGCCAATGAGTGGCCGGAGGTACTCCCTTGATCTATAATGGGGTAAAAGGAACCATTCAGATCTTGTAATTAAATGTATTAGTCAGAAGTAAGAATTACTCGCTGCAGCTATGATATGTCTTCTACATGGTGTATACAAGTAGCATCATCTCAGCACTAAGGTGTTGCCCCAGAGATGGAACTTCAGAATATTAAACTCTACAATGAGGTCATGTTGCTCCCGACATTCTAATGCCAGATTTATGGCAGAAGAGAGCAGAGGCCACTCAACTAACCTAAGCTACATATTAAGATATGTAAATGCAGTTAGAAATGACAAATAACAATATAACAAACTGTAAAAACTGCAAAGTCTGAAATCGTAAAAAGTGGAAGCATGAACAGTTTTAAAACATTTAATTTGACTTGACTTGAAGAATCCATTTTATTTAGGTCCTAGAAGGGGGGTAAGGAAGCCTTATATGATTCAAAAACACACTCTTTTCAAGAAACATCATTACAGTACTATGGTGAGTAATTGTCTTTCTTCTAGCAAGGAGAGTACATATGTGACATCATTCAAATTGCAGACTCCAAGTAGTACTCTGGAAGGCAGGATCTAGAATCTATTTGGAAAAAAGGTTCTGAAATAGAGAAGTACCAAAGCTGGTTATCACTTCAATGTATAGACAGTAGTGAGAAGAAACACAGAAACATAGAAACTGATGGCAGATAAGGACCGCTAGGTCCATCTAGTCTGCCCATTGTCCCTGCCTACTGTAAAAGCTGCAGACCCTACTTGATCTCCGGCTTTACCTCCTTGTTCCTGTTGCTAGGGTTCTCCTATGCCTGTCCCACATATGCTTGAATCCCCCCCACTGTCTATTCCATGCATCATCACACAATTTGTGAAGAAATACTTCCTCACACTGCCCTTAGTCTACCCCCTACTAACCTTATGTCACGCCCCCTCGTTCCTGAACATTTCCTTTTCTGAAAGATGCTACCCTCCAGTACCCTATGTATGCCTTTTAGATATCTGTAGGTATCTACCATATCTCCCCTGTCTCTTCTCTCCTCCAGGGTATACATATTGAGGTGTCCCAGTCTCTCCTCATGTAAATTTTGGTGCAGTCCCTGCACCATCGTTGTTGCCCTTCTTTGAACTGCCTCCACCCTGTCTATGTCCTTACGGAGATGTGACCTCCAGAACTGGACACCGTATTCCAAATGAGGCCTCACTAATGATCTATAGAGTGGAATCACCACGTCCTTCCTTCTGCTGGTGATACCGCCCTTGTGCATCCCAGCATCCCACTGGCTCTCCCCACAGCCTTGGCACATTGTTTGGCCACATTTAGGTCATCAGATATGATTACCCTCAAATCCCTTTTCTTTTTGGTTACCATCAGTTTCTCCCCCCCCCCCCCATCTTGTAATCCTCCCCTGGGTTCTTGCACCCCAAATGCATGACTTTGCACTTTTTCGCATTAAATCTCAGCTGCCACCCTCTGGACCATTCCTCTAGTTTATCTAGGTCCCTCCTCATTTTTCCACCCTCCTGGAGTGTCCACCCTATTGTATATCATAGTGTCATCCACAAAGAGGCAGACCTTCCCCTCCAGCCCCTCTGCAATGTCACTTATGAAGACATTAAACAGGACTGATCCCTGTGGCACACCACTGGTCACCCTCCTTTCCTCAGATTGAGCACCATTTACCACGACCCTCTGTCTTCCATTATTCAACCAGTTCCTAACCTAGTTTACCACCTTGTGACCCACTCCCAGGCTGTCCAGCTTGTTCACAAGTCTCCCATGTGGAACAGTATTGAAGGCCTTACTGAAATCCAGGTAGACGACATCCACCGCTCACCCCAATCCACGACCTAAGTCACCAGTCAAAGAAATCAATTAGATTTGTTTGACATGACCTTCCCGCTGTGAATCCATGCTGTCTCAGATCCTGTGCACCGCTGGCTTCAAGATGTTCCATGATCCTTTGTTTAAGTAGTGATTCCATAACCTTCCCCACTATTGAGGTGAGGCTGACAGGTCTATAGTTTCCAGCCTCCTCCCTACTGCCAGTTTTATGAAGAGGGACTACATCTGCCATCCTCCAGTCCTCCAGAACCACTCCCATATTAAGTGACTCGTTGAACAGTGCTGCCAGTGGTGCCGCCAGCACCTCCCGTAGTTCCCTTAATATTCAGGGATGTATCCCATCTGGTCCCATTGCCTTGTCCACTTTCAGTTTTGTGAGTTCCTTTAGGACTCTCTCTTCTGTAAATGGACTGGTGTCCATCTCCTTTCCATATCTGTTAATGTTGCCTAATGGTGGTCCCTCACCTTCTTCTGTGAATACAGAACAAAAATATTTGTTCACTATTGATGCTTTTTCCAGGTCCCCTTACACACACTCTCCTTCTTCCCCTTTAAGCCTTACTATCACACCCATTTTTTCTCCTTTCATTAATGTACCTATAGAAAGTCTTGTCTCCTTTCTTTACCTCCTGTGCAATTTTCTCCTCTGTTTGTGCCTTTGCGCTCCTGACTGCTTTCCCTGCCTCCCTCTGTTTATCCAGATACATTCACTACCCTGTCCTCCTCCTGCTGTGTTTCCTTGTATTTCCTAAAAGCCATCTTTTTCGGCCTTACCTTCCTGACCACTGCATTTGAGAACCATAGTGGCTTTCTCTTGCCCTTGTTTACTTGCCTAATGCAAAGATTTGTCACTTCCACTATGGCTCCTTTCAGATGGGCCCACTGCTCCTCCACTCCTTCTCTTTTGTCCCTCCCTGCCAGGGCATGCTTGAGACCTATCCCCATCTCAGTGAAGTCCGCCCTCCTGAAATCCAGGACCCTCACCTTTGTGTGGCTTGACTCTGCCACTGTACTCATGCTGAACCACACTGTGCGATGATCACTGGATCCCAGGTGTTCGTCCTCCCTGACTTCTTCAGTTCTGTCCCCATTGGTGAGTACCAGGTCCCAAATTGCACCCTCCCTGGTGGACTCTAGCACTAGCTGCCTCAGGCTTGCCCCTTGTACCGAGTACAAAATGCCCCAGCTCCTGGCTGAGGCAGCAGCTGGGGTGCTCCAATCCACATCTGGCAGACTAAAATCACCTACCAGCAGCATCTCCACTTTAGCTGCCATCATGTGGATGGATTCCACTAGAACCCTGTCCACCTCCTCCCCCTGTGCTGGAGGTCTGTATATCACACCTGTGCGAATATCAGTGCCATTGCCTGTCTCAAGGGTGACCCAAAGTATCTCTGCCCCCCCGCATTCCTTATACCTCAGTCACTCTACTACCTTCCCTGATGTAAGTAGCCACTCCCCCCTCCTTTTTTACCACCCCGACTCTTCTAAACAGAGTATAACCTGATACTGCTACATCCCAGTCATAGTTTCCAGTGTACCACGTTTCAGTAATTGCTACAATGTCCAGGTCAGCCTCTGTTATCAGGCCGCCAGGTCTGGGATTTTATTCCCTAGGCTGTGTGCATTGGTATACATGGCCTTCCATATCTAGCCATTTCTCCTTTTATCATCCCCCGCTGTCTTTTTGCCTCCTCTGTTTGTTTTCCCATATTCAACCCCCTTCCTCCTGTCCTCCACTGTTCCCCCTTCTATGGGTTTAGTTTCCTCTGGCGATACATTAACGTCATGGTCCTCCATGTTGACTTCCCTATCCTGTGGAGGTGGGCAGTTTGGTTCCCCCTGCATCCTTCTGCCACCCCCCTTGCTAGTTTAAATGCTTGCCAATGAAGCATTTAAACTGTTCACTTAGGACAGTGGCCCCCTCACTGGACAGGTGTAAGCCATCCCCCTTGTATAGGGTCACATTCCTCCCAGTTGGGTCCCTAGTTCCTAATGAGGCCAAAACCTTTTTCTCTGCACCAGTTCTCCAGCGAAGTGTTGAAGTCCTTGGTGTTGAGGTTTCTAGCCTCCCCTTTGCTGTGGTCACTGAGCTTGCTACCTGTGCAAGGCCCCTCCCCAACTTGCTGAACACCTCCTGTACCCTTGCTATAAGAGATGGTGTGTAACGTAAAACATGTGAGTGCATTTCACACCAAGGCAGCAGAGCCTAGTGGTTATAGCTGAACTATGAACCTGAAGAACCAGGTTCATATTCCACCAGTTATTCTTACTCACAGTGTGACCTTGAGAAAGTGACATAACTGCTCAGTGATAAATGTCCTCTCTTTCCCTCCAACTGTCCAAACCGGCAAGTTTTTTTCAAAATGTTTTATTAAAGGTTTTCTTTTCTGTGTTTGAACACAGTTGTCAGAGCATTCAGATTGCGCTTGAACACCATGCTTGCCCGAGGAATTCCCAGGCATGATAGCGACAGTACCGCAAAGTATTCTGATTACCCGTAATATAAGCCAGGAAACTCGTGATCGGGTGTTGTAACAGATTTGTTAAAAAGTGACTGCATTCCATTCAGGAGCTCATTGCTAGCTTGAGAATGTAAGTCCTTTTATTTTCTTTTGGTAGTCACACTGCTGTTAAAACAATTTAAGGCAGCCGTGTTTGTATAAAACTATGCTAAAGCATTACCCTAAGCAGGGCTTTAGCATGGTTTTGGAACATAGACTGTAGAACAGTAAAACTCTGCTACAATGTGGATGTAAAACTTTTAAACTGCTTTAACAGAGTTAAAGCAGTTTTAAAGTCCTAGTATGGACAGGGCTGTATCTTACTGTGTTCACATAATGAGTAATCCAACTGTACATGGCTTGCAAAGCACTTCTGGCATCAGTGTATATGAAAAGTGCTGTTATCAGCCAATTTTTGTTCCCTTTTCTAATGAAATCAAAGTTAAATCCATAACCCTATTTATTTTGAATTTGTGCATGCTGGTATGCTCCTAAGAGGCAAAACCACATCACACAAAAGGAAGACTGAAGTGGAAGCTGACAAATTACATTAAGTTACAATCATACCAACAATTATCAACAAGTACAACTCAAATTCAAATAGTATTACAGTCATCATGTGTTGGGATATCAAGATATCAAGTTTAGCATTTTGTGATATATATATACATACATACATAATGTCGTCGGATAAGGACCTATATGGCCAACCTAGTCTGCCCAGTTTTACCCCTGCTACTGAGCACCTCCCCCCACAGCTCTTACCCTTCCCCCTTCCCCCCTAGGATTCCTATGTGCCTATCCCATGTGTGCTTGAAACCCACTTCTGTCTCAACCACCTCCTCTGGCAGTTCATTCTAGGTGTTCACCACCCGCTCTATGAAAAAGTACGTCCTCGTGTTACCCTTAAAGAGTCCACCCTCCAGCTTCATACTGTGACCCCTGGTTGTTGAACATTTTTTCATTTGAAATAGGCTCTCCCTTTGTGTCCTGTTACTACCTTTTAGATATCTGAACGTCTTGATCATATCCCCTCTGTCTCTCCTATCCTCCAGGGAGTACATGTCCAGCTCCCTCAACCTTTCCTCGTATACCTTCCCCTGCATCACCTGAATCATTCGAGTAGCCCTCCTCTGGACCACCCCCACCCTCCCAACATCCCTTTTCAGGTGTGGTCTCCAGAATTGAACACAGAATTCCAGATGAGGTCTGACCAGGGGCATGATGATCTCCATTCTTCTACTAGCAACGCCTCTACTAATACATCTCAGCATTCTGTTTGCTCTCCCCACTGCAGTCTGGCATTGATTTGACACCTTCAGATCAGATGTGATGATGACATCCAAGTCTCTCTCCTGTTCCACAACTGCTATTTCTTCTCAGTTAATCACATACTTCGCTCTCGGATTTCCATGCCCCATATGCTTAACTTTGCACTTACCTGCATTGAAACCTAGCTTCCAGACGCTGGACCACCTCTCTAGCCTAACAAGGTCCTCCCTCATTCTTTCCAACCCCTGGGGTGTCTACTCTACTACATATCTTGTTATCATCAGCAAACAAACACAACCTCCCCTCCAGACCAATAGAAATGTCCCCAATGAAAATGTTGAAAAGGACTGGGCCCAAATTTCCCACCTCCTCCCTGTCACCCTCCCTTGTGAAGAGGTACCACAGTTGCCCTCCTCCAGTCCTCCAGAACTTCTCCCATTTCCAGCGACAGGGTGAACAGTTCCACCAGTGGTTCTGCTAATTTCATCCTGAGCTCTTTCAGGATCCTGGGATGCATCCCATCCGGACCCATGGCCTTATTAATCCGAAGACCGCCTGATAGTGGAGTAAAATGTATTATGATATATTGCAGTATCACAAAAATTTGTAGTATTTCAGATTTTATAAAAATAGAAAAATCAGACTGGGGAGGTGGGAAATTGGAAATCTCAGTCATACCTGAGAAGGGCATGCTTTCAAAGCAACTGAGATGAGAAAGACAAGATGGTTTAACATAGTATATCATGGTTTATCATGATGCCTGACAATCTTAACATTGTTTTTATAATGACAAAATATTGTCATAGAAAATTAAATTACTGTAATATATATTAAGGCAGTAGGAACCTCCCAAAGTTTGACCACGTGAACTTTGTCCATCCAACCATGTAAAGTTTGCCAACGTTCTCTTAACAGTAGATTAGTTTGCACTGGTTCGGCCACTAAAAAGCATTAGGAAACATGGCAAAATGAAGTAACATACTGCACTGGGCTGATGAAGCACCCAAAATAGCAGGATGATGCAGTGGCCACATTGAGAAAAAGTGTGTCCATTCAGTCAGTGCAAAACATGGACAATGCTCAAAGTAAACAAGAGGATGTGGATAACAATGCTCAGATAAAATGGTTGTAATTGTAAGACCAACAAATGCCCACAAAACATCAGTACAGAATCCCACAGCATAAGCTACTGGTTCCAAAAATTGTATGCCCACTGGGACAGTGACACACATGGACAAGGCTTCCCATTATGCTATGGATAAGTGTCGTACAGACTAGTTTCATGAGCAATGTTGTCTCAAAAATTATTTATTTGGCCTCTGTAGACCTGGGAAAAATTCACAAGACATTAAGCTGAAGGAGACTGAGTGAAGACAACAGTGCAGCATCCCACTGTGCGGCCTACTGGTCCCAAAAAGTGTGTGACCATGGGGCCAGTGCTACACATTGACAAAGCTCTTATTATGCCATGGAAAAGTGTTGTACACAATGGTTTCATGGGCAATGTTGCCCAAAAGATTATTTATTCAGCCTATTTAGGCCTGCCAAAAATCCACACATCATTAATCTGAAGAAGAGTGAGCGGCGACAGCAATGCCGCATACCACAGTGTGTGTGTGTAGTCTACTTTTTCCAAAAAAGAAACAAACAAAGACTAATGTACACAGAAGCTGTGCCCACCCACCTTATCATCCTCCTCTGTCTTTAGACCATGTGGAAGTGTAGGACATTCATCATCCATAAATCATGGCAAAAAAGGGCTTTAAGAAAAGGGGCAGGTTATTTTTTTAAAAGTGAGTGTAACACCCGGGTTCCCCTTGGGCTGCTAGGACCCTCATAGTTTAGTGAGTTGCTTGGTAGGAGTGCTAGCCAGCCCAGGATTTAACCTGCTGAGACTCCCTTGGCAGCCCTTGTCAATCAAGTTGGCAGAGGCTCCAAGTGGGAGTGTCTATCTCGCAGCAACATAAGCCACATTGGAATGTTGGCATGGAATGCAGTTGGTGAGAGTTTTCTGCCTGAGAGCAGAGTTAGAGTGCAGAGCAGAGTGGGCAGCAGCCCTCTGCCTGAGGGCAAAGGAGGAGTGAGGTGCTGACTGAGGGGGTTTCAGGGGAGATGCTCCTCTCCCCTGACCCTGTCAGCTTCTATGTCAGCCAAGAGAGAGAGAGACAGACTGCATCGAGTCGTGGTGGAGGCCTTCTCTAATTCTGGGCCCCTTAGGGGGCAAAGATGCTGTAAGACATGGTTTCAGCAACTGTGAGTAACTTCTGGGGACATCCCCCACCTAGAGACTGTTTACTGTTCAAGTGCTGCCCAGTGTTGGGAATCCCAAGGCTTGTTCCCGAATCCTTGCAGGGATTTCCTGCCTTTTGGGAACAAGTTGCTGCTTCATGAACTTTTGCAGCTGTATTTACAGGGCTCAGTGTCTCAAAGGTCATGATTCTATTATTTTGGAAAAGAGATGCCCCCTCTATCCAGAGTTGGAACTCACTCCATTCTAACTGGATTGCGAGGAAAAAGTTTCTCATTTTGCGCTAGACTCCATTTTAAAACCATTTCAAACATTTCCAAGGACATGCACTGTCCTGCAAGAGGCTTGGAATTTTGGGATATTGGTAATGGGGAGCCCAGAGTTATTCACAGCGGGAAGGTCATGTCAGATGAATCTAATAGATTTCATTGACTGGGTGACCAAAGTAGTAGATCAGGGAGGGGCTGTGGACATGGCCTACCTACACTTTAGCAAGGCATTTGACACAGTCCCACACAAAAGATTAATAAACAAGTTAGCTAGCCTGGGAGTGGGTCCCAGGGTGGTAGCCTGAGTAAAAAACTGGCTGGACAACAGGACGCAGAGGGTAATAGTAAACGGAGTTCACGCCGAAGAAAGGGGGGTTATTAGCGGGGTACCACAGGGTTCAGTACTGGGGCCAGTCCTCTTTAATATTTTTATAAGTGACATTGTAGAGGAACTGGAAGGAAAAGTATGCCTCTTTGCAGAAGACACAAAGATTTGCAACAGGGTCGATACACGGGGGGGGGGGTGGAAAGGATGAGAAGGAATTTGGCAAGGTTGGAGGAATGGTCAGAAGTTTGGCAGCTTAGATTCAATGCAAAGAAGTACAAAGTAATGCACCTGGGAAACAAAAACCCAGGGGAAGAGTACACAATGGGGGGAGGTACTAATAACAACAAAAATAGAACAGGACCTAAGGGTAGTCATATCAAATGACCTAAAGGTAGACTGGAGTACTGCATGCAGTTCTGGAGACCCCATCTCCACAAGGACATAGACAGGATGGAGGCAGTCCAGAGGAAGGCAACTAAAATGGTGCAGGATCTGCACCAAAAACCATATAAAGAGGGACTAAAGAAGCTTAATATGTATACCCTTGAGGAAAGGAGGGAGAGGGGGGACATGATAGAAACTTTCAAGTATCTCAAAGGAATCAACAAAGTTCAAGAGGGTAGCATCTTTTAGAAAAAGAAATGGGCAAGAACAAGGGGGCACAATCGAAGACAGAGGGGGGATGGCTCAGGGGCAATGTGAGGAGGTATTTTTTCACAGAGAGTGTGGTGGATGCATGGAACAGCCTCCCTGAGGAGGTTGTGGGGTCAAAAACAGTGGGGGAATTCAAAAATGCATGGGACAGACATAAAGCAATTATAGTGGGGGTAAGAGGAAGTAGGCTGTTGGCTAACTAGGATCTGCAGCTTATCCAATAAGTAGGGAAATGGGCAGACTGGGTGGGCCAAGCGGTCCTAATCTGCTGTCAAAGTCCATGTTTCTATGTTCACCCCTTGGATATGCCCGACCAAATGTGTCCATAGCCCAGAAGAGGGATGGACATAAATGTTGTTTTGCACCTCTAAAGCAGGCCTGGTATTAGAACCAATGAACTGTAGTAAAGCACGACTGTGACCTGTGGACTTTGTTGTACCTGTAACTGCACCGGCAGCCCCAGTGGGCAATGTTGTTTCTGTCAGTCCAGCTTGTTGGAACTAAAAACCTACTACTTAGCTCTATTTCAACTTGTGGACATTGGTGTGTGAGTGGACGTGTGAATTCCTGGTGCCCCCAGTGCCATGGCCCTTTCCCAGTAAAAATACACATTTTATTTGTGACCCCCCTTCTCCTGAAGAGCAAGCCTGAAACCATCCTAGACTGGGGAAGTATTGGACTGTCTGTGCCAAATGCCAACTGTAGTGCCAAGGGTAGGAAGAGGGTCGTTACACAAAATGGGGGCTTGTCTGGGATATCAGGGTCTGATTACCTCAAGAAATGGTCTGGGGTGACGAATTTGGTGGTGATGCACTCGCTAGAGCAAGAACTAACTGTAAAGGCAAATTGATTTTCAAGCCAAAGTCCAAGCAGCGAAGAAAAAAAGTTCAACTTATAGTTTAATATCCTTCCCAGAGAGCCAGGGTGTGCTCAAAAGGAAAGAGAGAGTGTGCCCCTACCCTAGTGCATTGTGTCATGTGATTGGCTGGAGCCAGTAAGTCCCCCCCTTGGACTGTGTGCTGAGTGAGAGAAGACGGGGGCAAAGCATAGTAAGGAGTCGGAGCTCGTGCAGGCCTTTTGGAGATTTTGTTGAATCTATGTATTGTGCAGTGTTCACCTGGAATGGGCGATGGGCAAACTCTTACCCGTGGGAAAGTTGTCAGTCAGTTTTGTGGGTGGAACAAAATTTCAGAGTGGTCGCCGCAGTCAGGACCTCCTGAGAAGTGAAGAACACTCGGCATTCAGTGATCGTGGTCTGTTCGGACAGAAGAGAAAAACACGGAAGAGTTACTGTGAGCATTTTGAATCAAATGCTCTTCAAAAAATTCTTTAAACAGCTAAAGAGTTTCAAAAGGGGCCAATCACCAGGACAGCAACTGTGTGCATGCAAATATAGTCATTTTGGAAAATGGGTGCAGGGCAGGGGACAAGGAGAGTAAAATGCAGGATGCAGCAAGTACAGGATTCAATCGATGGAAAAATTGTTTGGCAGAAAGTGGCAGGCAGGGACTTGGGCACAAAGACTGTGAGGCCTAGTTATGGCACAGCGTAAACTTGAAGCTTGGTGTGCAAAGCTCCAACTCGCAGTAAAGCATAGCGAGCAAGAGGTTTACAGTAGCAGTTCATTTGTGAAGCCATTTTAAGCAAAAGGGGACAATAAAAATGAGTTACGTTGGAAAGTGAATAGTATAACAATGGGAGTGTGGATCGGTAACCAGCCGTATTACCCCACCCCCGAACTTGTCTATGCATTAAGAAATTCAGCTTTAAGTGCAAACAGTTCAGTTAAAGTTATTGTGTATGTTCTGTGGTGATTTGCATATGCAGCCCATGATGCTTTGCATTATGGGGGCATGTGTGATTTTGTATTTCTTTGAAACTTGGCTTCCTGGCCAATGCCCTTTGGGGTAAACACTGCCTCAGTGCTTGCACACTGAGGTTCTTTGTCTTTTAACTTGTTTTTTTGCTTTAATTGGGTTCACCACAACATAACCCAGATAGACCATCTTAGGGTAGCCGATTCATTCCACTGGGGTGTCAAACAGACGAGGCACACTGATGAGTCCTTACTAGGTGTACTAGGTCAGTGAGGACAGAAGGAAGCTATGAAGCCTATCTTGATTGTCCCCCACATTTGTGGGAAATTACACTTTGTTGTAGTTTTTGGAGAGCCAATGATCTACACCCTTTTTAAAGGATTCAAAGGTATTATAGTCTACTAGCTCTTGAGGTAGCTGGTTCCAGAGCCTTGGTGTTCTTACTGAGAAGAAATGAAGCCTCCTGCTTGTTTTTGCTTTACACACCATTAGTTGTTGATTGTGAAGTCTAGGTACTATTTTTCTTTGTGTTTTAATAATACCCCATTTGTCCATCAGAGAGGGTGATTTGAGAATTTTATATAAGAACAGAATATCACCTCTGGAGTGCCTAAACTCCAGTGAATGTAGGCCTGTTTTTTGAAGCCTCTCTGGATATAGTAGTGATGCTAAATGGGGCACCATTTTTGTTGCCCTTCTCTGAACTCTTTTAATCACTTGAATGTCCCTGACCATGTATGGACTCCACACGGGTGACCCATAATCTGTATATGGTCTGATGTATGCTTTAAACAATGGGATAATACATTCCTCTGTCTTAGATATAAACGTACGGTTAATGCGCCTAAGTAGTGAATTAGCGGTTTTAGCTACATGATTACAGTGATTGGAGGAGGATAATTTGTCATCTATCAGGATGCCCAAATCTCTTTCACATATTGAAGATTTAATGATAATACTGTATAGTGTATAAGTTTGTTTGGGATTATTGTAACCTAAGTGGAGAACAGAACATTTGTCTGTATTGAATGTCATTTTGTTTTTCTTTGCCCAATGCTCTAATACTGAGAGGTCGTTTACTAATAAGTCCATATTATAGTCGGAATCCACCCTACCACCTAATTTTGTATTGCCTGCAAATTTTGAAAGTATGTTCCTGGAGCTAATCTGCAAGTCTGAAATGAAAATATTGAATAGTACTGGGCCCAGAACTGATCCCTGCAACACACCACTGGTCACAGCCATATTACTGGAATAGGCACCATTGATCCTAACATGCTGGGTCCTGTTGGTTAACCAGCAATTGATCCATTTTATTATGTTACAAGAAAAACCTAGGTCTGATAGCTTAGCTAGGAGAATATTGTAAGTAACCTTATCAAATGCTTTGCTATAATCCAGGAGGATGACATCCATGGGAATCTTATTGTCATAGTTCTTGGTCGACAGTATTGTAAAAGGCTATTAAATCGGTAGTGCAAGAAAAGCCTTGCTTGAACCAATGTTGTGAGTGGTCGATAATGCCTAGAGTTTGCATTTCTGCTTCTAATATGCCTTTAATAATTCTTTCCATTACTTTACATGGGATGGAAGTAAGGTTGATGGGGCAGTAATTACTCACTATGGAACGGTTACCCTTTTTAAGTGTAGGCACAACTGTAGCAGTTATCCAATCAGATGGAATGGATCTTTCCGCTAATGATTTATTAAAAATAGTGGAAAGTAGTGCGGCAATATTTTCAGCTGTTTCAACTAAAAATCTAGGATTAATTAAGTCTGATCCACAGCTAGTATTTGGTTTTAAATTTTTTAACAAGGAAACTACTTCAGAAATAGTTATGGTGTGGTTATTTTCAGTAGAACTTGATATGATAGTATTTGTATTAATTATGACTGTATGATTTGAGAATACTGATACAAAATAGGTGTTAAATGTGTCGGCTGTCTCTCTATCAGATGTAATGGTGTTTGTGCCGTTGGTCAATGGCCCAATTTGTCTGTTGCTGCCTTTTTTACTATTGAGATAAAAAAATAGGGATTTGTGATTATCTTTTGAATGGGCTATGCAGAACTCAAGGTTGTGTTTTGCCTTCCTGATAGTCCTTTTTAGTTCTTTAATGGCAGCTCTGTATTGTCCCAGTATGAGTTCTTGTGTGCCTGTTGTGCATTTTTTAAACGAGTAAATAGTTTTTTCTTCTGTTTGATTTTCCTACGAATATCATTATTTAACCACAAAGGAATGTTACCTTTAATGTTATATTTTATCCGGGCTAGAATATAAGCTTTTTCTAGGTCTAGTATCTTGTTTTTAACAAATACCCAGGAGTCTTCCAGGGTTAAAGGTGATAAAATTGTTTTAGGCTGTTGTTTATTGCCTCAGAGTTGGCTTTGTGGTAGTTATACACCTGAGCATTATTAAACTATTATGCTAGATTCATACTGTAGATCAAATACAATGGTATTGTGGTCACTATTCCCTAGTGGGTCTGATATTGAAAGATTTAAGACTTTGTCCTCAATATTGGTAATCACAAGGTCCAATATATTGCATCCTCTAGTGGGTTCTTGAACAATTTGCTCAAGCCCTAATTCATTTATTGTTAAAATAAAAGTTTTTTCTACAGCTGTTGTGCCGTTAGTAGTAAACCAATTTAAGGACGGCATGTTAAAGTCTCCCAGGATCAGGATATCGCCTTTATTCGTCATGTGGCTGATGTCCTGTATTAATGTGTTTGTATATTCTGAATCAGAGGATGGTGTGCGATAACATGTGCCCAAGATTAGTTGTGGGTGTCCCTGAAACTGAATGGCTACACATATACTTTCTGTTGGTGAAGTATGTAGGTATTCATGTGAATGAATCGTGTCTTTAATATGAAGACATACACCACCTCCTTTTTTGTGAAATCTTTTTTTTGGTATAATTTAAAGCCTGGTATGTCTTTCATCCAGGTTGAATCTGGGTCCCACCATGTCTCTGTTACTGAAATGATGTCAATATCCAGTAAGTGAATTTTGGTTTCAAGCTCGGAGATTTTTAACAAGTTTAAGGACCTTGCATTAAGAGATAATATTTTGCAAACCTTAGATGTTGGAGGCTTATTTGCTAGAGTCTTGGGTGTCACCCCAAACTCCCCCCTTGATGTCAGTTTAAACAGCTGCTAATGTGTGAGAGAATTCTCCTGCCTAAGATGGAACTACCTCTCCTGCTCAAGTGAAGCCCATCCCAACAGAAGAGAGGAGGGTTGTCTAAAAAAAGTTTTCCAATGCGTAAGGCATTTTATTTCCTGTGACAAACACCATTTCCTCAGCCACTCATTGTAGGATTTAATTCTGTTAATACCATATTCAGTAGCTCTTGGTACTGGCAAAACCTCCAAAAAACATATTTCACAACCCATTTTGGTCAGGATGTTGTTAAGGCAGATGGTATTTAACTTCATTTGGTTTAGGTGGCATCTATTGATATAATTTGTACCAGCGTGTATTATCACCAGGGGGGTTTGCACCAGAATGTTTCAGTATGTTTGGAGCCATCAAGGTTATATTGGATATACCTGCTCCCCTGAAGCTGGAGCGTTTACTTTTATCTGGATTACACATAGTCCTGTCAATGTGCTTAATAATGGAGTCCCCTAATACAAATACCTGCCTGGGAGAATTCACCTTGCTAGTTGTTGTTGTTGTTGTTCCAAGGTTAGGTGTAGGTGACTCTAGGGGGACTGGGATTTTGTTGTTGGATTTCACCTCCATCTGAATGAGTGTAGGTACAGAGGTAGAGATATTTTTTTGCTGGTGGTCATAAGAAGAGGGGGTACCTAACGAGTCTGGGTCCAGAGTATCATCGTCTGGTGTTAGGACCTCAAATTTGTTATGTGTCTGCACCACTGGGACACTTCTGAACACTTGGCCAGCCCTGTGCTTTGTTTTACCTTTGGGGACCTGTGACCATGTTTCATCCTCTGGGTTGGGTACAGGTGTTAATACTGAAGTGGCTACTGAATTTGTTGGTTCTAGTACTGTATTAGTGCCACTATAGGGATAGTAAAGAGATGCCATTTCATCAATGTATGACTCTAATGAGTGTAAGTCTGGGTCAGAGGGGCTTTTAGTGTGCAGAATGTTTAATTCGTCCTGTAATACCCTGAGCAACAGACATCTATCGCATACAAAATTCTCAATTTGTGGCCCAATGGCGTACATTTGACAACTACCACACAGATTTTCGTGGGTCCCCATATTATGTTATGTTTGGACACACACTTTCACTTAATATACTCGTGGTCCACCTCAGGCCCTTCCTAGCATCTATAGTATTTGCTATTGTTGTGAAAGATATATACACAGTTGTAATATGTCTGACCTACCTCCCTGCCGACCCAGCTGACAGCAGACACGCGCTGAGACGCACGTGTCTCTGTGTGCATCTCCTCGCGCGAATACGTGCTCTCGCTGGAGCTATGCCTTATAAGGAGTGGGGGCAACAGGAAGTAGTGTGTCACTTCCTGCCAACCTCTCACCCCAACACAGAATGTTTTAAAGTTCAAAACAGTTTGTTTTAAATTCAACACAGTTGCCACCTCATGTGGTGGTCTTAATATGCTGTTTCTGCACTTCCCCTGCAAAAAAGCCAACTAGCAATGCAGGTGCTGTAACTGGGATGTAGCTAGGTCCTCCAACTTCCCACACTGCCTTTGGGCAAGCAGCTAAGCACCTTTTGAGACAGAATGTCTCTCTTTTTATTTCCAAGGCAACCTGAGCCCAAACACAAACCTCTCCTGGTAGGACGAAACACGTGTCTGTGTCTTCTGTTGGCACCCTTTGCAAACTGTGTGAGAGGCCTTTTGGCACCATGCATTTCTGCTTAAAGTTGAACCAGCATAATATTCTTTGGTGATTTGCATATGCAGCACATGATGCTTTGCATTATGGGGGCATGTGTGATGTTGTGTATGTGTTTTGCAGCAACCAGGAAATTGGACAGCAGGGAAGAAAAAATTACTCACCATAGTAATGTTGTTTCTTCTAATGGAGTCTTACTGTATTCTGACTAAATGCAGTTAGCCCCAGCACTTGAGCTGCCCTGGAGAGTATGGAGTTAACTCTATGCAGAAGCATAGAACGTTGAGCTCGAGCTCGGTTTTCAAACCTCTGTCTGTGGTACTTCCCAGTGTAACCATCAGATTCTTATGAGCAACTAACTAACTGAGTATAAAATATGGAAATTGTTTGAATATAAGTCAAAAGGCAACAATTTGATCCCAGAAGACTGAAGTTGAGAACCCAAGGAGAAAAAAGGTAGTGACAACACTAAACAGATTTATTACACAATAGAGACTCAAATAACTAACCCACCCAAGAGGGAGGGTCAAGGTACACCCCTGAGGTGCAACACTGTACCTGCCAGCCCACTTCCCAAAAACTAAGTTCTGAGAGGGGAGGCAGGGGGAGGTCAGAATACAGCAAGACTCCATTAGAATAAACATTACAATGGTAATTTTTTCTTCAAACAACATGAAGTCTTGCTGTATTCTGACTAAATGCAGACTACCAAGCAGTTCCCTATGGAGGAGGGAATGCAGAACCTACTTTGGGAACAAGCTCTGCAGTACTGCTGTACCAAACCTAGCATCACTCCTAGTCTGGATATCCAGAGAGTAATGCTTGGTGAATGTGTGTACTGTTTTCCAGGTGGCTGCTTTACAGATTTCTAACAAGGGTATATCTCTGTCCGCAGCCAGAGAAGCAGCTGTACCCCTAGTCGAGTGAGCCCTCAGGCCTGAGGGGGGTGCTTTACCCAATTTATCATAGCAGAATTGTATGCAAGAGATAATCCACCTGGCAATAGTTCTTTTGGTGGCAGGCTTACTTTTTCCCACCTCACCTTAGGTGAGAAACAATTGACGACAGTCATTCCTGTGAGCCTTAGTGTGATCTATGTAGTAACTAAGAGCTCTTTTAACATCCAAACTGTCTAACCTTCTTTCCTCTAAAGAAGAATGGTCAGTGAAAAACACAGGAAGAGACATGGACTGGTTCAGATGAAAATCTGACACCACTTTGGGCAAGAAACTCCTAGTGGTTCTTACGACCACTTTATCCCTATGGAAGGATATGAAGTCAGGTTCCACTGACAAGGCCTGTAATTCACTAATCCACCTGGCAGAAGTAATGGCTACCAGGAACACAGTTTTCCAGGTCAAGTACTTCAACTCGGCTGAAGTCATAGGTTCAAAGGGGGGCTGCATGAGTTGTGCAATGCAGACATTGAGATCCCAAGCAGGAGTCAGTTCTCTAAATGGAGGGTTTATATGAACCAGACCCTTTTAAAAACATGGTGAGAGGCCAGAAAAGAGCCCTTCCCTGCAGAAAGGAAAGCAGAAACTGCAGCTAGGTGAACCTTTAGGGTTGCAGGCCTAAGGCCTAGACTATTGAGGTGAACCAGATAATCTAAGGCTGCAGAGATGCTTGCAGAATCAGGCACAATGCCTTTCTGAGAACACCAATTGCTAAACCTCTTCCATTTGGAGTTATAAGTCTTTCTAGTAGAAGGTTTCCTGGAAACCTTCAAGATATCCAGTACTGCCTGAGAAAGATACAGGCCTGCATATTCTAACTCTTCAAGAGCCAGGCCTTGAGATTGAGAGACTGGAGATTGGGGTACCAAATCCTCCCTTGAGAGGAGGACAGGAGATTGTGTCTCCTGGGAAGGGAAAGGGGACGTGATACTGTCTGGGACAGCAGCAGAGGATACCAAGGCTGTCTGGCCCAGTCTGGAGCCACTAGTATCACTGTGCAGGGTTGAGTTCTGATTTTGATCAGGACTCTGAACAGCAGAGGGAAGGGAGGGAAGGCATAGAGAAACCTGCCCTTCCATTCCAAAGTCAGGGCATCCTGGGGCACAGTTCCCAGGAGTGGAGGTCTGCAACAGAACAGAGGGAGTTGATGATTGTTCGGGGCTGCAGAGAGTGTTCTATCTCTGGAGTGCCCCATCTGGAGAAGATGACCTGCAGGATGAGAGGATCCAGGGACCATTCGTGATGCCCCTGGGATATTCTGCTCAGAGCATCTGCCAGTATATTGTCAGAGACTGGCACCTCCATGGAGCCTGAGTTGTACAAAGTTTCCATGTTGGCAAAAGAAGAAAAGAGTCTGTAAGCCATGGTCGGCGGGCCAAACTTTCTGCAAGGCATCAGCCGAAGTGGAGGATGACGTACCACTGCAACTCCATCACTCAAAGGAAAAGAGGGATGAGTAGTCACTTGGGGCAGCTTCCAGTTCCAGAGGTCGTGGGAAAGACAAGAGTCACGAGGTCTGCATGCAGTCATTACAGGCAAAGGAGGAGGTTCTAGCTGGCAGCAGTCATGAGGTCCAGATCTTCTTTCATGTCAGAACTGGTAGGGCCAAGTTCTTGTTATTTCTTGACTGTTTATTCCTGTTGCACCTATACCTGGTAACACACCCAAGGGGTAGTGTGGACAGCATATCCACCTTGGTCCGAATGGACACTAGGTATGGGCACTTCCAGTGGGAGCATGTTTTCCAAGCACTTTGGAACTTTTCCACCTAAATGGTAGAGACACCTTTGTCTGGGAAGTCCCAGCCCCAAGGACATTCCTCCTTAGATAGACTTTTATGGTTCCCTTCCCCCATGTGTTAATGTTTTTACTGTTTTTGTATAAAAATATTTAAAAAAGGAAAGAAAGTACACAATATTTTTATAGAAAATCCTTTTACAAAAACTTTTAGAGCCAAGTAGTATGTAGTTCTAAGCTTTTGCATGCTCTTTCGCAGGTGCAACAGCCGAAGAAGAAGAGGATCCTGATGACTCTACCAAAGTACTCGGGAGTGCTTCAGGCACTGTTTTCAGAACTGTTCTGCCAATGGTTTTAAATGTTTTTAACATGTACTGTTATGAAATGTTTTACCAGTGTAATGTATATAATTGTTAGTTTTAGGAAATACATAGCAATCCATTGTGCATATTCTTAACTGGTGCACATGTTTTGCTTTCCAGGTGTGGGAAAATGTATGGTTTGGGTGCCCCTGTAGTGTAGCAGTGGGTAGAGGCTAACTAGAGGGTACCCTAGTAAGTGCCTGGTGGTGGAACTGGATAACTACCTGGTGGGAGATGGACTGGAGACCCTGCTAGTGGTGGTGGGTGGTCAGTTCCGTTCCATCAGGAAGGTGTCTCTGGTGGCCAGTTGTGCTACTAAGGAGAAATCCCATAATTAGTGCTGTTGGTAGCTGTTGCATGGCTTCCATTTCCTCTGTCGTGACCTGCCTATGCTGATCATAGGAAGAGGAAGCCTACCCACCCCATAGGGCATCCAATGGGGGAAAGGCCTGTTGCAGTCCAAAGCCCTTGCTGCGGACAGCAAAGTTTCCTGGTGGCATGAGTGTAAAATCCGGGTTCCCCCTGGGTTACTAGGACCATGGTAGATTAGTGGCTTGCTAGGTAGGAGTGCTGGGCAGCCCAGGCTGTAAACTGCTATGACTCCCTTGGCAGCCCTTGCCAATCAAATTGGCAGAGGCTCCAAGTGGGAGTATCTCTCTCGCAGCAGCATCAGCCACATTGGAATGTTGGCAAGAAATGCAGCTAGTGAGAGTTTTCTGCCTGACAGCAGAGTTAGAGTGGAAAGCAGAGTGGGCAGTAGCCCTCTGCCTGGGGGCAGAGGAGGAATGAGGTGCTGACTGAGGGGATCTCAGGGGAGATGTTCCTCTCCCCTGACCCTGTCAGCTCCTATGTCAACCAAGAGACAGACTGTGTTGAGTTGTGGTGGCGGCCTTCTCTAATGCTGTGCCCCTGAGGGGCTGAAGATCCTGTAAGACATGGTTTCAGCAACTGTGAGTAATTTCTGGGGACACCCTCTACCTAGAGACCGTTTACTGTTCAAGTGCTGCCCAATGTTGGGAATGGCAATTATTGTGCCCTAATCCTCTCATGGATTTCCTGCCTTTTGGGAACAAGTTGGTGCTTCATGGACTTTTGTAGGACTGTTTACAGCATTCAAATAGTGCCTCAAAGGTCATGATTTTGTTATTTTGGAAGAGAGATGCCCCCTCTATCCAGAGTTGGAACTCACTCGCTTATGACTGGATTGTGAGGAAAAAGTTTCTCATTTTGGGATGGATTTCATTTTAAAATGGTTTCAAACAGTTCTAAGGACATGCACTGTCCTGCAAGAGACTTGGAATTTTGGGACATTGGTAATGGAGGAGCCCGGAACTGTATTTGATTAACACTGGGGACTTCTACCAAGCAGCAGTTAGAAGACCGGAGTAGATGCCCTTCTGGTATGGGTACCAATATACCTTCTAGATGCTGGGGGCATAAACTTAAGTGAGCTTCACTGTAAGGCATACCAGGGAGTACAACAACCTTCCCTCCAGTGAGGGCCAGTTAAGAAAGGCGAGGACTTTGCAGTGGTGTTTTCAAGGTGGGGGGGGGGGCACTGGATATAAAATGACTGATTCTGCTGTATAGAACCTGAAGCCTGTTGGACTCTGAGTTCCTGAGGAATAGAAACAATGGGACACTATACATCAACGTGGGAAGCAGGACACTGCTTGCAATGGCTATCCTCATGTCACTGAGTCTGCTGTGGTGTGTAACGGGAATCAAACCTATCATCTGCCAAAGTGAGAAAGAAGCTGAGTAGGGACTTTGGAGGGAGAAATGTGCAAATACAGCCACCAAGAAGGAGACTGCTGCTCACAGCATGAAGATGGAGGCGGTACTGGGTCATAACAGTACATCAGGAAGAGTGCTGCAAGAACTGCGCTGTGTGAAAGGATTTAGAGTGACAGGGGCATAATAGCAGTAGGGAATTTTTGCTGCGCCTGTTTCTCTGCACTTCAGCTGTAGGGGGATCAAGTTGCCATGTGCTGGGTGCCTGGTCGAGCCGTTCCCGCGGTGGAGTGGCTAAGGCACCAGCACACGGCGGGGTAGGAGACCCCAGGTCTCTTTGTGCTGCCACTTTTTTTAAAGAAGTCCCCCCCTCAATTTTCTCCCCATCCCTGAAGTCCACAACCATGCGGAGTTGATTATTTTAAGTCCGGGGCGTAGGGGGTTGAGCCCCCTGCAAAAGTAAAGAAGTCCCATTATTTTCAATGGGCTTGCGCTGTTGTTGTCAGGTTGGTGTTTTAACCAGCGTTGTTTTGGAGGGTGATGTTTTGCTTGTGGCATGTATTGTAGTGCGGTTTTAATTGTCGGCGAAATTACCCCGTGCCGAGGAAGGAGACTGAGATTGCAGCTACATACTGTACATACATAGATACTGATGGCAGAAAAAGGCCATCCAGTCTGCCCACCCTAACTAACTTCTCTGCCTTGCTCTAGTGGCAACCTCCCATCAGTTCCTGTCCCCCCTTTTCTAACTAAACCCACATGCCTGTCCCATCCCTGCTTGAAGCTACTGATTGATTTTACCTGCAGCACTTCCTTTGGTAGCTTTTTCCACTTGTCTACCACCCTTTCAATGAAGAAGTGTTTACATCGGGGGCATAGTGGGACAACAATGTAGGTCAGGCAGAAAGTTTCCAAATTCAAGACAAGCCATCATAGCAATGGCGTAGACAGGATTTTTTTTTTTTTGGGGGGCGGTGTTCAGATATGAGCTTGCTCAGCTGGGTGACCCCAGAAGCTCTGGAGTTTTAGATGCTCTGTAGTGAGTTTGGGTTTATTTATTGAATATAAAACACACTTTTATTACATCTTCCCACCCCTGACTCCAGGGAAAAAATTATTTTTCCCTGGAGTCAGGTGTGTGAGAGATACTCTAGCTGGCCTTATAGTCTGCAGCTGCAACTGTGGTGGACAACTGGCTGACCAACAATGCCATCAACCACCCACCCCACAGGCATTATTAGGTCTGTGTGATGGAGGCAGGTGCAGGGTTAATGCCAATTCAATTGTGCTACTTGTCAGTGCTGCTACAGTACGGTTCTATATACTGACACACAATGAAAGAGATGTGAGATTGGACAGCAGTGGAAATAATTAACCTCTCAGTCCCCTACATTAATTGTACAGCTTCAGATGTATTATTTATAGTACTTGCTCAAAAGAACAAAGTAAAATATTGCAGAGGAAATATACAGAGCGGTCATGAATGACAGTCCAAATAATGGAAGATCCTGCTTGAACAAGATTCTTTGGCTGTACTAATTTTAAAATAGGGAAAAAGGATAATGTAAAACTATTCAGCAAAACGCACCACAGATAAGTGTTTGCACCATGTTCTATTGTATGACAACTCTCTCAGTGTTGGTGCTGGACAGGGAACTCCGTACTTCTCACTTCAGTCAACCCCTGTGGTTCCCTTAAAGACACACAGTGATGACTTGTCCTGCTCTCAGAGAGCATATACCCCCCCCCCAACACACACACGCTCTCAAGGAATAGCAGTGAAGCAATACAGAACTCAGGGAGCTCACCTGCCATGTTGCTGTCCCTGCTGTGCACTCACTGGCTGAAGTCCTCAGGTTGTGACGGTTGTCCATTGTCACGCCTCAGGTCAGGCTCCTGCAGGCCCGTGTTGCTGACAGTCATCATGCTTGATCTTGCTCAGCACCAGGTTGTTGACTAGGCTAGCCTCAGCACTTTGAGGCTAACCAGAAAGTTGAGGTATCCGCTGCAATCCGGTTGCCACGACAAGTCCGTGTCCAACCAACGTGAAGCACTGTTTACACAGAAGAGAAAGCTCAGTCGTTCATCTCGACGCATCCTGCCCAGCACATTCCCTTACTGCAGTTGGTGCCAGAAGAAGAATGTGACACCTGATTGGAGGAGCAGCAGCTCCAAGTCCAAACGTCACCGACACTGTGTGACAGCTTTTCAGTGACAAGTTTGACAGCTCTGACATCCATGCGGGGGGTACTGAGCTGCAGGACCTGTGCTTGAAACTTAATTAAAAATTAAAACTGGCTGGCTTGACTGAGAAGGTCAAATTGTGTTCTGGACCATTCCACCTCAATTTAACCTCTGTTTTTATGTGTTCATTAACATTTTGGGGTGGGGAATTTTCTGACAGATGCCATGGAGCACTGAAATGATGGTTGGGCATCTGCCTGACCTGTTCCCCATGCTATGCCACTAGTTTACATGTATTCTTTTTGAATCGCCCCTTGCCAGCTTTAGTGACTTCCCTCTCATCCCAGTGTTTGAGCTCAAGAAGAACAGTTTCTTGGCATCCACTCTGTTTATTCCATATGAGTCCTTGTATGTCTCAGTCATGTCTTCCTTTCCCTGCTCTTGTCAAGAGTGTTTAAGTCCGGCAGCATTTCCTCATACATCATTTCCTCTAGGCCATGGATCATCTTCACTCCCCTGTGCTGTACTGCCTCCACCTTGTGGCAGTTTTTCCATAGGTGTGAGCTCCTGTACCTTGTGCAGAATTCCAGGTATGGCTGCATAAGTCACCTGTACAGTGGGAGGATCACTTCTCGACTTCCAACTTATCCCCCTCCGTATGCATCCTAGTTTTCAGTTTGCTTTGCTCGCCACCCTTTTGCAATTTGCAGATGTTTTTACAGTCTCCTCTATTAGCCAGGTCATCTCACCACTCCGGGTGCTGAGGTAGACCATCTGTAATGTGCAGCAGTAGTATGAGGCAACGAGTGACTCTGTAAGCTGTGCATTGTCTGGCCACTTGCTTAATGTATTTAATCATAGAAGACACCTGAACTAGAGGTGTGCTGAACCTGTGGGGGTGAAACTGAGCCGTCCCAAACACATGCGTCTCGGTTTCCATGAGACCAGAGCTGAACCTTGCTGGCTTGTGTCAGATCTTCGAGCTGTTTGTTTCTCTTTTTAGTTTCTGCCTGTCATGTGGATTATCAAGCTAGTGCGAAAGGGGGGGAACTTGTCATAGCATCTAGGGTACCATAAGCATTAGAAAGAGGGATAGGGCAGACTGGATAGGCCACAAGGCCCTTATCTGCTGACAACATCTATGTATGTATCTATGTATGTATGTGACAGCTGAGAAGAGAGCTGAGAGTTCGGAGGGGAGTCAGTGCTCTAGATACTCCAGTTTGCGCATCCTCAAACCAGAGTATAAAGGAATGCAGCTCTGCCCTCGGCGCCATTTCACTTCAGTCACTGAGGAGACAGGAGCTTCCTACGTTATTGACAAGCAGCCGGAAGGGAAAGGGAATGGGTCTCTGTTCATCGTGGACCAAGTAACTTCCTCCTTCCACCCACCACCTCCAGTGAAAAGTAAAGAAGAAAAACAAAAAAAAAAGAGAAAATTAAAAAAAAAAAAAAATGAGAGGATCGGGAAGGACGTGCGCCAGGGACAAACTATGTGTGGGGTGTGGTGGGGGCACCTAATGCCCAATGACACTGACTGCAGTGACAGTCTACAAAAAAAAAGGTGTTAGGCGGCTGGCTGTCCAAAATGTTTAACTTTAATTATAATTTTTAAAAACCTAACTTACTCAAGCTAACTGGAGGGAGACTGTGTGTGTGTGTGTGTGTGTGTGTGTGTGTGTGTGGTGGTGGTGGGGGGGCAGTGGGAGACTGCATTGCTTTCTTTTACCCCCAAAGCACAACACTGGCACAGTGCAGCTCCAGAAAAGAAAACACAAGTACAAGACATTAAGGCCCTGGACACACTGGGGAACTTAAAACGGTTTAAGTGCCTTAAAACGGTTTAAATCCCCCAGCACTGTTTGCAGACAGACTACAAGCCCCTTAAAACGGTTTAACAAAAGTGTTTTTAAACCATTTTTAAAAATGTTTTGGAGATAGCATGGTTTTACTTACAGGTCTGTCCAGGAGTAAAAGTGTTTTAAGCTGTAATGGTTTAACTAAAACAGTTCTAGCAGCAGTGTGTCCAGGCAAGCACAGTTCTGTGTGTTGGACTTAACACAAAATAGTTACAAGGAGAACAGGTTTAACACTAGCAGTGTGACCACACTAAACCGTTTTCAAAAATGGTTACTGAGTAGTGTGGCTGCACTGAAATGGTTTAGCTAAACTGGTTTTAAAATCGTTTTTCAAAAACAGTTCTGTAGTGTGTCTAGGGCCTTAGGCTCTGTCCACATTACACCAGAAAAATCCCTCTGTAACATTACAGAGGGTCCAAACCGTTACCGTAATGGTTTGCATTTACATTGGTAACATTACAGAAAGTGTTTTCGAAACCGTTGTTGAAAACTTATATTAGGTGTTTTCAACAATGGTTTCTGTAACGGTTTCAAAACACTGTTTGGCCCTGTCCACACTACACCAGTAAAATCCTGTAACGTTTTCAAAACGTTTTCAGTGGTAGTGTGGATGCACTGTAACATTTTCAGTCTGTAACGCTTTCAAAACATTACAGATTTTCAGTGCAGAGTGGACACGGCCGGAGCGGTGCAGTGTGCCCACATTGCAGCAGTGTCTGTTATGGGATCGGTATCGCCGGTCTACACTAGGGGTGCCGGGCGACGGTGCAGTGACACCCGTTCCAGGATGCAGCTCACGCCTGCGCACAGGCCCCCAGGACCATTCCACGCGTCCACCACTTCACCCCGTAACGCCGTGTGTCGGTTTGAGTAATCGCTGTTGAAACCACCTCATCGTGGTTTCAACAACGGTTACGAAAATGCCTTCTGTAACGTTACAGGTGTAAACGTAAACCGTTGCGGTAATGGTTTGGGCACTCTGTAACATTACACAGGCGTAGTGTGGACAGGTCCTAAGTTACAAAAAAAGGAATACAAAAGTTCCACTGGCACTTGGCACTTTAAAAAGGGATTAACAACCTTGCTATTTCACCAGGCATTCAGTGGTTTTTAATTATTATGTTGTATGATAATTGGTTTTCTTTGTACACTGTTGTTTTGTTCTGTATTTAATTGTGTATTTTAATGTCTTACTGTGTTTTTAAATTGTATTGTAAAGTGCTCAGAGTCTCCAGAGAGGGGAGCTATATAAATAAAATGTCTATGTATCTATCTCTCTAGCTAGCTATCTGTCTTTATACAATAGGGGTGAAGTGATACGGCATCAAATAAAAAGCTGTATTATGAGCGCAGTGTGTTAACTAGATTGTGACGTGTACACTGTGAAGATATCAAGCACAGTGTGCACATCATCGCCAGTTATCAACACAGTGTACACGTCACTTCCCCCCCCACGCCGTTAAAACAAAAAATAAAACAAAATAAACAAAAACGGAGCCCTATTGTATAAAACGGATACGTGGTGTCCTGTTGTGTGATAACTATGTATCACAACTCGTGGACAGTGACCTCGGAAACCTCACTCGTGGCTCCGCTATGCTCCACCACTCATGAGTCAAGGTCACTGTCCACTCGTTGTGATACATACAGTATCACATGCCAGACCATCACATGGTTCACTCCATCTATCTATCTATCTATCTATCTATCTATCTATCTATCTATCTATCACTTGAAGCTGACTGCCTGGCAGTATAGTAAGCTGAAAGTAAAACGGTGACTGAGCTTATTCTGCAGACCTGGGATGGGATACAAATTTGGCATACTATGAGATGCTGAGGAAGTCACTTGTCTATCCACCCCAAAGGTCTGTCAGAGTAATTAATTATTGTGCAAGCAGAACCAGTAATGGCATGCATCTTGTATCACATGTGAAATCGCTTACTAGGAGGCATCCTGTCAGTTGTGTAGCCTTTGCCTGCAGTGTCTCCAGCCATTTCCCACACAAGCAGGAGTCGGGACAGGACCATATTTCTTTTGTGTAGTCCTGTAAAATAAAGGCTTATGTCATGTATGAAACGTGTTGGAGGGAGGGGGCAGCATGGCAGTTGAGTAGCCTCTGTTTGCAATAAAATTCCCGAACTAGGGACTTGTGCTGCTGCCTAGAGGAGGAGCCAGAGGTGGATGGTCTGGGGGGCTCCTCCTCGCAGGGAACCAGCCAGTGATGGTGGAAGTACCACAGGGAGGGAGGGGCACAGGGAGTTTATCTCTTACAGGGTCTTCCGGTGGCAGAACAGTGGTGATAACGGGAGGTGTTGATATATGCTGCTGCGATGGGGGGGGGGGGTCCTGGAGACAAAGAAGCCACTGCTGCTACAAGCTTCTTGATGGCCCTTCTTCTAACACCTGGTGCTGCTGATACTGCCTGTAATGGTGTCCTTTTCAGACAGATGGGATGGCATGGCCCATCTCTCTCTCTCTCTCTCTCCCCCCTCCCTCCCCTCACTTAGACTTCCCCTCCTCTCTCTCCTCTTCATCTCCGCTCATCTTTATTTAAAAGAAAAGGTATGAAAAGTAAAAATAACACAAAGAAGGTGAATTTGGAAAAAGTAGAAAAATGAAAAAAAAATATGAATAATAACTAAACAAGAATTCACGGAACCAGAGTGTCTGGACACAGAAGTAAAAGGAAAATACAGATAGACTGTAGACAAAAGTGCAGAAACACAAAAAAAAACAAAAAAACTAAATAACTCCTAACAAACTTCTCAGAAAAGATGTATAAAATACAAAAAAAAGCTGTAAAACTTGAATGTATAATCTGTTTTTCAAGGTTCAAAAAGCAGCAGATCGCTTCCCTTCCACTCACTGACTCACACAAACTGCAAAGTCAAACTGAAGGACACTGTGTACAAACAGCTGCATCATGTGACCTGCATCTAGGAACTGTTGCACGTGACTGACAGCCTCTTTCTAAGAAAACTTCATCTAAATTTGCTGTAAAGTAATGTCCTAGGCAAAGTTACATGTGAAGTGCCAGCAAACTTTATCAGAGTTAAATCTGCCACAAAATGCCCAACTTTGTGAAATGCTTTGAGAAGTCGAGGTTGGTGACTTCACCTGAACTTTGTCTCGTGATCGAAGTAAAACTTTACTGCATTCCTAAATAGTGAGGGGCAGTTTGCATGTGACCTTTCATCTGGTATAGGGAAAAGGAAGCTGCCAGCAACTGCCATGAGTCACTGGCATCACCTCTCAGTAAAACTAGTCTATTCTTGTTTCTTTCGTTAGTCATGTTTCCATTATGTATGGCACTGCTATCACTGTGCAGTTCTCCTTTACTCTCATCATAGCTGTTTAGCCCTAATTTCTCTATCATCCATAACTTCATACTCAAACATGAATTTATGAAATAACTCCAGCTCCAGATTTAAAACATCTGGATTAATTAACAACTTATTCTTTGTATTAGTTCATGTGTTCATATACAGTGTACTTACTGGGTTTAGTTGGTGGTGCGGGGGACTCTCCTGGCATTAGAGATGTTTTGCTGACAAATTAAAAATAACTATAACCATATGCAGCAATACAGATTTTATATAAAAATGTGTGGAAAGCTCAGGCAAACATATTGTGAAACTCAGACAGTCCCCATTACACAAATAACCCCAACCTAGTACAACAGAAAATTAAATAACCACAGAAGAGGATCAGACAGTCACATATTTCCAGTGCCTCTGGACGTAAGGATTCAGAAGAGCCAATGGTCACGTCCAGTGCCCCATCAAAGAAACTCCAGTGGTTTAGAGTGTTAATCTCTTCTCAGAGGTATTTACTATAAAAAAAAGTCTTCACTGACATTTGCAACCATGGAGATAAGCCATACAAAAACAAGGATACTGGACTTTAGAAGGGCTGACTTTGGCAAAATGGGTGAAAACCTGAAGAATGCACTAGCAAATGACCAAAAAGGAGAGGTGGAAGAACAATGGAAAAAAATCAAAACTGCCATCATAGAGGCAACAAGCCTTTGTGTGAAACAACTAAAGAAAACAAAGCGGAGTAAAAAGCACTATGGTTCTCAAAAGAGGTGGCAGGGAAGGTTAAGGAGAAAAAGGCTGCATTCAAAAAGTATAAGGAATCACAGAAGGAGCACGACAGGGAACTGTATCAATTAAAGCAGAAAGAAGTGGGGAAAGCAGTCAGACTAGCAAAGGCCCAAACCGAGTAAAAAATAGCCAACTCAGTTAAGAAGGGGGATAAAACCTTGTATAGGTACATTAGGGAGCATAGAAAGGTTAAGGGAGGGATAGTAAAAATTAATAAAGGAGAGGGGAGGTGGGCAGAGAGAGACAGTAAAAAGGCAGAGATACTGAATGAATACTTTTGCTCAGTAGTCACAAAAGAAGATGAGGAGGAGTTACCTAAACCAGACAATAGAAGCACTCTGAGTAGGGGGGTTGACATCAGTCCATTCACAGAAGAAAGAGTCCTGAAAGAACTCCTAAAACTCAAGGTGGACAAAGCAATGGGGCCTGACGGGATTCACCCCAGAATCCTAAAAGAACTAAGGGAGGACCTAGTGACACCACTGACCACGCTTTTTAACAAATCATGGCAGGATGGGGCGGTACCTGAGGACTGGAGGAGGGCAGATGTGATTCCCCTTCACAAAAGTGGGAGCAAGGCAGAAGCAGGAAACTACAGACCTGTAAGTTTGACCTCAGTGGTAGGGAAAATGATGGAACCACTCTGAAAGAAAGAATTGTGAGTACCTAGGGCCAGGGGCACAGTACCCAAGTAGCATGGTTACAGTGGAAGGTCCCGTCAGACCGAATCTAATTGATTTCTTTGACTGGGTGACCAAAGTAATCGACCAGGAGGGCTGTGGATATGGCCTACCCAGACTTTAGCAAGGCATTTGACACAGTCCCACAAAAGATTAATAATCAAGTTAGCCAGCCTGGGAATGGGTCCCAGGGTGGTAGCCTGGGTAGCAAACTGGCTGCACAACAGGACACAGAAGGTGATAGTGAATGGAACACATTCGAAGAAAGGGGTTACTAGTGGAGTACCTCAGGCTCAGTACTGGGTCCAGTCCTCTTAACATCTTCATAGGTGACATTGCAGAGGGTCTGAGGGAAAGGTATGCCTCTTTGCAGATGACACAAAGATCTGTAACAGAGTTGATACACAAGAGGGGGTAGAAAAGATGAGAAGGGACTTGGCAAGGTTGGAGGAATGGTCAGACATATGGCAACTTAGATTCAATGCAAAGAAGAGCAAAGTAATGCACATGGGAAACAAAAACCCAGGAGAAGAATACACAATAGCAGGGGAGGTACTAACAACAACAAAAATGGAAAGGGACCTAGGGGTAGTCATATCAGATGACCTAAAGGTGGGTAAGCAATGTGAAAAGTCGGTAAGAGAGCAGGGGATACTGGGATGCATAGGAAGGAGCATCACAAGTAGAAAAGGGAAGTAGTTATCCTCTATATAGACAGTTGGTGAGACCCCATCTGAGTACTGTGTGCAGTTTGGGAGACCTCATCTACGCAAGGACATAGACAGATGGAAGCAGTCCAGAGGAGGGCAACTAAAATGGTGCAGGGTCTGCAGCAGAAACCATCTGAAGAGAGACTGAGAGAGCTTAATATGTATACTCTTGATGAAAGGAGGACAGGGGGACATGATAGAAACGTTCAAGTACCTCAAGGGAATCAACAAAGTCCAGGAAGGTAGCATCTTTCAGAAAAAGAGATGTGTAAGAACAAGGGGGCACAATTTAAAGATAGAGGGTGGACGGCTCAGGGGTAATGTGGAGGAAATTTTTCACGGATAGAGTGGTGGATACATAGAACAGCCTTCCTGAGGAGGTCGTTCGGTCTAAAGCAGTGGGGGAATTCAAACATGCATGGGACAGACACAAGGCAATTATAGTGGGGGGTTGCAGGAAGTAGGCTGTTGGTTAACTAGAATCTGCAGCTTATCCAGTAGGTAGGGAAATGGGTAGACTGGGTGGGCCAAGTGGTCCTTATCTGCCGACAAAGTCTATGTTTCTATGTACAGTATTAGATATTTATATAGAAACTAGTATGTCCCTCCTTAATGAGTACTTTTCTTTTTAAGTACTTAAAGTGATTTAGTCACATTCCACAAATGCCTATTTCAAATAGTATGCAACTGCCACCCATGCTTCTGATGCTGAGGCTGCAATTTGGTAAAAAAATCTGTCATAGTCATTTTTTTGTATGTTTTTGTTTCTACGTGCCCTTCAGTTTACTGTGTGCAGCCACACCCCCAGAATGATGTCATGCAAGGGAACTGTCAATGTTTTATATGCAGCAACAAGGAATTCTGGGTAAATTATAAAGTTGACCTAAATGTTCATTACTCAGAGGTGCAGTCCCTTATTTTGGTAGTTGGGACTACAGAATAGCATCTGATATGCAGACTTATATCCTAGTTCTAGAGAAGCTTGAAGAAGCTAAGTACGTGCACATATGGGCAGATTAGGTGGGCCGTAGACCCTTATCTGCTGTCAACATCTATGTATTTATGTGTGTGTGTATATATATATATAAAATGTGTGTGTGTGTGTAGTAGGGCATTATGGGTACAGTGCATAGCTGATTTTTCTGTCTCCTTTATCAAAGTGCAGTGTCCTATGTCGGTAGTGTTTACAGCAGTACAGTCTGTAGAAAAATTTCTGGAAAATGTTTTTGTGATGCAGATAGGTCCAAAAGATAATTTACCCAGTCTGTGAATATGTTGTTTGACTTTTACTGCCTGCTGGTGAAGTGACAGATCTGAAGTGGCAGCTCCTGTCAGAACGTGGGAGTATGATGATACTTTTCTATGTTTATGTTATAGGGTCTGAATGACTATAAGTAGTTCAGGAGTGTAATTATGGGTCAGACTACTTTTCTTTTTCTTTGGTGTCCAGCTTCTGCTATGAGTTCAAAATTGTGAAACAAAAAAGGATGTCTGCAATACCAAGACTGACAAATAGAGGTCTCTGTTTCAACACAGTGTTTAATAACTTTGTTTCCCTTGCATGCAGGGGTGTCGGCAGGCATACGCACTGTACTCAGCAGAGTACAGTAAAAAAACTCAGGCAGGGGCAACAAATTAGGTAGGGGCAACAAAAAGAGTGAAGCAAGGACATTGTGACCTTTTGCCTTTGTTGTTTGCTATGGGGCACTGATGCCACCAGCCAAATACACAAACAAGAACAGTTTACCAGGCAGGTAAAAAAAACAAAGGAAGGAGGATTACAGGAAGAAACTGATTACTTGAACTCAGACATGGCAAATGGGGGTTGGGGGGCTATTGTTGGTGTGGCAGGGCAGTGCATATTTTGGTTTATGTTTACATAAGGGGGGGCAACAGTGCATCAGTTTTGAGTACAAGTTTAAAATTCCTGGCTACACCCCTGCTTGCATGATGTCATGGTTGGGGTTGCAGCACTGAGAAAAAAGGGGCAGGGTTATGCAAATGAAGCAGAGAACAGAAATAAAAGCACTTTTTTCATGGAAAGCAGCACTTTTCGTCAGTTTGAATGGTAGGAGACTGATTCACAACTCCTACAGGTTACTATTCCCATTTGCTATAGCAAACATGACAAAATCACTTTGAGAATTCACTTGAAACCAAAAGTGTGTCCATTATTTTTCAGAGGTTTAATTCACCATTAGGAGAAGTATTGATACTCAAGATGAGGCATGGTTTGAGTAGCTAATATGTATATGAATACTGTGGTGAAGATTTGTTATGTGTTTATCTTGGAGAACAGGAGAAGGGCAACAACTAGGAACCAACCACGAGAGTTACTTTGGAGTTTAACCACGGCTCCATTTTGAATTCTTGAGAACAAGCTCTCATGAAATATTTTCAAGGATTTGTCATACTGGATAGGCAAGCATAGAACAGTATTTTGTTTGTGCCTCTATAGTGTCATCACAAATACTAAAATAGCCGCACAGCTGCGACAGCAAAAAGTGCCATCTCTATTTGACAATCATTGTCAATCCTGAAAGACATAAGTATCTGAAAACAGGGTTGATAATAGCATCACCTGCTATCCAGCACTAAATGCCCACTACACTTGAGTGCTGGACAGGAAGGAATGACTTGTCTAAATAAGTGCCTGACACAGCAGGACGCAGCTGCTGTTAACTGTTCTAGATCATTAGCCCATTTTACAGTTATATTCAGTTCCCAAATTTTGCTCAATGACTAATAAAAACTTTATGTACTCCACATTGTTTTGTCCTTTGACTCTAACAAATCATCGCTATTAATCTGCATCCCTTGATTTGCTTGTCTTGTGCAATGCATGTCATCAAACATCTCATTAACTACTGTATTTCAACATATTTATTAGCTTTTACTGACCAGGTAAGAGTACACTAGACACCTTCATCCCTATTTTCAGATATGACATGGGAGGTTACACTACAAGTACACAGGACAAAATGAAATGCAACGTCAATATAAATGATACAGAGGCAACTTCAGATAATCAACAAGCACAAAAATTCAAGAACACAGCATCAGACCAGAAACATGCAAGCAAAATCAGAGCAAAACAAGTAACATGACAGCAAAACAAGTGTGAAAGGGTTTAGTTCAAATGCAGGTACAGTTCAGATAAACTTTTAGGTGGTCCCAGAGGGATCTTTCAGACTAGTCTGCAGATGTGAGGGGGGACTTCAGATACAGAATGAAAAAGCATTCCACAGCTTTTGAGCTGTAACAGAGAAGGCCTGCCCCTCCACCTCAAATTAGTGAAGGTTTTGGGGAAAATCAACAGGGTCTTGTCATTTTTTACGGCTGCGTGGGCGGAGCTCCGCAGACATTATGCCATCAATCGGTATCTCAGAGTAACCAGTCCATCCCGTCCATCCGATGTACATTGGGGCTGCTGCAAGGAATGCATAGTTACAGAGTTCTCAGCCTTGCCCTGTTGTGGCTCCTGTCATTCCTCCACTAATGTAGCAGAAAGGGAGCGAGCAGGTGGCTGAGCTGCACCGATAAACACAGGGAAACAGAAACCAAGCAATATAGTGTGTGACTGAGAAAGAGAGAAACACACTGTGTTTGATTCCAAATTTCTGCGGTGTTCCTTGTAGAAGTCAGCAGCATTCTGTGTGTGTCTCTCTCTCTGTCATCAGTATGCAACACTGTATTGTGTGGCTGCAAGATGGGGAGACAGAGAGAGCAAAGTTCACCCGCAGTACACGAGAGAGAGGGAGCTGTGACAGGCAGGTAGTGATTGTCAGGTTGTGATTCCCCGCAAGTGCATGTGGCCATCCTGCACCCAGATGACAGACACCAAGTCAGCCTGGGTAACACATTGGGCAACACAGAACACTAGAACGTGCTCACACATACAGAGAGGGAGAGAGAGCGGTGAGTTACAGTCATGGCCCGTCAGTGTAGCAGCCAACAGGAAGCAATGCAGAGACTCCCATTGCCTTTGTGCAGTCCAACTGTAACTGACAGGTAGTGCAGGGGCTCGGTAGATAAAGAGTGCTCCTGCTCATCACAGAAAGAGAGAGGAAGAGAGACCGAGTGAGAGGCTGATCCGGACATGTACTGCTGAAGACAGTTCTGCAATCTGCTCTGTCTCCAAATCTCAACATGTACTCCTTGTGTGAGATAGACTGGCAGCAGTGTCTGTGTGCAGCTCTGAACTGTATGTGCTTTCTTTTTTTGGGGGGGGAAGGGGGTCGCACAGTACACGCACGCTTTTATTACACCTCTCCTGCAACATAGAAATTATTTGCATTTGGGACAACATAATGAGTTTGCTCTACTTGTCATTACTATGCAGCACACAACAAATGCTAAGAAAATGTACTGTCATTGTTACTAATCTTGTTTTTAATACCTCATTTTACAGAACAAAATTTACATCTAACATCAATTTACTTACGAGGAATCACTGCCACGGGAAGATAACATAATGTATACTATGAGTTCACCATAAACACAGACTTCTTTTAGTCGGAGGAGTAAAAAAGGGTCAGTACTTTTTTTAAATTCTGCTGGCATATTTTTATGCATCTTACACATTTGAAAGACCAGGCTGAACTGATTTTGGTCTTCTGGACAGATTTGTAACTGGAGTTTGGACTTTTTGTTGTGCCTTTTTCTCTATAACATTTGCTGCACACATAATAGTGCAGCTGAGTACTTTTTTTCTTCTAGTTTATCTATGTCTCTATCTCAAATTCAGTGGCTAGCGAATCAAATGGAGTTTTGGGCACTTTGCATACACCATGCTTTGTTTAGGGATTAAAAGTACACAAAGTTCAACAGTTCTGCAATTACTTTAAAAATCTTAACTCTCATCTTTTTTTTTTCACTTTATCTTTTTATTGAAATTCGAGTATATAAGAAAGCACACATCCAATACAATAGAAGACTATCCTTCATGTAAGGTATAAAATATCACTTAAAACACAGTATTTAGGGTAAACATATTGGAGAAGCTTTATATACATGTACTGATAATAAAACACAAACCTAGACAGGATGTAAGTGGAGAGCAGAAAGGTTACAATCAATAAGGTATTACAGGATCAGAAATAGCAACCACGTACGAAATACATGCTAGGGCAGGCTATGGCAAGGCATTCAGTAAATTGCAAAAAGTGATAAATGTGGTAATATGAACAATGTTCATTAATGGAGAGGTGAAGATAAGAGAAAAGTGTGCAAGGAAAGAAAGAAGAGAGAAAAAAGCAAGGAAGAAGGGAAGGAGAGAGGGAAAAAACAGGGAAGAAGAGAAAAAAGAGGAGAAATCTGTGCACAAAAGTTTCGAGAAAACCTAATGTGCAAGCAAAATAAGAAGGAGGGCTAAATATCTGTAAGAATTAGGATCTAGAAGAACTAGGTTCGATGTACTTGAAGTAATCCTGCCAACATCTGTCATTTACAGTGAGTCGGTTATGAGTAACATGAGATAATCCGTCTAGGGAGGCATACTGAGAGGATTTGAAGAACATCTGAAAGAGAAGGCACCAGAGTTGACTTCCATTTCATAAGAATCAGACGTTTGACCAGAAGAGAAAGTATGTTTAGCCATCTAAAATGTGCATGTGAGAGGAGAGAGCTATTGGGGGATAAGGATGCCTAGAAGGAATAGCTTGGGGTCAAAAGACAGTTTTTGTCCTGTTACTCTGGAGGCAAATAAACAGACTTTATGCCAGAGCTTATTAATGGGAGTGCAAGACCACAAGATATGAAGTAGATCCCCATTGGCCAAATTGCAGCGCCAGCAATTATTATTATTTAATAGGCCCATTCGTTGAAGCACAGAGGGGGTTTCTATATCAAAGATGTAGGATTTTAGTTTATATTAAAGAACTACGGGCATCTTTAAAGGTATTATGTGCAATACACCAACAATTACTCCATTGTGGCGTCTGAAATATTGTACTTAAGAAGAGTACTCCATTTATTTTTGGCCTGTATAGACTGATCAGGTAGATTATCAATAATGTCTTTGTAAATGGAGCTATTTAATTTTACTGATAAATTAGTCCAGTGCGAGATGTATGGGTTTAGAAGAGTATGCCTATACACTAAACCAGAGAGAGAGAGAGAGAGAGAGTTATAAGCTGCCCGAATTTGTAAAAACTTCCAGAAGTCCTGTTTAGGAAGTTTCCATGTGACCTGCAAGTCTGAGAATGATCTAAAAGGGAGTGAATTCTGGTCCAAGATATCTCCAAGAAAGAAAATGCCTTTGTTCCTCCATGTACGACAGAAAACTGGGTGATCTTCTAGAGTGAACAGTGGATTGCCCCATAAGGGGGCATTAAACCAGGGTGCTGGATTGGATTTCAGGAATTTGTGGGTTAGTTTCCAATAAAGAACAGAGGATGATATAGTCGGGTGAGATTTTAGTTTTGAGGAAATGGGATTAAAAATGAAGGAAGTGGGAACTCCTCCCAGGCACAATGCGGATTCCATTGCAACCCATAGTGGTGAGAGTTTCTGAAACCATTTAATGGTTTGGGCCATTCGGAAAGCCCAGAGGTAGCCTTTGAACCAGGGGAGTCCGAATCCCCCTTTTTTCCAATGTGATCGAAGTCTGTTGCGGTTAAATCTCAGTGGTTTCCCATCCCAGACAAAGTTACCTATTACTTTATCAATTTTAGCAATAAGGGAGGATGATAAGACTAAAGGAATATTGGCAAAGAGATTAAGAAGCTTCCATCTGTCCAGAATTGTTTTGATCTTATCAAATAAGGGGTTAAAGTTAATGTCCCATATCTTCCCTAAGTTACTAGTAATTTTGATTCCTAGATATGTTATACCCTGTGGTGACCAGCGGAATCCAAGAGGTATGTTCATAGAGGCTTAACAGTGGTCGTTAAGGGGCATCGTTTGTGATCTGCCATAATTCAAGCAAGGCCAGAAATTTTAGTAAATTATTAAGCAAAGCAACCAACAGGGGCCCAGCCTCATTTGGGTTTTTGAGTAAATTAAGTGGTCATCGTAGCAGAGAGGAACATATCTTGAATTGCTCACAGGTATGCCCATAATGCCACAAGATTGACGGAAACAAGCAGTCTGGGGTTGCATGGCTAAAATAAACAGGGAAGGTGACAGGCGACAGCCTTGTCTAGTTCCCCTTGCTAGACGAAAGTAAGAGAAAAGGGTGGAACTAGTAAGTACTTTAGCAACAAGGGAGTTATATAATAGCTTGATCCAGGAGCAAAAGGTATGAGAAAGACCGAAATAAGATAAAACTTGATGACAGTAGTCCCAGTTTAAGGAATCAAAGGCCTTCTCAAAATCAATAGCTATGGCTGAAGCTGGTGTCTTGAGGGATTTGGCTTTGTGAATTAAATTAAATAAGGAACGTAGGTGATCAGAACCAGATCTATGTTTAATAAAACCAGCTTGAGAACAATGAGTTAGCTTGGGAATCAAGGATTCAAGTCAAGAAGTTAGTAGTTTAGCAAATATCTTCTCATCCGTGTTTAATAAAGAGATGGGCCTGTAACATGCGGGATGAGTAGGGTCTTTTTCTTTCTTAGGGATTAGGGTTATGATTGCTTCAGTGCAAGATGGGGGCAGCTTGCCAGTATTGGAAGTTTCTTGATAAACATTAAGAAGAAGGGGACATAAGGTGTCGGAAAACATTTTATAGAAATTGACAGGGAATCCGTCACCCCCAGAGGATTTGCCGGATTTCAAGGAAGATAAAGCTTCTGGATTTCTGAAGTAGAAGGGTTCATCTAAAGGATTTGTTTCAAGAGTAGAAAGATGAGGAATATATAACGATTTAAGGAACTGCTGAATTTATAAAGTAGATGGAGGATTTGTGTTAGAGTATAGTTTTTGATAAAAGGTTTTCATGATACGATTCATAGAGGGGTTGATGGTTGTCGAAGTGAATCGTACCCTGTTCATCTTTTAGGCTTAGGATGTGTTGTTCCATTTGTTGTGCTTTGAGCTGGTAAGAGAGGAGTTTCCCAATTTTATTGCCGTGTTCCCAAAACTTATATTTAAGTTTAAACAAGGCCAGTTCGGTTTTACGAGAAATTAATCCATTAATTTTTACTTTAAGCTAAAGAATTTCAAGTTGAAGTTAAGAATCAGGACAGTGCTTATTAGAGGAAACGCATAAATTCTCTTTAGCCTTAAGAGATTTTTCCAAGTCAGCCAGCTGTTGTTGCCTTACTATTTTCCTATGTGCAGCATAACTGATAATTTTCCCTCGAAGTGTAGCTTTAAGAGCTTCCCATACATAGGACATAGAAGAGTTGGGGTATTGTGAAAGAGGAAGTCATGAATTTGTGCTTTGATCATGAGTAGGAAATTGGGATCCTTGAGAAGGAGAGGGTCCAGCCGTCAGTAAGAAGATTTAGGTGCTAATGGGCCCCACAAAAGTGGCAATTTGACAGGGGAATGGTCCGAGATTATGATGGGAGAGATGGATGAATCAATATTTTTTTCCATTATAACAGGATAGGCTAACCAGTCGTCAATTCTACTGTATGTCTTATGTAGAGAGGAGTAAATGGTAAATTCTCGATCACGGGGGTGAAGGAGGTGCCATACATCAGCTAATCCAACATCTTGCATTAGTAATGAGAGGGCTTTAATACTTCTAGGGTGGGCCTCTGTAGTGGGGCTACTTTTGTCAATGCTGGCTTCTAAAGTTAAGTTAAGATCCCCTCCAAGAATAACTGGTGTATTATCAGTGTTAAAGGATAGAATCTGTTGAGCTAAATTATGAAAAGATTCCGGGGAATTGGAGTTGGGTGCATAGACATTAAGAAGCAGAAGAGGACCAGAGTTGGTGTTCAGTTTGACCATCACCCATCTGCCATCAGTATCAGAAATGGAATTTACAAGGGACCATTTGAGACTCTTATGAATAAGAATAGCAACTCCTCCTTTTTTTGAGGTATAGGATGATTCGTAGATCTGACCGACCCAATCTTTTTTAAGTCTATGAACATCCTCTGCTAATAATTGTATTTATTGAAGGAAAGCAATTTGTGTTTTATGTTTTTTGAGATGTGAAAGAATTTGTTTCCGCTTACAAGGAGAATTAAGCCCCTTCACATTCCACGTATATAAAAGTATGTCACTCATATTGTTAGTGTTAAAGAAAGGGAATAGTCGCTGGAGTCTGAAGGGACAAATAAATGAGGCAGAGGATGATTAGAATACAATATAGAGAACTTACGTATATGCCGAGAGTGGCAGGAACATTCAAGCCAAAAAAAGTGAGGTGTATGATACATGAGGTGGCACAGATATCTTATTAAAGTTAGACTAGAGATGGGGAAGGAGAAAAGTCATTGACAACAACAACAACAATACTAGTAAGCTAAATAACAAAGAAAACGTTTTATGGGTATGAGGAGATATGAGTCAGCCAACTGGCTAAGAGACGCTCTCACCACACTCTGGGGCATCGATGTAGGGAGGAGACTAGGGAGGACTGGTTATAAAAATCGGCCCAAACCTAAGTCTGATCCCAGTAATATAATAAAGTAAGTATTCCTGATAAGCTAAACTGAAAGGGAATAATACCAGGAAAGTAATAACCTCAGCTTAATTCTAAACTAACAGGACACGGTATAAGGATAAAGCTAAACACCAGAACTTGTTTCTAAACATTAGTAGTAATAGTACAAGATATACTAACTCGAAATAACAGTAAATTAAAGAATCATATATGAGATGCCAGTGCAGCCTACACATAGAGCAAGGAATTCAGGGAGCCAAGTGGAATGCAAATGAACAAATATAAAAGGAAAAGTAGATCACTACCACATTAGAGTGACTCTGAGTATACTTTGCAGTGCAACAGAATAAGTACATAATAAATACAATATTGAGGGGGAAAGAAGAAAGGGGAGGTCGATTTAAGCCCTTACACCCTGAGCCAAATGCAAATCGGGATTATGTGGACAGGTATAGGCTTCGGTGATAACTGTTGACAGAAGAGATAGTCATAGTAAAGATCAGCTCTGATTACTTGAAAATCACCTAAATAGGTGTTATATGGGGTGACTAGGTCTAGAAGACTAGGTCCAGAGAGACCCAAAACAGGAGGGACCACACAGCAGTGGATTTCTATAATATCTGTAGGCTTCGAGTAAAATAAGGAGCATAAGGAAGATGTAGATTGACAATCTTTTGCAACAGTACATCAAACTTAGTCCACCTCTTTGAGTGCTAGTGATAGTTCCATATTGTAAACAGGAGGTAGTAAGAATAATGGAGCGTAGGGAAGGAGATAGATTAAATGTAGTTGCCAATAATACTTAAGAACCTGTTATCAGGAAAGGGAAGGGGTAAATTGCCTTGTAATATATAATAATTCACATATGAAAAAAGAAAAGGCAATAATCAGGATGCATACCGATTGAAGATGTGCAACTGAACAGCCGGAAGACTATAAACCTGATGCACTGCTAAACTGGAGAGTAAAAGGCTAGATAAAGAGAGCCTGTTTAGTGAGGTAATGTATAAGATCTAACACTAAAATAATGGGTTAGAAAAGCATTGCTGATATACCAAAGTTCACTTGAAGACCTTTAAGCTGCTCGTTTAAACACTGCAACAAAAAGTAAATTGATCGCGCCGCGATGCACAGCCTTTGCTTTCTGCACCTGCTGGGAGCGAAAGCAACCAGGTTGCACAGACTGTAGAGCAGTCGTACAGGCAGAAAAAGTGTACTGGCACTCCCTTTAAGTATCCTGGAAGCAAAATCTATCAAGATATAGCAACTGTGACCATATTACTGACCATATAGGCTCATGACACCTTAGATTTATTAGCAGGATTGTGACTATTGATGTTCTTGCTTTTGGTCTTTGCCCTACATTTCTTTTTGGATGGCTCTAAAGATTTGAGGGGGGAACTTGCAACAACTTCTGCCCATGAAGTATCGGCAGAAATACATCCTTGAGGCACAGGGACCAAATTAGAGGGATGTTCATTGAAATTTGCTGGGAAAGATCCTCCTGCGAGGAGGGCATGTCATCCTCCAAGAGAGAAAACTTATTGCCCAAGGGAATAGAGGGGTTGATTTGCAGGTGAGAGGTTGCAGCTTGGGGTGTCTGGGGTGAAACCTTGCTGGAACAGCATGAAAGTCTTGAAGAATAATGCCCCGACAGAAGCTCTCTTGCAGCCGTGTTGATTGCCTTGGGGTCAAATCAGTTGAGGCGTTGCTGCTTGGGGCTGTGAGTTCTGCAACACTTTCCCCGCATTCCTGTACCTCGTCGTCCACCCTCCATGCAAATACCAAAGCTGTGTTTGGGTTGCCAATTGCTGCTGAACCTCCCAGGGTAAGATTGTAGAGAGAGACCTCCAGATAGTTGCCTAAGGCGTCAGGGGTTTCAAAATCCTTGAAGGAAGAGCCTGAGAAAAGGCGTAGTGCCGTGGGGTAACATAGAGCAAATTTAATGCTTCTTTGGTGGAGGATTTGTTTAAGTGGATTGTAGGCCTTCCTTCTGATGGTTAAATCTTTTGAAAAGTCTCTGTAGATGGAAATATTAAACTCTTGCCACTAAAGTTTCCCCATTTCTCTGGCTCGATCAGTATTAATTCTGTGTGGGAATAGTTCAAGAAGCGAGCAATGATAGGCTTTGGTTGCTGGTCTGATGTTGGCCTGGGACCCAGAGTGCGGTGTGACCGCTCAATGATTAACGTTAGGTCAGGAGGCAGTTTAAGCATTGCAGGCAGCACATGTAATAAAAGTACAGTAGTGTCTCCTAATTCTACACCTTCAGGGAAGCCAAAAAATCGTAAATTGTTGCGGCGATTACCATTTTCAATATCGTCAATTTTGGCTTGTAGGGATTTAATAGTTTGATCTTGATTGTGGACAGTAGCCTGGAGGTCATGAATAGTAGTGGTGTTACAGGCTGTTGCTTTCTCATTAAATGCAATTGTCTGGCTAAAAGTTTCAAGAGTGGTCAAATTCTGTTGGGTGGAGATTTTTAGATTATTAATCTCAGCCATCAGTTTAGAAAACATTACTTCCACTCTAGCAAGTGAGCTTTGCTGTGCTTGGAGATCTGCCATAATGCTGAAGGATGAGGCCTAGTTTGCTGCAGTACAGTGTAGAATAACTGAATATAAGAAGATGATGGATCAAAAATGACTTACAAACTATGTCAGGCAGTAAGATTACAGGATGGTCACAGGAGTTGGTACCAAAGAAAGGTCTGGTGAAGGCTGGATGAGGTTAGATTGCAGTCATTCCTGCAGAGATTCTGAACTATGCTGCCATCTTCTGCCTGGTGAGGCCACACCCCCCCCCCCACCTCATCTTTTTTGAACTATAACACCAAGGACACTGTCTTCGACAGTAAGTGTAACCCTGGATCTAACTACAATCTTTCCGCTAACATAAAGTATTTGATGAGTAGTAAGTTCATTCCCTCATAGGTGCCGGAACGGGGGGGGCCACTAGGGCCATGGCCTTACCACTTTGATAAGTGGCCCTATCACTTTTTGCAATCATGTTAATGTATTTAATAGGAGAGAATTTGTCCCTTACATCCCTGGCCCTACCACTTTTCAAACCGTTCCGGCACCAATGCATTCCCTTACCAGTCTTTTTTACACCATGTATAGAAAACTGGAAAGTAATACGAATGCACTGAATGGTAAATGGTGGCAACTGTTAAACATAAGTAAAGAGACATTTGACTGTTACACTTTTTTTTCTGAATTTGTTATTTGCAGTAGCAAACTTACAGAACTATACATGAACTGCTAATGCATGGAACTAAATGGATGCAAGTAACCTTTCTGTTATCATTCTTCCAAAAGAGGCATTTGAAGTTACATTTTTGGACACCATAAGAAACAATTATGTTTAAACATTCTAGATGTCAGTTTTACTTTGCATTGATACTGTGACATCACATGGTGTATTCCTATATTTAGTACTTCAGAGTTTTATAAATGGGCAGTTTAACTGATTTACACCACATAGTGATTCGGAGAATGTCTGCAACCTAGAATGTATGGGGACACATGTACTATTGAAATTAAACAATACTGTAGCATATTAAAGCATATTATCTATTAAAACCTAGTTTTCTTTTGGTTTTATATATTTCTGGTCATCATTTATATAACATTTTGCAAAATGGTGTCTCGTAAAGTTGCTGACATCGGCGTAATTAATTTACCCTGTATAAAATGTTAAATCCTGCAAATAAAATAATAATTACATCTCTATGAAAATTTCATTATCTCCACAGATCATCGTTTTAAACTATTTGCAGTCTTAGTAGTAATAATATTATAATATTTTTGAATTGCTTTGATTGAATTAAATGTGCAAACCTGGGCCCAAATTATTTATATTCATCATACATTTTGAAGTGAACTTATTAAGATTAAAGGAACCTTTATTCTAAACTATATGAAACTACACATACAAACTAAGCACAGATAACTTTAAACAAATGTTATATTAACACTGGCCTCAGAGATTAAAAAATCAGATCACCAGAAATATAATACAAAGTGCCCAAATTCATAACTTTCTTTCTGCTGACAGGGGAAGGTACATGACTTAAAGATTGTTCTGTATAAATTCCCATTTTTCAGTATACTTATGTAAGCAATAACCCATGACAGGGTGTGCGTTTATTGGAGATTAATCAACACCCCAGGTGCACTGTGAGGCATGAGGCCGCAGGTCAAGTTTCCTCACAGCACCCGGGGTGTTGATTAATCCCTAATAAACACACATCCTGAAGTGGGTTATTGCGCTTATAACATGGGCCAAATTTGGGCACAAATGGACAACACGTGTTGGTATAACACTGAAAACATATGGGAAGTAGTGAGTGTTCCGCCACTATTTTTGACCATGGAACCACAGTTTTCTGTGTTCTGCCACAGTACAAACAGTACAAAAAATAACACTGTGGTGAAAAGGCTACAGACACTAGAATAAAGGAGCAAATGGAACTTTTTCTTTTTGTCATAACACAGTGCTGTACTGCTTTGTGGGCTGACACTGCACTGTGTCAGCTTGGTTAACAGGTAGTACATTAATCAAGTACTTGGCAACATTTCTGTGATGGCTATTTCTGTTCCTGCACAGTTCATCCCTTTTGCTTCTGTTCCGTCCACTTAAAAATTATGACACAGAGAGAAAAACAGCCTGTAATTTTTTTACTGCTGCTTTCCGGTAGCACGCTGACTACTGTGATTTCTGTCGGCTGTCACTGTCTCTCTATCTCTCTTTCTTACCGAGATCGGTGGTATGCACGGCACCTCAGGAACATGGATAGCATGACAGAGTGGGACATTTCGGCACTTTCACTTCATGCGCATTAAAGTAGGAACAGCATGGTTTCGTGTGGAAGGTTTGCTTCTAATTTGCACTTCATGCCTGATACCACTGTGTCCACTGGGTGGGTGGCTGGTAAGGAGAATATGCATTTCTCCAGGAAACCCCACTGGGCTGTGCTTCTGTGCCATTGGCAGATTTATTTGTGTGCAGAATATACTTACAGGGGGACATTAAGGCAGTATCACTTCATGCGCATTACATTACCAATAAAATAGTTTTGTGTGGAGGTTTGATTTTAATTTGCACTTACCGCCCGAAACTACTGTGTCCACTGGTGGGTGGGTGGGAAGGAGAATATGAAGTTTTCTTGGAAACCCCAGTGGGATGTGTTTGTGTGGGACATGTACTTACAGGGTGAACTATGTGGGATCCTCGCTTAGCGAGACAATTTAATGGCTGCCACTGAGGAATGAAAATCCTCACAAATGACACGGGCAGCTCTCTGGGTTTCTACGCTGGAGACTGTTCTCCACAAACACATAGGCCCAGATATTCAAACTGTGCCAGGCTGTGGCGCAAGCCTGGGCGCAGCGCAACTTGGCTGCGCAGGGGCGCTGACTGTGATATTCAATGGAGCTGCGCCATGGCTCAGCATCATTGAATATTGCACCCTGGCCACCCGCAGTGCGCATGGTGCAGTGGCACTGTGCCAGCGCAAGTGGCCAGAGTGCAGCAGGGGGATGCGCTAGTGCAAGTTCTATTGCGCAAGGCACAGCAACCGCAATATTCAAAAGCTGACATGGAAATGGGGCCATAATGTATGCAAGGCACACATGGGGCCATTTGCATGTCATTATGGCCCCATTTGCATGCAGGTGCGCCGATCCCCGACGACTTGCGCCCTGCCAGGCAGCAGCCTTTGGGGACCGATGCCCCCTGCAGCGCGACAATGTGCCCCACAGCCCAATAGCCGGCATTAGTTAAATATAAAAGATTCCAATATCCCTGGTGGTCCAGTGGACCGCTGTCAGCCTGATCGCTGGCATTAGTAAAGAAATAAAAGACTCTTATATCCCTGGTGGTCCAGTGGACTGCTGTCTGCCTGATTGCAGGCTTAAGTAAAGAAATAAAGACTCCTATATCCCTGGTGGTCCAGTGGACCCCCCACCTGCCCACTGATCACCACCGCCCGCTCCCCGGTCAGCGTGGGTGGCACCACCACCACCACACCCCGCCGCCTGCCAGCCTGACACCGTCCGTCGGGCTGTCGCCCATTGGTCCACAGCGTGAGCCAATGGCGTACAGCCTGCATCGAGACACACGCCCAGATATGAACATATCTGAATGTGTAGTACGGTATGACGATGCCCATTGGCTCACGCCAGGACCATCGGGCATACAGCCCCACCGACGGTGTCAGTCGGGCGGGCGGCAGGCGGGTGGTGCTGCCACCCGCCACTGACCGGGGGAAGGAGCGGGGCGGTGGGGATGGGGAGTCCACTGGACCACCAGGGATATAGGAGTCACTGGACCACCAGGGATATAAGAGTCTTTTATTTCTTTACTAATGCCTGCGATCGGGCAGACAGCAGTCCACTGGAACACCAGGGATATTGGACTCTCTTTTTATTTTACTAATGCCCGCGATTGGGCTGACAGCGGTCCACTGGACCACCAGGGATATTGGACTCTTTTTTATTTTACTAATGCCCACGATCGGGCTGACAGCGGTCCACTGGACCACCAGGGATATTGGACTCTTTTTTATTTTACTAATGCCCACGATCGGGCTGACAGTAGTCCACTGGACCACCAGGGATATAGGATTCTTAATTTGTTTTACTTAAGCCCGCGATTCGGCAGACAGCGGTCCACTGGACCACCATGGATATTGGACCTTATTCATTTTAACTGATGCCCACGATCAGGCATAGGGGGCGCCACCACGGAGGTGCAGCTGGAGCTCGGGTGGCCATCCACAGGTGGCAGCTGCCATGTTGCGCCCTGCAATACGGCAGCTCACCTAGGGGTGGCCAGCCATTGCTCCTTTTTTTTTTGGATCAACTTTGTGCGGCAAGTAGGAGTTGCGATGCGCAGGCTCAGCACATCCGGCTGAATATCGGGATGTGCAGAGTATGCATGGCACCCCCACCCGCGCCTGCATACATTATTGATGCGCCCAGCGCATTGGGATTTGTGCCGGGCGCACTTATTTGAATATCGCGCCGGAGCGCATCAGTGGGTTGTGCATGGTGCAACACTGTTGCACCATGCGCAACCCTTTTGAATATCTGGGCCATAGTGTTCAGTTAACAGAAATTAATGAATGGTCATGTGCTGACTGTTAACTAATCAACTTACAAAAACTTATCTGCCCACGTTGTAAAAATTAGTAATTCACAGTGTCAGAACACATGTTATTATTTATCTGGTTTCTTTATAGAGGACAGCTGTTTGAAAAAAGTGGAATCAGGGAAGAGTCTGTTTATTTCATGGTACAGTGACTCACTAAATACTATATCATCCATCCCTTTCTTGGTAATACTGTATTTACATATTCTACCTCCACAAAACTGTTCAAATCAGTGTTCAGCAGTAGATGTTACATACCTTGATTTCAGCAAGGCCTGTGATGTTGTTCCACATAGAAGACTGGTTAACCAGTTAGGTAGCCTGGGCGTGGGCCAAAAAGGTGGTGAAGTGGGTCAGAAACTGGTTAGGGGACAGTAAGCAGAGGGTGGTGATAAATGGGATCCAATCTGAGGAAAGGGGGTGACCAGTGGGGTACCACAGGTATGAGTCTTGGGCTCACTCCTTTTTAATGTCTTCATCAGTGACATCCCAGAGGAGCTGGAGGGGGAAGGTCTGCCTGTTTGCAGATGACACCAAGATCTGTAAAAGGGGTGGACAGTCCAGTGGAGGTGGAGAGAATGAGGAGAGACCTGAGAAAGCTGCAAGAGTGGTCTGAAGTGTGGCAGCTGAGGTTCAATGTGAAGAAGTGCAAATCATGCACCTGGGCCACAGAAACCCGTAGGAGAGCTACAGGATGGGGGTGGGGTGGGGGAGGATAGGTGATGGTCACCAGTGAAGAAAGGGATTCGGGGATTATTATTTCAGACATCCTAAAAGTATCCAAGCAGAGTACCAAGGCTGTAGGGGAGGTAAGTGGCATGTTGGGTGCACAGGCAGAGGATCACTGGCCAAGAAAGGGAAGTGGTGATACCATTGTAAAAAACACTGGCAAGGCCTCAGCTGGAGTACTATGTACAGTTCTTGAGGCCGCATCTTAGGAAGGACATAGACTGGGCAGAGGCAGTTCAGAGACAGGCAACTAAGATGGTGAATGGCTTACACCAGAAGACATATGAGGAGAGATTAAAAGGCCTCAATATGTATACACTGAGAGAGGAGGGAATGGGGGGGATATGATAGAAACCTTCAAGTATCTGAAGGGCAGTACCAAGGTGCAAGGGGGCAATGTCCTTCAGTATAGGAGTGTTACAAGAATCAGGGTGCACAACATGAGATTGGAGGGGGCAGGATAAGGGGTAATGTGAGGAATGTGTTTTCACAGAAAGGGTGGTGGATGCATGGAATAGCCTACCCCAAGAGGTGGTAGGAGTGAGCACAGTGGGGGGGGGGGGTTACACATGGGCTAGCCATAAGGGAACCCTACAGGTGGGAAAGGAAAGGCTAAGCTAATAGCCAAATAGGGTCAGAGGCCGTAAATAAAGGTAGGGTATATGGGCAGACTTAGATGTGCCTGGTGGTCCTTATCTGCCATCAGTATCTATGTATTTTAGCCCATATTCTTTGCATATATTGGGCAGTCAGAGGTTATTTCAAACGTGCATTAAGCACTGTGCAGGATTATAGGATAAAATACTAGTCTCACTAAGTCAAAGGTTCCATGTTCATTGACCAAGTGTCCCAAATTAACACGAGATCATGCATTTCACCTTCTGGTGTAAGTCCAAGGAGTCATTTTGTGTGACTTTTCAGATGACAATGACCCATAGTTTTTGAATCTGTGGTGCAGACTTGGCCCACTTTCACAGCATTCTAATACTTTACCAGAAGATTTCTGAATGTCTAAAAGGGGGTCTTTTTAATGAACAGTTAGTATGAAATGGGGCCTGAATTTAAATGAATGCTAATTATGCTTTGTGAGAATTTGTTTCGCATACTTGGAGGTTTATAACCCCCTACCTGCACTGTCCTATTTTAATAGTTTAAATATTTTCATCAAAATGTCAGTTTCTGTCATGTTGTCATGAGACTGAATGAAGGTCACTGGTTTGTCTACTCTAGAGCTTGTTATTTATATTTGTAACAAGACATCTAATTAGACTTGTGGGGTCCTAGAGTACTTATACCTCTCCAGTACTTTAGGAACCTGGAGTTTTTCTAAGCAGCAGTACTGACGGGTTTTGTGTAGACAAGGTACATTCAAGTTTGTTGTCAATAGTACCTGGTTTACCTCTATCATCGCAAAGTCCTGGAACTCATGGGATGCCCTATAATTAATTCTCTTACATGTAATTGTTGTACTAACTTTGACACTGCATGTCATAATGCTACCGTGGTCAGCGTACGAAAAATATAAATACCTTATTGTGGCAATTGGCATTCAAATATGAACTTTGTAAACTTCATCTGGGTCCATGCTGCTTCATTGTCATTTTGCCAAAGATAACAGCTTTTAAAATTCAGAAATCAGCATGCTATACTTGAGAATCTTTGGAAACTGTGCACCTCATAGCTGACCATGACATTTGACTTATGGTAGCTTGTTTCTCAGCTACCCTATTGGTATAATACATTCTATGTAGTGTATAAAGTATGCAAATACAAAGGAACAGGCAACATTGCATCTGGGCACTGCACAGCCTCCCGTTCTGTTTGCCACCTCCTCAGCAGAAGAACAAAGTTTCATACAATATATAGCACAGTCTGAACCCACTGATGTGAAAAAGGGTTATCAGTAACACTCATTAAAAGGGAAACTTTTAAAAGTGTGCTTCTCATAGTTTAAAAGAACAGGAAAATCTCTTTTAAATGCGGTATTAGTCCTTATACTGTAGGTGTCAGTAGTCTGGAGATATCCCTGATTATGTGTACCCTATTTTGATACATTTCCATCATTTTTTCAGCTGCATAGGCGGAGCTCTGCATTCATTATGTGATGATCATGATTATATACTAGTACTGTGGAAGCATGTGATTGGACCACTGTTCGGTGTGCTACCACAGTTTCAAGTGGTTGTGTTTATGTGGCACTTCCCCTCCACCAGCCACATAAACACACCCACTTCAGGGGCACTTCTTTTTCTTCTGCAACTGCAGAAGTGATGGCCACCATGCATAACATGGCGGTGCCGAATCAGACTGCGCATGTGCACATATCACGCATGCGCAGTTCCATCATCACCGTCATCTTCTGTACGGCACATTCCGGCAGCACATGTAAAAGCTTGTCACAGCTGTATCGGCTCTGATCAGAGTTTGTTTATAGAAGGAGATATGTCAGGTGTGAGCATTTTTGGAGGGCTGCAAGGGGGTCTGTGAAAGCAGTTCTGATTATCTTATCAGTGAAACACCCCAGTGCAAAAAGGCAACCCTTTAATGATGTTAACCATCCAAGGTAGTTATAGAGGTCACAGTGGTGTGTCAGTCAGTTTAGAGAGAGAGGGCAAATCTGCAGATATTATTGTTAAGCAACATCTCCTTTTGATAAGAGGGATTTGTGTAGAAGGGAGGAAACAATTACCCCATAGTTCAGGGTAGGGAGAAGGACACCTCTGGCAAAGGCTAGGTGGACAGCTGGTGTTAGGCAATGTTTGGCTTTATGTGCCATACCAGTTGGCATTTATCACATAGCAAGTACCTAGGATGTGAGAGGGGGAAATCAAGGTCTGGGTCCATAAATGAGGGAATAATACTTAGACTGGTCTCATCAGGACAACTAATGGATAGTGGATCCAGGCAGGTTCTAATTTTGTCAGGTGATCCAAAGAGCAGGCATGTTGCCAGCTGGGGTTCATCTTGTTCAAACGAACCCCCTCTCGTTTTGACCCCTTTTTTTTTTTTTATTTACTCCGTTTTTGTTACTGTGATGTCCTTTTAAAAAGTTGATGGTGGACTGGTGCTGCTTTAAGTGTGCCCGACTCGTGTGTGAGTGAATGATATGGACATGCCTCCCCCTCGACACCTCTGTCAATTATTCTGTTCAGCTCATCCATTGTGAGCTAGGGACAAGAGGTGACCTCACTGAGCCTCCCTGATCTGCCAATCAGCTCCTGTCCCTTCCCATTGAGTGACACAGTCTTTTCGCGCCGCTACCTCCCCCAGAGACTATATCAGCCAATCAACTATGCGAGAGGCACAAAATGCATTTCTGTTCTCATGCAAATGTTATATTGCATCACTAACCGAGCAGGAGCTGCTTAAAGATGGAGCGTGGATGCATTGAGGCGAGGGTTCAAGATACGGCAACCGCTAAAAGAAAAGCAATTCGGGTATGGCGCTGATTCCAGTTGATAACTGAATATTTTAGCAGTCACCAGTCAGGTAATAAATGCTTGGGACTGCCCAGATCAGTTTTGTATGTATAAGTGGCTGGGTCACTGTTGGCCTTGGAATCAAGGACTGGGTCAGGCGGGATTGGTTCAGTGGGGCTAAAACTAGCCGCAGCCAAAAGAAAAAAAGATAAAATAAGAATATCAACAACTACTCTGCCTCCTCTGTATAAAAAAACAATGATGTTCTTAGCTCTAGGCTAAGAGCTAGCTTTATCATTTCTGTGTGGCTACCCGAATAATTGTGCTCATCCCCTGAAGCAAATTAAGGGCTACAAGAGTTGTGACAGAAAAAAAAAAAAAAAAAGGAAGAAAAGAAAGATTGAACTCCTCCATAGTTTGCCTCCTGTAAATCTGAGTGTGACTGAAACATAGCAACACAGACTTTGACAGCAGATAAGGACCACTTGGCCCACCCAGTCTGCCCATTTCCCTACCTATTGAATAAGCTGCAATCCTAGTTAACAAACAGCCTACTTCTTCCTACCCCCCACCAGAATTGCCTAATGTCTGTCCCATGCATTCTTGAACCACTGTTTTTGACCCCATGGAATCCTCAGGAAGGCCATTCCATGTGTCCACCACCCTTTCCATGAAACAATAGTTCCTCACATTGCCCCTGAGCCGTGCCCCCTCTATCTTCAAACTGTGCCCCCTTGTTCTTGCACATCTCTTTCTAAAAGATGCTACCCTCTTGGACTTTGTTGATTCCTGAGGTACTTGAAAGTTTCTATCATGTCCCCTCCCCCATTTCCTTGAGGGTATACATATTAAGCTCTTTTAGTCTCTCTTTGCAAGGTTTTGAATAATTGATTAGCAGTTTTTTTCTTGGGACAATACTTACTGTATGGAAGATATTTATATAGGTTTTCTAGAAGTGTTATGTTTGTTAAACACAGTGAGGCAAGTGCTATGCATTTTCATAATGTTTTAGAACTTTTGTGAGCAAAACGCTAATCAATTTTTAGAGTTAAATAAAACCCTGCTTTATATGGCTTCTGGTGCAGATTGTGCACCATTTTAGTTGCCCTCCTCTGAACTGCTTCCATCCTGTCTATGGGTGGGTGTCTCCCGAACTGCATGCAGTACTCCAAATTGGGTCTCACCAACTGTCTGTAGAGAGGGATAACAACTTCCTGTTTTCTACTGTTGATGCCTCTCCCTATACATCCCTCCCTACACATCCCAGTATTCCCCCCAGCCCTCCTTACTGCCTTCTCACATTGCTTGCCCACCTTTAGGTCATCTGATATGACTACCCCTAGGTCCCTTTCCATTTTTGTTGTTGTTAGTATCTCACCCCCCATTGTGTACTCTTGCCCTGGGTTTTTGTTTCCCAGGCGCATTACTTTGCACATCTTTGCACTGAATTTAAGCTGCCATACTTTTGACCATTTCTCCAACCTTGCCAAGTCCCTTCTCATCCTTTCCACCCCCTCTTGTGTATCGACCCTGTTGCAGATCTTTGTGTCATCTGCAAAGAGGCATACATTTCATTCCAGTCCCTCTGCAATGTCACTTATAAAGACATTCAAAAGGATTGGTACTAGTACTGAATCCTGCAGTACCCCGCTAGTAACCCCCCTTTCATCAGAGTGGACTCCGTTTACTATTACTCCGTGTCCTGTTGTCCAGCCAATGTTTTACCCATGCTACCACCCTGGGACCCACTCCCACGCTGGCTAACTTGTTTATTAATCTTTTGTGTGGGACTGTGTCAAATGCCTTACTAAAGTCTAGGTAGACCATGTCCACAGTCCCTCCCTGGTCTACTCTCAAGAGCCTCCTTAATCTGTGGCTGCCTGAATTTTGTTTAGAGATGCTGTATTTTTTAATTCTGGCCAGTACTGTTGTGTGCAGATAATTTTTTTCTACATTTTAAATTTCTGCAACTTCTGAGTCAAAACAGGTGTGTGGATTACTTATGCATCCCTTATCTTTTGACCTGTAATACTATGTATAGACATTTTTATGTAACTTTTAAGTGAAATTATAACAGTACTACATCCTCTTATAGTTTTTCCTTTGACTACAGTATATATCCAGCCCTGCAACCAAGCTACAGTGGGTCACTGTTTGATTAAGCAAAATAGGCACAGTGTGGCATTGGTTTTTAGAAAGAAAGCGCACCAGCTTGTGAACCAGGCAGGGATAAGTTAACATCCAGAGCCAAATACTGTGTGACATTGTGACACAAATGGTAATTGTCCTGACAGCCAGGCATGGAGGAGAGATGACAGATGACTTCTTGAGCTTTAAAATTAATCACAAAATTAACCACGGAGCATATAGTAACCCAGAGACTCTATGGGTCTAGCAGCCCCCAGACCCCTAATATCTGGCTGGCTGCAGGGTGAATTCATGCTTATATAAGCCTGGCCTATGTCAAGCCAGCAGGTGATAGCTGCAACCAGTGTGTGTATCACTTACACTACAATATAGGAGGCAGTATGGCGCAGTGGTTTAAGGCTCTGAGCTGCAAATCGGGGGACCTGGGTTTGAATCCCACAGCCCCCACTTACATACTATGTGACCCTGAGCAAGTCACTTAACTTCCATGTGCTCCCAGGTTGCACCTGCAAACAAGCTTTCAGTTTAGTGTGTCTCACCTGGTAAAATGATTGGTAAAAAAAAAATATAAGCATTTTGTTAACCTCACATATAAAATACAAGTATGTATTCACCCTGCAACCAGACACATCATAATGTTAGGGCAAGATGGTGGAGGAGAGTTCAGATATGAGTTATTTAGCTTCAAAAGAAACCAGAAAATGCACCATAGAGCATTTAGAACCCCTAAGCTTTTGGGGGCCTGGCAGCTCCCAGACTCCCAACTTAAAAAAAAAAAAAAAAAGTAACAGTCTATAAAAAAAGGAACACCCCTTGAAAAAACCCTGGCGAGGGCCTAGCAGCACCCAGTTCCCTATTATCTGGCTGGCTGCAGGGTGAATACATACTTCTATTCTGCACATGAGGTTAGCATAATTCTGACATTCATGGCCTGGCCTATGTCAAGGCAGCCGGTGACCGCTACAGACAATAAATATGTATATCACTTGTACTACAAAATCAGCATGTTGCTAATCTCATGTACAGCAGTATGTACAGTATTCACCCTACAGCCAGATACATCAACATTTTAGAGCAAGGGGGTGGAGGAGAGCTAAGATATGAGTTATTTAGCTTCAAAATAAGCCAGAAAATGCACCACGGAGCATCTAGAACCCCGGGCTTCTGGGGACCGTCAGGCCCCAGACCCTATCTTTGAAGGAAAGTATGAACTCAAAAAAGAATCCCCTTGTAAAAATCCTGGCAACAGCCCTGCGGAGAATGTTTTGCATTTTCTTAGCATTTAAGACATGCATGTTCTCAGAGAGTCATTTCTGCAATTTATGGAAGTCAAGAGTAAGTTTAAAATGTATGCAGTTTATATATTTTGCACCTGAGATGAGTACCAGGTCATCTGCATAAAGGGTGGTGCTACAAGAAGTTATGGAACCAAGGAGGTTATTTATAAAAAGGGAGAAAAGAACTGGTCCAATATAGAGAATTGGGGGACGCCAAGCTTAACAAGAGCAGGGACCAAGATAGATCTATGAAATTTGATGACTTGCTGCCAATTTGAAAGGTAATGTTTTGTGCATGGAGAAGCCCAGGGCATGCGGTTTGTGACAAAGAAGGGTATGAGCAACCAGGTTAAATGCTTTAGACGAGTTGCCCTGATGAAAACAGTGAGTCAGCCCTGCTCCATAGATGATTTCATTTCAGTTACTACCTTTGTAAGGGCTGTGGATGTGCTATGATCTTTACAAAAGTCATGCTGTTCAGGTGTGAGTATATCACATGAATAAAGATAATCATTAAACTGGTTAACAACAACACGCTCCAGCATCTTAGTTTAGTTTAGTTAGTTTTTGTTGACCGGGTAAGTGCACTAGACAAATTCTGCCTATTTTCAGACACGACCCGGGGGAGGGGGATACAGATGAATGCCAACTGACTTTGAACCAGATTAAACTGTTAGTGGTATTTTAGTGAATTGGGGGAAATTTGGCCAGGGCACCGGGGACATTTCCCTACTCTGTGGTAGGGGGTGCTGTTGGACGTCTGGATGGAGGTGGAAGTCAGCAGTCCTGAGTTGGAGCCGGTTGTGGAAAGAGCAGGAGGTTAGCTCCCCTTCCTGCCTCTGTATCCTCAGGAGCTATTGCAATGGAGCCTCTGGGCATAATTCATTTAGAAATTGATGGTGTATCCTTTCCAGATCTACCTACAATGGCAACGGATGCTGCGGATGATTTATTTCTGGAATTAGAATTGAACAAAAGGCAACTGATGGATATTATTGCAGCACATGAGTCTCTTTTATTGTCTAAAGGCTTTGCAGCAACGACTGACAGTGCTCCTGCTTCTCAGGTTTCATTATTGGATCAGATGGAACTTGGCTCGGCTCTCAGCCCTGGACAGACTTCTGAAGTGATCCTAGACCAACTGATGGATGAGGGCCTTTCTGGTGAGTTCCCCCAGAGCCTGTCTGCTCCTTCAGCAGATGCGGTGCATATTTCTGGTGATAGTGTACCTACTTATAATGGAGTGGGGTCTCCTGGCTTACGATTGTCCACACTTGCAGTGGAAGATGAAAGAAATGAAAGTGGGGGTGAGTACATCTCCTGAAGGTTTGGGTCTTTGTCCAACTAAACTTATGTCTGTGATTCATTCTGAGGATTCTACAGCCCAGATACCCACACGGGGTTTGATTCCTCCAGATCCTATGGCTGATTTAGTACATAGGGTGAATTGGTCTCTAGAGGGGGCCTGAGAAAGGACTGGCTGGTGACAGCTGCAAGATGGGTCTTGGGCAGACTGTCCTGATCTCGGGCATTATACAGAGATCTGCTCTGGTGGTAGATCCTGCTCCTCCACTGCAAGGTGCTCCAAGTTCGGCTGGTGAGCCAGAGAAGGTCGGAGAGGGGCTTCCTGAGGTATCTAGTTCTGCTATTGGTGGTATTCCTCCACATTCTCCTATAGAGGTCTTGCTTACAACTGCTGATTCACTTGACTCTGGGGCTACTGAACCTAGTTCTGTTCCTAAGGTTGTAACTTCTGGAGCCCCAAACTTTGCTAGTTTGTTTCAAAAACCGCTTGAACTGGCAAAAAGACGGAATGCAGTTCGTCTGCGGTTTTTGGGTCGATCTGAGGAAATCCCTGATCATTTTTATATTGGGCAGGTATCACTGAAACAATCTATGGGTTTCTTTCCAGCCCAGGTGTATGCTTTGATCCACACCCCTAGGGATAACTCTTTTGATATTAGCTTTAGATCCCAGGATTTCCTGAACACTTTTTGGATACGCTATGACCAGCTGAAAACTAACCCCCTCTGGCAGGATTTTCAGGCAAATTCCTCTGACTAAACAGACATTCAAAGTTATCACTGTACTGTTTCAGAATGAGGGGGTTAATGTTACAGACATTATCTACTGGTTGGAGAAGAGATGCAAAATACAGGGTGACCTAGAACCTCTTATGGATGATGAGAGTTTTTGGAATGGGGGATGGCGTTTCAAGATTAACCTACCCCAAACGGATGTTGGACTCACACATTCACCAAACTGTTTTTTCTTGAATCGGGATAAGGGGTTTGTCTTTGACCCGGGCCAGCCTCGCCATTATTACAAATGTGGCTCGGCTAGACACATTAGTCATACTTGTGATGTGGTAAAGTGCTCTCAGTGTGGAGACACGGGTCATTCAGCCATGCATTGTTATAGCCCCCCACCTGCTCCTTGTGTGAGGGGGACCATTCCTTTTGGGTTTGTCCATGGGCTGCTCATAATACTTCTCATTCTGATTTTGCAGTTCAGGATTGTTATCTTAATAGTGCCAGTAGATCATTTTGGTCTCAGCCCCCCCCCCCCACGATACAACTCCCCAGGGACCACCTGTAGTTTCTGTTCAGGTTTTGCCTGACTTGATGTCCCTGTGGGTGTTTCTGATACCATTGTTTCAGTTCCTCCTGGTTCTACCACTGCCGTAGTTGTTCAGGGGCTGGACCCAGTACCGGTTTTACCTCCTGGTGTGCCTGGTGTAATGCGTCCCCCTTTGCTCCTGGAGATGGCGTTTTACTTCCAAAAAAATGGAAGGGGAGTTTACATCACAGTCAGTCAGTTAAGCCTCCCACCCCTGTGCTGGAGGATGTTGTCCCTTTAAGTAACAAATTTTCTGCACTACCTACTGATGAGACTGATCCAGGGTCAGAGTCTGACTCTGTCTCATTACCTTCTTCCTTGGTGACTGAAGGGACTTCAGAGCGTGAGATGGTACAGAATACTCCAGCTGATACAGTGAAGAAAAAACACATGGGTATGACGGCCTAGCTCAAGTCTCACCCAGATGCGATGCCCCTGACTGATTCTTTTTTCCCTGGCTCAGTCACTGTATGATTTTTTTCCTTTACCTCTCTCAATGTTAATAGCATAAAGTCTGAATGGAAGCGGACCATGACATTTGCTTATTTTTCTACTCATTTGTTTGACATAATTTTTGTCAGGACACAAGATTGCACACTCTGGCAGAGATGGAGGAGGCCAGTGTGGCATGGTTGTGGGGAAAGTGTATTGGTCTCCAGGGCAGGATGTTTGTTCTGGAGTGGGTATTGCAGTTTCTACCCCAGCAGCTAAATTAATCCATCAGGTTGATGTGGACCCTGGGAGGGCTCTCTTGTTGGACCTTGATATTGGGGTTTTGTCCCTCTATTTGATTTATATATAGATGCACCACAAATGAAAGCTTCTAGGGTTTCTTTGCTCCAGAAGCTCTGGGCCCTACCTTTTTTCCACCAGGCATATTATATTTGCGGGGGGATTTCAACTGTAGTCGCCATCTTACAGACAAGGGGCTTTGCTCCACAAAAATGTTTAGTGATGCCTCTTATTTGGACTCTGTGGTTAATCAGGCCTCCCTGGTTGATGCTTTTACCACTGGGGGGAGAGTGCCACAGTGAACATATTTCTGAGGGTCCTTAAGCACCAGCCATTTTTCAGGGTCTACAGGCAGTTGTGGTTGCTAGGAAATCATTTTTTTTCTTGTATGATTCTCCTTTAGACTGGTGGTTTGCTACTAAATCTGATGTACAGGCTTTTTTTCACAAAATGGGATGGCTATCAGGGAAGTTAAAGTCAGACCAATATGCTTACTATAGGTCCTGTCTTCTTGAACTTTCTTCCCTGCGTGAGGCCTCAGTGGGGGATTATTCTGAAGACATACGAATACTGACAGCCCAACTTGCCTCCCTACAATATAATAGATTGAAATCCCTTGAGGCTGAACAACGCTTTGGCACTCAAGGCAAATCGGCTTTGTGAGCCCATATGAATTCTGCCAGAAGCAATCCCTATTGAAGCAGATTAGTAGTGTCCTGCTGCAGGATGGTTCTCTGGTCACTAACAAAAAGGATATTCTTGTTGCAATAGATGTTTATGTGGCTGGCTCCTTATGCCCACCTTCTTCTCAGACTTTGGTCTCGGAAGTCTCATTACGGTTAACACAAAGTGCCCTCCCACAGCTGTCAGATGTGGATGGATTGTCTCGTCACCCCTATTTCTCACTTTGAGCTTCTTGCTGTTATTGCACAGCTAAAGTCCGGTTCCTCCCCAGGTATTGAAGGCTTACCTTATGAAATATATAAATTGCTTACCCCAACTCTTTTACCAGATTTTGGTAGTTTTCAATTGACTTCTTACTGCCCCTTTTATACCTTCCCATATGTCTACCGGTCTTATGGTTTTGTTATATAAATCTGGTGATAGGGATCTCCTCTCCAATTGGAGACCTATCACTCTGTTGAATGCTGATTATAAGATTTTTACTAAACTTTTGAGCTTGAGATTGGCTCCGATTCTTACTTATATTATATATCCCTCACAGACATGTACTGTCCCAGGGAGGTCCATAATGGATAATTTAATAATGATTCTGGAAGTTTTAGACTGTGGTCAGGAGGGTGAAGTTTCGGGATTTTTGATGTTTCTGGACCAGGTCAAGGCCTTTGATAGGGTTCCACATGATTTCCTTTGGTTTTGTTTGGCTGCTTATGGGTTTCCGAGTGCTTTTATTCAGATTTTAAAAGCCTGTTATGCTCAGGCGGAGACTGTCCCTTTGGTGAATGGCTGGATGGGGGTCAGGCATTTGGTAGCTCGGGTGGTACGACAAGGGTGACCCCTTAGTCCGGCCTTGTATATTTTGTCCATTGATCCCTTTATCCATTGGCTTAATAATTCCATGTCTTTTCTTGGGTTTTCCTTTTCCAGTATGTCCTTTGAATTACGTATATTAGCTTATGCTGATGATTTGGTTTTATTTTTGGCTAATACTGACTCATGTGCCATAGCTAGACAGGAATTGTCTTCTTATGCCCTGGAATCCCATTCCAGTATCAATTTTCAGAAAAGCAAATGTTTGTTAGTTGGGAATATTTCTCCTCCAGGTACTGAGATTATGGGTGTTCCAATAGTCCAGTCCCCTTGTAAAATTGTGGGTTTATTTTTTGGTCCCGGTGACTTGGCTATGTTTAATTGGGAGCACTGTTTAACTACTGCACAGGCCAAGGTATCTGCTTGGAATAAATGGAGAATGGCGAAGAGAAAACACATTTATATGGTTAAGACTTTTTTATTGTCTTGTTTTTTACACCTTAGTATGGTATATTCTCTCCTGGTCACATTGAGAACAAAAGTATATAGCTTTTTTTTTTTTCTTGTATTTGGGAGAGCTGTTTAAATCCTATTAAGAAGGGGATTCTACATCTCCCAGTGGCTCAGGGGAGGTCTAAACGTGGTGCATCCTATTTTGTTTTTCTTTTCTACGTTTGTTTCACATAGCCTTGGCCCTGTGCTTTTGCATGCATCTAAGGTGTGGGTGCCCTGGGCTTTGGATCGTTTTGGTCCTTTTTTACAGGCTTGGCAGGCTGATGGGGTTATTCCTCGGCCAAAAAGGATACTGGATTTACCCTCTTCTTATAGACCTTGTTTTAGTAAATTAAAATTGTGGGCACTTACTAAACATCAGGTTTCGACTGTTCCAAGGAGGATGCTGTATGCCCTGCTTTTGGACAAGTTTTTCCTTGAGAAACCTCATTATGTGTTGCGCTCCCCTTGAGATCCGACAAATCTCTACTATGTTTCTGACCCCACGTACTCCGGTTCACATGTGGGATGTGAACTGGTTGTCCCTTCATTATAAACTCAATGTGAAAGGCAATCTTAAACACAAGCCTGTGAATGAGAAGTTTTGTCCACGTTCAGACTGTATTGCCCAGACTGAGACTATCTCCCATTTATTTTTTGATTGCCCTTGTATACAGAGGTTTTGGCGACTACTTCATATGCGTTGGCCTGATTTTCCCTTTTTCCCCATGACTCCTGATATTTTGTTATTGGGTATTCTCCCTTACCAGTGGACTAAGCATGATAAAACAATGTTATGGTTGTTTTTGACCTTTTTTAAATATTATATTTGGATCACACGTTGTCATTTGTCTCTGCAGCAACAACTTATATCAGAAGTCCAGTTATCTGAGTTGATCTCTTCAAATATATCTAAATTAAAAGCTCAGGAATGTTATACTATGTCAGCCCAGGTCTTCGATAGATGGTGGCTATCGATATCATGGCTGTGAAACCTGTGGCCTATTCTGATTGCTGGGGAGTTCTAGTAATAAATAGGGGGGAGGGTCCCCCTTTTTTCGTTTTGTTCCCAGCCTTTTGTATCCGGTATGCATTATTGCTGTTTCAGCTTATGGTTTCTGTTTATTATGTCTGCTGTACGACACATTATTGTAATTTTGTATAATTTCTGTTCCTGGGGTCCAGGTATGCAGTGCTATCTTTTGTGTTTCTGTTTTTTTCCTTTTTTGGATTTAGTCTGATGGATTATTGCTTTGTTCATATGATTTTTGGGATTCTGTATCTGTACTTTCCCTATTCTTTTGGTAGGGAGGGGAAGGGGGTAAGTGTTTCAATGTTGTACTAATAGTGCATGTTTTTTCTTTACCATTTCTTATGATTTTGTATGAAGTAATACATATTTGTTTGAATGTTCTTTTAAGTTTTGAATAAAATATTCCCCTACCCTTTTTTTTTGGGGCAGTGTTATGATTTAATTTGGGTCATATTCACTTACTTAATAGTAAACTAGAAAAAGTATGACTGTAATACTTACTTGATTTCTTTTATGATTTGTATAGTTTTGTGTGAGTTAACAGGTTTTGTATTTCTTTGATTTTGAAGTTATAATAAAAAATTCCCCTACTCTTTTCGAGAAGTACCATGAGATCTTTAACATCCACCTGAACTACCACCAGAACAGGCAGATGTGACCTCGGTTTAACATCTCATCCGAAAGACGGCACCTCAGGAGTGCAGCAAACCCCCTTCCCGTGCTGCACTGCAGTGTCAGTATTGGGATATTAACCCAAGTGCCTGGTGTGGGGCAAGAACCCACAGCCTTCTGATCTGCCAGTCTCAGAGGACAGTGTGCTACCTGCTGAGCCACTGACACTGCATTTTATTGAGTAAAGGCAATATGTTAATTGGATGGTAGTTTTCCCTACATTTGCTGTCTCCTGGTTTGGGAACAGGGACTACTCTGGCCTACCTTCCACACTACAGGGGCTGTGTCAGAGACAAGGGATTGGCTGAAGATATGCCTGACAATAGGAGCTCCAGATTTAGGAGTTTTAGCTCAAGACTGTCGTAACCAGTGCTAGTACAGGGGGATAGGCTGGTCAAGAGCTTTTGGGTGGCATTTGAGGATGCTGCTTCTGGATCACAGGGAGGTCAGTCTGGAGGAGCAATAAGAAGGTCATGGAAGATACAATGTCACAGGAGGGTCTAATCTTCAAGGTGTCTGCACTTAAATCCATAAAGTGTCTGTTAAAAGTGTAAGCCCCCCTCCCTGTGTCTAGGGGTAAGATGTTAAAAAGTCCAGGGGAGGGGGCATTAAACAGCATAGAAATCCAGTCCATGGATAAAAAAAAAAACTCATTACCTGGGTTTAGGCGAGCAACTTCTGGAGGCAGGGGGGTGCAGCAGAGACAGTCTTCAGATTCAGCTCCAGGGCCACTAAGGGAGAAGCTGATTTGATTAATTTGAAATAAAGCCACTGTCCAAGCCATGTTAAAAGAAGGAAACTAACCATTTTATTAGAGATAATCGGCTCCATGGAGCTCTGGGGAAAATCAATGATAAACATAGCTAGAGGCTTTGGGGGCACAGAGCCCTTAACAGTGCAGACCACAAGGATCCCAAAACACAAAACTTAGGGTTACTCATCCAATGGAGCCGGGTCAAGCTCCCCCAATACGGTGGCAGCAGCAACACATGCAGAGCGAAAAACATACTGCCGGACTGCCTCAGACTTGCTTCTCTGCTGGCTTCTCTTCCTCTCAGATGTGAGAGATGGCTAACCCACCCAGGCCATGAGCGTCCCTGACCCTCTAACTATACAAAAAACACAATACGCCTGTAAACATTTATAAAAGCTACCCAGAAGGGGTGTTACCTGTATCACTTAGTTTCAGTACAAGGGACAAGGATACCCAGTTATACCTGGTACTAAAACAGCAATAAGAAAGGCCACCCAGAATGAGTGTTATCTGGCCCACTAAGTTAAAATGTGACAGACAGAAGATACCCAGAGAGGGACTTGTATAACACTGTCTCAAATGTTAGGCCTCACTACTTCTTAGGAAGGTCCCATAACTCTATAAATACTTTAACAATAGGGATATTATTTATCCATTGAACAAAATGGAAGTGGCTGACACCAGTGTACTCCTACACCACTACCATCATCACCAATCAGGGATTAGTTTTAGCTTCCTCCCAGTACCCACCACCAGGCTGAGGGAACAGCTGCACCCGGATGCAGCATCATGAGTCCTGATCACCAGAGCAGTATGATGGCTGCAACCAACATTTCTTCCCTGTTCCTTATGGGACTGAAGAGGGGGGCAGGGTCAGTAGGAGGGACAACAGCTTTATTTTTTGCCCCGAAGTGGGTCTGGAACCGATCGCCACGAACAAGGACCCCAGTGACAGTAGGGTGGTTTCTGCATAAACCCCACCATGAAGATTCTCTCAAACCCTAGGACGGTGTTGCAGGGAGAAAGGAAAAGCGTCTGCACTGCCAGACCAATGAGGAGGCAGGGTAGTGTCTTAGACCTTCATTCACATGAAGGACAGCCACTGGGGGTCTGAAGAGGGGAAGATGATGGACAGCAGAGGAGACTGTAAGTTGCTGCTGTACTTCAGCATGGGGTGAAGATTTACCAGACAAGAAAACGGAGCTCCCTCTCAGAGCTCCAGAGCCTGCAGTCCAAAGACCAACATTTGGGAGAAAAGACCACTCAGGGCCCTGCTTCAGAACTGTAAGTGATGTGGAACCAAGGCTCTGTAGACTGCACGTCAATCTGTCCTGAGGGTCTTTGTGAGTCACCATCTGGACAGCCATTCAGCCACTGGAAATTTATTTTATATTGCGTTTGGGGGGGGGGGCAGGAAGACTGGGTGATACAAGGATGCAGATGATTTTTATATCTGTGCAGTACTGCTCAGATGAGGAATCGGAATCCAATTCTGATACATTTTCGGTATTTGGATTTTTGGTCAGCAATACCAGCAATCTTAATACTGAAAAAAAGGATGAGAATCTGATGATTCTGATTCTGCAATGCCAAGCAACCCATGCCTGTTCTTTCAATGAAGTAAAAAACTGTACTTCACAAGATATGAAAAAAAAAAAACTAACTCACTAAACTGTATCAAACAAAATGATTTTATCCTTTATTTTCATTTAATTCATTTGTTGACAGGGTAAGAACTCACTGGAAGCTAATTCATTTTACAGGAGACACCCAGAAACAAAATATAAGATAACTACAAGTGCACAGAAAGATAAAGAAAATATTGAATATAGTATAAAACTCACATTGAAAACATGTAGAAATGGTAACAACTCTGTAATTAAAGCACTACATAGGTCACAAAACAGCTGCATTCAAAGTTGGACAACAGGTGTTCTTCAAGTTCACATGTTTATGCACAAGGGTGTGGTGTGCATATATTTGGCAAACAGACAGAAGAGAGGAAGAAATAATCACCTTATCTGGGATTTGAACAGAGGCCGACCATGCTGCTGCACTATCAGCTATGACACCAAGGCAACTGAAAACCTGGGGCATCCAGAAGCCTTACTCCTTCACAATTACCAAACCTAGCACTGCACAAATTAATTACATTTTTATTCAAGGATGTGGTGAGCATATATATGGAATAAAAACAGAAGACAGAGAGAAATAGGTGACTTAGCTGAGATTTTAACCCAAGCTGCTCAGAACACCATACTGCTGTGATACCAGGTGTACCGCTAAGGAAAGTTGGAAAAAAAAAACTGGGACTCCCAGAAGCACCTTACTCTTTCTCAAATACACAACATGGTGCTGCACAAACTAATTACAATTTTATTTACAAGGGTGAGGAGTGCATATACTGTACATGGAACACAAACAAAAGACAGAAAAAAAATTAGTATCTTAGCTAGGATTTGAACCCAGACCAATCAGAACACCATCCTGCTGTGCTACCAGCTGTACCATCATGGTGACTGAAATCCTTGGACTCCCACAAGCACTTTACTCTTTTCAGTTCTGGGCTCTTTAATACAAAAAGGACACCGAAGTCGTCAAGAGGGTGCAATGCAGTGCCTCCAAAATGGCCAATGGCATGGAGAAGGAAAGGCCATTGTCATGTTTACTCTGGAAAAAAGGAGGCTGAGAAGGGACACAGTCTCCGTCTTTCATATACTCAAGGCAACAAGAATGAACAGTTGAAGATGTTTCATCTGGTGTCTCACAACAGGATGCAGAGATACACTCTAAAGCTCAGGGGTGGTGAATTCAGGAGTAGTGTTGTATAACCCCAGGGATCCCCATGGGTTAACTCAGTTTACTCAGTGTTTATGTGGCATAAGTAGGCCATGGCCCATCGGGAATGCCCCCCACAAATTTGTGGAACATTTGTTTTAGCAATTGTTAAACCATTTGTCTAATCCATTTTTTAAAATTTCGTAGGTCTCAACTATTTACTAGACTCTGTGGAAGTTTATTCCATAATTTAGGAGCCCTTACTGAAAAATAATTTAGTCTAAGGTTTGTTTTAACCTGATGGACTTCAAGTTGTTTTGTATGCAGTCTAGGTACTAGTTTCCTATCGGTGTAATGTATGCCGCATTGCTGCATTAATTATGGTTTTTTTAACAGTTTGTATAGAAATAAAAGGTCACCCCTAACCCGTCTATTATGCAAAAAGTGCAGATTTAATTTCTGGAGTCTATACTGGTAGTCTAGTTGTGCTAACTAAGGGACCATCCTTGTGGCTCTTCTCTGTATCTGTTCCAGTCTGACTATATCCTTTTTTAAATATGGATTCCAAAAAGGAGAGCCATAATCCAGATACGGCCTGATATAAGTTCTATAGAGGGGGATTATACAATCTCATGTTTTTGAAATGAATGTTCGATCTACCCTTCTTAAAAGAGCATTAGAATTTTTTGATATTTTATCATAGTGATCGGTGGAGGTTAATTTATTGTTAATGACGGCCCCAAGATCTTTTTCATTATTAGAGACTTTTAATGTGATTCCCTTAAGTTTATAGAAATATAATTGATTATATCTATCAAAATGAAGTACAGTACATTTGTCTATATTAAAATCCATGTTGTTTAAAGTTGCCCATATGTCAACACTGTTAAGATCATGAGCCATTTGTATAATATTAGCATCTGACTCAACCCTACCACCCAGTTTAGAGTCATCAGCAAATCTGGAAAGAATGTTATTAGAGTTTATTTGCATATCAGAAATGTATACGTTAAACAGAGTGGGCCCCAGAACCGAGCCCTGAGGCACTCCACTCGTGACTCTACAACTGTCAGATAGCTCACCATTGATTTTAACCTGTTGAATCCTATCTGTTAACCAACTATTAACCCAAGATACAAGGATATTAGGGAGTCCTAGGTATTGAAGTTTATTGATTAACTCGTTGTGTAGAACCCGGTCAAAAGCCTTACTGTAGTCCAAAAGGATTACATCCATGGGTATATTGGAGTCAAGCCCCTGATTAATATTGTTGTAGAAAGCTACAAGACTGGATGTGCAGGAGTGCCCCTGCTTAAAACCAAATACGTGTTTTTAGGTTGAGGCTGCATCTAAAGTGTTCATACCTGGGCTACCTTTGGCTCCTGTATCAATTAGAGACGCTAGTAACAAGGTTATCTGCAGCAGCATGTGTTGAGCTGCAGAGCTTCTACTGTGTTCTTGGCTGATGTTCTGAAGAGAATCCCAGAGAGAGAGAGAGAGAGGGGACTAACTGCCTCTTTCTTTGCCTGAAACCCATTTCTCTAGCAAAAGAGAGTGCTCCAGCCCACTAAGGAAGTGTCAGGAGCCATTTCTATGTAGATCCCTGTGGGAGTCAAAAGACTATTTTCTTTGTAATGTGAGTTTATGAGTACTGAACTGAGTTCAACCAAGAGAACAATAGAATTGTAGCAGTATGGGATTGAGAAAGAAATGCAAAATGAAATAAATCTGTAACCCAGCTGTAATAACAGGGACTACCAGGACCCATGTAGTGTGTGAAATACTGTTGGGTGTTGCTATGTGGCTGTGTTTATGGCTTACAAGGGATTGAGATAAGGAGGCAGAATAGCGCAGTGGTTTAAGGCTCTAAGCTGCAAACCTAGAGACCTGGGTTTGAATCCCACAGCCCTCACTTGCATACTGTGTGACCCTGAGCAAGTCACTTAACTTCCTTGTGCTCCCAGGTTGCACCTGTAAACAAGCTTTCAGCTTAGTATGTCTCTCCTGGTTAAAAAAAAAAAAAAAAGAAAATATGCCTGCAACTAATGTGCACTTAAAGGGTTCAGCCTAGCTCTAAGTGTCAAGGTTCTGAACGTTAACGATGTGTATCCTGTTTTTCTGTTTGCAGTGTGCTCATGCTTAGTGACTGTGTGTCTAGCTACCATCAAAGCACATGCAGTTGCCAGTTGGTTAGGAAGATTCCTGGGCAAATGTTTCATGCCTGCTAGGGGCATATAAATAGGGGCTCCAGTCCAAGATAACATATTTGGGTATTACGGTGACCCCTAATCTGGACAAGATGTGCTCCATCAACTTCACATCCCTATTAAACGAGCTCCGTATCGAATGCGACTGCTAGAAACCCTGACAGCTCTCCACGGCATGCAAGATTAAAGCCATTAAGGTGCTTATGGTGCCAAAAATCTTCCATCTCCTATACCATGTCTGTTTGCCTATAGTGCAAAAGTGGTTTGAACAAACTGTCAAGACAGACAATTTCTAATTGGAAGGCAAATCACCCCAATACAGTTGGAACAAACTTTGTACCCACTGGAATCATTACTGGGCGCATCATGCGGCACAGATCCTACGTTGTTGTCAAGGTCAAGGGGTTGCCTCTCCCCTCCATGGGCAGCCCTGCAGACACAATACTTTGAAGGCGTTGTTCTAATGGCTGGGCTTTTTGCTCCATTCCACCATACTTTGTTGATTCCCAACTTTCAAGTACCTCAAGGAAATCAACGAAGTCCAAGACGGGGGCATCTTTCAGAAAAAAAGATGTACAAGAACAAGGAGGCACAATTTGAAGCAGAGGGGGGGACAGCTCAGGGGCAACGTGAGGAAGTATTTTTTCATGGAGATGGTGGTGGATGCAAGGAACCACCTTCCTGAGGAGGTCATGGGGTCAAAAACAGTGGGGGAATTCAAGAATGCATGGGACAGACATAAGGCAATTATAGTGAGGGGTAGGAGGAAGTAGGTTGTTGGGTAACTGGAATCTGCAGCTTATCTAATAGGTAGGGAAATGGGCAGACTAGGTGGGCCAAGCTGTTCTTATCTGCCGTCAAATTCTATGTTTCTATAACATTAAGCCACACTCTGTAGTTAGGCACTATATGCAAATATGGGCTAAGCTCCAGTCTCACATATCCATCAAGCTAGTGCACCCAGCCCTAACCCTAATTCTGAACAACCCTACCACTTATATAGGGGGTACTCCAATCAATTGGTCATCATGGGCCTCTGCTGGCCTCCACCAACTCAGAGACATCCTGGCTCCAGACAACCATTCACTTAACTCCTTTACCAGACTCTGAAGAGATACAATACTGACCAAAAGGACTTCTAGCACTACTTGCAGCTTCAAGGTGCACTCTCCCTAATCCTGAGCAAGTTAAAGAATATCAGTACTCTAGCCAGTGACCACTATCTGAAGGTCTGCTGAAGTCTCTCAAGGGAAGGATGGGCCTCATATATATTATATATAAATATATATATATATATATATATATATATACACACACACACACACACACACACACACACACACACACACATATATATATATGTTAGAAAAGCTCTAGCTGACCACTCCCAATTGCCCATGACCGATGGGCTTTAGTTCTGAAGGAGCCAATATCCCAGGAGGAATGGAAGTCCTGCTTGTGGATTGCCTACTTCTCAATCCAAGACCCCAGAGGCAGACTTCTTCAAAACAATGTGAGGCACCTGTGGTACAGGACCCGAGCAGGTCTGTACAATGCCTGTCTACTGCCAAATGATCACTGCTGGTGCTGCGACCAACTCGAGGGTGACTTACACCATGTGTGCTATGGCACTGTGCTCCAATTCATCTATTCTGGGAACAAGTGTTTCAACTTATTAACTCAACCCTGCCTCGCAATCTTCCCCGTCCCGAAAACTGCTCTTTTAAGCTCCACCTTGCAACCCTTAGGTCTCCGGGTTGCTGAGCAGAAATGGGCACACATGTTCCGTCTTGTAGCCAAGAGGCTTATACTGCGCAGATAGAGATCCAAGGAAATACTGAATCAAGATGAATTTCTGGTCACTATTTCCCAGCTCACCAGCTCTGAACATGTCAGCCATGTTTCTACTGGCTCACTAGCCAAATATTACCATAAATGGACTCCTTACCTAAAACTCCTCAAACCCACTATGGTCTTGTCTGGCTCACACAGCACACCTCCACCCACCAGAGTGTGGTAACTACCCTGATCACACTGACTCACATGTGACTTCAGTTATGGAGTAGGAACATGGAGACACATCATTTAGTACCCTAAGGCAACATACACAGGAGACACAACTGCCTGGATAACCGTCACACTCCCTTTTCAGTTTAGATTTACAAAAGGTTCTTGTTCTATTTCTAGTTAGTCTAGACACACACCTGGAGTTACTTTTTCAATCTACTCTGCCACAGACTGCAGCTGTACCTCATGAAATGTTTTATTAATAATGCAACCACACCAGCTAACCCTTTTTACTCGTGCTATGTTCTATTGGTGATATTTTAGGGTTGGTTGGTACTTAATGTATGATACAAATAGTTTAATTCTTGTTTCTTTTTTTTTTTTTTACTTGCATTTTTACCCCCTGGAACAACCAGCTTCCCCGACCCACCTCAACTGCAATCCACCGGTCAGGCACTCCCACGTAGCCTTGGCCATGCCCCCCCAAGGCGGGGTTGGGGTGGAGGGACACCCAAATCCTTCTTGTTTTTCATTGAGCCCCCTGCTGTGACCTCACAAGTTGAGTGGTGAAGGGCGCCACCTCTGCCGGAGGAGCTTCAGTCGGCTCCATTTTCCCCCTTTTTTCTCCAAGGAGTCGTGGCTGCGCCATGACGTCGAGGCACGTATGCCGTCTTACCACGCTCCCCCCCACATGAGGCATTGGGCTGCTGCTCCTCTGGCCTCCACCAGAGGTCAGACCAGCACCGGCCTGCTACCCACTCCCTCCCAGGGGAAGCGAGCTGTACGTTGGATGCTCAAGCTTCCTCTAGCTAAGCCCTTCGCAGCTCCGGGCTCGTCCTCGAACCCAGGTCGCTGGTGTTGCGAGAGGTAGTGGTACTGCTGTGCCAGCGGGCTGACTTAATTCTTGTTTCTTTTACACAACTTGCCAGTGGTACTCCTTATTTTACCCTTTTCTAACTGGTAAGTAACCACAAATACATGTGCTTTTGTCTTCTTGTTTATCTGGTGAAAAATAGCTAATAAATAGGGTCTCCAGCCCACCAAAAGCAGTGCTGAGTAGTTCTTGAGTTACAAGTACCACTGGGGATTGGTTGTAGTTTGAGCACCTACTAGTGTGCTTCTCCAGCTGAGACTGGCAGGATGGATCCTGCAGGCCCTGGAATGATGGCAAGGTTATTGGGTCTGGGTGGCACTGCTTCTCTCCAGTGCAGGTCTCCAGGGCTCCGAGACTGAGGACAGAGGGGGCCTGTTGGTGATCCCCCTTTAAGGAGGGTCTCCTGATGGTTTAAGCACAAGTGTCCTGGGTTCCTGCTAATAGAGGGAAGTGTGGGATGTAATCCTCTGCTGGCAAGGGACTGTAGTCATGAAGCCTGTGTGAGTGCTGGAAGATCAGGGCCACTGGTGCCAAGGTGCTGAACCCCAGGGAGAAGTGATGGACCTGGCAGGTATGGTAAACCACTGTCAATGAGACAAGGTTAAGTGCTAACTCTAACCCCCATGAGGTACAGGGCTTGGGGCAGGCCAACTGGAGTAAGCTATACCTCGTTTTTGGTAACGTGTGTGTGTGTATTTTTGGAAGGGTATATCCCATCAATTGTCCTCTGCTATAGGTACCAACCACTGTTTTTGAGCTATGAGGACCAGGTACAACTGGATCTCCTAGTCTCAACTGCTGCTGCCATGGGCACCGAAAGTAACTGCTGATATCCCTCATGTCACAGAAACATAGAATCTGATGGCAGAAGGAGACCAAAGGTAGGGCTGTGCGAGTCTGCAAATTTGGCCTGACAGGCTAATTTTGAGTCGGGCCAGGCAAAACCTGAATTGGCTCAATTTAGCCTGAAATTAAATGAAGGGTTCTGAGGGTCAAAACATATTTGATTTTAAATGGCTTCTCATGTACTATTATAATATGCTGTTAAAGTTCATGAAAAGCAATGAACAATAACTGTAAGCAAAACCTTCACAGTGAGTGGGGTAGGGTACCATACCAAGAGGCTCAGAGTTGGATAAACATAAACACCTTCCTCCTCCACTGTTTCATCTGTCTCACCCTACCCTGCACCCCTGAGGACCCCACTGGTGACTTCCCTCATCCCTGCTCTCCTCCTCAGCAAAACAAAGTTTTTGTTAGACATATTTTAAATATATTTGGGGGAAATAAGAGGCAGCTCCTGCCTGGCTCCTCCCTCCCTTACCACCTCAAACAGCTGCTTCTGTGTTGTTGTTTTTTTCTTTTTTTTGCTCTCTCTCCAAGGACCAGATAGATTTAAATACTGTATACATATATATATATATATATATATATATATATGTTGTTCTGCAGTCTATTGTACTTTTATATTGTAGCTTGTCAAGTTTTCTCTAATCGCCCCTGCCCTGAAAGCCACCTAGTCTCTTCCAAAATGCCACTTGATGAGCCGCACAATGATGATTTGCCGCTGTCTCTCAGACACATAAGTGCCTGCCTGCCATGCTGCCTGCTGACCCTGCTGCACTGATGTGAGGGGTTTATAAACCCACACATAACATCATCCTGTATGGGTCAATCATTATACACCTACCAGAAGCAGGGTTAGAGTGGGCAAAGAGACAGATACTTTGATTGGACTGCCGCTAGTACAGTCACATGACTCCCCTACCAGTTGGCAGCCGAGTGCGCACACATGCACTGCAGAAAAGGACCAGGAGCAACTTAGAAGAACATCCATGTCAGCTGCCTTGAGTGCACAGTGCACAATCACACAAAGGGGGAGCCGGACGGTCCCACCTTCAGGTACAGCCTTCCTTCTTGGCTGCTGTTCTGCCATCAGTCTCGCCTCACCCCACCCCTTGCTGGATGCTTGTCAGTCAGTCACCTGCCCACATCAGTGACACAGTTCTATTGCGACATCTACCCCCCCACCACACACACCAGCTATACTTTTTTTCACTTTCTGCACCACACATCTTTTGTAGAAAAGGACTGTAATTTCGGGTCGGGGGCTTTTCAGGTTTTGGCAGTGAAACCGGATTTGGAGGTTTATTTCCGAGCACTGCCAAACCTGAATGGCCCGAATGTCTGACCCAACCCGTTTCCCAGCCCTAAGTGAAGGTCCATCAAATCTGCCTTTACTGTATTACCTCACCTCCACCAACCTACTGTACTGCTGGGTTGCCTCCTTCCTCCTCTGCTACCTTCCCCTTTAACCTCTTGTTGACACTGACTATGATCCCCCTCACCCTGCCCCAGCCAAGTTTAAGCAACTTCGGGGTAGCTGCCCCGCCATGTCTGCTGGCAGTCTGTTATATGGTGCTACCATGCTCTCCGTGAAGTAAAACTTCCTCATATTTCTCATGAACTTAACCCCTACAACCTGCAATCATGCCCCCTAGTGACTGATCCCTATTTCTTAAAAGCTGGTCCTAGCTGTTCACCTTGTTTATAAACCTAAGAAACTTATGTTTCTATCATGTCTCCCCTCTCACGCCTGACCCTCAACAAGCACATATTTAAGGGGAGTATGACCGAATGCCGAAAGTCGGGATCCCAACATTCAGGATCCTGAGTTCGGCTGCCCGATGCACACTTTCCCGAGAGATGGACACTGGTGCCAGCAGGGGTAAGGTATCGGATGTGACGAACTGCTACCCTGCCTCTAGCCATGCAACACAAGAGGGGGGAAATTCTGGTAGTTGGCCATGCTGCTCCCACGGTGTGGAGGGCTAAGCCACTAGCAGCTCGGCCACCAGTATGCTCAGACCTGGGTTCTATTCCTGGAAGGGAACTTTTTTGTGTGGCGCGCACTTGCCCCCCGTATTACATTAAGACCTTGTCGGTTTTCCGACAGTCGGTCTCCTAAACTCGGGCTTATGGAGTTTGGGAGACTGTCGGGATCACGTAGTAGATCCCGTTTAAGGCAACTAGCCGATCCTCATGGGATCTACACTGCTGGCCCTGGATAGTTTTGGTGACCCATCTCTGCACTGAATATAGTCTATCCATGTTCTTCCTTGGGGGATACTCCAGAATTAAGCACAGTACTACAGGTGAGACCTCACCAGGGATCTGTACGGGGCAGAATCACCTTGCTTTTCCTACTATTAAAACCCTTCCCAATACACGTCATGTCAGCATTCTCAAAGCCTTGCTATATATTTTGTTGCAGTGCCTAGTTTGCTTTAGGAAGTCAATGATTATGACCCCAGACACCTCTCTTCTGTTGTAGTAGCTAGCCTAACCCCATCCATTCTGTATTCCATGAGTGGGGTTCTTCTCTTTAAGTATATTACCTTGAACTTCTTGGCACTGAATCTCAAATGTCAGATCTTAGATCACCTCTATTGTTTTACTTAGTCCCTCTGGAGCTCACACATCCCATCCTCATGATTCAGCCTACCACATAGATTTGTGTCATCAGCAAAGAGACACAGCTTGTCCTGGATACCTTCCCCTATGTCACTAATGAACATGTTTAATAGGACAGGTCCAAGGATTGATCCCTGCGGCCCCCCTCTCATGACATTCCTGTTCCCTGACTTAACCCTGTTCACCATTACCCTCAGTTTCCTCCCTCCAAGTCATCTCCCTACCCAGCTAACAAAACTCAGCCCCACTCCTAAGTCCTCCAACTTTTTCAGCAACCTCCTGTGTGGTACCAGATCAAAGGCCTTGCTGAAGCTGACGTAGATCAAACCTACTACTTGTCCGCTGTCTACTGCCTTAGTGGCCCAGTCAGAAAACAGTATCAGGTTGGTCTGGAATTACCTCCCTGATACAAACCCATTCTGCTTATTGTCCTGTAGTCCACTGTCCTTTAATAGGAGTAGGACACCAAGCTTTCTTTAGCTATGGCCTGTATCAGCTTACCTGCAATGGAGGTGAGTCTCACAGGCTCGTAGTTGCCTGGATCTTCCCTGCCAACTCTGCTTGTGGAGTGGTACTATATTGGTGGATCTCCAATCCACTGGCACCACTCCAAACTTCAATAAGTCATTAACTTGGTTAAGGGTATTGCCAGTTCTGCGTCCAATTCCCTAAGTGCATATGGGTGTAGACTGTCAAGGCCTGACACCTTGTCTACACTGAGAGCTTCCAGACCCTTTCGCACCTGGCTGACCAAGATCTCTACTCTGCCCATTTCCTGTGCCTTCCCCCTGTTTGGCAGCCTTGATACCACTCTTCGGTACAGGTTAATCATCCTCTACTGTGAATGCTCAGAAGTAATGGTTCAGTATATTTGTCTTCTGTTCATAGTCTTCCACTACCCTTCTCCCTCAGGTAGTCTGACTAACCCTCCCCCCCCCCCAATTCTTTCTTTCAGTATGTATCTAAAAAATTATTTTTTCCACCTTTTACTCCTTCAGCAATCTGCAGCTCCATGACTGCCTTTCCTTTTTTTATTACATTTATGCTCCCACTTTTGTGGAGCTGGCAGGTGGGCTCCGGCAACCCCTCCCTTGGGGGCTCATATCCATTCCCGATTGGCGTCCCATCATCAGGATTACCGCCAGAAGCTTCATGGAGCCTGCCAGCTCAGTTTTCTCCCTTGCCCCAAGCTGGGGTCATGCTGGCGTCTTTGTCTTGGGCGTCTGCCCACATGTACGATCCACAGCGCCTCCCTCCTCTTGCTGCTCCACTCATGTACTACCGTCAGGCCTCCATCTGGGGGCAGCTGTACGGCAGGAGTGACCAGAACCATCCCTGGGAGAGGAGTGCCGCACCACCCTTGCTTGTTTGAGTTTAGCCTGATATTTCCTGCCAGTCTTCCTACTGTTTGTTCCTCTTATGCTTAGCAATGGACCTTCTTTTAACCCTCACAGTGTCGCTCTCCCCTTCAAAGAACAAGGTTGACCTTTTGTGCGCTGTAACTGCAGTAAAATTAAAGTGATGTACCAAAAGGAGTAGAGATCAACCTGTAAATATGTTAAAAGTAATTCTATTACTAAAGAGAATCGAACCTGTGAGTGGGTGGTCTGGGACAGTGCACAGTAACTGATTTTTTTGCCATACTATGACTGTGATTAAAGATGATCTGTACTGGGCCTAAACTGGGAGCTGTGACTGCAGCCTTCGTCCTCCCTTATACTGCATATGCACCAGCCTGTAAATAACTGTTTGGAGTTTGCCAAGCAACTTTCAGTCTAAAGTGTCATGCCCTGTGTTTTAGTGATTTCTGCAAGGGTACAGTGCCTAGTGCAATTGCAATAGCTAATGTAAATGTATGGAAGTTTATAGTTTACTGTGTAAATAAGTTCAGGCCAACCCAAGGTTGCCATGTGGGGACAGTAACGTGTACTGTGTAAAGAGAAAGTGAAATAAAGTTTTGGACAAAGGTGGCTCTGTTTACCCCCAGAGCCAAGGGAACAATGAAGATGGCAAAGAAGACGATGACAAAGAAGAAGAGGGTAGAGGCACCTCTGCAAACTGCAGGAGGCAGAGAAGACTGAGGGAGACGAGTGGTCCTCCACCAAGGGGCACAGGTCATCAAGATGGCTGCGCAAAGGCTGTGGTGCCACTCAGAGACTTTTATAGCTGAATCACATCCATTCCCACCTCCTGGGTGGGGAGCAAGTGCCAAGCTGAGGAATTATAGGGTGCTGGTCCCTCCTCATCAAAGGGACCTTTGTGTAGGGAAGGTCTGAAATAGGGGATCCATCCTAAATCCCTCCGTTAATAATCCTGTATTAAAAATCCAGAAAAAAAATCCAGAACTACTAAAAGACAGACATTGCATAATCCCGAAATAAATAATCCAGAAATACATTTTTACGTGCTATGCCAGACTAAACTACACCTTGTCGTGTTATTGATTACTTATGATAATGTAGGATAGGACATTAGACAAAACCTCCACTGCAATTTACAGTTGTGCTACTCAGCTGCTAATGCACAGTCTGTCTTTTTTAGCTTTCTATGCCCCACAGATAGTAAGTAACCCCAGGGGGTGCTAACTTTTTTTCTCGCGGACTGACTCATGAACACCCCCCGACCATCATGCCAGTACTAACCAGCTGTTGGTGTATTTTTTTTAATTGCATGCACTCGTTGCAAGACAGAAAAAAACTGTTACAGAACAGATGCTGCTACTGCCATCCTCATATACAAACTGTGATTCCCTTTACCTGGACAAACAGGTCTTTTTACAATGCTACTGAAAAGGGGACCCATGTAAACATTATGACACATCATCCAGCACTAGTTCTCCTTTGCTGTTTAAACACTCAGGAAAGGCAAGAATGAAATTTTACTTAGACTGCGAGCATAAAGACAGAGGAAAAATGGGAAAAACTGTATCCACAATAACAGAACGTACCACATTGGCAGCTGGGCAGAACAAGGTAAGTCATAAATATATGATCAGCTACAGTAGAGCAATTGCAACCACTGGTGCCCTTGCATACTAAAGGGGATCCCCTTTTACAGAACGGACAGGTCTTTTTGAAATATTACAGTCAAGACAAAAGTCTAGAGGACCAGGGTGAAATGAAATTTGTTACTTAGGTACACCAAAAATGGTAGAATAAAAACAGCACAAAACAGCAAGCTGTTTTTTTGTTCAAGTAGCAGGGCAGCAGACAGCTCTCCTCCCACTTCTGTCCTAAGGCAGCAGTCTGTCACAGAATGAATACTATAAAAACAATTTGGGGAGGGGGCAGGGGAACACTAGATACGCAGGCAGGATTTGTGAGTATCGGGATTATTTGCCGTCGGTCTAAAAATCAATCGGGAATCCTCCGGCGGTATTTTTTGGGTCGGGATTCTTGCTTGCAGGATTTAGTACCTAATCCCTGAAATAGGAGTTATGAGCTAACTGTATCTAGTAAATAGTTTGATTTGGGAAACCTTGGATATTCTTAAGTCAGTTTGAACGAGGAACCCTATAGCCTCTCTGCACCCATTCCCAGAGCAGACTGAAAGCCCAGGATCACATGAATAATAATATGCTGTTAATTTCACATAAATGGAGCGTGGGTTGGTAGATGGATGGCCACCTCCAGAGTTACCCTGAATTGAGGGTCAGGCTCAAAGTGGGTTCTTTCCAAGTGGAGGTTGTTGCCTGTGTCAGGGCAGTATGCACACTGTCTAGAGAAGAGTAAACCTAAAAATCAATCTGCTGATATCATTCTTAAACACACCATTGTGGTTCTACCAAGTCCCCAGTGGGAGTTCTTTCCTTGCCTAGAAGAGGGTGGGAGGTATGGGGGCAAAGCCTCTTTTATGTGCAAGTAACAGGTTCCCCTTGGAACCTTTTCTTTGTGAGGACTGACTAAAGGAAAGGTGGTAGTCTAAGAACTATCTCTGCTGCAGTAACCCAGTAATAACCAGGCACCATGTAAGCCCAGTGAGTACAGCTATAACAAAAGGTATGTGAACTTAAGATGAGATGTATTGCCCATATCAATAGTACCTCTGTGGTTTTTGCTACATCTGCCAATGCAGTGATCCAAAGGGAAGATGTGACAGCATCAGTAAAGGAACAGCTACGTGACTCTATATTTTGGGTGAGCACACAGTAATTCTGTGTCTGTGTGTGTTCATGTGTCACTCCCTTGCTACCAGTGGAAACAATGGACATGAAGACGGTACAGGCATTGAAGGCAAGCCTGGACACAATTCTGCTTAGGGAATCATCAGGTACCCTGGTAATAGAGTGGGTAGGGAATCCCTATGAACTCATATGTTTGCACACCATGCTTATTTAATCCATGCCTTATGCAGCAGGGTGAGGAATATATCTGTGGCACCGAGAGTTTCTACTATGAGTACACAGAAGACAGGGGTGGTGGCTATACTTAACAGAGTGCAAACATATTCTTACTTTATGAGTTCAACAGCCACAAATTTATCCTTAATAATCCACCAGATGTTGTGGACAGTGCTTCTTCTTCATGTTGGGCCAGAGAATTAATTCTGGCATCAGTGTCATTAGCTTGTTTTTCATAAGATATCCTGGTCTGGTTCCCCCAGTTGATCATTCAGGATCAAGCTGCAGTGTTCTCTACAAAGTGTTTTGCAGGCAAAAAAAGAACCCAGCTCAGTCTGAACGTGAAAGGCTTGATGCATGGAGGGGACCATAATTATTCCGATGACTCATCCTGGAGAATAGGCACCAAGAAAATGTTGGTGGGGATATTACGATTTTTTGGATACACATTTCATACAGTCCTTTATGAATAAAAATCATTTGGTGTCATACACTTTGGTGAGTGGGTAACCTGTCTGTATATTTTGTGAACACTTTGTTTTAGCAAACACATTAGAGCTGGATTTTCAAATGGGAAAAAGTTGACTCACGTGTGGATTTCCCACCCTGTCAGCAGCCTCCTGTTTGTGTGAAATCTTTAGTGGCTTATTTTCAAAGGCTCTCGAGTTTTAATAATAGTTTCAGTAGCAAATTTGTGACTGCTTGCGTTTTATGCAAGTAGTGCCATATCGGCCACAAATTACGGCAACAGTGCCTGAAAGTTAGACCACTTGATAGTTTGTCGAATTTTCAAGCACCATTTTAGGAAGTGTGCCCAAAATGTGCCACAAGTTGTGTAGGGGGTCTAAAAATCATGCTTCTACTGTTTAAGCACACTGAAGTAGTGAGAGGACAGGTTCCGTACATGGAGGCCGTGGACTGCTCTTTGTTACAGAGTATGTGCAGCTGGTTGGATTTGAACCTGGTTCTCCAGGTACACAGCTCTGCCCTGTATCTGCTAGAAAGCTTTCAAGCATTTATGTTCTCTTGCACAGCAGGCCCAAAATTATTAGTCGCTCATTTCCCTCCCCTACCTGCCAGGCCTCGCACTCCTTCAGAACTCCCCTCCATGAGCACCACCTTGATGTAGCTCGATGTAAAGGCTGACTGCAGGTTTGATGACATGCAGTAAATGTGTTACATCGGTTTTCTACTGGCTGCACTTTACTGAATTGTTTCATGTACATAGCTGTTCATACCCTTTGAAATGTTGTCACGGCACTGCCTCCCTATGTGTTACGTATATAGTAATTAGTTCTGTAATACTTGTCATCTGTCATAATACTGTGTTCATCACTCTCCCATTCTGCCTTTAATTAACTGGTTTAGCAAATATCGTTTAGATTCTTCCTGCTATTTTGCACTGCTTGAGTCACTCTGTGTTCCTTTATGTACCTTATTCTGGGTTGCCGCTGAAAAAGGGACTTTGGTTCCAATGGGTTTACCCTTTAACCAAAAATAAATAAATAAATATGTAAATAAATTCAGAATGACAGTGTTTTTCACTGCTTTGATGTTGTGAATTCTCTGGCCCTTTCATTTTAGAACCCTAAAGATGTTTTGCATTACTGTCTAAACCCTAAGGCAGCTAACTATAACTGTTCCAGCAGTAAAAAATAATCACCCTAATTTGAGTCCCATCAAGCCACTTACTGCACAGGTCAACACTAGCTCTCGAAGCTCAGCTACCGTCTACGTTTTGGTTAACTCAAACTACATTAATGGCCTTGGTCTTAATTCTTACTATTTTAATAGGTACAGAATGAAAATGTGGTGCTAACTAGCACACGTGCTGTACATAACACTGTTCAGACTGTAATTTCCTGTTTATATCTATATACTGGATTCAACACACAACACTGAGGGGAGAGAGAGAGAGAGAGAGAGAATGTTTTTTTTGGCTTCATAGCTAGTTTCATGACTCAACCTGCTGACAAAGGATTTAGTGCATTATACCAGCATCTGTAGACTCTGCTATTGATAGCAACATTATAGACAAGGCAGACATAATTGGAATGAAAGCTTTAGTTTCATCTGGACCTGCCGTAGCAACTGACAGACGGGAAGGACATCAAAGTACAGGATTTGGAAACCCTATATTTGACCACTTTTCCCCTGGCTTGTAGGAGAACAGTCAAATGACTTGAAGGGGAACATTCAGCGCTAACAGCCCCCCACCCAAGTGTGCGTCTGGTCCCAATTTGCACTTCTGTGTGCAAAAACATTTTATTTTACTTACTGTTTACTGCTGTATAGTACATTGTGTCAGACTGATTCTGCTCAGTTCCAAACTGACATTTGCAGTAACCAGAAGTAAGCAATAAGACACAATGGGGCGTGCATCGAACATATATTACCGCATGCCCAGGGGGCGTAGTGAGGCACAAGGCCACAGGCTGAGTGCTTTCAGCCCCTTGGCATGTGGTAATATCTGTTCAATGCACACCCCGGAGTACCTTCTTGCGCTTATAAAATGGACTATTTTTTTTTCATTTTATTTTTTCATGTTACAAAAAGGCATTTAACATATATAAAAAAAATTATTATTGTGACAATTTGTCATAAAATAGTCCTTCCACAGCTAGAACATGAAATTTTTTTCAAACAGTACTTTTGTCACTATGCTGGAGGCCTCCCTGTTTTGTTGCCACACAGGACCTCCCTCCCCCCCCCATATCCTGGTGTAAAGTGGTCAGTTTTTTCCCCCCTACGGAAGAAGGATCACTGTGATCGGATGCACAGGATTCAGTGGCTATCCTGTGACAGCACTGAGGAGTGAGGGGAAGTTAATATTTCTCCTTGCCGCTTTGACTTCACATGTGAAGGTGCCAGTATCAAAATAAAGTACAAAAAAATAATATAATAATGCAAGCCAACTAATTTTGAGAACGTGTCAAATGAATGATCAAAAGTCTTAACGCAGGAGCTGATCTTCTTACGGAGACAGCGGGAGCAGGCATGCAGTGTGACTGGGCAACAGGATCCCAACAGTTCAAATCACAGACCAAGTTACTTGGGTTATTTTTTGTTAGCTTACTGGCATTTACAATGAGAAGACATACTGAAGAGACAGCAGGAGAGCGACAGACACCAGAGTTTGCCTGATTGGCTAGCAAGTCCGGCATGAGCCACCTTAGTAAACAAAATGACCGCATTTGAAAAATGTGTGTTCCAAGGGTGAATCAGCACTGAGCGGGAACATTTAGATCAGCAAAAGGAGTGAGAACTTTCCCTAATGCAGTGCCACTGGGCATGGGTTACTGTACGCATGCAATGTTTCCTTGGGTATGCTCATGGGAATGTTATTCCTTTTGTCTGTAAGTTCTTTGAATGGACTGGACAGAGTCTTATGGGGAACATTTATGCTCTGTTTGTAGCAACCACAGATCGCAGCAGTTAGACTTGCTTCTTGAGCTCCCTCATATGATCTACAGTCCCTTGCAAATGCTAGTTACTCAGTTACACTTTGTGGGGACAATGAAGGATCAAACAGCCTTGTTAAAGGTATCAAGATTCGGGTAATATCTGAGTGAGTGAGTGAGTGAGTAATCGGTCGTGGTAGCAGCTGGGGGGGATGGGTGAAGATTAAAGCATGATATTTTAATAAAGCAAGTAACTGAAACCAAAAGAAATTATAACAGTTTTTGCATTTAAGTGTTTTGTGCAGGATTTCAGGACACTGTATGAAATATTTTACACATTTGTGAACCATGAACGATGACAGTACAGGCTTTGAACGTGACCGTTTAGCGAGGAAAAAAATGGCGGGGTTTTCAAAACTGAAAGTTCTAATTGGCACCTTGATAATTATTTTACAGCATCCTCTGATTTTGCGGCACTTGTTATTACCTGTGCATAGAACGTATTTGATGCACAGGTAACAACCAATCAAAATGCAGGATTTTCTCTCCCCATTTTATAAATCCCAGTATCCCCTGCAGCTGACATCACAGCATGGCTCCAACAGTGGTGGATTCAATAGCCTGCAGTTTATGTTAGAGTTCATATAAATTCTGATCTTTTGTTTGCTGATCCTGCTGTCCTCCTGGGACTAAGCACAGTCACAGAGGACTGTACACAGCCCTGGGAGAACAGTAGGGCTGGCATACATCTGGTCAGAGCTTATGAAATCTCTAACATGCACCGGATGTTATTGAATCTCCCACTACTGCAGCCCTGTTCTTATGTCAGAAGCAGGTGATTCTGGGATTTCTGATGCTAACAAATGTCAGCTTGGAAGTCAGCAGAATCAGCCTAATATGATCTATTATACTGCAGTAAACACTTAGTTAAAAAAAATGTTTTTGCACATAAAATGCAAATTGTACCCTGTCACTGTTTTCGTACTTCAGCCTGCTTTTATTTATTTATTTTGCTTAATGTCACAACTATTTGCTATTTTCAATTGCCCTTTTTCTTCTGTCTTGTAGGTTGCCTCGCTTCCCTGTTTTGCATCTTTGCTATTTATTTATTTTTAAATTTGGAATAAAGAGGAGCTCTTTTGCATATGTCTGCCCTATATTTTAACTTTGCCAATATACTTAAGACACGTCAGTTTTTATTTTATATATTTTCAGTCTTTTTTCTTTTATAACTGTGGAGATTAACTTGAAACCAAGGCCCAAGCCTTTGAACTATATTTACCACAGCTGCCTGCATACTGAGGGGTGCTACATCCACTGCTCTGGCAGTCTCTACCAGGGTCACCCAGGGCTCGATCATCTGACCCATCTTTGTCTCACTTTTCATGAACTCCCTCCCTAAAGACAGCATGACATGCAACTCCCTACTGTACATGGATGACCTTGTGCTCTTCTATAGCGACAAGTCCCTGCCTAACCTCTTACCCATGCTTACTGCCAATTACGGCACCAGCCATGACTGGTTCCTAAACAGGTTTCTGGTTAATGTCCCAAAAAACAAAGGCCATGCTCTTTGGGTCTAAACCTAAAAACCAGACAAATCGACTCCTCAACCTCCCTCTGCGTACTATCCTGGCAGTCCCGAAACAGTAACTTGTATTAAATACCTCGGTATCACCCTTGACCAAGCACTGACCTTTTCAGATCACATAAGACTCACTATCTGATGAATTGATCAGAAACTTGCTGTGGGGTACTGACTAAAAAAATTACCTTACCCAGGAAGCCAGACTTGCTATTGTCCAGGGCAACCTACTACCCCTCATGGACTACTGCCCCCCCATCTGCTCGCAAAACTCCGTCACTGGACTCTCTAGACCAAACACAACATATAACAACATCTGTACATTTGCCACACGAGCACACTGCTCCACCGATCACTGTTCCCTCTACCAGAACTTGGTGGCTCCCCCCACAGGCTCGCCATGACTACCTCCTAGGCTGCACTATTGACAAGGCCATCAGAGAAGCAGTGGTATCTCCCATCTCCCCCATGGTAAGACCTAAGACCTTCGTAACCTCCAGAACTCCTCTAGACTTCTGCTAGAACCACCCCCCCATGTCACTACCTGCCTGGGAAATTAAGACTTCTCCTTTGCTGCCCCTAACCTGTGGAACAGTCTACCTGCCCCTCTCCGGTCTCTAGACTCTCACTGTCATATACAAAGCAGCCCTAATGGCAGCTGCAACCTGTACCTGCTTCCCTTGGTAAGCATCACACCTAATAGCCACAACACTGTCCATTCAGCCTGTGCCATTTCCATCGGCCTCACCAATGGCATCCTGTTCACTAGTGCTCTGAGAGATGTACATACACTGACTGCATTACCACTAGCTGACCCCGGCTGCACACTGTCTAGCTTAGTTGCCATCCTTGTACAGCACTGTTTAGTCTACTACCTTGTGTAGAGTGCCCTGTTTGTTTTTTTCTGCACTGTATCTTTGCTCGCAACAGTTTAGTCATACTTGTAGTTGTTACTGTGTTCAGCACTTACCCAGTGTATTTCTGTGCATGTCTTTTTCTAAGACTACACTGTATACTAACTTTTGTTGGTTTGCTGACGCTCTGTATTGTATTTATCTTCGTGTCATCTTCATGGCAGGGTCGTGTCCGAAAATGGTCCCTAGGATCAGTGCACTCACCTAGTAAACAAATAACTAAATAAATACCTCTCAGTCTCTCCACATTAAAATGCATAGCACTGGTCTTTAAAATGTAGAACAAATGTCCAGAATGAGCAGCACATGCTTAGTATAAGGAATAATACGTTTCAGAATAATGGGCACTATATGTTCTGTGATGAGGATTGTTTCTATCGAGTTGGTTGAATATTTTTTATATATGGAAAGAGCTCTAACATTATGAAAAACATCAGTATACATAGATACATAGATGTTGTCAGCAGATAAGGGCATTGTGGCCCATCCAGTCTGCCCTATCCCTCTTTCTAACATTTAAGGTACCCTACATAGAAACATAGAAACGCAGAAGTTGTCGGCAGATGGGGACTGTACGATCCATCAAGTTTGCCCTTGGTTTCCTACTCCCCTACTTAGCTGCCTGCTTGTGTATCCTACAGTGTCTGTCCCACGCCCACTTGAATTCCTCCCCACTGTCTTGGCTCCCACCACTCCCTCTGGCATGCTATTCCATGGTTCCACAACGCGCTCTGTGAAGAAGAATTTCCTCGTATTGCTTCTGAACTTTCCTCCCTTAAGTCGAAGGTTGTGCCCTCTAGTACTGCTGTAGTCCTTTACATGAAAGAGATTCTACATGTGCACCCTGTTGCCTTTCAGGTATTTGAATGTTTCTATCATGTCCCCACAATTCCTGCGCTGTTCTAGCGAGTATAATTTGAGGTTATCCAGTCTTGCCTCGTATGGTTTTTGATGCAAGCCCTGCACCATATTTGTTACTCTTCTCTGTACCATCTCCAGCCTATCTATGTCCTTCCTGAGGTGTGGCCTCCAGAATTAGACACAGTACTCCAGGTGAGGCCTGACCAGGGACCGATACAGGGGCATGATTACTTCATGCCTGCTGCTCGTGATGCCCCTCCCTATGCATCCCAGGATACCACTAGCCTTTAGTGCTGCCTTTTCACATTGTCTACTGACCTAGAGGTCATCTGATATGCTCACCCCTAGGTCTCTCTCCTGCCTGGTAGCCACCAGCTGCTCCCCTCCCATTGAGTACAGTTTCCCTGGGTAACGCTTTCCCAGGTGCATGACCTTGTATTTTTTGGCACTGAATTTCAATTGCCAGGTCTTGGACCACTCCTCCAGTTTTCGGAGATCAGTTCCCATGCTTTGCTGTCCCTCTGTTGTGTCTACCCTGTTGCCGATTTGGTGTCATCTGCAAACAGGCACACCTTTCCCTCCAGTTCATCTGCAATGTTGCTGATGAATATGTTGAAGAGGATCAGCCCCAGAACTGAGCCCTGTGAGACTCCGCTAGTCACCCTCCCCTCCACAGACAGAGTGCCATTTACTAATACTCTCTGAGTTCTCCCACCCTCATGAGGTACCTGTAGATCTCTATCATGTCCCCTCTCAGATGCTTCAAGTTTTCCCCCTTTCACCCTAGCTTGATAATTCCCATGTGCCTATGCCACACATTCTTGAATCCCTGAACCGTGGCCGCCCCCAACACTTACCTTTGTGGAACAAGGATAAATCTGAGTGTAAAATACACAGCACTATATGAAATGCATAGCAGTTAAGGGTTTGGAAGGCTGTCTACAGAGGAGACTGAGAGGGGACATGATAGAGACCTACATGTACCTCATGAGGGTGAACAGGGTGCAGGAGGGGAGTCTCTTTCAAATGAGAGAGAGAGAGAGAGAGAGAGAGAGCAGTAGGATCAGATGGCATGTGATAAAACTGTGAGGGTGGAGCTTAAGAGGGATGTGAGGAAGTACTACTTCATTGAATAGGTGGTAGACACCTGGAACACACTGCTGGCCAAAGTGGTGGAGGCAAAAACAGTAGGAGGCTTTAAGCATGTGTGGGATAGACATAGGGGAGAATAGGCAGAGAGGAGGGAGGGTTGCTGGAGACCATTTAGGGTCTGTGGAGACAGATTAGGCAGGAACCATCTGAGCAGATTGGGTGCCTGGGTGGGCCAAGTGTTTCTTTTCTGGTGACAAATTCAATGTTTCTATGTTGTATATCACATCATAATCATTACCCTAATACAGCATGCTCTGTTGCTGTGAAAATGATTATGATGTCACAAGTGGCCTGTGATATCAGGTCAGGTGTAGACACAGAGCCAAAGCAGATGCAGTTTATGGAACATTGATTCTTTTGAGTTAATTTGTATAGTTATAAAGAAAACTGGGATATCAATTCAGAAAATCTATCAATTGTAATGTGCATTAAATTACGATTTTTAACAGGATCTTCTGAGATATCAGGTGCTTTTTAAAGGGGAACATTCATGCAGAGTGGATATTATAGTTTGAAAGCGCGAAGTTCTTTTAAATGAGGTATCACTGTCCATCTACTTCTACTGCTTAATCCTTTGCTGAAGTCACAGTCCTCTGTAAAATCACCATGATGTCACAAACAGAGGACTGTGACTTCAGCAAAGGGTTGAAGAGCAAATAAACAGTACAGTACATGGATCCTTTTTCCAAAAGAATGAACCTAATATAAACTCTTTACAAAATGGAACTGCATTTGTATGTTTTGCAAAGGTTTCCCAAATGTGACAAGCTCCCTTTAAAATAAAAACCCGGCCCAGTGGGATCAGCAGAGCACATTGCACTTCACTGTTGGGCTCCAGGTTGACATCACAAACCTGAATCACCACAGTGGGAGGAGTCTGGGAGCACTGCAAAAGCAGTATTATCAGACTCCCGGGGGGGAGGAACTCTACACATCATCCTCAACATCTCCTGTGGTATCAGGTTGCCTTGGATGTTATGAGTACCACAGAATATCTGCCTCCCCCAGGCCAGGCATAGCATCAAGCATCAGAGAAGAGACAGGGTAAAACAGAAGACAACTACCCTGCTTGGCATATGATGCCACTCTCCTCACACATACCTTAGCCCCAGTGCACCTGGCCTGGCTCTACCCCAGTGGCTCTCCAAAGGAGCAAGTTTCAAAAGCTCAAGCACATTGTGGTTTTCAGTGCTGTTCACTGGGTGCATTCCCCTGGTGTCGGTAGACTACCAAGCAGCTTCATATTAGCGCTGGCACACTGGACATGTGATGCTGATGGGAAGAGAATCCAGGACAGCAGGGGAGGCAGAAGACAAAGAGAGGGAGATAAAACTGAAAAAGCAAGCTAAGAGAATAAAGGAACTGAACAGATGTAAGTAGAACACTCCATAAATATTGTACAAACCAGGCTGGTTCCTTTTTATGGCTGCAGTAGGCAGAGCCTACAGATGTTTTGCATGTACAAAAGGAGTGATGTCATGTTTTCTATCCGTGGAACTGACTGAAGGTGTAAATAGTCTCCTCCGCCTTACCCTCCTCCAAGAAATGTTTTCCGCCCTCAAATAAATACGCTTTCCTGTTAGTCAATGGTTGCAGCGTACTATTTCTTTCTTAAATGGGCAGTACGAGAACTGGAACCTGAGTAGTGGGAGGCAGCATTTGTTTTTTGGGGGGAGGAAGATTCACCCACACCTCCACCCGAGAAGCTCCTAAAGATCCACCCCATCTTTTTCTTTTATTCATGTGGGAGGGGCATGAGGTGGATCTAACATGTTGGAACAAGACACACCAGCTTGGGACCTGGAGCAAGCAACAGAACAAGTCTGTGGAGTGACTGAGTTGTGGAGCCCCTGCATTTTATTAAGGACTAGGAGAACAGAAGATACTTAATACCTTCAAACTGACTTAAAAACCCTTGGAACAAATGATTATCAGAGCCACCTGGGGCCTCAGAAGGAAAGAGTAATTAAGGAGAGCCTGAAACTACAGCTCCCAAGGAAAACAATAGACACAGCATTCTGATTCAAGTTGAAAGAGTCACAGGTTTTTCTTAAATATTTATATACTAAAAACATAAAGTTCAGCTTTTGGGATTAACAATATTTGTTTACTATATATACAGTGTATATATATAAAACTTGTCTTTTTAGTAGTTCCAAAACTTTGAAAGCATTGGTGTTAGTAATGCATTTAGAAATACATTTTTTAATTGTCCTTACAGTTAAAACATGCAATTCCATGTGAGGGCACTTTTTTGGGGGGAAGAGGGTTCAAATTATTTTAATCAAGGGCACAGAACTTAGTAAATACAGTCCTTTGATGATAGTGTATTTTTTCTTCTACGTTTGAGAAGTATGTATTATATATAAGTGTAGCAGTGTTGTAATTGAGTTTATATGTGGCAAGTAGGTAGGGGATAGTGTTTTGAATGTGGCAGTAGGACAGATTTGTTAGGATAAAAATATGCTGTCTTGCAAATAAGAAAAAATTGTAAGGGATACATTTTGCAGAACAGTGATATATATTATAGGGTTTTCTTTCATGTACTGTTGGAAGAAATAACTAGGCTCATTTTGTACTATCAGTAAAAGGAGAGAAGAAAACACTGAACAAGAAAACAATTGGTGATTTTAAAAGCTACTCTGATCAGAGCTGATATTAAAAAAAAATCTCAACTGTATTTTTTTATTTTATTTTATCAGGGCCATCACAGCTGCCTATGGAAGTAATTAAAGGAAAACTGCACATTAAAAACAGGAAAATATATGTATTACTACCAGTTCTGAGTTCTTACTTCATCCCAGTGTTTTGTTTCTGCCTAGGCTGTAAGATGATTTTTTTCCAACTTTCCCTGGGTGTTTTATGACCTCTGGGGGCTGCCATTCAAGTTTGTTTTATTGCATCTTGTCCAGGATAGTCTTCCCAGAGTGCCCTTTGGTTTGATGTCAAATAGCCCCTACAGCAGGCCAATGTCTTGTTGGAAATGCAGTGTGTACTGAGCCTGTGTGGATACTGAGTTTTGCTTCTCTGTTTTTAGAATAAGTTGAAGCGTGTCTTTTTACCTGATAAATGTTTGTAAAAGTGTAAATCATATTTGCTAGTGCAACTGTGAGTTACTTAACTGTTTTTTGTAGATTTGACTCCTGACTTCTTTTCATGACAGGCAGTTAATATTCCTGGAAGAGACTCTGCCGTTGAAGCTCATATAAAGTGATGTTTTTATGTCACTGTGTAGTTCCTCACTTTATAGGCGCATCAATGGTAAAGCCTTTTCATGCAGGAATATTTACTGCCTGTCATAAACAGAAATCAGAGGTTAAATCTACCAAACACAGTTAAGCAAGTTAGCTTCAAAGCCAAAGCCTGTTTGTGCATGGAAAGATGTTACAGAAAGGAAGACGTGATTATTTCAAGTCTACAAGTTAAGCAACTATTTTTTTAACCAGCCTTGGCTCAGCTTACATTCCTATCCTGATCACTCATTTTCACAAATAAATTCCGAGAGATGTAAAGTCCCTCCTGCTGGGTATATGGTGTTATTCACACCCACTCTCCAACCTCGCCCCCCCTCCTTGCTTTGTATTTTGCATCAGCTATAGCATTTCAGTACAGCAAGAGGCGGCAATGTATATTGTTTTCTGGACTTGCAGTGTTAATTGAGCCATCCCCAATCTGTATCCTTTCAAGAACTACTTTATGTGGTGTGCATACCTGCATGGTTGTTTCACTCTTATTTACAGCTTTACACCTTTATCAGTTTTTAATTGTAATTTTTTTGCCCTTTGAATAACAAGGTTCAATACCTATAACTTCTCAGTTTCTTTATTATGATCGCATTGATTTCTGAAGATCCCTTTGTAAACGAGGTGCTAAACACAACTTGGTTTTCTTTGTCTTTTTTGTGTGTGTAGTTTTATGAAGCTTGTAACCATAGAAACAATGGTGCAAAGCACATATATTACAAGTAATGACATATAAAAAACACATCATATACACAGTAAAACCAATGAAAATATATACTGATTCCTTCCAGTTCCTGGAAAATAAATGTATTCACTAAACAAGTTACAGCTACTGAAAAATGCAAAAACTATAAATAACTGTGCAGTCTGACATCTTCATTTAAACCTCTTGGCTGCAAACTGTGACATTCATAAATCCAGTAAGGTTCTCGCTAATGCTATCTCCTTCGCATGTCTCCTCTCAAACTGTCAAAATCATTTCTTCAATGTGGACTGTCTGGCATTCAAGTTGTTCTCAGATTAAATGTTACTTTTATAAATATCGATTTAACAAGGGTATCTTGTAAAGTACTGGTTTGTTTAAATGTTAATTGTGGTCATGCTGATATCACATTATTCAGACTTGGTTCAGTAACTAGAAATTACCATTTTTTTGGTTTTTATGATCCAAGTTATTTTTTGATGCATGTATTTTATGAAAATCCTAGGGCCGATCTTACTGGCGTGCATAGCTACTAAGTGCTCCAACTGTGATTAAAAAATGACAAGTGTAAACATAAATACATTAAAATTAAAATTCATGTAGTCTACTAAGTACAGTAGATTGGTACAGGACCTGTAAAACAACTTGTAATGTACTGAAAGTAAACTCAAAAATAGTTTTAAGTTCTTTTCACATCCAGTCATATAGTGGTATGAGAGAAACACAAAGATGTGAAACCCTGGAACCCCACCATCTGAATCAACAGGGAATGCACATTTCATGAAGCATAGTAAAAAAAAGATGCAACACAAAAATCATAGAAACATAGACTTTGATGGCAGATAAGGACTGCTTGGCCCACCTAGTCTGCCCATTTCCCTACCTACTGGATAAGTTGCAGATCCTAGTTAACCAACAGCCTATTTCTTCCTACCCCCACAAGAATTGCCTTATGTCTGTCCCATGCATTCTTGAATTCCCCCACTATTTATGACCCCACAACCTCCTCATGAAGGCCATTCCATGTGTCCACCACCCTCTCTGTGAAAAAATACTTCCTCACATTACCCCTGAGCCATCCCCCCTCTGTCTTCAAATTGTGTCCCCTTGTTCTTGCACATCTCTTTTTCTGAAAGATGCCACCCTCTTGGACTTTGTTGATTCCCTTGAGGTACTTAAAAGTTTCTATCATGTCTCCCCTCTTCATCCTTTCCTCAAGGGTATACATATTAAGCTCCTTTAATCTCTCCTCCTGTGGCTTCTGTTGCAGACCCTGCACCATTTTAGTTGCCCTCCTCTGGACTGTCTCCATCCTGTCTATGTCCTTGCAGAGATGGGGTCTCCAGAACTGGATGCAGTACTCCAGATGGGGTCTCACAAACTATCTGTACAGAGGGATAACAACTTCCTGTTTTCTACTGGTGATGCCTCTCCCTATACATCCCAGTATCCCTAGCCACCCCTGCCTTCTCACATTGCTTGTTAACCTTTAGGTCATCTGATATGATTACCCCAGGTCCCTTTCCATTTTGTTGTTGTTACTACCCCCATTGTGTACTCTTCCCTGGGTTTTGTTTCCCAGGTGCATTACTTACACTTTTGCACTGAATCAAGCTGCCGTACTTCTGATCATTCCTCCAACCTTGCCAAGTCCCTTCTCATCCTTTCCACCTTCCCCTGTGTATCAACCCTGTTGCAGATCATTGTGTCTGTAAAGAGGCATACTTTTCCTTCCAGTCCCTCAGCAACCATCATGATGACGAGTTGAGGTATCTTTGCATGGTATGGTCAACCCCCACTTCACAGATGCAGTCCCTATTCTCTACAGTAAGATGGAACATCTTGGTGTAATGAGTATGGAATACTAATTTTGTGATTGATATCATGAGTGTCACTGTTTGTTCTATGCAAAATCCCCCCCCCCCCAAAAAAAAAGATAATATAGAAATATTCCCAAGGTGACATATGCACTGCCATATATTAAATAGCAGTAGCCTAATATCTGAAATTGGACTGATCCAAACTCTGTAATTCCTAGGTACAAGTCTGTGTATAACAGAAACTGGAATAAGTGTTGCTATGTAAAATAGGAGCACCCATGTGTTATCTGGGAAAAATGTATGTATTATCTTAAATATTTTTTTTTGTTCTAATTGTGCATAGAGAAAAGTGTCACAGTCCTGATGTCAATCACAAAAGTAGCAATCAGTAGTCCATAGATAAAATGTTGCATCTTAATGTAGAGAACAGGGACTGCATCTGCAGAACAGGAGTTAGCCTTGCCATGCAAGTATAGGCCAACTGAGTCATGATGTTTGGTTTGATTGGCCTCAATATGAATAATGAAATGTGCATTCCTAATTGATTCTGATGGTGGGGTTCCAGCGTTCTGAATCAGTCTGTTTCTATCACTATGAGTATATGGTTGTTACACAAAACCTTTATTGCTTACCATTCCTTCCATTAAAATTGACACCTCCATATCTTTTCCTAATAATGTGGCTGCCTTCCTTAGAATAAAAAATAAACAAATCTTACTAGTTAAAAAGCATTGTGTTGTTTCTCCATGTATCCTTCACAATTCAACACAATCTCACTAACTTCATTAAGCAGCCATGGTGGATCTGACCAGTACTTGTTTATTTTGTTATCATTGTAGCTGGTCTTAATGTCTCACTAGTCTCACTAATATAACTGTAGTTAATATGAAGACCATATGCAATGTCAGTTTTACAAATCTTTTTGTATGTGGTGCCAACAAGAAGGGCTTTGACACAGCAGCACTACTTTTCTGTAATGCTCCCTACTCTGTGCACAGAGGTTCAGGTCAACCTAACACCAGGCAATTAGTTTCCTCCCTCCAACACCAAACTCACTTATAGCCCATCCCCCTCCATATCACTACTTTTTTCTTATTCTCTTATGGTCTGTGTTTGACACTAGACCCATCAGGTAGTTGGAGGAGATGGCCAGATATTTTTTATTCCCAGATGGCCCAGGTTGTGCATCAGGCCTATCAGGAAGCTTGGGGGAGGGAAGGAGACAGATTTATTTTTTATCCCGATAGGATGGTTTGGGCACTGGGTCCGTCAGGTTGTTGGGAGAAGGTGACAGATTTTTTTGTTCCATTAGGATGGATTGCATACTGTATCTATCAGGTACTTTGGGAAAGAGGGACAGATTTTTCTTTTTTTTAATTCTCTGATGAGCCAGTTTGTGTATAAGAACAGTAAGGTAGTTGTTGAGGGACAGGGACTATTTTTTTATGATTCCCTGATGGGTCAGGTTGGACACTGTATCTTCCAGGTTGTTGGTGGAGGGGAACCCATTTGTTTTATTCCCTGATGGGATGAGTTAAGTTGGGCACTGGACCCATCATGTACTTGATGGACTGGGCTGGTCACTAGAAATTCCATTCTATATTCCCGGCACTACCGGTGAGGAACTCTGTGTTTTGTAAAACACTTTGGTATACAGAGTGCATGAAGGTCATTATACTGTATAAAACCAAATGGTGCCACAGCTCTGCTGTTCTTGGTCCTTTTGCATTGCAATAATTTAGTAGTATGAAAACTCTGAGTTTTAAATAGGTGAGTTCATTTTTTTCAGAAAAAATAAAGGTTAGCTTTTCATCTACAAAGTTGTGCAGACTGAGAGTTTATTAGTACTTCCCCTCTGAGCTCATTCATTGCCATTCCTATCATGACAGTAGGTATGGGAGGCTTGGCTAAACAAACTGAGGACTTCTATGTATCAACTGTGTCATCTATAAGTTCACGTGAGATTCCCCATGTGCTTGTGGCCAGGGGAGTTCTGTATAGGCTCTCACTGAAGTTCCAGTGGCTTGATGAGTGTTCCGGCCAGGATGGCGGTGTGGGTGTGGATTGGGCTCCCAATAACAGTGGCCAATGATCGGGGATTGGTTTTCCAACCCAAGTTCAGCTAAACTTTTTTCCTGTGTCTGTCAACCAAGCTGAACTTGGGGAAGTGTTTTTTATTGTAAACAGAGAGCTAAATAGTGAAGGAAACACAGGCTCGGAGTTGAGCTGTGACACTGGGTATGTGCTTATGCATAAGCACAAGTGCATGCTCCATGCCAGGGCTCGACTCTGAGCCCATGTTTCCTTCACTATGTAGCCCTCAGTTTACAATAAAAAACACTTCCCTTGAGTTCAGCTTGGTTGGCAGACACAAAAAAATTTTAGCTGAATTCGAGTCTGAAATAATCTGGTAAATGCTGTCATGACAACCACAGGTACAGGCTGGGTAAAGTCTGTCACAGCATTGTAAATGGTGTGGGTGGTTCACATAGCAAAGTTAAATGCTGCAAAACCCCTGCACCACTATATGATCCCAAGAAAAGAGGGCTTGTGGCCACAATGAAACGGAACCCAAAATGGCCAAACTGCAGCATTGAGACGTACACAGTAGCAACGATCTTGCTGCTGTGCACCTCCAATAATGCCACAGAGTGGGCCGTGTGAAGTCGAGCCTTATGATAGCGGTCTCTTCAAAGCAGAAACCATACTGCGTAAAAGAGTAACAACATTCAGTCTTTCTTATAAGTAAATTATGACAGTTATGGTTTGTTTTATTTGTTAAACGGTTAGGAACACTGGACCAAAGGTCATTTTTCAGGTTTGACCTGAATATAGAAACAGACAAAATACAATTCACAATAAACATTCGCCAATTACGAATAACATTTACAAATATCCAGTGACTTTAAGTAAACTTTAAGATTTGATTTAAATGCACTTACTGACATACTTTCACGAAGCCAACAAGGTAAACTGTTCCAAAAAAGTGGGGCTACAATGGAAAAGGAACGACTGCCTGATTTAGTTTTATGCAATGGAAGCTTTAACAACACACCAGAAGCTGACCTCAGATTTTCCAAACAAGATCTAATTACAATCATATTGGATAAAGGAAAGTAAAAATTTTGCATGGACTGCCAGAAAAATTTGGTAAGCAAGAAAGTAAACAAATTTATAATCTATTGAAAACCAATCCAAATTTAGATAAAGTAGGCAATGATGTGTACGTGATGATGAACCAAGAATAAAATGACATATGTTATTGTAGGTGCTGCAGAACCTCAAAGAACATATGGTAGGATTCGATTCTTTTATATCTGGGCCACATTAAGTACCAAATGTATTTATTTATTTATTTAAGAGTTTTACCAGGAAGGCATACTGAGCAGGGTACCACTCGATTCCAGATGCACCCTGGGGCAAAGGGGAGTGGGAGAATACAGTGGAAATACATGTTTCTATACAGTCATAAAACAAATTTGACAACAGCAATATATACATACAGAGTAGTCACAGCAGAAGTAAAAAGAAATACAGGTGAAAGCCAGCAGTACACGCATATTTACAAAGCAAGCAACAGCATCCATATAATGGAGTATACAAGGTATATACACAGCAGCCATCATGATTGCATGGGCTTAATAGTGCAGCTTGTATGAGCAAGTAGTGGCCAAGTGTGTCTTAAGAAGTGCATTTAGGTGCGGAGTGCAGGTGGAATGTCTAGTATCAGCTGGCAAGGAATTCCATAACTTTGGCATCTAGTAGCTGAAAGCAGCCTGGCCAGAGCCTGTGGACATGTGGGGGATGTGAAGTAGTCAGGAATCAATGTTCCTGAGCAAGTAAGCCGGCGGGGGTAGAACAGCTAGGGTGGCCGCAAGGTAGGAGGGGAGGGACTGTGACCAGAATTTCACAATGGTTCTAGCACAGTATAACAATCTCCGATTATGGAGAGATGGGAGGTCTAATGAATGGTAGAGGTTGCAATGATGGGTAATGGGAGGGCAGTCCAGGGAGCACCAGCAGAACGAGTGGTAGAGAGGATCTAGTCTGGTCAAGGAGGACTTAGGGGCTACACAGCAGACTACATCCCCGTAGTCCATTATTGGGAGGACCATCTTTTGGACGACTGCCAGGTGCATAGGCAGAAGGATGCAACTTTTATTCCGGTATAACGCACCCAACATGGGGTATAGCTTCTTATGTATAGCGTCAATATGTGCAGTGAAGTCCAGATGCTGGTCTAACCAGGCCCCAAGGTATTTGAAGGAAGTACAAACCTCCAGGGGGGAGCCATCTAGTGTGTGGAAAATGGGGGTGGCGGGGATATGGGAAAGTTTTGCCCTAGTGCCGAATGTTAGGGAGACAGTTTTTTTAGGGTTTAGAAATAGCTGATGAGAACGGAACCAGCGATGGACAGTGTTGAAATCCTGCTGTAGACAGGCAGCTACTGCGGAGGGGGATGACCCTGAGGCATACAGAACTGTGTTATCTGTATATATGTGAATGGACGTATGAGGGCAGGCTGCAGGCAGATCATTGAGGAAAATGGAAAACAACAAATGGCCTAGGACCGAGCCTTGGGGGGACCCCAGTGGTAACAGGGAGTGTGGTGGAAACGTCAGAGCCAATACGGACTGACTGGGACCTGCCCACCAAGTATGACTGGAACCAGCTGGTAGCTGGCTCAGTCAGTCCAGCTAGGGTGAGCTTGGACAGTAACAGTGTGTGAGAAACCGTGTCAAAAGCCTTAGCCAGGTCAACGAAGATGGTCGCTGTTATTTCCCTTTTATCCATCCCGTGAGGATGGTGTCGGTGAGTCGGAGGAGAGAGGTGATGGTGGAGTGATTTTTCCTAAAACTCGCCTGGTATGAAGTGAAGAAGGAGGTGGAGTCGAGGAAATGGGAGAGCTGGGCTAATACAAGGCACTCCTGGATTTTGGCTAGGATGGGGAGCAGCGAAATAGGTCGGTAGTTTCCTGGGGAGGAAAGGCCGCCACCTTTGGGGAGTGGGATGACTGTGGCATGTTTCCATTTAGATGGGATAGAATCAAGGCTGAATGACAGGTTCAAAAGTGCGGCCAGTGGATTGGCTATGGCTGGGGCAGATAGATGGAGCATTTTGGAGTCAAGTCCTGAGGGGCATTTGCCTTTGGAGGGGTTGAGTGACCAAAGTATTTTTAATACCTCTGTGGGTGTAACAAGGTGAAAGGCGAAGTTGGCAGGTGAGGAAAAAATTGGGGGATCTGGGGGAGGGGACCAGGGGTGAGACGAGAGGAGAGAGGACGTACAGCTTGTAAAATAGGAGTTAAGCTCTGTGACTATGGAGCTTGGTGTGGTGAAAGAGAAACCAGCTATATTGAGGGTTGGTGCAGGGGGTTGGGCCGGTGGGGAGATGAGTGATTTAATGGACTTCCAGAACTGGGCTGAATGTGTGAAGTTGTTGTGGAAGGCAGACTTGAAATAATTAGATTTGGCCTGTCGGATAAGTCTCGTGCAGGCATTCCATAGCGAGCGGTAGTGTTGCAGAGCCAATTGAGTACCTGTTACCTTATATGCTTTCCAGGCTCGGTCCCTGACTATAAGGTGCTCTAAGAGATTGGCGTTAACCCAGGGTAGGTGGGCTCCTCTTACTCTGGATCTTCTGAGTGGCACATGGGCATCCCAGATAGCAAGGAATCTGGACGTGAAGAAATCTAGGGCCACATCCATGGAAGGGGCATGAGGGATGTAGGACCAATCAATGCTAGTAAGGTCGTTTAGGAGCATGGGCAGGTTCAGGGATTTGTAGGATCTAGTATTTAGTATACGAGGGGGGTGGGGCCTTAGGTCTGAATATTTTCCACACCACGTAAATCATGTGGTGATCACTGAGAGAGTCCGGTAGTAATCCAGTGTCAATATTATGATGGGGGTGTGTGGTTAGGGCCCAGTCCAATAGAGTGTGATTCTGGGATTTGTGGTTTAGGCGAGTGGGTTCAGTTATTTGTTGGGTCAGGTTTAGTGCATTTACTTGACTTCATACTTTAGAGCTTGCACTGGCTAGCCAGTTCAGGTTGAAATCCCCAAGGATATATAGCTTGCCCCCCAGTCGCGAGGGACCTCAGGGTGCCCAAGTGATCTAGGACGACAGGTAGCAGTGTGTCCAGGGAACAGTAAGACCCTGCTACATACATGGGAATTGAGTGAGGGAGAGAGATTTTGATTAGTAGGGAGTCTATTGACAACATGGGTGTGGTATGCCTGATCGAGGTGAACTGGAGTTTGGAGGAGATGTACATGGCCGTGCCACCACCCTTCCTCTTACCCTGCCGGTCCTGCCGAATGAGGGAGTAACCAGGTATTGAGAACTCTGCATCGAGGTTGTGAGGCTTCAGCCAGGTTTCTGTAATGATTAAGATATCAGGGCACAGGGATATGACGCTTGTTTGGAGGGCCATTATTTTGTTCAGAATGCTGCATATACAGTATTTAGATGTGCAATTTTGAAACCTCTTGGTACGTGTTTTGCTGGGGAGGAGAGGAGTCCGTTAAAGGGGAAGGCAGGGCCAGGATTTCATTCAACATCCCCAGCTATGAGGAGCAGGAGAGACAAAAGATGTTGTACTAGGCGCATGGCCTTTAGAGGCTTGCGATGGCTAGGGAGATGGTGATGAGAACCCGAGGTAGCCGTAGGGTCGAGTGTGGCGGAGACCTTTAAAGCTGACAGCCCAGCATGAAAGGAGGGAGGGAGGATAGCAGCTTCCAATAACCAGTTTTGCCAGTGATATAGAGGGTAGTGTGCAAGGTTTGAGGAAGAATGGGGAGGTTGCTTGGCAATCTCAGTGATGAGAGCTGGTGTGATTTGTTGCTTTGGGTAGGAGGAGGGTGGGAGAGACGATATGGTTATGAGAAGAGAGACCATAGCTAGGGAGAGAGGCAGCATTTTAATAGAGTTGGGTGGCAGTAGCTCAAGGGCGGCCACTAGTGTTGGGATTTTATAAGCAGCAAAGGGGAAAGGGGGCTGATTGGTTCACCCAGTCACAAGGGACAGCCTATATAGCTACCAGCTCACCAAGAGTGGTGGTGGGGCAGCCGGCGTGGAGCGCCGGCGGGGACTGCTCACTCAGAGCAACCAAGCAGCTGGAGCTCTGCCTTGGGCATTGGGTGACTACCTGCTTATTTTTCCGGTGATCAGCGGTGCTCGGGAGAGGGCAGGAGATCCAGGCTGCCCTCATGACCTCCAGAAGCTGGGGAGAGAAGAGACAGGGCTTATTATAACAGGTAGGGAGAGGAGGAGCTGAATTACAGGAACAGAATAATTACATGCAGTAGGAGGCTCCCAGACATACGTTGCCTTAGGTTTGCTTAAATGATTGTTGTTCAAGAAATTTGAAATAAGCTGCTCTGGGTATAAATCACAATGATTTTGTTCAGAGAATTCGAATTACCACTGGGAAATGTGTACAACTGAGTTTTGAATTCGGATTTATGTATTATAGTCACTAAACATCATGCAGTGTTAAGGAAAACAGCCTGCTGCACTCTAGCCAGCTAAATTCAGGAATAAGCAAATAAACTGAATTTTAAGCAGAGGAATGTACTGTATTTAACATACAACTCAGGCACTGTAGCCTTATAAGCTCTGGTCTAGTTTAAACAAACTTTGCTGTAAATGAAGAGGTTCCTTATTAAAGTCCCCTTCAGCCTGGCTCAAAATAAGCAGTAGTAAAAGACTCCCTTAAAGTTCCCTCAAGCTTGTAGAAAAATAATGAACTATCATCCACTAACTATTGGTTTAGGATACAGGTCTCCTAACCTGGACGAAGAGCAAAAGAATAGCTTCTTGTCAGAACTCGAAGATATGGAGATTAATGGTCACTATGTACTTACGGGAGATTTTAATTTACCTGGAATAAACTGGGACACTATGGAAGGCAAAAATCATCTTGATAATAAATTTATTGGTATAATAGCTGAAAATGACTTAATTCAGAGTGTAAAACTAGCTACAAGAGGGTTGAACATACTAGATTTCATTTTTACAAACTTCAAAGATAATATTGATGTCCCTAAACTCCTCCCACCACTCGGAGACAATGACCACGATATGGTCCTGATTAACTTAAATATTACACCTAATATTGTCCATAAGGGAAAATCAAAATTTAAAGATTATTACAGAGCCAATTACTATGAAATAAAGAAATTCCTGCAACGCTGGAATTAGCAAAAGGATTTGGTGGGTCTTGGCCTAGTTCAGATTTGGGCCATATTTAAATCCAGCATTAATCACTGCATACAACTTTGGGTTCCAGACCGCACAAAATATGTAAACAATAAAAGAACTCCACCTTGGCGGAATAAAGTTATGAATAAGTGTGTTACTGAAAAAAGACAATTATATTACAAATGCAAGCTCAACTAGACCAATCAAGCTAAAGACAGATACAGGAAAATGGCTCAAAAAAGTAAACGTCTAATTTATAATGCAAAAAAAAAAACATGGAGCTGAAACTTGCAACACAAGTTTCAGGTAATAAAAAGCTATTTTTTAATTATATTGGCAGTTTAAGAAGGAAGAAAACTGAATTTGGAGCACTTCTTGTGAATGATGAGGTTATAGTTAAAGAGACAGAGACTGCACAAAAACTTAATCAATATTTTCTTAGTGTATATCAGACCAAAGACATAATTCATCATGTTGAGATATCAGGTGATGATATGCCATTGAAAATTAGTGTATCAGACGTTATTAATGTGACAAATAGCTCACAAAAAAATAAAACGGTGCACCTGGACCAGATGGTATAGCACCAGTATTCTTAAAGAATGTGGCATCTGAATTATCAGGTCCTTTGGCACTGATATTTAATAAATCATTATCGGAAGGCAAAATTCCAGATGACTGGAAGAGGGCTGTTGTAACCCCAATATATAAGGGTGGCAATAAAAACAATGTCCAGAATTACAGACCAATTAGTCTGACTCTGTCCTAGGAAAATTCCTTGAAAAACTAATTCAGAAATACATAACTCAACACCTAGAGGACAATGGATATTTAGATAGTACTCAACATGGTTTTATCAATGGCAAATCTTGCCTAACCAACTAACTGCAATTTTTCGAATCTGTCAGTGCAACTCTGGGCAAGGGCTTACCAGTTGACATAATTTATCTACATTATGCTAAAGGCTTTGATACCATGTCTCATAAAATACTGGTTGATCATTTAATTAAGCTTCAAATACACCCCGCATTATAAACTGGATAATATCTTGGTTGGAAAACAGGACTCAGTGTGTTTCTGTAAGAGGTTTCCAATCCACCAGCGGTACAGTTACTAGTGGAGTTCCACAGGGCTCTCTCCTGGGTCCAATTAAGCAATAAGGCATGACCAAGGGTTATGTTAATGGTCTGTTAATCACCTTCTAGGGGTGTACTGTGGCACGAGGTGTAGCTGAATGCCACATGCCCCTAGAGGGTGATTAACTATTAACATAATCCCTGGGAGTCCCTTATTGCTATTATAATAAAAAATGTTTTTAAACAGTGTTAAACCTTGTTCAGCATATGGCTAAGCTCCACATGTATGTTAATAAAAGATTAACATAAGGCTGTTAGAATGTTTGCAGCCAATCAGAAAGCTCCATTTCTCAGACCCTTTTTATAATATTATTTAATATCATTATAGCTTCTATGTTGTATCCAGACTATGGATGGATTACTAAATAAGCAGATGACTGTAAACTGGGAGGAATTATAAACAACAAGCAATCAGCAGATCTGTTACAGTCAGCATTAAATTCTTTAGTATCCTGGACAAATAGGAATGGGATGCAATTTAACATACCTAAATGCAAGGTTATGCATTTGGGGAAAAGTAACTTCCAGTACCAATACACTATTAATAATCTAGTTTTAAGTAAAACAGAATGTGAAAAGGACCTTGGTATACTAGTTTCGAACAAACTTGAATTTAAAGAACATATCAAATGCATACAGTAGTCAACAAGAGTAATAAATTAATGGGATGTATACTGAGGAATATAAAAAGTAGGGAACCCGAAGTCCTGTTACCATTATATTCAAGTCTTATTAGACCCAATTTGAAATATTGTGCCCCTTTTTGGGCCCCTCAAAAAATAGGAAGTCAAAAACAATTTGAAGGAATTCAATGAAAATTTACCAAAAAGTTAAGGAATTACAGGGAACTGGAATACTCAGAGAGATTTTTTTTTTTTAGTTGTTTTAACCAGGTATAGCACACAAATTACGTAAACTATGTCTGTATTCAACAAATTATAGGTTTCTGAGGGGTGACATGTCTGATGTACAAAGCAGTGCACAATGAGGCAATATTTGAAACAATTGGTCTAGTCAAACAAAACAACACCATTAACACAAGCTCTCATAAGTATAAATTAAAAGCAGAAACAAATAAGAGTGGAAAACAAAACTCTTGGTTTACACAGAGAGTAACCAGTTCATGGAATAGTTTACCACCTGAAATAGTAATGAATGATACTATGCTAACATTTAAAAATAAATTGAATAAACATATGGGTAATCAGAAATATTACTTCCACCTATAAATTGGTGGCGAGTTCCAAATAGGTTCGCCTCTTGAACTCGTATTTCCTTCCTATGATAGTGCCACATAAGGGTAAAAGTAGGCCAGAGTATTCTTCAGTTCGGCTCTGATTTGGGGCTTAAAAGTTAGGTTGGTTTAGTCAATTCAGCTGAAACCCTTCAGCTCCCAATGCAGTAAATGGCATCAGATAAAACTATGGGAGAGCCTTCAGGTTGGCAATTAATATTAATAACTATAACTTACTTATGGCAGGGGGGTCTTTTCATGCCACTGCTGGGGATTAGTGTGTTTGTGGCAGTGACACAGTCCATAATGAGTACGACTGCTGCTTTCCAGTTCTGATCTGTAGTAACTGTTAGGATTCATTGCTGAGCTCAAGGCTTATCCCTCTGTAGTCTCTGCGTTACCTCCATGCCAACTGCTAACTTCTCATTGACCCCATATATTTTCAAACTTTATAACTCCCCATCTCCTGTCACACTCAAAAAAAGTCATGCATTGAACAACATAAAAACAAATTAAAAGGCAATAAATTTAGGGCATACCAATTACCTTCCCAATGTTTCACCAAGCATGGATGTAGAAGTTTTTATATATTTTTTTCCTTTTAATATGGATTGAACTGAGGCAATATTTAAGACAGTTGCTGCCCAGTGGCAGCCAAACGTGTTGTAGTTAACTGATTATATGAGGCTGCTAGACTCAGGAATTGACACATCTGTGCGTGGCCATCACCGATGACTCACTTGCTGTCAGGGTTTCCATCCCATGACAGTAGGTTTGGTGACATGACAGGTCTTATTTAACTGATAATGACTCAGTGTATCACATCTGATCACACTGAGCTAGCTGGTGATGACACTGTAAAAGTTGTACTGTCTTCAGAAGGTCGTGAGGTACTGGCGTGGGGGATAGTCAAGGCCACTGATTTACAGTGATCAAAGTAATGAAATTCCATTTCAGGACTTGAAATTCCAGGAATTGCACCATTGGCTATAAGTCTAATTTCCAGAGTTTACTGGGATTCTACTGTCATTCTTTTAGTATCTGTATAAATAAGAATAAATGAAGGTCTAACATACAGACCATGAAATGAAGCAAATAGAAAATAGTACAGGAAGCAATTATGTCTTTGGTCATAGTCCTTGTGGCGCCGGCGCAGCTGGGAGTGGTGGGTCGTACTGTGGTATTCAAAGTGCTGTTGTTATCAGCAAGGAGGACTTAGCACCTTTGCCACGATTTCATGATGCTCTATTTTGGGGAACCTCTTGGACTGAACTGACTAAACCATAAAGTGTCTTGCTTATTTTGTAAAATAAAGACATGCTAGTTTACTTATGGAAGCTAATGACTGCTGTGTAACACTAATCGTTAATCTAAACAATAGACCTGGTACAGTAGCACGCTAAAATTACTTCTGCATGTCAGGGATTACTAATAATGCAACCTTTCAAGTAGAGAATTACAACCACAATCATGAACTTTATAAAATAAGTCCATTTAAACAACACATTATGCCAGAATTACATTGTAAAAGAGACTGTATCAGAGCTGAAACAAATGGTAAAAGAATCAAATCCTCTCAAACCTCCAGGGTTTAAGTCCTTGAAGAGGTACAGACATCTATGGGGAGAAACAGTTTGCATCAATTTGCATCTACTGAACTGGTTAAATCATTTGGGAACATTACAGTGTTTTTTTTTTCCAATGTCTTTTTAAAATATAATATTTAGGTAATCCATTATATTTCATTAATTGTCTCCATTTATGATATGTCTCCTCATGCTTTATTATTATGGACATAGGCATGGATTTTTTTATACCATATTTTTATACAGAGAGACATAGTTACATATATCACAGAAAAAATTAGCATTCAGTTGCCTTTTCAAAAATAAAAATTTACCATACATAATTAATAAGATGGTATATATTTTTTTTTCATTTTTGGAGGGTTAAAAGTAATTCCTTATTTTATAAATATATTTATTTTGGAAGGTTAAATGTAATTAATCAGTTTATAAATATATCACTGAGGGCAATTATATATTTCAGAAAAATAAAGTTTTATGCTCCAAACTATTTCACCCATTATAACAGTTCGTCACAAGATTGTTACTGCAGCACAAAAAAAGACTCCCTCAAACCAATCATAATCTAAACTATTGGGATCTGAGTGCTTCATCAAACAAACAAAAAAAAACTTATCATACTCAAGATTTAAAGACCAGATGAAAGCATTACATTATATCACGGTTCTGGGTATTGTTTGCCTCTTCATCCTCCTGATCTGACCCCAAATCAGTTTGAAGGGCAACATTTTTCTTAAAGTTCTGAGCAGCACCCACATCAAAGAAATGATTGTCTTTCCCTTGGAATGAAATATTTAGCTTAGCAGGCGACTGCAATACAGCAAAAACTCCTGCTTTAATGAACTCAGACCTATTGACTAAAAAGTGTTTTCTTTGATGCTGAGTGGCCAGGCAAAAGTCTGGATATAAAAGAAGTTTCTGCCCTTTGTACATAAACTTTTTTCTTTGCCTAGCTTGCTGAAAATGTTATTACTTTGAGCTAACGTAGAGAAAGAACAAATGACAAACCTGGCCCCAGAATTTTCTTTTTCAGTTCTTGAACAAGGGTGAAACACTGCCTCTGGTATTAATGGCTGAGGTAATCCAAATACAGAAGTAATAATCCATTCCACTTCTCCTTTCAGGTCAGCAACAGGTACACTTGCAGATAACTCAGTAAGTCTCAAGTTTAACATGAGTGTTCTTGATTTTCTCCATCTTTGATAACTATGCCAAACTGTTCGCGAAGTGAAGCATTTACCACTCCTTCCAGGCATGCCACCGGGGGCAACCGGTACTGCTATTCCAGGCCCAAGCTCTTGGGGGGGGCCACCACTGGCCCTGAAGTTCAGTTCCAGTCAGAAATAGTAACCCATCTCCCCCAACTACCCCACCACAAGGTATAGTGTAGCCCCCGGTGGATATGTCCCCCACTCACCAACCCAGTCTGGCCCCCACCACCCTCCCTCCCCGGCACCCCAAAAAGATTTGGTCAGAGCTGGTCAGTGGCTGTTGGTCCCATGGTGCAGAGTGTGTATGATCTGCTCAGTGTTTTATATCAGTAAGAGCACGAATGAATGGTGGTGACATGTATTTGTCTGTAGTACAACCTGATTGGCTGAGCCTCAGCCAATCAGGTTTTACTGTAGGCAACTATGTCAATGTCACCATTTATTCATTCATGCCCTTACTGTTGATATCAAACAGGGGCTGGAAGCACTCTCCACTGGGGGACCAATGACGACTGCCGACCGACCAGCTTTAAAGAAATTTTTTTCTAGGGTGCTGCGCCTGCTGAGGGGCCCTAGGGATCGGGGGGTTACTGACAAACGTTTCCAGAAGACAAACTTGTCCAGAATACTCGACAATGAGGGGTCTGAATAAATATTAGATGGTCATGCTTCAGGTGCTCTAGATTGACAAGATCTGTAACAGAACGACACAACATTGCAGGGAGCAGCATGTGATTGTTATTGCCCTGCAAACTAAAGCCTCTGGGACTATAACCTCACAAGTGACTTGAGGCTCGGCTAACAATGTGGAGTACTGGGCTGTATGTGCTAATTTAGGATGTACAGGTGGCTATCCTGGGGGAGCACCATTCATTTCATGCCAAGGGATGCTGCTGTTAAGTTCTCCTTATCTTGTAATAGCTGGAAGTATCTCCAGCAGATGGGGGGTAGTCTAAGTTACTAACTTCCAGCTTGGCAGCAGGTGGGGGTACTGCTGTATATCTGCAGAACAAAAACATGAAATGTTATTTTTGCCTATTTTACATAGGCTACTAATCCCTATGGGGGAAATTTTACACATGTTTACAAGTGTGTTATCTTCAACAAAAGCCCCAAAACTACCACAGAGCATCTAAAATCCTATAGCTCCTGAGGACCTAGTGGCACCCAGACCCCCAGCCTTTATATAAAAATCTTTCACAGTACATTATAATAATGCCTGTGGGGTGAGTGGTTGATGGCATTGTTGGTCAGCCAGTTGCTCACCCCAGTTGAAGCTGCAGACCCTAAGGCCAGCCAGAGTTTACCACACCCCTGACTGCAGGGGGAAAAAAATATTTTTCCCCTGGAGTCAGGGGTAGGGAAGACGTAACAAAAGTATGTTTCATCTTCAATAAAAGCCCCAAAACTCACCCTAGAACTTCTGTGGGCCTAGCAGTCTCGAGACCCCAAGCCTTAGCTGGATTGTGAGGGGGGCCATTCTCGGACTTGTCCTGGGCCCCAAAAATCTATGGAGTCAGGGGTAGGGAAGGTGTAACAAAAGTGTGTCTTATCTTCAATAAAAGCCCAAAACTTATGTCAGAGCTTCTGGGGGTCCAGCAGCCCCGAGGCCCAAAGCTCTAAATGGACTGGGAGGGGGCCCTTCTCAAAGGACTTGTCCTGGGCCCCCAAACTCTTGGCTGCTGCCTTGACCCCTTCTACTGTTAAGATCCTGCTCGCTAAGGAGTCGGCATTCTTTGCAGTGGTTTCAATCCTCCCCCTCAAAGGTTTTCATCTGAGCTTTGATTAATGTGCATCTACTAGAGATATCACCAAGTGTTTCATGGAACTTGTTAAATGAAGCCCAAATCTCCCCTTGAGATTTGACCAAAATGGTCTGTATGGACTGTAGTGTTGGCTTTGCAGGGTTTTTCAGCTTAGCACCCGGCTCAGGGCAAGTTGTAGCATGCGAAGTCACTGCTCCGGTAGAATACAAGGAACCACCAGTCCCCCGAGTCACAGCTGCTTTCCCTATGTTGGGGGAAAAAAAATGTATAAATTAAGTCAACTTTGGACTCGGTTGGATCCTTTGTGTTCAGGCACATTTGAGTAGCCATTAGAGAACAAGTGATTTCATTCAGAAACAGTCTGAAATCTAACTTTCAGAGCAGAGCTCTAAAAACTTCATGTCACCACCTTGCCCTCTCTTGTCCTCCCAACCCAGTTCCTTGGGCATGAAAATATTATCTCTTTCCCCCAGATTTCATCTCATCTTCCTGATTCTCCATTCACAATGCTCTGTTTGTGATATCACAGTCTCTTTCATGAGGAGCAGGGGGGAGAGGACAAAGGATGGATATGAACTGAAGATAGAGGCTGAAAGTTTTTAAGATTCTAATCTATGCCTACACCCAAACAGCAACATTTAATTACAAATGCATTGATCTGGGATGAACTTGAGAAAACTACACTTCTTTGAGCTTTTTAGCTCTTAAACTTAAAGCAAACATATGTATCAGTCAGCAAACAGTTTCAGTTTTTAAGCTGCTACTAGTCAAATAGTCTTTCCCTAAGTAATTTCTGTATTTAGCATTATAAATCGCAACATCATTTTTAGACATTTCAGGAATGATAATTTCTAAACATACCAGGTACTCTTATGACCATAAGCAGGTGCCTCTTGCTACTAGTTCTAAAACTCTGAACTTCTTAGTTCATTTGGCACAGTCTGTTTGTCACTAAGGGATCCTCTTATTTCCTGAAAAGTAAAATATTTAATTTTTCATTCAAGTTCTATTGTTAAAACAGATGTGTTGGGCTGGATCTTTGGTGCAGCGGTAGCGCTTCGAGCTCTTGATGCTGGCGATCTGGGTTTGCAATGAGGCTGGGTTGCTGGAGAGCCAGCTGGGTGGAGTGGGGGATACAGTTGAGCATTTCCTCCGGGAAAGGACTCCAGTTTTCTGCTACCACACCACCTTCTCCTGGTTGACCACTAAGGGAGATGAAGCAGGGGATAGCTAATTGGTGAGGATGCCTCCAATGTTGACAGGGGAGACTATCATGACATCAGCTTGAGAAGTCCTCAAGGGAAGAAACAGGAAAAACACAGACCCTGCAGCCGCCAACCAAGCACCACATCAAATGGAAACCAGTCTCCACCAGGATGGCCCCATCCCAGTAGTCCCACCATGGGGAGAATGTCACAGACAGTGAGGAGTGAGGTACAACATGTGGATGGTGGCGTGAGGGCTGGGGATGTTAGGAGAGAGGGGGACAGGAAGGAGAATAAACAGAATGAGAAAAAAAAACACAAGTGCTTTTAATATGAGTCATAATATGTGTATATGTACAATTTTGGCATCTCATATAGTCAGTACTGATTGAAGAAGCATTTCTAACCAATGGGCGTGCTCCTTTCCTCTGTAGGCGAGGCATTCTCATTTTGTAAAAAGTGTCTTGTGCATGTGCCGTGGAAATGGGCAGGTTATTGGTGTATTTTTTTATGTTACTGTATTATTAATCAATAATAACTGGTTACTGCTTTTTCCCATAGGGAACCTGGGTTATAATTCTAGCGTTATAACCAGACGGTTGTAACGACATTCACGCGCCAGGTTTCCCTTCTACTGGGTAAGAGTCTAACATGTTTCAATATAAGAAAAATAGCAGGACAAGAGGACACAGCATGAGATTAGAGGGAGGCCGATTAAGGGGTAATGTGAGGAAGTTCTTTTTCAGAAAGAGTGATGGATGCATGGAACGGCCTACCTCAGGAAGTGGTGGATATGAATAGAGTATAGGGCTTTAAACAGGCATGGGATAGGCATAAGGGAGCAATACAGATGAGTATGAATAGATAGACCATTGAAAGAGCAAAGGCCGATGGCACATTTATAAGGTAGAAAAAGAAATGGGCAGACTGGATGGGCCTTGCAGTCCTTATCTGCCGTCAACTTCTATGTTTCTATGGGCATGCACCACCTCGCACTCTTCCTTTCCTTTCTGCAGCTGCCGCTTCGCTCATACTGGACCGTCCACTGTCCACACCTCGGCATAGCAAGCAGGCTAATAAATATATTCTTTGGTTTTATACAGGGCTGCTTCCCAAAACAAACAAAAGTTAAATCTTTTTACAAAATACCATTTTACCCGTGAACTTCCTTTCCTCTCCCCTCCCTTCCCCTTCCGTCATACTCCTCAACGCTCTACATTTAAGCGAACAACCGAAGTAGAAGTAAGTTTTTTTGGTTTTTTTAACAAACATGTCTGGGTACAAATCTTTGGTTTTGTTTTGAACTTTGTACAAAAAAAAAAAAGACGTAAACACTGCTTTGTCAGGAGTCAAGCCACCACAGACCACTTTGAAACCCCAATGGCGGCTCGGCTCCACGGCTACATTTATTTTGTATAATTGCTTCAGCGAAAAAATGATCTCCAGCAATTATACAAAACCAAAGATGGTAGCTAGTTAAAACTCAGATTTTATACACCCCCTCGGGGTGGGATGCCACATAAACCCCAAGAGCGAAGCTAGGAGTTAGGAGTGTATAAAATCCTCGTTATAACTAGCTACCCATCCATTATTCTCTATGTAATGTACTGTATTAATATGGCTCTGGAGACCACCACTGTTAGACTGGCCTCACATTCTTATTGTGTCAGAACCACTCAGATTTAGCCTGTGGTTCTCACATGCTAGGAATGCATGTGAGACCACTCTCACTATCATAAGAGTGGTCTTCTTAGTCGTATTAACATACACGAGTGTCTTCTCAAGTCCTCTGCATTCTAGAACTGCTCAGCATCACTTCACAGTTCTCTCACCCACAGATCTAGATATGACACTCATATAACCCCAAAAGATGCTGTAACAATGTATATGAATATTTTTTTTCTGTGTGAATTTTAGTGCTTGGAAAGGTGTCAGATTGACAGCACCAGAAACTAAGGCCTTCTATTTATCCACAAGAAAGATACAGCATGGGTGATCACAGTGCAAGCTTCTCCACACTACCCCACCAATGTGCCTAGAACCTGTCACGGAATGACAGCCATGTAGATGAGTGGGAAATTTTCCATGCCCATTCAATCCTTGGTTTCTAATGTGAAATTGCCAAGGGTTTAAGTTAGCTCCTGCTGTCGTGGAGATTTTGTGATGTAGACACTTGCCCTCTGGGAACTGGACTGTGACCACCACAACTCCAATTCATTTTGCATAGGCCACTGTACAGCCCTCAGGGGATATTGGCTTTTGGCCACTACTGACCTGTGCAGGATTTGAACCACCCTTAACCTGCTACCAATCCACTGAGCCACCCAGTTCTGCCAGTGTAACTGTACACATAAACATATAACAAATTACATTGTTCAAACAACTAAATGGATTCTTTAGCTCCGCAGGGTACAGATTGATGTTCACTAAATCTGTCAAGTTTTGACTGAGGTCGTCATTTTCAAAAGGCTAGCATGGCGCTAACCATGTTAGTGCCACACTAACCATGAATAGCACAGTCAGACAAGGTAGGGGCCATATGCAGAGGCTCCCAGGAAGCAGCACCAACCTGGTAATTTGGACACACAGAATACACAGCAGTGCCCATACAGATAAGAGAGCCCCCTTGCTCAGAGGGTGCTGCGGTATAGCCAGAGTTTTTGAGGGCATTAAACAGCTTCTGTTACAGCGATGCTTAACACTTTCAATAACCCTACTCTTATCACCGTGCACTATAGTGCACGAATACCCCCCCACTCATGTGCTGGGTAGCAGAGTGATTGTCACATATGTCCCTCCAAATGATTCATTTCACATATCCCTGGAATCCACTGATCACTGTACATGTCCCTCCAAGTGATTAATTTCACCTATCCCTGGTATCCAGTGGTCCTCAAGGCCCCAATTGCCAACTGATTGCCCCCTCTACCACCAATCAACAGACTGACACTCGGCATCCCCACCCACCACAGTAATCATGGAGAATCTGGTGATGGCCACTGGCCCAGCCCCTCCACGCACCACCTCAACCATCTGCCATCTGAGCGAAAGGAAGCAAGTGCACCTATTGCACAACAGGCACGTGCTTGCTCCCCGTCTCTCAGACAGCGGACAGCTGAGGTGGGGATTGGAGGGGCAATGTTGGTAGCAGTCACTGAATTCTCTGTGATAACTGGGGTGAGTGGGGGTCACCAGTGGGTGGGGTCGACGACCCTGAGAGGGGGGATGGGGAAGGTGCCCAGACTGTCAATCGGGTGTAGGGGCAATCAGATTGGTGACTGGGGTTGGGAGACCACTGGAGCTCATCATTAGGAGAAATATGTATTTATTTATTTTATCAGAAAAACAGCTCCATTGTACACAATGACAATATAATAGTTTAGAGTCAGCAGAGTTACAAACAAAAAAGGACATTCATCACAAGATATAGTAGCTAGTACATACACTCAGAAATAATACTCAGAAAATCAGAATGCAAAATTAATGATCTGGAGGAACACATACAGTGACTGAGGGTGGGGGACCACTGGATAAAAGGGATAGGTGAATGATCTGGAGGGACATGTGTGGCTACCAGGGAATAAGAGGACCATCAGATGCCAAGGATGGGTGAAATCAATCAGGTATGGTGATTGGGGTGGGGGGGGCAACTGGATGCCAGGGGCAGATAAATGAATCATTTGGAGGGACATATACAGCAACTGGATGGCAGGGTGCACTAGGCCCCAGGGATATTGTACAAACAGGACCTGGAGGCATACTGACTATGACTGTGACTGGGAGGGAGACACTAGATTCCTGGGATATTCTATAAGCATGACTTGGAGGTATATTTATGGTGATCAGGTGTGGAAGGTGGCACAGCTCAGCACAATTCCTCCATGCAATTGTGCACAGTGGTATTGTGTGCGGTGATGTTAAAGAGTCCATGATATCATGCAGAAGGCCCCTTAGTGCCTTGTATGCCCAGTGGGTTTATTAGTAAATCTTGGTTGAATGTGGCTCACATGAGCAATGGCTCTATCCCATTTGGGACACGCTATCTCAACTCCCTATTGTGGGCCATATTGCTGTAGGAGGCTGTGTGAGCACCATACATAGTTACTGTATGCTGTGCTAACATAGCCCTATTTTCAGACTATCTGAATAATGCTCCCAGGCCAGCAATGTGCTATTTCTCACACCCCACTAATGGCTACACAGTGCAAATGACCAGCACTGAGTATGGGACTTCAGAGCTTTCAAATTTGGCTAGAAGCTCATGGGACAATTAACCAAACAGCTGCAGGGTTTTTAACTTCCAGTTTAATATGTGACTTTCATGATAGCGATACATTTTTTTTAACTCAAATTTTATTAAGAGTTTTTTTGACAGAGAAAAGACATGGTCACATGTTGTAAGTACAGCTTATGGAGAAACAAACTAATGGAGGTGAGTATTGTTAGGAAAGTAGAACTGGAGGAGGAAGGGGAGAGGGAGGTAAGGTGCTTGCCTGGCGCCATGGCTTGGAGGGACAGGGAGCGAATCCTCAGGATCGCCGGAGCAGCTGCACAAGGGAGGACGCTGGATGTCATTGTCCACCTAGGGACAAATGACCTGGCTAAGAAAGGGATCAGAGCAGTGCAAGAAGAGTTTGTGGAGTTGGGGAGGGGCCTTAGACAAGTAGCACGCACCGGTAACCTCTCGGAGGTGCTGCCTGTCTATGGCGATAGTAGAGAGCTAGGGTGCTCACACCACGGGATTCAATCAGTGGTTGAAAAACTGGTGCAGAGCTCAGGGATTTGGCTTCACTGGGGATTGGGGTCCACCTGGAGTGATGCAGGCCTATACTGGAGTGATGGTCTGCATCTGCCCAGGAGGGGAACCAGGATCCTAGGTGATAGGTTTAAATGCTTCATTGTCAAGCATTTAAACTAGCCAAGGGGGGCACTGGAAAGGAGCAGGGAAATCCTAGCCCCCCAAAAAGTCAGGGTAGTAAGTAAGGTAAACACCAAGTTAGAGATGTTGATAGGGAGAAGGGCAGGGGTAAATGGAGAAAGTGACAAAGGCAATAAGGACAGGGATGGGGCAAAAAGGGGTAAGGCCATCAGGAAATGGAGGGTAATGAGTACCAATGCCCGTAGTCTGGGCAACAAGCTCCCTGAACTGGTGGCCTTGATGGAAGAGGGATGCCTGGATATCATAGCAGTCACAGAAATATGGTACAGACAGAACCATGACTGGGATGTTAACATACCAGGGTACACAACCTACAGGAGAGACAGGGAGGGGAGAAGAGGGGGAGGAGTAGCTCTCTATGTAACCCTAGGTGGCGCTCCCAGGGCTACGCTACTACCCTGCCTGATTTGCCACTAACAGGTTGAGGGCCTGGATCCAATGGCGGGTGCCTCCACCCAGAGGTCAGGGTTTGCAATAGTTAAACTAACTTGGTCACAGCCCTCTGGGACACTGCAACCCTCTTTCTTCCCACTAGTGGCCCACACAATATATCAGAATTACCTTCACAGTATACACTTACCCCTGGACTGGTTCCGCACTGGGACCTCCTGTGAAATGAGATACAGTGCAACAATCACAGTACAGTACTTTAACATAGACAAATACCTCAGGCAGTATAACTTTGCTGAAACAAGCAGCTCTGATTTATTTAGGGGATATAACAAGGACAGGGGAAATCAGGTTAATTAGCTTATCACTCTAATAATCTATTTATGGCTCTGTGCACAGGCCTATCCCTATCAGTTACTGTCCCTGGGTACCCAAGCCCTAGTGGCTAGTCCAAACCGTGGCAGCTGGTAGGGGCCCTTCACACAGAGAAAAGGAGAATTAAACAGTCAGCAGTACAGTAATTCCATTTGGATTTAATGTGGCAATTCAACAGGAGCGACCCTGAATTAGTACTCACGACCTCCAAATAAGATAGGGTCCTTCAATGTCAGCAGGGCTCACTTGAGGTACACAAACCTCTTCACACATCCATATAAAGAAAGCACTATACCAGGCAGGCTGCTGCATCTGTATCCCGATCGCAACTACTGCACAATACCCGGGAGAACACACAGCAGATTCAGTTCCTGACAGACCGAGTGCAATTTTCAGCAATTCTTCCAGTCTTCTACAGGGTGAGCCTGGTTTCTACTCTTCAGAGATCCTTTGATTCTTTTCACAGGACGGATTCAGTCCTAACAAGCTGCAGACCGAACTCTGGGCCTTACACACGTTTTGACTAAAACTGCACACTGAAAAGCACAGGGCTCCTTCCTTCTTCACTGCCAAAGCTCAACTGAAACTCCAACCGACAAAACCGGCACTTCCTTTGAGTTCCTCCCAGTTCTTGACTGGATTGGCTGTCACTCACAATAGACTGCTGCTGTTGGTCCAAAAAGGCACTGAAGTCTAAACTACATCTCCCAGAGTCACTGCCCATACAATCCTCTTGTGGCTGGCTCAGATTATGAGTCCAAGTTCTGATTCGTCCAAGGCACCATTTTAGAGCTAGCTTACCCCACACTGATTGGTCCAGTTCAGCAGTTCAAACTAGAATGGGGAACTAGCAGACACAGTTCTGACTGCAAAGAAAGCAGGTTAGACAAACTGTAATTTCATTATTACTCTAAATAATTTCTGGCAAACAGTTACATCTTTCAGATAGGTTCCCTTTGCACTCCTAGTGACTGCAAAAATGAAGTGAATTGGCAGCAGCTTGAGTGGTACTCAATCAAAGAAACACACAGTCCCCATACAAACTAATTATGTCTGTAAGCAGACAGCTCTTAAAGAGACAGTACCAGAGGTTCTAAAAACACTCACTGATAAATGGCTTAAATGCCAAACACCATTCAGGCTTGGAGCATTCAAGCAAGCTCCTGGAAGTCTTTTGGGAACCCCCATTTGCAGGGGGGTTACACCCTTCCTGGCCTGGGAAAGCTTGACGTCCGCGTCAAGCAAGTACCCCCATAAGTTTCAACTGCAACCATATACATTTGCATTAGGCTCGCACATGTAATCATCAGTCAATATATCATTTTACCAAGAACACATTTCTGAAACATTGCAGTACGTCACTCTTTACAAGTATTACATACACATTGTACCATAACTCAAGTTATTACCTCTTGTACATGAAACCTGAAGAGAGGGCCTTCCTATCAGTTACCTTGGGGCTGGATGGGGCAAGGGCACCATACTTAGAGGGGAACACAAGTAACTTGGAGTTAGCACTGATGCTCAGTTTGGGCAATGAGCTCGGGGACATATACTCCTTTATGGACAACATTGAGAGGCAAGTCCACAGGCCTCCAAGTGAATCATAACTGAGGTGCACCACAGGCTTTACAGCTCGACCAGTCTTTCTAGGGGAACTGTTATAGTCTCTGCACTCTGAGCCTCATTTTCAGCATTGTCCTCACTTGTCAGGGAGTCTCCATGGGGTAGAGAGGCTAGAACTTGGGGCACTTTCAGCTCCAGGAGTTACAGTTTCTGAGTCCACAACATTTGGCTCGCATGGAGAGCTTTCGGACACTGGCAGGGACTGTCAGGGCACTCAAAATACTCTTCTTGTTCGGTGTATCACCAGTCTGCCCTAATCTATCATTTTCCTCCTGAAAGCTCAAACAGTTCAACCATGCACAATGATTCCATTTCATCTGATCTGATGCTTTGCACTTCACTTTCTGGGAGCATTGCTCCAGGGATGAAGCTGGGGCTTAGACAGTCCAGAAGGCCCAGCTTCATTCCAGTATTGACTAGGGATTGCCCTTAAACAATTGACTCAGTTCGTAAGAAGGATAGTATTCAAAGTCACTCTCACTTTCTTCTGATATGGACTGACAGTCATGCTCAACTGGGACTTGTGGAGGGAACACTTTAACTTTGCTTCTGTAGGTGCAGACTTTCTTGATCTTTCTTAGCAGCAGCTCTAGTCACTGGTCCAGAGGGGCATCTTCTAGGGCTCAGACTCAATTAAGATTTGTCCAATGGGCGTAAATGATTTCTATGCATTGTTTTACATCTTTGAATTATTCTCAGGCCTTACTTTGTACACTGGCAGATCATCTAGTTTGCCCACTACAATGTGAGGGAGATGGTGCCATCTGTCAGCAATCTTGTGCTTGCCATGCAGTCCCAGATTTCTTAGCAATACCCGATCTCCTCCTGGAGTTCCTGTGCTTTCACCTTTTATCATACCTTTTTGTTGGCCAGATTTCTTTGGCAGCCATGGTTTGAGCCAGTTGGTACGATGAGTTAGCTGGGCCTTTAACTTTTGCACATACTGTAAATAGTTGTCAGCTTGAACCCCATCAGGAGAGACCCCCAAAACACACATCTACTGGTAGTCGAGCTCTCTTCCAAACATCAGGCGGTAGGGAGAATCCAGTGGCATCACTTTTGGTGCAGTTATAAGCATGTACCAGGGTGCTAATTTGTTGGCTCCATCTAGGCTTGTCCTTTGAGGTGCAGTGCTGCATATCTAGCAAAGTGTTGAAACGCTCAGGTTGTGGTCCCCTGGGGTGGTAAGGAGTGGTTCTGACCTAGACTCCCACAGAGAAAGCATCTTTGATCAGACTGACTCTCAAAGTCTCCCTTGATCAGAATGGATTCTTTGTGGAGCCCATAGTGAACAAAAAGTTTTCTACAAGTACTTTGGCCACAGTGGATGCTTTCTGGTCTTTGGTGGGAAAGCTTGGGCATATCTCGTGAAATGGTCAGTGACCACCAGCACATTACTGATATTTCTTTGATCTGACTCCAAACTCGGAAAATCAATACAGACCAGCTCCATGGGTGCACTGGTGGTGATGTTAACAAGGGGCAGCCCTCTGGGGCAAAGCTTTCCTGTAAGCAGCGACTACAAGTTGAATGTGTTGCTCCACATCAGCCCCCATCTTAGGCCAATAGAATCTGATCTCACCAAGTCAAGTGTTCTGTCTATACCAAGGTGCCCCATGTGGTTGTGCAAGGACCTCAGTACTGAGTCTCGAAAGGCAGTGGGCAGCACTAGTTGTTGTTTGTCTACTTGTCCCTCTGTCTACTGTTTCTCTGTATAACAGTTTATTGATCAGTTTCAACTTAGGACCTTCTTTGTATAACAGTGCAGTTCTCAAATCAGTGGAGTGTAATTTGGACACATCTTTTCCTGCATAGAGGGCTTCTAAAGCTGCTTTGATCATGGGATCGGATTGAGCCCGCCAATACTGTCATTGTCCAGCTGAGGCAGTGCACCAATGTCTATTGCAGAAAAGTGGCAATAAGCAGCAGGTATGCAATTCTCAGAGGCTCCCAAGCAATCCACCATGCAGTCCACTGCGTCCGTGGACATTGTTCCTCCCTGTCAAACTTCCCAGAGTGCCCGAATGTCAGGTTCTGCCAATCGGACCCAATCATTCTGGGAACAGGCCTCGAGAGAGCATCAGCATCTATGTGGTTCAGACCTGCTCGGTATTCGAGAGCATAGTCATATGTAGATAATGCAGAAAGCCACCCTATGGCCAGTGGCATCCAACTTAACTGAGGTCTGCACATAGGTCAAAGGATTATTGTCAGTTTTACTAGTATTTTAGCCCCATACAAGTACTCATGGAATTGGTCAACAATAGCCCACTTCAAAGCTAGGAACTCTAACTTATGTACAGGATAGTTCTTTTCGGATGGGGTCAGGCTTCTACTGGCAAAGCCACTGGTCTCAGGCCATTCTCGGTCTTTGGTACAACACAGCCCCCAACCCTTGCAAGCTAGCATCAGTGTGCAGGATGTAAGGTTTTCTTGGATCGGCATAGGCCAGCACTGGAGCATGGGTAAGTTGATATATGATCTCATGAAAAGCAGTCTCACAATCAGAGTCCAGCGGGCCCCAAATACTTCACTGGATGAAAATACACTCTTTCAGTCTTGAGGGACGCTGACTTTGGTATTTTTGTGGGTTGGGGATACCCTTGAGTAAGGTTAAGTAAAGGCGGATCACTCTTGAATAGTCCTTGATGAAGCGCCGATAATAACCACAGAATCCCAGGAATCTTTGCAGTTCTTTTAGATTTTTGGGCGTGGCCAGGTGGTCAAGGCCTCAACTTTACTTGGTCGGTCTCTATTCCTCGGTGGATACTATGTGTCCCACATACTTTACTGATGTTTGAAAGAATTGACACTTATCAATGGACAGTTTAAGGCCAAAGTCCTCCAGTCGGTCCATACCTTAAATAATCTGCTCTCATGTTCCTCCAGTGAGCTGCCAAACACAATAACATCATCTAGGTATACCAGGCACTCTAGTAAGTTCATGTCCCCACTGCACGCTCCATCAATCGTGAAAAGTGGCTGGGGCACCTGAAACCTTGAGGCATCCTCATGAATCTCATAGAAGCCAAGCGGACAGATAAAGGTCTGCCTTCACGGTCCTCTGGGGCCATCGGGATCTGGTAGTACCCATCGCGGAGATCCAGCACAGAGAACCACTTGCTCCCGCTTAGGCAGTCCAAAGCATCCTGAATGCGGGCATTGTGTACTGATCAGGGATAGTCCGCGGTTTAAGGTGCGATAATCCACACACATCCTTACTGTTCCATTCTTTTTCCTCACTACCACAATGGGAAGCATAAGGGCTTCTGGATTCTTGTATTACACCAGCAGCTAACATCTCTTGCAGATGCTGTCTCACATCATCTATGTCAGCAGGTGCCAGGCGAGACCTCTCACAAATGGTCTTTCGTCATGCAGCCGGATATTGGCTCAGCTCCTTGCACCATCCTCACATCCCATTCCTTTAAAGAAAACACCTGGTCTCTGGGCAAGCTTCTCACTGATCCTCACTTTCATTCAGCTGGCAGCGGGGAGTCGCCGAAATCAAACAAGTCAGGGCGTTACTCTGTCATTCTTCCTTGAACTCTTGCTGCTGGGTAGCACTGCAGTGTCTGCACAATGCACATTAGCCAGGATGCAACCTCTGTTTACTCGAATGTCTCTTTCGGACACATTATGAACTTGGACCATTACCCTTCTGGCATGCATGGGCTCTAGCAGGCAAAATACTAGGCTTGACCAGCAGTCCCTCTGGCAATTTTCCATCGCCTGGTGCATCCAACATTAATATTTTATTCTTAACATCCTTTCTGATACGGACCTCTCCTGTAAGATACACTGGGCATTTGGTGCCAGGATCAGAGACTCAGGATCCTTCTTCCATACAATTCCGACCGGTTCCCTGGTTCTGTTTTTTCAGCATCTCTCTGTGCCTCATAGGCCTTCTTAATTAAAGCTGGAACTCTTAAAGCTCTACTAGTCTTTTGACCCCTGTTTTCATAACACATTGTGCCAGCCTTCCAACATATGAGCATTTGTTCCAATCAACAAAGGGACACCATCATACAGTCCAGTGGGGACACACTAAGGCTAGGGTCTCTACTTGTTCGGCCACTCCAGCCACGGAGGTGGGGAAAGACAGCCAAATTGGATATAACCGAATAGGGGTAGGCTTCTCCTTAACCCCATACATGCAGTCCTTCTAATGGTTGTAAGGGTGCGTCTGACAAATGCTTCTGATACCAATCCTGGAACATAATTGTCACTTGGGAGCCACTGTCTAATACAGCTCTTGTAGACACCCATTCACCTTTACAGTGGTCTCCATGGAGGGACCCACTATTCTGGACCAGTCTGGAGAGGCAGTAGTGGGGGCCTGGGCAACTGACCTTGCCACAAAAGGACGTGAATTAGCATTTTGGTGCCCTCACTGGGATCATGTCGGCACCTCTAACCACTGATTTTTCTCCGAAGCCTCCTGTAGCCTATATGCAACTTTGTCAGTGTCTTTGGGGACTGGCATTCCCTTTCATGTGCCCATCTTTCCCGCAATTATAGCAAAACATACTTTCTGGAGTTTGAGCTGGCGAGGCGCCACACTGGGAGCCAGGGCGAGTGTTACTAACTGGAAACCTGGGTGCCATCTCTGTCTACTTGGCGTGATAAGCATTTGGAGACATCTCGTCAGTTTCTCCACTTCCATGGTCAAGGATTTGAGTTTGGAGCTGTTATCAGCAGGAGATACATGGTGGGTACCCCACCCCATAGCAGATGCAGTCGGATATAGGTCAGGGCCTGCATTTGCAGGCGTGGCCTTCATAAAGGGACTGTTTTTGAATTCCCGGATCTCTCAACAGTTCGTCCCATTGTGGCATATCTTTTCCTTGTCAAGCACTCATTGACTGTCAACCTCTGCCCCTGAACTTCACTTGATGGGTCACCCTCAGTCACTCGGTCGTAGCCACAGCTGTTGGTGCAGGTACCTCCCGAGGTCGCCTTTTCTCAACTCCTCGAATTTCTCTCATTAACTCATCATGGGAGGTGGGGATTCCAGTCGATTTGCCAGGCGTAACTGAAGCAACAGCAGTTCTGAGAAGGGGCAGACTTAAGGATTCTGCTCCAGTCTGGTTCGGTCCAGTTCAATCGCTGGCAAACTACCCTTTCTGAGGCATTCTTGCAACAATTTTTCCAGCCGAGAGACATACACAGATACAACAACTCCTTGGTACTGCTGTGCATTTCTTACTTCCACCATAGGTCTCTCATCAGAATCTGGGCTCCCATACACATTCTCCAAGGCCTCAAGATAGGCCTGTGCAGTCGCTCAGGGTTACTGGCCCGCTTAGCACGGATGGTAGCCAGGGCAGGACCTCGAGGCTCTCACTAACCTCTTTCGCCGCCCGAGCATTGCCATTCTAGCACTTGGGGCAACATAGTCTATCCAGGTCTCCCAGTCATCCTCCCTTGGGGGTGGGAGGGTGCCAGAGAAGATCCTCAACCTTCGTAAGAGTCGTGACTAATGGCAGGTGCAGAAATAGGAGTCTGCATTGGTTCAGCCACCATTACAGTCACTGGAGCAGGAGAGGGTGTTGGGGAGGAAACCCAGGTGGCAAGAATAGTTTCTTCAAGTCCTCCACAGTTTTCCCTCTCCCAGCAACCATTCAGCAAATTTCTCCTCAAAAGTTTCAGATAGTGGTGGGGGGCTGATTCTCGGGTCTTTACTGTCCTTAGTTATCACTCTCCAAGCAGTGAGGGCTCCTCTGGGTAATGGTCTGTGGCACTTGGAGCTATCTATGGGTCCTTAAACTCTACTAGGGCCAGGAAAGTGTGGGTAGCAGATTAGCATGCCGACCCACCACCACAGGGGTTTTGTAAACCTTCCACCTTGGAAAGTACTCCTGCACAGTGTCCGTATTGATACCCAGGGGATGTCCAGGATAAGCATAGCATTTGAGGGTCGATCTCCTCCCCAGTACACCACTCCACCAGCCGGTGCACAGCCACTTCTGTCGGGTACCCATTTTTTCTTAACAGTGGTTCGTGAATATGGCCACTAGAGGACACACAATCCCAGCGGTGAGCCTCCAAGATGTAACCCCAGATGGCGCTATCCCAGGGGCTACTACCCCTGCCTGATTTGCCACTAACAGGTTGAGGGGCCTGATCCAATGGCGGGTGCCTCCACCCAGAGGTCAGGGTTTGCAATAGTTAAACTAACTTGGTCACAGCCCTGGGACACTGCAACCCCCTTCTTCCCACTAGTGGCCCACACAATATATCAGAATTACCTTCACAGTATACACTTACCCCCAGGACTGGTTCCGCACTGGGACCCCTGTGAAATGAGATACAGTGCAACAATCACAGTACAGTACTTTAACATAGACAAATACCTCAGGCAGTATAACTTTGCTGGAAACAAGCAGCTCTGATTTATTTAGGGATATAACAAGGACAGGGGAAATCAGGTTAATTAGCTTATCACTCTAATTATTTCTATGGCTCTGTGCACAGGCCTATCCCTATCAGTTACTGTCCCTGGGTACCCAAGCCCCAGTGGCTAGTCCAAACCGTGGCAGCTGGTAGGGCCTTTCACACAGAGAAAGGAGAATTAAACAGTCAGCAGTACAGTAATTCCATTTGGATTTAATGTGGCAATTCAACAGGAGCGACCCTGAATTAGTACTCACGACCTCCAAATAAGATAGGGTCCTTCAATGTCAGCAGGGCTCACTTGAGGTACACAAACCTCTTCACACATCCATATAAAGAAAGCACTATACCAGGCAGGCTGCATCTGTATCCCAATCGCAATTACTGCACACACCCGGAGAACACAGCAGATTCAGTTCCTGACAGACCGAGTGCAATTTTCAGCAATTCTTCCAGTCTTCTACAGGGTGAGCCTGGTTTTACTCTTCAGAGATCCTTGATTCTTTTCACAGGACTGATTCAGTCCTAACAAGCTGCAGACCGAACTCTGGGCCTTACACACGTTTTTGACTAAACTGCACACTGAAAAGCACAGGGCTCCTTCCTTCTTCACTGCCAAAGCTCAACTGAAACTCCAACCGACAAAACCGGCACTTCCTTTGAGTTCCTCCCAGTTCTTGACTGGATTGGCTGTCACCATGCAGACTGCTGCTGTTGTCCAAAAAGGCATTGAAGTCTAAACTACATCTCCCAGAGTCACTGCCCATACAATCCTCTTGTGGCTGGCTCAGATTATGAGTCCAAGTTCTGATTCGTCCAGGCACCATTTTAGAGCTAGCTTACCCCACACTGATTGGTCCAGTTCAGCAGTTCAAAACTAGAATGGGAACTAGCAGACACAGTTCTGACTGCAAAAGCAGGTTAGACAAACTGTAATTTCATTACTTAAATAATTTCTGGCAAACAGTTACATCTTTCAGATAGGTTCCCTTTGCACTCCTAGTGACTGCAAAATGAAGTGAATTGCAGCTTTGAGTGGTACTCAATCAAAGAAACACACAGTCCCCCATACAACTAATTATGTCTGCAAGCAGACAGCTCTTAAAGAGACAGTACCAGAGGTTCTAAAACACTCACTGATAAATGGCTTAAATGCCAAACACCATTCAGGCTTGGAGCATTCAAGCAAGCTCTGAAGTCTTTTGGGAACCCTCATTTGCAGGGGGTTACATCTATATAAGGGAAGGGATAAAGTAACTGAACAAAAGAGTAAACAGGGAGGAGAGGAGGCACTGTGGGTCACCTTAGAGACTAGAAATGACACCACAATCCGCATAGGGGTTGTATACAGACCCCCTATGTCAGGGGGAAGGGATGGACAAGAATATGACAGAAGGCATTCTTAGGATGGCAGAGAAAGGGGAGATACTGTTGATGGGGGATCTGAATATGCCAGATGTTAAGTGGAGCACATTTGCTGCAGCCACATCCAAGAGCAGGGCCATTCTCAATGCCCTACAGGTGGCATGCTTCAGACAGCTAGTTTTGGAACCCACTCATGAGGAAGCAATCTTAGACCTCGTACTCTCAAATGGGGACAGTGAGAGGATCTCAGATCTAGAAGTGGGTAGCCATCTGGGAACAAGTGAGCACCAAACAATGTTGTTCACGATAAACTCAGCTACAGAGTCAAGCCATACAAAAGTGAGGGTACTGGACTTCAGAAGGGCTGACTTTGGCAAGATGGGAGAGTGCCTTAGAAAAGCACTAGCAAATAGGCTAGAAGGAGGGGTGGAGCAACAATGGGAAAACATTGAAACTGCCATCACAGAGGCAACAAGCCTTTGTGTGAAGCAAACAAGCAAATCAAAATGAAAGAAAAAGCCACTATGGTTCTCAAAAGAGGTGGCGGGGAAGGTCAGGGAGAAAAAGATAGCATTCAGGAAGTATAAGAAAACACAGAAGGAGCAGGACAGAGAGCTGTACCAGTTAAGGCAGAAGAAAGCAGGGAGGGAAGTCAGAATAGCAAAGGCCCAAACTGAGGAAAAGATTGCCAACTCAGTTAAGAAGGGGGATAAAACCTTTTATAGGTACATCAGGGAGCATAGAAAGACAAAGGGAGGAACAGTGAGGCTGAACAGAATGGACGGTGGGTGGGCAGAGGGGGACAGTGGAAAAGCAGGGATACTGAATGAATACTTCTGCTCAGTATTCACAAAGAGGAGGGGAGGGGGAGGTGCCTAATCCATTTAACAGAAGCACTCTGGATGGGGGGTCGATTCCAGTCCTTTCACAGAAGAAAGAGTTCTGAAAGAACTCCTAAAACTGAAGTTGCACAAAGCAATGGGGCCTGATGGAATTCACCCCAGAATTCTAAAAGAATTAAGTGGAGAACTAGTGAAACCACTGACTACCCTTTTTAACAAATCATGGGAGGATGGTGTGGTACCTGAGGACTGGAGGAAGGCGGATGTGATTCCCCTTCACAAAAGTGGGAGCAGGACAGAGGCAGGAAACTACAGACCTGTCAGTTTGACCTCTGTGGTAGGGAAAGTGATGGAATCACTTCTGCAGGAAAGAACTGTTGAGTACCTAGAGGCCAGTGGGGTACAGGACCCAAGGCAGCATGGGTTTACAGTGGGAAGGTCATGTCAGACAAATCTAATTGATTTCTTTGACTGGGTGACAAAAGTGGTAGACCAGGGAGGGGCTGTAGACATGGCCTACCTAGACTTTAGCAAGGCATCTGACACAGTGCCACACAAAAGATTAATAGTCAGATTAACCAGCCTGGAAGTGGGTACCAGGGTGATAGCCTGGGTAAAACATTGGCTGGACAACAGGACACAGAAGGTAACTGTAAATGGAGTTCACTCTGAAGAAAGAAGGGTTACTAGTGGGGTACCACAGGGTTCAGTACTGGGTCCAGTCCTTTTTAATGTCTTTATAAGTGACATTGCAGAGGGACTAGAAGGAAAAGTATGCCTCTTTGCAGATGACACAACGATCTGCAACAGGGTTGATACAAAAGGAGGTGTGGAAAGGATGAGAAGGGACTTGGCATAGGTTGGAGGAATGGTCAGAAGTATGGCAGCTTGGATTCAATGCAAAGAAGTGCAAAATAATGCACCTGGGAAACAAAAACCCTGGGGAAGATTACACAATGGGAGGAGGTAGTAACAACAACAAAACTGGAAAGGGACCTGGAAGTAATCATATCAGATGACCTTAGGTTAGCAAGCAAATGTCAGAAGGCAGTAGGGAGGGCTGGGGGGATACTGGATGTACAGGGAGAGGCATCACCAGCAGAAAATAGGAAGTTGTTATACCTCTGTACAGACAGTTGGTGACACCCAATCTGGAGTACTGCATCCAGTTCTGGAGACCCTATCTCCATAAGGACATAGACAGAATGAAAAAAATACTCACCATAGTAATGTTGTTTCTTCTAATGGAGTCTTGCTGTATTCAGACATAATGCAGTTAGCCCCAGCACTTGAACTGCCCTGGAGAGGAAAGAGTTAACTCTATGCAGAAGCATAGAACGTTGAGCTCGAGCTCGGTTTTCAAACCTCTGTCTGTGGTACTTCTCAGTGTAACCGTCAGATTCTTACGAGCACACTAACTAATATACTATAGTATGGAAATTGTTCAACATATAGCCAAAGGGCAAAAAATTATTTTTGGGCCCAAAAGACTCAAGTCGAGAACACAAGAAGGAAAGGTAGTAACAATATTTAAGTATAAAACACCAGAAAAATAATAACAACATCCACCCCACCCAAGAGGAAGGGTACAAGGTACACCTCTGAGGTGAAACACTATACCTGCCAGCCCACTTCCCAAAATCCAAGGTTCTGAGAGAGGAGGCGGGGGGGGGGGGCTCTGAATACAGCAAGACTCCATTAGAAACAACATTACTATAGTAACTTTTTCTTCAAACAACATGAAGTCTTGCTGTATTCAGACATAATGCAGACAACCAAGCAGTTCCCTATGGAGAAGGGAATGCAGAACCTACTTTGGGAAGAGGCTCTGCAGTACTGCTGTGCCAAACCTAGCATCACTCCTAGCCTGTATGTCCAGGGAGTAATGCTTGGTAAAAGTATGTACTGTTTTCCAGGTGGCTGCTTTACAGATCTCTAACAAAGGTATATCTCAAGGCCGCAGCTAGAGAAGCAGCTGTACCCCTACTCGAATGAGCCCTCAGGCCTGAAGGAGGCATTCTACCTAACTTGTCATAACAGAATTGTATACAAGAAACAATCCACCTGGCAATAGTTCTTTTAGTGGCAGGATTACCTTTCCCCACTTCACCATAAGTGAGAAACAAAGACAGTCATTTCTATGTGCCTTAGTATGCTCAATGTAGTAGCTAACGGCCCTCTTAACGTCCAGACTGTGTAACCTTCTTCCACCTGAAAAAGAATGATCAGTGAAAAACAGGGAGAGATATAGACTGGTTCAGATGAAAATCTGATACCATTTTGGGCAAGAACCTCCTATTGGTTCTTAGGACCACTTTGTCCTTATGGAAGGAGATGAAGTCAGGTTCAACTGACAGAGCCTGTAACTCACTAATCCGCCTAACCGAAGTAATAACTACTAGGAACACAGTTTTCCAGGTCAAGTACTTCAATTTGGCTGAAGCCAGAGGTTCAAAGGGTGGCTGCATAAGCTGAGCTATGCAGACATTAAGATCCCAAGTCGGAGTGGGCTCCCTAAAGGGAGGGTTAATGTGAACCAGTCCTTTGAAAAACTTTCTGAAAACAGGATGAGATGCCAGGGAAGAGCCCTTCCCTGCTGAGAGGAATGCAGAGACAGCTGCTAGATGAACCTTCAGAGTGGCAGGCCTAAGGCCTAGACCATTCAGATGAACTAGATAGTCTAAGGTTGTGGAATGTCTGCAGAATCAGGCAGGATGCCTTTCTGAGAGCACCAAATACTGAACCTTTCCATTTGGAGTTGTAAGTTTTTCTAGTGGAAGGTTTCTGAGACCTTCAGAATATCCAGAACTCCTGAGAAAGATGTAGTGCTGCATATTCTAACTCTTCAAGAGCCAGGCCTTGAGATTGAGAGACTGGAGACTGGGGTACCAGATCCGCCCCGGGTGGGGAGGACAGGAGATTGTATGTCCTGGGCAGAGACAGGGGACGTAACACTGACAAGGACAGCAGTAGAGGATACCACTGCTGTCTGGCCCAATCTGGAGCCATCAGTATCACTGTGCAGGGTTGAGTCCTGGTCTTGATCAGAACTCTGAACAGCAGAGGGAAGGGAAGGAAGGCATACAGAAACCTGCCCTTCCAGTCCAAAATGAGAGCATCCAGGGGAACCATCCCCAGGCTTGGAGGTCTGCAACAAAACAGAGGAAGTTGATTATTGTCCGGTGCTGCAAAGATATCTATCTCTGGAGTGCCCCACCTGGAGAAGATGACCTTCAGTATGTGAGGATCCAGAGACCATTCGTGGTGTCCCTGTGATATTCTTCTCAGAGCATCTGCTAGAATGTTGTCCTTCCCAGGAAGATGAACTGCTACCAGAGAAGTCTGAAGAGAATAGGCCAAAGACCACAGCTTCATGGCTTCTGTGCACAAGGCCGAGGACTGAGCGCCTCCCTGCTTGTTGATGTACCACATTGTGGTGGTGTTGTCCGTTCTGACTTGGACCACCTTGCCCTTGACTGAATCTGAGAAGCTCTGCAGGGCTAGGAAAACTGCCCTGAGTTCCAGGAGATTGATATGAAGGAGAGACTCTTGTGGGGACCAGACTCCTTGAGCTGTCAGGGATCCCAGGTGGGCTCCTCACCCCAGGAGAGAAGCATCTATAGTTAGAACTACTGATGGGACTTGAGGGAGAAATGGAACCCCTTGTCTGAGGTTGTCCTGGTCCAGCCACCACTGGAGAGCTTGGACCACAGTCTGAGTCACTGGGATCAGTTTGGTAAGTGAATCCTTCTTTTGAGACCAAAAAGACCTTAGATGAAACTGAATGTCCCTCATCTGGAACCTTGCTCCCTGCACCATTGCCATGGAAGCTGCCACGTGGCCCAGGAGCTGGAGGAACTGTCTTGCTGGGCAGGAGACCTGAGGTCGAAAGGAGGAAGTGAGATCCACTAGGGTCTTCACCCTTGCCAGGGGAAGGAAGGCTTTTGCTTGTACAGTGTCCAACTCTATGCCTATAAAGGTGAGAAGTTGAACTGGTTCGAGGACAGACTTTGGAAGATTGAGAAGAAACCCCAAGGAGCTGAGTAGGTCCTGTAGTTTGAAGAGCTGACTTGACTTTGTAAAGGTGACTGACCCACTAAGAGCCAGTCGTCAGATACGGGAAGATGGTGATACCCTGTCTTCTGAGGTAAGCCACCTCTACTGCAAGGTACTTTGTGAATACCCTTGGAGCTGATGTTAGGCCGAATGGCATAGCTCTGAATTGGTAATGGCCTGAAGGCAACTCGAACCTGAGGTATTTTTTGTGGAAGCATCTGATAGGAATATGGAAGTAGGCATCCTTGAGGTCCAGAGATGCTAGCCAATCCCCTGGCCTTAGAGAGGGAAGGATTATTCCCAGAGTTACCATTTTGAATTTGGGCTTTGAAATGTGTTTGTTCAAATACCTTAGGTCTAGGATGGGTCACACTCCTCGTTTCTTTGGGTAAGGGAAGTACCTGGAGTACAGTCCTTTCCCCTGTGCTGAGTAGGAACCTTCTCTATAGCTCTGAGAGCTGGAAGAGAGGAAACCTCTGCCTCCAGGGCAATGGTTCCTGAGAGTGATGCAGGTGAAAAAGACTTGGCCCTCTTTTTTGGAAATTTTTTGAAGCTGAGGGCTAGTCCCTGGCTTACTACTTCCAGGACCCACTTGTCTGAGGTCACAGACTTCCAGGCCTGAAAGTAGTAAGCCAGCCTGCCTCCTACTAGAAATGGGGAGTCAACCCAGGCTGACACATCAGGGTGTCTGCTTGGCAGAAGCCTTAGACTGAGAGGAGGAGGGAGCAGCTCTGCTCATCCCCCTCCTGCCCCTCCCTCTGAAGAACCCCCTCTGTGGGAAGGGAGAGGAGGCCTGGACTTGGTAAAAAGGCCTTTGAAAGGGCCTGCCCCTGCCCCTAGACTGCTGCTTGCTGTACGTGGTCCTGTATGCATCCATTTTCTTCATGTAAGCCTCTGTCTGCTCCCCAAACAGAGAGTTTCCTACTACAGGAAAATCCATAGCCTTAGTCTGGGTATCCTTTGAAAGGCTAGTACATCTGAGCCAAGCATGTCTTCTGAGAGACACAGAGGTAGCCATGACTCTAGATGCCACATCACTGGAGTCCACAGCAGCATGAAATTGCATTTTGGATGCCTCAATTCCATCAGCAGCCACCTCCTCCAGCTCCTTGGCCAGCTGGGGAGAGGCCTGTTTAGCCAGTTCCAGAACCGTATCCCATCTGGATTTCTGGTACCTGGCTGTGTAGGCCATATAAGTAGCCTGCCTGAGTCCCAAGGAGGATGCCAAATACTGTTTTTTGGCCATGGCATCCACTTTCCTGGAGTTCTTATCTGGCGGGTGTGAAGCCAAAGGAATGGTAGCCCTGTCACAGGCTGCAGCCTGCACTACCCCAACATGGCTGCAATGACTCTAAAGGAACTCCGCAGCTGAGCCTGATAACAAATACCTCCTGTCCATTCTCTTATCCACAGGAGGTACTGAATTAGGGGTTTGTAAAATTTTGTGTGTCTGTTTCCCCAAGGATTTATAAAGAGGGATAGACAGTCTTTTGGACTCTGGGATGTCCATCATTTCCACAAAATCAGGCTCTTCATCCTCCTCTGTAGCTTCAACCAAGGGAAACTGCAGGGTTTCTGCCAACTTTTTGTAGAACAAAAAATGTGAAGGGGACTCAGAGAGCCTGGGAGGAGAGACACCTGAGGGCTTGTCTGGGGAGATGTCCGGTTCAATGGGCACATCTAGACCCCCCTGGTCATCGTCATCATCATCATCCTCGGGATAGTCTTCGTCTCCCTCCCACTCCTCATAAAAAGCGTCTGGATCATAATCCAGAGGAGACGGATCCGACCGAACCGACTGCCTAACCGGCGGTACTGGTTCGGATGGAACCGGTCTAAGCGATTGAACAATGCTAATCACTTTGGCTACTTCGTCCGCAGTTGGAGAGTGCAATACCGGATCCGAACCGTCAGACTTACGCTTCTTTTATGATGGAACTGACCCCTCGGGATTGGTTCTTCTTTTTCCCGAGGAGGTATTGCCTAGGCTGTAGGGCACCTCCTCAGGTTCAGCCAAGAACCGAACCGGGCTGGCCATCCAGATCTACGGACTTCTCGGCCTCCCTTTCCTTCAGCCTACTCAGTCTTTTATCTAGAGTGGATTTAGGAAAGTTTTACAGATTTGGCAGTCTGACTTGAGGTGGTCAAACCCTAGACAATAAACACAGATGAGGTGGGGGTCAGCCTTAGCAAAGGCCTCCCCACACTCAGTACAGTGTTGAAACCCAGTGGGACTGGTTTTCTTCTTGGGTTTCTCAGACATGGCCAACCTAACAAATTACCCTATTGCAGCTTTCAAGCCAGGTAATACAATAACCAATCGGTTACAAACCGTGTCACATGCTTTTAAAAAGAACCAGCAAAAAACCTTGGTTCTTTTTTTTTATTTTTATTTAGTTGTTTAACCAGGTATAGCACACTAAGCTGAAAGCTTTTTTACAGGAGCAACCTGGGAGCACAAGGAGGTTAAGTGACTTGCTCAGGGACACACAATATGCAAGTGGAAGCTGTGGGATTCAAACCCAGGTCTGGTCTGCTGGATGTCACCAGATTTGCAGCTCAGAGCCTTAGACCACTGCGCTATACTGCCTCCTTTCGAAATCGATTGGTACCGGAATACCACTCTAATCCCAGAAATAAATTTAAACAGAATGGGTCGGTTCCAAACTGGACCGACCGGAAAGAAACCGAAGAAAAGAACAATTTTTAACTTTTTCACAGAATAAAACACAGTCACTACCTATCTACACACTACCTGTACCATAGACAGAGGCTGGAAATCCGAAAATAACAAAAAATTATACGGTTTAAACCGAACACTTCACTTTTACCGAACCGAACAGATGAAATCTCTGGAGTGACTTCACTGTTAGGCGGAGTAAAGAATCTGACAGTTATACTGAGAAGTACCACAGACAGAGGTTTGAAAACCGAGCTCGAGCTCAACGTTCTATTGTTCTGCATAGAGTTAACCCTTTCCTCTCCGGGGCAGTTCAAGTGCTGGGGCTAACTGTATTATGTCTGAATACAGCAAGACTTCATGTTGTTTGAAAGAGGCAGTCCAGAGGAGGGCAACTAAAATGGTGCAGGGTCTGCAAGAGAATCCGTATGAGGAGAGACTAAAGGAGCTTAATATGTATACCCTTGAGGGAAGAAGGGAAAGGGGGGTCATGATAGAAAGTTTTAAGTACCTCAGTGGAATCAACAAAGTCCAAGAGGGTAGCATTTTTCAGAAAAAGAGATGTGCAAGAACAAGGGGACACAATTTGAAGATAGAGGGGGGCCGGTTCAGGGGCAATGTGAGGAAGTATTTTTTCACAGAGAGGGTGGTGGACGCTTGGAACAGCTTTCCTGAGGAGGCTGTGGTGTCTAAAACTGTGGAAGAACTCAAGAATGTGTGGGACAGACATAAGGCAATTTTTGTGGGGGGTGGGAAGAAATAGGCTGTTGGTTAACTAAGATCTTCAGCTTATCCTGTAAGTAGGGAAATGGTCAGACTAGGTGGGCCAAGCGGTCCTTATCTGCCATCAAAGTCTATGTTCTATGTTTCTATTATCAAACTAACAGTTAATCCAAAGTAGATTTACTTTTTCCGCTATAAGATTGTTATTACCAGCATAACTGAAACAAGTCTAGGCCCCCAGGTCCTCCTTCCCTTAGCTATCACATAGCACTTGAATGTTGGTGTCCCTACTTTCACTGTTGTTTCCACGGCTCTCTTATCCTATTGACCAGTACAGTCCATCTCTCCCTCCAGCCCTGGGGTAATGTGATAGTACAGGGCCTAAGGAATAAAGTTATGAACCATTAGATATAGGAGCCACCCATTCCAGTGGTGTTGGAGATTGGATGTAGCATTTCTCAAGTCCACTTTTATCTTTTCCATCTGATAGATCCCTAGAATAGTGTCCTTCTAATGCTTAATGGTTGGAATATCCTGCTTTAACCACAATCTGGTTATTACTATTTTTGCTGCCATGTGCCAAATGCCCAGCAGGAATATATGTATTTTACTTTCAATATGGGTTGTATAATTATAGGAAGAACATTACCTCTTGTATTAGTGTACCATAGTCCTGAATCAATTCATTTAATTGTTAGTCAGTTTAATCCCAGAATGATTTCAGTGCCTCGCATAACCAAAATATGTGTGTACAAGTGGCCATATCATTGCCATATCCCCTCCAGCAAGCCGCCATGTATCAAATTCAGCAGTGATCTGAGGGCTTCTGAAAAATCTCACCCTAGCTTTCCACTCGTACTCCTGCCAAGCACAGGAAGAGGTGAGCTTCTGGTGATGGAACCAAGCCTAGTCCCATTTAGCACTGGTGATTTGCAGGTTCAATTCCCCTTCCCATCTTTGCATTATGTGTCTCTTGGTTACTTGGGGATGGTTAGTAAGTGCCTTATTACCCAATGACATAAAGTGGTCTGACATGGTCTTGAGCTGAACCTCACTAATGCATGTCACACTCACAACTGGGTGTAGAACTCCCTCACCCATCTCTAACCCCAGAGTCTTCCCTAGATAATGACGTGCTTGTAGATAGCGATGTGAATTTCATCATAATGCTTTTGAGGAATAATGTATATTTGGCAACAAGAAAAATAAAGAACACCAACATAACCTTTTTCTTTTCATTTTAGTCCTGAACTTGGATGTGCAGTTTTGAAGTTATTAAAAGTTCTTGCTCTCTTGCCATGCTCACCATAAAGAAGCATGAACATTTTGATGTGTTGTGCTGTTTACCCTCAGAAATGTGTGCTTTGACCACTCTCCCTAACACATCCAAAGTATGAATTCATTATGTGCAGTCAAGAAGTATCCTCAGCCGGAGTGAATGTTTACAAAGTGCTAGTAGCAGCCCTGTTTAGTGACGACTGATTAATTAATGCATTATAATAAAAGCTGTTTAAAAAACCCAAGTGAATTAACATTAAGCAAAGCAGGAATCTAAGGATGTGGGAAAGACATTATTACATTTTGGTGTGTGTGTGTGTGACTTGTAGTGCTTGTGAAAGGCACCATATTGACATCACTGGAACCTGTACAGGAACACTTTATTGCTAAAGATCTATATGACAAAATGTTTTGCTGGGTAACAAAGAACTGCTGCTTGAAGATTGTGGTTCCTTGCAGGAGCCAAAGTCTGCAGCTGTATTTATACAACTGACGTGGACTGTCTTCTGTCTAGCTGGTAAACACTGTGGTCCATTCCCTCACCAGCTTGTTATTTCACTGTTCCAAAGGATGTTGCAATGCCTTTTAAGTCATGTGGCCTTTCAGCCCTCTGAAGTGAAAAACAACTACTGAACTTCAGTTTCTGCTGTGAATCAGCTTATGATTATTCTTTCTCAGGGTGTCTTGTTAATATAATTAAATGTTTTTATTTGATAAAAAAATCAGATGGCAAAGGAGTCACAAAACATGGAGTCCAAGCACCCTGATATTGTGCCTTACCACCACAGCTTCTTCGGGGGTCCTGTTTTAGTATTACCTCTGATGTTTACCTTGCTGGCTGCACCTCTCAAGATAGCAGTGTGTTCTTTCCTTTTTCCTTTATCATGTTACAATAACATGACAGCAGTTTTCAAGCACACTAAAAGGATCATTCAGCAAACTGCTGCACTGCATACAGCTCAGTGACAGCTCTCATGCTGTTGGGTCTTTTGTCTAGCATTGGGGAGGTGCTGCTGTGAGGAATACCTCAATGGCTCTTGCAGCAACTAATCAGTGCTACTGTGCAGCAGTGACATGTACCAGCAAGAACCAAACTCCACTAATATTTGCTGAGCTGATCTAACCCTGTTGTGCCACAAAGCCACTTTTCTTCACAGCCTTCCAAGAAAGGCACGACTTTCTATCATGGCAAGGAAGTCAGATATGAACCCGATTACATTTTGTCTACTAGTGGACATTTCACAACAGTATTAAAAAGTGATGAATAAAGGGCTATTGGTACCAGCCACAGCCCTATCCTATTCTTGGAAATCTAATACAACATACCTACTGACTCAGTGTCTCTTGAAGGTAGGCCACTAAAAAAAATGTGTTTCAATGGTAAATGCATGCCCTCACCCTACCGTCGTAGAAAAGCACAGGACTCACAGCAGTCAGGCCAGCCACAGTTCTGGAAGGGTGACCAGAAAACCTCTGCAGTCAGAGGGAATCATGAGACCTCAGGGTGGCAGGACAAGCACCATAACTACTGAAAAGTATGCAGGAGGAACACCAAAGGGCAGATGGCCACACTCAGTATAACAGACGGGCCACCATGGTCCCAGGGAAACAAAATGCCAAACAGGGCTAGCTTCCAGTGTAGGAGTAACCCATGTGCTCCCCAGACGTGGCCTCTGAACCGGCAAGGCAAGTGGATGGCTGCAGTCCAGGCAATCAGACGAGCCCTGACCACAGCAACGAAAGAAATAGGTCACTTGACAGCACATCCAGAGCAGCCCATGCACAGGCACTCAGTAATGGCACCCCTAAACCCCATTGGGGTATTAAAAGAGCAGAAGAAGAAGAATCAGCATTTATATAGTGCTTTTCATACACAGTATCCCAAAGCGCTTTATAAGCAATGTTAGACTGGTAGTAAAGTGACTGAATGTGTGGTGGCGGCCATATCGCACATCATCACCCCCACACAGCCTGGATAATTGCATGAACCAGTTTATGGAAAGGGGAATGTTGGCCAGGACACCAGGAATGTTCCCTGCTCTTTTGCGAAGACTGCCCTGGGTTCTTTTACTTCCACCTGGACACCCACCAGGTCAACACCAGGATGGGCAGAAGGGACCTTGGTTTAACATCTCATCCGAAGGACGGCACACCCCAGCAGTACAGCACCCCCCAATACTGCACTCGGATGCCAGCGATTTTTAAGTGCAAATCCAATCCTGGTGTGGGATGAGAACCCACAACCTTCTAGTCCAGAGGCGGATGTGCTAAGAACTGAGCCACGCTGACACCTAACAAGAGCAGGTATCTACTGAATAAATTCATGTAATAACTATATTTAGAACAGGTATGTTTAACCTTAATTTTTTCCCTTCTGTTATCAGTTTTCTAAATAGTTCAGAGAATGTGGTACTTATTTTTCAATGACTTACGAAATGCATCAAGTGCACAGTAATACAGTTAGGGATAATCAATTCCTTTAATACAGACTTCTTTGACAGGCTACAGTACTATGATGTGTTATCATCTCTGGAAAAGACAACTGGAATGAGAAAATGTATTTGGCAGTAAATTCCAATAACTGAAACATTGCATGTATAAAAGTACTTATAAAATAAGTAGGGGCAGTCAAGTAATTTGATGGGCTGAGGCACCCATTCCAGGCATGCATTTTTGTTTTCAGTATAGCACACTAAATAAAAAGTGCCAGTATATGTGGCCTCACAACAGAACAAATTCAATGTACTGCATGATCCAGGTTTTTCAAAACAATTTGTCCGTCATCTTTTTTCTAACTGAGTATTCGCTTTCAGCCCCCCAAACTCAAAATGACAATTTAAACTAGGCATTTATTTTTAAACTCCCTCAGGTTGTCCCTCCTGACCTGCCCACCATCACCCCTGAGGTAACACATAAATTGTAGGGATGGGCTACCCGTCAGGTAGCTGGAGCAGGTAGGTTGGGTATTGGCATTTTTTTGCCAGGTAGGGTAGTTTGGGTAATTTTCTACCCTATCTAAAATAACAGTGTACTTTGCGGGTCATGTACTGTTGACATGGGTAACAGGTCGGGTAACGGGTAATTTATTTTTTTAAACCAGCATTACAGGCAGCCTGTGGGGTCCTGGGACTCTTCCAAAGTTGTAATCAGGCATGAAAGGGCAGACTATGGGTTCCTCACAGTAGAAAGAAACACATGACAATCTAATTGGTCGGTGTTGGTGTCTGTGCTCAGTGTCTGCTGAGAGCACGCAGACAGAAGCAGAGTTTGTTGGGGGAGGGAGGAATCGGCACTCGCTCTGCAGTCATAGTGAAACAAACGACAAATAAAGTTTTTAAAAAGCAAGCACAAAGTTTAGTCCACGAAGGAGCAAGGTGTTGGGGATGGAAGGGGGAATAATCCAGGTATCATCCAGTGCTGTGCTCAGGTCTGGGAGAGAAGCAGAAGGTGAGTTGGAAGTCATTGCTGGCAGCAGCTGTGAATGCCATTTAGGCTGTATTACACACCATCTGTTAAGTGCCCCAAGCCCTGTCTGTGACATAACTACTCTGTGTTTCTCTGCAGTACAGTGAAAACCATTTAGGCTGTATTACACACTGTCAGTTCCCTGAGCCCTGTCTGTGACATAACTACTCTGTGTGTCTCTGCAGCATAGTGAAAGCCATTTAGGCTATATTACATAGTGTCTGTTAGGTGCCCCAAGTCCTGTCTGTGACATAGCTACTCAGTGTATGTCTCTGCAGTACAGTGAAAACCATTTAGGCTGTATTACACACTGTCTGTTAGGTTCCCTGAGCCCTGTCTGTGACATAACAACTCTGTGTGTCTCTGCAGCATAGTGAAAGCCATTTAGGCTGTATTACATAGTGTCTGTTAGGTGCCCCAAGTCCTGTCTGTGACATAGCTACTCTGTGTAACTGCTCTGGGCATTTTTTCACAGAACGGGTGGTGGACAAGTGGAATATTCTGCCTAAGGAGGGGGTGTCCAGTAGAACGGTGGGTGGTTTCAAGAGGGGATGAGACAGAGTTGGGGGGGGGGAGATATGAGTAGGGAATGGGAGGGCAGCTGCAAGATGATGGGTTAGCTGCACAATTGAGCAGACTCGATAGACCATAAGGCCTGCGTCTGCTGGCATTTTTGTATGTTTGTATGTGTGTCTCTGCAGTATAGTGAAAGCCATTTAGGCTGTGTTACATATTGTCGGTTAGGTGCCCCGAGCCCTGTCTGTGACATAGCTACTTTGTGTCTCTGCAGCATAAGTGAAAGCCATTTAAAGCAGCAGTGTAACGAAACTGGGCCAAAAATTTGACCCTACCTTTTTTCTCTATAAAAGATTCCCAACATCTTCCAGTTTTATTTGGTGGTACAATTTTCTAATTTGACAAAAATGTGAATATTTTATAAATGTTTTAATTACATTTTTTCTCAAGAAAAAAAGATGTCCGCCACATTTTTGATAGAAATAGCATTGTAGACCTGGAACAGATTAGGTTTGAAAATATAAAAAAAACTCATGCTGTGCAGCATAGAAGGCAAAGAGGAGAGTACGTTAATTTTATTTAAACATATCATAGGAATTACAACCCTCTGAGTCATAGACTCATTTACAAAGGCTCCACGTCAAACAAAATCATACATACAATGAGACAGTACAGCAGTAAGACATCACAGCTTAAACAAAGGTATTTTACATATAATAGCAAATGGGTGGCTGTTGACCTATACATGTGGTAGCTAAGGTATTGACATAAATACAAGTGGTACAGTTACAGAGTAAGTGCTGCCTCAGGGGCGTTGTCAGATAGCAGAAACAGTGATCAGTAGCGAAGATGTCCTATACAGTTGGTGGCTAATGGTAGAGGTACCATGCAATGAATAAAGATTCAGCGGTAATAACAGTTAGGATTAATGCATATTGGTATAGACAGCACAGCCCTGGAGCTGGCATTTAGGTCTGGCTGAGAAGTCAGTGGATCAGTAGGCAGGGGAACTGAGTAGGGGTGCAGTCTAGAAGAAGACATTGTCAAGGACCAGCTTAGGGCAGCTCTGTGAAGGGTCAGTGAGGAGGATTAGCAATTGCACTGGCATTGGTGCAAAGAGTGAATGTGTTTTTTTAGGGTGGTCTTAAAGTGCCCTAATTTGGGAATGGAGGTTATGGTTGGGGGAGTTTGTTGTACCAAACAGGGGCTCTATAAGGGAATGATCGCTAAGCTAGGGAGGTTCTGACCCTGGGCACGGTCCACAGGTGTTTGTTAGTGGAACAGGTAGCTGCAGGGGGAGCACAAAAGTAGGGAGGCAGAGACCCCCAGTGGGGACAACCCCAGGTAGATTTTTTGGTGAGGAGACAAGTTTGGTATTGTAGTCTTTCCTACAGGTGAGAATGTTGGTGACGGCGTAGAGGGTGCAAGTATGGGAGCATTTGTCTGCTCCTAGGAGGAGTCGGCATGCTTTATTAATAGCTATGTGAATTTTGTTTAGGGTGGTGTTGTTAGCGGCTGAGTAGATAGATTTACTTACACTTATGGATTCACTCAATTAATCAAAGAACCAACAAGGATTAATCCAAAGAATAATCTCAACAGCACACTCCTGGACATCATGTTGGTAAATAAGCCTCATCTGTATTCTCATGCTGGAGTGCTATTCAGTGACATAAGTGATCACTGTCCCATAGCTGGCATAAGATCAACAATCAAGCCACCCAACCCTGCAAAATTTCTCCCAAGAAGGTCAAAAAAGAACTTTAATGTTTCAGGATATCTCCATGATTTGTGCCACACCACACATTGGCAAGAATTCTATCTCACAGCTTCAATAGAGACAGCTCTTCAGGTTTTAAGTGATATTATCATAAGTGCCCTCATTATACATGCACCCCTCACCAGTGTCAGAACCAAACTCAAATCTTGTCGCTGGTTCTCTGCTGACCTTAAATCCGCACTGCTTGCCAGAGATAAACTCTGGAAAAGGGCAAGAAAGACCAAGGATCCAAATGACTGGCTTCAATTCAGAAAAGCCAGAAACTCCTGCACAAAACAAGTGAGAAATGCCAAGGCTGCCTTCTACACAGCTGAATTGGATGCCTCCTATCACAACCCTTCCAGGTTCTGGGGTACCAGAAAGGGGATCCTAGGTCAAGCTTCTACCCCTGTCTTACCACCCACAGTGCACCTAAATAGTGTTGAAATCACTGACAAGCAAGAAATCTTAAATGCCTTCAACGATCATTTCACTACAACTGGCCTAGCTTTAGTCCTCACCTGCAAACCTAATGAGGTCATCACTAAACTTACATTCTACTGAGGGACAAAAGGCTGCTTCCACATTCTCCTTCAAATCAATACTCTAAAGAAGTAGAAGACCTACTATTCCAACTAGATACAACTAAAAGCGCAGGTGCAGACTCCCTGGAACCCTACTTTCTAAAAGTAGCATTGCATGCCTTAGCTGCCCCCCTCACTCTCCTCTTCAATCTGTCCCTAGCCACTGGTTCTATCCCCTCAATATGGAAGACAGCTCAAGTGTTTCCACTACTTAAGGCAGGTGATCCCATGGACCTCAACAACTATAGGCCCATTTCAATCTTACCAGTACTGTCCAAAATGCTTGAAAAGTTAGTGAACTTTCAGTTAAGTGCCTACCTTGATACCAATAATCTCCTTAACCCAGCTCAATCTGGGTTTAGATCTATGCACAGCACCATCTCTGCCTTAGCAAAAGTTACAAATGACTGGCAGACTGCCTTAGACAAAAAGAATAACACCTGTGCTGTGTTCCTGGATCTAAGCAAAGCCTTTGACACTGTGGACCATGAACTACTAATTTCCCTCTGAACTCCATAGGCCTTGACTCACTCTCTCTTAAATGGTTCAGATGCTATCTCTCGGAAGAATACAACTGGTAAAAAATGAAGGTGACCTATCTACCTCTAAACCACTCCTAAGAGGTGTACCGAGAGGTTCCATCCTGGGCCCCATCCTCTTTGCCATTTACATCAACAATATTGACTCAATCTCTCACAATCTAATATTCACCTCTTTGCAGATGATACTGTACTATATGTCAGTAATCCCTCACCATCAAAAGCCTGTGAGCTTTTACAGTCTGAGTTCTCCTCCTACAGCACAACTTACTAGAAAAGAAATTACTACTAAATGCCAAGAAAACGAAAGCTATGTTCTTTGCCACCAAGAGCTGCTCTTCCACTGTCCCATCATTCACCCTCCCACAATTATCTACCATCCTTGGTAAAAATCTGGAATATGTGGATAAATTCAAATATCATGGAGTCTGGATTGACAATAAACTTGACTATACTAGCCACATTGAAGAGCTTCTGAAAAAGCTTAGACAAAGATTTGGCCTATTTTATAGGATCAAACACTACCTGACCAGAGATTCCAAACAAAGGCTAATCCTGGCATCATTCCTATCCCTCATTGACTACGCTGACTTCCTTTATGGTCACTGTTCCCTCTCCCATTTAAATAAATTAGACACCTTGTATCATAGAGCTATTAGATTCATTACAGATCTTCCCTCCAGCACCCATCATTGCTCTCTCACAATGCAGTCAGTTGGACATCCCTACAACATAGAAGAAACAAAATGCTGCTGTCTGGATCTACAAAGCTCTGACAAACAAACTCCCTTCCTACATCTCAGATTGTTTCAACGGATCACATCAGGCCTTACACCCTAAGGATCAATAAACTCATCATGCTGAAGATTCCTATCACCTGCACCCGGTATGGAAGGGCTGCAATCAGCTATTCCCTAGCACTTATCTGGAATTCTCTTCAAAAGACCTTGAAATTGGATACCCTCATTCCTTTAACATCCTTCAAAAAACTGTACACTAGTCTTTTCCCAGAATCATGCAACTGCTTCCATAAGGCCTAGTCCTCTCACACCCCTCCTTCTCCTACCCCTGTTTACACTACCCCCTATTTCTTTATTGTTCTTCTAGCTTGTTCTCCAACCTACTTCGTACAAAAATGCCCCCCCAAGTCCCATTACCCTAGCTATCTCTACAATACTGTTTGTTTCTTTCCTTTTAATATGATCTAGGTCCAATGTCATCCTTGTATATATGCAAATATTTGTATATCTGTCTCATTCATAAATCTTTGTATTTGTGTTCATTCAGTACCATGTTTTTGTGTAAAATTTGTAACCTTATATTGTTATGACCACTCAGGTCCATCTTGTAAATGAGCTGTGCTCAATGATGTTCGCCTGAATAAATAAAGATTTTGATTGATTGATTGATTTTGAGATGGGGAGCCCATAGTCAACAAGAGAGAGGACAGAAGGGGTGATAGCCAGATTGAGTGCTTCTGGTGTTAGGCAGTCCTTGTGCTGGTAGAGAAGGCCAGTGCGGGAATTAATGGCTGAGGACAGGATATTAATATGGGCGTGGAAAGACAGGGAGGTGTCAAAGGTGAGGCTGAGATATTCATAGGTATGTACCTGTTCCAGAGGAAAGTGAGTGTGGGAGAGGATTTTTAGTTCAGCGTCCTTTGCATTGCTTTGCCAGTGGGCAAAGAGCATGACCTTTGTTTTCTTGATGTTGACCATGAGTCTGTGGTCAGTGAACCAGCTTTCAATCTGCTTGAACAAGTCTTGAAGGGAGAACTGTAGGACGGCAGGGCTGCTGTGTGCGGCATAGAGAACCGTATCATCAGTGTATAGCAGTAAGTTACCAGAGCAGGATTTGGGTAGCGCATTTAAGTAGATACTGAAGAGTACAGAGCCCAGTATGGAACCCTGGGAGACCCCTGAGTGAACAGGCAGGGTGGAAGATAGGGTGTAATTTATCTTGACACATTGGGATCTAGCAATAATGTAGCTATTGAACCAGAAGAGGGGACCGTGTGATAGACCAGTGAGGTGGAACATGTCTAGGAGGAGAGGGTGGTAGACCATACTGAAGGCCTTAGAGAGGTCTACGAAGATGGCACCGGCAAGATGTTTACGGTCCAGGGCACAGTGAATGAAATTTGAGAATTTGATGAGGGCAGTGGTTGTGCTATGGCCTGATCTGTAGCCATGTTGTTCACCACATAGTAAATTGTGGGCAAGCAGGTACTTGGTGAGTTGGTTGGCAATGATTTTTTCAAGGGCTTTTGGGGGGGGGATGGAGATGGGCTGATAGTTGTTGGGGTTGGTGTTGTCTCCACCTTTTAGTATTGGGGTAATTGTAGCAGTCTTCCAGGCAGTTGGGAACTGTCCCAGGCATAGGGAGCAGTTAAGGAGGTCAGTCAGGGGGTAGAGAACAGTGTCAAGAACCCGGTAAAGGAGTTTCATGTCAAAATAGACTTTGTAATAGTTGGAGCCACTGAGAGCTTGGAGAGGTAGATTTTGGCCTCCCGCTTTGTAATGACCCAAAGGCAGAAAGAGGGCCATTGGAGGTTAGGCTCAGGGGTAGCCAGAATAGGGTCGAAGAAGTTGCTAGGGAGGACTGTGCTAAGATTGGAAAAGGTGGAGTTAAGGCAGTTGGCAATGGCCTGGGTGTAAGTGGAGGAGGCATTATTGATGCGGAGCTCGGAGGGTCGGGGGAGGCGGGATTTACCATTTAGCTCTTTAATGTCGTCCCAAAATTCCACGCACTCTCCCAGGAGGAAGCCAGTGTGTCTTTCTAATAATCAGCCTTGGCCTTGCATATGGTCCAGGTGCGCCTATTATGTGCATCTTTTTAGGCTTGTCTGTCTGCCTGAGAGCCAGATTCAATGGCTCTGTGCCAGAGATCATCCCTTTGTTTTAGTTGCTGCCATAATAAAGGCGTGATCCATGGGACATTATGTTTTACAGACTGCATATTAGTTAGACAGGTATGCTAATATTTTTCTTAATCATAGCTGAAACTAGATTTTTTGGAAAAAAAAATTCCATTGCACTGCTGCTTTAAGCTGTATTACACTGTCTGTTAGCCAGTTAGGTGCCCCAAGCCCTGTCATAGCTACACTGTGTGTGACATCTCTCTGAAGCACACTGAAAGCCATTTAGACTATATTACACTGTCTGTTATCCAGTTAGGTGCTCCAAGCCCTGTCATAGCTACACTGTGTGTGACATCTCTCTGCAGCATAGTGAAAGCCAGTTAGGCTGTATTACACTGTCTGTTAGTTAGTTAGGTGCCCCAAGCCCTGTCATAGCCACACTGTGTGTGACATTTCTCTGCAGCATAGCGAAAGACATTTAGCCTGTATTATACTGTCAGTTAGCCGGTTATGTACCCCAAGCCCTGTCATAGTTACACTGTGTGTGATGTCTCTCTATGGTATAGCAAAAGCCATGGCTGTGTCTACTAAGTCTCATATTTTCCAGTCTACGTCTACTAAAAGGAAACATAGTGCTGTTGCATGTGCAACTGAAAATGATGTGGTCAACATGAATTCTAGCACTAATGAAGAACATAGCGACAATAATAACATCACCAGGACTGGCACTAAATGTCTTCCTGAACCAAAAAAGCATGTTAGCAATAAAATGTTGGTAGAGTTTTGGAAAGAACTGACAGGAGTTACTGGTAGAGGTATTGCACGTTTTGCCACATGTGCCAGAATACTTCCAGCTGCTGAAGCAGCATGCGAGAAGGGGGAGGCATCCTCCTCAAATATATGCTCAGATGCTGAGGCAGTGAATAGTGAGAGAGATGGTGGTGATAGTGTGGACTGGGAATGGGATAGTCCAGGTTTATTTATTTGAAAGTTTAACCAGAAAGTACAGTACATACTAAGCTGATAACAGCTTGTTTCCAGATGAGTCCTGGGAGAGAGGGGAGATAGCTACCAGTATAATAAAAAGGTAAATACAAATAAGTAGTACAAGCAGAATCAAAAATGTAAGGCAAAAAGTAAATGAAGGCAAAAACTAGAGAATTAAAACACTCTCAATATATACTGAAAGAAAACAACAACAAAAAAACAGAACAGCAAGAGAGGGCAAGACTAGAGAACAGAGAAAGGAGGAGGGGTCAAAGGCTGTTGCAAGTAGGATGACAAAAGTCTTAAAGAAGAGATGTCAAGGGGAAGGAGGTGGAAGAGGCAGAATGAAAAGAAAGGGGACGGGAGGACCAAAGTTTAGGAAAGCAGTAAGAAAAAGCAGATTCACCAACAATAGATTTTCTAGGAGGAATATTAAGAGAATGGAAAGTATTGTTGCTAAGAGGGTAGGAGGAAGAAGGATGAAGAGAAATAAGGGTTTTGACATAAGAGGGAAGGGTACCAAAACAGAATTTTGACAAAAAAGAGACACAATGGGAAAGGCACCGAGCATCAAGAGAAGGGAAAGAAAAAGCTGAGTAAAGACAGCAGTGGTGAGTACGACAGGGGCAATCTAAAGCAAAGTGGCAGAAAAAATGAAAAAGGGGGTTGTGTCTGGCATGGGAAGTTTTAGGGGCAGTACAGTAGACTAAGTCACAACAGTCAAAAATTGGAAGGATCATTTTTAGAACAATTTCTCAGTGGGCAGGGAGCAGAATACATGCTTTGTTCCTATACAAAGCACCAAACTTAGGATGAAGCTTATGGTGAATTACAACAATGTGCACACACAAATCAAGATGCTGGTCAAGGCAGACCCCGAGGTACTTAAAGGAAGAGACATCTTCAAGTATAGAACCATCAAGGGTGTTAAATAGGGGAAGAGAAGTAAGTTTGGCAAGCCTCTGATCGGTACCAAAAGTCATATAGAGAGTTTTTTTGGCATAAAGAGACAGTTGGTTTACCCTGAACCAACGATGAATGTTGTCAAAATCCAACTGAAGTCTGGAGGTAAGGTCATAGGGAGAGGAGCCAGAAGCAAAAAGAACTGTGTCATCGGCATACATTTGAATGGACACAGAGGAACAGACAGAGAGTAGGTCATTTAGGAGTACCAAAAAGAGAATAGGACCCAGGACTGACCCTTGAGGGATGCCTGAGCTAATTGGGAGAGAAGGTGAAATTGATTTATCTATCCGGATAGCTTGAGATCTGCCTTTAAGGTATGAACAAAACCAGCTGACTGAAGAGTCAGAGAGGCCAGCAGCTTTAAGTTTGTCCAGTAGAACGGGATGGCCCACGGTGTCGAAAGCTTTAGCAAGATCAACAAAAATAGCAGATGCAATCAGTCTTTTATCCATGCCTGTAAGTATGGAATCAGTGAGCTGAAGGAGAGATGCAGAAGTGGAGTGTGATTTCCTAAAGCCAGACTGGAAGGGGGTGAAAAAGGAGGAATTGTCAAGAAAGAAAGTAAACTGAGATAGAACAATACACTCCTGTAACTTAGCCAATGTAGGAAGGAGACAGATTGAATGAAAGTTACCTGGAGAAGTGGAATCACTGCCTTTATGAACTGGTATGACAGTAGTCTATTTCCAGACCTCAGGAACAGTAGAAGAGGAAAAGTAGAGATTTAAAAATACGATAATGGGAAGAGCAATGGCAGGTGCAGAGTGAAGGAGAAGCTTAGGATCAAGCCCATCAGGACTACCTCCCTTTAATGGATTAAGAGAAAGCAGGACCTTTAGGGAGATAACAGGAGTGATGGAGAGAAGGAAAAAAAAAGGAGGACAAGAAGGCGGGGAGAGGGAAAGAGTGGGGGTGGAGGATGAAGGGATAAGAGAAAGGGCACAGATAGTAAAGTAAGAATTAAAAGAGTTGGCAACAGCAGAAGGGTTAGAAATAAGGGAGTCACCAATCTTTAGAGTGGGAGGGGGAGACTGGGTCTTAGGGGAGAAAAGGGAATGGATAACCTTCTGAAAATTGGAAGGAGTTATTTATGTTGTTTTGGAGCCTGGAACCAAAATACTCAGACTTTACAAGTCTGACAGCTTTAGAACAGGTGTTATGGAGACATCTGTAGTGGGTCAATGAAGACTGGGAGCCAGTGAGCTTAACAGTACATCAGGCAAGGTCTCTGGAGCGGAGACAAGTAAGCACCTCGGCCGTTATCCAGGGAAGGTGTGAACCCCGCACTCTGGTTCTACGCAGGGATGCATGACAATCCCATACAGCCAAAAATTTAGACTGAAAGTAATGTAGGGCAGAATTTATATTACATGTTGCAGAGACGAGAGACCAATCAATTGACCAAAGATCAGCAAGGAAAGAGGTCAAGTCAAGTGACTTAAAAGACCTAAGGTAAATGAATTTAGGAGGAGCTTTAGGGCAGTGTAGTTTTCATATGCAGTAAACCATATGATGATCGCTGAGTGCATCAGGAAGAATAGTTGCATCAACTACATGGTGGGGATGAGAAGTGAGGACCCAGTAAATCAGAGAATGGTTTAAGGATCTAACATTTAAATGGGTGGGTTCAGTAATTAATTGGGTCAGCAGCAGTGACTTAACATTTTGAGAGAATTTATTGGCATCAAAAGCAATCCAATTTAAGTTAAAGTCACCAAGTGTAAGTAACTCACCATTCAAAAAGGCTGAACAGACAGAGGAAAGAAGTTCGGTAACTGAAGCAGAAGAAACACCAGGACAGCAGTAAACACCAGCAATAAAGATGGGAATAGAGAAGGGAAGGGAGAGTCTGAGGAGGATCAGCTCATGTGAAGAGGAGGAGGAGACAGTGAGAACAGGTGTACACTGGATCCTCATTGAGGAGAACCAGGATTCAGATATAGCTAGAACATCCAGCCTAAGTTTAAGCAAGATAGGTGACAACTGGTCAATTTTAAGGAGACAGCTGCAGATGTTTAAATAAGCTACCCTCAACCCTTTGGGAAGAAGCAAAGGCGAGGATGTACTGGGACCAGAATTAATCTCAATGTCACCTGCTAACAAAAGTAGTAAGCTGACAAAGAGTTTTAATACACAATTAAGCTGCTTAGAAGAGGGGAGAAAGGAAGAAGAAATAGAGGAAGAATAAGAAGGTAGAGAGGACACAAGGCACCAAAGGATTTCTAGATGAAGCCAAGGGGCAGGACAAAATTGACACAAGGGATGCCAGGGGGAATGTATGAGAGATGGAACTGAGGAGGAGGGGAGGGTGGGTGAAAAGGAGAGGGAAACAGTGAGAGAGTAGAAAGAGGAAATTACAGCAGGCTGTGGAGGGGAGAGAAAAAAGGCAGGTAAGGGATAAGGAAAGCAATAGATATTAATAGCATAGTTGAAAGATGAAGGAGGCAGAAGAATTGAAGAGCGATTACTGAGAACAGTGATGGGAAAGGGTACAGTGGAGAAGAAGCAACAGGCACAGAGAGGATGGCAAATTAGGGAAGCTGATGGGCAAAAAGAACAGTAAGAGAAACTATACACAAGTGCATACACTGAGCAATAAACTGGAGCGCATAACATGGATAAAAATCTCACTCCCCAAGCAATAGTAAATGTAGGAATTAGCAAAACAGTTTAGCACTGAAACATCACTTACAACATCAGTGAGCTAATACCTGTAGTAAAGCAGTTAAGAAAAATTAAATAACTCTGGCTTAACAATAACAGCAAGAGCTAGGAAGGCTGCAATGAGTGAGAGCATACACATTTAAGCTAACGGATAGAACAACACAATTGAATTGGAATAGACTCAGTAAAACAGCAGCCAAAACAAAGTATTATACACACATATGACAACACAGCAGATGTAGAGTCCGAAATGTCTTACTATGGGAACAGAGCCTACTGCCAACTGCCACCCCACACTGACACCCACAGTATGACGCCCTTAAGCTGTGGCCCTTTAGCGTCAGGACCAAAGCGGAGGACCACTTGGCAGCGGCTTAGAAATATAGGAACAGGTTATGTCCCACACGATTATGATGGCACTTCCAGTTCTTCTGAATCTTGTGGCTATGAGGTCTGTAGTTTTGATGAGGATGGTAGGAGAGAATGCCACTGTAAGGCATGAGAGACAAGCACAGAAAAAAAAAAATCATATGCTAAACTCAAGAATAAGAAGATGAGCATGAATAAGAACAGTTCATGTGAACAAGGAAATGGCAGTGTAGGGTTTCCTCCAGGTCCCTTGATTGTGCAAGAAATAGTGCCAGGTACCGTGGTACAAAGCACAAAAGGTAAATCTTTAGTGTGGAATTTATTTTATATTGAACCTGCAGACAACTCTTGAGCTGTATACAGTCTGTGCAAAAGATTGTCAGTCATGGTGGCTAAGTGGGACATTTAGGTACATCAGTAATGATACAATATGCAAAGGCAAAACACCAATTTGAGTGGGGAAGGGCAAGGGGCAGTGTGGTTGATATGGGCGGTAGTGGAGGTGGTGGCGGTGACCATAGCGACAATGAACTGGAAGCAGGAACTGACACTGAATCACTTGATGTGTCCTTGTAGTCTTCCCAGAAAAACATAGATTGTTTTCTTCTAATGTCATCAAGTACTACAAAATCCCACAGTAGTTCTCCACATGAAAACAGCATGAAAAATATTGTCCCCCAAAATTAAAAATATCTTGTCATTCTCGTCAGTTAACATTAAAAGAAAGTGTTGCAAGGACATAAAAATTTACCCATAAGCATCCAACATGCCAGCTGTTAAATAGAGCCACTGCAGAGCATCAACTCCCTTTTGTTTCTGTTGCCCAAAAAGGTTTCCTCAAGTTCATGAATGGGACTGAACCACAGTACACCGTTCCCTATTGAACATATTTCTCAAAAAAGGCTGTTCCTCAGTTGTATGACTTTATGTGTAGTGCGGTCACTAAGCAGTTGAAACTCTCTGAGGTGAAGCAGGTTCACATAACCACAGATATATGGACCAGCAACCAAACATGACTGTTACAACTCATTGGGCAGGTTTTCAGTCAGAAAGTAATAATCCCCACTCTATTATAAGCAGTAGGAAGCAGGCTGTATTATGTGTCACCACTTTTCAGGAAAACCACACTGCTGTGAATATTTTGCAGGAGCTGCAAAATCAGTTCCAGAAATGGCTTACTACGGATTCCTTATCTCCAGGGTTCATAATGTCAGATAATGGTGCCAACATAGTTAAGGCTGTGAAATATGGCAATTACCAACACATACTTTGTTTTGCACATTGTTTAAATGTTCTCATCCATAGTTTCTTAAATGGAAACAGAAATGTTAAAAACCTGTTAGGTCGTTCTAGGAAAATATGTGGGCATTTCAGCCACTCTGTGAAAGCACAAAAAAATCCTGAAGGGGCTGCAGAGCTCGAACAACTTATCCTTGCATACATTAAAGTAGGAAGTTCCAGCCTGCTGGAATTCAACATTTTACATGTTGGAAAGGCTTCTTGAACAGAAAAAAAGCTGTATATGACTACACCATGCAGAATTTAAATAGGTAAAGTAGACATCATGTTTAGTTCCAGCAGCTGAACTCTACTGGAATCTTTGGTCACCTTACTGGAGCCATTTGAGGCTGCACACGTGATGTCAGTGTGGACAGCGCAACTCTGTGTGAAATTGTTCCTCAAATCAGATTTCTTCACATTTTCCTTGATGACACAATGAAAGACTTTCAGCCAAAAGACGATATCACTACTGTTATGCTAGCAGATGACTTTAGTCTCAGACTGTTGACTGATCAGAGACTAAAGGCCATGTTTAAGAATGACACCTATGTGTTGGCTATGTTGCTAGAGCCCCCCTTTAAGTGGAACCCTAAAGCCATCCTTCATGTAGGGGAAGATATTGAGTATTGGAGAGATCTGCTAGCCAAATGTGACATTGCCCTACCAACATCATTAACTGATGTACAGCAGTCAAACCCTGCCGTACCATCACAGTGCACCTCAGGCGCAGACAATAGCACATCCATCAATTCTTCACAATCACCAGTGTCATCAGCAAGGGAAAGGACATCAACAAATTCTTTTCGGGCATCCTATGTTCAGGGTCAGAAAGGCAAATCACTTCTGAATCTTCTGCAACAACATGGACTAGTTTCCTGTAAAGAAAGTGCACCTGGTTCATCTGCCACTCTGGTAACCGTTTCACACAGCACAATGATCCTGGAGTACTTTGCAGACCATACTGTGACTGGCCTCAAGGAAGATCCATTACTCTGTTGGAAACAAAAGACAGCAATATGGCCCAATCTAGCAAATCTTGCAATAATGTACCTCAGTTGTCCACTTTCAAGCATATAGTAAGAACACAGGTATAGTGCAGCTGGAGGAATAGTCACTGACCACAGAACACTGTTAAGTCCTGCAAATGTGGAATGGCTTACATTTCTAAAAATGAATGCTGACAATTTCCCAATTGTCACAAACACTGAATTATGCGAGTCTGACCCGGAACATGAATAACAACCTGCAAACAGTGATACTGAATATGATGACTAAGTTGTGTACGAAACAAACAGAACCATCACCACTGCCACTATGCCAGCCACACGTGCCATACTACTCTTAGTTTTCTTTGGTCAGTCATCAGTTTTATATGCATTCTATTAGCATCTTTAGTGGAACCTAGAGAAACAGAAGAGGTGAAAAATAATTGCATTAGCTGAGATTTGAGCCCATGCTTCTAAGAATTCTGTTAAAAACAAATCAGCAATACTCAAATGGTATGCTCCGGCTATACTCATGCTTTTAAGTGCTACCTGCTCATTCCCCTTATAATAATTTCTAGAAACAGCAGCAGTCTCACCCAGAGCAGCTGCACCTCTTGCAACTACATCAGCAATGCCCACCATGGGTATCATTTTTGGAGACAGCAGCAGGCTCGCTAAGAGCAGCTGCACCTCTTGTACCTGCCTGAGCAATGCCCGCCATGGGTATAATTTTTTATTTCTTTTTTATTTTCTCTTTATGCCCCTTCTCACCTTGGTGCTTCCTTACCTTTGGGAGACTCCCATGGCCTTGTGCGTCCCTGCTCGTCTGTCCAGTCGCCAGAGCAGTCCATGCCCCCATGAAGCCTTGGTTATACCTCCCAGGCAGGTACGGGACAGGGCCCCCTTTCTCCACCCCGTGTCTGCATATTGTCAGGGATGCTGTTACCTGCGCCGGCAGGGACGTTGGGATCAGGGCTTGGAGCTCCATCTACAGGGAGCACCTCAGGGTTTTTCCTGCTTTCTGGTCCTCCCACAAGATGTTGGCATGCTTGGGAAGCCATGGGGTGACACACGTCAGGACGTGCGAACGCTCTGGCTCCTGGCTGACATCCCCCCTCCCTTCTACTTGCTGTCCCACTGCACCTCCACCTGTGGTCACCCAGGTGGTGGTAGAGCAGGAGAACAAGCAACCCACCCACCCTGGAGGAGGAGAGCAGCCTCTGGGTGCTCAATCCTCCTCTCTCCCCCCAGCTGACTCTCCAGCCACCCGAGTCCGTTCCCGAACCCGGATCGCTGGCGCCATGAGTGGTAGCCCTACCGCTGTGCTGGCGGGCCGGCATGGGTATAATTTTTTGAAACAGCAGCACGGTTGCTAAGATCAGCTGCACATCTTCACCTCTTGTACCTGCCTTAGCAATGCCTCCCATGGATATAACAGCATGGGGCACCTAACAAACAGTCTAACAGTTCAAAAGAAAAACATCTTTCACATGATTTTTGTTATGATCAGGGCTGGATAATCAGGTAGTAGAATGGGTCAGGTAGTAACTACCTGCCTGGACCTTACTACTTGGCTTTCATCCGGGTACTTTTGTGGTACCCACGGGTAGTCTTGGGGATTGGGTATTTTAGTACCTGCCCATCCCTAATAAATTGCTCAAAGGTTCAAAAGACTTGGCATCTCCCACACTAAAATGTCTGCATGCACATACCTTTGAGTGCAAATTCAGATGAGGAACACAGGACCCCACTGATAGTGGGATAGGTCAGCGCCACATGTATAAAAAGAAAGACCTGACAGTCTAAAAAAATGCAAACCTTTATTAAAAATGTATCACAGAGGAATTTAAAAAGCTCACCCACATATCATACATGGAGAAGGCAGTCACAATTCAGGCAGGCGAGAATAGCCACTTAATGAATCACAGACAGCTGTGTGGTATATCTTCAGCTAAAAAAATGTCACAATGTAAAACTACTGCCTGAAACAGCATATAAACAGAGCCAGAACTGGGCTGAAGAAAGCATCACAAACAACTTGTAAGCAATCTCCAAAACGCCATGGCTTAAGAAAAATGGTAGCCCACACGCCCGTTTATGTATCATTTAGGAGTGAGGATAGAGCTTAGAGCTCTGAGGGGTGCTGGTCTAGAGTTAATTTATCATAGATAAGGATAGCAGGAAGGGTTTGGAATGCTGAGGGGTTATTTACCATATGGATAACTCAGAAGCTGCATGGGGTGTGGAAGAGTGGTGTTAAAGGGGAATCCTCACCTCCCCTGCAGGAATGCTACAGGACAGGACGGTTACATAAGTACTTACCATAACAGTGGATCTTCAAGAGGATCTCTAGCAGCAGGTCACACCAGTAGGACTAAGCCACCAGGCACTAGGACCACAAGGAAACATTCTAGCTAGCAGTCTGCCAGAGGGGGCCACCCACTCCCGATGTCACCCTCTGACTTCTGCCTACCCTATAAGAGTGGGTGGCTCCATAGCCTCCTCAGTTCTCCTGCCAGAGACTAAACGCAAAAGCCTGCTAGGAGAACTGAGGAGGAATCTGAGGTATTCTTGTGTAGACAAGAAAAGCAGCAGAAGCTTTTCTTCCATGGAAGGGGAGAACTAGGCAGAAGACCTGAAAGCCACGAATGAAGAAATAAGGGGAAGGAGGGAGGGAAAGCATGGCCTGCTGCAAGACATCCTCACGAAGATCTACTGTTGTAGTAAGTTCTTACGTAACTGTACTATCTTATTTCGAGGGAATCTCTTGCAGCAGGCCACACCAGTAGGACAAGTCCCAAGCAGTTCTGGCAACAATTGTCAGAAAGTCCAGGTGGCTGGCTGTAAGGACCTAGTAGAAGAGGCCTTGTAGAACAGCCAGGCCAAAATTAGCTCTACGTCTAGAGGTGATGTCCAGATTGTAGAGTTTGGTAAAGGTGGAGACAGTGCTCCATGTAGCAGCTGCACAGATCTCTGCAGCTGAAATGTTTCTGAAACATGCAACAGAAGTGGATATGCCTCTGGTTGAGTGGCCACGAACCACACCAGAAAGTTCCTTGCCATATTTTCTGCAACAAAAAAACAATACAATTGGTTAACCATTTGGATAAACACTGTTTGGATACCAGAATGATCTCTTTCCCAAAGGAGAAGGTAGCAAATAATTGGGAGGATTTCCTATAGTCCTTAGTTCTGTGTGTACAGTACCTCAGACTTCTATGCACATCCAAAATGGAGCAATGCTTCCCCTGGATTGGTATGCTCTGGAAAATAAACATGTAAGGTGGATGGATTGACTCAGACACCACCTTAGGAAGAAACTCGGGATTGGTACGCAAAGACACCCTGTTTTTGTGGAAAATCAAATACACTGCTCACACATGAGCACCTGAAGCTCAAAAATCCTTCAAGCAGAAGTAATAGCAACTAAAAATAATGCTTTCCACAACAGAAAGTGTAGTACGTAACTCACAGCTGGTTCAAACGGAGGCAAGGTGAGTTTCTCTAACACAAAATTTATGTCCCAAGCCAGGACAGGATTGGAGGTTTCAAGTGCAGGATGCCTCTCAAAAATGTGCAAGACACGTTAAGTTGAGCTATGGTGCAGCCATCAACAGACACATAGTAAGCAAAGATGGCTCAGAGATTGAGAGATGTACCTAGATGGAGGAGTACTTCAGACTAGAGTCTGAAAGGGAGAGCAAGAGAGATGTACCTTGATGGAGAAGTACTTCAGACTGGAGTCTGACAGGGACAGCAAGTACTCCAAGATCTGATTCACTGGACAGGTGAAGCAGTCTAAGTGGTGCGATGCAGCCCACATAGCAAAATGCTTCCACTTAATGGAATAGGTGGTCCTACCTTAAGAGGACACCCTAAACCTTGCAACAGCTATGTCCTCAGGAGCCAAGCATGAAGATGGAGAGATTTGAGGTCTGGATGGACCAGGGTGCCCTGCTCCTGTGAAAGCAAACCTGTGCATAGGGGTAGAGGCACTAGAGGTTTCACTGCCACCTGCTGAAGAAAGCAGAACCACATCTGATGAGGCCAGAAGGGGGCCATTAGGATCATAGTTGCCCCTTCCATTTAAAGTTTGATCACAACCCACTGAAGGAGTGGGAAAGGAGGGAAATAATACAGGAATCTCCCATTTCAAGAGAGGGACAATGCGTCTGACCAGAAAACTCCAGGCCCTGGGGCAAGCAAGCAGAAAAGTGGCAGTTTTGCATGAGTGGGGAAGCAAAAAGGTCCAATGCTGGACAACTTCACCAGTTGAGCAGATCCTCCACCACAGAGGGCAGGAGCTCTCACTCCTGAGTTTGTGACTGAAACCGGCTTAGGCTGTCCGACAAGTTGTTTTGGTTGTCGGGAACATGGATGGCCAAGACTTCCAGGCCATGATCTATGACCCAATACCAGACCCTCATCACTTCCCAGCACAGAGGGTATGAATGAGTCCCTCCCTGTTTGTTGATATAATGAACCATGCTAGTGTTCTCTGATTGAATCAGCAGTGGCCCCAGGGAGAGAGATGGGTCTGGAAGGCCTGCAAGGCATACAGAAATGCTTGCATCTCCAAGACATTTATGTGGAGTTCCGCCTCCATGAGGATCCCACACCTTGAGTCTGGCGGGCATCCAGTGAGCCCCCCAGCTGAAGCCCGAGGCATGTGTTGTAAGGATTTGCTGTGGGGGTGGAATGAGGTATGGCACCCCTCTCAGGACATTGCTGGGCTCTAGTCACCACAACAACAACTTCTTGACTGGACCTGAGACCAGGACTGGCTGCTCCAGGTCATCCATATGCTGGTCCCACTGAACCCGCAGTGTTCACTGAGGAATCCTCATATGCAGCCTGGCTAGGGGGACCATAATGATGACTACAGCCATGAGTCCCAGGAGGCCCAGAAAGACCCATGCTGGGACGCGACAGCTGGACTAGAGCTGATGGGCTTGATCTATTAGGAGCGCCACCCTGTCTTGGGGTAGAAAGGCCATCCCTGAGCTGTATCCAACACTGCCCCAATTAACTGAAGACATTAGCAGGGGGTCAGAAACGACTTGGTCAGATTGATTCTGACCCCCAAATCCTGGAACAGCAGCAAGTATAAGCCAGGGTTTGAAGCAGATGCTCCCTGGATGGTGCTGCTAGCAGCCAGTAATCCAGGTAAAGAAACACATAGAACCCCTGCCAGTTGAGGGCAGCTGCCACCACTGCCAAACACTTGGTGAACAGCAGGGCTGAAGACAAGCCAAATGGCAAAGCCCTGAACTGGAAATGGGATCCCTAAAAATGAAATCTGAGGAAGTGCCTGTGGGAGGAGGATACCTTGATATGCAGATAGGCATCTTGCATGTCCAGGGAGCAAATCCAGTCCCCCGATGTAAGAGGGGCAGCAGACCCTGAAGAGTGACCATCCAGAAATGTTTGTATTGGATTGACAGGTACAACTCACTGAGGTTCAGGATGGGCCAGAGGTCCCCTGTACATCTGGGGACCAGGAAGAAATAGGAGTAAATCCCTTTTCCCTGCTGTGACTGCGGAACAAGTTCTATGGCCCTTTTGCAAAGCAGGGCATGGATCTCTTCCCAGATCAGAGGGATGTGACCAGGAGGGTATGAGGACAGAACTGGGGGTTTGTCCTGAGGCCGCTGCACAAGTTCCAGGAAGTGGCCATGCTCTATGAACTGCAGCACCCAACTGTCTGAAGTTATATCCCACTTCCTGTCCAGAAGGAGGGAGGGAGCAATGCCCTATGACCTCCTCCTTTGTGTCTGAAGGGAGGGGGTCCAGCAAGGAGTCAGGAAGGGGCAAGAAGCTGCAGCCAGGGCTGTAGGACCTCCCTGAGAGCTCTTACTGGCGGAGGGGGAGGGGAGGGGCAGGGCAGACACATCCGCCCGCCATTTTCCCTGAGGCTTGGCAGATGTTCGGGTTTGCCTGTGGGTAGCCCAACAAAAGGGCGTCCTCTGCCGAGAATTGAGCTGTGTGTGATATGTAGACCTCAGAGTGCATCCAGATACCTGTAGGGTGGAGAGGATATCTTCAACATCTGTGCCAAACAACTTGTACCCTCTAAAAGGGGCATTCATGATGGACAACTGGACGTCTTGGGTGAACCCAGACACCTGAAGCTAAGAGTACTAGCGCATGCATTTGCCGGCCGCTGCCACCCAGGCTGATGCATCCACCACATCACAGGCCACCTGGAACAAAGGGGTACTGATGTCGGAGACTGACGTAAGGGAGCCCAGGGCTTGTGCTCAGCAGGGTTGTTGGGTAAGGATTGGACAGTGTCCCTCATCTGGTCCCACAGGGCATTTTGGTACTAGAGCATGTGCACCAAGTAACTGAGGGTGCAGATAGCCAGGGTGGTTGAGGTGTACGTTCGCTTGCCCAGGAGGTCCAACCCACGTGACTCCTTGTCGGGTGGCAGGGAAATGAGATGCTTTGGCCATTTAGTGTGGTCGTGAGTGGTGTTTATCACCATGGAGTTCACTTGTGCCTGCTCCAGTTGGTTTAGAAGACATAAAAAGGGAAAAATGATGGAAAAGAACTATGGTGAGAAAAAGAAACAAAAACATGGAAAAGAACATGAAAATGGTGGTCGACTGACGCTGCGGTGGTTTCCAGAGGTCCGGCATGCTTTGGTCAATGGCAGGAAAAGAACTGAGGAGGTTATGGGGCCTGCCCACTCTTATACGGTAGGCCGACATCCAAAGGTGATGTGGGTGGTGGGCGGCCCCCTCTAGTAAACTGCTAACTAGAAAGTTTCTGTGTGGTCCTAGTGCCTGGTAGCTTAGTCCTACTGGTGTGGCCGGCTGCAAGAAATACCCTTCAAGTAAGATCTTTAGGATCTGATTAAGAGAAATGCAATTAAAGTACATTTTTATACGTACTTACTAGTCTGTAATTAATTTTTGTATCTGGCTGATCCTGCGACCCTCCGCCTCCCATACTTAATCACTACATGTCTCACTGTCCCCCGTGGCAAGTCTTCTGATGATGTGACTGACTGACTGTGCTGCGGAGGACCTCCATATGCTGGCAAGTCAATTAGGAGTGTATCAGTGCGAATGAGTGCATAATCGCATTTATTCTACCAGTACCAATCACGCTAGTGTTAGCACAATCGGTACCAGTAGAATAAGTGCAATCCTGCACTCATTCACACTGTTACACTCCTGTAACCCCCCTGCAAATGGGGGTTCCCAAAAGACTTCCAGGAGCTTGCTTGAATGCTCCAAGCCTGAATGGTGTTTGGCATTTAAGCCATTTATCAGTGAGTGTTTTTAGAACCTCTGGTACTGTCTCTTTAAGAGCTGTCTGCTTGCAGACATAATTAGTTGTATGGGGGACTGTGTGTTTCTTTGATTGAGTACCACTCAAGCTGCTGCCAATTCACTTCATTTTTGCAGTCACTAGGAGTGCAAAGGGAACCTATCTGAAAGATGTAACTGTTTGCCAGAAATTTAGAGTAATAATGAAATTACAGTTTGTCTAACCTGCTTTCTTTGCAGTCAGAACTGTGTCTGCTAGTTCCCCATTCTAGTTTTGAACTGCTGAACTGGACCAATCAGTGTGGGGTAAGCTAGCTCTAAAATGGTGCCTTGGACGAATCAGAACTTGGACTCATAATCTGAGCCAGCCACAAGAGGATTGTATGGGCAGTGACTCTGGGAGATGTAGTTTGAGACTTCAGTGCCTTTTGGACCAACAGCAGCAGTCTATTGTGAGTGACAGCCAATCCAGTCAAGAACTGGGAGGAACTCAAAGTAAGTGCCCGGTTTTGTCGGTTGGAGTGTCAGTTGAGCTTTGGCAGTGAAGAAGGAAGGAGCCCTGTGCTTTTTCAGTGTGCAGTTTTAGTCAAAAACGTGTGTAAGGCCCAGAGTTCGGTCTGCAGCTTTTGTAACAGCTTTAGGACTGAATCCGTCCTGTGAAAAGAATCACAGGATCTCTGAAGAGTAGAAAACAGGCTCACCCTGTAGAAGACTGGAAGAATTGCTGAAAATTGCACTCGGTCTGTCAGGAACTGAATCTGCTGTGTGTTCTCCGGGTATTGTGCAGTAATTGCGATCGGGATACAGATGCAGCCTGCCTGGTATAGTGCTTTCTTTTATATGGATGTGGAAGAGGTTTGTGTACCTCAAGTGAGCCTACTGACATTGAAGGACCCTATCTTATTTGGAGGTCGTGAGTACTAATTCAGAGTAGCTCACTGTTGAATTGCCACATTAAATCCAAATGGAATTACTGTACTGCTGACTGTTTAATTCTCCTTTTCTCTTGTGAAAGGCCCCTACCAGCTGCCACGGTTTGGACTAGCCACTAGGGCTTGGGTACCCAGGGACAGTAACTGATAGGGATAGGCCTGTGCACAGAGCCATAGGTAGATTATTAGAGTGATAAGCTAATTAACCTGATTTCCCCCTGTCCTTGTTATATCCCCCTAAATACATCAGAGCTGCTTGTTTCAGCAAAGTTATACTGCCTGAGGTATTTGTCTATGTTAAAGTACTGTACTGTGATTGTTGCACTGTATCTCATTTCACAGGAGGTCCCAGTGCCCGGAACCAGACCTGGGGGTAAGTGTATACTGTGAAGGTAATTCTGATATATTGTGTGGGCCACTAGTGGGAAGAAAGGGGGGGTTGCAGTGTCCCAGAGGGCTGTGACCAAGTTAGTTTAACTATTGCAAACCCTGACCTCTGGGTGGAGGCACCCGCCATTGGATCCAGGCCCCTCAACCTGTTAGTGGCAAATCAGGCAGGGGTAGTAGCCCCTGGGATAGCGCCATCTAGGGGTTACACTCCTAACTGCCTTGCTGGCACATAGAGGTCCCCCGTGGTGCAGTCTGTCAGTCACATCATCAGAAGATTGTCCACCAGGGATAGTGGGACATGTTGTGATTATGTATGGTGGGCAGAGGGTCACAGGATCAACCAGATACAAATAATATATTGCAGACTAGTAATTACATAGAAAAATTTACTTTCATTGCGATTCTCTTAAATCCGGGACCTAAAAGTCCTGCAGCATTCCTGCATGTGAGGTGAGGATTCTTCTTTAAATCCCACCACAGACCTTGGCTTACTGTATGACCCTTAGCAAGTGATGTGATTTCTGTGTGTTTCTGTTCTTCCAACAGTAAAACAGAAATGAGTAGGACCCCACTGCAAATGAGATGCAACTCAGCAGGTTACCCTGAGTAAATAAAGCTCATTGCTATTTAGAAAATGGCTGTCCTGCTCTTGAAATGAATGACAATGCTATCACTGCAATTTATTTTGAGACAGTCATTTCCAAAATTTAAAAGATAATTAATACATTCCAGCAAAACAATTTGATTAGAATGTAATTTAAATATTGGCACTTTCTTACTGGTCTACAGTGTTCACCTTGTCTTCAATAGGCATAATGTTTTTTTTTTATGTTTCGCTAGCCAGTAGCAATACATTTGCATAAGGCAGAAGGCAGCTACTGCATATCAGCTACTTTCAGACATAAACACTGAAGGCAGTTGTCATCTTACACCACCTGAGTCACAGTCATCACTGTCAGTGTAAGGTCGCTGTCATGAGGACAGGCCACAGCTGCACGCCAGTAGAAAATCACAGATATGGAGGAGGGGGAGCAGGGTAGATTTACTGACTTGGAAAATAAAGTATAGTCAATGGGCCAGGTTCTGAAAGGGGGCAATTTGTGACACAGTAGAGTTAATGTTGTCCTTATATACTTAGCCAGTGTGTTTAATCCTGTAGTAAGTGAGAACGCTCACAATTAAATACCAATATTCTGATAATTAGCAGAAAGAGGAAGGGTAATGCAAAGAAAACTATGGCTTGGTTTAAATATTGTTGTGCGATGTTTGTTTTAGAGTGAAATAGCCTCCCAAAACAGCCCTAACCTATAATAATATAATTCTTGATTCATTTGGAAATAACTTCAATTACAGCCTACTTTTGGCCATTCTGTACTTATGATATATCAATTTACCAGTCATTTACATACTACTGTAACAGCAAAAGGGACTTATGGTCAATACTGTTCATCCTTCCTGTAGCATGTAAGTGACTAATGGTCAGACCATCAGATTGGAGACTGGGAGATTGTAGGCAGCAACCCCATCAGAGCTGCAATGTTCACTGTGTGAACTTGACCAAGTTACGTAACTTCTGAGTGCTTCCGTCCTTCCAGCTGTGGAAATGGGTAGAAGCAGGAAAAGAGATGTTGGACCTCACCTGGGCAAGCTATGCTGGGTAAATAAACTGTAAACAAAACATACTGAATATGTACACGCTTCTAAACACATCACCAGTGATGGCAGGCCAGATTAACTGGATTGCCACACAATGCCATTCTCTCTCAGGACTCTCCCTTGCCCTGGTTTGAAAGCTTAAAGAGTGCTACCTTCCACAACCTCACTGGGTAGGCTATTTGACATGATAACTACTCTATGTGCAGTTGAATGCTGTCAAATGTTTCCCTTTACTGCCCCTTCAGTTTGAGTTTATGTCCTCTAGTTCTGCCTGCACTCTCCTGCTCAAACATCTGTGTGTACTCCACCTGGTCTATATCCTCTTTAGTATTCGGAACACCACTTCATAGCCCCTCTCAGCCTTTGCTCCTGTAGGCTGAATCATTTAACTATGTCCAGTCTCACCTTATAGTTATTGCTCCCCCCATGCCACTAATCAATTTAATGACCCTGCATGGGGCCCTCTAAGTGACTATAATTTCCTCCTCATTTGGGAATTGGCATTATAAATATATATATATATATATATATATATATTTATAAAATGGCTAAGAAAAATCAGTGAAAATCCTGTGTCCTGATTGGATGAAACATAGAAACATAGACGCTGACGGCTGATAAGGACTGCAAGGCCCATCCAGTCTGCCCATTTCTTTTTCTGCCTTATGAATGTGCCATTGGCCTTTACTCTGTCAATGGCCTATTTATTCAAACTCATCTGTATTGCTCCCTTATGCCTATCCCATGCCTGTTTGAAGCCCTGCACTGTATTCATATCTACCACTTCCTGAGGTAGGCTGTTCCATGCATCCACCGCCCTTTCTGTGAAAAAGAATTTCCTCACATTACCCCTTAATCGGCCTCCCTCTAATCTCATGCTGTGTCCTCTTGTCCTGCTATTTTTCTTATATTGAAACATGTTATATTCTTTCACCTTGTTAATGCCCTTAAGGTGTTTGAATATTTCAATCGTATCACCTCTCTCTCTCCTTTGCTCTAGGATATACATATTGAGCTCTGTTACTCTGTCCTCATATGTTTTCTGATGCAGTCCCTGCACCACTTTGGTTGCCCTTCTCTGGACTGCCTCTATTTTGTTAATGTCCTCGTGCAGGTGTGGCCTCCAGTACTGCACGCAGTACTGCAGATGGGGCCTTGTCACATAACCGAGCATTATTCCACAACGATGGCACGCCTGCCAGTACAACCGCACGCCTGCACTACTGTTCAACCCTCAGAACCTTCTCACTACCAGTGAGATCACTCCATGCCTGGCGCACACAGATGGGCACACACCTGGGTCACACACACAAACACCTGGCACACAGAACCTGCCAGAAACAAGACAAATGAAATCTGTATAGTTGTCCCACCCACAAGACAATTATTTGGTTGATCCTACCATCATGTTCATACATATAAACTGATAAAAAGAAGTTATCTGGTTGATCCTGCCATGTTCACAATCTTTCAGGTGTAATCACTTTCTGCTGTTAGTGTAGCATGACCAAGCAGTGTTCACTGCACTAAAGAATATGCTGCCAGAGTTAGTATCTTAGAACAAGAAACGGTCTCTTGAAAATGTGCAAGCTGTTGGGTTTAAGCTCAGTGTTCTGCGTTTTGTGTACAAGAAGCTGCAGAGTTCAGAATGAGGAAGACAAGCAAGCCAGCAATTTCAGACAAGCAGACACCAGCGTGAGTGAGTGTTACTATGGCAACACTCGCTCACGCTTGCATCTACACTTCTGAAGTCGCCAGCTTGCTCACTTTCCTTGCTCTTCACTTGGCGGATTCTTGTACACAAAACACAGACGACAGTTTAAACCTAACAGCTTGCATTGTTTTCAAGAGAATGCTTCTTGTTCTAAGACTGGCAGCATATTAGTTAGCACAACGCTACACTCACAATTGAAAGTGAAAGCGATTACACCTGAAAGATTGTAAACATGGCAGGATCAACCAGGTAAGTTTCATAATTACCTTTTTTACCATCAAAATCATGGCAGGATCAACCAGATAACATAAATAAAACAGTTTTCTGCCACGCAGGCACTACCATGATCAACCAGATCACATAAATAAAAGTCAAACTTTTGTTGAACAAAGATTACGTTTTGTCCCCCGACACCTAAATAAAACACTAATTTCTGCCACATAAGCACTACCAGGCTCAACCAGATAACCTAGATAAAAGTCTAATTTCTGATGTACAAGTACTACTTTTTGCAACCTGCCCCAAGAAAAAAAAACATTTCTAGCCATGTTATAAGACAGATAATCCACTAGAGGGCATGTGGTCTTGCTCTGATTTACGCACGCCTTGGATGGCTGAACATACACCAAGGTGTGCATATGTCAGCATGACCACACTCCCTGTAGTGGAATATCTGTTACATATATATATATATATATATATATATATACCGTGCCACTATATTAGGGTTCAACAGCCAGTTCTATGTTAAACCCCAAATTTTGACCTTTAATAACTCTGCAACTCTTCATCCAATCCACATGAAATTTTGCATGCGCCATTGGGGACCAAAGATCTCTTGATGTAGCAAGGTTCGTTCTGGTTGAATGTGCAGTTGCAGAGTGTCAAAAAATTTGAAATTTACCATTTAGGTGCAAATCCTATGTCATGCCATTTCTCCGAAATGGCTTGGGGGTTTGGTCTAAAATTGTTGGGGTCTGTTTCTCAGATGTACCTTTTGAAGGTTTAATGAAAAAATATTAATCTGATCAAAAGTTATTAAACTTTAAAGTTTCCCATTATACCCTATGGGAAAAATTAAATGTGCCATGCAAAAGTACTTTTTGTTCTCGCAAATAAGAAAGTAGTGCCATGCTTCTGCCATCTTGTTTTCCATTAGCGACATGGAAAAAACGCTATTATTCAAAAAATACTGCCCCTTGGTAAACATCAACAGTTGTATTTACCTAATTGGGGCCAGAGGAACATAATTCTGGTGTTAGTTTTCAGAAGAAGTGGCCAGAAATATGTTTATTTAAATCAGCCGCTGATAGTAAGACACCACTGCTGCAAACTGCGGCACTGCTTTTATGATAATGACACAAATTGCGGCACTGCTGTGTGAAATGGTGGTGTTCTGCCGCTAATTGTGGCAATGTTTTGCAAAAAATGCCACAATTTGTGACACTAATTTAAAAAAAAAAACATCAGCTGCTGAAAAAAATCCTTTCCTGGTAATTTTTTGGCCAAACTACCACCAGAATCTGATTCCTCAGCCCCTGTTTAGGTTTAAACAAAGGATTTTTTTTATCCTTTAACTGCCTCCAAGGGGGCTAAAGCATGTTTACATTACAAATATGTTTTTCCGACATCAGGGTGCCCAATCCCAGTGTCCCGAAATGCCTCTCTACCTCCCCCCTACAGTGTGGGACACTGCGGAGCCCACTCCCAGTGTCCTGAGATGTCTCTCCCTCCAAAAGTGTGGGACACTGGGGAGCCCACTCCCAGTGTCCCAAAATATGCATTTTAATTGCTTGCCGAATGCAGGGTGCCCAATCCCTGTGCCGGCACAAGAAGACACCCCCCCTTCGCCAGTGTGGGGTACTGGGGAGCCAACTTCCAGTGTCATAGAAACATAGAAGTTAACGGCAGAAAAGGACCACAGAGCCCTTCCAGTCTGCACATATCCCAGATATGTACTATCTCCCCAGCACTGTGAGACACTGGGGAGCCCACCCCCAACCGCAAGACCCATCCAATCTGCCTGTGTCCCCAGATATATCCTTACCCCCCCAGTACTGTGGGACACTGGGAAGCCCATCCCCAGTGTCCTGAAATATTTTAAAACTTGTACCTGCAAAAAAAAGAAAACAGTTCCACAACGTCTTGTTCTTTTTTAATACCCTGAAAAAAAAATAAAAAACGGTCCCTCGTCGTCTTCCCCCGTTTCCCATCCTGTCCCTCCCATTGAGCAGCCACCACCCCACACCCACCCTTGCCCTATATTTACCACCAGAGATCATCGGCTGTCATCTTCTTTGAACTGGGACACGTCTGCACTCTGCAAAGCCGAACCGCGAACTACGAACTGAAGAATTACGGCAAGTGCCGTATAATGTATTTCAATAGCGTTTTGAACTTATGGTGGTATCTTTGGCATTTTTTCACAAAATTTTCAACATGGGCTTTTTGGGACCCCATCTCGTGAATACTGTCACTGTCATTTCGTTACTCAGGCCCATAAGGTGATTTTTGGGTCACTGCGCAAAATCACCTTTTGGACTGATTAACGAAATGACAGTGCCAGTGTTCATTAGGTGGGGTCCCAAAAAGGCCATGTTGAAAATGTGGTGAAAAGAATTCCTTAAAATGTCTGAGTTACGTGCATTCATTGAAATTGTTCTACGCATGCATGTAACTTTGCTAATTTTTACTATTTCCACTCCAAATTTTCAACATAGCCATTTTTTTCACACCACCTCATGAACAATACAGCTGTCATTTTTCCCATCCTGCCCAAAACGTGTCTTCACACCTGCAGTACAGAATGGCATTTTACCACAGATTTAAACATTTTCACCTATGGGGTTTATGAGGCGGGTCATAAGAAGTCTATGTTGAAAATTTGGGGTCAAAATATGGAAAAATGCCAAAGTTAAGACCATTTGTTGCAATTTCGCTACGCCCACTCGTAACTATGGATATTTTAAATATTTTAACCCTAGATTTTCAGTATAGCCTTCTTATTACCCAACCTCATGAATGTCACAGCTGTTATTTTTCAATCCTGTCCAAAATTTGTTTTCACACCTGTGGCATGGAATGACATTGCAGTTGCGCAGAATTATGTTTTGGCGAGGATTTGAAAAATTCCTGTTCCGGCTACATGTCCTGGGGTAATCAGACGGCTATGGTGATAATTTGCTCATGCATATATGGAGGGATGGGTGCGCAGGGTCCAATAGACCCTGAACTCCCCCAGTAAAATGCTAAAAATCATATAGCATGGGAGCACAGGGCCCTACAGGGAGGTGAAGGTTAATTACAATGACTCTACACCTACTATGGCTATGATGATACTTTCACAAGAAGGAAACGCATGGCATAAAAACTGCATTAATGCCCCATTAGGGTTCTAGTGACAAAAGCTGGGAAATTCGAACTTAGGGTTCCCAACCCTAAGACCACATCCCCACCCTCGGTTTCCAAATTTAAGATCACACCCCTACCCTGCATGCAGGAACAGGTGTGAGGGGTGTGCCATGGCATTTCAAACCCTAATGCTCATCCCATTCTCTTATTCTGTACCCATCTTAGCTTACTTAGTCTTGGAATAGGATGAGCATTAGGTTTGAAATGCCAATGCCATCCTCACCCGTTCCTACATGCAGAAATGAGGATCTTAGGGTTGGAACCCTAAGTTTGAATTTCCCAACTTTTGTCATTAGAATCCTAATGGGGCATTAACACAGTTTTTTGTCATGCATATATTATAGGGCATGGTAGTGCCCTATAGTTAGGGTTGCACAACCACTTCTATGTTAAATCCTAAATTTTGCACTTTAATACCTTTGCAACTGTTTGACCGATTTGCCTGACATTATGCACTCATAGTCTGGTGTCATAGACCTCTGGATCTGGCAAATATGTCTTTTTGATTTTCTCATTGGAACTTTTGCAAATCTGCGAAAGCTTTCACGAAACTTTTTCAAAAGTTTGTAAAACTACTCCCCCAAAAAAGTTTCTTTGCCACTTCATAGCAAACAAATGGTTAGGACTTTTGGGCTAAAATTTTCAGGGTAGGAAGGGCTTGCAACACAAACGTGCCTTTTGCTGGCTTGATGAAACAATTTACATATGTTCCATAGTTATAACATTCAGAAGTTTCAAAATTTCCCATAGGCTAACACTGTGGCAGCCGTGGTACCTTTCGATGGCTATATCTCAAAAAATGGTTCGAGATACGGATTTTTCGCTAAGCGAAGCTAGGTATGCTAAACACATGTGCAGATTGCTAGGTCATGATTACAACTGCAGTGGAATTTTTTCCAAAGTTCCTGTGGTTACTGAGATACTGCCACATTTGCAGAAAAAGGGTTACTTGGAATGTCTCTAGGCCTGCGCTATGCCTCTATACTTATGGGTAGATGGCCCTGTGCACCCACATATGGATGCCATTATGCAATAATTGGAGCACAGGGCCTTTCATTATGTATGTGCTCCCACGAGGGATGAGAGTTCATTAAAATGTCTCTACACATATGTATACATGGGAGCACAGGGCCTGGAGGGCCCAGCGCTCCCACATGAAAATGAGAGACAATTACAATATGCATCCCACACCCACATACGAGTAACATTACACTTTCTCAAAAAGAAGGGAAATTCATTGCAAAAAACTCCATTAATGCCTCAGTTAGGGTTGATATTACAGAGACAAAAGTTTGGAAATTCGGTGGTAGGGTTACCAACCCTACCATTCCACCCCACAACCTCCACACACCAACAGGTGTCGAGGTGTGCCTTGGGGTTGTCCGGCCTAACTTTCACCCCATTCTCCTACACTGTACCATCTCAACTTTCTTTCAAATGGAATGGGTGAGAGTTAAGCCTGAGGACCCCAAGGCACACCCTGACACTTGTCGGTGTGTGGAGGGTGTGGGGTGGAGTGGTAACCCTAACACCTAATTTCCAAACTTTTGTCACTGTAATATCAACCCTAACTGATGCATTAATGGGGGGGGGGGTTGCAAATATAAATATATATACATATTTACACAATGGGGGTGAGACATATTCCAGTGAGATAAACCATGTTATTTTCACTGCAGTGAAATAAATCCTGATGACATCAACAGAGTTAAAATAAATACCATTTATTACATGCCCAAAACCCGCGCTAAACCCACACAAAGCCATGCAAAGCCGCGCTAAACCCGCGTTAACTCCGCATACGCTGCGCAAATTGTACATTTTGCAACAGTGAGGCCCCATTGTATAAATAGGACACATGATGGGCACATTGTGGAATATGAAAAATATTTTCACTCCTGCCTCGTGAGCACTGTATATTCCACTCGTGCTTTCGGCACTCGTGAAATATCCAGGCTCACTCTGCAGGAGTGAAAATATTTTCCATAATCCACTTGTGCCTATCATGTATCCCCTATATATATATATATATATATATATATATATATATATATATAAAAATGGGTAGGGAAATTGTTGTACTTTTATTGGATGATGAGCATCACATGACCGTGCGTATATCAGGCGCGACTGCACATCTACACTTTTACCCCACTCCAAAACAATTTTGACATTTTATAAGATAGATAAACCACTCTGAGGTGTGCAGTCGCGCTCAGATATATGCATGCCTTGGGCGGTTGACGCACACCAAAGCGTGCATATATCAGAGTGCAACCGCACACCTTGGAGTGGTATATCTATTACATATTAGATATATATATATATATAAGACAAAGAACCTCTGTGTGCAAACACTGAGGCAAGGGTTACCCCCAAAGGGCATTTGGCTGGGAAGCCAAGTTTCAAGAAAATAGTGTGGACATGTGTGATTTTGTATTATATATATATATATATATATATATATATATAGAGGATACATGATGGGCGACTATGGAATATGGCAAATATTTGCATGAGTGCAGAGTGAACTGTGATAATATCATGAGTGCCAAAGGCACGAGTGATATTATTGCAGTTCACTCTGCATGAGTGCAAATGTTTGCCATATTCCACAAGTCGCACATCATGTGTACAATTTATACAATAGGGCTAGTACATTTTAGGAACATTTTTTTCTGTGTTCTCTCCCTGTTTACTTTATTTTGGTAATTGGGTAAGTTTTTTTTTTGGGGGGACCTGGTAGCACTGGGCAGTTAAGTGATTTGTTCAGAGTCGCACAGTATTGAAATGGAAGTTGTGAGAATTAAACACTGGTCTGGGCTGCTGGATGTAGGAAGTTGGCTCATTGCTTGTTACTCTAACCTCTAGGCTATGCTGACAGCACTGTTTGTGTGGTCTGAGTGTGTGTGTAAGTGTTTCTGAATAGGCTGGGAGTGTTAGATAGTATGAGGAACAGGTGCATGTGATTTGCAATGATAATTGTGTTACCTGCAGCTAGGGGTGAGAAACAGACTGTTTATTCAGTAAGTTGCAGGCTTCACTGAGACAGAGAAACTGTTGCAGTCAACACTCAGAAAGAGAAACTGTTTTATGAAGGAGGCTGGTTTGAAGATTAGAGCAGCACAGTAATGTGCTAGGATTGTCAGAATAACTATGGGACACAGGTGATTGTCTTTTACAATGCTAATTGAGTTAGTTGCAGGATTCAGTGAGAAAGAGAAACTGTGAAGCTATTACATGCAGGCTGCAGTGTAGATAGTCTGACTCTGGTGACATCACCATTGTGAGTATATTTGCTGGTGATGTAGACACTGTGGGTTTATCAGGAAATAAACCCACAGTGTCTATGTCATCACAGAGTTATTCCACTGGAGTGAGAATACATGTTTTTATTGTCAGGGTTACATGATCACCCCTATTGTATAAATATATATTGCATGGGTTGCACGGCCACTTCTATGTTAAACCCAACATTTTGCACTTTAATGACTTTGCAACTGTTCATCTGATTTACCTGAAGTTTGGCAAGCACATTGTTGTACCATAGATCTCTGGATCTGGAAAATTTCGTTCTGGTCGGATATGCTGGTGTGGAGCTGCAGAGTGTCAAAATGTGTGAAAAATTCTCAACTTTTGCAAATTCTTTGCCCATCTCTACAGCCCAAATGCTTTGTCCATCTGGTCTGAAACTTCCAGGGTATATGGAGACTGGGTCAAGGATGTGCCTTTTGAAGATTTGGTGAAAAACATATTACTTCATTCAAACGTTATTAAAGTTTCCCATTATATCCTATGGGGAAAAATATACATGTTCCATGCAACGGTGACAGATTCGTTCGTGAAAGCACCTTTTTCTGTCGCAAATGCCCTGTACTATTGTACACATATCATCTTGTTTTCAGTTAGTGGTGGAGAAAACTGCTGTAATTAAATTTTAGTGCCCCTTGATAAACACTGACACTTGTGTTTACCTAATCGGGGCCAGAGGAGCACAATGTTGCCATTAGTTTTGGAAAATAAGCCCTGGAAATATGTTTTTCATGATCTGCCCTGTCATAATTTCACAAATTGCGAAAGAACAGTGCAATACTTTTGCAAAATTTACGAAAGTTTCACACCATATTTTCACAAATTTGTTGATAGTGTCACAATTTGCGACATTCATACCTCTCAACTGTACCACATTACGAGGAATGTTTCTCATTTTACTTCACAAAAGCTCCCTGTTCCACATTGTGAGGACTTCTTCCACATTCAGTATTAACATTTTAAAGCAAAACTCTATAGTAAATGATGCAAAAAATATATTATTCAATTAATAACAGACTTTCTGAACATAAATGCAAACCTTTTAACAGTGTTCTGAGCCTCTTAGGTAAAGATTTGATTAACTGTTCCACATTTTGCTCATTTGTTCCACATTTTGAGAGGCTATGTTCCACATTTGGGGGACAAAAGGTTGAGAGGTATGGCGACACTATTGCCCCAAAATTTACCATTTCTTTGCCACCTCACTGCCACTACACGGTTTGGACTTTTGGGCTGAAATTTGCAGGATGGCAAGCCCTTTCACCACAGATGTGCCTTTTGGTGGTTTGGTGAAAAACTTTACATCCATTCCATAGTTACAGTACTATGAAGTTATGAATTCTTCCCATAGGTTAACACTGTGGCATCCGCCAAAACCACAGTTTCTTTGCCACCTCACTGCCACTACACGGTCTGGACTTTTGGGCTGCAATTTGCAGGGTGGCAAGCCTTTGTATCACAGGTGTGCCTTTTGCTTTTTTAGTGCAAAAATTTACACTGGTTCCAGAGTTACAGGACTCTGAAGTCGCAAATTTTCCCATAGGATAACACTGTGGCGGCCGCGGTACCTTTTGGCACCAATATCTTGAAAACGGTTCAAGATACAGATTTTTTGCTACACACAGTCTAGAACACCGTATGTGTACTAAGCTTGCATGGAGGTGGCTAGGTCATGAATACAACTGCAAAATAATTTTTTGCACAGTTTCTAAGGTTACTGAGATACTGCCTAATAAGCATTACAAGGGTTACTTGGAATGCCTCTAGGCCTCTGCTATGTGTCTGTATTTGTGGGTAGGTGGCAGCGCATGGCCCACCTATGGATATGATTATGCAAAACTAAAAGCACAGGGCCCTCCTGCACTATGTTTCTATTACTTATAGGTAGGTGGGAACACAGGGCCAAGAGGACCCGTGCTCCCTCCCATGGATACTGTCTTACAATACTGGGAGCACAGGGCCCTCAGGCGCTATGTCTCTATACTTGTGGGTGGGAGTGCAGAGTCCAGAGGGCCCACGTTCCCAAATATGCCTCCCATTATGCAAAACTGGAAGCACATGGCCTTCCTGCGCTATGCCTCTACACTGATGGGTGGATGGGAGCGCAGGACCCGGAAGGCTCGTGCTCCCACCTATGGATACCATATAAGTAACATTTCACTTTCTCAAAAAGAAGGGAAAGTCATTGCAAAAAACTCTATTAATGCATCTGATAGGGTTGATTCCACACCAACAAAAGTCTGGAAATTCGATGTTAGGGTTACCCACCCTACCGACCCCACCATCCACAGACCAACAGGTGCTGGGGTGTGCCTTGGGATTACTGGGCCTACCTCTCACCCCATTCTCCTATACTGTATAATCTCAGCTTTTTTAAACATGGAATTGGTGAGTTAGGGCTGCCAACATCAAGGCACACCACGGCACCTGTTGGCCTGTGGATGGTAGGAGCGGTAGGGCTGGTAACCCAGACAATGAATTTCTAGACTTTTGTTGGTGTGGAATCAAACCTAAATAATGCATTAATGGAGTTTTTTTCAAAATAAATATATATATATATACTTTGTTAATGCATCAGTTAGGGTTGCTGCAACAAAAGTAGGGAAAAGAGGTGCTAGGGTTTCATGCTAACACCCTATTCCTGCCCTGTGGAGATGAGGAGGTGTCGGGGGGGTGGCACTGGGGTTACCAACCCCTAACACTCACCCCATTCCACTGTAAAATAAGCTGGGTGGCAACAGTATAGGAGAATGGGGTGAGTGCTAGGGTTGGCAACCCCAGTGCCACCCCCTCCCCCCCGACACCTCCTGGTCTCTGCAGGGCCAGGGTGGGGTGTTAGGGTGAAACCCTAACAACTCATTTCCCTACTTTTGTCATGGCAACCCTAACTGATGCATTAACGTAGTTTTTGCAACTAATTTCCTTACTTTTTGAGGTAGCATAATAGTATCCTCATTTTACTGTGAGAGTGCAGGGTCCTTTGGACCCTGCTCTCCCATCCCTCCATCGAAATAGTACAACAGTATCTATATGTAACGCTTCGGACCCTGTGCTCCCATCCCTTCATCGAGATAGTAAAACAGTATCCATATGTTAGGGTGGGACAGTATCCTTATTTGAACCCAGATTTTCAACATAGCCTTTTTATGACCTCACCGCATGTACCCAGTACAGAAAACATTCAAATCACCGCCAAATCATAATTCTGCACAACTGTAATGCCATTCTAGGCCACAGGTGCAAAATCATGTCTAGGACACGATTTGAGAAATCACAGCTGTGACACACATCAAGTGGGGTAATAAGAAGTGTATGTTGAAAATATGGGGTGAAAATATTGAAAATGTACTAAGTTATGAACGTGCATAGCGAGATTGTGCCAAATGCCCATAATGCAGTCATTTTTCAAAATGCTGAACCCCAACTTTTCAACATAGCCTTCTTATGACCCTATCTGATGAACAATGTGACTGTCGTTATGCAAATCCCACAGGAAAGGTGATTTTGCTAAGTGACAGCGAAATCACCTTTCTGGTGAGAGTTGCCTAATGACAGTCATGTTGTCCATGAGTTGCGGTCCCCAAAAGGCCACGCTGAAACTTTGTGGCCATAATGTTTAAAAAATGTCCGAGTTATGGCTGAAAGTTGAACCACCCCCCACTGAAACACCTAGGATCACATTTACCTTTCTTCACGCTGCAGTTGCAAGTTCCAGTAGCAAGACATGTCTTCGATCAGTGGAGCAGCTCTTGAACCTCAGACCTCCTGAGGTGAGTTGCTGTTGGAGGGAATGTCAGAAGGGGTTGTGGGGAGGTGGGTGCACAGTGAGTGGTCAGGTGCGGGAGTCAGCAGTGATGGAATTTTTTTTTTCAGCTTACAGGCAGCAAAAGACATAGAGGGACTTTTTTTTTTCTTTACAGGGAAAAAAAAAAATGAAACGGGACCGAAGTGGAGGAGGGAGATACCACTGTCACCAATGATTTCTCTGGGACAGAGAGTGGGGGCTACCACTGGACACCAGGGATAAGTGGCAAAAAGCCATCCCAAAAAACAAAAATATATAAAAAATAAATAAATACCCCCCCAAAAAATAAACATATGGGGATTCAGGGATGGGGTGGTGCCACTAGACACCAGGGATATAAAACACGGGGCCAAAAATGGAATAAAAAGACAACATAAAATCCTTGCCCATCAGGAAAATTCATTGCCCATGGGTCCTTGTCTGGAAAATGGCTGACGGACAAGGTTTCCAGGTCTGGCTATCTGGTCATGAAATTTGGACAACCAGATGGCTAGAAATGAATCCTCGTCCACCAGCTGAATTTCTTGTCTGCCAGTCTTTGTCCACCATGGCAGACAAGGAAAGCAGCTAATGAACAAGGATGTCCAGTCTGGCCATCTGATCATCAAAATTTCACGACCAGATAGCCAGATCAGAAATCCTTGTCCATCAGCTGTTTTCCTTGTTCATCATGGTGGACAAAGACTGATGGACAAGGAAGTTAGCGAGCAAAGGACAAGGAATTAAGTAAAGATAAACATTTCTGAGGGCATAAACATGCCACAAAGCCCATAGCATAGCTCATCAACTCCCAATGAGCATAAATCATAGTTAGAAGTGTGGCACAGATGCCCCTGGGCAAAGTTATAGCACTTTTTTCGGGGCAAAATAATAAAAAAAACAAGATGGCAGCTCGGGAACAGGGATTTTTTTCATACGGACAGGGATTTATTAATCCCTGTTCATGAGCTGTCAAAATCCCTGTTCGTGAGGCAAATCCTTGTTCGCCATTTATACACCTAGCCAAAAGACTGATCTGAGCATGCTCAGAACTCGAAATTCCAAAATGTAATAACTTTAGAATGGATTAATATTTTTCACTAAACCAGTGCTGGCTTGTTCTTTGGGGCACCCTGAAAATTTTAGTTCAAAATTCTAAACGGTGTGGCTGCAACGCGATGGGCAAAAATCAGCAAAAACTGGCAAAAAAAAAGCGAAAAACACACTTTTTCACTATGCGCTGCATGAAAACTGCATATCTGATCGAAACTAAACTTGACACATCAAGAGATCTACCCCACGGGACAGAGCATACCAAATATCGTGCAAATCTGTTGAACGGTTGCAAAGTTATTAAAGTACATAATTTGGCATTTAACATTAAACTGCCTACTCAACACTAACTACAGAGGTGCTAGTGCAGCACTATAATTTATATATATATATATATATATATACACACATATACATACATACAGACACACACGCACACACATATACATATTTAAAGACATGTTTGCTAAAAACTGGTTTTATACATAATAATATACCACATGTGGACCCTCTCTCTTCGAATCGTAAGTCAGTGTTATAATTTATTCCAAAGAAAACTCACAACTATCATTTTATTTTTAATAGAATGACTGGTAAGAGCTCAGAACAGTCATTTCATTGTCAAAAAAACAACTGCAGTGAAGTCATCACCCTACCTTACATTCTGACTAGTCTGCATTCAAAGCAGCAACTCTAAACAAGAGCAGTGCAAGAAGGAGGAAGGAGCAGAGTTAACATAAATTTACTGAGGAACAAAAAACAGTACCACTAACTTTTTTTTCCAAATGCATGAAGCATAATAGTGATAATGTGTTAGTTGATTTGCTATCTTCAGCAATAATGTGATTGTCTCATGAGGATAAAGTACTCAGCCTTTGGCCTCGTTCTTTATTTATTTGAAAATCACATTACTGCCACATACAGGGGTATTGTGGACCAACTACCGTAGTGCATTATTACTAAATTATTACAGGGTAATCTACATGCATTCATGTTCACACTCCGTGTGTTAAGACAGATGGCTTCTTTTCAGAACTTAGGAATGTATCCATTGGCATTCCTCTGGGCTCCATTCTGGACCCCCTACTCTTTGGCTTATTCATAAACCATCTGCCTCATGCCAGTCAGTCTGCAAATGCTATGCAAACAATGCTGTTATCTATTTCAATAACCTTGCCCTTAGCAGCCTTATCTCTGTTCTATGTAAGGAATAATACCCTCCAGGGTGGGCATTATTGGGCAATACTGGACCACCCAGGGGCACAATGAGGCCCGACGCCACAAACAGAGGGCCTTATAGCCCCTGGAAGGTCCCGTATTGCCTAGCTATCACCCCCTCGAGGGTATTATTGCATAGAAATGGGCGTGTGTGTAAATCTTAAGTAATAAAATAACAGAGGAAATCACTTTCAAAACAATACAAATTCAAGAAAAAACATTTTTTTTTGGTAAAATAGTCCCTCCCTTTGTGTGCTCTTCCATCTGCTGTTGCCCCTTCCCACAAAGAGATCACAGAGCCATTCTATTCTACTAACCCTCCCCCTACCACCTCCAGAAGAAGAGATGGAATTTCTTGTAAACTCTCTTCCCAGCAGTCTCTTGCCATCAGCAGTTGCCCTACCTGTACCAGAAAACGGAATCACAATTCGTAACTAGGGGGCCAGAAAACTGCTTTCCTACATAGTACAGTAGGGCACATTGGAACATCTTCCCACACTCTATTCCCCTTTGCATATCTTTTACCTTTCCCTTTTTCCTTCACACCTCATCACAAGGTGTGTTTTTTTTTTTTTTCAGTCCGGCACTGCAAGCTGCAACCACTCCGATCTCTGACAGAACCGGAAGAAAAACTGCACTGGCATGACACATCACAAACAGCTGTTTTTTTAAACTTGTCCCCACACTACAGTTGCTTCCATTGTTTTGTTTATCCATGGATGTCTCCACTGTTTATTTTGTTTTTCATAACAAACTTAGGAGCTCAGTCCCTTCAAATGTTATAGTGCAGAGCCTCATAATGCCGTTACTACTAACTACTTAAGAAAAAGTGAACTTAGCAGTGAGAGGGAGATCCAAAGCAGAGCCGGGAAAAGGAAGTAGAATGGAGTGGGAGACGTGATGTGATGCCAGCGAACAGTGGCGACTGTACCAGTATCGCACTATTGATTTATTTTTATTTGATCAACTATACAAGTTCTGGAGCAGCGGGCATGGCTGGGTGGGGCAGAGCTCGAGGACATCTGTAATGGGCAGCCAGGAGCATACCTGACATATTAAACTGAAAGTTTTTTTAATTAAAACTGCAAGGAGGGTAGTGGAGAGAGCTAAGGGGGGTATTCAGTGACAAGGTCGTACTGAATGTTGACAGTTTGAGTCAGGGGCTCTCGCTCCTCGCTAAGCATGAAAGACAACATGGCGACATTTGCCTTTCTAACGTTCTACTGGCCCAGTACTACTTAGAATGATATGAGGCAACAGAGACTGGGACTACTGTAGTTATTTCCCGGTCTCTGCTGTCTCATACTGGACTGGCAAATTAGTATTTGCTGCCAATCAGCATCGAGGATACTCTTTCCCCATTTTCTAAAGAGTTATTTTGAGGCCCTTCAAAATGGTGCTCTCAAAACAAACTGATTCTAAATCACAAAAAAATTATTACAAAGCTCTTCACAAGTCCACAAATAAAGAGAATGGTACTCCCCCCGCCTTGTCATCTATAATAACCTGGGACATATACTTGAACATGTGGAAACCTTTAAATACCTTGGGGTGATCCTGGACAATACCTTATCTGTTGCACCCTACATTAACCACCTTTTGTCTATGGTAAACAGAAGATTTGGAGCCTCGTACCGTAACTAGGTCAACCTCACTGCAGATGCTAGACACTGCACAGTGGCAAGCTTAGTACTGTTGTTAGCTGACTATGGCCTCCCTGTCTACGCAACTGCCTGTGACTCAAGTCTCAGCAGAATAAATCTGATCTGTAATAAGGCTTGTTGCTTTGTGCTTGGGGCTGATATGCACATCCGTAGCTGCACCCTCCACACCCAAACAAACTGGTTACCTCTGCCTAGCAGAATTAAGTTCTAGACATATCTGCTAGCCAAGAAGGTGCTACTGGGCCCAACCCAGTGTCAGTGGCTCAGCAGGTTGCACATTCGCCTCTGAGGCCGTAAGATCAGAAGGCTGTGGGTTCTATCCCCACTCAAGGCACTTGGGTTAAATCCTAATACTGACACTGTAGTGCAACATGAGGAGGGTGCTGCATTCCTGAGGTGCCATCTTTCAGATGAGACATTAAACTGAGGTCCCACCTGACAGTTCAGGTGGATGTTAAAGATCCCATGGCACTTCTTGAAAAGAGTAGGGGAATTTTTCATTGTCAAAACTATGAAAAAAATTACATGTACAAAATATATAGCAGACATACACTCTATCAAAAACTAAAGAAAGACAGCTGAAATCACTCTTGTGAATACTTTCATGCTATGCATTTTCCAAATTCATTTTGAAAATAGTACTTATTATATAAATCCTTGAGATTTAACCAAAAGTCCAGGTCAAGTTTCATTCCCTCTAGAAAATGCCCAGGTAATCTATACTCCAACCATTATGTGCAGAGATGACCCCAACAATCCCTCCCTCCCCTTGCTCTCCTTTGCCCTTTCACCAGGAAAAGCATAGAATTTCTTATTGTCACAACTACAGAAAAAATATTACTTGTACATACCATATAGAAAATATGCTTCCTTCAGAAAATAACCTCAAAACCACATTTTGAAATATTTTCCTTCTCAATGTTTCCAACAATTTATTTTTAATTTTATTTTTTAAATATAGCGTATTTTGAAAAATTCCTTATACTTATTCAAATTCCATACTTTACTAAGAAACAGTTAAGAAGGACAATGTATATAATTTCATGTTCAGGAGATATCATATACCAGAAAACAAAGCAAAAGAACATATAACATGATACTCCTCTTGTTATAATTTATACCATTGATCCAGGGAATTGGTCTATTCCTACTTAATGTGTTATAAGGATTTATTCATTCTCCCGCACCTATACACTAAAGAGCGGTTGTAGGTTCCAGCCTGATGTCCTAATTATTTTGACCTGTCTGTTACACACCTCCTCATTGTCATTTCCTTTGTTGGTTAATGGAGAAATGACAAACTAGAAAACATTAAACCCCTAAACTCTGGATGGGGGTGTTGATACCAGTCCTTTCACAGAAGAAAGGGTTCTGAAAGAACTCCTAAAACTGAAGGTGGACAAAGCAATGGGGCCTGATGGGATTCACCCCAGAATTATAAAAGAACTAAGAGGAGAACTAGTGACACCACTGACTACCCTATTTAACAAATCATGGGAGGATGGTGTGGTACCTAAGGACTGGAGGAGGGCGGATGTGATTCCCCTTCACAAAAGTGGGACCAAGACAGAGTCAGGAAACTACAGACCTGTCAGTTTGACCTCTGTGGTAGGGAAAGTGATGGAATCACTTCTGAAGAAAAGAACTGTTGAGTACCTAGAGGCCAACAGGGCACAGGACCCAAGGCAGCATGGATTCACAGCGGGAAGGTCATGTCAGATGAAGCTAATTGATTTCTTTGACTGGGTGACCAAAGTAGTAAACCAGGGAGGGGCTATGGACATGGCCTACCTAGACTTTAGCAAGGCATATGACACAGTCCCACACAAAAGATTAATAAACAAATTAGCCAGTCTGGGAGTGGGTCCCAGGATGGTAGCCTGGGTAAAAAAATTGACTGGACAACAAGGCAAAGATGGTAATAGTAAACAGGATCCACTCTGAGGAAAGGAGGGTTACTAGTTGGGTACCGCAGGGTTCAGTACTGGGTCCGGTCCCTTTTAATGTCTTTATAAGTGACACTGCAGAGGGACTGGAAGGAAAAGTATACCTCTTTGCAGAAGACACAAAGATCTGCAACAGGGTTGATTCACAAGGGGTGGAAAGGATGAGAAGAGACTTGGCAAGGTTTGAGGAATGGTCAAAAGTATGGCAGCTTAGATTCAATGCAAAGAAGTGCAAAGTAATGCACCTGGGAAACAAAAACCCAGGGGAAGAGTACACAATGGGGGGAGAGGTATTAACAACAACAAAAATGGAAAGGGACCTGGGCGTAGTCATATCAGATGACCTAAAGGTAAGCAAGCAATGTGAGAAGGCAGTAAGGATGACTGGGGGGAATACTGGGATGTATAGGGAGAGGCATCACCAGTAGAAAACAGGAAGTTGTTATCCCTCTATACAGACAGTTGGTAAGACCCCATCTGTAGTACTGTTTGCAGTTCTGGAGACCCCATCTCCACAAGGATATAGACAGGATGGAGGCAGTCCAGAGGAGGGCAGCTAAAATGATGCAGGGTCTGCAACAGATGTCATATGAAGAGAGACTAAAGGAGTTTAATATGTATACCCTTGAGGAAAGGAGGGAGAAGGGGACATGGTAGAAACTTTCAAGTACCTCAAGGGAATCAACAAAGTCCAAGAGGGTAGCATCTTTCAGAAAAAGAGATGTGCAAGAACAAGGGGACACAATTTGAAGCTGGGGGGACAGCTCAGGGGCAATGTGAGGAAGTATTTTTTCACAGAGAGGGTGATGGACGCATGGAATGGCCTGCCTGAGGAGGTTGTGGGGTCAAAAACATTGGGGGAATTCAAGAATGCATGGGACAAACATAAGGTGATTCTTGTGGGGGGTAGGAAGAAGTAGGCTGTTGGTTAACTAGGATCTGCAGCTTATCCAGTAGGTAGGGAAATGGGCAGACTAGATGGGCCAAGCGGTCCTTATCTGCCGTCAAAGTCTATGTTTGTAAAACACAGCTCTTCTGCCTTTTTCTAAGAAAACTATTTCTTTGAGAGCTTTCCCTGCAATTCCTATTCTCATAACAGCTTAACTCTCGAAAAGAGTAGGGGAATTTCCCCAATGTCCTGGCCAAATTCTCCCATTCACTCAAAAAAAAAATACCACCAACAGCTTAAAAAAATCTGGTTCAATTTCAGTTGGCATCCATCTGTATCCCCCTTCCCCGTGATGAGGCTGAAAAATAGGCAAAAAATTGTCTAGTCCTCCTTCCTGGTCAACAAAAACTAAAATAAATAAATGAAATAACCCCTCCCCCTGGCCCTACTGTAACTCACAGCTTCTGCCCTGTCACCGATCTTTACAACACCAGGAGCATGGCTCGGAATGCCCTTAAACTGCCTTTTTGCTGTACTCAGCTGGGCAAGCATTCATTTGCTGTTAGGGCCACTGGCTACTTAAGAGAGCCGCCTGATACCTTGCTTAATCTACCTAAGTTTGACCAGTTTAAGAGAGCACTATGGACAACCTTAACAGTTTAACAAAATGGTTATATTAAATGCACGCTGAAATTAGAAAATAGAGCTAAAAATCTACGTTTCGACCTTAGGTCTTCTTCAGGAAATATCTAAAAGAGAAAAAAAACAAGTTAACAAACCTTAACAGTTTGATGCATCGGTAACTGCCAATCATCCTAAGTCCCTCCCGGTATACACACTGAACTGTGTTAGACTCTGACTCTGTGGCCATGTACCATTACTTGGGGTTGTTTTAAACTGTTTCTATTTGCCTGTCTTATTGTAAAATTGTATGCTACTGATCTAACCTATTTGAACTTATTCGACTGCTTGTACTTGTTTGATTTCATTCCACTATCTGTAACTCGCTTATTGTATTTGTTATGTTATCAATCCATCAATTACATAAAGAAACACACACATACATACATACACACACATACATACACACATACATACATACATACACATACATACAGTACATACACACACATACACATACATACATACACACACATACATACACACACATACATATACACATACATACATACATACATAAATACACATACATATACACCTACATACATACATACACACCTACCTACATACATACATACGTACCTATATACATACACATACATACATACATACACACCTACATACATACATACACATACATACATTACGCACCTACATACATACATACCTACACACCTACATACATACATACACATACATACACACCTACATGCATACACATACATACATACACACCTACATATACATACATACACACATACATACATACACACCTACATATACATACATACACACCTACATGCATACACATACATACATACACACCGACATACATACATACATACATACACACACACACACACACACACACACACACACACACACATACACACATACATACACACATAGATACATAGATACATAGACAGTGTCGGCAGATAAGGGCCTATGGCCCACCCAGTCTGCCCATTTAAGTTTGTAAGTTCAGTTTATGTTTTCCAGGAAGTCTGTTGCCCCTTACCCCTGACCTCCAGAATTCCTTTATGTCTATCCCATGCATTCTTAAATCCCGTGATTGTTTCAGCCCCCACCACTTCCTCTGGCAGGGTGTTCCACTTGTCCACCACCCGTTCTGTGAAGAAATTCTTCCTCACGTTTCCTCTGAATCGTCCTCCCTCCAACTTCATCCCATGCCTCTAGTCCTGGAACATCTTTTTCTCTTAAAATAGTGCATTCCTGCACCCTGTTCCTCCTGTAAGATACTTGTATGTCTCTATCATATCCTCTCTCCCTCTTCTCCTCCAGGAGTACATGTTCAGTGCCTTCAACCTGTCCTCATAGGACTTGTGATGCAATCCATGCACCATCTTTGTTGCCCTCCTCTGAACCTTCTCTACCCTGTCTATGTCCTTACGTGAGGTAAGGTCTCCAGAACTGCACAGTGTACTCCAGGTGCGGCCTCACTAGTGTCTTGTATAGTGGAATTATGACCTCCTTTTCCTGCTGGTGATGCCCCTGCCTATGCATCCCGGCATCCTATTTGCTTTACCTGCTGCCTTGTCACACTGTTTCCCTGCCTTGAGGTCATCAGAGATGATAACTCCAAGATCCTTTCCTGCTTGGTGCATGCTATATCCTCATCCCCAACTGATATATTGTGCCAGGGTTTTGTGCCCCATATGCATTATCTTGCACTTCCTTGCATTGAATTTCAACTGCCAAACCCCTGACCATTCTTCCAAGTTTCTGCAGGTCCTTCTCATTCTGTCTACACCCTCTGGTGTGTCTACTCTGTTACAGAGCTTTGTGTCATCAGCGAACAGTGAAATTCTGCCTTCTAGGTCCTGCATGCAATGTCACTGATGAAGATATTGAATAGTACCGTCCCAGCACTGATCCCTGTGGTACCCCACTGGTCACTCTTCCCTCTGTGGAGTGACAGCCATTTACCACCACCCTCTGTGTCCTGCTGCCCAGCCAGTTACCTACCCACCGCACTACTGTCCTGCCCACACCCATATTCCCCAGTTTGTGCAATAGTCTTCTATGTGGCACAGTGTCAAAGGCCTTGCTGAAGTCCAGATAGGCCATGTCCACTGCCCTCCCTGATCCACCTCCCTAGTCACCCAGTCAAAAAATTCAATGAGGTTGGTCTGACATGACCTTCCCCTGGTGAAACCATGCTGCCTTGGGTCCTGTAGTCCATTGACAACCAGATGTTCCACCAATCTCTCCTTCAGTAGTGCTTCCATGATCTTCCCCACTACCGAGGTGAGGCTGACTGGTCTGTAGTTCCCCTTCCTCTTTGTTCCCACTTTTGTATAAGGGACTACATCTGCTATCCTCCAGTCTTTGGGTACCTCCCTGTTTCTAGTGATCGGCTAAACAGGATAGCCAGAGGTTCAGCCACCACCTCTCTTAGTTCTTAAGGACCCTGGGTGCACCTCATCTGGCCCCATTGCTTCATCAACTCTTATTACTTCCAGTTCCTTCAGGACCCTTCTCTCGTGTAAAGGGACTTGTGTCCATTTCTGCACCATTCTCACCCCTTGTACTCCATTCAGACCCATTACCCTCCTCTTCCTCAGTAAAGACTGAGCAGAAATACCTGTTCAATATGTCAGCTTTACTGTTGTCATCCTCCACACAGCCCCCATCCTCCCCCTTCAGTCTCACTATCCCTCCCTTTGCCTTTCTTTTTTCACTTATGTACCTGTAAAAGGTTTTGTCCCCTCTACCCACTGATTTTGCAATGTGTTCTTACATATACATACATACACACACACATACATACACACACATACATATACACATACATACATACACACAAATACATACATAAATATACATACATACACACCTATATACATACATACACATACATACATTACACATCTACATACATACATACATACCTACACACACACATACATACATACACACCTACATATATACATACACATACATACATACATACACACCTACATACATACATATACAGTATACACATACATACATACACATACATATACATACATACATACACACACACACACATAAATAAATGTGTTTTCCATGGTATTCATCTACAATCCCCCACTCAAACCATATGTTTCAAATACATGCAGAAGTTCTAAAATGTTACATTTCTCAAATGCATAAAAGCAAGCTTACTATTTCTCCAGTATCTTAACTGGTATATGTGAGAGGATCTCCCCATTTAAAGGTATAACTTACAACCTGGGGGAAAGACTTCTCGAAGGATAACACTTCCAAATGGCTGAGAATATATGCCTGATAGTTCTGTATTCATCAAATGAGTGGTTATCAGACTGGTGCAGGTACAGAATACTCGATTAAGCACTTGTAACCTCCTTGCCTGTTAAGGTAAGGTATGGACATGTGAGGCAGGATTTTCCAAAGGATCCATCTCAGATCCTCTATCAGCTGTTCTAAACAAGAAATCCAGCCAATCTGTTAAACCATGTATTAAATTGTCAAGGTGGTCTAACTGCATACAGATATTGCATCCAAAAACAATGAAGTTGTGACAAAAAAAAGATGAAAATTACATTTGCATAAATTTTCTACCGCAAATCAAGACTTTATTACAGACGAGTGCCATCTTCTGAAAATACCAGCAGGGCTGCTCAGATGCAATCTGGCAGATACAGAAGGAGCATAGAACTGTATCTGCTTCCACCTTTTCTGGAAATCTGTCCATTCGGGTGCTTGCACCCAGACTGTGTAATCTTAGCCACCAATGCAACAAAAGCCTAGGGAGTCAATAAAATGCACTCTGCTCCAGAAGGATTATGTGTACACAGAGTTTCCCATGAATCCATAGGTTAAGCACAGGATTATCCCACAATGTATTTACCCCATCAGAGAAGCACACATGGTCACTTTGTAAACAGGGAGTGGGAAAAAGAAAGGGAACTTCTATCTGGAGAATGCCTAATGCCTGTCACTGAGGAAGATCTTTCAGTACAGCAAGAGTGGCTGCTGCTGTAAATTTGAGAGGGTAAGAGGAGCAGTCTTCTGAGATCACAGCTTTTTGTGATACCTCTGACAATCCCAGTGGATTATAACTGTGATCCGAGTCATCAGATCAACAGTAAGATGTAGAGAAAATCTTTTCTCGCCAGAATGGTTTCCAAGAGAATTAAGGCTTAGGGCCCTTTCAAGAGGCAATCAAGCTTCACCCTTAAAGGAATCCAGGTCTGCCTTGATAAAAAAAAAAAAAAAAAATTAAAAAATCTGGGGATGGGATGAACTGGAACCTTTCCAGATCTAGGAAGAAACAAAGAAAGAAGATATTCGAATGTTAGTTCTGCAGAAAGGCAGGTGCTTTGCAACATTCTCATTACACTCCACAGTGAGGAGAGCCTTCCCCCTGACCCCCTGAGGAAGTTTCTAAGAGACCCAGCTGAAGCTATGGGACCAATCATTAGTGGCAGAGCTCATATCAGGCTCCTACATTATCCAATGATTTGGGTCCCAAAGTCTTGGGCTCCCGATCAGAAGATTACAACACACTAGCATCACAGGCAAAGCTGCACAGACAAGCACAGGCCTAGATTTGTGTGCCTTAATTTAGCTACAGCCTGAACAGGACTTTAAAAAAGTGAGAACGAACCAGAATGTGAAACCGGGACGTTTCAATTTATCGTGTCTCTTACAATATTGCTTTACTTCCTGTGCAAATACATAAACCATGCCCAAGTTATTTGACAGGTTCCAGTACAAGAGTTCCAGATCATTTATTTTCACAAAACACATCGGATAGTTATACTCAGTGCTATCCTAATAGCTCTTAAACACATTTTCAAAACATCTGAGGTGTAGAAGCTACACTGCCCCTTCAAATTTTAATCCAACTGTCTAAACTTAGATTTAAACAGCAAAACTCCCTATTATACTGTAATGATATGCTTAAAACCACAGGATTTACACCAATTAGGTTGTAACCTTATTGTTTTGTAGCTTTTTTGTTATTTCTTTTACTTTTCCCTGTTTCTGGTCTTCTAGATATTGCAGATAATGCAGTACTGATTTCAACGAGCCTTTCAGATTGCATCTGACTCTCCCCTGCTGACCTCAACTTGATGTTTGTGACATCAGTTTGTTGTCGTGATGAGCACTATGGTGTCATAAACTAAGGCACTGTGAAGCTAGCTCGGGAGAGGCGAATGCATTCAATACAGACCTTTTGGAAAGACTACCAAGATATGCTGTAAACCTGGAAAGGAATGCTGAAAATGAAAAAAAATGATCCTCTAGCGAACTGTAACAGCTGAAACATCATACCTATGAAAGTACATGCCAAAGAGAGGATCTTCTTTATAAAATAATACTGTGCATGGATGCCAGCTCCATGGGTGTTGGACTGCTCAAGCACCCACTCATAAAGTTGATTTAAGCACCCTAAATGTTTTGAGGGCAGCTTGCAAGAAAGGACTACCAGGGAAACTGGCCACAGGAAAAATGCTATCTACTGGCAGTGAGCACCTGCAAAAGGTCATAAAAGGTGGCACCCGATACTATGGGTACTTTTAGACACAAAAACAGCAATACACTTACTTCTTAAGGAGGTAAAGACCAGCAACTACCTAAATTACTACTACCAGGGGCCTGTGTGGTCCCAAGCAGATCCCTGGAAACTGAAAGCAGCAGTGCATGAATGCAGAGAAAATTCTGACCTATACGTTCTGATTTTATTTTAGACTGCCCCTTATCTCCTAACTTGTCTGGTGTCCTTCTTTCCTCATTATGTTTGCTTGCACGTATATGCAAGAAACATAGTGCCATCATACGAGTTTTCCAGAGGTGTGTCAGCCTCTTCCAGTTCAGTCAGTGTATTTGCAGGCACAGTTGCAGAGCGCCAATCACTGCTCCAGCTGTCTATGACAGCTGAAAATGCAGTGGCATACAGTGGAAAGGGAGAGCTCTGCTTGAGTGAGCAGAGCTCTGTCCCCCCACACACACATGCGCACACACACGCACACTGCGTGCTCATGCACCTTCCCCCTCCTCCCTCCACACTGTACGGCCGACAGGGGTGCCCAATCCCCCATCGGCTCCACGCCCCCCCCAAAAGCAGCCAGGTGCCATGCTGGGAGCCCACCCCAGCGTGGCAAAATGATGTAATGGTTGACGGGGTGCCCAATCCCCCGTCGGCTCCACTGTCTCTCTCCCCCCCATGCTGTCACTGATGGGGTTGCCCAAACCCCCATCGGCTTCACTGTCCCCCCCCCAGTACAGGGTGCCATGCTGGGAGACCACCCCAGCGTGGCAACAGATGCCATGGCCGATGGGGGTGCCCAATCCCCCGTCGGCTCCACGCCCCCCCAGCCATCCTCTGCCATGCTGGGAGCCCACCCTAGCACGGCAAACGCCCCGCCATCTTTTCAAAAAATAAAACCTGTAAGGAAAAAACGGTCCTTCGCAGTCTCCCTGCCCCCACAACCCGCACCCACCCACTCGCACCCTGCCTCCCCACACCCCCCTCACCCCATACTTACCTCCGGAGTCCGGCGCGACGATCTTCAATGGACCAGGAACACGTCTGCACTCTTCAAAGCCAACCGCGAACTGAGGAAATGCCAGTAAGCTGTATAATGGGATAGATTGGGGTTTTCAACTTTGTTGCATAACTCAGGCATTTTTTGGAATTTTTACACCAAATTTTCAACATGGGGTTTTTGGGACCCCTCCTCATGAATTCTTGCACTGTCATGGCATTACTCGGGCCCGAAGGGTGATTTCGCAGCCACTGTGCAAAATCACCTTTCCGGAATGTTTAACAAAACGACACTGCCAGTGTTCGTAAGGTGGGCTCTCAAAAAGCCTATTTTGAAAATTTGGTGGAAAAATTCCTAAAATGACTGTTTTACTTGAACGGCGTGCTATGCAGTTCCTCACGACGCTCAGAAGTTCGCGAATTTTCAATATTTTCACTCCAGATTTTCAACATTGCCATTTTACTACACCTTCTTATGAGCAGTACAGCTTTCATTTTTCACATCTCACCCAAATGTGTTTCCACCCAATGTAGCGCACAATGGCGCAGTCGGTGTGCGAAATCAATGTACGGGACACATTAAGAAAATCACAGTGACACTGTTCATGAGCAGAGGTCTTAAAATGGCTATGTTGAAAATTTGGTGAAAAAATTCCTAAAAATGACTGTTTTACGAGCATGCGTTGCACAGTTCCTTGCGCTTCGTAAGTTTCTTAATTCAATATTTTCACTCGGATTTTCAACATTGCCATTTTACCACACTCCTTATGAGCAGTACAGCTGTCATTTTTCACATCTCGCCCACAACGTGTTTCTGCCCATGTAGCGCACAATGGCGCAGTCAGTGTGCTGAAATCAATGTCAGGGACATGTTAAGAAAATCACAGTGACACTGGTCATGAGCAGAGGTGTTAAAATAGCTATGTTGAAAATTTGGTGAAAAATTCCAAAAATGACTGTTTTAGGAGCTGTACGTTGCGTAGTTCCTACATAGCTGGCAAGTTCACAATTTGTAATATTTGCACACCAGATTTTCAACAGTACCATTTTACCGCACTTCTTTATGAGCAGTGCAGCTACCATTTTTCACATCTCGCCCAAAATGTGTTTCCGCACATGTAGCGCACAATGGTACAGTCGGTTTGAAAACAATGTTTGGGACAGATTAAGAAAATCACAGTGACACTGGTCATGAGCAGAGGTCTTAAAATGGCTATGTTGAAAATTTGGTGACAAAACTCCATAAAATGACTGTGTTACGAGTGAGCATTGCGCAGTTTCCACGCACCCTCGTAGGTTCATGAATTTGTAATATTTTCAGTCCAGATTTTCACCAGTGGCATTTTTCCACACCTCCTTATGAACAGTACAGCTGTCATTTTCCACAACATGGCCGAAATGTGTTTTCACACTTTCAGTGCAGAGATGCGTGGTCGCTGTGGGAAATCATTGTTCGGGACAGATAAAGAAAATCACACTGACACTGTTCATGATCGGAGGTCCCAAAATGCCTGTGTTAACAATCTACTGTAAAAAAAATTCCCAAACTAGTTACATTACAGGAGTGCGTTGCACAGTTTCTACGCACGCTCGTGACTTCACCAGTTTTTTTAAGATTTTCACAGCAGATTTTCAACATTGCCATTTTTTACACCTCCCCATGAACAGTACCGCTTTCATTTTTCACATCCTGTTCAGAATTTGTTTTTCCACCTGTGGTGCCAAATGCCATAGTCGCTGTGCAAAAGCAGTTTTCGGCTAACAAACTGATATTGCCACTGTTCATGAGGTGGGGGTCACAAAAAAACCATGTTGAAAATTTGGAGTGAAAATACCAACGAATGCTTGAGGTGTTAGGGTTTCCAACCATAACGCCCCACCCTGTAGAGAATGACAGGCATCAGGGGTGTGACTTGGGATTCTTGCCTGTCATGCTCATACCATTCCACCCCCACCCACACCCTGCAGCCAGTGAGAGGCATCGAGGTGTGCCTCGGACTCTTCGGGCCCAAACTTCAACCCATTCTCCTATACCGCACCCATCTCACCGTATTTCCTGATGGAATGGGGTGCACATAACGGCCAAAGACCTCAAGGCACACCGTGACACTTGTCAGTGTCTGCAGGGTAGGGTGTGGTGAAGTGGCATGGTCGTTATGCCTGACGACCCAAAGGCACACCCCAATGCCTGTCACTCTCTGCAGGGTGGTGGTGGGGTTGGCTTCAGTTCAATACTTCACTGCCATTCCTATTATGCAGCTCTGTAACTTCTACACTATTAATGCCAGTGCCAGCAAGCAAACATTCAGCATTGACAAATGCTTGTTTTTACTCTGCTTTAGTACTTTTTTCACATCTGAAATAATAAAAGGAGTGCTCCTTTTATTCTGGCTCGGATCAGGTTTTCACCGGTATTCTCTGATGCTTTTCAACACCCACTGTTTAGAAACACTTTTGTTGTGACTAAAACTAGTATGCAGCAGGCAGAGCTCTTTGACCTTATGTGGTAGTAGGAGTACAATAACAGCTGCGAATACTGATGAAAACTTGGTCCAAGCCATATTAAAAGGAGTGCTCCTTCCATTGTTTCAAATATCTAAAAACGTACTAAAGCTGACTCAATATGGGGAAGGAAGGGTATCAAACAAGTCAGGAGATAAGTGCCAATCTAAAATAGAAAAAAAAAGAGTATAGGTCAAACTTTTCTCCATGTTCATGTACTACTGCTTGAATTACAAGAAACAAACTATTGAGAATATAAAACTCTTCATTTATTGCAAGCTGGGATTCATCAAAAACTGAGAGTCAAAAAGGTCTTAGGAACTGTTAGTCTCTGCAGCAATTTAAACCTACAAACATAGATGCTGATGGCAGAAAAAAGCACGTGGGCCCAACGAGTCTGCCCAGTACCTGCCTGTATCCACACGCAGCCTAATGCTGGGCCGGAGCTAGTCTACCAATGGCACTTGACTGTATTTCGTGGCCATCCTCAACTCAGCTATTTAGAAACAGTGGCGGATCCAGGATTTTACAATGGAGGCTGCTGGAGTGGTGTGCATACATGACGTGCAATTTTTAAAATTTTTTTATCCTGTATATTGTCTGCAATTGTCCTTTTCATTACATTTTTGACAGAAAATACAAATGTTATTTATAGTTTTGAACGTACAATCAATAAGACTTCTTCAACAAAGTGAAATGCAGCAGCAGCAAGCAAGTAAGTTACAATGTGGGTGCAGCTGCACTCATCGCCACCCACTGGATCGGCTACTGTTTAGAAATGCTTCTACAGTATGAATGCTTCTCTCTGTCATTCACATGGCAGCTGGTTGAGGTAGTGAGCGGAGGTTCTGTGCTTACTTCTGTGTGCTGATCTGCAGCAAGCACTTGCATATGGATGGGTGAGTTGGGGGTGGACACGAGTTGATGGATGCTGAGTGAGTGGGCTGGGAAAGGGAGTTGCCAATGTTAAACAGGGGTTGCGCAGAGAAAGGGTACCACCAGACTACCAGGGAAGATGACTGGTGTGAGGGTGGGATCAGTAGACTACCAGGAATGGAAATTTCATGAAAACCTTGTACTCGGGTTTGGGGAGGGTACCTTCACACTACCAGGGAAAGAAATTATATTAAAATGTTATTGTACTTGGGGATCGGGCAGTAAGAGGGTACCACTAGACTACAATGGGTAATCCTAGTTCACTTGAATATTGAGCTGGAAGGGGAAGAGCCACCCTCCCAGTGCTGCTGGTGGGCATAGGGTTGCATATCACTGTATGTATTAATAAAAGCAGGGTTTAGAACAATTAGTTAGTGCTGCCTCTGCAGCCTGTTAGAGCTTTCAGAACCCTCTGAATATACCACTGCACCCAATATGCAAGATGGTGCCATCATTTAAAAGAACACTATGCAGTATTCAGCACAATCTCATAATCTTTCTTGTAGTTCAAGGTGCTTTTGGGACTGCTGATTTCTACTGGTTTAAAAGATTACATTTTTTTTTCTATTTTAAAAAAAGCTACATCAACTTGGTATGTTGTCACCTGTTTGTTTTTGCTAAGTAGCAGATGTTTTTGTATTGTGCTCTGGTTCTGTGATAGAATCTGTATTAGTAGAAGGTAGATTATTGTGCTTGTAGTTACCTTTTGATGGTAAGGGTAAAGAGCTGAGATAGAAATGTATGTATTTTTGAATGTTATAGAAGCCAGAAGGGAAAGGAAGCATATTCAATTCAATGCTTTACAGTAACTGGTAATTGCTATTTTTCTTTTAAACTTAGATTGTGGGCTTTTAGTGACACTGTACTTTCTTTGTTGTCTTTACTTAGGATTGTTTTTGGACTATTGAAAATTTAAAACGTAGTGGTGGTGGTGTATTTCTTTGCTGTCTTTAATTGCTGCAAATTTTCGCCCCCCTCCCTCCCCTTCCCCCAACTCTTAATTATATGCCCTGTTAAATCTGATTGACAGGAGCTAAACACAGGGTATAGTAAGGGGTGTGGAGTAGGAGGGGCATAAGGGGGAAGAAGCCTGCCCTCAGCACGACAAGTGTTTTGATTCATTTATTTATTTTTTGGTTTATTTTCTTTTTTTAAAAAGAAAAGTATCTGAGGATCAGTGGCAGGATTTTTAGTACAGTAAATTAATAAAAAGGGAACTAGGAGAGCTTCCGTAGCAGACAAGTAGTGGAATAGCAGTATAACTGCAGTATAATGTGGGGGAGTGGTGCAATGCAGTGGCTGTGGGGCAGCCATATTCAGGCAGACCTTCTGGACACTGAGGTGCTGCCCTATCTGCATGCATCCCTCTGGACTGCGGGATGAGGTAGCCAGACTCAGAGTGGAAGTAAACTGGGTCAGCAGTACCATCACCCCTATCCAGAGACCACCCAGTCCAATGCAACTGCCTCAAAGGATGCTGAGAACGAGGAGTACTTGGATGGCAGTGGGCTCAGGGAGGGTTAGAGCGGTCAGGCAGAGGCACATCCCAGATCCTATTCCACTCAAGAACTCATATGCCACACTGGCAAACGGGGACAACCAAATAGATGTACCCAGAGAAGTGGAAGGAAAGGATGTGGAGGTTAGCCAAGGAGGTGACCTCAGCGGGGAAAGCAGTGGACCCCAGATGAGGAGGAAGCGAATCCTGGTGGGGGACTCCATCATAAGAGGGATCCAGCTAGGAACACAGGAGGGGGAGGACAGGGAGGTGAGGTGCCTACCAGGTGCCATGGCATGGAGGGATGGAAGGAAGATCCTGGGGATCACTGGGAAGGCAAGACGGGAGGGTGAGCTGGATGTCATTATCCACCTAGGTACTAATGACCTGGCAAATGGGGAGCCAAAGGAAGTTCAGGAAGAGTTTAGGAAATTGGGGAGGGTCTCAAGCAAGTAGCTACTTCTCTCACTTTCTCAGAAGTACTACCTGTGAGAGGCAAGGGAGAGCACAGGGGTGCATGCACCAGGAACTTTAACTCATGGTTGAAGAACTGGTGCTGTGAGGAAGGGTTTGGATTCATTGGTGACTGGGGACCCACCTGGAAGGATGGAGGTTTGTTCAAACCTGATGGTCTGCATCCATCCTGGAGGAGAATCCAAGCACTCAATGAGAAGTTTAAATGCTACATTGACAAGCATTTAAAATAGCAAAGGGGGGTGGCAGGCCAGCAAGGAGGGTACCTACTTGCTCACCCCCCAAAGCTAGCAGTGGAACCAGTGAACCAGAGGAGTTGCTGTCTCTACAAAGCAATGTGCAAAAGATGGAGATTAGCACCAAGAGGTAGATAGGCAGAAAAGGGCAAAAATTCAGCAGAAGGGCAGACAGCAAGGAGAACCACGGATAAAGGACAACCAAGGAAGGGGCTGGAGTAGAACAGCAAAACAGTCTAGGGAGGTCAAATCATGGAAAGCCATGTGTGCAAATGCCAGGAGCCTTAGCGACAAGATGGAAGATCTGGAGGCTGTCATGGTGCAGTCAGACCTGGACATTGTGGCCATCACTGAAACCTGGTGTAATGATAACCACGACTGGGAGATGGCCATACCTGGCTACAACATATTCAGAAGAGACAGGGCAGGCAGGAAGGGAGGAGGAGTGGTACTGTATGTGAAAAATGACATAAGGGCCACAGAGATCCAGGAGGAACAAAATGGGGGAGAGATACTGTGGGTTAAGCTGGAAAGGAAAATGGGGCCAGCCATCCGCACAGGTGTGGTCTATAGACCACCAGCCCAGGAGGAAGAAACAGATAGGGAGCTGATGCTAGCCATCCAAAGGATGGCAGACAAGGGTGAGGTAGTACTGGTTGGAGACTTCAATATTCCAGACGTGGACTGGAGCATCCCAGCAGCAGCATCAACTAGGAGCAGATTTATCCTGGACTCCCTTCAGGGTGCCTTCCTCAAGCAACTGGTCATGGAACCAACTCAGCAGAAGGCAATACTGGACCTTGTGCTCACAAACAGGGACAGTGTGATGGGGGTAACAGTGGGGGAGCACCTGGGGAACAGTGATCACCAGTCACTGTGGTTTGAAATCACAGAAAGAGCAGAACCAAACCACACAAAAACACGTATCCTGGATTTTAGGGGGGCAGACTTTGGGAAAATGGGGAGATACTTGAAAGAGACATTAAGGGGAATGGGGCAGGAATCAGGGGTTGAGGAACAGTGGTCAGTATTTAAAATGGGGATTACAAGAGCAACAGAATTATGTATTAAGCAGGTTAGCAAGAGGAAAAGGAAGAGGAGACCATTATGGTTTTCCAAAAAGGTAGCAAAGAAAGTGAAAGCCAAAAAGACTGCATTCAGGCAATACAAAAAGACACAGGCAGAAGGGGATAGGGAGAAGTATAAGGAGAAGCAAAGGGAGGTAGAGAGGTCAGTAAGGGAAGCCAAAGCTCAGACAGAAGAACACATTGCAAAATCAGTGGGTAGAGGGGACAAAACATTTTACAGGTACATAAGTGAAAAAAGAAAGGCAAAGGGAAGGATAGTGAGACTGAAGGGGGAGGATGGGGGCTTTGTGGAGGATGACAACAGTAAAGCTGACATATTGAACAGGTATTTCTGCTCATTACTGAGGAAGAGGAGGATAATGGGTCTGAACGGAGTACAAGGGGTGAGAATGGTTCAGAAATGGACACAAGTCCCTTTACACGAGAAAGGGTCCTGAAGGAACTGGAAGTAATAAGAGTTGATAAAGCAATGGGACCAGATGGGGTGCACCCCAGGGTCCTTAAAGAACTAAGAGAGGTGGTGGCTGAACCTCTGGCTATCCTGTTTAGCTGATCACTGGAAACAGGGGAGGTACCCAAGGACTGGAGGATAGCAGATGTGGTCCCCTTATACAAAAGTGGGAACAAAGAGGAAGCAGGGAACTACAGACCAGTCAGCCTCACCTTGGTAGTGGGGAAGATCATGGAGGCACTACTGAAGGAGAGATTGGTGGAACATCTGGTTGTCAATGGACTACAGGACCCAAGGCAGCATGGTTTCACCAGGGGGCGGTCATGTCAGACCAACCTCATTGAATTTTTTGACTGGGTGACTAGGGAGGTGGATCAGGGGAGGGCAGTGGACATGGCCTATCTGGACTTCAGCAAGGCCTTTGACACTGTGCCACATAGAAGACTATTGCACAAACTGGGGAATATGGGTGTGGGTAGGACAGTAGTGTGGTGGGTAGGTAACTGGCTGGGCGGCAGGACACAGAGGGTGGTGGTAAATGGCTGTCACTCCACAGAGGGAAGAGTGACCAGTGGGGTACCACAGGGATCAGTGCTGGGACCGGTCCTATTCAATATCTTCATCAGTGACATTTTGCAGGACCCAGAAGGCAGAATTTCACTGTTCGCTGATAACACAAAGCTCTGTAACAGAGTAGACACACCAGAGGGTGTAGACAGAATGAGAAGGGACCTGCAGAAACTTGAAGAATGGTCAGGGGTTTGGCAGTTGAAATTCAATGCAAGGAAGTGCAAGATAATGCATATGGGGCACAAAAACCCTGGCACAATATATCAGTGGGGGGTGAGGATATAGCATGCACCAAGCAGGAAAGGGATCTTGGGGTTATCATCTCTGATGACCTCAAGGCAGGGAAACAGTGTGACAAGGCAGCAGGTAAAGCAAATAGGATGCTGGGATGCATAGGCAGGGGCATCACCAGCAGGAAAAGGGAGGTCATAATTCCACTATACAAGACACTAGTGAGGCCTGGAGTACACTGTACAGTTCTGGAGACCTTACCTACATACGGACATAGACAGGGTAGAGAAGGTTCAGAGGAGGGCAACAAAGATGGTGCATGGATTGCATCACAAGTCCTATGAGGACAGGTTGAAGGAACTGAACATGTACTCCCTGGAGGAGAGGAGGGAGAGAGGATATGATAGAGACATACAAGTATCTTACAGGGAGGAACAGGGTGCAGGAATACACTATTTTTAAGAGAAAAGATGTTCCAGGACTAGAGGCATGGGATGAAGTTGGAGGAGGGACGATTCAGAGGAAGCGTGAGGAAGAATTTCTTCACAGAATGGGTGGTGGACAAGTGGAACACCCTGCCAGAGGAAGTGGTGGGGGCTGAAACAATCACGGGATTTAAGAATGCATGGGATAGACATAAAGGAATTCTGGAGGTCAGGGGTAAGGGGCAACAGACTTCTAGGAAAACATAAACTGAACTTACAAGCTCAAATGGGCAGACTGGGTGGGCCATAGGCCCTTATCTGCCGACACTGTCTATGTATCTATGTATCCACTCTGTGTGACACAGACCGCATACTGAAAGTTGCTCCCACCCCTTTCAGATGCAAAGTCCATAAAGCATGGCATTATGTATGTTAGCACTGCACTAATCTTCTGAATATGGGAGTACAAGAATATAAAGACCCCCCATCAAAAAAAAAAAAAAAAATCAGATAGAAAGGATGAAAGGTTTGTTAGTTGTGAGGGGTGTCTAACACAACTAATAAAAAGAACACATTTCACTAACAAGTACTGCTACTTTAAAAAATAAGTAATAAATACCATTTCAAAAAAGGTGGAATGGACAAAACAAATTGCAGAATAATACAGTATATGTATGTCAGGAATACACAGTTGCTAGAGAATGGTGAAGTGAAAAGAAACAAAAGATGCTTTAAATACATATATATCCAGCATTAGTAAATATATCCTAGATTTATTAAACAAAACCTGGCATCATACCAAATCTGGCTAAGTTGTGAAGTGACAATGGTGTTTAACTAGTCAAGTTACGTGATAGTTTGTTTTATTACATACTTGATGCTTCACAGAAGTACATAGTTCAGGGCTGGAGTTTCAAAGGTAGAAAAACTGCATATGCAGTAAAAAAAAGTTGTGCAAGGGAAAATGTCCTTGAGCAAATGCAATTTTTTCTGCATGTGCGCAGTTTTCAAAAACTTTGCTTCTTTGTGACCATTTCCACATTTTATGTCAGCTTTCTCAACTTTATGCAGATATTACACCTAGTGTTATCAGGTGTAGCATCTGTGCAAAAACCAACAAATGACGCCTTTGCATAAAAAATGCTGCAGATAGCATATTCATCACTGCTGACAAAAATCCCCACAGTTGCAAGTTATGCGTGGAGACTTAGTCCCTGTGCCATGCCAAGCTCTTTCAAAATCAGGCCCCAGGTGTATAGTGCCTATGGAGGCATTTTGAGGGGGGTAATAAACATGCTGCCTATCCAGTATAAGATAATTACAGCATTAACAAAATATTTTTCATGAGGGACTGACTGACAAGTAGGTTAATATGTCAGCCTTTTTACCACTGGAAAAACAAAATCAAATAATGGAAATGAACACATCTCAACTATGTTTAGAGCAGGCAGTGATGTACCATACAGAACAAAACAATAAGTAAGCAATAAGACAGGATGGGGTGTGCACTAGACACTTCTAGCGCATGGTCAGGGGCATAGTGCAACATGAGGCCACAGGCCGAGTGCCTTCAGCCCCTGCCCATGCGCTAGAAGTGTCTAGCGCACACCCCCAAAGTGTCTTACTGCGCTTATGAAATGGGTACATTGGCTATTTAAGTATGTCAAAATTAAAAGTCATGGAATTAAGTACAAAAAAGTGAAATCTTTCCCTAATTTTGAAATAAAATAGTTCCTCTGCCTGCGTCATTGTATTGTATTTCATTTCTGAGTTGAGGGCTTCTGTCCTACTATGGCCACCGTAGTTGCAGGTCTTGTGAACTTGTTGTCATGGCATCCCCAAGACACTGCCATTGTGGTTTAATTTTGAAAATCCATGTATGAAGATGGCCACTACTATATTGTTATTGTGACAGCACCGGTGAGGAGATGGTGCCACCAATTTCTGCAGCACGTGGGGAAAAGACGTGCAGCTAGAACACTTGGCATTGCAGTTATATGAAGGAGTTACACAAAGAGAAGCACAAATGGCAACACTGTTGGAAATAAAAAGGTCAGTGAGTGTGTAGAAGGAATGAGCAGCTATAGGAGGTAACCAGGGAGGTTCAGTGAAGGAGTGAGCGAGCAGGTGGTCAGGTGAGCGTTGGGAATGTTGCAGTGCTGTCACCTGTTGATGAGGAGAGTGATCAAGTGAGTGTGCAGGAGAAAGATCGTAGCAGGTATGGATTTTTTTAGAGTACTGCATCCAGCTTGCTAGAACTTGATGAGCCATAAATTAAGTTCAAGTGAAGGGAAAACAATGCAGGATTCACTGAGGATCAGTGAGCAGACGGCAGATTAGCTGTCGAGCGTGCAAGCAGTTAGTCAGGGGTCAAAATGTGACAAACTCGAATGACACTATAAGAAGTTTTATGACAAATAATAATCATATTTGTGTTTTTTTTTTGGGGGGGTGGGGATAGTGATTTGCACTCTGAAGGCATTTGTTGTTTTTTTTTTTTATAATGAGTTACAGATGGTATTTGGAAAATAAAAATGGTGGACGTGAACATTCTATTTCTTTTAAACATTCTAAATGCTCATTAATTTACTGTCCTTTTTACTGCGTCCAGCCTGCCTGTTCTTGGTTTCACCCATGCACTAGATACTGTCAGCACAGGGCTGACAGCCAATTGGAGGGGTGGAAATGTGAAGCCCATTTCATAATACAGTTCCACACAGCTTCACATAGTAGGCAGCACTTGCTCACATTTTACTGTCTGATCAGGAGGACTGATTAATATGGGGTGGTACTCTGCATCGTATATTTGTGTGGGCATCTGAGAAAACAGCAGACATTATTATCCTAATACCATTAATGTCTTCTATTTTGAGAGCACAAAAAATATTCACAAAAAATGAAAGACCTTATTTATTTTTATTTATTTATTTAAGTCTAGGATTACAATACCTTTGAGCCAGGACTCTTTTACAAAGGTTCCATGTCAGTTACAAGTCAATACACAAAACAAGGCAATAACAGTGCCAGCGAGAAAGTACAGGTAACAAGTACACGTAGTTACAAATAATCTGATATACAAAACACGTTTTGGTTGCTAGCTAACAAAGTGATAGTGGATGAGGAGCAGATAAGATAAGGGAACAAGTGAGAGGGAAGAGTAGAGGGGAGGAGGGGGGAATAAGGGGAGTAGAGCCGCCAGAGGCATTGTCATTGAGATAAGATGAAGTGCTAGCAGAGAGGAGGCCAAGTGCAAATAGGAGAGAGCTGCATTAGGTTAGAAGAATATTCACGTGGTTAGCTAGTTTAGGCAGTCACAGGAGCTAGAGGCAGTGAGAGAGAGGCCGAGCCTTCATTTAAATGCGCCAAGTGTGGGAGTGGAGGAGATGTACCTGTTTAGCCCATTTAGCCAGCTAGGTGCCCTATAGGCAAAAGATCTTTGACCTTGTGAGGTATGACAGTGAGGAACCTGCAAGAGCTGAGATTCTGATCCCCTGGTTGTGCGGAGGTTATTGCTCAGACAAAGGAGTGCACAGACTCCAGGGGGTGCAATGCCCATAGTTATTTTCTTAGCCATAGTGCAGGCTAGGTACTTTATCTGGTTGGTGAGTTAAAGCCATCCAGTTTGTGCATAGAGGTCGCACATATGAGTGAGGCGGTGGGATCCAGTAAGTAACCAACAGGCCTTATTGAGTGTGGTGGAAATGTGTCTGAGAGTGGTAGCGGAGGCTGAGCCATAGATAATAAGCCCATATTCAATAATGGAAACAACAGAGCTCTGAACAGTGACTGTCAGGGCTTCTGGGGAAAGATGTTGTCTGTGCCGGTAGAGAAGGCCGATATGAGTATTTGCTGCTTTGGCCACATAGTCAACGTGGGCGCCATAAGTTAGATGAGGGTCAAGGGTGATCCCAAGGTACTTAAAGGCTTGAACCTGTTCCAAGGTGGCTCCATGGCTGGTTTTGATGGATAGAGGGTGCAGCTTATGCTTGCTATGAGAACTGCTGAACATCATAGACTTTGTTTTCTTATGACTGAGTACCAGATTGTGATTTGAGAACCAATTTTCACAAATGTGAAGCCAAGCTGAAGGTTGTCTTGTAGAGGCGAGGAATCCTGGTGAAAGGCAAGGATTACGGCATCATCAGCATAGAGGATGATTTGTTCAGGGCAAGAGTTCGGAAGGGTGTTCAGGAATAAGCTGAAGAGTGGGGGGCCCAGAATGGATCCCTGGGGGAACACCTGAGTGGACAGGTCTGGCATCAGAGAGGACATCCGCAATGTTCACTCTTTGAGATCGGTTCTCCAAGTAACATTTGAACCAGGCTGTGGTATCAGGAGACAGCCCTGCTTTCAGAAGCTGCGCAAGCAGTAGGCAGTGATGGACAGTATCGAATGCCTTGGCCAATGAGCTGTGAAGGGCACCAGTAAATTCCAGTAGGGCAGATGAGGTGCTGTGCCCTTTCCTGAAACCACGTTGCTGTGGGAACAAAACATTGTATTTGTCCAGGAAGTCCGTGAGCTGATCTGCAACGATACATTCAAGGGCCTTGGAGAGGGGTGGTGATATAGAGATTGGGCGGTAGTTCCCATGGAGGGCCCTGTCACCACTTTTATTTTTAATTTTTTAAATGTAATATACTTTATTTAGCTTAGAAGTGTGCAGAGATATACAAAGCTCTATAGTCACAATTTAATACAGGTCTTAAAGTCATTCGATAGACATGTAAAAAATAAATCTAAACTTTCTGTCATTAAGTAGAAACCACAAATCACAAGTACCTCTGCAATGAAGTGGATCATCTAAAGCAGTGGTTGTCAACCTTTTTTGGCCGGAGGACCCCCTGGCCACCTGTCAGCCATGTTGGGGACCCCCTACCAAAAATACACATATACTGTACTGCATTTAGTGTTTGTTCAGCAGTTATACAGCTACCCTTAATACAGCACAAAACAACAGCAAGCAAATGTTATAAAAACATTGTAGTTATTAATAACTGCTTCTTTAATTCTTGTCTGGGGCAAATGAACCATATAACCACTGAACCATATAAAAAAATAAAAGAATGCAAAGGGATACTACACCGGGTAGCCACATTGGGGAACGTAGTGGATGGAGCATAAGCAGCGGGATATCAGCGCAAACTGAATTGAGATGAACCAGTAGAGAGGGGCTAGGGAGCAAGAAGCAAGGAGTGCAGAGACCAACTAGAATGGAGGTGAAATGCCAAGTACTGACAGTCTGGTGCGGTGACTGGAGAGAATCAATGCAGACGCGAGGAGCGGGGAGCGAGAACTGGAGAGACTGATTAAGGACCTGCTCAAACAAACACACTAAATAAGGCAATCAGGCAAGTGATGACAAACACCTGGGGAGAAATCACCAAATAATGTTAAGGTGTTCAAACATAAGTCTGGGAATTGTGCTTTTCAGTTTTTCTCATTGGTCACAGCTGCAAATTGGGAGCAATTACAGCTATTAAAGCTATGAAAGAAATTAACACTCAGTTAGGGAGGCGAGTGAGGTGAGAGAGTAAAGTACTCAATGAAATAAGATCCCAAAAAGTTTTTATTGTGGAAGACATGTACCCGTTTAGTTGCGGTTACAATGTCACCCTCTCAAAAAAAAAAAAAAAAAAAAAAACAGTGCCGCACAATAATTTACTCGGACTGTTCTGCAGACCTTCAGGTATGCGCTCGCGGACCCCCCTGTAGGCAGCAGACCCCCGGTTGAAAACCACTAATCTAAAGTGAGCAATAAAACATTTTCCCCCACCGTCTACCAACCATCCCTTCCGTACGAGAATAAAAATAGTCAGCAGGTCTTTAGTGTCCAGCCCACCTGGGTTGTATTGGGTTGCAGGATATAAGGGTAGTATAAAAGATAAAGATCATTAAACGGGGCCGTAAGGAGGGTCAGGCATAAACACAACCCTACGATGGTAGGGTTAGTAAGGTCTGCAATGGTTCCCAAATTCGCTTATATCTAGTAAATTTGCCACACATATTTGCAACCACCCTTTCCACCTGAAACGCAAATAATATCTCTCTATACCATTCCAAAAAGCACGGAACATCTTGGTCCAACCAGTGCCGTAATATAACTTTCTTTGCACATGCTGAGATTAAAGCGATATGGGCCTTTTGATTACCTATAAAGGAATCAGGGAAGTCCCCCAATGGGACAGGTCCAGAGGATATGATATATGGAGCCAGGTTCTTGACCATATCTGGAGCACTGGCCACTAGGAAGGCAACCCATTTTATGAAGTCTTATTGGGGTGTAATAAAGATTATGAAGAATAAAAAATTGCATGAGATGGTATCGGTTCCATTTTATAAATTGATACAAGTGTTTCCAGATGAGTGGCCAGTTTCTGGACACGTTAGCTGGAGGAAGAACCTGGTCCTAACTGTATATATGATGGCTATTATTATCAGCCAGGAAGAGCTGTTGGGAATGGTAAAAGTAAGACACCTGATGGTAGAGGGGGCAGATACAATTATTGGAAGGATTACTGAACCAAAGGGACTTTGCCGTTGCCCAATCCCAAAGTGTTGTGTAAGCATGTGCAGGATCTGGAAATACTTGAAGCATTGTACATTTGTCCATTGGTATAAGTCCCTAGCTTCCTGGAACGGGAGTAGTTTACCATCTACAGTTAAATCCATAACAATTTTGACTCCCATGTTAGGCCAGAAAGTCCTAGACAAAAGCTGTCCAGAAATTTGTAGATTTGGATTCCCTATAAGGGGCTGCAGGATATCTTGAGCAGAGAATATTTTAAAGAAGGAGCATAACTGAAAGTGCATAGTCATGGAGGAGCCAAGAGGTGTATTCTGTAAAGGGGGTGGTAACTTTGTCCTAGATAAATAGGGAAGCGCTTTGTGGGCTAGGCCATGCATGGAACAAAGGGAGTGTTCTATGTCGACCCATTGAGGGATGTATTTGTTGTTATCTACTGGATGTAGCCAATGGGAAATCTTGTGCAAGCGAAGAACTAGATAGTGCTTACAGAAATTGGGAACTTGGAGACCACCATCCTGTTTGTTTCTCATTAATTTGATGAGTGCCCGACGTGCAGCTTCCCCTTCCAGAGAAAAGACGTTAGAACTCTATTTATCTGTATAAACCAGCTCTGAGGTAAATGCCAGTTGTACATTTTTAGGGGGTACAGAAGTCGGGGTAGGACATTCATTTTAATAATGTTGAGTCTGCCCCAAAACGAGAAAGGAAGAAGAGACTATCGCTCCAGATCAATCTTAACTCTGGAAACAATGACATCTAAGTTATATTGTTTGATTTTTTTTAGGAGAGGTACTGAGAAAGATTCCCAAATATTTGAGTTTATCTTTCCTCCAAGTCAGGCCCAGGTGAGCTAGATCTGCTTGGTGGTACTGTGTGCAGTACTGACGCCCGTATCCGAAGAGGGACATTATGTTACTGGAGGGGGTACAGCGCAGGGTGACAAAGATGATCAAGAGGCTGGGGGACTTATCATACGAGAGGAGGCTGAGGGAGTTGAACATGTACTCGCTGGAGGAGAGGAGGGACAGGGGGGACATAACTGAAACCTTTAAGTACATAGAAAGGAATAAACAAGACCGGTACAGAGGGGCTGTTCAAAGTAAGGGAGGGGAGAGACACCAGGGGCCATGATATGAGACTGGAGGGAGGAAGGTTCAGGAAGGAAATGAGGAGACACTTTTTTACAGAGAGGGTGGTAACTGGGTGGCATGCATTACCTGCAGAAGTGGTATCCAGAAGAACAGTGGACTGCTTCAAAAGGGGATGGGACAGGAGAAGGGGAGGGAAGGGTGGGAGGGAGGGCAGCTGCAGAATAAGGGGTGCTAGCTGCACATTCGAGCAGACTTGATAGACCTCTAGACCTTTTTCTGCTGGCAAATTTTGTGTGTTCATATGTTCGTATTATTAAGGGGCATAATCTCTGTTTTTCTAAGACTGAGTTTGTAATTGGATATGGCCCCAAAACAGGAAATGTTCTGCAGGGCAGGAGGTACTGAAGATACTGGAGAGGCTAAATGCAGGAGAATATCGTCTGCATAGATGGACAGCTTGTAATTTACATGGTGGATTGGGATGCCGACAATTTGTTGGGAGGATTTGAGCTTCCCGAGAAGAGGTTCCAAAAACAGGTTAAATAGGAATGGAGATAACGGGCATCCCTGTCTGGTACCTTAATGTAAAAAAAAAAGGCTGAGAGAGCATGCCATTACACAGTACCTGAGCTGTGGGAGAAGAGTAAAGTACTCTTATCCAGTTTATAAATTCCACAGGAATACCAAACAGGGGTAACAAAATGAAAAGGTAGTCCCAGGAGACTCTGTCGAATGCTTTCTCGGCGTCCAGGGATAGCAACACTGCCGGGGTGTCTAGATCCCTGGATGCCGAGAGGAAATAAGCAATTTTACAAAGGTGATCTGCCAAGAGTCTCCCTCTAATGAACCCAACCTGCTCTGGGCTAAGAAGGGATTCCCATACAACTGCTAGTCAGTCCGCTAGAACTTTGGAAAGGATCTTAAAGTCGACATTTATAAGAGAAATCGGTCGCTAGTTATTGAGGATGATGGGGTCACGGTCTGGTTTAGGAATCACCACAATGGTAGCTCTATTCAATAAGAGATCCAACATTCTGTTATCAAAAATGTAGTTGTATATCGAGAGAAGAATAGGAGCTAACTGCTCCTTAAAAGCTTTATAAAAATTGTAGTAAAACCATCAGGACCCAGGGCTTTATCAGATGCCAGGGAATTTATTACCATGGAAATCTCAATCAGGGTTAAGGGGGGCCTTCAAGAATGCCTGTTGAGAGAGTGAAAGGGTAGGAAGTGAGAGATCTTGGAGGAAAGAATGAAACTGTGTCTGATCGAATGGGGAGGATGAGGGGGCATATAGCTGTTGTTAAAATTTCCGGAAGGCCTCAACTATATCTCTGGGGGATGTAAGTAGTTGTCCAGACTCACCATGAATCGAGGGGACAATTTTGTCCACTGCTTGTGACTTGAGGCGAAGTGCCAATAACTTCCCTGCTTTTACTCCCTGACCAAAGTATTTCACTCTGGAGCGTAAAAGCAGATACTCTGCCTTTTATCCTAATATGATGTTCTACTGGTGCCTAAGTTGTTCTAGTGTTTGCCAGTCCGATTGAGGGGAGGAGGAAGAGATATGGTCTTCCAAATGTTTTATGTTGGAGAGTTATGAGGAAAGTGAAGCAGACATTTGAACTTCACGCTTCGTACAGAGACGAATAATTTTGCCCCTGAGGGCACACTTTAATGCACTCCAGAGCATGTCAAGCCTAGAAGAGGAGAGGGAGTTTTCTGCTATAAAGGTGGTGATAAGGTTTTTAATATGTTGCACAGATTCCTCAGCTTTAAGAATTTGGTTGTTCAGAATCAAAATCCTGTCTCTGGGAAGGGACGGGCTTAAGTTCAGTTGAAGAAAAACAGGATGGTGGTCGGAAATAACTTTAGGGGAGTAATAACACAACGTCACCCCGGAAAGCAAGTGCACACTCAATAAAAAATAATCCATTCCAGAAAAGGAGTTATGTGGCAGGGAATGAAAGTAAAATTGTGTTGCAGAGGGGTTGAGGGTGCGCCATGGGTCTACCAGGCCGAGTGATCTCATGAGGTCCATGAAAGCTATCTGACTTGGGAGAATGGCCTGGTGAAAGGGTCCAGATTTATATGCCTCATTACACTGGACTAAATTCCAATCACCACCGAAAATAATTGGTAAAGAGCTCCAGGAGGCTAAAATCAACATTAGGGTGGTGAAGAAACGTCCGTTTTTTATTTAGTTGTTTAACCAGAAGTAGCACACTAAGCTGAAAGCTTTTTTACAGATGCGACCTGGGAGCACAGGGAAGTTAAGTGACTTGCTCAGGGTCACACAGTATGCAAGTGGAAGCTGTGGGATTCAAACCCAGGTCTGGTCTGCTGGATGTCATCAGATTTGCAGCTCAGAGCCTTAAACCACTGCACTATACTGCTTCATGCGTTTGGATCTGAACTGTCTTGCAAGAGTCAAAGAGGGATTTTCCGGGCAATTAAAATGGCAACCCCTCTCTTGTGGGTATCCAGCCCTGCCCTGAAGGCCTGCCCAACCCAGGACCTCCGAAGAAGGAGGAGGAGGAGGGTCTGAGAAAGGGGCAGGTGAGTTTCTTGCAAAAAAGCAATATCGCTGTGAAGCTTCTACAAGTGGAGTAATACCTTGGCCCTCTTGTAAAGGATTGCGGTCCTTTAACATTCGAGGAACGCTGCAAGCTACATTGGGAGAATGGGATTTAGGGGTGGTGACAGACGTCAAAATGAATAACTCTGAAAACTGTAGAAGAACTGCAGCCAAAGCAAACAGGATACTGGGCTGCATAGCCAGGGGAATTGGGTCCAGAAGGAGGGAAGTGATCCTCCCTCTTTATAATGCCTTGGTCAGGCTGCAGCTCGAGTACTGTGTACAGTTCTGGAGACCTCATTTGAAGAAGGACATAGCGCTGCTGGATAGGGTCCAGAGGAGAGCGACCAGGATGATTCAGGGCATAGAGGGGAAGCCTTATGAGGAGAGACTGGAAGAGCTTGGGCTTTACTCACTGGAGGAGAGGAGGGACAGGGGAGATATGATAGAGGTATTCAAGTATGTAAAAGGAATAACCAGGAGTGGAATCAAGGAGCCTTTTAGGCTAAAGAAGGGGGGAACAACCAGGGGCCATGAGTGGAAGCTGGAGGGGGGGAAACTACAGGGAGGGAGTGTAGGAAGCATTTTTTTCACTGAGAGGGTGGTGAAGCCGTGGAATGTGCTGCCTGGAAGGTTGGTGGAGAAGGGCACAGTGGAGGGATTCAAGAAGGGGTGGGACAGGTACAAGGGGAAACTGAAATTAAAGAAGACCTTCTTGGGGGCTGGGGGGTTGGTAAGGTGAGCAGCCACTAGGTTGCTGGCTTTTGAGCAGACAAGACAGACCATTTGGCTTGTTCTGCTGGCTGTTAGTATGTTAGTATGTAAAAGTTAAAGGTTGCCATATCCTCCAAAAGGATATGTTGATTGGATATTTAATCCTTGACAGTTCCTGCATCCCAAAAGGAAATACGTTGTCCAAAGAAGAAAGATTCACTCTTGCACAGCCCTCCCTCCCAAACCAATAAACTTCCCCATTCCCTTCCCTCTTAGTTCAACACCCAAAACACAAAAAAAGAACAATACCCTTTCCACCCTCGTTACCCACCCAGCCTCCATAAATCATCTTTGCAAAAAGACTGATATCTAATACTCTATGCCAAACCACCAAAATGAAACCAGACAGCCTCAAAACCCATAATTCCCAGAGAGGTGGAGAGGCCCCCCCCCTTAACTTTAGCGCATGATGCTGCCAGGTAAAGCAAAAATACTCTCCGCCCCTCCCACTCCCCCCTCCACATTCCCAAACTGTATAAACTCTAGCATGAAAACAGCTACATAAGAACAGTAACATGACAAAGAAGACAGAAAGGAAAACACAGTTGTCCCCGATTACTCTTGGGGTCTTCTAACTACTTTGCTGTGATATTAGGAATAAAATTACCTGTCACCACTTTTATGAACCAGGGTAACAGTGGCAGATTTCCATTTGTCAGGGAACTGGATGAGCCTAAGAGAGAGGTTGAAAATACTTGTCAGCGGCTGTAACACCTCATCAAGGGTGAGGAGCAGCAATTTAAGGGCCAGTGTATCACTGCTGGATCTGGATTTGGTGACGGCTTTGGTAATGTATTTGCGAGCTTCACACATCCTGACCACTCTGAAATACAAAGGTAGGTGGCTAGAAGAGGTGGGGGTGATGGGGGGAGAAGGGGGAGAGTCCTAGTCCTTGAAGAAATCCTCAGGGAGAACACTGCTGAAATCAGTGAATGCAGTGTTGAAGGTATTTGCAATGATTTTAAGGTCAGGTGTGGTAGTACCATTTATGCTGAGCAGGGTAGGAAAGGTTTTAGGCTGCTTACCAATGACCTCTTTGATATTTTTCCAAAATGCCCTCCCATTACCCCAGGTATCCATGTGAGAGTTCTTGGAGTAGGTAGATTTCTTTTGCCCGAGAAATTTGGTACAGTCACTCCGAGCCTGTTTGTAGTTTTGGATGTCTGGTTGTTTACCGCTGGTTCTGGCCAGCTCCCAGAGGCGATCTCTAGATTTTAGTTGATGTAGGAGGTCAGCTGAGAGCCGGGGATTGCAGATGGCTTTGACTTTTCACTTTTTAAAAGGAGCGTAGGAGTCACAGGCCACATTGAAAGTGTTGATGAGGCCATCCAGAGCAGTATTAACATCTGTTGCTTTGTAGACAGGGGACCAGTCCTGCAGATTGAGGCAAGATTTGAGGTGTGACACCTGCCCATGTGGTAGGACACTACTAATGATGCTTTTTGGAGGGGGCTTGCGGAATTTGTTAGTCCATTCACAAATAACAGCGGAATGGTCGCTAAGCAAGTCAGGGAGGACTGAGGTGTTCGTGATGTGAGTTGGGTGGCTGGTAAGAATCCAATCCAAGAGGGTGCAGGTGCCAGACTTGTAGTTTTATTTGGTCAGGGAAGTGACCATCTGGATGAGATTTGCCGATGTGATGGCATCTATATGGATCATAGCAACAGACGTGAGCCAGTTTATATTAAAGTCTCCTAGAAAGAGCTATAGGAAATAACACTTTTTACATACTGTTTGAGGGAATGATTTTGATTCAAGATTTTAACCAGTTTGGCATTTCAAAATGTGTGTTCTGATAGTTTCAAATTTCTATAGTAATACCTATAAATTTCTCAGTTTAATCAGTTTTAAAATCTAGATGGGAAAAGTGCCCCTCCATGGTGGGTCCTATCAGTGTCTCAGGTTTAAGGATAATACAGCTGACTCTAGTTATGTGGCGTGTTTCTGAGATGATTTGCCTTAAAGTTCCTGAATGTGGATTTAGTACCATTTATGTAGGCAGTAATACCTGATACAGTGGGTGGTATTGGGCTATACCAGACCACCCAGGGGTGTAATGAGGTCCGAAACCACAGGCAGAGGGCCTTATATCCCCGGAAGGTCTGGTATAGCCAATACCACCTACCCTGGAGGGTATTATTGCACTTAGAAAATGGGTTATGGGTAACATTTTTAATAAAGTAAAACAAAAAAAATAATCATTTAAATAGTAAAGAAAAAGAATAAAGATTCATTTTCCTGTAAAGTAGCCCCTCCACTGGGATACTTACCCAAAGAGGGTGCTGCTCTTATGGCGAGACCGTTTCAGAGCTGCTTTCATTTTCTGCTGCAGTTTTGTTCCCATGTGGACTCCCCCCCCCCCCCGAACCGTGGGACAGCTGCTGTTTTTAAAGGCTTTTAAATTGCCAAACTCCTCTGCTGGGTTTGTTTATTTTGGCCACTCTGACATTTTGTATTTCAGGATTGCTGTCAGGAGTACTTGCGGTGTTGTCAGGTAGGAGGACAGTCTGGTGGGGAATGTTTTTTCTTTCTGCGCGATTGAGCAGGAAGATCAAGGTGAAGAACAGCAGGATCAGGCATGGCAACCACATTTGTACACAGTAGTTCTGCTACCAAAAAGGTTATGTAAATGGGTTAAATTGGGCCAGTTATTTGTTCTGCTTTTGTGCAGTGAGTCTGAAGGAGATAGGGTAAGCCTGGGAGGAAGTTAGGGGAAGACATATGATAATGCTGAGCACGTGACTGTGCTGGCACTATTAATTTAAAAAGAAAAAATGTGGTTTTTTTGGGGGTACTACAGGGAGCGTTATAAAGTGGGTGAGCATTTACTTTGCCTTTTTTTAGAAATACATTTAATGAAAAAAGCACTGTGGGGTCTGGGCATCACTTGTTATGTTGCTCGCCAAGTGATCAAAAAAATGACAGTTAATTCAAATTTAAACATTCTTAAGCCCAATGATTTTGGTAAAAAGACAGGCAGGCACAGGGCCTATTTAATTACTGGTCTATTTTGCCTGATACCCACCCGGGTTGAGGGTGCTCTCGACCAATCAGAGAGCAGGATTTCTACAACCCATTTTCTAAAACTGGACAATCATTTCTTACTGTATTAGCCATGAACCATGGGAGTCACACCCAAAATTGCTAAATGTGTGATGCTTTCTTTATAGGTTTTGCCACTGTACCAACTTTAAAATTGACACACCTTTTGGTCAGAAAGCTACAAATCAAGGACATATTGATATATCACACACCTTGTGGTCAGAAAGCTACAAACCAAAGATAATTTGATGTATCATACACCTTGTGGTCACAAAGCTACAAACTAAGAACAAATTGATCTTTCACACATCTTGTGGTTACAAAGCTACAAACCAAAGACAATTTCATGTATCACACACCTTGTGGTCAGAAAGCTACAAACCAAAGACAATCTGCTGTATCATACACTTTGTGGTCACAAAGGTACAAACCAAGGACAATTTGATATATCACACACCTTGTGGTCAGAAAGCTACAAACCAAAGACAATCTGCTGTATCATACACTTTGTGGTCACAAAGGTACAAACCAAAATCAATTTGATATATCACACATCTTGTGGTCACAAAGCTACAGACCAAAGACAATTTGATGTATCACACACCTTGTGGTCAGAAAGCTACAAACCAAGGACAATTTGATGTATCATACACTTTGTGGTCACAAAGGTACAAACCAAGGACAATTTGATGTATCGCATACCTTGTGATCACAAAGCTACAAACCAAGGACAATTTGATGTATCACACACCTTGTGGTCACAAAGCTACAAACCAAGGACAATTTCATGCATCATACACTTTGTGGTCACAAAGGTACAAACCAAGGACACTTTGATGCATCACACACCTTGTGGTCAGAAAGCTACAAACCAAGGACAATTTGATGTATCATACACCTTGTGGTCACAGAGGTACAAAGCAAGGACAATTTGATGTATCACACACCTTGTGGTCACAAAGGTACAAACCAAGGACAATTTGATGTATCACACACCCTGTGGTCACAAAGCTACAAACCAAGGACAATTTGATGTATCATATACCTTGTGGTCACAAAGGTACAAACCTACAAACCAAGGACAATTTGACGTATCACATACCTTGTGGTCAGAAAGCTACAAACCAAGGACAATTTGATGCATCATACACCTTGTAGGTGGTCACAAAGGTACAAACCAAGGACAATTTGATGTATCACACACCTTGTGGTCAGAAAGCTACAAACCAAGGACAATTTGTATCACACACCTTGTGGTCACAAAGCTACAAACCAAGGACAATTTGATGTATCATCCACCTTGTGGTCACAAAGGTACAAACCAAGGACAATTTGATGTATCACACACCTTGTGGTCACAAAGGTACAAACCAAGGACAATTTGATGTATCACACACCTTGTGGTCAGAAAGCTACAAACCAAGGACAATTTGATGTATCATACACCTTGTGGGTGGTCACAAAGGTACACACCAAGGACAATTTGATGTATCACACACCTTGTGGTCAGAAAGCTACAAACCAAGGACAATTTGTATCACACACCTTGTGGTCACAAAGCTACAAACCAAGGACAATTTGATGTATCATCCACCTTGTGGTCACAAAGGTACAAACCAAGGACAATTTGATGTATCACACACCTTGTGGTCACAAAGGTACAAACCAAGGACAATTTGATGTATCACACACCCTGTGGTCACAAAGCTACAAACCAAGGACAATTTGATGTATCCCACACCCTGTGGTCACAAAGCTACAAACCAAGGACAATTTGATGTATCCCACACCCTGTGGTCACAAAGGTACAAACCAAGGACAATTTGATGTATCACACACCTTGTGGTCACAAAGGTACAAACCAAGGACAATTTGATGTATCATACACCTTGTGGTCAGAAAGCTACAAACCAAGGACAATATGATGTATCATACACCTTGTGGGTGGTCACAAAGGTACAAACCAAGGACAATTTGATGTATCACACACCTTGTGGTCACAAAGGTACAAACCAAGGACAATTTGAAGTATCACACACCTTGTGATGGGAAATGACAAAACAGTGCAATCAAAGATCACCCTACTTACAGGAGCAAAGTTGCATAGCCCAGGAAGGATTTGCAGCAGTTGTTACTGTGCACAAAACTGTCACCACCCTGGGATAGAAACTATTTGGATCACACCCCATAAATGGCAATAGATGTCATACTTCATTAGTAGGTTTGACCACTGTTCCATCTTTGAAGATGATCCAACTTACCATCAGCAAGTTACAAATGAAGGGTAGTTTGCTGGGCTATGCTCATAATGGTAAGAGCTATGACGATCACACCGCAAAACCCACCAGATTTCATGCTTTGTCTTTGGCATTAATCATTGCATCAAGTCTAAAGATCATCTGCCTTCAGTTACAAAGATATAGTAGCCCAGGAAGGTTTCACTGGCAAGAAAACAGTGCAAATTCAGCTGGCCCCATTCACAGTCACTAATGGTGACATTAAGTTGTCTTTGCGAACACTTGCAACATCTTCGAGGACCACTTAGTACAACATCTGCCATTGTGACCCTGTTGAGTAGTTACAATCCTCCTTCCCAAGCCCTTGCAAAAAGGCATTGAAAACAGTTGAGACTGGGGTGAAGCTACCATGAAAATTTCCTGCAGAGCCATGTACAAAGGCACTGTTGACCTCACAAGCCTGGTCGCACTTACATGCACTTCAAAGAGGTTACCACCTGTTAAAAGGTGACAGTAACAGGAAGCAAAGCAATAAGATGAACAGTGCAAGCCCTGTGATCTGGTTGTGTTTAAGGGTGGAGGCATTGGACCATGTGGTAGAAGGCAAAGCTGGGGCTACAGAGACAGAGAAGCACTGGACCACCAGGACCATGTTTGCTGGTGGGAGCAGGTGGGTTCCACTGGAGTACCAAGTATATGTGCCATGGGGAAAGACTACCAGGTCTTTCAAGTAATGTGGGTGGGAAAGAAAACACCTCCAGCCAGGAAGTTCACATGCCTGACGATTAGACATGGATGCAGTATACAACAGCTGCATGCGCCTAATGTAATGCCATGCTGTGACATGGTTGCAGGCACACACTGGGGTATTAGTGGGTACAACAGTAATATATAGACCAGCCATTTGCATTTCACCAAGCTATAAGGAGGGCTCCTTCCCCATGATACATACTGTACAGTATACCTCCCTCTGCGAAAGGTGCAGTTGGGTGGCAGTGCAATGGTGAACACAAAAAGCACCCATTTTGTGTTACCCCCAATTGCGATGAAGAATCAGGCCAAATATTGTGTATCTCCCAACATTCTTCAGCTCAACATACAAAAAACAAAGAAAACTGAATATTTATATTAGACAGGATTTATTGTGAGATTACATTCATGAGAGTCGGCTGTAGTAGCTGATGGCTTGTATACTTTTACAGAAGCTGGCAAGAAAGAGAGTTTATTTCTCAGACTGAAGGCTTGGGACCATCTTTATTTTATTTCATGTATTTAGAAAAATTGTGCGCTGCAATAGCCCCCATTTAGGCTCACCCCTGGTTTTCAAGAGGATCCCAGGGAGACAAACACAACAGCATAAGGCATTCCTAACAGTTATAACAAGACTAGCTAGCATGCAGTCAATAAACAGAAGGTACTGTATACAGTTACAATATATACATTTTTATAGTTTTATATGGCAGATGAAGCAGAGTATGTAGAGGTCAGGATATCCATATACGCCATTTTTCAGGATAAATGAGCAAATATTTTATTATAACTGGTCTTGTTCAGTGTTTTATGTTTAAACAATTGCTTGAGGTATGCAAAAGAAGTTATCTTATCAAAGCAAAAGTACGCTTATGCAAAAATCAACAATTACAGTATACCAGCAATGCACACTGACGTTTAAGTGATTGAAAACTGTCACTAGCAGTGAACTTTCCTGTGATTTCTGATTACGTTTTTACTTGTACTCTGTTGAGGCATTGCCACACTTAAAAAATGAACCAGCCAGAAAGCAAACAAGTTTTGCCTTAAATATGTAGTACGTTTAATAAGTTAAATATATTAACTTGTTCACACATGCACTATACACTTCATGGTTACCACCTTTTAAGAAGCCCAAAGTGGGACATTTCTTACTAAAACATGATTTTTCATAGGACAACGTGTATGCTTGAACAATTCAACAGACTTTTTTTCTCTAAATAATCAGAATTAAGACTAAGTGTTGTAGTTACTTCTATTGTTTCTTATCATTTTAAGGTGTTTTAGTTTAGGTATTATAGTTTTATGCAACATTTAGAGGAACGTTAGAAAATATGTTTTCTACTGTAAGGTCCCAGGATGTGTAGTACTGTAGTTCTCATTTTTTTTGCAGGACACAGCTGCCCAAATCAGACTTGCCCTGCAAAAATCAGGACAGGTGGTAACCCTAAGTCTTCAGCAGAACTACTCTATTCCCCTCCTTTATACTAGTGTACGTAAAAATAAATGAAAAAAAGGCATCATACCCTTTTATTGGTCCAACGTCTCCACTTGTCAATATTCTGTTGTTTGCTTGTAATTATCCAACAAAAACAAAACAATATTCCAAATGGAAAGACTTGAGTTCTCGGTCTAGTATGAAGAACAGCAGTAGGGTCAGAGCTGACAGTTTTCAAGCGTTAGTCTCAGAAAGCCAGTATTTACAAACCAGCCAAGCCTCTGCTTGTCTTGAATGGATTTCATCTTGTGATATTTTGATTGACCACTTCTAAAAATAAAAGAGGTCACGCTGTGTTCCAAAGTGTACTGACAGGCGACTGGGCAGAATGAGTACAACAACTGCCAAGCATTCTTCTGCAATCATGCGAGAGGCAACACCCAATTACTGCCCCCTTTATTTTTATCTTATAGAAACACAGAATCTGTCTGCAGATAAGGACCTGATGGCCCACCTAGTCTGCCCTATTTTCCCTACCTATAGTGTCGTCGCAGACCCTACTTGGTCTCCGGTCCTCCCCCAACCCCACACACACACACTGCTGAGATCCCTCCAAGTCTATCCCATGCAATTTTGAATCCTGAAATTGGGTGCATGAATTCATATAGTGGACTACAGAAAAAGTTTTGTAATGTATATTGCCAATCTGTACTGCTCTATGGAACTTAACAATTACTTCTGCAAAGAAAAGGGTCTGGAGAGCTGAGGCAAAGTGTAACTTTATGCTGTGACCCATCCTTAGGATGATTTTGCCAGTGTTTGACTACGTGTATAGGTTTACAGTGCTGCCCTAAATCCACCCTAGCCAGACTGGACCTGCTTTGTATAAGAACATATGAACCTATCAGCAGAAGAAGGTCATTTGGTCGACCTAGTCTGCCTTTTGCAATTCCATCTGACTCTTCGCTTTTACGCCCCAACTTTTACTAGTCACTGCTCTCTTGATCTCAATCTCCCATACCATGAGTCTTGCCACCTCTCCCCTCCCAACGCTCCTCCTTTTTTTTTCATTCTGGTTCTCTCCCTTTCCTCACTCCTCACCTCCTTCATTCCCTCCTCTTTGTCCCTCAGCTCTTGTGACTCACTCCAGTTTCATCCCACTGCTGCAAAACCTCTGCTGGCCAATCCACCTTTTCTGTCCACCTCCCCAACCTCTGGAACATCCACCCCCAACTTCTGGAATAGCCTCCACCTCCCCAATGTCTGGAACAACCTTCCTCCCCATTCACCTTTCCTCCTCCTCCCCTCTTAAACCCCTCCTTAGAACCCATTTTGCCAGTTCACTGCCTGCCATCCCCCCTCCTGTCTCCATCCCATCCCTCTCCCATCACTTCACCCCCTCACACTTTTAAGCTTCCTGATCCACTCACTCCTCCCTACCCCTCTTAACTCCTTTCTAGTCCTCTTTTAAATCTTTTCGTTGCCCGACTCCCCCATTTCTATTCCACAGGTCTAAGTGGATTGGCTTGTTCCAGCCTTATGACTATACTGTCAGTCAGTATTCGAGTGACATTACTACACCCACTGTAAGCTGCATTTCGCACTTAAATTTACAACGTTTTCTGGTATGTAACCTGGCTGTCATAACAAGGGTTACTAGGACCCACATTAATGTTTAAGGTAGAATTGATTGTGCTACACATCGGGGGTGAGTTATATGGCTCAATAATAAATATTATGTATGCGTGTGTGTGTGTGTGTGTGTGTGTGCGAATACACTATAGGGTTAAACTTAGCTCTGGGATCAACACTCTGAAATGTTAATGATGTGCAACCAGTTTATTTGTGAAAGGTTTATTCTTGGAGACACAGCTTCCAGCCCAATTTGCACTTGCAATTGCCCATCAGTTGAGCATGTTCCCGGGCAATGTTTCCCACCTGCTAGGGACATATAAAGGGGCCTGCCAAAAGTAGTCTGAAGTGTGGTTCCCCAGTCCAGGGTGCCAGTGCTTGCATCAGTTCCAGTTTTGTACCTTCAGGTTCATTTCTTTGGCTGCAGACAGCTGGAGAGGGCCTGCAGGCCCAGGAATGGTGGCAGGTTACCTGGGCTTGGGTGGCACCAATCCCCTCCAGTGCAGGTCTCTGGAGGCTTGGGCCTCAATCATGGTCCAAGGTTGGGGGCAGCAGGCCCTGTTAGAGATCCACCCTCAAGGGAAGACCTCATGATGGTTTTCACACCAGCTGTGCCAGGGTATCCTGTAAACAATGGAGAAGCTGCAGATGAGAAATCTGAACTGGCAGAGGCTATGGCTTTAAGAGCCCATGTTCTGTGGAAGATCAGAGCAGTGCCACCAAGGACCTGAACCCCAGGGGCCAGTGATGGAGGCACAGGGCTGGTATCTGATAAAGGGTAAGCCACTTTTGGCTGTGACCTAAAGGCACAGACTCCAACCCTCATGGAGGCACAGGGCAAGGGGCAGGCCGACTGAGGTAGCAATATAACTACCCCAATTTGCGCTAATATGTGTGTGTCTGTGTGTGTATACTTGTGTTTGAAAGGGTATACCCCTTTCTTTGACCTCCACCAGAGGCACCACATTAATCACTTCTGTGCCATTCAGGGCCAGGTACACTCCAGTGTCCTCATCCTACTCACAGACATGAGGGAACTATAACCGAAAAGGGAATCCCTGTGTGTCACCTTTAAGTAACGGGGAATGTGTCACCAATGTGTTTAACTGAAAGCATGGACAGAAAGTAACAGTGTGTTTGAACTGTAAATATGTTGAAATTAACTTTGCTGTTAGAGTGGAACTCATGACCAGCTGGTCAAGGGTCCTGTACAGAACGTGATTATTGTTCATTTTGATTACTCTCAAATTATGATGTCTCTGCTTTATGTTGAATGATTACTGGGACCAAACAAGAGCTACAGCTGCAGACTCACCACTCAAGCAAGTGCACTGCTTTTGTAAATAAACTGTTGAGAGTGGAGTTTTTGAAAGAAGTTTCTGCCTAAAGTGTTATGCCCCATGTCCCAAGTCATAACTAAAACAGGTACAATGTTTGGAACTGCAATCACAACAGGCAATGAACTGAATAAAGTTATGAGTTACATTTTAAATAAAGTTAAGGCCCATCCCAAGCTGCCATGCGGGGACATTAACTGTGCACAGTGTGGTGCGAGCTAATATCTGTTTTTTGACCAACAAAGGTGGCCTCATTTACCCACCGAGCCAAAGGGACAATGGCTGATGAATGCTATGGACACCTTTAATATGCAAAATCAGATGAGGATGAAGTGGAGCCCTTGTCAGTGCAGTGCAGAGGAGACAAGGTGAGTGATCTCCCATGAAGGGGCACAGGTAGTGCGGCTGAGGCAAATCCTGCCAGGGCTGGCATGCACTTTTGTAGCAGCAGTTCAGCAAATCATGCATCAAGGAGCATGGAGAAAGTGCCACACCTAGAAACTGTACAATATACAGGGCTGGCTCCTGACGAGATAATCCATCTACAATACCACTAGACATGGAAGTCATCTCTGAGGTTCTTGCTTCCCCCCCCCCCCAAACAGGGCAAAGTGGTGGAGATGGTACGTGTTTGGGCTTCTGTTACAAGTATATATAACTGAACTGCACTTAATTCTATATATACTCATTATATATTACACAGTCATTGTATATTTTTTCCCGTTGTGGTTAATATATCTGCATAGTTTGTTTTGTCTGCTCCTTCATGCATTGTGCAGTGTAGTTGAATCTTGTAACCAGTAATTGCTTTTTTTCTATTTTGCCTTTTTCGTTTTACTGTGTTATTGGACAATTTGTTCCGTTTTCTCTGTAACCCCCTCCCCCAGTTGCACCTGGAAACAAGCGTTGGCTCAGTGTGCCTGCCCGGGTCACCAATGTATAAATACATAAATGTTTTACTTATGCATCTGTCTCAGCCACGTGTTTGACTAGACCGAACACTGTGTGCTGTCTCCCTGTTATCTCCCTTCATCAATATCTTCATATGATGTCACTTAAAAATAACCATAAGGATACAAATCTTTTTTTTAATCTGCAGTATTTCTGAAAATGTATGCTATATGTATCTCTTTATTTAATAGCCACATAAAAGTATGATGCTGCAGTCTTTTGTTCCTTTTGGCTTCAAATATAAGTACACTGCACAACTGTGTTCCTTATAAACACTAGTGATGAATAACATTAATGAGCACCTTTTGTGGTGTTCACACCAGATACCCTGAAGAGCCTTATTGGTAGAACGGTGACCTTGATTTTTTCACAATGGCAACTGACGCTTAAAAAAGTGGTCCCATTACTTTCTGTGAAGCGCGTCCCTGTACTCTCCATATACTTACATTACAAAATGTGCAAGCATGGGCGTGACACTGAGGACCAGGAAGTAGAAGGGATTGGGCTCTCAGCTCCACAGAGCTACAATATGATCCCTTCCCTTTCTTTAATTGAGGCACATACAATTTGACTTTTAGCAGCATATCAACTGTTGTAAGTCATAGAAAGAGTACTACACTCCTTACATCCTAGGTTAAAGTTAAGAATGGACACATAATCAAAATGTGGGAGGAGGGAACCAATGGCATTAGTTTTTTGAGTTTCCAAGGAGAAAAACACTTAAATTTGTAAACAATGCCCAACTTCTGGTTAATAACCCGGCTGACTGATTTTACCTGAGCAGAAAAGGTAATCCCAGGATAAAGTAACACCCCAGAATATTTAAATTCTTGTACCTGTTCAACAGCAGCGCCACAGTTATTGTGTAACTGTAAGCAAGGGTTATCATTCAACAGGTAAGAGATACCAAATATCATAGACTTTGTTTTTTAGAATTCAGTACTAGCGAATTATTAGAAAACCAATTACAAATGCCCAGAAAATCTTTTTCAAGGTTAGAGGTCAACTCAGCTACAGATTTGGCACTTGAAAGCAAGTCAAGTCATCTGTATAAAGAAGAGAATCACAAAGTTTACGAGTCTGAGGCATAGAGGATAATGAATGGGCAACAGTGAACAACAGTGCTGTGTTCATTTCAAGAGGTGGCCATAACGATGAAGTAAACCTCAAAAGCAAAGCTCCAGAGATTTACCGTTGTCATGCCAACCTCGAGAAGTGAACTCTACGTTGTTGTGCACTGTTGCCCAGCCATTATCTTTTATAGTGTATGAGCAAGAGTTAAACAAGGGGGCACTTCTTAAGGGAACTGTGCGAGTTCCAGCCTAACCCAATGTGCCTCTCAGCACTGCGCAGCTGTATGAAATCCCCCCAGTCAAACCCTGTACCAGCCCTGCTCAGACATACTTTTTTAAAAGAAATGAAAACAGGCCTCCGATAGCCTGACCTGTTCACTAAGACACCAATTTTTTTTTTTTTTTTACTCACCACGCAGTTTTTGTTCTGTGCCGCTCTCTCTCTTGGGGTCAACTCTCACCGCTGTGACCATTTCTCATAGAGTAAAAGTTCTGGAATGTGCATGAACAGAGAGCAAGATATGTTGTACCATCGTTGTGACGTACTCAAGAGGGTATAACAACCTCTTGACATCACAACGATGGTACAATCTCCCATTCACTATTATTGTTTAATGAAAAGAGAAAACAACAATGGGGCCCAGAATGGACCCCTGGGGTAACCCCCATCCCACTGTACAAACTTTAGACCTTGCTAAAGCTAAATTAACAAATTGAGAATGATTAGTCAGACAGGGTTTAACCCAGGAAACAACATTTCCAGACAAGCCTAGCCAAGTAAGTTTTGTACAAAGCAAGTCATGAGCAGTCATATCAAATGCCTTGGTCAGGTTCACAAACACAGCTCCCGTCATAAGATCTACAGTATGACATCATTCTAATGTTAATAGGGACCTCATAACAAAAAGTTAAATCACTACAGTGCCATTTTTGTACCAAATCAGGATTCTGGTTACCTTCAACACAACAGTTAATTATAGCTGTTTCAGGTCCCCCTTAAAAATGGGCATTAATGCTGTTGCATTTATGAGGCTTTGACAGAAAGGGGGCATCTGTAGTGAGTTATAAGTGCAGACTAGAAACTACTTAAACAAACAGATGCACGTCATTGTTTCACTTTTTCAGCAGTTTGAAAAGCTTTCTGTCTATATTTCATTATTTTATCAACATACCAGCATTGCCCATTTTATAAGTGCAATAGGCCACTCTGGGGAAATAGTCTATACTGAATTAATATATGCCTTGGCTGGGTAAGGCACTTGGCTGTTGGCTTTGTGACTTACTATGCAGCTGAGGCATGCACTAATTAAACACAAAAACTCCTGCCTTGCCATGGCTTATTGGTAATTTATAAAATGGGTAGAAACAGTAAAGCAATCTGACTGGCTGACAGCCCTTGCCAGCTATGCCTTTTATTTTGGTTATACCACACTAAAAAAGATGAGCTGCCACCAGTGACCCACCAATCCAAGATATCCTTGTGCAACCCCGGTGAGACTCCTTTCATCCCGCCTGATCCTATATGCTAAACATATAAACCGTTCAAACAGCTGCTCTGTTTCTTTCTCTCTGCCTCCCCCTCTCCCAGTCCACACAACACTCATCTAAATATTTTTTTAACTTCCAGACCTGCAGAACACCACTTCCTCACCAGCACAATCTTCACCCAACTCGCCGGTGGTTTCTCGTGCTTTGTTGCTGGCTGATCAACTGCCAGTCTATACTTGGTCTCGATATAGCACCGAAACCTCTAAGTGGCAAACTGGAGCTGTTAATAGCTCCGTCCATAGGCTAACATTACACATGCTCCAACGGCTGCTCCCTGGTTCTGACGTCAGCCACAGGTGATTGTGTGATGCGCCACTAGAGGCGCTCATTTCAAAATGCTGGGGGGGAGTGATGGCAGGGTCAACCAGATAAAACAAGATTACTTCAAGAGGAGGTAACTGATTTTTTTTTTTTTTTATACAGTGGGCGAAAATGCTAATCTGGGGTGCCGCACACTGAGGTGTGGGACTTAACTGACATGGATGCTTCCCATTAACAGTAGCAGAAAACGTTGAGATAACAAAAGTCTTGTAGATGGTAACAAAAATGAATTGATTCTATATAATGTACCCAGTCTCTAATGAAGTATCTTAGTCAATTGTGTAATATGAAAACTATACGTTAAACAGTTGTCAATGAACAGCCCCAGATATTTAAAGACAGAAACTTGTTCAGTGCTAATATCATTCAAAGTTGTGATAGCAATGTTGATATTTTAGTAGGCATCTTTTCTTTAAATTATGAAAAAACATAATTTTTGTTTTTGATGCATTCATGACAAGCCTGTGTGATAGGAACCATTGTTGTACTGAGTTGAAATCAGACTGAATGTTACCCTGCAATTCTGCGAGATTATCACCACCAGAAAAATCATTGCATCATTTGCATACAATTAGAAATTAGTTTTTTACAGACCTTAGGAAGGATGTTTAAGAACAAACTAAAAAACAGGGGACCCAATATTGAATCCTGTGGAACCCCCACAGACACAGAAGACAAAGACGAAAAACAATTAGCAATTTTAGTTTTCTGAAAGTGATCAACTACATAATTGCGACACCAGCCCAGCACGGTCTCAAAATAACTCAACTGACACAAAGCTTCAATCAAAAGCTGATGGTTGATGAGACTGAAAGCCTTGGTGAGATCCACATACACAACCATGGAAAAGCGACCCTTGTCCAATGCTTGATGTAAAGATTGTGTGAATCCCATCAAGGCTGTTTCACTGCTATGTCCAGGGCTGGGATTAAAACCTCATACTTGGTGAGATAGTTGTGAAATTGATCAAAGACAATGCATTTAAGTACTTTTGTAAAGGGGGCCAGTAGCAAAATGGGCCTATAGTTCAGCCGACTTGCAGTGTGCTGTCTCAAAGGAACAAATTTATCACAAACTGCATTAAAATACAAAACTGAGAAAAAAAACATTATCAATGGGAGACGAAAAATCTAAACAAGACTAGTTAGTATGTTGAACATTTAACCCCTCCTACAAATAGGGGTTCTCAAAAAGTCTTCCTTGAGCTTGCCTAAATGTTCACTGCCAGGCTGGTATCCTGCATTTTAGCAGTTTAAATGTGATTACCAGAGCCTGTATAGCCTCTGTGTAGTGTCTCTTTAAGGGCTGCCTAATTGCATCTTAAGTAATCTGAGAGGGAGCTCTGTTGAAAGATGTAACTATTTACTGAAAATCATTTAGAGTGATAATGTAGTTTGTCTAACCTGCTTTCTTTGTAGCAAGGACTGTTTTGTTTGTTTCTACTATCTTGGCCCTGGACTGCAAATTTGATTGGACCAAACAGTATTGGTGGGACCTAAAATGTAGCCGGCCTACAGGAGCTGTCTGAATTCAAAATCTGTAGGAACTGTAGTTTGAACATTTTGCGCCTTTTTTGCAACTGAAGGGGGAGCTCTTGCTTTGACTGACAGACAAATCAGCCAACCAAATTTTTGGGATCTTGGGGAAGTCCCAGGCTGCTTGCAGTTTTCAGTTAGTTTTGAGCTGGGAAGTGAAATGAGAAGAGCTCAAGTGTATTTTAGGCAGCAATCCTGAGTGGATTCACATGGGAAAACTGTAAAAGGGCTGAGTTTTTCACTTGCAAGTCTGCCTGCTGCTCCTGAGAGGGAGAGAAGAGAATTACTTTGGACTAAATCCAAGTTCGTGTGACTAAAGTAAGCTACTGAAGTGGGCCAGGCTCAACCTGAAGAAGTCCGAAGATTTTGCTGAATGCGATCAGCCTGTCAGGCGTTCTAGCTACCCCTAAGCTCCCGGTGTGTGCAGAGACTTTGCGATTGTGACCGGGGAGTGCTTTGCCTGGTACAGTAGAATTCCAGTACATGTAAAGGTGCTATGAGCTGCTAGGGGGTTGTGAGTTAGTTCCCCACTGTGTGAACTGTGTTCTGCTTGCTGGAAGCTGTATCCACCCCAAAACAGACTACATCCAAATTGGTCTCTATGCAGTCTGGGCCTTGCCAGACTGGCCCAGCCAGACTACCCACTGCACAGAGAAGCCATCGACGAGAGACCTGCCTGGGGATCAGCCCCCTGCTCCACGCTTGAACAGGAATGATGTCTCTGTCACTCATGTGGGCCCTGTTTCTCCTGGCATTCCAGATCAACCACCTGCAGTCTCGATTTTCGTCCAGCCTGTGTCCAGTCTTGGGTATCGTGAGTAAGTACCAGGGTAGCTCCCTGCAACAGCAGCTTAATCTGAGTGTGTCATCTGATTGTCTTGTTTCGTTTCCTTTATGAACTGAGCCCTCTGGCTCCGGATTACAAATATTGTGTAGTGTGCATGTTGTGTTTTCCATCACAGGGCCCCAACCAGCTGCAACCATGGGCAACTGTCCTGGCTAGCCCATCTCTTCTCCACCTGGGTACCCAGAGGTGGACTGTGTGGTGGGGGGACTCAAAGCGCATGCATAACTGCTTGATTGATATAACCTTTAAGCTAATTAACCTGATTTTGCCCCTCACTTGTTCAAGTCCCCTGAATACTTCGGATCCAACTTTTTCTGCATGCACTCTGACTGTGGTTCCAGTTTGTGCTCAAAGTACTGTACTGTTGCTATTTGCAGTGCATAACCTTGTTTTACAGGGGGGGTCCCCAGGGTTGAGCCAGAGGAACCAGCCCTGGTGGTAGGTGCAAACAGTGTGGGTATTTGTGTGGTATACCAGGGGTATTGTGAAAGTGATTATTGTACAGTGTTCAGGCCACTAGAGGGGAAAGAGGGGGGTTACAGTGTCCCGTAGGGCTGTGCCCAGGTTAGCTTGACCACTACCAACCCTGACCTCCAGATGGAGGCACCCGTTTCAGAACTCAGGCTTCTTAACCTGCTACTAGCCAAGCAGGCGGATGGTAGCCCTTGGGATAGCGCCACCTAGGGGTTACATCTTGGAGGCTCACCACTGGGATTTTGTGTCTTCTAGTGGCCGAAACTACGAATTATTGTCAAACATAAATGGCTACCCCAACAGAAGTGGCTGTGCACCAGTTGGTGGGGTGGTGTACAGGGCAGGAGATTGACCCTCACAATGCCCTGCTTGTATTGGATATTCCCCTGAACATTGGTAAAGACGCTGTAGAAGGACTGTTTTCCAAAGCTGAATGTTTAACAAACGCCATGGTGGTGGTGGTGGGGCGACAGGCTGATTTGACCACCCAGACTTTCATGGCGTTAGTAGAGTGTAGTGACCCAGTGGACAGTTCCAAAGTGCCACAGACTATTGCCCCAGAAGGGACCCCAGCTGCCTGAAGATTGATAACTAGAGACAGTAAAAACCCCGGGGAGGATGAGCCCCCCCTATTGTCTGAGACTTTTGAGGAGAAATTTGCTAAGTTGTTGCTGGAGGAAGGGAAAACCATAGAGGACTTTAAGAAACTTTTCCTGCCACCTGGGGGTGTTCCCTCCCCAACACCAGCACCTGTTACTGCCCCGCCTTCTGTGCCCATGACAATGCTGGCCCCTATATCTGTACATGCCATTAGTCATGACTCCTATCAAAGGCTGACAATCTTCTCGGGTACCCTCCCCACCCCCAAGGGAAGGATGACTGGGAGACCTGGATAGACTATGTTGCCCCTCTAGTACTTGAATGGCAATGCTTAGAAGCAGAGAAACGAAACAGGTTGAGTGAGAGCCTCTGAGATCCTGCCCTGGCTACCATCCATGCCAAGCGGGCCAATAACCCCGAAGCAACTGCACAGGACTATCTTGATGCATTGGAGAATGTGTATGGGAGCCCAGATTCAGATGAAGACCTGTGGTGGAAAGTAAGAAATGCCCAGCAGTACTCAGGGGAGCCATTGTCTGTGTATGTACCTCAGCTTGAAAAGCTGCTACAAGAGTGCCTCAGAAAGGGTAGTTTGCCGTCAAATGGATTAGATCGAACTAGGCAGGACCGGATCCTTAAGTCTGCTCCATTTTCAGAATTGTTACTGCTTCAGTTGCGCCTCGCCAACCTACTTGAATTGCCCCCCCTCTTATGACGAGCTAATGAAAGAAATTCAGGGGGTTGAGCAAAGGTGACCCCAGGGGGTAATTTCACCAATATCTGCTGCTACTGCGCAAGTGACAGAGAGTGATCAACCAAGTGGGGTTCAGGGGCAAACATAGGCACCTAACAAGCACTCTGAGAATGCAAAGGACTTCCCGCCCTGGGCCCAGTTTTTGAAAGTTGAGCTATTAAAGGAAGTCTGAGAGTTGAAGGCGGGCACCTCTGCAAGGGTTCCCCCCATGGAACAGAATTCTGGTTCCTCTCAGGACATGACTGCCATGGGGGTGGGGGTGCACCCTCAGGCATCCTCTACCAATGATAGCTCCCAGGCTGAAATCAAAGAATTGATTGCCACCCTAAAGGAACTATGGAGACACGTTGCACCCCTCTCACCGATGCAAGCAGATATTGGACCCCGATTCCTTGCTACTACTTCAGTTCCTCATGCAATGTTCTCTCCAAGGATGACCCAGGAGTCTATCATTTGTTACCACTGTGGAAAGGATGGCCATATGAAGAGGGAATGCTGGTCTCAGAAAGACTTAGAAAAAGTGGTGAACTGGCTTCAAGGAGAGATTCGGAAAATGAATCAGTGGTCAAGGGGTGCACAAAATGACCACAGTGAAGGCTTCAGACATCCTAACTCAAACCCCTTTGTGGCAGAATCATCCATCCAGGCCCCTGCTGCTGTCCCTCTAGACTGGTCCAAAATAGTGCGCCCTTCAATGGAGACTACTGTGGCTTTAAATGGTATTCCTATTCGGGCTATGCTGGACAGTGGGTCGCAAGTGACCATTGTATTTAAGGACTGGTATGACAAACACTTATCTGCTGTGCCCTCACAATCCCTGGAAGGCTTACATGTGTGGGGGCTAAGTGACAAGTCTTATCCCTACCTAGGATATGTCCGCCTCTGGTTATCATTTCCTGCAGCTGTAACTAGTGTAGAGGAGCAAGTCGAGACAATAGCCTTAGTGTGTCCCCCTAATGGACTGTATGATGGGGTTCCCCTGTTAATTGGGACCAACACCCATATGTTTCGGAGACTGGCACAACTCTGTCACAAGAAACAAGTTTGACGGACTGGGAGGGCCCTAAGAACTCCTGCTCTGATCAAGAGGGCCTATGATTTGCAACAGAACCCCAAGGGAGTGGACCAGGATGAACCGGTAGGAGTCGTGTGGAAGAAGGATCCTGATTCAATGGTACTGGTCCCTAACACCCAGTGTACAGTTCAAAAGGAGGTCCGCCTCCGCAAAGATGTCAAGAACAAAATACTGATGTTGGACACGCCAGGCGATGGAAAATTGCTGGAAGGATTATTGGTTAAGCCTAGCATCTTGCCAGCTCGTGCTCATGCCTATGCATGACAAGTGATGGTCCAGATTCATAATGTGTCAGATCGAGGGATCCGGGTGAACAGAGGATACACCCTAGCTACGGTACACTGCGCAGACACTGCAGTGTTGCCCAGCAACAAGCACCCTGGCAAAACAGACAGAGTGACTCCCAACTTGTTTGATTTTGGTGACTCTCCATTGCCAGCTGAATGGAAGACTAGAATTAGCCAGAAACTTGCCCAGAGAGATCAAGTGTTTTCGTTGAAGGAATGGGACATGGGATGTGTCCAGGGTGCAGAGCATCACATACGCCTGCACGATGAACGGCCATTTCGAGAGAGGTCTCGACGCCTAGCCCCTGCAGACAAAGACTATGTGAGGAGACACTTGCAGGAATTGCTCGCGGCTGGTGTGATACAAGAATCCAGGAGCCCATATGCTTCTCCCATTATGGTTGTGCACAAGAAGAACGGATCTGTTAGAATGTGTGTTGATTATCGAACTCTGACTCGGCGGACCATCCCTGATCAATACACCATGCCCCATATACAAGATGCTCTGGATTGTTTGAATGGGAGCAAATGGTTCTCGGTGTTGGATCTTCGCAGTGGATATTACCAGATTCCGATGGCTCCGAAGGACCATGAGAAGACAGCCTTCATCTGTCCTTTGGGTTTCTACGAATTCCTAAGAATGCCACAGGGGATATCGGGCATCCCAGCCACCTTCCAGCGACTGATGGAACGAGCAGTGGGAGACATGAATTTGCTAGAATGCCTGGTGTACTTGGACAATGTCATTGTGTTTGGGAGCTCCCTAGAGGAACATGAGAGTCGATTGTTCAAAGTACAAGACCGACTGGAAGATTTTGGCCTCAAGCTGTCCATCGACAAGAGCCAGTTTTTCCAAACCTCTGTGAAGTATGTGGGGCACAGAGTGTCTACAGAGGGGATAGAGACTGACCCTAGTAACGTTGAAGCCTTGACTACTTGGCCCCAGCCCCAGCCCCACACTTTGAAAGAGCTACAACGTTTCCTGGGATTCTGTGGCTACTACTGCTGGTTCATAAAGGAATATTCCAAAGTGATTCGGCCACTCTTGAATCTTACCCAAGGGTACCTTCCTACCAATCGGAAATACAAAAAAGGGTCCGTCAAAGAACCAGATAAAGCATATTTCCGACCAGGTGAACTTTTTGGGTCCCATTGGATGCATGACTGTGAAGCAGCTTTCCACAAAGTCATATACACGCTCACCCACGGCCCCCATCCTCGCTTATCCTGATCCCACCAAACCTTATGTGCTGCATACTGACACCAGTCTGCAGGGTCTAGGAGCTGTACTGTATCAAAACCATGAGGATGGTTTGAGAACAGTGGCATTCGCCAGTAGGAGCTTGACCCTGTCAGAGCGAAACTACCCTGTGCACAAGTTGGAGTTCCTTGCGTTAAAATGGGCCATTGTCAACCAGTTTCATGATTACCTCTATGGGGCAAAAATATTGGTGAGGACTGACAATAACCCATTGACCTATGTACAGACTTCAGTTAAGTTAGACGACACAGGGCACCGGTGGCTTTCTGCATTGTCAACATATGATTATGCTGTCGAATACAGACCAGGCCTGAATCATATTGATGCTGACGCCCTATCCCAGAGGCCCATTTCTAAGAGTGACTGGGTCAGGCTGTCTGAACCTGACATCCAAGCATTGTGCCAAAAGTTTGATAGAAATGAACAGATGTCTACGGACACAGCGGACTGCTTAGTAAATTGCTTGGGCCCCTCTGACACCTGCATACGGCTGCGTGTGCCACTTCTCTGCTCTAGATATTAGTGCAATACCTCAATTTGACAATGACAGCATTCAGTGGGCTCAGTCCCGAGATCCTATGATTCAGCCAGCACTTGACGCTCTTCGTGCAGGAAAAGATGTGTCCAAGTTGCGTTCCTCTGATCTGCGAACTGCTTTATTGTTTAAAGAAGGCCCCAGGTTGAAGCTGCTTAATAATTTGTTGTATAGAGAGACTGTAGATCGAGGTGGCCAAATGGACAAGCAACAATTGGTCCTGCCCACAGCCTTCAAAGATTTGGTACTGAGGTCCCTCCACAATCATATGGGCAACCTCGGTATCGACTGGACGCTTGACCTAGTACGATCTCGATTCTACTGGCCCAAGATGGGAGCCGATGTTGAGCACCATGTAAGGACTTGTAGTCACTGCCTGCAGAGAAAAGCCCTGCCTCAGAGGGCTGCCCCTCTTGTCAACATTACTACCAGCACCCCAATGGAACTAGTCTGCATAGACTTCTTGAGTTTAGAGCCTGATCAGCGAAACATTGGCAATGTGCTTGTGGTTATGGACCATTTCACATGGTATGCACAAGCTTTTCCCACCAAAGATCAAAAAGCATCTACCGTGGCCAAGGTGCTAGAGGAAAATTTCTTCGTCCACTATGGTGCCTCCCCAGTGAATTCACTCTGATCAGGGCCGGGACTTTGACAGTCGGCTAATCAAAGAAATGCTATCTCTATGGGGGGGCGTGAAAGTCAAGAACCACCCCTTATCACCCACAGGGGGAGCCTCAAACAGAACACTTTAACTGCACCCTGCTAGACATGCTAGGCACCCTCCACCCAAAAGATAAGCATAAATGGAGCCAGCAGATTAGCACCTTGGTACACGCATACAATTGCACGAAGAATGATGCTACCGGGTTCTCTCCCTACCGCCTCATGTTTGGGAGAGAGGCCAGTCTGCCTGTTGATGTCTGTTTTGGGGTTTCTCCCAATGGGGTCCGAGCCGAAGATTACCTGCAATATGTACAAAAAATGAAAGCTCAGTTGAACCATGCCTATCAACTGGCCCAGACAATGGCCGCCAAAAGAATTCTAGCTAACAAAGAGAGACATGATAGAAAAGTAAAGGCTCAAGAGCTTAGGCCTGGAGACTGTGTTTTGTTGTGAAATTTAGGATTGCATGGTAAACACAAAATTGCTGATCATTGGCACCATCTTCCCCATGTCATAGTTGGAAAGCTGGATGATTTGCCAGTGTACAAAGTGTGCCCAGAGAATAACTCCAAAGCTGTCAAGACCATGCACCGTAACCACTTGCTACCTATTGATCAAGTTATAATTGAGGCTGAACCCGTTGAGATTGATTCCCCTGGACCAGTGACTCGTGCTGCTGCAAGAAAGAAACACAGTCAGCCTGCCCCCGTGGTTGCCGATTTAAGACTTCCCCCGCAGCAGGCCCAGAATGATAGTGACTGCCAGTCTAATTCGGATGACAGTGAGTGTGATAATGCCTATTACCCCTCATATGAACTGAGTCAGTTGTTTCTTGGAAATCCTGTGTTGAATTATGGGGATGAAGCTGGGCCTTCTGGACTGCCTAATGCCCTGGCATAATCCTTGGAGCCAATGCTCCCTGAAAGTGAAGTGCAAAGTATCATGTCTGAGGATGCTGCGTCTTTGTGTATTGTGGAACTGTATGATTTGCCAGAAGGAGAGGCTGACGGTATGAGTCTTTCTGGTGACATGCCAGAACTTGAGGAATACTATGAGAGTGCTGACAACCCCCTTCAGTGCCAGAGTGTCTTCAAAATGAGCCAAGTGTTGTAGAAACAGACTACAGAGCAAGGGGCTGACAGTGCTCCCAGCTTGGACATTCCCCTTCATGCAGAGGCACCCCTCACAAGTGATGAAAGCTCCAAGACCATTGCTGAAAGTACAGAGACTGTGGTTGTTCACCCCAGAAAGACTGGCCGAGCTGTCAAGCCAGTGGTGTGCTTCAGTTACGATTCCCCCGGGAGGCCAGTGAATTTGCCTGTCAATGTAGTCCACAAAAGTGTTTATGTCTCTCAGAGCTCACTGCCCAAATTGAGCTTGACGGCCCATTCCAGGTTACTTGTTCTGCCCTGTCACCATGGTGCCCCTGCCCCATCCAGCCCCAAGTTAGCTGATAGGGAAGGGGCCCCTCTTGCATTGTTTAGAGTACAAGAAGTTATTACATGATTCTCTATAGTAATGTTCAATTTACCTGTGTGAAATATGCATAATGTATTGTCAGAATGGAAATGATATAGTGGAGTACATTGAAATGTATAGTAAAGTTACAAGTTATGCCAATTGATGAATCAGATAGTACTTGTATAGCATGCTAATGGTATAAATGTCCTGTATATGTTGCATTTTCAATGTTATGATGGTACAGACTTGACGTTGGCGCCAAGCTTTCCCAGACAGGGAAGGGTGTAACCTCCCTACAAATGGGGGTTCCCAAAAAGTCTTCCTTGAACTTGCCTAAATGTTTACTGCCAGGCTGGTGTCCTGCGTTTTAGCAGTTTAAATGTGATTACCAGAGCCTGTATAGCCTCTGTGTACTGTCTCTTTAAGAGCTGCCTAATTACAGCTTAAGTAACCTGAGAGAGAGCTCTGTTGAAAGATGTAACTATTTACTGAAAATCATTTAGAGTGATAATGATAATATAGTTTGTGTAACCTGCTTTCTTTGTAGCAAGGACTGTTTTGTTTGTCTCCACTGTCTTGGTCCTGGACTGCAAATTGAACCAAATAGTACTGGTGGGACCTAAAATGTAGCCGGACTACAGGAGCTGTCTGAATTCAAAATCTGTAGGAACTGTAGTTTGAACATTTTGCGCCTTTTTTGCAACTGAAGGGGGAGCTCTTGCTTTGACTGACAGCCAGATCAGCCAACCAAATCTTTTGGATCTTGGGGAAGTCCCAGGTTGTTTGCAGTTTTCAGTTAGTTCTGAGCTGGGAAGTGAAATGAGAAGAGCTCAAGTGTATTTTGGGCAGAATCCTGAGAGGATTCGCATGGGAAAACTGTGAAAGGGCTGAGTTTTTGGCTTGCAAGTCTGCCTGCTGCTCCTGAGAGGGAGAGAAGAAAATTATTTTGGACTAAATCCAAGTTTGTGTGACTAAAGTAAGCTACTGAAGTAGGCTAGACTCAACCTGAAGAAGTCTGAAGATTTTGCTGAATGTGATCAGCCTGTCAGGAGTTTCAGCTACCCCTAACCTCCCGGTGTGTGCAGAGACTTTTTGATTGTGACCGGGGAGCACTTTGCCTGGTACAGTAGAATTCCCGTACATGTAAATGTGCTATGAGCTGCTAGTGGGTTGTGGGTTAGTTCCCCATTGTGTGAACTATGTTCTGCTTGCTGGAAGCTGTATCCAGCCCAAAATGGACTGCATCTGAATTTGTCTCCATGCGGTCTGAACCTTGCCAGACTGGCCCAGCCAGACTACCCACTGCACAGAGGAGTCATCGACGAGAGACCTGCCTGGGGATCAGCCCCCTGCTCCACGCTTGAACAGGAACGACGCCTCTGTGACACGTGTGGGCCGTGCTTCTCCTGGCATTCCAGATCAACCACCTGCAGTCTCGATTTTCATCCAGCCTGTGTCCAGTCTTGGGTATCGGGAGTAAATACCAGGGTAGCTCCATGCAACAACAGCTTAATCTGAGTTTGTCATCTGATTGTCTTGTTGTTTCGTTTCCTTTATGAACTGAGCCCTCTGGCTCCAGATTACAAATATTGTGTACTGTGCATGTTGTGTTTTCCATCACAGGGCCCCAACTAGCTGCAACCCCGGGCAACTGTCCTGGCTAGCCCATCTCTTCTCCACCTGGGTACCCAGAGGTGAATTGTGTGGGGGGACTCAAAGTGCATGCATAACTGCTTGATTGATATAACCTTTAAGCTAATTAACCTGATTTTGCCCCTCCCTTGTTCAAGTCCCCTGAATAAATCAGATCTAACTTTTTCTGCATGTAATCTGACTGTGGTTCCAGTTTGTGCTCAAAGTACTATACTGTTGCTATTTGCTGTGCATAACCTTGTTTTACAGGGGGTCCCCAGGGTCGAGCCAGAGGAATCAGCCCTGGTGGCAGGTGCAAACAGTGTGGGTACTTGTGTGGTGTATCAGGGGTATTGTGAAAGTGATTATTGTACAGTGTTCAGGCCACTAGAGGGGAAAGAGGGGGGTTACAGTGTCCCGGAGGGCTGTGCCCAGGTTAGCTTGACCACTACCAACCCTGACCTCCGGGTGGAGGCACCCGTTTCAGAACTCAGGTCCCTTAACCTGCTACTAGCCAAGCAGGCAGAGATAGTAGCCCTTGGGATAGCGCTACCTAAGGGTTACAAACAGCTTCCAGGAATAGTAAAATATTTAACTTTTTAAGATTCCTGCAAAAACATACACATAAGGAAATGTTAATCTTTTTGCACTCCATAAACAAAAAACAACACAGTGGTCACTTTCGCTATCAGCAAGAACTCCAGAATGCTTAATTTTAAAAATATCAGAAACTAATATCCAGTCGATAACACTGGAACTACCTGTCTTTTAATTATACCTAGTTTGTTTCTCGATAATCTGATTAAGTCTGACATTGGTGAGAAATTCTTCTAAGTTTGAGTCAATTTTACCTTTCCAGTTGTAGTTCATATTTCCCATAATTAAAAACACTCTATTTTGTGGAACAGTGTTTCTCAACTTAAAATAGTGTCAATAGCAGCCAAGTAATGGGGGGGCATAAATAACTGCCAAAGAAATAATTTTTCATTCCCCAGAACTATCTTTAGAGGTAGGAATTCACATTCTGAGGAAGGATTAAGAAATTCACACCTACTAATCTTATAGTGATGTTTGGCATATAATATGCAACCCATACCTTTCCTCCCATGCCTGTCTTCTCTAAATACATTATAACCCTACAGGTTAATTGAATAATTCAAGATTTTATCCGATAACCAAGTATCAGAGAGAGGAATGAAATCAAAGCTATTATTCTGCACCCAAGCCTCAAATCCATCCCATTTTGATATTAAGCTCTGAGGCCCACATTTTCAAAGGAGATGTGTGACCCAAAATGGGGATACGCGGTGCATCCCAGAAACCACGTGGAACCACGATATTCTAAAGGGAGAAATGCATCGCGCATTTCCAAATGTGTGATTGCGCAGATATAATGTATGCAGTGCAAAAAAGGGTGTGTGTACATGAATATGTCGCGCATCCATATATTCAGTCAAAATGTGTGGCGCATCTGCTGCGCATCTCAAAAATGCTCCATGCAAAGTTAGGCATATCATGGGATGGCCTAAATTGGCGGGCCACCCAGAGGCAGGCTGCAGAACTGCAGACAGGTGACCCTGAGACAGCCTTTGGAGGTGCACCAGGATGTACTCCAGGCACCCATACACAGCAGTTATGCCAGGGTGGACGTACCCAAAGCCATAGGTGCCGGCACACCATAGGCACCACCCAGAGAGCCATCCCCCACACCACTCCCAGGATGTGGACACCCAGCTGCCACATGCCATTGCTGTCAGGTGCCCCCAGACACACCAGCAGAACAGACAGCCACACTGCAGCACATGGACCGGGGCCATGGCTTACACCCATGTGGGCTGCAGGGTGCCACCTCTTGGTGGCATGCACCCAGGGTGACATCTGGGGCAACAAAGCCCAGGTAGCCTGGTGGTACTAGTGGTAGCATGGCATGGGCCAGGGACTGACCTGTGGCACACACCCACAGTGGTACACCATAGGTGCACAGAGGTGAGACCCACCCATTCAGGTACCTGGCCACCTTCTGAACACTGCCATTCCTTGCAGTTATCACCATGTTCCTGTCATACAGGGTTGTGTGGGGCACTGCAGGTGACCGTACACTGCATATGGAGCTGGTGTATCACATGCATGTGGTAAACTCATCAGACAATGTCACCCTGTGCCCTCTCCTGTTGCTTGTCCAGGTGGGCCCCCTGTTCCCCAGTCTGACCCTGTACATGGCTATGGGTAATAGCACTGTACCCAGGCCAGTGCAGTCCACCCACCCACACACAGAAACATTCCATCATGCCTGCCTGCCTGCTAGGCTGCAGTACCTCCTATTCACCTTTGTGGAGTGGTGGGGCAGCCCTGCAAAGCAGGAACTGCACATGCCTTGGCTATGCAACTGGCCTGAATACATTCCAGTAATGAGTTGCGCAAGTGGGAAATGGGTTTGGAATGTGCAAAGAGGTCATTTGCATATCCTGGCTAAATTCTGCAATTTTGTGCACCACGGAAGTGGCTTTGCATCACGTATTTCCCTATGCTCCGCACAGGTACCAGGTCACCTGCCGCACCATGCATCTCTCACTGCATGATCGCACATGTTCGGGATATTCAGCCAGACATGCGCAATCGCATCTTACAGTGCAAGTTTTGGATATACCATTATTTTGTGCCGGCTCATCTCAGCTGAGCAGCGCTGGCACTTGCGTGATGCAGCCTGGGACTTTTGAATATGGGGCTCTGAATGTTTAAATGCCAGTTTTAATATTAAGCTTTGAATGTTTAAATGCACAAAGTTAAGTGAATTTTTTTTAAATTCCCTAACGTGCATTCCTCATTATTATGTGGTCCTGAGTTAGGATGAATTAAGCTAGATAAGAACAAAAGGAGAAGAATAACTGGGTTCTTGAAACATAAGTTAAAACTCAATTTGATCTGATCTCTTGAAAAGGAATGACTTAACAAACATCGAGTAATAAAAAAAAAAATATTAATTGGCAAGTACCAAATAACTGCCCTTCCTAATGAGCCCTTGATATCATTAGTGGTAGCAACAAATTAATTTAGACTATTTTTGAAACCATAGTCCATACTAGTGACTCTAATTTGTGTAAGGGATACACCATGCTGCCAATCTGAATTAGTATATGAGCAGGCTGAAACAAAATATACCTTAACCCAGAGTATGCAAACCAGAATCAAACAACCCATGGCTAAAAACAGAGATAAAACTCATTAAAACAGCTCTAAAAAATCAAAGTTTTCCAGTCCCAGCTGCCACTTTCCCAGGCTGACTCTGGTAGACTCCATACTCTGTTGGAGTACTCAGCCGGAGGATGAAGCTGCCACCGCGTCTTTAGAGCTAATGATTTAAATAGCTCTTGTGGCCCACCCTCAGCTGCCCTACCATTCCAGCTGATTGGTGGGTCAAAATCACAGGTGGCAAGTTCAAACTCAGTAAGGAGTTGCAATTGGGGATAGTGTCAGGGCAGAGTGCAATGGACTCAAGCACATTAAAAATGAGCTGTCAGTCACAAAAAGCCACAAAAGGGCACAGAATGAGATTCACATTAGGCACAGTCTTCACAGAAGCAGCACTCAGTCACAGATCTGATCGGCTGATCACAATAGGTACTTAACTACAGGGACCCCTAAACAAATCAGGCACTGTCTTACAATGTCCGTGGTGGCAAAAGACTGCTGTGCAGTCACACAATCAGTAGATGCTGAAATGCAGATCAGCTCCGACCCCGACTCCAGGCACTGCTGGTAGTATGATCTGGTACTGTAAGTGGAAATTCTTAGTTGGGCTTGCCACTCACCTGCCTTGCTCCGTCAGAGTACTCAGCCGGAGGATGAAGTGAAAGGATGAAGCCACCACCACGTGAAAGATCTATAACCATAACTACTTGTTTTGTGCTGCAATGGTCCTTGCTATCTTAATAGTTACTATGGATCCCTGCTGCTTGCAGCCCTCATCTCCCAATCATCCTCACCTTGCTATTTTGCCACAGGTTTCACCAGGACAGCAAAACTGTTGGGAGTGGTGCAGTGGCAGAGGAACTCTTATGACCCATTACTTTCTTCTATCCTTATCTTATGTCACACATCCCCTTTCTCAACTCTCTGTATCTATGCTCAGTTCCCCCTTTCTATTTTAACATAGAAACATGGAATTTCATGGCAGATAAGGATGGCTTGGCCCACCCATTTTCCCCTACTTACAGTATCACCGCAGACCCTAATCGATCTCCATCTTTCTCCCTCCACCCCTTCCTTTCCACTAAGATACGCTGATATCTAGCCCATGCATCCTTGAACCCCACCATCATATTCACCTCTACCACCTCTGGTGGCAAGCTGTTCCAGGAATCTACCACTCTTTCTGTGAAGAAGTACTGCCTCGCATTCCTCCTGAATCTTTCCCCCTCCAGCTTCATAGCATGTCCCCTTGTTCTTCAGCTCCTATTTTCTGAAAAATACTTTCCTCCTGTACCTTATTTACTTCCATGAGGTAATTAAAGGTCTCCATCATATCCCCCTCTTCCTTCTCTCTTCCAGGTGTACATACTGAGGTCCTTTATTCTCTCATTGTAGTAACTGTGGTGCAGACCCTGCACCATTTTAGCTGCCCTCCTCTGGACCATCTCCACTCTGTCTATGTCCAGAGATGTGGTCTCCACAACTGGACACAATACTCAAGGTTGTGTCTTACCAGTGATCTATACAGTGGCAACATCATCTCCCTCTTTCTTCTGGTGATACCCCTCCCTATGCACCCCAGCATCTCACTAATCCCCCCAACTGCTTGTTGCACTGACTGGCAACCTTTAAGCCATCTGATATGATTTCCCCCAGGTCTCGTTCCTGCATGTTTGAGCGAAAGGACTGAAAAGCGAAACCGAGTAGTTCTCTCTGCCAAAACATCACAAGAGGAGTCCCTTATACCGTAAGAGACATCCCTCAGAAGCCCTGTTATCTTATTGTAGATCACCGAAGTTTGGCTCGAATGATTTATAATGTTTAGAATCCTTTTATTATGCCATTTTCTCCCCTGGTGCTAAAGTGGAGCACTCCCTCCTAATGATCCTGGACAAGAGCAAGCTGTACACAGCATAAGAGATATAGTGCTCTACCTATTACCAAGCGTGTACCACCAGTGAATGCCTGTAACACTGGTTGCTTTTTTAATCTAAGCATTATGTACTGTGCTGTTTTGTTTGCTGTGATGTATTGCTCTCTTGATGAGGTGCCTTTGTAAATGAGTCTTTGACTGAAAGGTCTGTAAACCGATGATCTAATAAATAAATAAATAAAATATAATGGCTCTGCATGCTGACTGGCTGAAATTATGTTAGCAATTTATAATACTCAACACATATCTAAGTTTAAATTTCACAATTTTTCTGTAGTTCTTCATTACTGGAAACACTGGCATAAATACATGACTTTTGTTCCTTTGCATTCATTTGCTCCAGCTGCTGATCCTGCACTTGAAGTCACAGTCCACAGCTTGAGAAGTCACACTTGGTTTCTATGGAAATTACTATGATGTCATAAAAAGGGAATTTTGACCACAGGTGGGGAATAAGCAGCAGGAGGAGAAAATCTTTGATGAACAATTATCCTGTTTTCCTGAAAAGTTCCTAAAATGAAAATAAAATGAGGATGAGAACAGCAGCAGAAATGTGATATGTAAGTCAAACTACTGTGTGTCTAAATATTACATTTTTCATATTTGTTATAAAGGTGCCTCAAAGGTTTTTTTTTTTCAATTGTTTAACCAGGAGTAGCACACTAAGCTGAAAGCATTTTTACAGGTCCAACCTGGGAGCACAGGGAAGTTAAGTGACTTGCTCAGGGTCACACAGTATGCAAGTGGGGGCTGTGGGATTCAAACCCAGGTCTCCTGATTTGCAGCTCAGAGCCTTAAACATCTGTGCTATACTGCCTCCCTAAGGTTCTACCTTGGAAGCAAAAATTCAGCATATTTATTTATTTTACATTGTTTTACCAGGTAAACATGAAGTCAGTTGAGAAATGAAAGAACCTGAACCAACCAATCAACCTGGACGGCAGCAATGCCAGGTGAAGTGTGCTGAACATTCTGAGTTGAAGGAGAGTTGCCAACCTATGGTATCAGGTCTTTGATTAAGGTGAAATGTTTTGAGCAGTTCAGGGGTATGGCCGTTCTTTGACTATCTGGCTGCATGATGGAAGTTTCACCAAAATGGAGAGGCAGGAGAGACAACTCATAAAAAGGGATTTGTTTATTGAGCAGCTTAACCACAGAAATGGGAACAAGAAAAAGGTGAGTGCATAACAAGATTTTCACTTTCACACCACAGCAATTCTAACATTATTCCTGTATTTCTTATATCACTCCTATAATTGTAACTGTGCTAAAACCATTCTGTCACTATACTATGCAGTACTGTACTGTACATTGTAACTTTAAAATTTGTTCAGTTCCACACAGGAGTCTCTGTGGATCCATTTGGTGCCATAGGTGACATGGTTGAGTAGAATGCAAACAGAGTAACCTGCAAGCTTATGCTTTCCATTGGCCAGCTTGCACAACTAACTGTTACCAAGGAACAAAAGATTTGAAACCACTGGCCACAGACAAAACTCAAGGATTTGAACCATACAAACTTGTATTCCACAGGCAGAACCTCCGGGCCATCACAACCGACTCCAGAAAGGAACATAATTCTTGTAATTTCAAGTAGTTTTGGTAAAATGAAAAGCTTCTGAGCCATCCCATGGACCCCAGGAAGAAATCTGAACTGGTGTTGCAAATTCAAAGAACCTCCGGGCTGTCACTGCTGATCTCAGGAAGAAATCTGAAGAAAGAGGCGTTGCAAACTGAAGAAACGGTTGAAACCTTGAAGAACCTCTGGGCCGTCATTATGGGCCCCAGGAAAGGAGCTGAAGAACTGAAGCTGGATGAAGCTGAAGATCTGGAACACCTTCAGATTGCTGACCTCAAAAGAACCTCGGAAGAACTTGAAACAAAAAAAAAAAAAAACATCCCCACTGGGCATCAGATGCTTGTGAACCAGTGTGGTTCCCTGAACTGTGTAGCTCACTGTTAGGGTGGGGTTAAGTGGCCTGAAGAATGCAGGTGACAAGGAGTTCCTTAGCTGACAATGTTATTTCTATTCTGATGACCAGACCCAAATTTTGTCAAGATACAATTGGATGGAACGGTCTCTGGATCATGCAGGAGAAACTGTTAGCATGCAATGGGCAGAAATAAAGCTCAGTCTCCGAAGTTTACTGTTTCTTTACTTGAGGGTTGCTGGTTTGAGCAGTTTTTGGATCAAGCAACCATTACTGGCCAATTAGAGAACATGCTGGGCAAATAATTTCTGAAGCAAGTGCAATTGATCTGAAGGGTTCACCACACTTAAAGGAAGTATCTCAGTCTCAGAGTATGCAATGACCATTTAAGGCAACTGAGAGGAATTTAAATAGTCTCTGAGAAAAGCAAGGCAATTTTAGGGCAAATAGGGCATATCTGGTGCATGTGAAGCAGGCAGTTTCACAGTCTCACAGCACGTATTTGCTTTGGGTGCTGGTTCTTTAAATAAGCAGTCCTGGAACAAAACAATTCTTGTCCTTCAAATCTGTTCATAGGCAATTCTGTATTGCCATTTAAAATGCACTGATACTTTCATTTTAAAATGTTTGTTCAAGATTCAACAGTCACTTTGTCTAATAGTTGCACTTGCACTTGAGGGTGTATGTTCTAAAATCAGGAGCACTGTTCCAGGGCAGACACTAAGTAAGTGGAAACCTGGATTACTTACAGTAGCTAGGATATCATATAGAGGATAATGGATGGCTATTGCACAATAACCATGCTGCAATCAATTCAAGAGGTTTCCATGACAACATGGTAAACCTTGAGAGTGCAGCTCCAGAGGTTTACCGTTGTCATGGAAACCTCAAGAAGTGACTGCAGCACGGTAATTGTCCAATGGCCATCTATTAGCTTTTATAGTGTATGGGCTCCATACACAATTGCTAATGGCATTTTCTTTTGTCCCTGATGGTCGCCCCCCCAACCCCGATTGTAGTAGCAGAAAAGGTTTTACCTGAACTATGGCGCTCTACAACTTTCGAGTGGGTCCATTTTTAGCCAGTGCCGCCATTCTCCGTAAAGGACACCTCTCACCACCACGGCCGTTCACTGGGAGCTGCTACTTAAGGTGCGCACATGTGTAGATCAGCTCCGGTCATAATCCCATCACTATGACATACTCAAGAGGGGTTAACAACCCCTAACATCATAATGATGGGATTACAAGAAAATAATAAGGGCTCCCCCTACATTACACACCTAGTTATGTATGGACCATGGGCTATGACCTCCCTCCCCCCTTCCACGGGCATGCACATAACTTTACAGTAAAACCGCAGTCCTGCCCTCCTGGCTGAGGGCTGATTAACTAAGCCTGTTTGCTAGGGTCCCATGCTAACTGTCCCTCCCTTGCTAGGGGACTCTGGAATACAGTTGAACACTTTTAAATGCTGTAACACAGTTATTAGCCCTTGGCTCAGGCAAGGGCAGCTATTCTGCTGGATGACTGGCTGGGTCTGACTACGATGGGCCTGTCTGCTTCGGTATCCTGTTATGTGGATGAGTGAAATTGAGTGACTGAAACTGAGCGACTCAGTTTGAGTGCCTGTGGAAATAGTGAGCTGTACAGAATAGTGAGAGTGTTTAAATAGCGAGGGTTGCAAAACAGCGAGAATGAGAAAGTAGGAAAACAGCGAGGAGTTGCTGGATGTAGTGCAGCCACTGTGGGTTGAAAATCATGATGCCAGCATAGGTTGGTGGTTAGAGTCGCCAGCTATGTGTCTGTGGGATGTGCGGTACAGATGGGTTCAATCCCCATGAGTGCTTTAATTTTTTTTTCTGCTCTCGAGTTTCTCCCTGTCCTGGAGTTTGTGTCTCCCTCTGCTTCCACAGTTCTGTCATCCCCCCCAGTGGCAGTACCGATTTTCCACCCCCTGACTTCTTCTCCCTCCCCAAGTTGCCTCCCCCGAAGAATATCTCCCCTCCCGAGTTTCTCCCTCTCCCCGACATGCGCTCCCCTGAGATGGTTATAATAGTTAGGGGGGTATGGGGGTGAAACCCCCCAAGGGGGGGATGCAGGGGCAGAGCCTCCCAAAGAAAGTCAGTATAGCTGTGAGCAGTTTCAGTAGTTGCTATACTGCTGGTAGAGGTTTTCTTTTTCTCTGAGTTTTATTTGCTGTGTTTTGTCGGTGCTGTTGTTTCCTCGCTATTATAATGTGGAACCGTCTGCTTCCCTTCCCCTTGCTCTTGGCTTGAGCTGGTGTCAATATCACTAGAATAATTTTTATAATTAACACTAGCCCTTGGCTTGGGCTTGCTAGTGGACCAGGGCTATAAGCCTCTCTATTGTCCTCCTGATGCTCCTCTAAAGTCAATTTGGCTTACCCTGCCCCTCATACTGCCCACTAGGTACTGATGTCTTTAAAGAAAAATAGAAAACATAATATGGGCCCACCTGCCCTCTGGCAGCTTATCCATTTATTTATTTAAATGGGGCTTTGCCCTGCCCATCTGGGAGCTTTTATTTAAATGGGGCTTTGCCCTGCCCCTACTCCACCCTGCAGGAGCTCTATTAATTTAAACTGGGCCTCTTGCCCTCTGCTCCATCCTCCAGGCGATCCTTTCTGTGGGGGCTTGCCTGAGCCCATGGGCCTTTAGTGTTGCCACCAACTCACCAACCCGTCTCGGCGCAAAGCTGCTTAAGTAGATGGGGATGCTGGCACTGCAGATGGTGGACAGTGACTCTGTGGATAGTCCTGCTGGTGGCCTTGCTCTGGCACTGCTCCTTCTCTCCCACCATGGTGGCCCACTGTTGCTGCTCTCACTCAACCCTGCATCTCACCACCACAGACTGGATGCTACACTGCCAGTGATGAAGGACTGAACTGACAAACTTTCAAAATAACATGGACAATGGGGCTGAACAGAGCCCACACTATGGCCACTGCTCTTCTCAACTGACAATTTGATTGTTCCTCCTCTTCCGACTGACAACTCCTCTGTCTCGTGAACCACTGGATGACCACCAGAACCATTGACTCTGGAGAACCTGGCCAAAATGGACTAAATGAGGGATGACAGGAGGAGCACAACTAGGCCCTTCTTTTCTGTTTAACCCTGCATCCATTCGCTCTCCCTCAGTCACACTGTCCCAGCCTGATCATGCTTCAGCAGCTGACAGCATTCACGGAGCAGCTCAATAGCCACTGGACTTAACAGAAGCTTGACTTGACTCCCCCGGCTTCCTCCCATGATGGACTTCTTATTGCCCCACAACATGTGGGATGCTGAGTCCCTGGAAACATGGGGGGAACCAACAGTCTAGCATGAGTTGGACATTCAAGAGGAGATACTGGCTCATGCCATACTCTGCGGAGTGGGATACTGCAGGGGAAACTGAGGGGACAAAAAATGTTTTTAAACTGCAGGCAGCAGTTTCTACTATGTGAGGCCCCATTACCATTTTTTCTCACTCCCCCTGCTTGATACTTATTCTAACTGCCAGGAGCTATGTCGGGCACCATAATGGAAGGTACTGGGGCACCTTTAGTGTACTTCACTGGGGCACACTGGATGTACAGGGGACTTGGGCACCTGAACCTTTAGGGAATTATAAACATACAAAGAAGCACAGTATTCTCATGTACAGAAGCAACCTGGAAGAAGGGGAGAAAAAAACAATATAACTAAAGTATCAAATATTTAGTCAATAAATACAAGTTATTTTGGTCTGCTAAGATTCAAACCCTGGTCTACAGATTCAATGGTAACTAACAGATTAACTGTTCCACAGAACTCCTCAATGTTTAATACTAACCAGAATAATACAGTCCCCACAATACACAATAAAACTTGCTTTCTTGTTTCTGTTTACGGGTTTGATAAGATGACATCCAGGAGTGTGTCCTATAAGCTCACTGTCTAATCAGGGGTCTCATAGTAGGGTAACACCCCTACACATGCTATTTTTATCATCACCTTGTGTTTATAGCTGGAGTACTTTCCAGGCATGTGACTTGACACATGGCATGCTGATATGAAGTGAGTGGAGGAACACGTTCCATTTTTGGCTGATTTCCAGAATGCGTTGTGTCATATGGCAGAATGTAGCTAGCTAGAATAAAGCAACTGAGACTGTTAAGTAGCCTGTGGGCTCCATTAAGCAACTTTTCAGGTGCATTTCACACATTCATTTCTGATGTTTGGGAGATGCATACTTGCTGTTCACTGAGTGTGTGTATATATAGAAACCAAGAAACTGATGGCATGTGGTTTGCAGTTGTCATATTCAGTAAAACAAAAATTTGTGATGCATATGTAGTTTCAACATGAACATGTTTTGATGGGTATGTATCCAAAACAAAGGTGGAGAAGGAGTTTTTAAAATTCCTCAACAATGAAACCTCCATCAGGATATTTGCCTTATGCAGCAATCATTCTCCTTGGATTTCTGTAAACTTGCATCACTCAGACAAGGAGTAGTACATGCAGACTATACCCCTCAGAGAGCCAGATTCCTGAGTGGGTCCGAAGGAAATAATAGACTCAGAGAAGCAAACATGAAGACATCAGGAAAGCTTGCTAGAAAGTTTTCTGACAGTATTGCAATACATTACTATGCATGATGAAGGACTCCGGCACCCTGAAAAATTAGCCTTCTTGTTTCAAGTCCCTCTGGATCAAAAGAAAAACAGAAATATCATAGGCAACCTAGCAAGAATTTGTGAACCCATATAACATGACTGCACATCATGTGATGTTTTGCAGCTATCAGCTTGTGAATTATATAAGCAATAACCCACAACAGGGTATGCGTTTATAGAGAATCGGTGCACGCCATAGGTGAATTAGAAAGCACGAGGCGAATGATCAAGTGGCTTTCAATGCGCACAGGAAGTACATTAATTCTCAAGAAACCCATGCCATGGAGTGGATTACTGTGCTTATAAAATGTATGTTTTTTTTAATGGAAAAAGGTTTTATTTCCCTTTAGTGGGGTTGTTGCTAAGTAGAGTAGGTCAGTGTGGTAACCAAGGCTGTGTGCCTTTGAATTAACTGGGAACTGCATTTATGTGGAAGGAAACTATGCCCTGTTGTGTGGTTTTGTGGTTAAAAGTGGAAAAATTGTATTTCAATGAAAAAAAAGTTTTATTTTCATTTAGTTAGGTTGTTGCTTGGGAGATTAGGGCAGGATAGTTATAGACTGTGGAGCTGCTAGGTAAATAGTCACTAGGTGCTGTGTTTTAACCAATGAAGTTGTTTGATTTGGTCAGCTTTTATACCCCATTTTATAAAAAGTTTTGTAATGCACAAGATGCAGTCCAGGTTTTGATGCCATAACAAGATGGTAATTCAAAATGCATTTACTGTGTGTCAGTTTTTATTTTTATTTACTCTGTTAAACCAGCAATAGACATCTGTTTCGCATTCTTTAAATGGCGCAAATTAAAACAGCTGAAGTACTGATGATAGTCACCAGGAGCTTAGATTATATTACACCAGTACTTTATGAACTGAATTTGTTGTGAACCAGATGGCGTATTGACTTTACCATTCTACTGTTTACATATGCAACTACTCTACTGACAGCTTAAGTCCTACTCACCTATGAGACCTTCTAATGCAATATAAGTCTTCTTACTCTTAGTTGGGCAATCATATTTGCAATTGGAAAGATTAAAATCTGCTGGAGACAGGTCTTCTGAAGATGCATTCCTTGATCTTTGGAATTTATTGCTGATGAATATTAGATCTGCTTCCTCACTGATGTACATATAACTTTATGAAAGAAAGAAGACCCTACACTACCACCAACTCAGTGGGACTACCATGTCATTCCATGTGTTTTACACAGTAGTTAAACACTTCCTTTTTAGACAGGTGTTTTATCATGATGTATCTGGTGGACTCTTGGCAGCTTTGCCCACCTTGGGAACTGGAGGTCTGAAATTAAAAATGAGGAGTTTTGGACTAAAAATCGTAGTTTTCCCCAAGCCATCCTTTGGCATGCTCCCCTACAGTGTGGGTGGCCCCAATCAAATTAAACTGGGCACACTACAAAGCCAAAGATGCTACCCTTACAAAACTGCAAACAAGCTACAAAAGAAAAGGGCACACATACACACCATCTCAATAGCCACTTATTTTATTAAACAAAATATGCGCGCAGGATGCCAAACACCTGTACGCAGGGCCTCCTTGTAGAGGCTTCCTCGGGGAAAGGTGTTTGCATGTCAACTGCAGTCATTTACACTCACAGGCTAACTAGAATTAAAATTACCTACTCAGTAGCTAACAATGTCAGAGAAACTCATGCATTTTAAAGTGCCAGTGCCCAACAGCAATTAATATACTGAAAAAAATGTACATTCATGAACAGATCTCACTAACTGGTAACTTACTGGGACCATACAATTAAATACTGCAAAAAATGTTAAAATAACTCAGTGCATAAATATATGCATACAATAAGAAAAAATTACTCACCTTAGAAATGTTGTTTCTTCTAATGGAGTCTTGTTGTGTTCTGACTAATTGCAGTTAGCCCCAGCACTTCAACTGCACCGGAGATGAAAGGGTTAAAGTCTATGCCAAGCATAGAACGTTCATCTTGACCTCAGTTTTCAAACCTCTGTCTCAGACACTCTGAAGCGTAACCGTCAGATTCTTACGAGCACTAAACTAACTGGCTAACGGTCCATAAATTGTTTTAAAATGCTTGCCAAAAGGCCATATGTATGTAAAAAAGGGAATGAAGACTCAAGTCGAGACCCCCCAAAAAAGAAATCAAGTAGGTAGACAAATAATGAGAATAATAATAACAATAAGAAAAACAACCAATGCACCCCTTGGGTACAGCACTACACCTGCCCACCCACATCCCAAAACAGCTAGGTTCTAGGAGGGGAGGCAGGGAAGGAGGTCAGAATATAGCAGGACTCCATTAGAAGAAACAACATTACTAAGGTGAGTAATTTTTTCTTCAAACAACGTGAAGTCTTGCTGTATTCTGACTAATTGCAGACTACCAAGCAGTACCTCCCAGGAGGAGGGAACTACAGAATATATTTTGGGAACAGACTCTGCAGTACTGCTGTGCCAAACCTAGCATCACTTCTTGACTAGATGTCAAGGGAGTAATGCTTGGTAAATGTCTGAACAGTCTTCCAGGTGGCTGCTTTACAGATTTCCACTAAGGGTATATCCCTGGCAGCTGCCACCGAGGCAGCTATACCTCTGGTGGAGTGAGCCCTCAGGCCTGATGGAAGCTCCTTCCCCAATTTTGAATAGCAGAACTGTATGCAAGAGACAATCCATCGAGCAGTGGTTCTCTTAGTGGCAGGTTTACCTTTACCCACCTCTCCATAAGTCAGTTACAACTGGGAACAGTCGTTTCTGTGAGGTTTAGTGGATTCTAAGTAGTAACTCAAAACCCTTTTGACATCAAGACTGTGCAACCTCCTCTCTCCAGAGGAAGAATGGTCAGTAAAGAATACAGGCAAAGTCATAAATTGGTTCAGATGAAAATCTGACACCACCTTGGGAAGGAACTTCCTATTTGTGCGAAGGACCACCTTGTTCCTGTGAAATGAAATGAAGTCAGGTTCCACTGATAAGGCCTGTAATTCACTGATTCTACTGGTAGATGTGATAACCACCAGAAATACAGCTTTCCAAGTCAGGTACTTTAGTTCAGCTGAAGAAAGAGGCTCAAAAGGAGGCTGCATCAGCTGTGCAATACAAATATTCAGGTCCCACAGAGGAGTGGGGTTCCTGAAAGGAGGGTTGATATGAATCAGGCCTTTGAAAAATCTTTTAAAAACTGGATGAGAGGCTAAGGAAGAGACTTTTCCTGCTGAAATGAAAGCAGAAACAGCTGCCAAATGCACTTTGAGGGTGGCAGTCCGAAGGCCCAAACTATTAAGATGCACCATATAATCCAGAACAATGGCAATGTCAGCTGAATCCAGTTGGATACGCCTCTCAGCACACCAAAACCCAAACCTCTTTCATTTGGAGCTGTAAGTCTTTCTGATGGAAGGCTTTCTACTAGCCTTAAGGATATTCAGAGCTAGCTGGGAAAGATTGAGACCTGCATACTCTAGCTCTTCAAGAGCCAGGCTTTGAGCCTGAGAAAGTGAAGGTTGGGATAAAGGATCCTCCCCTGAGAAGAGGTGAGGAGATTGAACTGTCTGGGAAGGCACAGAGGTATTGTCACTGACAGTGACAACAGAAGAGGATACCAAGGTTGCCTGGCCCAGTCCGGGGCTACCAGGATCACTGTGCAAGGTTGGGAGCTGATCTTAACCAGCACTCTGAATATCAGAGGAAAAGGAGGAAAAGCATAGAGAAACTTGTTGGTCCAATCTAACAGGAGAGCATGCAGAGGAACAGACACCAGAAGAGGGGGTCTGCAGCAGGACAAGGGGAGCTGATGGTTGTCTGGGGCTGCAGAGAGATCTATCTCTGGAGTACCCCATCTCTTGACAATGACTTGAAGAATGAGAGGGTACAGGGACCACTCATGGTGACCCTGAGAAATCCTGCTGAGAGCATCTGCAAGTACATTGTTCTTTCCTGGGAGATGCACAGCGATCAGGGAAGCTTGCAGGGAATAAGCTAGAGACCATATTTTCATGGCCTCAGTGCACAGGGCCGAAGACCAAGTGCCTCCTTGCTTGTTGATGTACCACATGGTTGTGGTACTGTATGTCCTGATCTGCACCACTTTCCTCTGAATCATGTTCAAAAATGTCTGAACTGCTAGAAAGACAGCCCTGAGTTCGAGGAGGTTTATATGCAGAAGAGACTCCTGAAGGGACCAAGTCCCCTGAGCTGTGTGCTGATCCAGATGAGCTCCCCACCCCAGTAGGGAAGCATCTGTGGTGAGTATTCCCGTGGGCACCTGACTGAGGAAGGGAAACCCTTGCCTCAAATTGTCCTCTTCCAACCACCACTGGAGGGCTTGAACCAGAGTCAGGGACACTGGAACCAACTTGGAAAGGGAGTCTTTTCTTTGAGACCAAAAAGCTCTGAGGCGAAATTGAATATCTCTCATCTGAAACCTTGCACCTTGCACTACTGCAGTGCATGCTGCCATATGGCCCAGCAGCTGTAAAAAGTGTCTGGCTGGCTGAGACACAAGTGGACAAAAAGAAGAGGCCAGACTGATGAGGGACTGGACCCTTGGGAAAGGAAGAAAGGCCTTGGCCTGTACAGTGTCCAGCTCCATGCCTATGAATATGAGAAGCTGGGAAGGCTCCAGAGCTGACTTTTCCAGATTCAGGATGAACCCTAAAGATTCCAGAAGATCTTGAGTGACCTTTAGCTGTGACCTGACTTGGTCTGGGGACTGGCCTACTATAAGCCAGTCGTCCAGATAAGGGAACAGCAGGATGCCTTGCTTTCTGAGGAAGGCCACCACCACTACCAGACACTTGGTGAATACGCTTGGAGCAGATATCAAACCGAAAGGCATTGCTCTGAACTGGTAATGGCCTGAGGGCAGTTCGAATCTGAGGTACTTTCTGTGGGACTGCCTGATAGGTATGTGAAAATAGGCATCTTTAAGATCCAGGAATGCTAGCCAGTCTCCTGGTCTCAGAGAGGGAAGAATTAGTCCCAGAGTCACCATCTTGAACTTTGGCTTTAAGATATATTTGTTTAGGTATCGTAGATCTAGGATGGGTCGCCACTCCCCTGTCTTTTTTAGGGTAAGAAAGTACTTGGAGTACAATCCTTTTCTTCTGTGAATGAGAGGGACCTTTTCCACTGTCTGCAGGAGCAGTAGAGATGAAACCTCTGTCTCCAAAGCCTGTGCTTCCTCTGAAGAGGAAGGGGGAAAGACCTTTGCCCTCAGCCTTGGGAACTTGGTGAAGCTGAGATCAAGGCCCTGGCTCACCACTTCCAGAACCCATTTGTCTGAAGTGATAGACTTCCAGGCCTGGAAGAAATGAGCCAGCCAGCCCCCTACAGGGATTGGGGAGGCGACCCTGACTAACCCATCAGGGTGTCTGCTTGGCAGGGGGCTTAGACTGAGAGGAGGATGCAGCCCTTGTCATCCCCATTCTGCCTCTTCCCCCTAAAGAACCCCCTCTGCTGGTGCTGGAAGGAAGAGGAGGATTGGGCCTGGTTAAAAGGCCTTTGAAAGTGCCTGCCCCTGCCAGACCTAGATTGCTGCCTTTGAGGAGTGGTCTGCTTCTCTTTGGCTGCAGCACTCCTGTATGTGGTCCTGTACTCGTCCATCTTTTTCATGTAAGCCTCTGCTTGCTCACCAAACAGAGAGTTACCAGAGACAGGAAAATCCATGGCCTTGGTCTGGGTATCCTGAGACAAGTTGGTACACCTGAGCCAGTCAAATCTTCTCATGGAAACAGATGTAGTCATAACCCGAGAATGGACATCATTGGAGTTTACAGCAGCATGGAACTGTACCTTGTAAGCTTTGATGCCATCTGCACCCACCTGCTCCAGCTCACTGGCTAGCTGGGGAGGGGCATTCTTAGCCAGTGCCAGAATCGTATCCCACCTAGACTTCTGATATCTGGCCATATATGCCATGTAATTAGATTGTCTGAATCCCAAAAAGGATGCCAGGTACTGTCTTTTGCATGGCATCCACTTTCCTGGAATTCTTATGTGGGAGGTGAGATGCCAGAGGAACACTAGCCTTGTCACAGGCTGCAGCTTGCACTACCCCAACATGGCTGCAGTGAGTAGTAAGGAATTCCGTCCCAGGGCCTGACAAAGCATACCTCCTGTCCATCTTCTGAACCACAGGGGGTAGGGATGTTGGCACTTGTAAGATCTTTTGGGTCCGTTTCCCCAGGGACTTATGCAGATGGAGAGACACCCTTTTGGACTCTGGGACGCCCATCATCTCAACATAGTCAGGCTCCTCTTGATCCTGTTCAACCTCTTCCACTGGGAGCTGAAGAGTGTCAGCCACCTTCTTGTAAAACTGATAGTGGGAAGGGGACTCAGAAAGCCTGGGAGGAAGAAACATTGGAAGGCCTGTCTGGGGAGATGTCCTGTTCGATAGGCTCATCCAGGTCTTCATAATCTTCATCATCTTCTTCTTCTCCTCCTCCCTCCCATTCCCCCCCCCCCATAAAAGCTTCAGGGTCATAATCGGAAGCACGTAAGTCCAACCGAACTGATCGTCCTCGAGACGATGTCCGTTCGGTCGGAACCGGGCAAAGTGACTGCACTATAGCAATCGCTTTGTCAATTTCTTCGGTGGTCGGAACATGAGAAACGGGATCCGAACCGGACGACTTATGCTTTTTCTTTGTAGGAACCGATTCTACAGAATCGTCTGTCCTCTTGCCTGGGGGAGTATCGCCCAGGTCAGTAGGCACCCCCTTAGGTTTGGCCGAAACCGAACCGGGCTGGCCATCCGGGTCAGCGGACTTCTCGGCCTCCCTTTCCTTAAGCCTACTCAAGCATTTTTCAGCAGTAGATTTAGGGACATTTTTGCAAATTTGGCAGTCTTCCTTGAGGTGGTCAAAACCCAGACAATAAACACAGACAAGGTGGGGATCTGCCTTGGCAAAGGCCTCCCCACACTTGGTGCAGTGCTGAAACCACATGGGTTTTCTTTTGGGGTTTTTCAGACATGCCTCACACAAAAAGTCACCCTTACCAGCGTTTAAACCAGGCGAGTACAAAAACCTATCGGTTCCAACCATGTCATGGGTCAGTTGAAAAAAACCAGAAGTTAATCGTTTTTTTCAGGAACCGATAGGTACCGGAACACACACACACACTTTTTTTTTTTTTTTACTACTACGGTTCCTGACCAGACCGACCGGTGGGGAACTGAAACATAAAACAATTTCTTTCGGCAATTACACAATTCTATCTACCTACAATACACTTACTGTACCAGGACAGAGATGTGAAGACCAAAAAATAAGGAAACGGTTGATAAAAAACCAACCGATTTACTGCTACCGAACCGAAGTGTAGGAGAGGATCTCCTGAGCGACTTCTCAGTTAGGCGGAGTAAAGAATCTGACAGTTAAGCTTCAGAGTACCTGGGACAGAGGTTTGAAAACTGAGCTTGAGATGAACGTTCTATGCCTGGCATAGACTTTAACCCTTTCATCTCCGGGGCAGTTGAAGTGCTGGGGCTAACTGCAATTAGTCAGAATACAGCAAGACTTAATATTGTTTGAATACAAATCCAAATATCCCATCATACAAGTTTTGTTACTGTGCAACATAAAAATGCAAATGCTGTCCTTAAAGTGCTGACTGAGAAGTTATTGTTTTTACAACTTAACACCAATAGGGATTCTGTGACCATGAATAACAGATGCCAGACATTAAATATTTACTATAAGTGAGCCAGATTGCTCCTTCAACCATCACAATTTATTATCTCCATTTAACTGTCTTGCTTACCTAGTACATGGACACAGAAACCTTTCTGAATATTATATATATTAATAAAAAATCCACAAACTATGCTATGCCCAAGACTGGACCCACCAACATCAATTCTATGAGTAGTCCCATGGCTCCACTACTCAAACCTTCCAAATTTTAACCCACCAAATTAAATGATTTTTTTATGAATTCATACTATTCACAATGGTGGTGATCAATGAAGCCATGGTAAGGTCCACAGGACACTTCCATTTATTTAATTTTTTGAACCCTAGTCCGACATGGTGGTCAGGTCTCAGCCACAGCTAGGAAAAACAATATCCCACAATAAAAACATTTTCCATAATGATTGTTGCACACCAGCAGTGATAAAAATGTTAAAACATTCTTATATTCATATTTTCAACCTAAATGCAGAATCACAGTACATCCTATATTGGAGAACAGTACTTATAAATAAGGTTTAATAGTCTAACTCTGTGTTTAGACCATTTGGATGAAGGGGCATAAGGCAAAAAATCCATTCTGTTTCTCTCTTAGATAGTTACTTGACCCTGCCGCCACCTCTGTCATTGTAAGCTACATGGCCCAGGGTCCTGCATGAAAATGCAGTTGTGGTGCACCCATGGCAAACCCTAAAATGCTCCCCCAGGACACTGGCCTGATCTCCCTGCCAAACTGGTATTATGTGCTCTTGGATCCTCTCCTTCATACATCTTGCAGTCCTACCTACATCCAGTTTGCCAAAGATGCACCACCCTACATATTTCACATATCTAGTTCGGCAATTCATGTTGAATCTAGTTTTAAACTCTTCCCCCTGTGTTTGGATTAATAAAAACTGAACTAGTAACTGCATACACTGTAAACTGTGACACTGAAAAAGCCTGTTCTTAACTGTACAGGATCCACTGACTAGTCAATCTAATTTATTTTATTTATTTATTGATACTCGGAGTTAAATACCTGTGAGCTATAAGCTCATTTACATAGGTTCCACATCAGAGACAAGTACATACAAAGTAAATTCACAGTGAGCAGGCAACAGAAATTGATAAATACAAACCATAGATTACATTTAGGTAGACTGTTACATTACATGAGGTTGTTGTTCTTCGATTTTTATTGTTTGATAGTTAAAACACAGTCCATAAGGTACAACAGTACCTACAGTAGTGTGAGATTAAAGGAGGAGGATGCCTAGGGATACATGGACAAAGGAGACCATGATGAGTATACAGAGGGGAGTAGGGGTAGGGTGAAGGTATGATAGGCTGATTGGCAGTTGGGGGGGCAGCCATAGCCTCGTCAAGGGTGGAGTTGGGGGAGAAGGGGGAGTTGGCAGGGGAAGTGGGTGTTGGGGGGTAGGTGCATAAAGTAATTTAGATGATATAGCAGGGGAATGCCTAGGAAGCATCTCGTAGGGGTAGGGGGAAATATGAGAGAAAGAGGAGGAAATCAAGAGAAGGGAGGGGACAGTGCAGTAGAGAGATAGCATTGGGACACAGGGGAGGTTGGAGGGAGAGGTTTGGGGGGGTAAGGGGCGCAACAGCCTTGTCAAGGGAGCAATTGGGCTGGGTGATAAGGAGGTTAGTGAGGCAGAGAGTTGGAGGGGAGAAAGAGGTGGGAGGGGAATAAGCGGTGCAGGGGCCTTGTCAGGGATGAAGGTAGGATAGGGTGAAAGGCAGTTGGGGGGGAAGCAGCCATAGCCTTGTCAGAGGTGGAGTTGGGGGAGGAGGGGGAGTTGGGTGGGAGAAGTGGGTGTTGGGAGCGGTAAGTGCATAAAGTAATTTTGATGTTATAGCAGGGGAATTCCTAGGAAGCATCTCGTAGTCAGGGGGTGAGGAGAAGGATTAGCGCTTGTAATCGCACTTCGAGCTGTTAGCTGCTAGGTGGGCTCTTAGATAGGTTTTAAACTGACCACGTTTGGTAATGGATGCGAGGTTAGTGCCAAGGGAGTTCATCCATTTAGGTACTCTATAGGTGAAGGACCGCTGCCCTTGGGAGATCTGTCGAAAGGGAACTTTTACTGACAGACAATTACCGTTTCTAGTATTCCTAACGCTATTGCTGTTTAGAAGACCAAGTATCCCAGGGGGTAGCAAGGCCTAGTGTGTAGACCTGGTACTGAATCCTGTTATCCAGGTTGAGCCAACTTACCCGTGAGTAGACTTCACAGGTGTGTGTTAGTTTGCGTGCACCTAGGATCAGTTGGCAGGATCTGTTTATGACAATTTCAGATAACACCTTTAAGCAAACAGTGCTCTTTTACAAAGGTCCACGTCTTGGACAATGGACAAGAATAGACAAGAACAGGCAGGTAGATAACAGTTAATACAATTACAGTACATGAGCTGCCAGTGGCTTTGTCAGGATAAGACAAAAGAATTAGTAACAGGTAAAACATTACAGAATGCATGAGCTGCCAAAGGCTTTGTCAGGTAATCTAACAAGTGCATGAGAGGGCCAGAGGTAGCTGGTGAGAAGATAAGGTAGTAGGGGACAGGTAAGAACCGAGGGGGTGGGTAATTGCAGGGATGTGGTAGGTGGTGAAAGAGAGGAGTAGGTGGTGATGGAGGGGAGGGGAGAAGGGATGGGAGATGTAAGTGGGGGTAACAGGATGGGTGGGGGAAGGAGAGAAGAGTTAGTATGGGCAAGGAGGAGAAAGAAGAGAGAAATGAGAACTAGAAGGGAGTTAAGGAGGACTAGGGGAGAAAGGAGAGAGAGAATATAAAAGCTAGGAGGTGCAAGGGGTAATAGGTGAGGGGAGGGACATGGACGTGAGAGGGAATGGAGAGAGGGAGTAGTGAAATCTAGGGGGGCAAGAGAGAAGGCAGAGGTGGCTGATATGAGATATTGGAAGGAGTTAATAAGGAGGGAGTGCATAAGTAATGGAGAGGCCAGGAGGACGAGCAGGGAATTTAAGTGTAGCAGTCACAGTAGGCACTGGTCACCAAGTGCTGTCGTAGTTTGTGCTTAAAGGAGCTGTGATTCGGTGCATTGGTGATACCCACTGAGAGTGTGTTGAACCAGTTAGAGGGCCTCACTTTGTAGAAGCACTGCCCTTGAGTAGTCTGGCAGTGGGGAACTGCGAAGATCAGTGTTCCAGAACTGGTAAAGTGGGTGGCCAGTGAGGGGAACATATAGACTGAACCTCTGGTGGAAGGGGGCCTAGCACTGTCTTCTTAGCAAGTATGCAGATCTGATACTTAATTTTGCCTTGAAGTTGTAGTCAGTTAGCCTTTTCATAGAGATCACATGTGTGTGTGAGTCTAGAGGCTGTGTTGAGTAGCTGGCAGGCCTTGTTTAAGGCTATGTTTATACGCCAGAGAGCAGTGTCAGTAGCTGATCCACAAACTACGAGGCCATAGTCAATTAAGTCAATTTAGGGCTACCTTTACTATGTGAAGGGCTGAGTCGGATGCTGCCCCATAGACAACTAGTCTGTAGACTACAGTCAGCAGGACAGAGCTGGTTACAACAAGCTTGAGGGCTTCGCCGATGAGGCAATGCTTATGTTTGTGCAGCAGTCCAATTTTGGTGTTTACAGCCTTTACAATCTGATCAATGTGATGCGAGTAGGAGAGGGAGCAATCTAAGGTGATCCCTAAATATTTGAAAGTGTGGACCATTTCCAGCAATTCATTCCAGTTGTTGTGGATTTGCAGTCAATGTGATTTGTGTCTATTTTATGGTGTGGCAAAGATCATGGTCTTAGTTTTCTTGTATTTAAGAAGGAACTTGTGGTTTGGGAACCAGGACTCAGTTGCTGTGAAACAAGTCTGTATTTGTTCTTCAAGGGAAGTTGGGTTGGAGTGACTCGAAAATAGCACTGTGTCATCTGCGTAACAGAGTACTTGGTCAGTGCAGACCTGAGGGAGATTGTTTAGAAATAAACTGAAAAGTAGAGGCCCCAAGATTGAGACTTGAGGTACCTCAGTTGTGACATTACGTGGTTCTTAAAGGGAATGCAGAATTTTAACCTGCTGAAACCGGCCAGTTAGACAGCTGCAGAACCACTATACTGATTCTGGGGAGAGACCTGTTGAGGACAGTTAGTGCATAAGAAGTTAATGGCTCACTGTATCAAATGCTTTAGACAAGTAGATAAAGGTCGCTCCAACCATAAGTCAGCGGTCGAGGGCATTGTGGATGTAGCTAGTAAATTCTACCAGGGCTGTGGTGATACTGTGTTTTTTCCTGAAACCATACTGCTTCTTGCATTGGAGCTGGTACAAATCCAGGTAGTCCACTAGCTGATCACTAACTATTCTTTCAAGTGCTTTGGGGGGGGGGTTGGGAGCATGGAGATAGGTCTATAGTTTGAGTGGTCAGATCTATCCCCACTTTTGAAGATGGGTGTGACCATGGCCCTTTTCCAAAGCTTGGGGAACTTGGCAGTAATCAGAGACAGGTTCATGATGAGGGTTAGAGGATGGATAACCACGTCAAGGGTGAGGACTAGGAGTTTTAGGTCAAGCGAGTCACTGCTGGCCCTGGTTTTTCCTATGGCCTTCATGAGGTACTTTTTGGCTTCATATGCGGAGACAATTTTGAGGAAGAATGGGGGTAGGAGAGGGTGTGCTCGGCTTGTTGTTGAACTTGGGGTACGGGCCATTATGAGGAGCTAGGGAGCACCCCACTAAGGTCAGTGAAGGCCTTGTTGAATATGTTGACAATCGCTTTGGTGTCCTGTGTTAGGTTCCCATTGACATTTCTTTATTTATTTATTGAAATGTTTCACTAGGAAGGCACATTGAGCAGCAAGTCACTCATCTGCCGGTGTGACCTGGGGGGAAGGGGTACAACTAGAAATACAGGTTATTCACCTGTAACAGGAGTTCTAGTAATGGTATATGTTGTTCATCCACACTGTCTGGCAGGTTCCTTGCTGCTTTAAATCTTGCCAGAAGGTCTTCAAGCTGGCTGCTCCCACCCACCCGGGTGGTAAAACTCTCGGCTCCACCCCATGACGCCAGATCTAGCCCGCTGGAAGCCAGGTTGTGCGTCGAAGCCGGAAAGGTCGGGTGGGTCATGTGGATGAACAACATATACCATTCTTAGAACTCTTGTTACAGGTGAGTAACCTGTATTTCTAGGGACATGGATATGTTACTCATCCACACTGTCTGGCAGACTCCTAGCAGTTCTCTGGGAGGAGGGAGGCAAGGCGCACACCCCCAACTTAGGAAATAGAGACTGGAGAACCGAGCCTCAAAACCAGCATCCCGACATGACTCAAGGTCAATGTGGTAATGGGTGATGAAAGTGTGTGCTGGCTTTCAGGTAGCAGCCCTGCAGATGTCCTGGATAGGGACGTCCCTGGAAGCAGCCACCGATGCAGCGGTATGGCAGATAGAATGAGCTCTTATCCCTCTGGGAGGCTCCATGCCCGCCAACCTATAGCAGAGATCTATGCAGGAGGTGACCCTCCTGCCTATCGTCTGTTTGGCTGCAGGTCTACCAGGTGCGGCTTCAGCGTAGGTGACAAACAGCTGGCGAACCTCTCCCCGAACTTCAGCCGTCCACTCCTTATAATAAGCGAGCGCTCTTCTAGGGTCCAAAGTATGGAGCCTATATTCAGCCTCCGAGGTGTGATTGGGGTAGAACACCGGCAGAGTCAACACCTGGTTAAGGTGAAACTCCGACATCACCTTCGGAAGGAATTTCGGGTGGGGACGCAGGACAACCTTGTCCCTGTGGAAGACCAGATAAGGAGACTCGATGGAAAGCGCCTGGAGCTCTCCCATCCTTCTGGCTGATGTGATAGCCACCAAGAAGGCAGTCTTCCACGAGAGGTGAGAGATGTCACACCTGTGCATCGGTTCAAATGGCCTGCCCAAGAGTTTAGCCAATACCAGCAGTAGATCCCATGGAGGTGGTGGTTCTCACACCGGAAGGGATATGTGATCGAGGCCTTTGAAAAAGTGCCCGACCACCTTCTCCTGCGCCACCGACTGCTTCCCGGTCTGCGCCCAGTAAGCAGAGATGGCTGCCAGGTGCACCTTAAGGGTCGTCGACCAAAGCCCTTGCTGAGAAAGGGACCACAGGTAGTCCAGAATGCTTGCCAAGGAACAGGAGGAATGGTCCAGGCCCTTGCCCTGACACCAAATGGAGAATCTCTTCCATTTGAAGGCGTAGCATTTTCTGGTCGACTCCTTACGGGACGCCTCAACGACACCTTCCTGATCACCTCTTTTTCGAGGAGCAGAGCTATATCGACTCGTCGGGCGGATAGCGAGGCTGCGGACCCCTTGGCCCCCCCGAGGAGCGATGGCTCGGAAGGGTGGAGTCTATTCGAACTCCAGAGGCAGACCCTTTCCTACCACCTCCAACACCCAGCGGTCCGTGGTGATAGTGGACCAGGCGGAAAGGAAGTGGCGGAGCCACCCCCCCACGGAGGGTACCCAGGGAGAAGTGATGAGGCTGAGGGCGACACCCCTCAACCCGTCACTGAGCAGGCTTGGAGAAGGGACCGGCCGGGGGACCTCCTGGGCCTTTACCTCCCTTCTTCCTGTTCGAGGAAGCCGCGGGCTTGGGTTTGGGATGCCAAGCGCAAGCCTGCTGGCCTAGTGCTGGTGCTGTTGGGCCAGACATGCCGCAGGCGCAGAAGGACGAAAGGACTTGTGCTGCTGCTGTCGGTGGCCTTTGGCCTTCTGGGCGGAGGTGACCGAGTCCAGAGTGGCACTGGACTTCTCGATTCACTGGAGGTGACCTTCCACCCCAGGGCTGAAGAGGTCAGTCCCCAAGAAGGGGACGTCCGCCAATTTGTGCTTGGTATCTGCCGTGAATGTGGATATCCTCAGCCATGCTCTGTGGCGCATGGCCACTGCAGCCGCAACTGATCTGGCACAGGAATCCCCTATGTCCAGAGCTGTTTGGAGCTGCTGCTTCACCACCGCCCTGCCTTGGTCCCGAACCTGCCGGACCGTGGTCTGCAGGTTGGCCGGGAGATGAGGGATCACCTCATCCAGGGAGCCCATGAGGGTCTGGGAGAAGTGCACCAGCAGCACGGCCGAGCTGGCCTGACGGAGGCCAAGGGAGGATGCAGCGTAGACCTTGCGCCTGGCGTAGTCCAGCTTTTTGGACTGCTTGTCGCGGGGCTTGTCCACGTCCCTAGCGTTTCCGGAATGCCGGAAAACGCTGTTGGTGACTAACCCCTCGGCAGAGGGGTGCTCCAAAACCCGGCAAAGTAGGGACCACATACTTCCTGGCCATCCTGGCCGAGGGCGAGGGCAAGAAGCAGGCAGCTGCCAAGCTCAAGGCTGGGCCGACAATGGCCTCAGCCACCAGAAAGGCCTCCGTGGGTGAATCCCCTCAGTCCAGTATCTCCGTCAGGGGATACTTGGCCCGTTTGGATATGGGTGGACTCCGAGATGAGCTGAAGCAAACCCATGAAGGACGATGGGCTTTCGTCCAATTACTGGCCCCCCGGAGGACTCCAGGTCAACCGGCCTGGAGAACAGGGAGGAGTCGTCGTCAGACTCCGAGGAGTCCACGAAGAACTGCCTAGGACCTGAGCCACCCTCCACCTGCCGAGGATGATTGGGAGTGAGGGTGACCGACAACCTGTGGGGCAGGCCTTGAGCCGACCGAGAGTCCTTGGTCGGTGCCCCCAATTTCGGTTGTGGAGGCGGAGGTTCCACCACAATCAGTAGGGCAGCAGATTTCGGCCGAACAACCGGCCCAGACTTGGGCACCTCGGCTGTAGTGAGGGGTTGTTTCAGCCGTTCTGGTGACAGCCACTTGATGGCCGGGGACACATCGGCGTCGACTTGCTCCCGGACAAAAGCAACTGCTGCCACATCAGGTCCTCATAGTGTTGATGCAATTTGCGCCGAAGTATCTCCTCTTCCGAGGAGGAGGACGAGGATGAGTGGCGACACCACTTACCTCGGTGCCGAGACCAAGACCGCCGATGTCGGCAGGATCGGCTGGACCGAGAGGATGTCCGCGACTGAGACCCGGTGCTTCCGAGGCAGGCCCGGAAGGAGCGGGGACACCCGCCTCTGCTCGGACACCTTAACTGGGGACTGCTGCACCAGGGTGCAGGCAACCTTCGTCTCCACCGGGGAACCGGCGAAGAAAGGTTGTCGGCTTCACCAGTCGACAACCCGTCTGACAGGTCGAGAAAAATTTAGACGCGCCGATGGTGTCTCAGCCGCTGGCCTGACGGGACGTCGTGAAGCCAGCGGCCTTAGCCACAACCTCGACCGAAGTCGAGAGTTGGCTGTCCGGGGAAGGGGACCTCTCCCGCTCCCACGAACGCCGATGATGGGACTTACCCTTCAAATCCCTCTTTTTGGACCGAGAGGAATGTCCCGATGGCCCCTCTCCCTTCATGGAAAGGGATTGGCAAAGCTCCTTGAATGAAGCGGAATACAAGGTACCCAAAGAGAGCGGGATAAATGCTGTGCCGAGGAGGAGGAAGATGTGGCCTGGGCCGCCTCCTCCACAAGGGCGATCATCTGCTTGAGCTGCTCAGCTGAGCCAGCCACCGCGGTCACCGCCCAACGGGCCTCCTTCGACTTTACTGGTGAGTAGCGCTCTCGGGCGCCCAAGTTGTAAATCAAGCAGCGCTGTCTTTCCAGGACGCCACGAACTAACGGCATAACTCTCGAGGCCTGCAGGTCGTGTTTCAGGCCGAGGCAGTAAATGCACGTGGAGTGCGGGTCCATCCTGGACATCTTCTGCCCACAAGGGCACCGCAGGAATCTGGGAGTCAATTTGTCCATCGCAGCCACAAGGGAAAAACTTGACCGAAGTCTTGAAAATTTTGAAACGAGTTTCGGGCAAACCGAAGAATTAGGATCCAGTCTCTACGCAGAGCGTTAAGGAGGGACCCTGAGCTTCCAAGCGGTAAGGAAGATCTGACGTCATGGGGCGGAGCCGAGAGTTTTACCACCCGGGTGGGTGGCAGGAGCCAGCTTGAAGACCTTCCGGCAAGATTTAACGCGGTAAGAAACCTGCCAGACAGTGTGGATGAACAACATATCCATGTCCCTAGAATGAGACATTCAACAATCAAATTACAAGATCAACATTAACATACAGTTGTAAGGCATGTGTTACAAACAGTGTCACAACAGTGTTGAGCATAACATGTGGAAAGAGTGAACAAAAATAAGTGCCAGGTTAATAAGTAAACAAGTGCTTATGTGAAAGAAAAGGGGGAAAGGGGACGGAGGGGTGAGGTGGGGGAAGGAGAAGAGTCATGCCCTGGAGGCCCCTTTAGGATGCAAGGAACCCTGCTAGGGGACTGGGGGGACCAGAGAGAAGGGGTTAAGGCAGTGTCCCAGAGAGACCCCTAGAAGATGGTGGAGGAAGGGAGTAGATGAGAGATACAAGCCCCTTGGGGGGTAAGGAGAGCATCCAGGGTTCTGTGAGAGATCAAGGGAGGCCAGTAAGGAGGGGCAATTAGGTGAAAGGGGAGAAAGGCTAGGGATTTGGGGGTGGGTGTGTACAAGGAAAAATGAAGGTGAGGGTAGGGTGGTAGGGTTTATCCAGGGCTTAGAGGAGGGAATTAGGGAGGGACATGGCAGGAGCAGCTAGGTGCAAGGTAATTATTGAGGGCAGAGCTGATGGAGTAGGCGGAGGATGAGTGCCAGATTTGCGGGGGGAGGGAATTCCACAAATTTTTGGGAGGCAATGAGAGTAGCTAAATTGCCAATTTGGGTAGAGCTGCAGGTGGCATTGAGCATTGTGGGGGGTAGTTTGCAAGGTTTCCCAGTTAGAGATTTTATGTTCTCCCAGAACTTCCGGCTATTCCCCCAGGTGTTGTTGAACTCCTGCTGCAAGTACTGCATCTTAGCAACCCGAATGGCATGGGTGCAGTTATTACAGGCAGTTTTGCACATCAGTGCAGGATCCCGAGGTATGGGCAATCCGCCAGAGATTGCCCCTTGCCTTCATTTGTTCAAGAAGGGTAGGAGTGAGCCAGGATTTGTTGAGGCCCTTCACTATTTGTTTTTTGAGGGGGCCCAGATGTTGCAGGAGGCACTGAAGGTACTTACAGAGTGCTCTAGTGCTATATCAGCATCACTGGTGTTGTAGGTGGCCGACCAGTCTTGCTGGCTGAGGTGATTTTTTTAAGGGGCCTAGTTGGCCGGGTTTGAGAATTCTGGTTGTGATTGTTTTAGGGGGGTTTTTGGGGTCTTATTTGTCCAGGTACAGAGGATCGGGGAATGGTCGCTTAAGCTGTCAGGGAGTACTGTAGTTTTTGTTATCCTTTCAGGGTGGTTGGTGATTAACCAGTTGAGTAGTAAGCTTGTTCCAGTACGGTAGTTCGTCCAAGTGGGGGATTCTACAAGTTGGGACATCTCGATGGAAGTGATGGCATCCATATAAAGTGCTGCCTCAGGGGACAGCCAGTTGACGTTGAAGTTCCCAAACATAAGGATCTCAGGGCCATTGTGGTGTCTGGTGAGGAAAAATATAGTTTCCTTACGGCCTGCTATTTTGGAGGGACGTAGACAGTGGCTATGGTGAGGCATTTCCCCCTAGGTTCCAATTTGGCATTGTATTGGTAGTATTTGTGGGTTTCTGCTGGTGCTAGGAGTTGGTAGAATGCAACCATGGAGGGTATCTCTGAGATAGACGACACATCCACCACCTCGTTTGCTAGTTCTAGCCTGTCTAAAAGAGGTGTAGGCCTCTACTTGGATGGCCAGGTCGGGAACTCTTGGGGTAAGCCACGTTTCCACAATAGATAGGATGTCGGGTTTATGCTGTGCCATCCAAACCTGGAGGGTGTCATATTTAGCCAAAAGGCTGCAGATGTTTATTGAGGCAATAGTTAGGACTCCTTTTTTTGTTAGTGGAGCTGGTTGAGTGGGGCTTGGTCCATGGTTGGGGTGAATGTTCCCTGATAGCATTAGAAGTAACCAAGCTAGTCTTAGGACATGCCATTTTAGTTGTTTTCGGACATGAGTACGGGTACTGTAGTTCCCTATGGATTTTGCTGCGAGGTCGACTATGCTATGCAAGTTTGGTTGAGCCGGTGGGATAGGGTAGGTGAAACGTAATGTAAGAAGGGGCCCACTTAGCATGCATACTGTAGTTTCCCAGTTGATGACATTGTGGCTTGGCCTGGAAAACCCAAGGAGACTCAGTGAGTGGGCTGAAGTGGGATAGTTGGGGAACTACATTCTGGTCAGGGTCCGGGCATAGTGGTGGGGGGAATTCTTCTCATTAAGAGAAGAGTGAGTAGACGTAGGTGCATGACCTAGATGAAGTCTTAGCTAGAGCTCCTCCTGGAGAACAGGTAGTGGGCACAGGTGACAGCAGGAAGCAGAGGTTTAGGATGAGGGATACATAGAGGGTGTGAGATTCACAATGGAAGAGAGAGAGGGGGGCATTAGGGGTTGATAATTTTTGGATTGGTGTGTGTTAGAGAGAATATTAGAAGGTTAGTAAAAGTGTAGGGAGAAAGTGAGACTGCAGGAATAGCACAGCAGTAGGGTGTCTGCCTTTGTTGGTGAGGGTCAAGGGTTCGAGTCTGGCTGATGCACTAATGTAGCAGAGGGTGGAATGTGGAGGTACTGGAGGGTCACTCTAGGGGGCAGAGGGAGGGGGAGAAGTGGTCTCACTACTGACTCCTAGTGGGAGGAAGTTATAACTTGTTTATGGAGAATTAGGTACTTAGAAAAAGGACACAGCAGTCATGTGACTGATCACGTGACCAAGGCACCCCAATAAATGAAGAGACAGCCCAGGGTAGGAGGGGCAGTCGATGCATAGCGTCGATGGGCTAGCACCCCTGCCAAACAGTCCGATCCTGCAAGTAGGCTGACTTTTCAGCCTCCCGTACCTGAGCTGTTGCAACTGCTCCCGATGTAGCGTGTGAGCCGGGGGTGGGTTCCAGCATGGAGCTTGCTGTGGTAAAGAGGGACAAAAGGAATTAGATAAGCAGTGGGAAGCAAGACAAAGGACCTGGGCTTGGTTAACCTGCTCATGCACAGACCAGCCTGAGAGAGTTCTCAAAGAATACCACGCTAAGGTAAGCACAACAATAGTTGAATTTGAATTACATGCTGTACAGGAATTCAGTGTTACAAACACAGCAATGCTACAAATAAAGTCCTCTTAAAGTAACCGTACAAACCAGGGCACAGACTAGTAAAGTCAGAGGTTACAGAGAACTGTCAGCTACTGTCTGCCAAAATAAAATCAATTAAGGTACAACAGGTAGTAGGCGAAGAATGGCAGACAGCATGTAAAATTAATATTTCATTTAGTCCCTTTGGGGGGGGCTAGCACCACTGCCAAACAGTCTGATCCTCCAAGCAGGCTGACTTTTCAGCCTCCCGTACCCGAGCTGTTGCAACTGCAATCGATGTAGTGTGTGAGCTCTTTTGATTAGTGAAGCTCAGGAATGGGGTGGGGGTGGTTTCCAGTGTGGAGCTTGCTGAGCTGTTGCAGCTGCTCCCGATGTAGCGTGTGATCTCCTTTGGCTGGTGGAGCTCAGGAATGGGGATGGTTTCCAGCATGGAGCTTGCTGAGCTGTTGCAGCTGCTTCTGATGTAGCATATGAGCTCCTTCGGTTAGTGAAGCTCAGGAATGGGGGGTGGGGTTCCAGTGTGGAACTTACTGAGCTGTTGCAGCTGCTCCCGATGTAGCGTGTGAGCTCCTTCGGTTAGTGAAGCTCAGAAATGGGGCGGGGGGCTTCCAGTGTGGAGCTTGCTGAGCTGTTGCAGCTGCTACCGATGTAGCGTGTGATCTTCCTCGGCTGGTGAAGCTCATGCATGGGGGCAGGTTCCAGCACGGAGCTTGCTGAGCTGTTGCAGCTGCACCTGATGTAGCGTGTGAGCTCCTTTGGCATATAATGACTGTGGGTTAGAAGAGCTTTCAAATGCTTCCCTTTTGCCAGACCAGTGGTGCTGAGGACTGAGGCGCTGAACACCTTACCTTGTGTCACACTGGTGACCCAGGTTCGAGAACGAGCCCACGCCTTCGGAGAGCCGGCACGGGGCCGGGGGACAGGAATGAGCAGTCGAAAGGCAGCTCTCCTCTCCCGGGGAGAACTCTGTCACTCGCTGTAGTTCCACTGCCCTGGATGGAGGTCTGCGGACAGTGCAGGCAAATGGGCAGCAAGCAGTGGGAGGGCTGAGGGCATCCTGGTACCTTGGCATGCGAGTGCCTCAACATGGGTGTGCATGGCTGGGACAGGGTTGGGAGAAAACGGCGGTAAAATAAGGAATAAAATATAAATATATATTAAAAAAAAATCTTCCCTCTTCTGTAAGACATTCTAGGTGTAGCTCCCACTACTGGGTTCCAACTCCATGTTCCTACTCAGAATCTGCCATCGGTCCTTCATAATGCTGGCCACTTCATCTGCTCCTAAGCCATAATCCAGAACAAAATTTATTTCTGTCTGACTGTTCCCAGTCCTTTCCCTCCTTTTTGGTACCAGGAGAGAGTCCCTGGGCATCTTCTCAGCCTTATTAATCACTTTAGCTGAATAGCCTCTCTGCAGGAACCTGGTCAACAGCATTTTTAGTTTCTTTTCCATAAGTCGTTGCCAAACTGCCCATATGTTATGCTGTCGACCAGGTTCCTGGGATGGGCACTTTCTGCCCTCAACAAGCTATTATGAGAAACTGGTTTCCTAAAAGGTTCACAAATCATTTTAAAATCCTCCCCCACCTTAAACTTTATATCCAGGTACTTAAGATTCTTTACTGTTCTAGGTATGGGTAAAACTAATGTTCATGGAGTTCATGAAGTTAGCAAGATTTGTTCATGAATGTAAATTTTTTATTATATTAATTGCCATTGAACAATGGCACTTTAAAAAGCACAAGTTTCTCTGACATTGTTAACTGCTAAGTAGGTGACTTTAATTATAGTTAGCCTGTGAGTATAAATTACTGTAGCTGACATGCAAACACCTCTCCCTGAGGAAGTCTCTGCAAGGAGGTGCTAAGTAGGGGTGTTTGGAGTCCTGAGCACATATTTGTTTCATAAAATGAGTGGCTATTTGGACGGTGTGTGTGCCCTTTTCTTCTGTAGCCTGGGTGGACACAATGCAGTGACTTCTCTATTCCAAAGCAATGGCAGTGCATCTTGGAGAAGCAAGAGAGAAGACCCAGGTTCCCATTCAGATCCCACCTCCCCACCCCAGGCCACTGAAGCTCTCTCAGCATCACGGAGGTAGTACTTTCAGGCTTCAGGGGTGATGGGGTGCAACGTCTGTGTGCTCATTCAGTGCATCTTGTGGCAATGATATGAAACTAGCATTGGTGAAGTCAGTGACTTGTCAGTGTTTGCTTCCCCACTCCCTCAAACAGCATCACACACAGACACTAGGGAGTGGGAGGGGAGTACCCATAGGGGATACAAATCATCATCGTCCATGAGTAACAGGTCTGAAGGTACCCCACATTAAGAATCCCTGGTACCTCCTACCCTAACAAGTAAAGGTTGAGTCCAAGAGGCAGGATCTGGTGAAGTTCTCACTAAGGTCCTACTGCATGGAAGGTTTACCATGAAGTCTCTGGGGGAGTGGTGGTCGTCTGGACACAGCTTAGGGTTGCAACCAATGAATCCAACAGGCAGACAGCCAGGATAGAGGCCAAAGGACAGTGAAGGTTAGGCTTACTAAGGGGTCAAAACTGAAAATTAACACACACAAAAAAATGAAAGTTTTACTCCAAAATCTGAACAAAAGACTTCTAAAACAAGTAACACCCATATAGGGAAAAAGGATCTAGAGTGGAGACCAAAGCTTAAAACAACAACTGTGACAAGCACATTCAAACTGTTAGGCCAATGTTTTATGGCCTAACAGTTTTCCTTTGCAAAGCTCTAAACTATATCCCCATACTGGAGCAGGATTTTCCAGAAAGGATGGAAGCATCTGAAAAGCCTCTGGAAGTAGGCCAGCACTGCTAAGGATGTAAGCCTCTGGGAAATAATGGATGAAAACAGCGCTGGACACTAGGCAGCCCTGCACTTGTGGTTTGATTTTACACAGCAACATAGTCAGGGCTCTTGGGGATGCAGATTCAGGATGTGTGCGGGTACCTGATGTGTGACTGCTTAAATACGGTTAAACTCACCCTGTGCCCATCTAAGCCCCAACACCCTCCCCACCTAGTCCTTAACTCCCCTTCTTAAATTTAGTGCAATTTGAAATTGAAGTATTTACTTTGTCTTATACAATGTGGCGATCCTTATCTTTTGTCTCTTACTGCAATGCCTGAATGCTGGTAATCTCCCTCCATAATGCCTTGCACAACAGAGCAAGATTACTAGCATCTGGGCCCAGCGGTGAGAGAGAGAAGATGAAGATCAGTGGGGTACCACTGTAGTAGTGACATTCAAAACATGTGACATGAGGCTGGCCCGGTGGCGCTGAGGGCTGAGGTGCTGGATGCCTCACCTCGCACCACGCCAGCAACCCAGGTTCGGCCGGGGATGAGAAGGATCGAGCACCCAACAGCTACTCTCCTTCTCTGGGGGGTTACCTGCATGCTACCACCACAATACCACCACCTAGGGGAGCCCAGGTGGAAGGTTTGGTAGGAGGGAGTAGCAGCATAGGGATAGGGCAGATGTTGGCAGAGGGGTGGAGCAGAATGCACGTCTCAGCGTGCCTCAATGCTCATTGGCCCTCATTGCACGCCGACATCGGGGAACGAACAAGGAAAAAACACCCTCATCTCTCCTAGGCAATGACTCCTCGCTGTGTGTCCTCAGGCTCATCAGGGCAGACTCCGCTGTACCGGTCCACATCGCAGCAAGCAAGATTCAGGGAAGGTAAGCGGGAGTGCCTCCTCACCCTACCCGGGGGTTATCCGGGCACCTGGGTTAGTGAACCGTGTACTCTAGGGGCAGACCCTGGCGAGAGAGGATCACACAGGATGAGGCAGTCTGAGAGAGTGAAGAGAAAGGGGGTAGTCAGGAGGAGCATAAATACAGGGTTTAAAAAAAAAAAAACATGACATGGGACACTGACACTCAGTGTGGGACTAAAGGAGATAGAACTCAAACACTGTATGCCTTGCTTCAAAGTCTGAGTTTACAGCACATTCTCTGGGTGAGCAGCACCTTGTCCTTGTAGGACAGGGATATGAGGCAGAGTATTTTAAGGGATAAAATGAGGGACACTGTAAAAGGTGGTTCACCTCCTTTGCCCCCCACCGTCATCCCACATTTCTGTTTGTTCTCTTCACTGCAGCAGCAGCACATTGCCTGCCTGACTTCAGCTTACTGTCCACAATTACTCCCAGAATCCTCTCCTCAGTTGGTCTGCCCACTGTAGAAACATAAACATAAAAGTTGACGGCAGATAAGGACCGCAAGGCCCATCCAGTCTGCCCATTTCTTTTGCTACCTTATGAATGTGTCATCTGCCTTAGCTCTGTCAATGGCCTATCTAGTCATACTCATCTGTATTGCTCCTTATGCCTATCCCATGCCTGTCTGAAGCCCTGCACTGTATTCATATCCACCACTTCCTGAGGTAGGCCGTTCCATGCATCCACCACCCTTTCTGTGAAAAAGAACTTCCTCACATTAGCCCTTAATCGGCCTCCCTCTAATCTCATGTTGTGTCCTCGTCCTGCTATTTTTCTTATATTGAAACATGTTAGACTCTTTCACCTTGTTAATGCCCTTAAGGTGTTTGAATGTTTTGATCATATCACCTCTCTCCCTCCTTTGCTCTAGGGTATACATATTGAGCTCTGTTAATCTGTCCTGATATGTTTTCTGATGCAGTCCCTGCACCATTTTGGTTGCCCTTTTCTGGACTGCCTCAATTTGGTTAATGTCCTTGTGAAGGTGCGGCCTCCAGTACTGCATGCAGTACTCCAGATGGGGCCTAACCAGTGTCTTGTAAAAAGAGATTATTACCTCCATCTTCCAACTTGTGATACTCCTACTAATACACCCCAACATCCCCCTAGCCTTACCTACTGCTTTAGTGGTCTGCTTGGATGATTTTAGGTCATCTCTGATGATGATGCCCTTGTGACTGCCAGCAACTCACCTCCCAGCCTATAGGTGGCTTCAGGGTTTCTCTTCCCTATGTGCATGATCTTGCACTTCTTTGCATTAAACCCCAGTTGCCACTCTTCCGACCATTTTGCTAGTTTATCCAGATCTCTTCTCATTCTGCTCACCCCATCCAGATCATCTACTCTGTTGCAGATCTTGATGTCATCTGCAAACAGACAAACCTTACCCTCCAGTCCATCTGCAATGTCACTGATAAAGATATTGAAGAGGACTGGCCCCAGAACTGATCCCTGAGGTACCCCACTTGTGACTTGCATCTCTTCTGACTGTATACCGTTTACCTCCACTCTCTGTTTTCCTGCCCGTCAACCAGTTAGCCACCTAGTTGACCAACGTCTGACCCACCCCAAGCCTACCCAGCTTATTAATTAATCTTCTACTGTATGTGGAACAGTATCAAAAGCTTTGCTGAAGTCAAGGTAGGCGACATCAACTGCTCCCCCTTGGTCCACCACTCTGGTTACCCAGTCAAAGAAATTTATGAGATTAGTTTGACAGGACCTTCCTTTTGTGAACCCATGCTGTCTTGGATCCTGTGCTCCTATGGATTCCAGGTGTTGCACTATCATTTCCTTAAGGAATGCCTCCATAATGTTGCCCACTACTGAGGTAAGACTGACTGGTCTGTAGTTCCCTGCCTCCTCCCTGCTACCAGTCTTGTGGAGTGGGATCACATGAGCCCTTCTCCAGTCTTCTGGGACCTCTCCTGTGTTCAGAGACTCACTAAACAGTTCTGATAATGGCTCTGCTAGTTCCACCCTTAGCTCCTTTAGTACCCTGGGATGTATGCCATCAGGTTCCATTGCCTTATCCACCCTGAGCTTATCGAGCTCTTGTAGGACCCTTTCTTTTGTGATGGGACTAGTGCACACTTCCCTCCCCCGTGTCCATGGTGCTGAGCTGTGGGCCCTGCCCTTCCTTCTCTTCAGTAAATACTGAGCAGAATTATCTACTTAGGATAGATGCTTTTATGTGGTCCTCCTACTTACATGCCCCCTTATCCCCTTTGATCTTAGCAATACCCCCTCTGGACTTTCTCCTTTCACTAATGTAGCTATAGAAAGTCTTGTCACCTTCTTTTACTGTCTGTGCTAGTGTTTCTTCGGTTTGGGCCTTTGCCTGCCTTACTGCCTTCCCTGCTTCCCTTAGGGAAGTTCGGTATGCCTCCCTATCTTCGTCCCACTGCATTCTCTTATATTTCCCGAAGGCCAGCCTTTTAGCTCTGGCCTTTTCTGCTACTGTTTTTGAGAACCAAAGTGGTTTCCTTCTTCTGTTGCACTTCCTTTTCTCTCTAACACAGTGGGATGTTGCTTCAAGTATCGTACTATGGCATCATGCAGGGTGTATGTGTGACCTGGATTTCTTGGCCCTAGGTGTAGTACCATGCTCATTCCCCAATTAAATCTAAGCCGCTACTTCTCATCCCTAATGCAGGTCCCCCCTGCAGTGCACCCTTCTCTCTGCTGTCTCCACGCTTCTTGGCAAGTGCCAACAGCAAATGGCCACTGCCCCCATACTGCAAGTTGTTAATAGATATTTTAGGAAGCAGTGGACCCAGACCCAGGGTACTCGACATAGACACCATTCTGGATGGTGACCATCCACCACTATTCTCTGCTTACTGCCTGTCAGTTAATTAATCTACTTCCTGTAGCCATTGTTGACTCTACAGTGTACTACTTTTTTTGCAGTCACTTTTCACGTGGTACAGTGCGAAGGCCTTGCTGAACTGATACAGTAGACTAGCATCCACTGTATGGCCTTTATCCACCTCCCTAGTTTTCCTCTTTGATGATGAAATAACTGGTTTAGCAGTATCTTTCTACTATGATATCACGTTGTGTGCTACAGTACAGCCCACTTTCTTCCATGTGTTGAACCCCATTTTTTGTGATTGACTTAAACACTTTGTCAAGCACCGAGGTAAAATTCAGGTTTTAGGAACTGCTTCCAAAATAAAGCTTGAAAAGTCCTGCCTCGAGAAACCTGGACCATTATTGTTCACAATCTGTAAAACAGCACGTTCCAGGATAATCACCAAGACCAACAGCTTTACTATACCATTATTAATGTAACTAACTGTATTTGTGTAACTAACTTCGGGTCGCCCCTGAAAAAGGGTCCTTCAGGATCCAGTGGGCCTACCCGGTTAAGAAAATTGAAATAAATTAATTAATCAGCTGTCTTACATAGAAATGAAGAATTTCACAGCAGATACGGATTGCATTGCCCACCCAGTCTGCCCATTTTTCCCTACCTATAGTATCACCGTAGACCCTAATTGGTCTCCGGCTCTTTTTCCCTCCCCCACTTCCTTTTAAGTAAAATACCTTTATGCTTATCCCATACATTCTTGAGCCCCACCACAGTCTTTGCTTCCACCACCTCTGGTGGAAGGCTATTCCTGGAACCCACCACTCTTTCTGTGAAGTACTTCCTCACATATCTCCTGAATCTGCTCCCCTCCAACTTCACAGTATGCCACCTCATTCTTGAGCACCTTTTTTCTGAAAAATACTATGTGCCTGTACCTTGTTTACCCCCGTGAGGTATTTAAAGATCTCTATCATAAGGTGTACATATTGAGGTCCCTTAGTCTCTCCTCGTAGGGCTTTTGGTCCAGACCCTGCACCAGTTTCCTTGCTCTCCTCCAGACCACCTCCACTCTGTCTATGTCTTTCTGGAGATAAGGTCTCCAGAACTAGACACAGTACTCAAGGTGGGGTCTCACCAGTGATCTATACAGGGGTAACAACATTTCCGTTTTTCTGCTGTTGATACCTCCCCCTATGCACCCCAGCATCTCACTAGCCCTCCCAACTGTCTTGTCATGCTGCCTGGCCACTTTTGGGTCATCTGATATGATCACCCCCAGGTCTCTTTCCTGCTTGATGGCCATCAGTACCACTTCACCCATTTTGTACTCTGCTCCTGGGTTTCTGTGCCCTATATGCGTTATTTTACACTTTTTCACATTGAAACTCAGCTGCCATACCCTTGACCAGTCCTCGAGTTTTCTCAGGTCTTTGCACATGTTTTCCACCCCCTTCCCCTGAGTGTTCAGCCTGTTGCAGATTTTGGTGTCATCCACAAAGAGGCAGACCTACCCTTCCAGCTCCTCTGTGCTGTCACTTATAAAGACATTAAAAAGGACAGGCCGCAGCACTGTCCTGAAATGCCATGCTGGTCACCCTCCCTTCACTGGAGTGAACAATGTTTACCACCACCCTCTGTTTCCTATTTCCTAACCAATTTCTTACCCTGTTTATCACTTTTGGACTCACTCCCAATCTATCCAGCTTGCTTAAAGAACCTCTGACATCATTAAAAAAAACTTGAAAAACATGAGATTTAGACAAAATTCAGTTTATAGTTTATGTATTTTCTATAACTCTATCACCCACTTCTTTATTACCGATTTCAGTAGTATGAAAGAGGAACACTGTCCCTTAGACTTTATCTGTTCTTTCTGCTTATCTACACCTGACATCATAATCCCCTGTTTATGGCATCATAAACATTTCCACAGCAACAGACTGTGGTGTCATAAACAGAACTGTGATGTCAGGTGTAGGCAGGCAGCCAGAACAGATAGGGTAGCAATCCTGCTTACATACAAATGCCCTTTGTAAGAAAGAAGCATGGGTGAGAATTACACAAAAAAATGATTAAATATAAGCTGAATTGCGTCTAAATATCCCAATGTTTTTTCAAAGTTGTCACAATGGTGTCAGGAGCCCTTTAATAGTATCCTATAAGGAACAGTGACAAAAGCCTTACTGAAATCTAGGTAGACCACGTCCAACACTCAACCCTAGTCTAATTCCTTGGTCATCCAGTCACAGAAATATATCAAATTCATTTGATATTATTACCCCCCCCCCATGAAACCATGCTGTCTCGAGTCTTGCAATCCATTGGATTCAAGATATTCCACAATCCTTTCCTTCTGCAGCATTTCCATTTACTTTGCCACCACCAATATCAGGCTGACTGGCCTATAGTTGCCAGCCTCCTCCCCACTACCACTTTTGTGAAGTGGGACTACATCTGCCCTCCTTCAGAACCACTCCTGTTTCCAGCAAGCTGCTAAACAGGACTGTCAGAAGTGCAGCTAGTACCTCCTGCAGCTCCCTCAATACCCTTGCATGAACTCTGTCTGGCCCCACTGCTTTGTCTACTTTCAGATTTGGGAGTCCCTTCAGAACTCTCTCTTCTGAAAATGGACTAGTGTCCACCTCCCCACCCCATCCATAGCTACTGTTACTTTTTTGTGGTCCCTCTCCTTTGCCTTCCTCTGTGAACATAGAGCAGGCTATTTGTTCAGGATGTCTGCCTTTTCCTGGTCCCTCTCTGCACAGCCCCCCCCTTCCCTTTTTAACTTTACAATTCCTCTCCTGGTCTTCCGTTTTTTGCCTACATACCTAAAAAATGTCTTGTCCCCTTTTGTTACCACCTGGGCTGTTCTCTCCCATTTGTACCTTCATGCTCCTTACTGCTTTCCCTGCTTCCCCTGTTTGCACCTTCACACTTACTGCTTTCCCTGATTTTCCCCTGTTTGCACCTTCACGCTCCTTACTGCTTTCCCTGCTTCCCTCTATTTCCCCGATACATCTCCCTGTCCTCCTTACTCTGTGTCTCTTTATACCTTCTGAATGCAACCCTTTTAGCTTTTATCTCTTCTTCTAATCTGACAGGTTCAATAAAAGTATAGTTCAGAAGCGCTTCAACAAACAATACCAAATATTAAGAAACCTGAAAGATCAGTCACACAACACCTTGTTTAAACATGGGTTATATCTGTGCCATATGTTCTGTCAGGTCACTTGGAATATTATTAACAACAATACAAACATAATAATAATAGCAATCAACTTGGATGCTAGTCTCACTTTGGGAGTAGGATGGTGGAATCTCCTTTGTTTTTTCAATAGCCTCCCTGTAATAACATAACATAGTAACATAGGCTTGTGATGATGGAAGAGTGGCAAAGTTCACATTGAAACTTTTGAACCATTTTAAAAGGGAAAGTCCCCTCAGCCTATTTTCTGCATACATGTGTACTTTGTAGGCATGGACAATGATTCCCTCTCTTGTATTCCTCTAATTTCGTCCTAATTTAAATATAAATGAGGTTGCTTCACTTTGTTCTTCCCTGGTGTGAAAACCTGCTTCACTCCATTGCAAAGGTCATTACCCAACTCATGCAAGGCATCCTGGCATTTTATGATGTTTTAGTGCTAAAGCCTGCAGTAGTCATACTGTATTAGTCAGTGCTATTGCTGTCCTCTGCAGTCCCTGTGTTCTTGTCTTATGCTGGCCATGACACTTTTCAAGGCATGGTAAGTGCCATGCTATTTTGTGTAATTAAAAGTGTATCTGAGTTAGAAAAAAATGCTTTTTAGAGAATATAGGGAATTCACAAGACATATAACAGAACTGAATTAGAGTATAACTTCTGCTGGCTTGTGCAGGTATGCGTCATCAACGCCCATGATGCTTGAATGAGTGGGGTCATGACCTTTGCAATGGAGACAAACAGGGTTTCACACCAGGGCAAAACAGAGTGATGTGACTTAATTTATTAGGATGAAAGATGCAAGAGAAGGAATCATTGTTCATGCCTACATACTACACAGGCATACTGAAAACAGGTATGTGGATTTTCCCTTTAACACTGTCCACCATCCAGCACTAGCCCGAACTCCCAGGGCTTGCCCCCCATGGCAGGGCCAGCGTGGTTCCCCAACCCTCACCGGAGACCAGATTCAGCGAGGCCAGTGCCATGGCTGGCCAAGAGCAGAGCCTGCGAGGCACCCTCCACCATTCTGCCGTGGCATCTTGTTTCCTGTTTTTTTTCTCTTCCCAGGAGTCAAGGCGTGCCATGACGCCTGCGGAGGGGAGCACGCACGCATCCGCCCGTGCTCCCTCCCAGCGTCCGCCACAACTTCTCCCCCTTCTGCAGCGTGGTGCCCTGTCCCCCAGCCTCTGCTAGGGAGCAGGCAGGCGCTGACCACTGAGAACCGCCCTCCCTGGAGAAGGAGAGCAGTCCATCACACACTCAATCCTTCTCCACCCCTGCCAACCTCAGCGGCCCGTGCTCGTTCCCAAATATGGGTCGTCGGTGTAGCGCGAGGTAAGGTGTCCAGCACCTCAGCCCTCAGCACCACCGGGCCGGCCCCTGTTAGAATGGTTTAAAAGATATGCATCCACACTGTGCACCACTTAAACTGTGTTACAAATCATGTTTAGAAATGGTGTTCTAACCCTGCTTAGGGGGTAGACTAGAAAATAGTTTTATCCTAATACAGTTCCTTAACCAAAATGCCAGCAGTGTGGACAAAAACCATGCTGGAACTCTGGTAAAGGTTGGAGCATGCACATGGGAGTCATGACTGCTGTGCATTTCTCTCTCATGGAATAGAAGAAACAAGCATTTGTCAATGCCAGAGTTTGTCGTTGGGATTGCTGTTGGTACACACCGATTGGCAGGACTATAGTTCCCAGCAGAAAGAACAAGTTATGCCACCAAGTTCACATTCCTGTTGAAGTACAGTGAAGTGCATACCTGTTTCCTCAATTCGTGATCTGGCTTTGAAGAGTGACGATGTGTCTGCGGTTCAGAGAAGATGAGGGCACTGGAGCCCCACCATGGGCTGGGGGGGAACCTTATGGTTAGAAACCCTAATGCCCCGGGCATTTGTTGGTATTTGCAGTACACATTTTCAACATGGCCTTTTGTGACCCCCACCTCCTGATAGCATTTGGGACCTCTGCTCATAAACAGTGGCACTGTGATTTTGTTAATCTGTCCTGAATGTTGATTTCTCACAGCGACTGTGCAATTCTGCACCAGATGTGCGAAAACACAGTTCGGGCAGGATGAGAACAATTTACAGCTGTACCATTCATAGGGAGGTGTGAAGAGAAGGCAGTGTTGAACATCCAGAGTGAAAATATTAAAAATGCTCGAACGTACGAGCGTACGTGGAAACTGCACAATGCACACTCGTAACAGTCATTTAGTGGAATAATTTCACCAGAATTTCAACATAGACATTTTGTGACCTCTACTCATGAACACTGTCACTATGAATTTCTTACTCCGTCCCGAACATTGATTTCCCACAGCGACCGTGCCATTGTGCGCCAGATGTGCGAAAACACATTTCGGGCAGGATGTGAATAATGACAGCTGTAGTGTTCATAAGGAGGTATGCAAAACTAACAATGTTGAAACTCTTGAGTGACAATATTACAAATCCTAGACGTTATGAGTGTGCGTACAAACTGTGCAACGCATACTCATAAAATAGTCATTTTATGGACTTTTGTCACCAAATTTTCAACATTGGCATTTTGGGACCTCCGCTCATGAACAGTGTCACTGTAATTTTCTTAACATATCCCAAACATTGATTTCCCACAGCAACCATGCTATTCTGTGCCGGAAGTGCAAAAACACATTTTGGCCAGGATGTGAAAAATAACAGTTGTACTTTTCCATAAGGAGGTGTAAAAAAATGCCAATGTTGAAAATCTTGAGTGAAAATATTACAAATTCACAAAGTTACATGTGTGGGTGGAAACTGCGCAACGCACGCTCATAACGCAGCCATTATATGGACTTTTGTCACCAAATTTTCAACATAGGTATTGTGAAACCTCCGCTCATGGACAGTGTCACTATGATTTTCGTAATATGTCCCGAACACTGATTTCCCACAGCAACCGCACTGTTCTGTGCCGGAAATGCAAAAATGCATTTTGGCCAGGATGCTGAAAATGACAGCTATACTGTTCATGAGGAGGTGTAAAAAAATATCAATGTTGAAAATCTGGAGTGAAAATATTACGTATTTGTGATGTTATAAGTGTGCGTTGAAACTGCTCAACGTACGGTCGTAAAACAGTCATTTTTTAAAATTTTGTCACCAAATTTTCAAGATACACTTTTTGGGAGCCCACCTCATGAACAGAGACACTGTTGTTTCGCTACTCGGTCCCAAAAGGTGATTTCACGCAGTGACTACGAAATCACCTTTCAGGACCGATTAACCTGATGACAGTAAATTGAATTCATGAGAAGAAGAAGAAGAAGAATCAGCATCAGCATTTATATAGCGCTTTTCATACATCCAAAGCGCTTTACAAGCAATGCTAGACTGGTAGTGAAGTGACTGAATGTGTGGTGGCAGCCATATCACACATCATCACTGTGGTAGAGTCGGTGACCCCGAACTTGGATATGCTCTCATGGATGCAGAGCATGTGTAATTACCTGCCTATGTTTTGGAGGTAATCTGAGAACATTGTGGGCTAAAATATTAAAAAAATCTGTTGCAACAGTCTCCTGCTCTTCTAATTTCTTCCTTTTACTATCGCTCCTTTTCTGCCATTCCCATACTCAAGCTTGTCCACCTTTGAGTATTCTTACTGTCCCTTTCCTTATTTCCAGCTTGTTTTCTCAAAATAATAATGCCCCAATGTTCAGAGCGTTCTGTGCTGAGTACTAGCTAATTATGCTAATTTTCCTGCAGATAATGTGACGTCTGACTGTGTGATCGTCTAGCGACATGAGACGCCGAAAAAGGGTTGATGATGGTGTTTTCATTATCTGGTGAAGCTCTGAACAACTTAACAGCCTTTTTGCTTATTTTTAGTGTGAGAAGCTCAGAGTTATGTTATACCTCAGAATTATAACTGAGAAATCATTTGAAAAGTGGTGTTTGTTTATTGCTTAAATAAAAAGGTTAAACTAGTACTTTTAAAAGAGAAAAGGCAAAGCATGCCACTGTTAAAGGGAGAGAGATAAAACTGTTTAACTTAAAAGGACTAAAGTCTCCTAATGTGATGCAGAAATGCCTTAGACTTACAACTCTCTTGTAAAGTGCTTCCAGCTCCTCTCAGTCAATCTCCTTTTAGGGACTGGCCCTAGTTGACCCACTTTTATGATGCAAGTTGGGGAGGAGCTAACTAAGTCATGTGCTCCTCCACTGGTATAAAAGGAGGTGAATGTGGAGTGTTGAGCCAGTGTGTGGTAGGAAGGCAAACCTACAGATGCCTAGCCAGTTTCTAGGTGCCTTTTGGCAGGAATTTTCTTTCTTGTTAAAGATATGATTTCCTGTGCCTTATATTTTTGAAAGTTATGTACAAGTTCTGCTTTAAGTCCATTTTATTTTTTTCTGCTTCTAATAAATTTTAAAATATCGGATCCTGACTGCTCTCTGGACTTTATTGGACACCCCCACGTGCACATTTGGTGTCAGAAGTGGTATATCACAAGGGAAGGAGAGCCACCTTTCTTGTGGATATTGTCCAGAGTCATTATGGAGGAGCAGAAGAAGAGGGAGAAAGCGGAAATGTCTGCACCAGAAGGTACATGGACCAGAACCATGGTGGACAAATTTCAACTACCCCTAGCAGCTGGATTGGGTGATGTCAGAAGGAAAGAGACTGGTAAACCAAAGGCAGCGGAAGAAGCTATTGAGGGCGAAGATGTCAAAGAAGAGGAGGAAGAGGAACCCCCTTCCGAAGTACATGATTTGCTAAGATGGTTATGTGTGAGACAGCTCGAGCTGGAGAAGCAGAGAGAGAGAGAGAGAGAGAGAGATCGTTTACAAAATGAGAGAGACCGTCTACAAAATGAGAAAGACCATCTACAAAATGAGACCAGGTGGGTGGAGACTCTTAAGGCTATTCAGGCTATTGGAACTACTAGACCTATTCTACCTAGTGGGGGCCTAAAGGACATTAAAATTTCCAGACTAATGGACAGTGATGATATTGAAGCATACATTACAACATTTGAAAGAGTGGCAACAGCTTGTGGATGGCCTAGGGATCAGTGGGTTATTCGTTTAGCCCCATATCTCACAGGCAAGGCTCAGCTAGCTTATAGTCACGTAGAACCTGGAAATGTTACCATGATCATGTTAAACAAGCAATATTAAAAAGGTATGACATCTGTACAGAGACTTATCGTCAAAAGTTTCGAGCATTCAGGTATCATACTGTTAAGTCCCCACAAGAAGCTTGTGCTCGATTGCAAGACTTGTGCACAAAATGGCTACAACCTGCAACTCGTACCATACATCAAGTGGTTGAGTCAGCTGTGTTAGAACAATTTGTAAAAATACTACCTTATGAGGTTCAAATGTGGGTAAGAGAACACCGACCTGACACAGTAGAAAAAGCTATCAGTTTAGCTGAAGATTATATTACAGCTCACCCACAACGTCAGAAAGGGTCTCATGGAACAAATACTTCCCAAGTATTGATAAAACATCCACCCACTAGTCCTTCTACTAAGCCAAAAGAGGAAAGAAAAAGTATGAGAACATTTAACCGAGATATTATTTGCCACGAGTGTCAGACCAAGGGACACATCGCTAGATTCTGCCCCAAGAAAAAATCTGATCCTTCTCATCTGGCCTTAGCAAACTGGGGGCAATATACTGTATCTGTTAATGTTGGAGGACAGGATGTGATGGCATTGATTGATTCAGGAAGTAAGCAAACCCTGGTACATGCTGATTTACTCAGTGGTGCTCTTACAAAGAAACACTCGGAGAAAACTGGGGTGACTTGTGTTCATGGGGACACTCATTTTATCCTGTACAAAAGCTACTATTACTGCATCAGGTATGGCACATCATCTAAAGATAGGCGTGGTTCCTAGACTACCTGTACCTGTGATATTGGGACATGACTTTCCTGTATTTAACAATTTATTGACTGCTTCTTCTTCTATATCTGCTGTGACTACACGATCTCAAGCATCTCAGGAACAAATGGACAGTGAATTGTTTCCTTTTGATGATACCTTATTTGATGTTCCTGGAAAAACTGCTAAATCAAAAAAACAAAAGAGACTAGAAAAATGGACATGGAATAAAACAAAGGACTTAGGTTATGATGATGCCATGGTAAAAACTGTAAAGTCGGACTCTTTTATCAGTGACCAAAAGAATGACCCTACACTAACCCCTTTGTTTTCCCAGGTTATTGCTGATGGGGTGGAAGGTACACCTCAATGTATAAATGCAACAGGATAAATTGTATAGAGTTTGTCAAAATCCAAAAACTGGGAAATGGTAGATCAACTGGTGGTTCCTAGTCAGTATGAGAGACAGTTAATATTCTTAGCGCATGATGTACCATGTGGGGGACATGCAGGAAGGGATAGAACTTTAAAAGGTTACTATATAGATTCTTTTGGCCTGGCATTCATGATCAAGTGGCTGAATATTGCAAAAGTTGCAGCCAGTGCCAAAGGGTGGCGCCGGTTACAAGAAAGGACAAAGTCCCTCTTCAACCTTTACCATTGGTTGCTATGCCCTTTGAAAGATTGGCCATGGATATTATAGGACCTCTCCCCAAAAGTACTAAAGGCAACAGGTTTGCCCTTGTGTTGTGTGACTATGCTACAAAATATCCTGAGGCTATTCCTCTACGCACAATAACAGCGGATAAAATAGCAGAGGAGTTGCTCAAGGTATTTAGCAGAGTGGGCATACCAAAAGTTATTTTAACGGATAGGGAACCAATTTCTGTTCAGCCGTTTTGAAACGTCTCTACCAAGCTCTGGGGGTAGAAGCTGTCTACACATCTCCATACCATCCCCAGACTGATGGCTTGGCCGGGCGTTTCAACAAAACACTGAAGAAAATGATACAAAAGTGTGTGGAAGATGAGGGTAAACACTGGGACCTGTATCTGCCACTGTTACTTTTTGCATATCGTGAGGTACCTCAAGCATCGACTGGATTCTCACCATTTGAATTATTATATGGTAGGAATCCTAGAGGTCTCCTAGACGAGTTAAGGAACAGTGGGAGGATATTACCACCTGGAAAAGCGTCCCACTACCCTTGATTATGTTAATGTGCCAGCTAACAAAAGAATAGCAAAGTATACTCAGGTTGCACAAGAACAGAATCAACTTAAGCAAGACTATCAGAAAGAAAGATATGACATAGGGTGGGTGAAAAACACTTTAGCTCTGGGGATCATGTCTTATTGTTGCTTCCATCCACTGAAAACAAGTTAACTATGAAATGGCAAGGGCCTTATGTGATACAGAAACAAATTAGCCCCACTACGTATTTGGTGGAAGTACCAGACAGAAAACAAAAACTAAAAGTGTACCATGCCAATTTATTGAAAAGATGGCATGATAGGCCTACTGAAGTCATGTATGTATGTTCCAACCCATTGGACAATGAGATGGAGCTGGCATATGATAGACTGGAAGGAGAACAATTGTCTAAAGATTTGACAATAAATCCTTCTTTACTAGACAGTCAAAAACAAGAACTAGCCCACATTCTAAGTCAGTTTCATGATACTTTTACAACAGTCCCAGGAAAACTACGAAATATGTCATCAGATCCATACATTTCAAACACACCCATTAGAGTAAAGCCCTATCGGTTCTGAGAAATTAAAACAAGAAGTCATCATAGAGATAGAAAAGATGAAAGCAATGGGCATCATAGAAAAGCTAATAGCGAATAGGCGTTTCCTATGGTCCTTGTCCCTAAAAAGAGGAGGGATAAGAATTTGTCTAGACTTCCGAAAACTCAGCATAATATCAAAGTTTGATGGATATCTAATGCCCGTATAGATGACATCATAGACCAACAGGCAAGCGAGATATGTTAGTATACTTGATTTAACTAAAGGATACAGGCAAATTCGGCTGAGAAAGCATCAAAAGAAAACTGTTTTTGCACTCCTTTGGGGTCTTTTCAGTTCACAATGATGCCATTTGGACTTCACGGAGCCCAGCTAGTTTTCAAGGTTGATGGATAAACTCCTGAGACCTCACGTTGGATATAAGCGCAGCTTATTTAGATAGCGTAATCATTTATAGTCCAACATGGGAAGACCATGTTAAACACCTTACTGCTGTTTTAAGGACTATAAAACAAGCTGGTCTCACTTCAACCCCAACAAATGTTTCTTTGCTATGGAGGAAGCCCGGTATTTGGGATTTATAATTGGTAATGGGCAGGTAAAACCAGAGGTAGGGAAGGTGGACGCTGTAGCCAAGAGTCCTCGTCCCCTCACAAAAAAGCATGTACATTCATTTTTGGGCCTGGCAGGCTACTATAGACGTTTCGTGCCTCAATTTGCTACTTTAGCTAGCCCTTTAATTGAGTTAACAAAAAAGAACAAACCCTCAAAAGTAATTTGGAATTCAGAATGTGAAGAATCATTTCTTGCCATAAAAGCAATACTTTGTTCTTCACCAGTGTTAAAAAGTCCTGATTTTGATAAACCATTTTTGCTACAGACGGATGCTTCTAATGTTGGTTTGGGGGCTGTGTTATCTCAAATCCACCACGGAGAAGAACATCCGTGCTGTATATTAGCGTAAACTTCATGTCAGGAAACCAAGTACTCCACAATAGAAAAGGAGTGTTTGGCACTCAAATGGGCTATTGAGTCCCTAAGATACTATTTATGAGGAACTCAATTTACAGTCTGGACAGACCATAATCCACTACAATGGATACACAACATGAAAGATAGTAATCCAAGGGTGATGAGATGGTATCTAACATTGCAACCATACAAGTTCACTGTTAGTCATAGAGCTGGAACTGCTAATAGTAATGCTGACTTTATGTCTCGATTTGGGGCAGACATAATGTTAGAATCAAACGTAAACCTCGGGGAATGAATATAATTGTATTTAGGAATGCATTGTATTTAAGTACAAAGAGATTATTAAAAGGGGCCCGAGGTGGAGCTTTGGGAGTGGGTGGGCTAAAGCTCCATCTCTTTTTGTTTTACAAAAGAGATCTACATGCTATTTCAAGTAGTGAAAACTACTAGTTATCATCTTGAGTGGGGAGGACTGTGGTAGGGTCGGTGACCCCCCCCCCGAACTTGGATATGCTCTCATGGATGCAGAGCATGTGTAATTATCTGCCTATGTTTTGGAGGTAATCTGAGAACATTGTGGGCTAAAATATTTAAAAAAAATCTGTTGCAACAGTCTCCTGCTCTTCTAATTTCTTCCTTTTACTATCGCTCCTTTTCTGCCATTCCCATACTCAAGCTTGGCCACCTTTGAGTATTCTTACTGTCCCTTTCCTTATTTCCAGCTTGTTTTCTCAAAATAATAATGCCCCAATGTTCAGAACGTTCTGTGCTTGCAGTACTAGCTAATTATGCTAATTTTCCTGCACGAATGCTTAACGTATGATCAGCGGCATAAGACGGCCAAAAAGAGTTGATGATGCATGCTTCATTATCTGGTGAAGCTCTGAACAACTTAACAGCTGTTTTGCTTATTTTTAGTGTGAGAAGCTCAGAGTTATGTTATACCTCAGAATTATAACTGAGAAATCATTTGAAAAGTGGTGTTTGTTTATTGCTTAAATAAAAGGTTAAACTAGTACTTTTAAAGAGAAAAGGCAAAGCATGCCACTGTTAAAGGAGAGAGATAAAACTGTTTAACTTAAAAGGACTAAAGTCTCCCAATGTGATGCAGAAATGCCTTAGACTTACAACTCTCTTGTAAGTGCTTCCAGCTCCTCTCAGTCCAATCTCCTTTTAGGACTGAGCGGCCTAGTTGACCCACTTTTATGATGCAAGTTGGGGGAGGAGCTAACTAAGTCATGTGCTCCTCCACTGGTATAAAAGGAGGTGAATGTGGAGTGTTGAGCCAGTGTGTGGTAGGAAGGCAAACCTACCAGATGCCTAGCCAGTTTCTAGGTGCCTTTTTGGCAGGAATTTTCTTTCTTGTTAAAGATATGATTTCCTGTGCCTTATGTTTTTTTTGCAAGTTATGTACAAGTTCTGCTTTAAGTCCATTTTATTTTTTTCTGCTTCTAATAAATTTTAAAATATCGGATCCTGACTGCTCTCTGGACTTTATTGGACACCCCCACGTGCACAATCACCTACACACAGCCTGGATAATTGCATGAACCGGTTTATGAGAAGGGGAATGTTGGCCAGGACACTGGGAATGTTCCCTGCTCTTTGCAAAGAGTGCCCTGGGTTCTTTTACTTCCACCTGGACACCCACCAGGACAACACCAGGATGGGCAGAAGGGACCTCGGTTTAACGTCTCATCTGAAGGACGGCACACCCCAGCAGTACAGCACCCCCCGATACTGCACTCAGATGCCAGTGATTTTTAGGTGCAAGTCCAATCCCGGTGTGGGATGAGAACCCACGACCTTCTGGTCCAGAGGCGGATGTGCTACCAACTGAGCCATGCTGACATGCTGATGAGGTGGGGTCCCAAGAACCCCATGTTGAAAATTTAGTGCCCAAATTCCCAAAAATGGCCGAGATATGCACCAAAGTTGAAAAAAACCTATTTATGCCATTATACAGCTTAACAGCACTTCTTCAGTTCGCGGTCGGCTTTGAAGAGTGCAGACGTGTTCCCGGTCCACTGAAGATCGTCATGCTGGGCTCCAGAGGTAAGTATGGGGTGAGGCAAGGGTGTGGGAGGTGGGATGCACAGAGGGTGGGGCGCGGGTTGGGAGGGGCCACGGACTCAACGAGGACCATTTTCTAGTTTACAGGTTTAAACATTTTTTAAAACCTTGCAGGAAGGTTTTCTTTTACAGGGACATCTGGCATGCTGGGGTGGGCTCCCAGCATGCCACCTGAGTGCTTTGGGGGAAACTGTAGCCAACGGGAGTTGGGCACCCTAGTCGGCACATACTGAGTGTTGGGGGGACAAGAGCAGAGGGGACTGGGCACCCCTCAGCACACAAAGAAATTGGGGGCATTATGCCCGAGCAGTGGGCTCCCGTCATCAAAATGAACTGGGAGGGCATGCTGACAGGGGACTGGGCACCCCATCAGCACATATAAGTGCTGGGGGCAAAGCCAAGGGGACTGAGGCCCCTCGGAATACAACAAATTTGGGAGAGGGACATTATGCCGACGGGGAGTGGGCTCCCCCGTCAGCAATATGAACTGGGAGGGGGCATGCCGACAGGGGGATTAGGCACCCCCATCGGTTTCTTTTTTTTAATTTTTAACTGTGAGGGAGCATGCAGAAGTCCTGGGCTCACCATGTTCACACTGCTGTAAGCTACAGCAGTGTGAATGTGCAACTAGGAATGCAGTGCATGCAGGAATACAACTTCAAAGGAAGGAGCCACGCCACTATTGGTGCGGCTCCGTCCTTTGAAAAAGTGTCCAACTCCAGCCAGAACAGCTGAAACGGAGTCATCGCCAGCCTGCCGACTGATTCGCCTGCCACTCACCCGCCCCTAGCAACGGAGCTCTCCATTGGGCACACCCCTGTAGAGCACCTTACAGCAATGAGTTTGTTTGCGCCTGCGCACTACGATGAACTCAAAAACTACTTACCATAGTAATACTGTTTCTTCCAGGGGATCCCTCAGTATGCTTGACTAATGCAGTTATGCCAGCTGGGTTCAGCTGTCCCAGAGGTGGAGTTTATGCTAATGCTGTCCAGGAATTAGCCTATCAGGTTGTAGTAAGAGAGTGCTGCCTGTAGCTGAATCTGTGAGTCAGTCAGACTCATTTCGAAGCTTGATGGGCAAAAGGCCACAAATCTCAAAACTATCCTAGCAAAAAAGAAAGAGAAAAAGAGCAAGGAAAAAAGAACTCGCCTATAGGCAAACTATGTAAACCTTGGTAAACTGTGAAACATTACACATGCTAAAGCTCTACAGTAAGAAACTTGGCCTAAGGCATGGACTGCAGAACTGTTTTTAGCCACGTTATGCGAGGGAGGGTGGTGGAGGTCACATACCGAGGGATCCCCCTGGAAGAAACAATATTAATATGGTAAGTAATATTTTCTTCTTATCCCAGGTATCCCTCAGTATGCTTGACTAACGCAGGCTACAAAGCAGCATAGTTGGGAGGAGGGAGCAGAACCTAGTTTGGAAACAGGTTCTGCAGGATAACAGTGCCAAATTTGACATCAGATCTGGACTGCATATCCAAGCAGTAGTGCTTCATGAAGGTGTGTACAGTCCTCCAGGTAACTGCTTTCCAGATGTCAAGCAAAGGGATGTCCCTTGTTGCTGCCATAGAGGCTGCAGTGCCCCTGGAAGAGTGGGCCCTGAGGCCTTGAGGTGGCTGCTTGCCAGCCTTACTGTAACAGAATTGGATGCAAGAGACTATCCAGCGAGAGATAGTTCTCTTAGAGGCTGGTCTTCCTTTGTCAACCTCATCATAGGTGAGGAACAGCTGAGTATGAGAGGTCCTGAGCTGCTTAGTATGCTCTAGGTAGTAGGTCAGTGCCCTTTTAATATCTAGGTTATGTAGCCTGCACTCCCCAGCAGTGGATTTGTCTGTGAAAAAGACAGACAGTGTTATAGATTGGTTCAGAAGAAACCCAGAGACTACTTTGGGAAGAAATTTCCTGTTGGTCCTGAGAACTACCTTATCCTTGTGGGAAATAATGTAGTTAGATTGAGTACAGAGAGCTTGCAGCTCTGAAATCGTTCTGGCTGAAGTGATTGCCACAAGGAAAACATTTTTCCAAGTGACATACTTCACATCTTTAGTAGCCATGGGCTCAAATGGAGACTCCATCAATTGGCTATACACAGGTTCAAGTCCCATGGGGAACAGGTTCCCTAAGTCGGGGCTGAAGGTGTAGCAGGCCTTTAAAGAATTTCTTGAAGATGGAGTGAGAAATTATAGATTTTTCCTTACCAACACAGTGCTAAGCCAAAATAGCTGTCAGATGAACCTTCAGAGATGAGGCCCTAAGGCCTGATGCTTGTAAATGCACCAAATAGTCTAGAATGGAAGACAGGCTAACTTTCAATGGGTCAGTGAATCTGTCTTCACACCAGAAAGAAAATTTCTTACATTTCGAAGTCTAAGTCGGTTTGATACTTGTTTCTCTGGCGAGTTGAATGATTCTCAGAACATGTTCCAAATACTGAGAGTCTGGGAATTCTAGCTCCTCAAATAGCAAGCTTTGAGGCAAAGGGACTCTACATTTGGGTATGGTACTCTGGTCTGACGCATGGTCAGAAGACTGTGGGTAGAGGGCAGTCACATGGGCCATTTGACTGAGGGTAAGAAGAAAAGATTACTCACCTTAGTAATTGCGTTTCTTCTAATGGAGTCTTGCTGTATTCTGACAATCTGCAGTTAGCTCCAGCCTGTAAACTGCCCCGGAGAGTATAGGGTTAATTTTCTATGCAGTGCATAGAACATTGAGCTCGAGCTCGGTTGAGGCCTCTGTCTGCAGCCCTTTGAAACCCAACCGTCAGATTCTTACGAGCAAAAACTCACTAACTATACTACGTGAAAATTGTAAAAAATTTTAACTGGCCAACTGGCAACAGAAAGCTTCGGATTCCCAAAGGAAGATTCAAGTCAGGAAGCCCAAAACCAAAACCTTAACTAAAATAAGGATTATAATACAAAGCACCCTGAAACAAAGGAGGGTGTGCTGCAGACACCCCTTGGGTGCAACACTGCACTGCCCACCCACTTCCCAAAAAACAGGTTCTGAGAAGGGAGGCAGGGATGGAGGTCAGAATACAGTAAGACTCCATTAGAAGAAACACAGTTACTAAGGTGAGTAATTTTTTCTTCAAACAACATGAAGTCTTGCTGTATTCTGACAATCTGCAGACTACCAAGCAATACCTCCATGGAGGAGGGAAGAGAACCTACTTTGGGAATAGGCTCTGAAGTACTGCTGTGCCAAACCGTGCATCACTTCTAGCCTGGATATTCAGAGAGTAATGCTTGGTAAAGGTATGGACTGTTTTCCAGGTGGCTGCTTGACAAATTTCTAACAGAGGGATATCCCTGGCAGCAGCCAGGGAAGCAGCTGTACCTCTTGTGGAATGAGCCCTCTGGCCTGAGTGTGGAATTTTTCCCAGTTTCTCATAGCAGAATTGTATACAAGAAACAATCCACCTGGCAATAGTTCTCTTGCTGGCAGGTTTGTCCTTTCCCACTTCCCCATAAGTGAGGAACAACTGGAGGGAGTCAAACCTGTGACCCTTGGTACGCTCTATGTAGTAGCTAAGGGCTCTTTTAACATCTAAACTGTGTAGCCTCCTCTCTCCTGAGGAAGAATGATCAGTGAAGAAGACAGGAAGAGACACAGACTGATTCAAGTGGAAGTCTGAAACCACTTTGGGCAAGAACCGCCTATTGGTTCTAAGGACCACTTTATCTCTATGAAAGGAGATAAAATCAGGTTCCACTGACAGGGCTTGCAACTCACTGATACGTCTGGCAGAGGTAATGGCTACCCAAAAACACAGTTTTCCAAGTCAAGTACTTAAGCTCTGCTGAAGACATAGGCTCAAAAGGGGGTTGCATAAGTTGAGCAATGCAAACATTCAAATCCCAGGCAGGGGCAGGGTCTCTAAAGGGAGGAGTGGTGTGAAGCAATCTCTTGAAAAATTTACAGAACACAGGATGAGATGATAGTGAGGAAGACTTCCCCAATGACAGAAAAGCAGAGACAGCTGACAAGTGTACCTTGAGAGAAGCTGGTCTGAGGCCTGGGCCATTAAGATGGACCATATAATCCAGAACTGTAGGCAATTCAGCAGTGTCTATGGAAATATGCTTCTTGGAACACCAAATGCTGAATCTTTTCCATTTGGAGTTATAAGTCTTTCTGGTGGAGGGCTTTCGAGAAGCTTTGAGAATGTCCAGAACCCCCTGAGACAGATGCAAATCTGCATACTCTAACTCTTCAAGAGCCGTGCCTTGAGATTGAGAGACTGAAGATTGGGGTACCAAATCCTCCCCTGAGAGGAGGTTAACAGTTTGTAATTCCTGGGAAGAGACAGGGGAAGATGGACTGCCAGGGACAGCAACAGGGGATACCAAGGCTGTCTGGCCCAGTCTGGAGCAATCAGAATCACTTTGCAAGGTTGTGACCTTACCTTGACTAGAACCTTGAACAGTAGAGGAAAGGGAGGGAAGGCATATTGAAATTTCCCTTCCCAGTTCAAAATCAGAGCATCCAGAGGGACTGAACCCAAGACTGGGGGTCTGCAACAAAACAGAGGAAGTTGGTGATTGTCTGGGGCTGCAAAGAGATCTATCTCTGGAGTGACCCACCTTGAAAAAATCACTTTCAACACCAGGGGATCCTGGGACCATTCGTGATGGCCCTGGGAGATCCTGCTCAGTGCATCTGCTAGCACATTGTGCTTCCCTGGAAGGTGGACTAATATCAGAGAGGTCTGCAGGGAATAAGCCAGGGATCACAATTTCATGGCTTCCGTGCACAAGGCCGTAGACCGAGTGCCTCCCTGCTTGTTGATGTACCACATGGTGGTGGTGTCTGTTCTGACCTGAACCACCTTGTTCTGCACAGACTGAGAGAAAGCTTGCAGGGCCAAATAAAAATGCCCTGAGTTCTAGGACATTGATATGGAGAAGGGACTCCCGAGGGGACCACAGTCCCTGGGCTGTGAGAGCCCCCAGATGAGCTCCCCACCCCAAAAGGTAAGCATCTGTGGTAAGAACCACTGAATGAGACTGAGTGACAAATGGGACCCCTTGCCTTAAATTGTCCTGATCCTGCCACCACTGAAGAGCTTGGATCAGTGTCCGAGTCACCGGAATCAGTTTGGTAAGAGGGTCCTTCCTAGGGACCAAAAGGCCCTCAGATGAAACTGAATGTCCCTCATCTGAAATCTTGCCCCTTGGACCTCTGCTGTAAAAGCTGCCATGTGGTCCAAGAGCTGGAGGAAATGCCTTGCTGGTCGGGACGCCTGAAGGCTGAAAGAAGAAGCCAGTTCTATAAGAACTCTTGCCCTTTCCAGGGGAAGAAAGGCTCTTGCTTTGACAGTGTCTAGCTCTGCTCCTATAAAGGTAAGAAGCTGCACTGGTTCGAGAACTGATTTGGGAAGGTTGAGAAGAAATCCCAGGGAAGGGAGCACTTGCTAGGTGACTTGCAGGTCTGACTTGACTTGGCCTGGAGACTGACCCACTATGAGCCAGTCATCCAGATATGGAAAAATGGAAATATTTTGCCTTCTTAAAAAGGCCACTACTACTGCCAGGCATTTTGTAAAAACCCTTGGAGCTGATGTTAGGCCAAAGGGTATTGCTTTGAACTGATAATGGCCTGAGGGCAACTTGAACCTGAGGTACGTTCTATGGGAGCACCTGATGGGAATGTGAAAGTAGGCATCTTTGAGGTCCAGGGAGGCTAGCCAGTCCCCTGGCCTTGGAGAGGGAAGAATCATTCCCAGAGTCACCATCTTGAACCTTGGTTTTAAAAGATGTTTGTTCAGGTGTCTTAGATCTAGGATAGGTCGCCACTCTCCTGTCTTTTTTCGGCTAAGAAAGTACCTGGAGTACAGACCTTTGCCCCAGTGTAGGGTAGGAACTCTCTCTATGGCTTCTAAGGCCAGAAGAGATGAAACCTCTGCCTCTAGGGCAAGGGTTTCAGAGAGACTTGCAGGTGGAAAAGATCTGGCTCTCATCTTTGGAAATGTTTTGAAGCTAAGAACTAGTCCATGGCTTACTACTTCCGGACCCACTTGTCTGAAGTAACAGACACCCAGTCCTGGATGAAGTAAGTCATCCTGCCCCCCAGGGATAGGAGAGTCGACCTGGGCAGACCCATCAGGGTGTCTGCTTGGCAGGGGCCTTAGGCTGAGGAGTGGATGCAGTCCTGCTCATCCCCCTTCTGCCTCTCCCTCTCCCTCTGAAGAACCCTCTCTGTGAAAAGGAAGAGGCCTGTGCTTGGTAAAAAGACCTATGAAAAGACCTGCCCCTGCCCCTAGAATGCTACCTTTGAGGAGCTGCCTGTCTCTCCTTGGCCTGAGCACTCCTATAAGTGGTCCTATATTCCTCCATCTTCTTCATGTAATTCTCTGTCTGCTCCCCAAACAGAGAATTACCTTCCACAGGGAAATCCATGGCCTTAGCCTGGGTGTCCTGTGAGAGGCTAGTACATCTGAGCCAAGCCATTCTCCGAAGAGCCACAGATGTAGCCATGACTCTTGATGACACATCATTGGAGTCCACAGCAGCATGAAACTGTACCTTAGATGCCTCAATCCCATCCGCAGCCACCTCCTACAGCTCCTTGGCCAGCTGGGGGAGGTCTGTTTAGCCAGTGCCAGTACAGTGCCCCACCTGGACTTCTGGTACCTGGCTGTATAGGCCATATAATTAGCCTGCCTGAGTCCCAAAGAGGATGCCATGTATTGCTTCTTTGCCAAGGCATCCATCCTCCTGGAGTCTTTATCTGGGGGGTGTGAAGCCAAGGGAACATTAGCCCTGTCACAGGCTGCAGCCTGCATGATCCCAACATGGCTGCATTGCTGGTAGAAAAACTCCATGTCTGAGCCTGATAAAGTGTACCTCTTATCCATTCTTCTATCAACAGGAGGTACAGAATTAAAAGACTAACATTTTTCGTGTCTGTTTCCCAAAAAATTTGTGCAAGGGAATAGACAGTCTCCTGGACTCTGAGATGTCCATCATCTCTACAAAATCAGGCTCCTCTTGATCCTCTGTAGCTTCCTCCATAGAGAGCTGAAGAGTTTCAGCCACTTTCCTGTAAAACACGTAGGGGGGGGAGGGGACTCAAAGAGCCTAGGAGGGGAAACACCAGAAGGTCTGTCTGGGGAGACGTCCGGTTCAATGGGCATATCCAAACTTTCTGCTCCGTCATAATCATCATCCTGTTCATAATCCCCTTCCTCCTCAAATTCCATTCATAAAAATCTTCAGGGGCATATTCCTGAACCGGTGGAACCGACCGAACCGAGCCCCTAGACAACCGGGCAAAGCGATTCAACAATCCGAATCGCTCGGCCAATCTCATCAGCGGTCAGAACATGAACCTCTGGATCCGAACCGGCTGATTTGTCTTTTCTTTTCGTTTTTGTAGGAACCGATCCCTCAGGATTGGCTCTCCTCTTGCCCAAAGAAGTATCGCCCTGGTCAGAGGGCAGTCCTTCTGGTTCAGTTGGAACCGAACCGGGCTGGCCATCCGGGTCAGCGGACTTCTCGGCCTCCTTTTCCCTAAGTTTACCTAATCTCTTTTCCAGGGTAGATTTAAGAAAATTTTTACAAATTTGGCAGTCTGTATCGAGGTGTTCAAACCCCAGACAATAAACACAGGTGGTGTGGGGATCGGCCTTAGCAAAGACTTCCCCACACTCACTGTAGTGTTGAAACCCAGTGGGCCTGTTTTTTGGGGGGGTTTCTCAGACATGGCCAACCTAACCAAACGTACTCTTTTTTCGGCAACCATCAGGCAAGACTCCCTTATCGGTTCCTAACCATGTCACGGGTATTGGAAAAAAATGTTTAAAACACGTTTTTTTTTAGAACTGATAAGGACCGGTAACCACACACTAAAGCAAAGTAAGAAATTCAAATATAAAGGATCGGTTCAGCCGAACCGATCGAAAAAGCTTACAATTTCCACAAAGTAAATCAGAAAATTATCTAGTACTCACGGTACCGCAGACAGAGCCTGAACTGACAAAACAGAATAATTTCGGCTTAAAACCGACACTTTGACACTTTAACCGACTTTTGAACTGAGCTGAAGGAGAAATCTTCAGAGCGACTGTTCAGTGAGGCGGAGTAAAGAATCTGACGGTTGGGTTTCAAAGGGCTGCAGACAGAGACCTCAACTGAGCTCGAGCTCAACGTTCTATGCACTACATAGAAAATTAACCCTATACTCTCTGGGGCAGTTTAAAGGCTGGAGCTAACTGCAGATTGTCAGAATACAGCAAAACTTCATGTTGTTTGAAGAAAAAAATACTCACCATAGTAATCTTGTTTCTTCAAAGGGATCACTCATTATGAATAAACTTATTGCAGTCAGCCTCCTATGTTGAACTGCCCAGAGAGATGGAATTTTATTTAAATTATGGAACTCTCAATTGGCTCATGCCACTTTCAAACTGCTGCCCTAGCAACTGTTGCACTCTGAGTGCTTCAGATTCTTACGGAGCCTAACTGGGTAAAAGACCCACTAGCTAAAAATAACAACATTAAAAATAATATTTTTGTCCTTTCAGGTCAAAACATCCTTAACCAACAAACCTAAGAAAAACTCAAGACCACCTGGACACCAACTGTTAAACAAAGTGAGTCTCTACCTTAACCTATATAGGAGAAAAAGAAAAACCCTAATGCAGAGATGCAGAGCAACTTATATAGGTTCGAGCGGGGGAGGCAGGGAAGGTCTTTAATCATAATGAGTGATCCCTTTGAAGAAACAAGATTACTATGGTAAGTAATTTTTTCTTCTACGCCCAGGAATCACTCATTAGGATTAAACTTGTTGCAGACTACCAAGCAGTACCTTTGGAGGTTGAGCAGAGAACCTATTTCGGAAATAGGCTCTGCAGTACTGCTGTACAAAACCTAGCATCACCTCTGGATTGCAAATCCAGGCTGTAATATCTTGTGAAGGTGTGTACTGTTTCCCATGTAGCTGCTTTACAGATTTCCAGTAGTGGAATTTCTCTTGAAGCTCCCACTGAAGCAGCTGTGCCCCTGGTGGAGTGTGCTCTCAGGCCCAGAGGCAGCTGTTTACCCACCTTACTGTAACAAAACTGTATACATGCCACTATCCAGCAAGCAATTGTACGTTTTGTTGCAGCTCTGCCCTTGCTAACTTCACCATAGGTGAGAAAGAGCTGTGACTGACTTGATCTGCAAGACTTAGTTTTGTCAATGTAGTGGCTAAGTGCCTTTTTGACATCAAGGGAATGAAATCTCCTTTCTGGAGAACTGGAGTTGTTTGTAAAAAAAGTCAGGTAGAGTGGTAGACTGATTTAAGTGAAAATCAGATACCACCTTGGGAAGGAATTTCCGATTAGTCCTAAGGACCACCTTATCCCTGTGGAAGGAGATGTAGTCCACATCTGTGCACAGGGCTTGTAATTCACTGATCCTTTTGGCTTAAGTAATAGCAACCAGAAAAACAGTTTTCCAAGTGATATACTTCAAATCTGCGGTTGCCATAGGTTCGAATGGTGCATCCATGAATTTAGCAATGCAAATATTTAGATTCCAGGCCTGAACCGGTTCCCTCAGGGGAGGGTGCAAAAGATTAGGGCCTTTAAAATATTTTCTAAATACTGGATGAGAGGCCATAGACCTTTCCTTACCACCTGACAGATAAGCAGAGACTGAAGCTAAGTGGACCTTGAGGGTGGAAGGCTTCAGACCTAAGTAATGTAAATGTGTAAGGTAATCCAGAAGAATAGCCAAATCAGCCCTGAAGAGGCTCACCCCCTTACCTGTACACCATATAGTAAACATGTTTTCTTAGTAGAAGGGTTCCTGGAACCCCTAAGCACTGTCAGCACCTGTTCTGATAGCTTAAGGTTAGCAAATTCTAAGTCCTCAAGAGCCACGCCTTGAGCCTCAGTAACTTGAGATTGGGGTACAGGATCCTGCCCGGAGAGGAGGTAAAAGGTTGTGTCTCCTGGGCATATGGATTGGGAGAAGCACTGACAGGGACAGCAGAAAAGAATACCAGTGCTGTTTCGCCCAATCCGGAGCCACCAATAACATTTTTGCTGGTTGGGACCTCAATTTCAGCAGGGTCCTGAATATTATAGGAAAGGGAGGGAATGCATACTGAAACTTCCCTGTCCAGTCCAGGGCCATGGCATCAAGGGGAATTGTGCCCCTTAAAGGAGGTCTGCAACAGTACATTGGAAGCTGGTGGTTTTCTGTGGCGGCAAAAAGATCCACCTCTGGAATGCCCCATCTCCTGAAAATTGTACTGAGTACCTGAGTATTCAGGCACCACTCATGGTGGTCCTAACTTATCCTGCTTAGAGAGTCTGCCAGCACATTGTCCTTCCCTGGCAGGTGTATGGCTGACAGGGATACTCCAATGGAGTATACTAGAGACCACAGTCTCATTGCTTCTGTGCACAGCAGATGTGACCTGGTACCCCCTTGCTTGTTGATGTAATACATGGTTGTGGTGTTGTCTGTTCTGACTTGCATCACCCTGTTTTGCAGGTAAGGAGCAAATGTTTTAAAAGCCAGGTAAACAGCCCTGAGCTCCAAGAGATTTATGTGCAAAAGAGATTCCTGGAGGGACCATGTGCCACTTGCTGTGTGCTCTAACATGTGTGCCCCCAGCCTAGAAGAGAGGCATCTGTTGTGAGGATTACTGAAGGTTGTTCCCTTATAAAAGGCACACCCACCCTGAGGTTGTGCTCGTCCAGCCACCATTGTAAGGCCTGGACTAAACTTTCTGTGACTAGAACCAGTTTGGACATAGGATCCGTCCTTTAAGACCAATACTGTCTGGGATGGAACTGAATATCTCTCATTTGAAATCTGGAGCCCATTACCACCGCCGTGGCAGATGCCATGTGGCCCAGTAGCCTGAGAAATTCTCTGGCTGATTTGGGTCTCCCGGACACAAAGGATTTTGCAATCTGCCGAATGCTTATCACCCTGTGATGTGGCAGGAGGGCTCTGCCCTGTCTGGTATTTAGTTCTGCTCCAATAAACTCCAGCACCTGAAATGGTACCTGTTGACATTTTTCTTCGTTTATCAGAAATCCCAGGGACTCTAGTGTGGATTTTGTGAGTGCCAGTGACTGTACTGCATGCTGCAGAGACTGTCCTACTACTAACCAGTCGTCCAGATAGGGAAAGACTGTTATACCTTGTTTTCTCAAAAACTCTACCACCACTGATAGGCACTTTGTAAAAACCCTTGGTGCCGAAGTTAGCCCAAAGGGGAGAGTTGCAAACTGATAATGGCCTGAAGCCAGTCTGAATCTCAAGAATTTTCTGTGAGAAGGTCTGATGGGAATATGGAAATAAGCATCCCTTAGATCTAGGGAGGCTAGCCAGTCTCCCTTTTGCAAGGAAGGAATGATTATGGCAAGAGTGACCATTTTGAACTTTGGTTTCAAAATGTGCTTTTTCAGAAGTCTTAGATCCAAAATAGGCCGCCAATCCCCGTTTTTCTTCCTTATGAGGAAGTATCTGGAATAAAAACCCTTTCCCCTGCTTATTAGAGGCACTACTTCTACTGCTTTGATCGTTAGCAGATGTTTTACCTCTGTTTCCAACAAAACCCTTTGTGTAGCTGTTGGCGGAGCAAAGGTTCTTGTTCTCAGCTTTGGGAATGATTTGAAACTGAGTGCCAAGCCCTGGCTTACTACCTCCAGCACCCACTTGTCTGGGGTGATGGAATGCCAAGTGTGAAGGTAATGAGCCAATTTGCCACCTACTGGTGGACCTGTAATAGGGGATACGATTCTGTGCGGGCTATGCCTGAACCTGTGGTGCAGGAGCCGCTCTTCTCATGGCTCTCCTGCCCCTTCCTCTAAAATAACCCCTAGCCTGCTGCTGAGGCTGGGAGGCTTGTGCCTGAAAGAAAGGTCTGGGTTAAAAACCCCTGCCCCTACCTCCCCTACTCTGGGATCTATAAGAGGTAAAGGGCCTATCCTTGGAATTGCTCCCATAGGTGGATTTATATTCCTCCACCTTTTTCATGTATGCCTAAGTTTTATTCCCAAACAAGGTGTTTTTCTCCAGGGGGAAATCCATTGCTTTGGCCTGGGTGTCTAAGGTTAGGTTGGTGGCTCTAAGCCATGCAAACCTTCTGAGTGAAACTGACAAAGCCATTAACATGGATGCAGTATCATTGGCATCCACTGCCATATGAAATTGGTACCTGGTAGCATCAAGTGCAGCCCTTGCTGTATCCTGCAAGTCTACAGCCACTTCACCTGGGACCCTATCAGCCAAAGCTAGAACAGTGTTCCACAGAGCTTTTTGGTACTGCACTGAATATGCCACGTAATTGGCCTGCCTAACTAATAAATAGGCAGCCATGTACCCTTTCTTTCCCATAGCATCCATTTTTTTTTTAATCTTTGTCTGGTGGATGGGTAGTCAAGGGGATCCTGGCCTTGTCACAGGCAGCAGCTTGTACTACTCCCTCAGGATAAGGATGAGTAAAGAGAAAACCAGCTGTAGTTCTGTCCAGCTGGTATTTCTTGTCAGCTTTCTTATCCACACCAGGGACAGAGGTCAGAGTTTTAAAAATCTGCACTGCAGCCTTCTTTAAAGATTTATGCATGGGCAGAAGCAGACGTTTCGTGGGGGTTAACCCTATCATTTCCAGAAAGTCTACCTCCTCCATATCCTCTTCTATTTCCTGAAGAGGAAGGTTCAGGGTTTCCACCATGCTCTTAACAAAAGCATAGTAGGAGGAGTATTCCTCAGGACCCCTAGGAGGAGATTCAAACTCTTGATCAGGAGAAACCTCTGGATCTATAGGTTCCCCTTCAAAGTCATCCTCCTCCTCCTCCCCAAACACTTCCAGCACTTTTTGCCTTGCTGGGGCTGTAGGAGGAACCGGGGCAGTCGGTGTAGGAACCGGGATTGCACCCTGTAGGGCTTGTAACATTTGTAATGCCTTAGCACTGTCCCCAGCCGAGGGCATAATATGCTTGTCTGCTGGGAGCTCCTTAGCCTTCTCGGCCGGAGGCGCAGTGACATGTTTTTCTTTACACTTTTTCTTTAATGTAACAGGTTCAGTGCCTGTTTCCACAGCGTTTTTTGTTTTACCTTGTTAAGATTTATCTGAACTCCTGTCAGCATCCTTGGCTTTACCTCCATCTTTTTTGTGGGAGGAGGAAGAAGCAGAATTATCCCCTGAAGCAGAAGCAGAAGCCATCTCTTCCAAAATTTTAGACCTTTTCTTTAATGTTTTTGGGCAAAAGGTCTTACAAATATCACAACTGGCAAATATGTGACTTATACTCAAACAAGAAATACAAAGAGAATGTCTGTCTGCTTTTGCTATAAGTTGCCCACTAGAGTCACAACATTTAAAACCTGTCGGTCCTGTGCGTTTTTTAGGTTTATCCAAATGGACCTCTGACATTTAAGCTAGGCAAAAAAAAAAAGATACTTCAAAACACCGTTATTTAAAGTAACTCGGAACCGGAGATTACTTTAAAATAACTACCACTAGCGGTTCCTGGAACTGAGCGCTATTCGGTTCCTGAAGAAAAAGGAACCGAGAAAATTACAAAATTCGGACAAAACTAAAGCGGTTCAGGAAACCGATCGCTAAACCACTCTAAATAATAAATTAAGATAGGAAACCTTTAAAATAGACGCGGAACCTTCGGTTCCAAGGAACCGTGAGGGAACCACAAATATAAATAAAAAACTACTAAAACACTAATTTACTATACTAAACAATGTTTCTAAGGTAGCAATTTAAAATTAAACTGAGAATGAGTACTTATCTACAGATAAACTTTAGTCAGAGACAGTTCAAGGAGAGCTCTCCGGGACGTCCTTACTAGGCAGGTGGAGTAAAGAATCTGAAGCACTCAGAGGGCAGCAGTCGCTAGGGCAGCAGCTTGAAACTGGCATGAGCCAACTGAGAGTTCCATAATTTGCATAAAATTCCATCTCTCCAGGCAGTTCAACACAGGAGGCTTACTGCATTACGTTTAATCATAATGAGTGATTCCTGGGGTTAGAAAGTAGGTAGTTGAGAGGGAGAAAAGGCATGCTAGAACTAGCCCCTCCAGGGAGCTGAGATCCCTGCACAAGGGAAGCACTTTAGCAAGGATAATTAGTCAGAGAAGATAGCAGTGGAGGGGTGAAGGGGAAATGGCAAGGGAGGCATCAAGGGTAGGGGATTGGATATGGACCTGCGGAGCAATCACTTGGGAGGGAACTTAAGGAGGATTAAAGTAGGAGCAGCTATAGGAGAGGTGGTTACAAACAGGTCCTCACTATTCACCTTGTCAATGCGCCTGAGAAACGTCAATGTACAGAATATAGAAGTTTTGCAGGTTTCATATATGAAAAAAAAAGTTCTGCATAGCTCTCATGGCAAACCCATGCAATTAGGGCACAGTTAAAAACCATACGAAAAACTGGGTGGTGGGGGGAAGGAATCTGAAAAAAGGGAGAAGTTTGTTTCAGATAACCTTTAGTCCTACTGAATTCCTGTAACTAACCTCCCATGTGACTTGCATAAGGCTGCCCACAATGTTTAGTCCTTGGGACAAAGCTGGTTTCCTGTGTGCTTGCTGTGAATGAACTAGAGTAAGTGCCCTTGTTCCTTGGTATCTAGCTAACTCACAGTGGCAGCAATCGTGGCATCACACTGGTAATTTCAAAGCTGGACCAAGCATGAGCCTTCTGTGAATTTCAGTGGATAGGCTGCAAAAGCATCACTCCGGTATCTTTAAGCTCTAATAAATCCTTGCAAGCTACCCCAGAGTGTTGTGTATGCTGCTATCCATGATACGATGTACTGGTGATTTCATGTACTCATTATAGATCGTGGGAGCATCCTCAACCAATCACAGCACTTCCTTCAGTTGCACGTGAGGTACTTTTATTACTGTAAGAGTGTCTCACACGCTGAGCATCTGTAACAGACTTTTCGCTGACCGCTCACGCTGTCAGTATTTTAAATAAAAATATATTTCTTTTATTTAAAAAGTTAGCAATCTATAATTTTATGGGTCCGGTTGGAGTGACTCTTATGGTGCTAAGAGTGTCACCTCACACATCTTTAGGAACACAGAACTACTCCCCTTTGGTTTGCAGTCGTCTGGTCCTAAGAACGCACGAGGCGACACTCATATCTGTAAGAGGCCCTCCAACTGGACCCATAAACTTATAATAAGGCATAGTTAACATAACTGCTGAAAATGTCCTCACTTCAGTAAATACTGTATGTATATATGTATATATATATATATATATATATATATATATATATATATATATATGCATCAGCTTCACTGTCACGTATTCATATTCTGGACATTAAACTAATAGCATATTTAATGTCTAATTTAAGTTGTGATGCGTAGTATTGCAAACCCAAGAGTATATGCACAGAGTTTTAAGCAGAATTTGCAGAGATAGTGACTTACTGGCTTACCATTATTTTTCTCACAAATAAAGGTCACAACATATGCTAGAGGCAAGTGCAGTTACAGCACTTTCTTTTTACTGAAGTTAATGTATTGGCAATAAAAGCAAGTGCTACACGTGCAAGCTGACATTCTGATAGTATTGGAAGGTGCCGCTCTGTATTTAACACAAGTCATGCTTCTAGTACCAGAGCTCCGAGCAGCTAGGCAGAAGGCATGAACAACAATTAGTCTAATAATTTTAAACAGGTCAAGCTTGTTATTGTTCTGTATGATGGGGGAGCAGTCCATCCATTCTCAGAAATACAATTATTTTATAAGTCAACAAAACTGTGCATACAGAGGACTGCATCTTTACATCTTTGATGCTCAATCACTCACATACAGACTCTACCATTCCTGCACAGTGCCAGGCAGCTCCACAAACCAAAGTCTACAATGATGTCCAACCTCCTTTAGATATTAAGGCACATTAAACAACACAAAACCATGTAAGGCTCATGTATGATGGATGTTCTCCCAAATTGCCTTTGAGGACTAGGTGCCACTACCTTATACAATCACTGGGCTGTGTAGAGGTTTCTGGTGGGTCCCGAGTTCTTTTCTCATTCACTAGTGGGGGGCATATCAAAAAGCAAGAAATGTGTAATGCCTCCACCCACAGAAAGATTTAAGTGGGCCTGATGACTGGTCAATACAACCCTCTGGGATGCTGCACCTGCCCACCTCCCCACTGTGGTCACTTCTGCAGACCCTATGGGCATAGCAATCTGTGTGGCCCCTTTTAAGTAACTTTCCAGAAAGGGTTGATTTATACCCTTATCCATGTATGGAATTTTAAGATATATCAGACTGGTTCCTTAGGTACCCTTCCAGGCACAGTCTAAGCTGTACACCCCTTCAGTGCCCTACGCAGGCTAGGGTAACTCGCACTGTTTACCAGGACTGGCATTAATTAGGCTTGCCCAGATGCAGCCTCCGCACTCAGCCTGCACCACATATCAAGTACAGTAGAGGTCTAAGATGGTCTTCCTATACTGGAGGCCGCTACCCTCTCCTACCTGGTACCGCACTCTTCTAGACTGGATGTTTTCCTCCCACCCTCACCATATTATTGAGGCTAGCACTCTGCTGGATGCCTTCAGTGACCACTGCATGACATATAGCATTAAGAAAGTTAGGCCCACCCCATCTGTCCCAAAATACATTTGGACCAGGTCCCTCCGATCTCTTGACTACAGCGCCCTCTTAAATGACCTCTCAGTCACTGATTGGTCCCCCATCTACTTTGATCCAGATATTGACTTGGCTCTCTCCCTCGTTCTGGCTAAATTTAATTATGCCTGGGACAAGCACCCCCCCCCCCAGAGGAAGTCCAGGGTCAGAAGCTCCCACCACCTGTGGATTACTTAGAACATTATAACATTACTGACCTGTGCAGATTCTGCGACAAGGCTTGGGCAAGCTACAAACTCTCATACTTCTTGCCTGACCTCCTAATCTATAGGCCACTCAGGAACTCCTGTATGAGGCAATCCATGATGCCAAGGCCCTCTACTTCAAATTCAACCTCCAGTCAAACCTTAGTTCCCCAGCTAAATTCTGAAGAGTTATACACTCCCTCTTTGACCCACCCTCCCAGTCTGTTTCCCCAGTCCTCAATGTGGAAGACTCACCAGTCTCTGAATCTCAGTCTGTCACTACTCTTTTTAATTAATTCTTTACCACCTGCCCACTACCCTCTGCCCCATCCCCTGGTTCTTCTCCCACTCTATCCTCTGCTGCCTTTTCCCAGTCTCACCCAGCTGAGGGTTTCCACTTTGTCTCACCTCCCCTCATGAAGTCCTCCTAGCTCTCACTTCACTTAACCCAGCCAAGTCCAGCCCTGACAGATTGGACCCTAAAGTTCTCTGTATCTTGGCACCTGCTATTGCCTCTCCACTCTCTCACCTTCTGAACCTTTCCTTTTCCCTCAGTGTTGTCCCTCAGGCTAGTAAGGTTGTTAAGGTTCTGTCTCTACACAAAGAACTTCCCTTCCTCTCCCAGCAACTTCTGGCCTATCTCTGTCCTTCCTTCTTTTGCAAAACTGCAGTAAGATATTGCCTATGCCAAGCTTACTGACTTCTTCTCTTCCTCCAACCTCCTCTCTCTGGTCCAGTTTGGATTTAGGAAGCACCACTCCATGGTTTCCTCCCTACTGTAAGTAACTTGCCATCCTCACAGCCGTATTTATTGATCTCACCAAAGCTTTTGACTTGATATCATATACACTCTTCCTGGATAAACTGAGTGCTGTTGGCCTCTCAGGTCCCACTGTGGACTGGTTCTGTCCTTACCTCATGGGCTGTCAACAGTCAGTACAGGTGTGAGGCATCCTGTCCCCACCCCTCCCCATCCTAGTCGGGGTCTCAAAGGGCTCCATCCTGGTACCTATCCTCTTCTCTATCTTCCTTAATGACCTGCCATCCATTTGTGTCTACTTGCACATCCATATGTACACTAATAACGGTCCTTTACACCTTCAGCCCCTCCTCCACATCTGTTGAATCTTCACTCCAGCAGGACTTCCATAATGTTCTGTGCTGGTCTCATGCCAACCAACTCTAGGTCAACATCAAGAAAACAATGTCCATGACCTTCGGCACTGCAGCCAGAAATTGGCCAGGCTGTCACGATCCCCTGTCTTCTCCACGCTGGATGGCACCACCCTTGACATAGTCCCTGCCTTTAAATACTGTAAAACTAATATATTTAGCACACCAAAATGTTTGCATTCCCAACCTCTTAGACACATTTGCATTCACAAATATTCATGCTTCCCTGGGTACAATACTGGAGAGTTAAACACCATGGGCTAGATATTCAAAGGAGCTGCGCATTGCGCAACCTAAATATGCCAGCGCAATCACAGAATTGCACCCCAGAGCCATATTCAAACAGCAGTAATGTGCAGAACAATTCCAGTTGTGCCACTGTGCAACAGTAATGTATGCTGCGTAAGTATAGGGGGGCGTGACCATGACTATGCAGCGCAATGGCATATTCAACCGAAACACATGGTGCAACTGTGGAGCAACTCACAGACTGCACCACACAAAGTTGAGCATAAATGAAGGAGGCTCAACCACACACACACAGCAGAGGCACAAACCAGGTGAGCTATTGCAATGGATGCAGCACCATTCCTAATACAGCAGGTAATGGGGGGGGGTGAGGAGGAAGGAGGAAGGAGGAACAACAACGTGGCCGATGAAGGGCCCATCAACAGTATGTTCAACATAGACAGTACGGTGCCCAGCTCACATTCGAGGACTATGGTGACACCGAGATAGTGGGCCAGTACCATCTGAACAGGACAATTCTGAGACAGCTACGTGAGCTGTGCCATGACGAGCTGCAGGCACCACCAGAAGGAGTCATGCCATGATGGTGGAGACCAAGGTGACAGTGGTAATGTGCCTGCTTGCCACGGGCACCTTCCAGAAATTAGTGGGCGCCTCCGCTGGTATCTCACAGTTGGCCACATCCTGCCTCCTCACCCAGGTCCTCAATGCTCTGCTGTCACGTGCTTTGGAGTACAGTACATTCCCAGGCACACAGGCAGAGCATACAGCAAACATGCAGGAATTCCACAGGGTGGCACGCATGACAGGCATGATAGGGGCCACTGACTGCACACATGTTGCCATATGTGCACCACCTGGCCCAGAAGGTGCTGTATATGTAAGCAGAAAGGGATAACACTCCATCAACTGCCAGGTGGTATGCAATGCCACTGGGTGCATCATCAATGTGTGAGCCACATACCCTGGGAGTACACACGATGCATTTATATGGCACCACTCCATCCTGTGCCAGTGTTTTGAGAGCGGGGTGATCTCCATGGGGCACCTAGTTGGTGAGTAGGGCCTGGGAAAAGGTGAAACCAGCAGCAGTGTGGTACACCACACAGCAGCAGGTTGGGGAGGAGGGGAACGAGGACAGTGCTAGGTGAGGGGACAGGACTGGAAAGGAGGATGGCAACAGTGCAGAGAAGCATGGACAGAGGTGCCCAGGCATCCACAACACAGATGGTAAGCCGTGAATTGTGGCACAGCAGCCACGCATGACAGACATTGGCCAGGGCACACTGGGTGTCAGGTGGTGGCAGTGTGAAGTGGAGGGGGGTTGAAACAGACAATGACAGGCAGTAACCATCACATGTGTCTTCCCCACAGATGACAATGCATATCCCCACTGACCCTGGCTGCCCGCCTCCATACGGCGAACAAGCAATGGTGCTGAGGAGAGATACAACGAGGCACACATCACCACACTCACCATCATAGAGCGCGTCTTTGGCATGCTCAAGATGCGGTTCCACTTCCTAGACAGATCCGGTGGTGCCCTACAGTACAGCCCTGCAAAGGCCTGTGACATATTCCTGGCCTGTTGTATGCTGCACAACATGGCCATTGACCGTGGGATACCTGTCCAGGTGGGTGAGGGCAACAGTACCGATGATGATGAAAAGGACCAGCTGGATGGGGGTGTGCTACCATCCATGGAGAGGAGGGACCCCAGGCTGGCCGCACATGCCAGGCGGCACAGGGACACCACAGTCGAGGAGCACTTCAGGAACTGTAGGTCAGTACCACACGGGGCAGCAGTGCATGTACAGCACCACACACACACGCACGGACACACAGAGATGCATGCAGGGACGCATGATCACACACTGCTCACACGGCTGGACATGCATGCATGCACACCCCCCCCCCCATGGAGCAACAGATACAGATGCAACCACCCATGTGCCATGTGCTGTATACCCATGTGGACAATTACAGGCAGGCACAAGCAGTAATATTACCACAGGGTGCACAGCAGGGCAAAGAGCTCCTGGTGGGACACACACAACTGTGCAGCCAGGGAGAAGGATACACACACACAGCAGTACAGCAGGCTATGGCATGGATCAGAGGGTATGCAATGGCACACAGGCAATGCCAACACAGTGTTGTACTCATCACGCCCATGCCACACAGTCCAGCAGAACCGCCAGCACACATGCTGGACGTGACCCAGGCCACACGTGTGCCACAGCACACGAACCAGGCCATGACCAGACATGCGCACAGCTGGCAACAGCAGCAGGAGACTGAACTAGGCAGTGCACCTGTCAGGACTACTGTGCGGAACCACAGTCGACATGGCCACATGGGCGGTCACGCCCTGACTGTGTGGCAGCCATAGGCTGCTTAACACCCACAGGTGGTGTCACCAACACATTCATGGGGTAGAGGTTTGAGAACGCTACTGGGTCCTCATGGGTGTGTAGATACTGGCAAACAGACTATTGCTGGGTGTGGCAGGTATGGGCATGGTGGTGGTTGGCATCAGCCTCGACAGGGTCACCAGACGTCGAGACTGTGGTGTAGATGTAGCACTACAGGGAGTCCTGCAGCCCTGCTGCAACCACTGGATGCCAGTGCTGCAAAGCCCGCAATGATGGTCTCTGCAATGCGGCCCAGTGACACAGTTGTGGCCTCCTGCAGTTGCTGGACCTCACCAATTAGCGGTGCACGTCCAATGTCCCCTCGCTCAGCCATTTGATGCAGCTCAACCTGGAGCGCATGTATCTCTGCCCCGAGTATTGCCTGGTTGCCCACAGAATCCTGCAGCAGCCTGGTGTACTCATCCAGCCTGTGAGCGCTGGGCATATCATGGTGCTACTGCAGACAGACTAGTGTGGCAGCATGCCGGGCAATGTCCCCCACCTGGGAATGTCACACAGGGGACCGCACATGTGGTGGGGACTGATTGTCGGTGCCAATGGTGGCCCCTGCGGAGTGCTGCACAGTGTTCCCCACAGGCCATTGCAGCATGGCAGCAGCCTGCGGGACCTGTCCAGTAGCACCAGTGACCACACCTGCTCCCTGTCCCTGGCCAGCACCGGCACCAGTGCCACATGCCACCGAGCGGGTGGGGGGGCCTGTGTGTCTGCAGGGCCACTAGAGTCACCTGCAGCTGCCTGTGTCAATATCTGACCCTGGGGAGGGGAAGGGAGTCGACACCAGTGCAACCCAGGATCAGGGTGAGGTCATCATCACTGTCATACGTATCATCATCCTCCTGTGTTGCTGGCACAAGCAATGGTAGGTTGTCTGGGAGAAGGAGGTCAGCCAGTGGATCCTCATCTCCCAGTCCAAGGATATCCATTAGTCCTAGACCTGTTCGGCAGCCCCTGTCTAAGGCCACAATACTGGTCGAGGTGGATGGCACTGCATGGTCGTGTGCCACGGTGATGGTCTCATCCTGCACAGCACCCATGAGGTGTGATGGTGCCGAAAGACAGAATGGGTAGTGTTAACAGGTGTCATGGTAGCAATACATGTAGTCTGGTGTACTGTGCAATGTCTGCATGTGTGCCAGGCCTCACCTGAGTGTGGTGTGGCTGCACTGCATGACATGCCTGGCAAGACACATGCATGTCTCAGGGCACGTGGCCACAACTGTGCATACATACAGCAGTGTGATGCACATGCACATGTATGACAGGCATGCTCAACCCCCCAACAGCATGCCCCCCCCGCTGGCATACTCACAGTGCTGTGACGGGCTGCCTCCTGTCTGGAAACCACCCCCCCGGGACACCCTCAATGGATGCCTAGTTGATGGTGGCCAGACCAACTCCTCCTCCACTGACAGGATGGGTGCAGTGGATGGTCCACCACCCATCCTATTGTGTGATGCCCTGATGGCAACTATCTTCTCCTTTATGTGCCTCCTGTCAGTGCTTATCTTCTTCTTGCACTCCTCTGCACTGTGGTTGTGGCGGCCATGGGCATTGACATATGTCGCCACTTCATTCCACCCACTGGCCCATTCTTGTGTGGTCCCTGTGGACCCACTCAGGAGGTCCCCGTGGACCCACTCAGGAGGTCCCCTCTCTCCAGGTAGGCTTCAAACAGGGCCTGCTTCTCATCCTTACTAAAGTTCAGCCTGTGCTACCTGGCAGGCACCTGCTCCTCAGCACCCTCCGATTCTGACATCATGCATCCTGTGAACAGTAATGGTGAACCGATGAGCTGCATGTTTGCATTCCCTATTGCAGTGCAGCATTGAGATGCAGCACTGCAATAACATTGTCAGTTTCAAACTGTGAACAGACTTATCTTACTGGCTGCAATACCTGTCAGTGACCAGTGCTGTATGGTGTCGCTTTTATGGCTCAACTCATGCAAATGAGGTTGTGAGCAACCTGTAATGAGATGCTAATGTGATCACTTGCACCTGGTATTGGCTCATGAGGCTATCTGCATATTCTGGCTGAATATTGCAGAATTGCTCCATGTGCAACAGACAGTGTCATGCGCAACATGAATGCCCCAGAGCAATTCACAGGTGCAGTTTTAGCGCATGCTCGCTGTGCAGTACCGCAACTGCCATGCGCGCGGGCAGCTGTGCTCTGTATGTGTCTGCATATCGCACAGCCGAAGGTGCTGCTCATGCATGTCCTATTGTGCATGTGTCCGTGGGTGCGTGCTGCACATGAAGCCGTGATGTGCTATACATACCTATTGCACATCTGGCCCTGCAGCACCATTAGCATTGCACGTGCATGTGCGGTCAATGTGCCACCGGTGTGCAGTATGTGTGGCAATGCATGACCTTCACAAGATGGCGTATACGCACCCTTGCGCGTACAGGGGTTGCAGACGTGACCCCAGTCCCCCACCTGCACTTCAGGCTTTGCGCAAGTGCAGTACTGCATGACTGGTCACAATTGTGCATGTCTATCGTGCAATTACGTCCTGCGCAATGGTGTACTATGTGTTCCTATCATGCAACAGGTGCAGCAATGCTGCTTGGGTTACTGTTAGGCACTGCATTGCTCAGGCAGGCCGGTGTACTACATGGTGATCATGACACATGCTAGGGGACTTGGACGTTGGGCTTGAAACTGCAGCAAGGTGGAGATGGCTAACCTGGTGGCAGTGGAGGCCCATTGGAGGACCAACTGTTCGGGGCAGGGGACCTGCAGGAAGCACGGTCCCAGGTGTGGGCCTGTGTGACTGAGGGTCTGGAGAGGCATACTGGTGCGGCCAGGACGGGGGAACAGTGCCATCACTGCTATGGGGACCTGCAGCGCCGCGATCCAGAGTAGCTGCAGAGACTGCAGGACAGTGCCCGCCATGGTGTGGTCCCACAACTAGGTACGTGTATCCTTGCATAGTGTATGCTGCCTCTGTATGGGCATGGCACACTGGGGTGTTCAGATGGTGCGTGTGCACCTGCACACAGGGCAGACCAGCCCTGTTAGGGTGTGTGGGTACTGTGGTATGGCGGCACTGTGCTCTGTGTAACCCTCTGTTGCACCATGCCAATGGCCATCAACAGTGGGCCCGTCTCATGGGCCCAGGTCACAGCATAGCACTCTGCATCGCGGTTTGACATGTGTGGCCTGCACGGGCAGGGGAATGGGTGTCTGTTGTTGGCATGCCTCTCATTGTCCATTTTATATCTGTTTCCTTCTCAGGGCCAGAGGCACACAGGCGGGCCGGGTCTGAGGCAGATAGGCTGGGCAGGCGACAAGCCAATGGTGCTGCAGTTGGGCCAGCAGGATAGGCGGCAGGTGAGTGTGTGCAGTATGCATTTTACATCACTTGCTGGGGATGGGGGTTCAGGACACATAGCATGGCAAAGCCAGCATGCAGTGCTATGGCGTGTGCTGGCTCACTGTCACTGTTGCCTGTGTTGGTCGCAGCATGTGGTGGTCCCATCGTGCGTGTGGCATCTGTGTGGTGGTAAACTACTGCTGTCACTGGTGGTGGCTGTGTGTGATCACGATGTGCACATGCTGTTGCTGCCCGACTGGCTTGTGTATTGCCCCTTGGGGCATCCTTCCCTCGCTATGGGGTGTCTGTGTACCAGCAACAGTGCACGGTACTCCATGGCAAGCCACACAGTCTGTGTGTGGCATGGTGGCCTGGGCCACTGTGGGTGTTTGCTGTGTACGTGCTGTTGGTGGCATTGTCCATGGAAGTGGCCCACCGCAGTCCCCTGCACACACAGCCCTGGGTGGGGGGGGGATGGCCATTTGCTGTGTGGGACCTATCACTTAGTGGCAGTTCTGTGTTTCCATTGCACAGGTCGTCCAGGGCCAGGGAGTGGTCGTCGAGGTGTCGGCATCCTGGGTGGCGGTATACTGCATCTACAGCGTCTGACCATGCGCATCATCTCCCGACTGGCAGTTCACATCCGCCTGACCAGGAGGCATCTGTGGCGACAAGGGAGCTGGTGGTGGAGGTGCGCCAGATGAGGGCAGACATCCGCCGGCTGCGGCGATAATATTTGGACACTTCTCTTTGTAGCTTCATGTTTCCCTCCCATTCACCCCATCTCACTTGGACTGTTGTGTTGCCTCCCCTTGCACTCCCTACACACTCCCATCCCCATACCATTTTGTACACCATTGGACTGTGCACAGTTTTCTATTTCATTACCCTTCCCTGTATTCACCACGTTGGCTGTGTCATACGGTATTGCTTTGCTTTCTATCTTCTGTTTGATTAAATTTTTTACTACCACTTGTTTATGTTTTTCTGTGTCTCCCTCACATGCTTGTTGTTGCTCTGTGCTGGTGTTGCAAACTGCTGTGGTCTGGCTGGTACATGTCTTGGCCAGTAGTGTTCCTGCAGTGGGGGTCTGGTAGGTGCCCAGTGACTTGTCTGTCACGTCCCTGTGTGTCACTGTTGCATGGGTTTGAGTTGTGGCCCTCCGCTGTGCATGCCACAGTACCATGTGCCCATGTACACATGTGCAGCATGGTGCACCCCCAGCTGTGTTGCCCTTCCCCGCGCTGCTGTGCTATGTGGTGCAGTGTCCTGTGTCCATGTGTGGCTGTGTGGCATGTGCGGCATACCACCATGTGCCTGTGTGGCAGTGGCACACTGTGCATGCATTGTGCCTTCACACAGTGGCTACGGTGGCTGGTTACCCCATGTTGGCTGTTGGGACTGTGGTCCTGGGGTGCTGAGTCCCTGCAGATGTCTGTTCCATGGCCATTCCATGCCTTGTCACATTGGTTCACACGGTCTGTGTGGGGCTCTACGCATTGTCCATGGCCATTGGGCTCTGTACCAGTTCTGTGCCTCCTGCACCATTTTCCCCTTGTGGTCCTCCCCTGCATCCACCTCCATGCTCCTGTGCCTTTGCGCAGCCCTGCTGTGTTCTCTTACGCATGATACACCTTGCTCCACCTGCTATATTCAGCATGCACTGTTGCTCCTGTGCAGTTCAGATTGCTCTGGCGAATGTCTGTGCAATGGTGCATTTGTGCAATATTCAGTGTGGGGATAAGACCTTTTATAGGTACATTAGGGAGTGAAGAAAGACCAAAGGAGGGATACTGACGCTTAATAAAGGGGAGGGAATGTGGGTAGAGGGTGACAGTGAAAAAGCAGGGATACTGAACCAATATTTCTGCTCAGTATTCACAAAGGAAGAGGAGGGGGACGTACCTAAACCAAACAAGAGAAACACTCTGAAGACGGGGTTGATACCAGTCCATTTATAGAATAAAGGGTTCTGAAAGAACTAATAAAATTGAAGGTGGACAAAGCAATGGGGCCTGATGGGATTCACCCAAGAATTCTAAAGGAACTAAGGGTAGAACTAGTGACACCGCTGACTACTCTCTTTAACAAATCATGGGAGGATGGGGTGGTACCTGAGAACTGGAGGGCAGATGTGATTCCTCTTCACAAAAGTGGGAGCAGGACAGAGGCAGGAAACTACAGACCAGTTAGTTTCACCTCAGTGGTAGGGAAAATGGTGGAATCTCTACTGAAGGAAATAATTGTTGAGTACCTAGAGGCCAGTGGGGCACAGGACCCAAGGCAGCATGGATTCACGATGGGAAGGTCGTGTCAGATGAATCTAATAGATTTCTTTGACTGGGTGAACAAAGTAGTAGACCAGGGAGGGGCTGTGGACATGGCCTACCTGGATTTTAGCAAGGCATTTGATACAGTCCCACACAAAAGATTTAATACACAAGTTAGCCAGCCTTGGACTGGGTCCCAGCGTGGTAGCCTGGATAAAAAATTGGCTAGACAACAGGACGCAAAGGGTAATAGGAAATGGAGTACACAGTGAAGAAAGGAGGGTTACTAGCGGGGTACCGCAGGGCTCAGTACTGGACCGGTCCTTTTAATGTCTTTATAAGTGACATTGCAGAGGAACTGAAGGAAAGTATGTCTCTTTGCAGACGCACACAAAGATCTGCAACAGGGTTGATACACAAGATGGAGTGGAAAGGATGAGAAGGGACTTGACGGGGTTGGAGGAATGGTCAAATGTATGGCAACTCAGATTCAATGCAAAGAAATGCAAGGTAATGCACATGGGAAACAAAAACCCAGGGGAAGAGTATACAATGGGAGGTGAGATACTGACAACAGTAAAAATGGAAAGGGACCTGGGGGTAATTATATCAGATGAACTAAAGGTGGGCAAGCAATGTGAGAAGGCAGTAAGGAAGGCTGGGGGGATACTAGGATGCATAGGAAGAGGCATCAATAGTAGAAAACAGGAAGTTGTTATCCCTCTGTACAGACAGTTAGTGAGACCTCATCTGGAGTACTGCGTGCAGTTCTGGAGACCCCATCTCCGAAAAGACATAGACAGAGTGGAGGCTGTCCAGAGGAGGGCAACCAAAATGGTGCAGGGTCTGCACCAGAAGACATATCGGTATGAAGAAAGACTAAATGAGCTTAATATGTATACCCTTGAGGAAAGAAGGGAGAGAGGGGATATGATAGAAACTTTCAAGTACCTCAAGGGAATCAACAAAGTCCAAGAGGACAGCATCTTTCAGAAAAAGAGATGTGCAAGAACAAGGCGGCACAATTTGAAGATAGAGGGGGACGGCTCAGAGGTAATGTGAGGAAGTATTTTTTCACAGAGAGGGTTGTGGATGCATGGAACAGCCTCCCTGAGGAGGTCGAGGAGTCAAGAACAGTGGGGGAATTCAAGAATGCATGGGACAGACATAAGGCAGTCCTAGTGGGGAGTAGGAGGAAGTAAGTTGTTGGTTAACTAGGATCTGCAGCTTATCTGTTAGGTAGGAAAATGGGCAGACTAGGTGGACCAAGCGATCCTTATCTGCCGTCAAATTCTATGTTTCTATGTTTGTGCAGGCGTATTTCTGTGGTGCATCCGCTGAATATTGCTTTTGTTTGCTATGGCGCAACTGGATTGCGCTGCACATCCCACTGCGCAGGTTCTGGGTGCACTTTTGAATATCTAGCCCCATAAGTAAATGCAATGAGCATGTTTTAACTTACCTGTGTGGTAACTGTGTATCTTCCTGATCATGTTCAATTAAGCAAACCAAGCCATTATAAAATTCTAAATAGTAAAGCTTTCCCCGAATGCACTGATCTCTGATTCCTCCATTGCCAACTACTCTGTCCGGTCTACCAAGATGTCTCTATACAGCTGGTTATATCTGTGAGTTTGCATATTACTGTTTATGTCACTTCTAAGAGTGTCTTGGTCCAGGCAGTAGAAATACTGCATAATCTATTTAGGAATGAGCAAACTGTATGTATTAAAATCCAATGTTGATGCTTGGCGTAATATGAAATAACTGCCTCTCTGTGATTTTGCACATTACTGTTTTTTACATTCATATTTTACTGATGCTGAAAATAGGTAAAAGTCGCAGTTTTATTGAATTACTGCTTGTTCTAAATGCACATGTGGTAGTACAGCATTTTGTGATATTTCACAGTAACAATATTTTTGAGGGTTTACTCTGGTCCGCAAAAATATTTATCTAGTGAAAATAATTAGTTCTATTGTACCTCAGTGTGTGAACTTGACTTCTCTGCCCACATTAATGCCATCCACACCAAACTCCACCTTAAACTAGGTGCCCTGTACCGCAACAAGGACTGTCTGTGCCCCCAGGTCCACTGGGAGCTGGTCACCAAAGTGGTTCTCTTTGACTATGTGGATGTGGTCTATGGCACCACCCCTTCCTCCTCCCTTGCCAGACTGAAGACTCTCTGCAATGCTTTCTTCCATTTCGCTAGAAGGTCATCCCTTCGTACACGTCACTGCTCTCCCTACTCTTTCCTTTCTATCCTACTTCTCTCCTCACATCGCCAACTCCACTGCACCTTATTCATGTCTATATTCTGGTTTGGGTCCCTACCCTCCTATTTCTCCTCGCTCCTCTCTCCCATCTCCTCCTCCTCCTCCCATTCCCTGTGCTCTAGGGATTCATGTGTAACCCCTTGGTGGTGCTATCCCAAGGGCTACTACCCCTGCCTGTGCGGCTAGTAGCAAGTTAAGGGGCCTGAGTTCTGAAACGGGTGCCTCCACCTGGAGATCAGGGTTGGTAGTGGTCAAACTAACCTGGGCACAGCCCTCTGGGACACTGTAACCCCCCTCTTTCCCTTCTAGTGGCCTGAGCAATATACAATAATCACTTTCGCAGTACCCCTTGTACATCATACCAGTACCCACACAGTTTGCACTTACCACCAGGGCTGGTTCGTCTGGCTTGACCCTGGGGACCCCTGTAAAACAAGGTTATGCACAGTAAACAGCAACAGTACAGTACGCTTAGCACAAACTGAAACCACAGTCAGGTTAAATGCAGCAAAAAAGTCAGATCTGATTTATTCAGGGGACTTGAACAAGGAAGGGCATAATCAGGTTGATTGGCTTAAAGGCTATATTAATCAAACAGTTATGCATGCGTTTTAAGTCCCCACACAGTCACACCTCTGGGTACCTAGGTAGGGAGATGATGGGCTAGCCAGGAGCGTTGCAGCTGGTTGGGGACCTGTGATGGAAGAAAGCAACATGCACAACACACACTATTTGTAATCCGGAGCCGGAGGGCTCCGTTCATGAAAGAAAAAGCAACCAGACAATCAGATGACAACACTTTAGATTTAGCTGTTGTTGCAGGGAGCTACCCTGATGTTTACTCACGATACCCAATACCGGACACAGGCAGGATGAAACTGAGACTGAAGGTTGTTGAGCTGGAGTGCCCAGAGAAGCGGGGCCCACATGAATCACCGAGGCGCCGTTCCTGTTCAAGTGTTGAGCAGGGGGCTGATCCCCAGGCAGGTCTCTCGTCGATGGCTTTCTCTGTGCAGCGGGTAGTCGGGCTGGACCAGTGTGGCAAGGCCCAGGCCCAATGTAGGTGATTTTGGATTCAGTCCATGGGGCTGGATGCAGCTTCCAGCAAGCAGAATACAGTTCAAACTACAGTGGGGAACCAAATCGTGACCCACTAGCAGCACACAGCACATTTACACGTGAGGACATTCTAATGCAGCTTCCAGCAAGCACAACACAATTCAAACCACAGTGGGGAACCAAATCACGACCCACTTAAAGAACACAACACATTCACATGTAAGGAAATTCCACTGTACCAGGCAAAAGGCTCTCGAGTCGCAATTACAGAGTCTATGCTCTATCCGGGAGTTCAAAGGTGTCTGGAAATCCAGACAGGCCGATCGCATTCAGCAAATTTTCGGTCTTCTTCAGGTAGGAGCCTGGTCACAATTCAGTGGCTTACTTCGCTCTCCAAGTTCAGATTCAGTCCGAAAAAGGCACAAGATCCCTCTCAGGGACAGCAGGCAGGCATGCAGGCCAAAACTCAGGCCTTTCCACAGTTCTCCAGCGCGAATCTATGCCAGGGCTGCTGCTTGAATCACTCAAGCTGTTATCTCTTCACTTCCTAACTCAGAACTGAAACTAGCTGCAAGAGCTTAGGAATTTCCCCAAGATCCAAAAGGTTTGGCTGGCTGATCTGTCGGTCAGTTGCAACAAGGGCTCACCCTCCAGGTTATTTTAGGCGCCAAAATGCAAAAACTACAATTCCTAGAAGTTTTGACCCCACCAAGCCCCTGTAGGCAGGCTCCATTTTAGAGTCCCAACAGTACTGATTGGCCCATTCTGACAGTCCCGGGCCAAGTTGGTGGAGATAAATAGAACAGTCCTTGCTGCAAAGAAGGCAGGTTAGAACAAACTGCAATGTTATTACTACTCTAACAAATGATCAGCAAACAAGCACAACCTCTAACAGAGCTCTCTTTTAGATTAAGACTGCAACCCAGGCAGCTCTTAAAGAGACAGTACACAGAGGCTATACAGGCACTCTCTGGCAATACATTTAATCTACTAAAACGCAGAACACCAGCCTGGCAGTGAGCATTTAGGCAAGCTCGAGGAAAACTTTTCGGGAACCCCCATTTGTAGGGGGAGTTACACCCTTCCCTGCCTGGAGAAAACTTGGCATCCACGTCAAGTCTGTACCATCACAATATCAAAAATGCGATATAAATGAGACATATATATCATTAGCTTGTTACATTAATATACATTTCAATATATTTCACATTACTACTTCCATATCGACCATACTTATGCAGGTTTCATACAAGTAATTCTGATTCATTTATTAACTTCTTGTACATTAAACAATGTAAGAGGGGGCCCTTCCCTATCAGCTAACTTGGGGCTGGATCGGGCAGGGGCACCATGGTGAGAGGGAAGAACAAGTAACCTGGAGTTGGCCGTCAAGCTCAATTTGGGCAGTGAGCTTGGCGAACCATAAACCCCTTTGTGAACCACATTGAGAGGAAAATCCACTGTCCTCCCAGGAGAATCATAACTAAAGCATAGCACTGGCTTGACAGCTCAGCCAGTCTTTCTGGGGGAGCAGCCACAGTCTCTGTACTTTCAGCACTAACTTTGGAACTTTCGTCACTTGTGAGGGGTGCCTCTGCATGGATGGGAATGTCCAAACTTGGAGCACTGTCAGTTCCTTGCTCCGTTGGCTCTGTTTCCACAACACTTTGCTCATTACCTTCTGACGGAGGCCCAGGTTGCTCATTTTGAGGAGGCTCTGGTACTATTAGGCTTTGCAGCACTGAAGGGGGGCTGTCAACACTCTCACATTGTTCTTCAAGTTCTGGTGTGTCACCAGAGAGACTCAGACCATCAGCCCCTTCTTCGGGCAATTCACACAGTTCCACAAAACATAGAGAGTCTGCAACCTCAGACATAATACTTTGCACTTCACTTTCAGGGAGCATTGGCTCCAAGGATGAAGCAGGGGGGTTAGGCAGTCCAGAAGGCCCAGCTTCATCCCCACAATTAGTCATAGGGTTACTTGAAACAGCTGATTCAATTCAAAGGAGGGGTAATAGGCATTGTCACACTCACTTTCGTCAAAGGTGGACTGACAGTCACTATCATTCTGGGCCTGCTGTGGGGGAACCTTAAATCTGTAACTACTGGGGTAGTTTGACTTTGTCTCTTTTTTGCAGCATCATGAGTCACCAGCCCAGGGGGATCAATCTCTGATGGTTCTGCCTCAATTATGACTTGGCCGATAGGTAGCAAGTGGTTACGGTGCATGGTCTTGACAGCTTTGGAGTTATTCTCTGGGCGCACCTTGTACACTGGTAAATCATTCAACTTTACAACTACTATATGGGGAAGATGGTGCCACCTATCAGCAATTTGGTGTTTGCCATGCAGTCCCAAATTGTGTAACAGCACATGGTCTCCAGTCTGAAGTTCTTGAGCCTTTACTTTTTTATCATGCCTCTCTTTGTTGGCGAGATTTCTTTTGATGGCCATTGTCTGGGCCAGTTGATAGGCATGGATCAATTGAGCTTTCAGTTTCTGTACTTACTCTAGGTCATTTTCAGCTCTGACCCCATCTGGATAGACCCCAAAGCAGACATCAATGGGCAGTCGGGCCTCCCTCCCGAACATGAGGCGGTAGGAGGAGAACCCAGTAGCATCATTTTTTGTGCAATTGTATGCATGGACCAAGGAGCTAATCTGCTGGCTCCACTTAGGCTTCTCTTTGGGATGGAGGGTGCCCAGCATGTCTAGAAGGGAGTGGTTAAAACGTTCTGGCTGAGGATTCCCCTGTGGGTGATAAGGGGTGGTTCTTGACTTCCGTACTCCCCATAGAGAGAGCATTTCTTTGATTAGCCAACTTTCGATATCTCTGCCTTGGTCAGAGTGGATCCGCTGAGGGGCACCATAGTGTACGAAGAATTTTCCACTAGCACCTTGGCCACAGTAGAGGCCTTTTGATCTTTAGTTGGAAAAGCTCGTGCATACCACGTGAAATGATCCGTAACCACTAACACATTGCCAATATTCCGCTGATCAGGTTCTAAACACAAAAAGTCTATGCAGACCAGTTCCATGGAGGTGCTGGTAGTAATACTGACAAGGGGGGGGGGCAGCTCTCTGAGGCAGGGCTTTCTTTTTCACACAACAACTGCATGTCTTTACATGGTGCTCAACATCGGGCCTTGGGCCAGTAGAATCGAGACTGTACCAAGTCGAGAGTTCTGTCAATACCAAGATGCCCCATGTGATTGTGGAGGGAGCTCAGTACCAAATCTTTAAAGGCCATGGGCAGGACCAATTGCTGCCTGTCTTCTTGACAGCCATGATCCACTGTCTCTCTGTACAACAACTGATTGAGTAGCTTCAACCTGGGGCCTTCTTTAAACAATAGAGCAGTTCGCAAGTCAGGGGAACGCAACTTGGACACATCTTTCCCGCACGCGGGGCATGGAGTGCGGGCTGAATCATAGGATCTTGGGATTGAGCCCACTGAATGCTGTCATTGTCAAACTGAGGTAGTGCACTAATATCTAGAGCAGAAAAGTGGCAATAGGTAGCCGGTATGCAGGTATCAGGAGGGCCCAAGCAATCTACTAAACAGTCCTCTGTGTCTGCAGACATCTGTTCATCTCGGTCAAATTTTTGGCACAGGGCTTGGATGTCAGGTTCAGACAGCCTGACAAAATCACTCTTGGAAGTGGGCCTTCATGATAGGGTGTCAGCATCAATATGGTTCAGTCCTGGCCTGTATTCAACAGCATAATCATAGGTTGATAAGGCGGAAAGCCACCAGTGCTCAGTGGCGTCTAACTTAGCTGAAGTCTGTACATAGGTTAATGGGTTATTGTCAGCCTTCATCAATATCTTTGCCCCATAGAGGTACTCATGAAACTGGTCAACAATGGCCCATTTTAGGGCAAGGAACTCCAGCTTGTGCATAGGGTAGTTTCGCTCCAACTGGGTCAAGCTCCTACTGACGAAGGCCTCTGGTCTCAAACCATCCTCATGGGCTTGATACAGCACAGCTCCTAGACCCTGTAGACTGGCGTCCATATGCAGCATATAGGGCCTGGTGGGGTCAGCATAGGCGAGGATGGGGGAGTAGGTGAGCTGGTATATGACTTTGTAAAAGGCTGTTTCACATTTAGATGTCCAGCGGGACCCAAAATGTTCACCTGTGTGGAAGTACACTTTCTCTGGTTCTTTGACGGACCCTTTTTTATATTTATGGTTGGTAGGAGGGTAACCCTGGGTAAGAATCAAGAGCGGGTGAATCACCTTTGAATAGTCTTTTATGAACCTGCGGTAGTAGCCACAGAACCCCAGGAAACGTTGTAGTTCTTTCAGATTATGGGGCTGGGGCCAAGTAGTCAGTGATTCAACTTTACTGGGATCAGTCTCTATCCCTTCTGTAGATACTATGTGCCCTACATATTTCACAGAAGTTTGAAAAAACTGGCACTTGTCAATGGACAGCTTGAGGCCGAAGTCTTCCAATCGGTCTAGGACTTTAAACAGTCAGGTCTCATGCTCCTCTAATGTGTGCCCAAACACAATGACATCATCTAGGTACACTAGACATTCCAGCAAGTTCATATCTCCCACTGCATGTTCCATCAGTCACTGAAAGGTGGCCGGGACACCTGAAATCCCCTGTGGCATTCTCAGGAATTTGTAGAACCCCAAAGGACAGATGAAGGCTGTTTTCTCACAGTCCTCTGGGGCCATCGGGATCTGGTAGTATGCGCTGCGAAGATCCAATACTGAAAATCATTTGCTCCCATTCAAACAATCCAGGGCATCTTGTATACGGGGCATGGTGTATTGATCGAGGATGGTCTGCCGGTTCAGGGTTCGATAATCAACACACATCCTTACCGACCCATTCTTCTTATGCACAACCACAATGGGAGAGGCATATGGGCTCCTTGATTCTTGTATCACACCACCGGCCAGCATTTCCTGCAGGTGTCTCCTCACATCATCTATGTCTGCTGGGGCAAGACGTCGGGATCTCTCTCGAAATGGCCGGCATCATGCAGGCGTATGTGATGCTCTGCACCCCGGACACACCCACGTCCCATTCTTTTAATTAAAACACTTGGTCCCTCTGAGCGACTTTCTTGCTAATTCTAGCCTTCCATTCAGCTGGCAACGGGAAGTCACCAAAGTCAAATAAGTTCGGGGTCACTCTCACCTTCTCGCCAGAGCACTTGTTGCTGGGCAATACAGCAGTGTTGGCGCAGTGTACTGCAGCTATTGTGCACCCTCTGTTCACCCGAATCTCCCGATCTGGCACATTCTGAATCTGGACCATCACTCATCGTGCATAGGCATGGGCACGAGCAGGCAAAATGCTGGATTTGACCAATAATCCCTCTGGCAACTTTCCATCTCCTGGTGCATCCAACATTAACATTTTGTTCTTTACATTTCTCTTTAGGTGGACTTCTCCATGGATTGTGCACTGGGTGTTGGGGGCCAATACCAAGGAGTCAGGTTCCTTTTTCCACACTATCCCCACCGGCTCATCTGGGTCTACTTCATTGGGTCTCTGTTGCCAGTCATAAGCCCTTTTTAAGGCTGGAATTCTTAGGGCCTGTCCAGTCAGCTGCCCTTGTTTGTCATGGCAGAGTTGTGCTAGTCTCCCAAACATGTGGGCGTTTGTTCCAATTAACAGGGGAACCCCATCATACAGTCCGGTGGGGGGACACACTAGGGCCAGTGTCTCTACTTGCTCCTCTAAGCCAGTGACAGTTGCATGAAAAGACAACAAGAGGTGGGCATATCCTAGATATGGATAAGACTTGTCGCTCAGCCCCCACACATGTAGGTCTTCCAGGGATTGTAAGGGCACATCAGATAAGTGTTTGTCAAAGCAGTCCTGAAACACAATGGTCACTTGTGACCACTGTCAAGCACAGCCTGAGTAGGAATACCATTCACAGCCACATTAGTCTGCATTGAAGGGCCCACTATCTTGGACCAGTCTGGAGGGGCAGTAGCAGGGGTTGGTACAGATGACTTATCCATAAAGAAGTTGGAGTTGGGATTTCATGAGCCTTCACTGCGGTCATTTCCAGCACCCCTCAGCCATGGTTTTGCTTTCCGGAGCTCCCCTTGAAGTCTGTATACAACCTTATCTAAGCCTTTTGGGGACTGGCATTCTTTCTTCATATGCCCCTCCTTCCCACAGTTAGGACAGAGTATGCTTTCTAGAGTGTACATGGCCGAGGCATCACACTGGGGGCTAAGGCGGGGGTACCACCAACAGCAAATCGTGATTCAACCTCTGTCTGGGTGTGTGGTGAGCATGGGGAGATGCCTCAGTAAGTCCCTCACTTCCATAGTCAATTCATCAATCTTTGAGCTGCTGTCAACAGGGGATGCTTGGGAGTGCACCCCCACCCCCATAGCGGACACGCTCTGAGAGGGGGTGGGCCCATTGTATCTCTGGAATGGGCTTGTAGGGAAACGGCAGCACTCATTTCTCAGACCTCTCACAGTATCTTGCCCCAGGGCAGAGCATCCTTGCTAGCCTCCCAATGTTCAGCTGGCACTGTATTTTGCCCCTGAGCATCACTCACATGTGCATCCTCGGTCATCTGGGCAGCAGCAACAGCAGATACAGGAGGGGCCCCTCCACATGGCTCTCTCCTCTCAATCCTCCAGATTTCCATCAGTCCGTCATAGGTAGCAGGTGCATCCGACCGAGCAGCAGAGGCGAGTTGGAGCAGCAATAATTCCGAGAATGGGCTGACTTGAGAAGTTGGTCCAACCTATTCCCGATCTAACTTAGCTGAGCCATGCCACCTTTCTTTAGGTATTCCTATAGCACCTCTTCCGAGGCACATACATGGATATGGCCCTGGGTATTGCTGGGTGTTTTTGACCCTACCCACAGGTCCTCATCTGAATCGGGTTCCCATACACATTTTCCAATGATTCAAAAATCTTGAGCAGTTGCTTCTGGATTACTAGCCTGTGTAGCGTGGATAGTAAGTTGGTTAGGGCCTCTGAGGCTTCCAACCACCCTTCTCCTCTTCTTCTCTGGTTCGGGGCATTGCCATTCTCGGATTTAAGGGGCAACAGAGTCTGTCCAAGTCTCCCAATTGTCCTCCCCCTAGGGTGAGGGGAGGCTGTCTGAAAACATCCTCAACCGGCGATACAAGTCATGACTAATGGCTGGTACGGATATAGGGGCCAGCACTGGCAAAGAAGGTGGGGCAGTAACAGATACTGGAGTGGGATGGGGGTGTTGGGGAAGGAACACCAACAGGTGGCAGTGATAGTTTCTTAAAAGTCCTCTACGGTTTTCCCTTCCTCCAGCAACAACTTAGCAAATTTCTCTTAAAAAATCTCAGATAATGGTGGGAGCTCATCCTCCCCAGGGTCTTTACTGTCTTTTGTTATCACTCTCCAGGCAGCTAGGACCCCTTCTGAGGCAACAGTCTGTGGCACTTTAGAGCTGTCCACGAGGTCAGTACACTCTACCAAGGCTATGAAAGTTTGGGCGATCAAATCAGCCTGTCGACCCACTAACACAGGGTTTTTTAAACATTCAACTTTGGAGAGTGCTCCCTCTACAGTGTCCTTACTGGTACCCAGGGGAATATCCAGTATAAGCAGAGCATTTTGGGGGTCGATATCCTGCCCAGGACACCACCCCACCAACTGGTGTACAGCCATTTCTACTGGGGTAGCCATTAATCTTTAACAATAATTCATAATCTTTGGCCACTAGAAGGCACAAAATCCCAGCGGTGAACATCCAAGATGTAACCCCTTTGTGGCGCTATCCCATGGGCTACTACCCCTGCCTGCACGGCCAGTAGCAGGTTAAGGGGCCTGAGTTCTGAAACGGGTGCCTCCACCTGGAGGTCAGGGTTGATAGTGGTCAAACTAACCTGGGCACAGCCCTCCGGGACACTGTAACCCCCTTCTTTCCCTTCTAGTGGCCTGAGCAATATACTATAATCACTTTTGCAGTACCCCTTGTATACCATACCAGTACCCACACTGTTTGCACTTACCACCATGGCTGGTTCCTCTGGCTCGACCCTGGGGACCCCCTGTAAAACAAGGTTATGCAAGTAAATAGCAACAGTACAGTGCTCTTGGCACAAACTGGAACCACAGTCAGGTTAAATGCAGCAGAAAAGTCACATCTGATTTATTCAGGGGACTAGAACAAGGAAGGGGCGTAATCAGGTTGATTGGCTTAAAGGCTATATTAATCAAACAGTTATGCAGGTGTAACCCCCCTGCAAATGGGGGTTCCCAAAAGACTTCCAAGAGCTTGCTTGAATGCTCCAAGCCTGAATGATGTTTGGCATTTAAGCCATTTATCAGTGAGTGTTTTAGAACCTCTGGTACTGTCTTTAAGAGCTGTCTGCTTGCAGACATAATTAGTTTGTATGGGGGACTGTGTGCTTCTCTGAGTACCACTCGAGCTGCTGCCAATTCACTTCATTTTGCAGTCACTAGAGTGCAAAGGAACCTCATCTGAAAGATGTAACTGTTTGCCAGAAATTATTTAGAGTAATAATGAAATTACAGTTTGTCTAACCTGCTTTCTTTGCAGTCAGAACTGTGTCTGCTAGTTCCCATTCTAGTTTTGAACTGCTGAACTGGACCAATCAGTGTGGGGTAAGCTAGCTCTAAAATGGTGCCTTGACTAATCAGAACTTGACTCATAATCTGAGCCAGCCACAAGAGGATTGTGTGGGCAGTGACTCTGGGAGATGTAGTTTAGACTTCAGTGCCTTTTGGACCAACAGCAGCAGTCTATTGTGAGTGACAGCCAATCCAGTCAAGAACTGGGAGGAACTCAAAGGAAGTGCCCGGTTTTGTCGGTTGGAGTTTCTGTGTTGAGCTTTGGCAGTGAAGAAGAAGGAGCCCTGTGCTTTTCAGTGTGCAGTTTTAGTCAAAAACGTGTAAGGGCCCAGAGTTCCGTCTGCAGCTTGTTAGACTGAACTGCCCTGTGAAAAGAATCAAAGGATCTCTGAAGAGTAGAAACCAGGCTCACCCTGTAGAAGACTGGAGGAATTGCTGAAAATTACACTGGTCTGTCAGGAACTGAATCTGCTGTGTGTTCTCCGGTACTGCAGTAATTGCGATCGGACAGATGCAGCCTGCCTGGTATAGTGCTTTTATATGGATGTGTGAAGAGGTTTGTGCACCTCAAGTGAGCCCTGCTGACATTGAAGGACCCTATCTTATTTGGAGGTCGTGAGTACTAATTCAGGGATCAGCTCCTTGTTGAATTGCCACATTAAATCAAATGGAATTACTGTACTGCTGACTGTTTAATTCTCCTTTTTCTGTGTGAAAGGGCCCCTACCAGCTGCCACGGTTTGACTAGCCACTAGGGCTTGGGTACCCAGGGACAGTAACTGATAGGGATAGGCCTGTGCACAGAGCCATAGGTAGATTATTAAAGTGATAAGCTAATTAACCCGATTTCCCCTGTCCTTGTTATATCCCCTAAATAAATCAGAGCTGCTTGTTTCAGCAAAGTTATACTGCCTGAGGTATTTGTCTATGTTAAAGTACTGTACTGTGATTGTTGCACTGTATCTCATTTCACAGGAGGTCCCAGTGCGAACCAGACCTGGGGGTAAGTGTATACTGTAAGGTAATTCTGATATATTATGTGGGGCCACTAGTGGGAAGAAAGGGGTTGCAGTGTCCCAGAGGGCTGTGACCAAGTTAGTTTAACTATTGCAACCCCTGACCTCCTGGGTGGAGGCACCCGCCATTTGATCCAGGCCCCTCAACCTGTTAGTGGCAAATCAGAGGAGGTAGTAGCCCCTGGGATAGCGCCATCTAGGGTTACATCTTGGAGGCTCACCGCTGGATTGTGTGTCCTCTAGTACAGTATTTACGAAACCACTGTTAAGAAAAAATGGTACCCCAACAGAAGTGAGCTGTGCACCGGCTGGTGGAGGGTGTACTGGGAGGAGATCACCCCTCAAAATGCTAAGGCTTATCCTGGACATCCCCTGGTATCAATACTGACACTGTGCAGGGAGTACTTTCCAAGGTGGAAGGTTTACAAAACCCTGTGGTGGTGGGTCGGCATGCTAATCTGCTCACCCCACACTTTCCTGGCCCTAGTAGAGTTTAAGGATCCCATAGATAGCTCCAAAGTGCCACAGACCATTACCCCAGAGGGAGCCCTCACTGCTTGGAGAGTGATAACTAAGGACAGTAAAGACCCGGGGGGGAATCAGCCCCACCACTATCTGAAACTTTTGAGGAGAAATTTGCTGAATGGTTGCTGGAGAGGAAAACTGTGGAGGACTTGAAGAAACTATTCTGCCACCTGGGGATGTTCCTCCCCCAACACCTCTCCTGCTCCAGTGCCCGTAATGGTGGCTGAACCAATGCAGACTCCTATTTCTGCACCTGCCATTAGTCCGACTCTACCGAAGGTTGAGGATCTTCTCTGGCACCCTCCCCACCCCCAAGGGAGGATGACTGGGAGACCTGGATAGACTATGTTGCCCCAAGTGCTAGAATGGCAATGCTCGGAATGACGAAGAAGGTTAGTAGAGAGCCTCCAGGTCCTGCCCTGGCTACCATCCCACGAAGCACACGGCCAGTAACCCTGAAAGCGACTGCACAGGCCTATCTTGAGGCCTGGAGAATGTGTATGGGAGCCCAGATTCTGATGAGGACCTATGGTGGAGAGTAAGAAATGCACAACAGTACCAGGGAGTTGTTGTCTGTGTATGTCTCGGCTGAGAAAAATTGTTGCAAGAATGCCTCAGAAAGGGTAGTTTGCCAGCGATTGAACTGGACCCAACCAGACTGGACAGAATCCTTAAGTCTGCCCCTTCTCAGAACTGCTGTTGCTTCAGTTACGCCTGGCAAACCGACTGAACCCCACCCTCCTAAGGATGAGTTAATGAGAGAAATTCGAGGAGTTGAGGAAAGGCGCACTGGGAGGTACCTGCACCAACAGCTGTGGCTACGACCGAGGTGACTGAGGGTGACCCATCAAGTGAAGTTCAGGGCAGAGGTTGACAGTCATTGAGTGCTCTGACAAGGAAAAAGATATGCCACAATGGGGCGAACTGTTGAGAGAGATCCGGGAATTCAAAAACAGTCCCTTTGTGAAGGCCACGCCTGCAAGTACGGGCCCTGACCTATATCCGACTGCATCTGCTATGGGGTGGGGGTACCCACCCATGTATCTCCTGCTGATAACAGCTCCAAACTCAATTCCTTGACCAGGGAAGTGAGAAACTGACGAGATGTCTCCAAATGTTTATCACGTCAAGAGACAGAGATGGCACCCAGGTTTCAGTTACATTACCCCCGCCCCTGGCTCCCAGTGTGGCACCTCGCCAGCTCAAACTCCAGAAAGTATGTTTTGCTATAATTGTGGGAAAGATGGGCACATGAAAAGGGAATGCCAGTCCCCAAAAGACACTGACAAAGTTGCATATAGGCTACAAGGAGAGCTTCGAGAAGAAATCAGTGGTTAAGAGGTGCACGACATGATCCCAGTGAGGCACCAAAATGCTAATTCACGTCCTTTGTGGCAAGGTCAGCTGCCCAGGCCCCACTACCGCCTCCAGACTGGTCCAGAATAGTGGGTCCTCCAAGGAGACCACTGTAAAGGTGAATGGAGTGTCTACAAGAGCTGTATTAGACAGTGGCTCCCAAGTGACAATTATGTTCCAGGATTGGTATCAGAAGCATTTGTCAGACGTACACTTACAAACATTAGAAGGACTGCATGTATGGGGGTAAGTGAGAAGGCCTACCCCTATTCCGGGTATATCCGAATTTGACTTGTCTTTTCCCCACCTCCATGGCTGGAGTGGCGAACAAGTAGAGACCCTAGCCTTAGTGTGTCCCCCACTGGACTGTATGATGGTGTCCTTTGTTGATTGGAACAAATGCTCATATGTTCGGAAGCTGGCACAGTTGTGTTATGAAAACAGGGGTCAAAGACTAGTAGAGCTTTAAGAGTTCAGCTTTAATTAAGAAGGCCTATGAGGCACAGAGAGATGCTGAAAAACAGAACCAGAGGGAACGGTCGGAATTGTATGGAAGAAGGATCCTGAGTCTCTGATCCTGGCGCCTAAATGCCCAGTGTACCTTACAGGAGAGTATCCAGTATCAGAAAGGATGTTAAGAATAAATAATGTTGGATGCACCCAGGCTGATGGAAAATTGCCAGAGGGACTGCTGGTCAAGCCTAGTATTTTGCCCGCTAGAGCCCATGCTTATGCAGAAGGGTAATGGTCCAAGTTCATAATGTGTCTGAAAGAGACATTCGAGTAAACAGAGGTTGCATCCTGGCTAATTGCATTGTGCAGACACTGCAGTGCTACCCAGCAGCAAGAGTTCAAGGAAGAATGACAGAGTACGCCTGACTGTTTGATTTGGCGACTCCCCGCTGCCAGCTGAATGGAAAGTGAGGATCAGTGAGAAGCTTGCCCAGGAGAGACCAGGTGTTTTTTTGAAGGAATGGGATGGTAGGATGCGCAAGGAGCTGAGCACAATATCCGCTGCATGACGAAAGACCATTTCGTGAGAGTCTCACGCCTGGCACCTGCTGACATAGATGATGTGGGACGGCATCTGCAAGATGTTAGCTGCTGGTGTAATACAAGAATCCAGAAGCCCTTATGCTTCCCCATTGTGGTAGTGAGGAAAAAGAATGGAACAGTAGTGATGTGTGTGGATTATCGCACCTTAAACGGCGGACTATCCCTGATCAGTACACAATGCCCGCATCAGGATGCTTTGGACTGCCTAAACGGGAGCAAGTGGTTCTCTGTGCTGGATCTCCGCAGTGGGTACTACTCAGATCCCGATGGCCCCAGAGGACCGTGGAGAAGACGGGCTTTATCTGTCCGCTTGGCTTCTATGAATTCATGAGGATGCCTCAAGGATTTCAGGTGCCCCAGCCACTTTTCACCCATTGATGGAGCGCGGCAGTGGGGGACATGAACTTACTTAGAGTGCCTGGTATACCTAGATGATGTTATTGTGTTTGGCAGCTCACTGGAGGAACATGAGAGCAGATTATTTAAGGTATTGGACTGACTGGAGGACTTTGGCCTTAAACTGTCCATTGATAAGTGTCAATTCTTTCAAACATCAGTAAAGTATGTGGGACACATAGTATCCACGAGGGAATAGAGACCACCCAAGTAAAGTTGAGGCCTTGACCACCTGGCCACAGCCCAAAATCTAAAAGAACTGCAAGATTCCTGGGATTCTGTGGTTACTATCGGCGCTTCATCAAGGACTATCTAAGAGTGATCCGCCTTTACTTAACCTTACTCAAGGTATCCCCAACCCACAAAAAATACCAAAAGTCAGCGTCCCTCAAGACTGAAAGAGTGTATTTTCATCCGAGTGAAGTATTTGGGGCCCGCTGGACTCCTGATTGTGAGACTGCTTTTCATGAGATCATATATCAACTTACCCATGCTCCAGTGCTGGCCTATGCCGATCCAAGAAAACCTTCGTCCTGCACACTGATGCTAGCATTGCAAGGGTTGGGGCTGTGTTGTACCAAGAGTACGAGAATGGCCTGAGACCAGTGGCCTTTGCCAGTAAGTCTGACCCCATCCGAAAAGAACTATCCTGTACATAAGTTAGAGTTCCTAGCTTTGAAGTGGGCTATTGTTGACCAATTCCATGAGTACTTGTATGGGGCTAAAATACTAGTAAAACTGACAATAATCCTTTGACCTATGTGCAGACCTCAGCTAGTTGGATGCCACTGGCCATAGGTGGCTTTCTAGTTATCTACATATGACTATGCTCTCGAATACCGAGCAGGTCTGAACCACATAGATGCTGATGCTCTCTCCCGGAGGCCTGTTCCCCAGAATGATTGGGTCCGATTGGCAGAACCTGACATTCAGGCACTCTGCCGGAAGTTTGACAGGGAGGAACAATGTCCACGGACGCAGTGGACTGCATGGTGGATTGCTTGGGAGCCTCTGAGAATTGCACTACCTGCTTGTGCCACTTTTCTGCAATAGACATTGGTGCACTGCCTCAGCTGGACAATGACAGTATTCGCAGGCTCAATCCCGCGATCCCATGATCAAAGCAGCTTTAGAACCCTCTATGCAGGAAAAGATGTGTCCAAATTACGCTCCACTGATTTGAGAACTGCACTGTTATACAAAGAAGGTCCTAAGTTGAAACTGATCAATAAACTGTTATACAGAGAAACAGTAGACAGAGGGGACAAGTAGACAAACAACAACTAGTGCTGCCCACTGCCTTCGAGACTCAGTACTGAGGTCCTTGCACAACCACATGGGGCACCTTGGTATAGACAGAACACTTGACTTGGTGAGATCCAGATTCTATTGGCCTAAGATGGGGCTGATGTGGAGCAACACATTCGAACTTGTAGTCGCTGCTTACAGAGGAAGTTTGCCCCAGAGGGCTGCCCCTTGTTAACATCACCACCAGTGCACCCATGGAGCTGGTCTGTATTGATTTTCTGAGTTTGGAGTCAGATCAAAGAAATATCAGTATGTGCTGGTGGTCACTGACCATTTCACGAGATATGCCCAAGCTTTCCCACCAAAGACCAGAAAGCATCCACTGTGGCCAAAGTACTTGTAGAAAACTTTTTGTTCACTATGGGGCTCCACAAAGAATCCATTCTGATCAAGGGAGAGACTTTGAGAGTCGCCTGATCAAAGAGATGCTTTCTCTGTGGGGAGTGCGAAAGTCCAGAACCACTCCTCACCACCCCCAGGGGACCCACAGCCTGAACGCTTCAACCGAACTTTACTAGATATGCTAGGCACCCTGCACCCAAAGGACAAGCCTAGATGGAGCCAACAAATTAGCACCCTGGTACATGCTTATAACTGCACCAAAAGTGATGCCACTGGATTCTCCCTCACCGCTTGATGTTTGGAAGAGAAGCTCGACTACCAGTAGATGTGTGTTTTTGGGGTCTCTCCTGATGGGGTTCAAGCTGACAACTATTTACAGTATGTGAAAAGTTAAAGGCCCAGCTAACTCACATGCTACCAACTGGCTCAAACCATGGCTGCCAAAAGAAAGCCAACAAAGAAAGGTATGATAAAAGGTGAAAGCACAGGAACTCCAGGAGGGAGATCGGTATTGCTAAGAAATCTGGGACTGCATGGCAAGCACAAGATTGCTGACAGATGGCACCATCTCCCTCAGATTGTAGTGGGCAAACTAGATGATCTGCCAGTGTACAAAGTAAGGCCTGAGAATAATTAAAAAGATGTAAAAACAATGCATAGAAATCATTTACTGCCCATTGACAAATCTTAATTGAGTCTGAGCCCTAGAAGATGCCCCTCTGGACCAGTGACTAGAGCTGCTGCTAAGAAAAGATCAAGAAAGTCTGCACCTACAGAAGCAAAGTTAAAGTGTTCCCTCCACAAGTCCCAGTTGAGCATGACTGTCAGTCCACATCGGAAGAAAGTGAGAGTGACTTTGAATACTATCCTTCTTACGAACTGAGTCAATTGTTTCAGGGCAATCCCTAGTCAATACTGGAGATGAAGCTGGGCCTTCTGGACTGTCTAAGCACCCAGCTTCATCCCTGGAGCCAATGCTCCCAGAAAGTGAAGTGCAAAGCATCAGATCAGATGAAATGGAATCATTGTGCATGGTTGAACTGTTTGAGCTTTCAGGGAGAAAATGATAGATTGGGGCAGACTGGTGATACACCGAACAAGAAGAGTATTTTGAGTGCCCTGACAGTCCACTGCCAGTGTCAAAAGCTCTCCATGCGAGCCAAATGTTGTGGACTCAGAAACTGTAACTCCTGGAGCTGAAAGTGCCCCAAGTTCTAGCCTCTCTACCCCATGGAGACTCCTGACAAGTGAGGACAATGCTGAAAATGAGGCTCAGAGTGCAGAGACTATAACAGTTCCCCTAGAAAGACTGGTCGAGCTGTAAAGCCTGTGGTGCACCTCAGTTATGATTCACTTGGGAGGCCTGTGGACTTGCCTCTCAATGTTGTCCATAAAGGAGTGTATGTGTCCCGAGCTCATTGCCCAAACTGAGCATCAGTGCTAACTCCAAGTTACTTGTGTTGCCCTCTAATATGGTGCCCTTGCCCCATCCAGCCCCAAGGTAACTGATAGGAAGGGCCCCTCTCTTCAGGTTTCATGTACAAGAGGTAATAACTTGAGTTATGGTACAATGTGTATGTAATACTGTGTAAAGAGTGACGCATTGCAATGTTTCAGAAATGTGTTCTTGGTAAAATGATATATTGACTGATGATTACATGTGCTGCAGCCTAATGCAAATGTATATGGTTGCAGTTGAAACTATGGGTACTTGCTTGACGCGGACGCCAAGCTTTCCCAGGCCAGGAAGGGTAACCCCTGCAAATGGGGGTTCCCAAAAGACTTCCAGGAGCTTGCTTGAATGCTCCAAGCCTGAATGGTGTTTGGCATTTAAGCCATTTATCAGTGAGTGTTTTAGAACCTCTGGTACTGTCTCTTTAAGAGCTGTCTGCTTACAGACATAATTAGTTTGTATGGGGGACTGTGTGCTTCTCTGAGTACCACTCGAGCTGCTGCCAATTCACTTCATTTTTGCAGTCACTAGGAGTGCAAAGGGAACCTATCTGAAAGATGTAACTGTTTGCCAGAAATTATTTAGAGTAATAATGAAATTACAGTTTGTCTAACCTGCTTTCTTTGCAGTCAGAACTGTGTCTGCTAGTTCCCCATTCTAGTTTTGAACTGCTGAACTGGACCAATCAGTGTGGGGTAAGCTAGCTCTAAAATGGTGCCTTGGACGAATCAGAACTTGGACTCATAATCTGAGCCAGCCACAAGAGGATTGTATGGGCAGTGACTGGGAGATGTAGTTTAGACTTCAGTGCCTTTTTGGACCAACAGCAGCAGTCTATTGTGAGTGACAGCCAATCCAGTCAAGAACTGGGAGGAACTCAAAGGAAGTGCCCGGTTTTGTCGGTTGGAGTTTCAGTTGAGCTTTGGTAGTGAAGAAGGAAGGAGCGCTGTGCTTTTTCAGTGTGCAGTTTTAGTCAAAAAACGTGTGTAAGGCCCAGAGTTCCGGTCTGCAGCTTGTTAGGACTGAATCCGTCCTGAAAAGAATCAAAGGATCTCTGAAGAGTAGAAACCAGGCTCACCCTGTAGAAGACTGGAGGAATTGCTGAAAATTACACTCGGTCTGTCAGGAACTGAATCTGCTGTGTGTTCTCCGGTATTGTGCAGTAATTCGATCGGGATACAGATGCAGCCTGCCTGGTATAGTGCTTTTATATGGATGTGAAGAGGTTTGTGCACCTCAAGTGAGCCCTGCTGACATTGAAGGACCTTATCTTATTTGGAGGTCGTGAGTACTAATTCAGGGTCGCTCCCTGTTGAATTGCCACATTAAATCCAAATGGAATTACTGTACTGCTGACTGTTTAATTCTCCTTTCTCTGTGGTGAAAGGGCCCTACCAGCTGCCACGGTTTGACTAGCCACTAGGGCTTGGGTACCCAGGGACAGTAACTGATAGGGATAGGCCTGTGCACAGAGCCATAGGTAGATTATTAAAGTGATAAGCTAATTAACCCGATTTCCCTGTCCTTGTTATATCCCCTAAATAAATCAGAGCTGCTTGTTTCAGCAAAGTTATACTGCCTGAGGTATTTGTCTATGTTAAAGTACTGTACTGTGATTGTTGCACTGTATCTCATTTCACAGGAGGTCCCAGTGCGGAACCAGACCTGGGGTAAGTGTATACTGTGAAGGTAATTCTGATATATTGTGTGGGCCACTAGTGGGAAGAAAGGGGTTGCAGTGTCCCAGAGGGCTGTGACCAAGTTAGTTTAACTATTGCAACCCTGACCTCTGGGTGGAGGCACCCGCCATTGGATCCAGGCCCCTCAACCTGTTAGTGGCAAATCAGGCAGGGGTAGTAGCCCCTGGGATAGCACCATCTAGGGGTTACACATGTGCTTTAAGTTCCCACACAGTCACATCTCTGGGTACCCAGGTAGGGAGATGATGGGCTAGCCAGGAACGTTGCAGCTGGTTGGGGCCCTGTGATGGAAGAAAGCAACATGCACAACACACACTATTTGTAATCCAGAGCCAGAGGGCTCAGTTCATGAAAGAAAAAGCAATCAGACAATCAGATGACAACACTTTAGATTTAGCTGTTGTTGCACGGAGCTACCCTGATGTTTACTCACGATACCCAATACTGGACACAGGCAGGACGAAATCGAAACTACAGGTTGTTGAGCTGGAGTACCCAGAGAAGCAAGGCCCACACGAATCACTGAGGTATTGTTCCTGATCAAGTGTTGAGCAGGGAGCTGATCCCCAGGCAGGTCTCTCGTCGATGGCTTTCTCTGTGCAGCGGGTAGTCGGGCTGGGCCAGTGTGGCAAGCCCAGGTCCAGTGGAGATGATTTTGGATTCAGTCTGTGCGGCTGGATGCAGTTTCCAGCAAGCAGAATACAGTTCAAATCACAGTGGGGAACCAAATTGCGATCCACTAGCAGCACACAGCACATTTACACATAAGGAAATTCCAATGCAGCTTCCAGCAAGCAGAACACAATTCAAACCACAATAGGGAACCAACTCATGACCCACTATAAGCACACAACACATTCACATGTAAGGAAATTCCACTGTACCAGGCAAAAGGCTCTCCGGTCGCAATTACAGAGTCTCTGCACAATCTGGGAGTTCAGAGGTGGCTGGAAGTCCAGACAGGCCGATTGCACTCAGCAAATCTTTAGCCTTCTTCAAGTAGGAGCCTGGTCATAATTCAGTGGCTTACTTCACTCTCCAAGTTCGGATTCAGTCCGAAAAAGATACACGTTCCCTCTCAGGGACAGCAGGTAGGCATGCAGGCCAAAACTCAGGCCTTTCCACAGTTCTCCAGCGCGAATCTATGCCAGGGCTGCTGCTTGAATCATTCAAGCTATTACTGATTCACTTCCTAACTCAGAACTGAAACTAGCTGCAAGAGCTTGGAAATTTCCCCAAGATCCAAAAGGTTCGGTTGTCTGAGCTGTCTGTCAGTCACAACAAGGGCTCCCCCTCCAGGTTATTTTAGGCACCAAAATGCAAAAACTATAATTCCTACAAGTTTTGACCCCACCAAGCCCCTGTAGGCAGACTCCATTTTAGAGTCCCAACAGTACTGATCGGCCCATTCTGACAGTCCCGGGCCAAGTTGGTGGAGATAAACAGAACAGTCCTTGCTGCAAAGAAGGCAGGTTAGACAAACTGCAATATTATTACTACTCTAACAAATGATCAGCAAACAAGCACATCTTCTAGCAGAGCTCTCTTTTAGATTAATTAAGACTGCAACCCAGGAAGCTCTTAAAGAGACAGTACACAGAGGCTATACAGGCCGTCTCTGGCAACACATTAAATCTACTAAAACGCAGAACACCAGCCTAGCAGTGAGCATTTAGGCAAGCTCAAGTAAGACTTTTCAGGAATCCCCATTTGTAGGGGGGTTACACATACACTTCTCCATTTCTCACCATCACACCTCTGCTGGGCAAGCTGCCTTCACCTACCACCTCCCCTCCGGGATTAGGTGTGGTATAAATAAAATACTTACTTACTCTCTCTGGAACCTGCTCCCTTCTTCTTTGTCTCGGCCCTTAGGTACCACCTAAAGTGCCTTCCCTGTCCCACCGATCACTGTCAACCCCCGTCTTGACTGTTCCTTCCTATCCACCCCCAGCAATTTCCTCCCTGCACTTGGCTGTGACAGAGGTAGAATTCTGTCAGGCTACTGCACTACAACCACCTTCTCAGGCACTAAGCTCTTTACTCAGTAATTGTATGATTATATGGTATTTACCATATCCTTGTCAAGACTAATTGATAAGTGTTGCCTGTTATACTTTCTCCAGTCGATGTTACCTGATAGTAAGCCCTGCAGTCAGCTGTCACAGTACTGTTCACTGATGTGAACCAATGTATTTTTTGCTTGTACTCCCCTCCCCCTTCCCCCTGAGTTGCACCTAGAAACAAGCCTTGGCTCAGTGTGCCTTTCCCAACTACCAGTTTTTAATAAATAAATAGATTTTATTTCAGGTTACCGGCCAAAAACACAGCATGAGACCCTGGTACTTTGTGTCATAAACATGACGCTTTGTTATGTTGTGTGGCCACAGCTGCCAGTGTACAAATTTGTATATGGCAAACAACCCTTAGGCTGCCAAAAGATTTACAATGTATAGGTTTTTAGGATGTGTATACATGCCGATGGCACATCAAGGGTTAAAGATACAGTATCAGAAATGCAGATAGCAGAATAAAACACATCAGTTAAAGACACAGACAGCATGCTCATTTCAATCGTACAGCAAACATAGTGCATTAAATCCTCACCCTGAAAAAACAGAAAAGTAAAAAGACATCACAAAGCAGTGAAAAGAGCAAAAAAGAAGGCAAGTTACCGGAGAAAGGGCACGGGGAGGCAAGGGGCAGCTGAGATAATGGCTGAAAGGCAGAGATAGCAAAGAAAATTAACCAAGTGTTTATGGGCAATGCACAAAAGAAAAGCATTTGTACACAAGATACATATATGTGGCAAAGGCCAAAGCACTACAAAAAATGGCACAAAAGACAGCTGTCACAAACATAAATGTAAAGACAGAAAAACTTTAGTACATGCCGAATCCTAGACACAGTACAAAGAAAAAAATCCACTGAACAGGCCTGCTAGTGATCTTCAGACAGTCTTTACTAAAACACAGAAATGATAGTTAATATGCATTCACAGGGGCCGGCCCAGTGGCACTGAGGGTTGAGGTGCTGGACGCCACACCTCGCACCACACCGGCAACAAGGGTTCAGGAGCGAACTCAGGCCGCTGGGTGTCGGCAGGGGAAGGAGAGAATTGAACGTCCAGAGGACTGCTCTCCTCTCCCAGGGTGGGTAGTGGGCCTGCCATCGCCCCACAGTGTCCCCCGATGGAGATTGGGGGTACTGTAGGGAGGTATGCACTAATGGGGTGGAGCTGCGGCAGATGTCAGCATGTCTGTACGCAGACGTCACCGCACGTTCAAGCTCCAGAGGACTGTACAGCAAGGAAAATCCCTGCCCCATGGATAGGTGACGTCAATCTCCAGTGCCCGCCGCCACACACCCATCGCCGAATTTGCGTCACCGGCCCTCCCGATCCCCTGCCTTGCCTTGGGTCCAGGTTTGGGAGTTGCCAGATCGGGGTTGGGTGGGGAGTGTCTGTTTCTGGTAAGCGAGGATCAGGCAGAGTGTTAGAGCAGTTGCAGCAAGAGGAGTCTGCCTGAGAGAGTTCCGTAGGTGGCGGTGAAGAAAAGAAAGTCTACAAAAATAAAAAAAATTCGCATTCATAGAAAGGGAATAATGTGACTATTATCACTCAAACCCTCAGGAAAGAGTGCTCCGAGGGTATAGATCCATTTTGCTTCATGCTGAAGCAAATTTTTCAGTCTATCATCACCATGTGGGTAGCTGGGTATTTGCTCAATGCTCAGAAACATAAGTTGGGCTGGATCATTATTGTAATATCTTGCAAGATGTGTACTCAGGGATGTATTGGGACTAGCCCTAAGCGAACGTATAGCATGTCCTACATAGATCAGGGGGCATGGTCATGTAAGAACATAAACTACAAATGCAGTATGCTGCAGTTAACTAACTGCTTCACTTGCGCTGTTTGGTGACTGGAAGGATGTAGAAATTGTTTGCCTTGTATGCACAAACAGCAGGCAATGCACTGGCCGCTTTTAAAACTGCTGGTAGGGCATGGAGAAGCTAATCAAGGTGTGTAGCTATGGGTGCTTTAGAATAAAATTACTGGTGATGATATCACCCAAATTCTGGCCTTTCCTAAATGATTTGGAGATAGTGGGGATTATCAGACCACCGACGGACCTGCACTATTTGTGTGAGGTCAAGTTATGCTACTTTCTCAAATCAGTCTCTTTGGGTTATTTTCAGTAGTTTATTTGAGGTGGGCTTCACCCCCATAAAAAAAAGGGGGAGTGTGTGTGTGTGTGGGGGGGGCAAAGCCCCCCAACTCAAACAAACTAATAAAACCAACATAAATAGTAAGCACAAGCATGCACTATATTCACGAAAGATTTTTGCTACTTGCGCAACGCTGGTCCCATATTCTCCACTATCAACAATGATTCTCTGATTTTATCTCCAGTTTCACTGGATTGTAATGGGGCCCCACACCAAACATGCCAATATTTATTTTTGAATGTACTTGGTTTTTTTTTCTTCTGTATACTTTAGCCTTTCTGTAACTATTCCTGCTGAACTATGTTAAGCTGCTGAATACTGCTATCCTCCCAAGAACCCCATGAAATGAGATGCTGTATCTCATGGGGAAATCCCAGTTGGAGTAATTCCAATTAAATAAATAGATTTATAAACTATGTTAGTATTCTGTGGGGCAAGATGGTTAATAATAATAATAATAATAGGTTTATTTATTGAGCGCCTTTCACTTTATCAAGGCGCTTCACACAATCACAAACAATTCATTAAAACTTAATTAAAATCACAGCAAACCAGGAAATGCCTTAATCCATTAAAACGTTTTCAGTACCTGCTTAAAGCTCCCCACAGTCCTGCACTCCCGCAGTTGACGGGGCAGAGAATTCTAGAGGGTTGGGGCAGCAAACATAAAAGTGTGAGCCCCAGATGAATTCAAACTAACCCTCGGAATCTCCAGCAACCCCTCGTCAGCCGAGTGGCGCTGTCGCACAGGGGTGTAAGGAGTCAGAAGCTCTTTCAAGTAGTCAGGACCAAGTCCGTGTAGGGCTTTGTAGGTTAACAAACCTAAAGGTGATCCTCCACTGAATCGGCAGCCAGTGTAGATCGCGCAGCACTGGGGTAATATGAGATCTCCTAGATGCCCCAGTCAGTAAACGAGCAGCAGCGTTCTGCACTAGCTGCAAGCGGCGGATATCAACCCCAGGAAGCCTTAAGTAAAGGAAGTTGCAATAGTCAAGGTGCGAGGTCACAAAGGCGTGGACCAATACGGGCAAATCACTGGATGGAACAAGGTGCTTGATCGTGGCAATGTTCATAAGATGATAAAAGGCTGACTTAACGACTGCCGACACCTGATGACGAAGTATCAGCCCGTCGTCAAGTACCACTCCCAGGTCGCACACCCGTTCGGAGGTAAGAATCTAAGTGCCCCACAAGAATAAGCCGGAGGGTGAATCAGTCCTCAAACCCTCTATCCTGTGTCATGGGTCCACCACCAAAACCTCAATTTTACCTGCATTCAACTTTAACCTGCTGGAATTCATCCAGTCTTGGATTTCAGCGAGGCAGCTGTTAAATGCTGAGAGAGAACCAACCTGGTTGGGGGCAAAAGACAGGTAGAGCTGGGTAGCATCAGCATAGCAGTGAAACCTCAGCCCATACCATCTTACAATGTCTCCGAGGGGCAGCATATACACTGCAAACAATATGGGGGACAGCACCGAGCCCTGGGGAACCCCACAAAGCAGAGAGAAAGACTCGGAAGAGAAAATTCCGGAGGCGACTCTCTGAGTTCTACTGGTGAGGAAAGATGAAAACCATCTGAGCACTGTGCCAGTCAGTCCATAGATGGACCTCAGGCGCTCGAACAAAACCCCATGGTCTACAGTGTCAAAGGCTGAGGAGAGATCAAGGAGTACCAAGATGGAGCGGTTTCTCCGATCTCTCGCCATCAGATCATTGAGCACCCAAACCAGAGCAGTCTCAGTACTATGTCTCTTATGAAAACCAGATTGGAGAGGTTCATATATACTAGGGATGGTCAAATGGTTCTCCAGTTGAGTCGCCACAACTTTCTCGATAACCTTTCCCACAAAAGGAAGGTTCGAGATGGGTCTGTAGTTAGCTAGAATATCCGGGTCCAAAGAAACTTTCTTCAGAAGGGGTGTCACTACCGCCTCCTTCAGGGAGCTTGGAAACCCACCTGATTCCTAGGAGCACCAGATAATCTGAGCCAAGACTGTGCTGATGATATCACTATAACTCAAAATCAGATAGGGCCTGGATCTAAACTACAGCATCTAGGGCCCATCCCCTGGACAATCCTCATAATACTGATGAACTCTGGCAGGTCAAAGGTGCCCCAGGAAAGAAGAGGCACAGTGACCGAGCACCGACCAACAGCATCCCCCATAGAACGGGTCAGATGGATCTCTGACCTGATGTCGGCCACCTTATTCGCAAAGAATTGAGCAATCTCATCACACTCCATTTGTGAAAAAACTCAACGGAGCTGCAGACAGGCTGGGTTCCACAGCCTGTCCACAGTTCGGAAGAGCTGGGCCAGTCGATTCCGAGTGACAGTTTCCCTGGACAGGAATTCTGCCTTCTTACAGGAGATCACTGATTGGTAGAGCTGATAATGCTCCAACAAAATAAGATGGTTGGCATACAAGGTAGATATCCGCCAGTGACATTTTAACCTATGTCCCAACCTCCGCAACTCCCTCAAAGACCCATCAAACCAAGAGGCCTGAGGGTGAAGTGGAAGGGGGTGAACACGGACTGGAGCAATCAGGTCAAGAACTGAGGAAATGGCCTTATTATAGGCCAGAACCAATGGCTGTGGGCCTGAGCAGGCATCACCGAACTCCAAGAGGTCAATCACCGCTACCAGGTCTTCAGGGACAACATCCCATAAAGGGCAGAAACTGACCATCTCTACAGGAGCAGACCTACACAGGGGGGTACAAAAATTGAACCTCACAGTGTAATGATCAGACCAACCGACAGATTCCACCCCCAAATCGGAGGCCTCAATCCCCAGGAGGAAGACCAAATCCAAGGAGTGACCACCATTATGGGTAGCTGAGGAAACAACCTGTGTGAAGCCCAGTGATATCATCAACTGGAGGAAGTATTGTCCAAAAAGTGAGGATTCGTTGTCGATCCAGGCACTGAAGTCACCCAGAAACAGCATTCTGGGCGACTCCAAAGCCATGTCAGCGGCAAAGTCTGCTACTTCCTGCAGGAATAGCCTTTCATCCCCGGGTGGACGGTAGATGAGAGCTATCCTTCACCCCACACCAGCTACCACAGTGCACTCAAAGGATTCAGCTTCCTCCACTGGTACACCCGTGAGACCCAATTCAGCCTTGAAACAGACCGCTACCCCGGTGATCCAATCTTGTGATGTATCACAGTACCTGGGAGGAATAGCTGCCTCCAAAATTGGAGAAGCATTTCCATCCAACCAGGTCTCGGTGATGCAAACCAGATCCACTGTTCCAACAAAATCTGTAATAAGTGCAGTTTTGTTCTTAATAGATCTGGCATTGCATAACAATGCCCGAATTGGACGATGTTTGTTAGCCGCCCCGGCTACTTGCCCACCCAAAGAGGTGGTGCCCTTGGGTATGGGGACTAGACATGGACCACCACGTTCCAGACACCATTTCACCCCAGGACGTCTCCTAGTCCTAACTACCTCCATGGGAGAGAACTGCTCATTTGAACTCTAATGTCACGCCCCTACATGCCCACGCCCACCCCCGTGAGCAATCCCCAGAGCACGACAGCACTAGTAAACAAAAGCAGGTGGGGGGGAGAGAACGGGCAGAGGGCACGGAGAGAGGAGGACAAATAGCACAGGACCGGGGGAGCAAACAGGCACATTCCACAAATGACTACCAAGCTGTGGCTAAGAAACAACACCAAATAATCCTAATTTCCTCATAACAGAATCCTAAAATAGTTGCAGTTTAAAGTTAAAACACGAAAACTCCCAAAAGAACCTAAAAACAAAAACAAAATTCAAAAACAAACCATAACACCCCAAAATCCCACGAACCCAACAAAATCAAATAAAATAACCAAAATAGTACACAAAACAATAAAAATTCCCGGGCACCTGGTACCCTCACTAACCGGTGCCCAAAGAACTATTCTGGCACTCTCACTGCCAAAGATAGTATAACAATAAACAAAAAAGAAAAAGAAAAATTGCTAAATCCAGGATATTTTCAGTAACTTATCTAAATGATAAGAGAAATAGTGAATCTGATAAATCTGACAAATCCCTGGGCAATTAGATACTCTCACTATTAATGCCCGGCAAAATCTATAATGGTACTCTCACTACCATAAACAGTTGTGATGAAAATAGGAGATAAAAATAATAAAAACCAAAATGTCCAAAAATTTCCAACGCAGAGTTCATATGAGAATGTCACCAATAAAAATCTGAACATCCCCGGGCCTGGCACTCTCACTGCCAGGACTTCATGGAAGCAGAGACTCTCAGTGCCAAATACGATTTGATGATGGAACAAAGCAAACAGACCAAAGTTTAAGCACATAACTCAAATAAATACTGTCTCAAAGGTACTCTCACTGTTCAGGTAAACGTTTTATGCAAAACTGACTGGCCAATCCGGGGAAAAAAGTTCATAGAATCCTCTTCGGGATTAGTTCGTTCCACTGCTAAGAGCCCAGAAAGTCCACACCAAGGTCCACCACCAGACTACACCAGCTAATAAAGAACCCCAGCAGAACCCAACTAAATAGGTTCCCGGGGATCCCTAGGGGTAGAGACTACCAACTGCCGGCTCCCCAGCGGGAAAAAACCCAACCACTGTGCTGTTACAGCCCAGAAAAGGGGGATCAGCTAAGTAGGGCAATCAGACAGCTGAGAATTGAACGCTACAGTCCCCAAATCCAACGATTTACATCAAAATGGCCCATAAAGTCAGATGTTAAATGTTCAGCTTACAGAAACCAGGCCTTCACCGAATTAGGCGTCCCTTACGAATGTATTTTCACACAAAATTTATAAGCGGAGCAAAACCAGGATCGATTACAGACCCCCCAACCAACAGTACTCACGCCACCAAGCAGAAAGCTGTCCGGCAGTCAAAAAATCAGGAGAGAGAAATACACCATCCAGACCTCCTTCCAGTATGGAATCACAAACTACTGCACACCCAAGACTGTCGGCAAGGAACTGCTTGTCTCCTGCTCCAAAAAGAAACTCCAAGATCAAAACTGGAACACCCAAGTCGGGGAAACCCTTCCACATAGGCCCGTAAATCCCCCACAAACCGACCGATTCCAAGAGCAGCAGAGAGCGAGAAACCGATGACTAGCATTGCAAAACAAATAAAAAGATATAAATAAGACACCTTAAAAACGCTTTAAACAGAAAACTAAAAATCATAAATAAAACTAAAAATGCTCCTGCAACACTAACTGTTACAGAGCGACTGATAGCACACCCAGCCTGGCGGCTGAACCAATGAGTTAAACTCAGTAACAAATGTTCCTGACTTATTATCTGAACTCAGTTTTGATCTGGGTGTCAACAGTGTTGTTCTGTCCAACTGTCTTGCTCCACACATAACATCTGCAAGAGCATCATCAGTGTAACCACAAGCCAGAAAGCATTCCTTTAGCTCAGTAGCTCGGACGTCAAATACATCTAATGTGGAGCAGTTGCGGCGCAACCTAAGAAATTGCCCATATGTAATGCTATGTTTTAAATGCTGTGGATGGGCACTGGAAGCATGCAGTAAAGTGTTATTCGAAGAGGGTTTTCTTTATGTCTCAGACTGTACTGACTGTCCATGTGGGCAGTGAAACAAAGATTCAAAAAGGTAATACTAATGGGATCACAGATGATCTCAGTAGTACTCACTCTCTCTGACCTTATTTTGACTCCATCACTGATTAATGTACTGCAACAAAGTCTTAAATTCATCCGTGACCCAAAGGTTAATCAACTTCAAGCAAGCAACAATACCTGACAGGATGGGCGGTATTGGGCAATACCGGACCAGCCAGAGGCATGATGAGGCCTGCTGCTGCAGGCAGAGGGTCTTACAGCCAATGGAAGGTTCGGTATTGCCCATACCGCCCACCCTGGAGGGTATTATTGCACTTAGAAAATGGACATCTATGCCAGGTTTAAATAACTGATAAAATAGGGGAGGACAGTAGTTTAAAATGAATACAAAGAGTAGAAAAACAGTTGTTGGTAAAGTAGTCCCTACCTTTTTGTTGTGCTGTTCCACCTTTTGTTGCTCCCTCCCAGACAGCCATTCTGTTCCACTTACCTCCCCCCACATCATAACCTCCAGAAGTTCAGATGGAGTTTGCGGTTTCCTGTAAAAATTTCAACCCAGCAGTTTTTTTTAGTTTTTTTAAACAGTTCTGTGCTCTGCCTGCAAGATGTTTTTGTCTTTTTTGTTGTTGCTGTTGTTGGAAGATGCGGCTGTTATGCGCGTGACCTTGTGGGACCCTGCATCCCTAAACAAGAAAGTGAAGATGAATAAGTTCAATATGGGATGGCAGAGCTGTATAATTTTTAAAAGCAATGCTAAATAAATGTCTCCCATTCAGAGTTTGTTTTATCCATGGAGGACTGATACTGAGTGCAGCCCAGCAGCGTGGTTTGTCGGCGAGTTGGTGCGTGGCTGTAGTCAGCAGTCACTTTGGTCAGCATGGTTCCAGGTTAAAAAATAAATAAATAAATCAGACTGCAGAGGCTGCAAGGAAGTACGAGGTACAAAGCTCAAGTATGCTATGCTACTTTAGTGGGTGTTTGACAGTACTGTAAATTAATTTAGTTTCAGAGAGTGGGTCAGTGACAGCCGATGAGGGGCAGTTGTCTGGATTTCTCTCCCACAGAGGGAGACACTGTACCAATTTGAAAGATTCTAGTTAATGGGTGGCCAGACTTGGGATGGGAAGGGCCAATGAGCTGGTGAGCAGAGACCGGGGCAGGATGTGATGGTGCTAATTTGTTTATTGTGGCTCACAAAATGGGTTTCAAGAGCATGTCCTGCCGTGGGAAAAAATAGGGGAGCTCGGCCTGGCACTGTCCATGTTCACTAGTTTACGGTTCAGTTTGCGAGTGGTACTAAATGGTGGCTAGCTCGTTTGAAAATTCAGGGTGCCCAAGAATATCTTAAGTAATGGGGCACCCCAAACTGGTGCTTGTATTTCAGGGGGCTCTATCTGTAAGTTAATGTAGCCCTGCTATGGCTCTCAGCTAATCAGAGAGCTCGTAGTTTCCAGCACATTTCCTAAGTATATATACGCAATAAGACATGACAGAGTGTGCACTGTGCAGAGATATTGCTGATGTGGGACCTGAATATGCCAGATGTTAACTGGAGCACCTTTCCTGCAGCCACATCCAAGAGCAGGGCCATTCTCGATGCCCTACAGGGGGCATGCCTCAGACAGCTAGTGTTGAAACCCACGTGGGAAGGAGCAATCATAGACCTCGTACTCTCAAATGGGGACGGAGAGAGGATCTCAGATCTAGAAGTGGGTAGCCATCTGGGAACAAGTGACCACCAAACAGTGTGGTTCACGATAAACTCAGCTGTAGAGTCAAGCCAAACAAAAGTGAAAGTACTGGACTTCAGGAAGGCTGATTTTATCAAAATGGGAGAGTGCCTCAGAAAAGCACTAGCAAACAAGCAAGAAGGAGGAGTGGAGCAACAATGGGGAAACATCAAAATTGCCATCACAGAGGAAACAAGCCTTTGTGTGAAGCAAGTGAACAAACCAAAACGAAAGAAAAAAACACTATGGTTCTCAAAAGAGGTGTGGAAAGTTAGGGAGAAAAAGCATTCAGGAAATATAAGGAAACACAGAAGGAACAGGACAGAGAACTGTACCAATTAAAGCAGAAGGAAGCAGGGAAGGCAGTCAGAATAGCAAAGGCCCACACCGAGGAAAAGATACCGAACTCGGTTAAGAAGGGGGATAAAACCTTTTACAGGTACATTAGGGAACAAAGAAAGACAAGGGGAGGGTAATGAGGCTGAATAAAGAGGAGGGTAGTTGGGTAGAGAGGGACAGTGAAAAAGCAGGGATACTGAACGACTACTTCTGCTCAGTATTCACAAAAGAAAAGGAGGGGCAGGTGCCTAATCCAGTCAATAGAAGCACTCTGGATAGGGGGGTCGATATCAGTCCTTTCACAGAAGAAAGGGTTCTGAAAGAACTCCTAAAACTGAAGGTGGACAAAGCAATGGGGCCTGATGGGATTCACCCCAGAATTCTAAAAGAACTAAGGGGAGAACTAGTAACACCACTGATTACCCTTTTTAACAACTCATAGGAGGATGTTGTGGTACCTGAGGACTGGAGGAGGGCAGATGTGATTCCCCTTCACAAAAGTGGGAGCAAGACAGAGGCAGGAAACTACAGGCCTGTCAGTTTGACTTCGGTGGTAGGGAAAATGATGGAATCACTTCTGAAGGAAAGAATTGTTTAATACCTAGAGGCCAGTGGGGCACAGGTCCCAAGGCAGCATGGATTCACAGTGGGAAGGTCATGTCAGATGAATCTAATCGATTTCTTTGACTAGGTGACCAAAGTAGTAGACATGGCCTACCTACACTTTAGCAAGGCATTTGACACAGTCCCACACAAAAGATTAATAGACAAATTAGCCAGCCTGGGAGTGGGTCCCAGGGTGGTAGCCTGGGTAAAACATTGTCTGGAAAATAGGATGCAGTGGGTAATAGTGAATGGAGTCCACAGTGAAGAAAGGGGGTTACTAGTGGGGTACCACAGGGTTCAGTACTGGGTCCGGTCCTTTTTAATGTCTTTATCAGTGACACATTGCAGAGGGACTGGAAGGAAAAAAACATTACTTACCATAGTAATCCTGTTTCTTCTAAGGGAATCTTACTGTATTCTGACATATGCAGTATAGTCTCACCATAGTACTGCCCTGGAGCTGAAATGGGTAATAGAACCTATGCTAATGATGGAATGCTAGGCTCATGCTCGGTTTTCAAACCACTGTCCCTGGTAAACATTCCACAACTGTCAGATTCTTACGGAACGTGAATACTAACAAGCTATCTATACTAACTTTAACAATTAAGTAATAAATGACAACCAACGATCCCCTTCAGTTGAAAAATGTGGGCTACATAAAGACTCAAGTCACCAAGCCCAACAACAGAACCACTCATTGGTTTACAACAGCATGGACAGCTGTGCTGCAGTGCTCATAGTCTCTAGTAGGGGAGGTAGGGTGGGAGCTCAGAATACAGTAAGATTCCCTTAGAAGAAACAAGATTACTATGGAAAGTAATGTTTTCTTCAAACCCCAGGAAATCTTACTGTATTCTGACATATGCAGACTACCCAAGCAGTACCTTTGAAGGAGGGTAGAGAACCTCTTTAGGAAACAGGCTCTGCAGTACTGCTGTGCCAAACCTGGCATCATCTCTGGCCTGGGTATCCAGGCTTCAGTGCTTGGTAGAGGCGTGAACTGTTTTTGAGGTAGCTGCTTTACCAATTTCCAACAATGGAATATCTCCTGCAGCTGCTATTGAAGCAGCTGTACCCCTTGTAGAGAGAGCCCTAAGGCCTACAAGGATTTCTTACCTACTTTGCTATACCAGAACTGAATACAAGACACCATTCAGCTGGCAATAGACCTCTTTGAGGCAAGCTTGCCCTTTCCTACCTCTCCATATGTCAGGAAAAGCTGAGTGCTCACCTGCCTGTGACCGTTTGTGTGACCCAAGTAGTAGCTAATAGCTCACCTGACATCTAGGCTGTGCAGTCTACATTCCCCTAAACCAGAGTGGCCAGTGAAATAAAGACTGGCAAAGTAATGAACAGATTTAGGTAGAAGTCAAAAACCACCTTGGGCAGAAAGTATCTGTTAGTCTTGAGGACTATCTTGTCCCTATGAACTGATATGCAATTAACTCAGTGGACAAGGCCTGGAGCTCACTGATGCTCCCAGCTGAGGTGATGGCTACCAGGTACACTGTTTTCCATGTTGCATACCTAAGCTCTGCTGAAGACATGGGCTCAAATGGTGGTTTCATTAGCCAGCCAATTCATATATTGAGGTCCCATGCCACGTGTGTTCCCTGTGAGGGAATGCAAATGCATGAGACCCTTGAATAACTTGCTAAACACTTGAATATCTGCCAGCTGAGAGGTAAGCAGAGACAGCTGGTAATTGTACTTTGAGGATGGAAGGCCTAAGACCGAGAGAAACAAGGTGTGCCATATATTGTAGGATCACTAACAAGTCAGCCTGGCAGCAGTTTATCTATTTTTCTGGCACCAAATGAAAAAATGTCTTCCATGTAAAGGTGTAAGTCTCTCTGGTGGAAGAGTTCTCTAGAAACCCTAAGAATCTCCAGCACCCCTATAGAAATGTGCAAGTCCGAATACTCTTAAGTCCTCAAGATCCAAGCCCTGAGCCTGAGAGACCGGATATTGGGGTAAAGGACCCTGTCCTGCAAGGAGGTCAATAGGTTGTGCCTCCTGGGCAGAGAGATTGGCCTGGAAATTGACAAGGTCAGCAGTAGAAATACTATGGCCTTCTGGTCGAATCTGGAGCAATGAGGATCATTGTCGCTGACTGAACCCTGAGCTTGATCAGCACTCTGAGCAACAGGGGAAATGGAGGAAAGGCATACAGGAACTTCCCTGTTTAATGCTATAGCAGCACATCTAGAGGGACTATGTCCCTACAAGAAGTCTGCAACAGAACTGTGGTAGCTGGTACTGTCTGGGGTTGCGAAGAGGTCCACCTCTGAGGTACCCCACCTTCTGACCACCACTTGCACTCCTGGTGGTTTCAGTTGATTCTGCTAAGAGCATCCGCCAGGACATTGTCCTTCCCTAGGAGGTAGACAACTAAGAGGAAGATGTTCAGGGAGTGAGTTAAGACTCCTCACTTTCATGGCTTCCGAGCACAGCAGGGACAACTTCATGCCCCCTTGCTTGTTTACATAGTACATTGTGGTTGTATTGTTTTGTCCTGATCTAAACCATCTTGCCTTGAAGCACTGGAGCGAAGGGCTGAATGCCCAACTAAGCTGTCCTGAGCTCTAGCAGGCTTTATGTGAAGCAGTGTGTGCTCCCCTAGGAGGGAGGCATAGGTTGTTAAGACTGCTGCTGGTGGCAGCTGGGGGAAAGGCACACCCTCCCTGAGGTTGTCTTCTTCCTGCCACCACTGCAGAGTTTGCAGCAGGATTCTTGTGACTGGTACCATCTTCGACAGGGAATCTCTTTTTAGGGCCAATGAGACCGAGGTGGGACTAAAGGCCTCTCCTCTGGAATCTTGATCCTGACACTGTTGCTGATACTGCAGCCATGTGCCCCAGCAACTGTGGAAAATGCCTCACTGGTCTGGGGTATGTGCTGGAATGAGCCTGCCAGCTGCACCACACTGTCTACCATTCGGCATTGAAAACTTACCTATTTAGCCTAGAGTACCCAGATTTTTAAGAATGTTTTAATGATTAATTTTATTATATTGTTTTAATTTTATGTATTTGATTTATTTATTGTAAAAGCGCCTTAGCTTTGGAAAGGTGCTTTTTAAAAATAAAGTTGGACTGGATTGGATTCCCTGCGGGAGGAAGACTCTTCCTCTCAGTGCATCTAGTCTTTGCCCCTATAGACTCCAGGCGCTGAACTGGTGTTAGCATTGACTTTTTTTTTTCCTTTTTAATTTGCCGGGAGACCCAGCATACACAGGGTATCGTAGATGGTGATCAGTGCACCTCTAACTGCAGAGGAAACTGTTCTGCCATCAGCCAGTCTTTCGGGTATGGGGAGACTACGATCCCCTGCTTCCTTAGGTGTGCTTCTACTAATGCTATGCACTTGGTAAGTACCCCAGGAGTAGAGATAAAGCCGAAAGGAATGGGTCTGAAGGAAGTGCCCTTTAAGGCCAGAGAAGTAGGCCCCCATCCCCCTTTCTGAGTGTAGGGAGGATGGTAACCAGAGTGACCATTCTTACTTTGGCTTTGTTAAACCAACAGGGTTACTTCTAATAGATTGGCAGGTCTGAAAAACCCCACCCTCAGTTTGGGTAGGATCTTGAACCTGATGCCCACTATCTGTCTTGGTACTTGTGAGGTGTTGCTGCCTTCTCCTTTGCAGCAGAATTCCTAAAAGCTACCTTGTACCCATCCATGTTTTCCATGTAAGCCTCTGTTTGTTCACCAAAAAGGAATGTGGGCTCACCAGAAAAATCCAATGCCTTTTGTTTGGCCTCGGATGAATTAGTTATCCTTAGCCAGGCCCACCTCCTCAGAGACACTGAAATTGCCAATTGCCTGGCTGCAATAACATTGCATCCAGTATAGAGGCCTCTATGCCCTAGCAATCTCTGAAACTGCATTCCAGAGATGTTGATTTATTTATTTAATATCTGGAGACATAGGCCATGTGAGTGGCCTGTCTAATGATCAGAGGCACCTAAGTGGGATTTCTTGCCAAAGAATCCATCTTTTGGTAGTCTTTATCTGGTGGGTGTGATGCCAGGGGAATTCCTGCCTTATCACAAGCCACAGCTTGCATCACCTCTTCTTGGCTGGAGTGCTCTGCTCCAGACATAGCTACCCAATACTTCCTATCCAGCCCCTTGTTCACTGGGGGAATGGAAGTGGGATTTTATGGAATTCTAGAAGCTTGTCTCTTAAGAGACTTGTGGATGAGCGGTCTTTCTGTTACTGGTGCATCCATCCTATCCATACAGTCTGGCCCCTCTTCCTCCTCTGTGAATTCATGGGTGGATAGGTCCAGTGTCTGTGCACTTTATGAAGGCAAAGTGAGAGGAAAATATCTCATCTCCCTTTTCAGGGCAGTCAGGATGTTAAGGATCAGGGCATACCAAGGTACAAACTCAGCATGTACACCTCAGTAAACTGTTCAAATGAAACGGGAACTGAGAAGGAACCCAGGTCCTGAATCGAGGTCTGTGAACCGGGCTGCTCAACCGGAATCGTGCTACCAGTTGCAGTTCCCCTAAATTTTGTATATCATTTGCTATGCATTTGCGGTTGGAACTGACAGTTTTGCAGGTTGCGGTTCCTAAACCAATTGCTTTTCCTTCCTCTTTTTCTTAGCAGAACTTACCGGTTCAGCGGCAGTGTCTGCGGTTCTTTTTCTTTAATCAGGGAACCATCACCCTGGTTAGAGGGTTGTAACTAGTTCCTTCGGTTTCTACACATGAGAAGAGGAAGTTTTGTCCACAGCTGGGTTAGCAGCCCTATTGAACCTTTTTCCCCGACAGTCGGTTAAAATGCCTATTAAGCGCCGACTGAGGAAATACTTTTACTGAACTGAGTGTTTTTTTCTTTCCTCTTTTTCTCAGCAGAACTTACCGGTTCAGCGGCAGTGTCTGCGGTTCTGTTCTTTAATCAGGGAACCATTACCCTGGTTATAGGGTTGTAAACCCGGTTCCTTCCCACACTGAACCTTTTTCCTGCAGTCGGTTAAAATGTCTTAAGCGCCGACTGAGAAATACTTCTTGATTTTACAGATTTTACAATCTGCCTTCAGGTGGTTAAACCCTAGGCAGAAACACAAATAAATCAGGCTCTGCTTTCAAACAGTTCCCCCACACTCTGTACAAAGCTGAAAACCCACTGGGCTGGTTCTTTTTTCATTGTTTAACCAGGTGAGACACACTGAGGCCCCGTCCACACTACACCGCTTGCGCCCGGTAACGGATGCAATAAATTGCGGCTGCGATGATGCTGATCTTGCGATCCACACCTCGGCGGTATCGTTACGGGACCAGCACCACCGTCCAATACATCAGGATCTGGGCGACTGTTACAGCGGCGCCTAATCCAACAATGCAGCTCGGCTGCGCTTTGTGCCCTGCAGGGGACCGTTACCAGCAGTCCACACTACCGCTGGTAATGGTACCGGGGGGGACCGGATTCATAACCGTTGTGGAAACCACCTCATATGTGGTTTCCACAATGGTTACGAAAACGCCTCCTGTAACATTACCAGTGTAAACGCACGCCATTACCGATGCGGTTTACACCCTCGGTAACGTTCCAGAAGGGTTTTCAGGTTGCAGTGTGGACAGGGCCTAAGCTGAAAGCTTGTTTACAGGTGAAACTGGGAGCACAGTAAAGTTAAGTGACTTGCTAAGGGTCACACATTATGCAAGTGGGGTTGTGGGATTCAAACCCAGGTCTCCAGATTTGCAGCTCAGAGCCTTAACCAATACCCTATACTGCCTTTCTTCGGTTAGTGAGAAATAAGTAAAATCCCCAAGAAATGGTTCTCTGAGAATCAGAAAGCCACACTAATAAATGAGGCTTAAACTTTATTTACCTTTAATTATCTTTTTTACTTTGCGGTCGGTTTAGCAACCGCTGAGAGAACCAAGAGTTACCCCAGTTTTCTTTGAATAAACAAATTAAGCAACCGGCCCAGAGAAGAAATAAATACAGAAATTAACTCAAAATTGTTAATAAAAGTCTGGTTCCCTCCCGGTTAAAAGAACCAGAAAGAAACCGAAAAAACTTAACTAAACCTAAACTAGTTTACCTGTAAACACAAGGACAGTGCTTTAAAAATGAACAAAATATACAGGTTACTCACCTGTAACAGGAGTTCTAGGAATGGTATATGTTGTTCATCCACACTATCTGGCAGGTATCCTTGCCGCTTTAAGTCTTGCCGGAAGGTCTTCAAGCTGGCTCCTCCCACCCACCCGGGTGGTAAAACTCTTGGCTCCGCCCCATGACGCCAGATCTGGCCAGCTGGAAAGCTCAGGTTGTCGCGTCAGCCGGGAGGTCGGTGGTCGTAGGATGAACAACATATACCACTCCTAGAACTCCCACAGGTGAGTAACCTGTATTTCTAGGACATGGATATGTTGTTCATCCACACTATCTGGCAGACTCCTAGCAGTTCTCCGGGAGGAGGGAGGCAAGGCACACCCCGATACTTACTTGGGAAGAGAAACTGGAAGCCGAGGCCCCAAAACCAACATCCGGCGTGACTCAAGGTCGATGTGGTAGTGGGTAATAAAGGTATGTGCCGACTTCCAGGTAGCAGCCCTGCAGATATCCTGGATAGGGACATCCCTGGAAGCAGCTACCGATGCAGCGGTATGGCGGGTAGAATGAGCTCTTATCCCTCTGGGAGGCTCCATGCCCATCAACTTATAGCAGAGCTCTATGCAGGAGGTGACCCACCTGCTTATCGTCCGCTTGGCTGCAGGTCTGCCAGGTGTTGCTTCAGCGAAGGTGACAAATAGCTGGCGAACCTCTCCCCGAACTTCAGCCGTCCGCTTCTTATAATAAGCGAGCGCTCGTCTAGGGTCCAAAGTATGGAGCCTATATTCGGCCTCCAAGGTGTGATTGGGGTAGAACACCAGCAGAGTCAACACCTGGTTAAGGTGAAACTCCGACACCACCTTCGGAAGGAATTTCGGGTTGGGGTGCAGGACAACCTTGTCCCTGTGGAAGACCAGGTAAGGAGACTCGATGGAAAGCACCTGGAGCTCTCCCATCCTTCTGGCTGATGTGATAGCCACCAAGAAGGCGGTCTTCCATGACAGGTGTGAAATATCGCACCTGTGCATTGGTTCGAATGGCTTACCCATAAGCTTGGCCAATACCAGCAGTAGATCCCATGGAGGTGGAGGTTCTCACACTGGAGGGGAAATGTGGTCAAGGCCTTTGGAAAAGCGCCCGACCACCTTCTCCTGCGCCACCGACTGCTTGCCGGCCCACGCCCGGTAAGCAGAGATGGCTGCCAGGTGCACCTTTAAGGTAGCCCACTGAAGCCCTTTGCTGAGAAAGGGACCACAGGTAGTCCAGAATGCTTGCCAAGGGGCAGTTGGAAGGGTCCAAGCCTTCCCTGACACCAAATGGAAAACCTCTTCCATTTGAAGGCATAGCATTTTCTGGTCGACTCCTTACGGGATGCCTCAACGATGCTGAGGACCTCGTCGGAAAGACCCAAGGCCTGGAACTCTAGGCGCTCAGGAACCAGGCCGTCAGGTGCAGGGACTGAAGGTCCGGATGGATTACCTTCCCCTGGTTGACTGAGATCAGGTCCGGGTGGGCTGGAAGCTGCCTCGGGAGCCTGGAGCTGAGGCTGAGGAGATCTGGATACCAGAACTGGTGGGGCCAGTCTGGGGCTACCAGAATCACCTGCGCCTTGTCCCTCCTCGCCTTGAGAAGCACCTTGTGGATCAAGGGAAATGGGGAAAGGCGTAGAAGAGGCCCGGGGTCCACGGCCTCGAGAAGGCATCCCCCTGCAGTGAGCCCTGCTGAGGGGGGCGGGCATGGAACAGACTCAGCTTCACATTCTCCCTGGAGGCAAACAGGTCCACCTGAGGCGTGCCCCAGTGGGAGAACAGATCTTGTACTACCTCCGGCAGGAGAGACCACTCGTGAGACGCAGCCCCTATCTGGCTTAGGGCATCGGCCAGGGTGTTGGAGGCTCCTGCAATGTGAATGGCTAGGAGATCCGCCTCCAGGCTGCGCACGAGGGGCCATATGCGGAGAGCTTCCTTGCATAACAGCATGGAGCGCGTCCCGCCCTGGCGGTTCAGATAGTACATGGTCGTGGTGTTGTCCATCTCGACCTGAACCACTTGACCCCGTAGAAACAGAGCGAAGGCAGTGAGAGCTAGATGGACCACTTGGAGCTCCAGCAGGTTGATGTGGCATCGGGACTCCCAAGGGGACCAGAGGCTGTGCGCTCGGTGTTCCCCCAGATGGGTACCCCAACCCATCAGAGATGCATCGGTTGATAGAGAGACCGTCGGCTCGGAGCCGACGAACGGGATGCCCTCCTGCAGATGTGCTGGAACGATCCACCATTGGACAGCGTTCCACATCTCCTGGGTCACTGTCACGGGCTGGTCCAACGGATCGCAGCGTTGTGACCATTGGCTGGCCAGTCCCCATTGAAGGGGATGCATGTACCATCGGGCCCAACGGACCACGCTGGTGCAGGCCGCCATGAGGTCCAGGAGGTGCAGGAAGTCCCGGGCAGGGTGCAATTGCCCAACCAGAAATGATTGGGCAAAGGAGGAAAGAACCTCGGCCCTGTCCGCCGGGAGCCGTGCTCTTGCTCAGAGAGTCGAAATGGGTCCCGATGAACAGTATCACCTGCTTTGGCACGAGTTCTGACTTGGCCTCATTGATGAGGAGGCCAATCTGAGAGCAAACCTGGAGGGCCAGATCTCTGGACCGCTCCGCCTCTTCTCTGGAGGGGGCTGCAATCAGCCAGTCATCCAGGTAGGGGTACACCTGGACGCTTCTGTGCCGCAGGAATGCTGTCACCACTGCCATGCATTTGGTGAAGACCCTGGGAGGTAGGGAGAGGCCAAAGGGCATGGCCCGGAACTCGTAAAGGGATCCCTCCGCTCTGAAGCGGAGGAATCTCTGATGGGACGGACGGATTGGGACGTGAAAGAATGCATCCTGGAGGTCCAGGGAACAGAACCACACACCTCGTTCCAAGGATGGGATTATCTGAGCCAGAGTGACCATCCTGAAGGTTCGAGACCTTAGGAACTTGTTTAGGTCGTGCAGGTCGAGAATGGGGTGCCAGCCCCCCGTCTGTTTTGGGACCAGGAAGTACCTGGACACAAACCCTGGGCCTGGAGGAGGATCCGCCACCTTCCTGATCACCTCTTTTTCGAGGAGCAGGGCAATGTCGGCTCGGCGGGCCGACAGCGAGGCTGGGACCCTGTGCCCCCGAGGGGCGACAGACTCGAGGGGGGCCTGCTCGAACTCCAGAGGCAGGCCTTTTCCTACCACCTCCAACACCCAGCAGTCCGTGGGTGATAGCGGATCAGGCGGAAAGGAAGTGGCGGAGCCATCCCCCCATGGGGGGAACCCAGGGGGGAGTGATGAGGCTGGGGGCGGCACCCCTCAACCCGTCACTGGGCAGGCTTGGAGGAAGAATCGGCCGAGGGACCTCCTGGGCCTTTACCTCCTTGCTTCCTGTTGGAGGAAGCCGCCGGCTTGGGTTTGTAACACCAAGCGTGAGCCTGCCGGCCCTGTTGCTGGTGCTGCTGGGCTGGTCGAGATGCAGGGACCGAAGGACGAAAGGACTTCTGCTGCTGACGGCGACCTTTGTCCCTCTGGGCAGAGGTGACCGAGTCCAGGGTGGCATTGGACTTCTCGATCCGCTGGAGGTGTCCCTCCACTCCAGGGCCGAAGAGGTCAGTCCCCAAGAAGGGGACGTCGACCAACTTGTGCTGGGTATCCGCCGTGAAGGTGGATATCCTCAGCCACGCCCTGTGTCGCATGGCCACCGCGGCCACTACTGACCTGGCACAGGAATCACCTATGTCCAGAGCAGTCTGAAGCTGCTGCTTTGCCACCACCCTACCCTGGTTCTGCACCTGGCGGACGGTGGTCTGCAGGTCAGGCGGGAGATGAGGAACAACCTCATCCAGGGTGCCCAAGAGGGCGTGGGAGAAGTGTGCCATCAGCACGGCCGAGCTGGCCTGTTGGAGGCCGAGGGAGGACGCAGTGTACACCTTGCGCCCGTCAAAGTCCAGCTTTTTGGACTCTTTGTCGGGGGGCTTATCCACATCCTGAGCGTTACCGGAACGCCGGAAAATGCTGTCAGTGACTAACCCCTGGCAGAGGGTGCTCGAGAAACCGCGGCAAGCCGGTGAGGACCGTGATACTTCCTGGCCATCCTGGCCGAGGCGCAGGACAGGAAGCAGGCCGCTGCCAGCTCCAAGGCTGGGCCAACAATGGCCTCAGCCACCGGAAAGGCCTCATGGGAGAATCCTTGGTCCAGAATGTCCGTCTGGGGATACCTGGCCTGTTTGGACACGGGCTAGAGCTGCATCCCGGTGGACTCCGAGATGAGTCAAAGCAGACCCAAGAAGGATGATGGGCTATCGTCCACTGACTGTCCCCCAGAGGACTCCAGGTCGAACTGCCTGGAGAACAGGGAGGAGTTGTCGTCGGATTCCGAAGAGTCTGTGAAGAGCTGCCTCGGCCCTGAGCCAGCCTCCACCTGCCGAGGACGGTCGGGAGTGAGGATGACCGACAACCTGTGGGGCAGGCCATGACCTGACCGAGAAATCTTGGTCGGTGCCCCCGACTTCGGTTGTGGAGGTGGAGGTTCCACTACAATCGGTGGAGCAGCTGGTTTTGGCTGAGCAACCGGCCCTGGAGCGGGCAACTCGACTGGAGCAAGTGGTTGCTTCGGTCGTTCAGGCGACAGCCACTTGATGGCTGGGGTCTTGACCGGGGTCGGCTTAGGCCCAGACAACAGCAACTGCTGCCACTTAAGGTCCTCGTAGCGCTGGCGCAATTTGCGCCGCAGCCTCCCCTCATCCGAGGAAGAGGATGAGGAAGAACGGTGTCGCCGATTACTTTGGTATCGAGACCGAGACCGCCGATGTCGGCGGGAACGGCTGGACCGAGAAGAGGTCCGAGACCGAGACCTTCAGGGGACCGAGGTGGGAATGGAAGGGGCGGGACACCGCTCTTCCTCAGCTTGGGCACTTTAACCGGGACCGCGCCCAGAAGGCACAGGCAGATCTCGTATCCACCGGGGACCGTGAAGGAGGGTTGTCGGCTTTCCAGTCGACAGCCCGCCTAACGGATCGAGAAAAATCTCACTTTGTCGACGGGAGCCCTGCAGGCTGGCCTGACAGGGGCACCGTGAAGCCAGCGCCTCAGCCGCAACCTCGACTGGAAGTCGACGGCCGGCTGTCCGGGAAGGGGACCCTCCCGCCCCATGAACGTCGAATGGGACTTCACTTTCGACTCTTTCTTTGGGCCAAGAAGAATGTCCCGATGGCCCCTCTCCCTTCGTGGAAAGGGACTGACAAAGCTCCTTGAATGAAGCCATATACGAGGAACTTAGAGCGGGATAAATGCCGAGGCCGAGGAGGAGGAAGATGCGGCCTGGGCCGCCTCCTCCTCGAGGGTGATCATCTGCTCGAGCTGCTCAGCCAAGCCAGCTGCCGCCCAACGAGCCTCTTTAGATTTTACTGGCGGGAAACGTTTCTCAGGGCGCCCGAGCTTCAATCGGGCAGCACGATCGTCCAGGACGTTGGCCGAGAAAGAGCGGCACAACTCGCAGGCCTGTGGGTCGTGATCTAGGCCTAGGCAGTAGACGCACGTGGAGTGCTGATCCGTCCTGGACATTTTCTGCCCGCAAGGGCACCTCCGAAAGCCGGGAACAGATTTGTCCATCGCAGTCGCGAGGGAAGATGAAGACCGAAGTTTAGAAAACTTCAAAACCAATTTCGGACTAACCGAAGAGTTAGGATCCAGTCTAAAACGCAGAGCGCTAAGGAGGGAACCTGAGCTTCCAAGCAGTAAGGAAGATCTGGCGTCATGGGGCGGAGCCAAGAGTTTTACCACCCGTGAGGGTGGGAGGAGCCAGCTTCAAGACCTTCCGGCAAGACTTAAAGCGGCAAGGATACCTACCAGATAGTGTGGATGAACAACATATCCATGTCCCTAGAATGAATTTTACTTCAAAACACCAAGAAAATAAAATCTTCAAGAAAGATGAAGGAGAGCTCTCCAAGGCTTCTGTACTGTTCAAGTGGAGTAAAGAATCTGACAGTTGTGGAATGTCTACCAGGGACAGTGGTTTGAAAACCTAGCATGAGCCTAGCATTCCATCATTAGCATAGGTTCTATTAACCGTTTCAGCTCCAGGGAAGTACTATGGTGAGACCATACTGCATATGTCAGAGTACAGTAAGATTTCCTGGGGTTTGAAAGTATGTCTCTTTGCAGACACAAAGATCTGCAACACAGTTGAGACACACGGTGGGATGGAAAGGATGAGAAGGGACTTGGTATGTATGGCAGCTTAGACTCAATGCTAAGAAGTGTAAGGTAATGCACCTGAGAAACAAAAACCCAGGGGAAGAGTACACAATGGGGGGTGAGATACTGACAACAACAAAAATGGAAAGGGACCTGGGGGTAGTTATATCAGATGACCTAAAGGTGGGCAAGCAATGTGAGAAGACAGTAAGAAGGGCTGGGGGGATATTGGGATGCATAGGGACAGGCATCACCAGTAGAAAACAGGAAGTTGTTATCCCTCTGTACAAACAGTTGGTGAGACCCCATCTGGAGTACTGCAGCAGTTCTGGAGACCCCATCTCCACAAAGGCATAGACAGGGTGGAGGCTGTCCAGAGGAGGGCAACCAAAATGGTGCAGGGTCCGCACAGAAGACATACGAAGAGAGACTAAAGGAGCTTAATATGTATACCCTAGAGGAAAGGAGGGAGAGGGGGGACATGATAGAAACTTTCAAGTACCTCAAGGGAATCAACAAAGTCCAGCAGGGTAGCATCTTTCAGAAAAAAGAGATGTGCAAGAACAAGGGGGCACAATTTGAAGATAGAGGGGGGACGGCTCAGGGGTAATGTGAGGAAGTATTTTTTCAAGGAGAAGGTTGTGGATTCATGGAACAGCCTTCCTGAGGAGGTCGTGGAGTCAGAAACAATCGGGGAATTCAAGAATGCATGGGACAGACATAAGGCAGTTCTAGTGGGGGGCAGGAGGAAGTAGGCTGTTGGTTAACTAGGATCTGCAACTTATTCATTATGTAGGGAAATCGGCAGACTAGGTGGATCAAGTGGTCCTTATCTGCCATCAAATTCTATGTTTCTATGTGTCTATGTGCCCAGGGGTGTAGTGCGGCACGAGGCCACAGGCCAAGTGCCTTAGTAATGAGGTTATCTCAGCACAATGCACACTCCTGAAATATTGTATTGCACTTATAAAATGAGCTTTTAGGGGGATATGCGCTATTGTGCAACCCAGGTACACACGGATCGCATGTACCTGGCTGGCGCAGCCCTGCACCAGTGGACAGGCATAAGGTGTGCAGTATGCACTACCACACACCTCCAAAAGGTGCCTGTCCACTGCCCTACCTTCCTGATGAACAGCTGCACAGGGACAGATTGAGGGACACAGATGGGCATCCAGTTGGATGCCTGTCCTGGGTCCTGAAGTGGGTACCCTGCTCCGCATGGGCAGGGAATTCTGGGAAGGTGTGGGAGGACTGAATTTGCAAGGGACAGGTGAATGCCTGAATGGCTGCCACCAGCCCTCCCTAACTAAAGGGTTGGGGCAGCACTGTAGGGGCGTTGTCTTCCTGCAGCCTACGGGCTTTCTCTAGGGTGGGGTGCACAAAAGATACAGCAGGGTCCGTTCCTGCATATCCTGCACCCCCCTTGCCTCACTCTGCACCTTCATAAGTGGTGCAGAATGCGGGCACGCTGCCAGACATGCCCAAGGACTAACTGCATGCATAGCTGCACAGCTGGCCGGGGGATCCAGTGCAGAAGGGATATATGTTTCTTCCATAAATGCTTCCAGGGTTCTGCAGGACCCCAGTGCACAGCATTCAGACACAGGGTTGCCTACGTGGTGCAGCGTGGTGCAGAAGCAATCCGCACTTAAGTGCGTAGACCCTTTAGTTTTAAAATGTATTTTTATTAGAATACTTTTGTTAATATCTAAATGTTTACATGATTAAGTGGTTTTTAGCTAAAGTCATCCCTCCACCTAGTGGGACTACAATGATGTTACAGCTTTTGGATCTAATGATGATTCCTTCTTGTAGTTTTCCTTTGCAATTTTGTACTACAGTATTGCAGCACAACAGTCTGAATGTCCCTCACTGTACATTCAACTTGTGAAATTAAAGTAGGATTACATTTTTTAGAAAACTGTTTGTAGTTTTTAGAGACAGAGATCTGTTGGTTTGGCTGCCTGCCATAGATAGCTATGTTACAGTCAGCTCCATTCCCAGGGCCGTTGCCAGGATTTTCACAAGAGGGGGTTCTTTTTATGCATTCTGCAACCTTTTAAGAAAAGCTGTGGGTCTTAGCACCGTCAGGACCCCAGAAGCCATGTGGTGAATTTAGGGCTTATTTTGAAGATAAAGAAGTCGTATCTGAGACCTCCTACACCCCTTGCCCTAAGCAAAATTATTATCTGGCTGGCTGCAGGGTGAATACATATATGTGTTCAGTACCAGAGGGCAGCAAGATGCTGCTACTGTAATATACCTGAGGCATTGTCTCAGATATAGTATGTCCCCCAGAAACCATGGGCTATGGTATGCTCTGTGGTTCACTTTTGTGCATTATTTTAAGCCTATATAACTCATATCTGAGCTCCCTCTACCCCTTACTGTAACCCCCACCCTCCCCAACTCAGTATACCATTTAAGCAATACAGTCAGTGCAACACGGCCTATAGCAAGGCTAGCAGGATGCTGGGATGTATTGGTAGGGGTATTGATAGCAGAAGAAAGGAGATAATACTTCCCCTCTACAGATCCCTGGTGAGGCCTCACCTAGAGTACTGTGCCCAGTTCTGGAGTCCTCACCTCAGAAAGTATAAGAATTGGTTGGAGACAGTGCAGCTCAGAATAACTAAAATGATTCATGGACAGCAAGGCAGATCCTATGAGGAGCACCTCAAGGCACTAAATATGTACTCACCAGAGACTAGAAGGGAGAGGGGAGATGTGCTAGGGACCTTCAAGTTTTTTAAAGGAATTAAAGTGAACTGCGGGGTACTATTTAATCTGAGTACCAATTCATGGTCACATGGATACGAATGGAAATTAACAGGAGGTAGGTTCTGGAGAGATGTGAGGAAGTACTGCTTTACTGAAAGGGTGGTGGAACTTTGGAACAGTCTGTTGGTTGAAGTGGTGGGTGCAAAAACAGTCAGAGGATTCGAGCAGACTGGGGCATAATGAAGGGAATAGTGGTTACTGGGGGCAACAGGACCAAGGAGGAGAATAGAGAGGGGATGGGGAGGGTTAATACCCTGGAGAAATGGTAGGTTCCAGGGACTTGGGCAGACTGGATGTACCTCTGTCTTTTTCTGCCGTCACTCTCTAGGTTTCTATACCAAGCACCCGGCTTGAAAAAAATCTGTAACATAATTCTTAGTTCAGTATTGGGTACTACACTTGTTGCCCCCACTCCATTCTCCAGTGTGGTAGGCATGACAATGGGAGTGAGGGGAAAGGTAATTTGACAGTGGAGGGATTCCAGTGCAAAGTACCATCTCCTAAATGGCTACCCCCACCCCACTCCCACCCCCCACCATGCTTCCAAAAGTATAGCGGTATGTTCATAACACTGAATTGTAGCAACAAATGTCATTCTACTGACACTCATTCACTAAAAATACTACCAACTGCTTAATCTGGTTCAATTTCAGTTGCTTACCATCTGTATCCCCCCCCTCCAGTCGCCCCTGAAAAAGGGACTTCAAGGTCTAGTGGGCTTACCGGGTTAACAAAATTCAACAAACAACAGACAAACAAACAAACAAACATGATCATCTGGAGAAAATGCTTATCACAAAGTATTTGTTTTAACTGCATCTGGCACAAATAGCACAGACAAAAGTGGAATTGAATGTCATTAAATATGGGACCACAGTGAAGACCCTCTCTGAACAGCACAGTTAGTGAGGTGGCAGTCTAGATCCCAGCCAGACCCTTCCAAACACTTGCATTGCCTTTCCACTGTGGTACCTCTTTTGCTTAACTTATGAAAAGTTAAAACAGGCATATGAAACATGACAACTTAGCATTTTGTATAGAGGAGGATTTAAATAATTTATTTCTAAATCTTCAGCCCACCCACCTGAAAAGCTCCTTTGCCCAGTTCTGCACAGCCTATCTCTTGATATACAGTTATTAAGGGACACATGTTTGGCAATTGTGACCAGCAAAATTTACCTGCCAGTGACCAATAATATTGTAAGTCGAGGTCCTCTACTTCTTTTTTGCTCTCCTGGAGACGTTGTCTCAGAGCCTGCCGTCATGCTTCATCTTTATCGAGTGCTAGCTGACAGTGTGAATTGTGGGCAGTGGCCATGCTGTATTCCAATCACATTCACGATGCTGACATGAGCTGCAATTGGCCGGCCAGCCAGCCATTGGGGGACAGTGCTGAGAAAGACTCACAAAGCAGCTCAAGTCCTCTTACTGGCACTGAGGAAGCTGATAAACAGCAGATGGGGGGGGGGCGCATGCAGAGAGAAAGTGCTGGGGTTCATCATGTGTGCATAAGCACTCTGTGACAGTCACACAAAATAAGTCTCAAAATAAATAGAAATCATGAAAAAATTTTACAAATAATGAAAAAAAGGGGAATTTCAGAAGGGGGGGTTCTTTCGAACCATACGAACCCCCCCCAGGCAACGGCTATGACTCCTGTAGTGCAAATGAGATGGGATGCAAATGTACAGGCACGTGTCTGATAAAAATGTAATAAGAAAAAGGAACAAAGCAATAAACTAAGGTACTGACAATGTACAGTATGTGTAAAATATGACATGGTGAAGAGATACAGAAACATAACATATGAGTAACTCAGGCATATAGAGCATAATTACTGTTTGTATAACATTAAACGGTGTAAAAACAAGACAACAAACTAAGATAATACAATGAATATTATGGTATTATAATTATTTACAAGATAAAATTATTAACAAAGAAAATATATATATATATACAGTATAGTTAGATAATAAGGATGCAGACAGTCTCTTTGGTCCTGGTTCCTTATCATGGGATAGCTCTTTTCAGAGTCTACAGCACAAAGATTTTAACACATGAACAGGAAAGCTGTCATAGGGATCTGATGGTGTGGTAGCTCAGCCTCTGCTTGTCGACTCCATTCCGGTCGGCTTCATTCCGACACTGTAACTTCTAGACTGAGAGGCACACATTTGGCACTGCAGTCCCATTGACTATAATCACTTCTTTGCTTTGCTTTGTTTTATTTTGTTTGTTTCTTTATGGAAAATGATATTTATATTACAAAATTACAAGCCAGAATAGGTTAGGGGGGAGAGTATGCTGACGAGTGGCCAAACAAATACAGTGGAGGACTCTAACAGCTCTGAGTCTGAGCAGACAGACTGAATTGTTGGACTGAAAAACTCACTGGTAGCATCGTATACTGTTTATGTAAAACAATAAATAAATAAAACCCTCTGAATTGCTACAATTTCTTAGGAGTACTGGATGCCAGATTGTGATTACTACTATGCACGGATACACAGGGTGGAGTTCCAATCAGCTGAGAAAGAAAATGTAAAAAAATAACAAAAATAAGACATTTACTTGAAGGAAGAATGTCAATGTTGTGGTGTGGGGTATGACTATATTTGCTCTTGTGGTGAAGCGGGAGGAAGGAACAGAGTATTGGTTATTAATGGCCTTTCCAGTTTATTTTTTTCTTGAGTGAGAGAAACATGGCTGACAAGAAATTTTTTTTTAATTCTAAGATTGCTTAGTGATTTGTGATGAGGATAAATAACAAGATGACGGTGGATTGTTCTGCATTAAAGCACAGTCAGGTGACAGATTTTACCCAATCAAGACTAGGAGATTTTCGTACCCATTTTATAGACTGATTTAAGACTTTTTTCAGAAATTAAATCTGAAGAAATTTAAATTGCAGAATTTCCAACACGAGGTACAGCAACATCGAAACCTCGCAAGACTTCAAATTTGATGTTCCAGCTTTGGCTGAACTTTTGCATTTTGTTTGCTACTGTGGCTGTTCCGTTTCCTCCCTCGCACTGCCCCCAAATACCTGTTGTCATGGAAACTGCATTCATGCATCTCTCTCTTTCTCTCTCTCTCTCTGCTCCCCTAGATTTTGGCTGGCCATTCCACTGTTACTGTCTGTTTTTTTCTGGTTTCTTTGGGGTTTATGTCTGGGCTCCCTCCAGGTGGTTTTAGAGCAGGGCTCCCCAGATGTGCGTACCCACTTTTCTGTCTGGCACTGACTTGCGGCTCTACCTGTTTGTCCTGTGTCCCTTCCTGTCAACACCTTAAGCTCCCTTCCCTCCGCTGTGGCTGCACGTGGACACGTCTGCATAGTTGGTTTACATGCCTCTACATACTAGCCTCTACAGTGGACTCCTCAACTCCAGACTCTGTTGTTCCTGGGTCCTACTGCCTCTCTGCTTTGGACACCGAGTGCCTAATCATGCAGAGACTGCTTGTCAATCAGCTCGTCCTCAGAAACCAGTCAGCTGCTTCTCCCTCCATTGTAAATCCCACTGCAGCTAGGCCAGTCTTATATTTTTTCTCATTTGTATGGCAGTTTAGGCTATTGATCAGCACAGCCTGCTGCACTGTCAGCCTACCTGGCTACTCCTTTTATCTACTGTTTTAACTTACACTGCTACAAATCTAAGCCTGCGTTTGGTTTGCAGTATGATTATTGTTCCATTGCATCCTACATGCTATCCCATCCTCAGTGAGTACAGAACAGATGCACTTACAATCTACCATGTTCTCATGCCTTCATCTATAGCTCCTATTTGAGATTAGTTGGTGCGTGTCCACCATTATCTGTATAGTCTGTCACTGTTTCATCCCTCATCCGTATGACTAAGCCTCTATCAAGTTTATTTATCTTCCTTCCATGTAGCATATAATGCCTTCCAATCAGCTGTCAGACAAAGCCATTGGTTCATATGGCCCCTGCTTTGCCTCAACAGCTGTCAGGCTTCACCATCAGCCTCCTATCTCCTGTGATTTGATCTCCCAATGCTAGGACACATTCCAGCTATGACCATATCCCCTGGCTGCCGTGGCTTCTTTGCTCTCTAAGCCGGCAATCTCGCTCTGCTCCCTTGAAGTCCACATTTCAAGGGTGGGTCTCTTGGCTTGGGCATGGTCCTTCTCTTTCTTCCCTTTGGCTGAGAATGTCCTACACTCCAGGGGAAACTTTAGCTATTCAGAGTGACTCAGTGCAACTTGTGGTGTAGATTTTATGACTTCATCTACAGAAGGGTGGTGCCTCTAAGCACTCGGAGGCTCCTTTAGCTGTGCAGACCACATTGGCAGCACCTTCAAAAGCTATTCTCACTATGTCAGCCTAAGGTTCACCTGGTTTTCTCTGATTTCCTTCCCCCCATCTGCCACTCAAGGTGAAGTTCTGCACTACAGCACAGCTCTGCTCTTCATAGGCTCAGCTCTACATTTTGCCTCCCATGGGATCAGCTTTCTATCCTATTAGGCCACCTCTCAGTTCAGAGACCAGGTGAGCATCTTTCAGCGATCATCTCTCTCTTGGGGCGGGGGCGGGGCTTTTGCAGGAAACCTCCTTAACTGCAGAGATTGACTTCTGGCAGCCGTGGTGGCATTTCCCTTTAGAGGCAGAGAGTTAAAGCCCATCCTCCAAAATTCTTCCCATGAACTGGGTTTCCAAAATGTAGTAGCCAAGCTATCACTAATACTGCCCCTAGCCTGGAGGGATGTGACCTAGATCTTAGATCCTCTGAGGTTTTCTCCAAAAAAGGTATTTTCTTTTCCTCCATGCCAAAGATCATAATAATAGTTTCTGCAAGAGTGGAGCTAGAAGATGGTTCTCCTCCCTAGTTTCTGGGACTCTCCTCTCCTTGGGAAGAACATGCTCATCTGTCTTCATTGTGATTTGGGGCCTTCCTCCTGAAGGTGCCTTTAGTCTGAGACCTCGTCCCTGTGACACCCTGAGTGGATAGACCCTTTCCATGAGGGTCCTGTGTCTTTATGGCACCATGACAGGGTGGTACTCCCCAAAGCAGGGACAAAGATGACTGCTCAGTACCAAGTCCTAAACCATACTTCAGAAGCCTGATGTCCCAGTGAAACAGGATACTGGGGAGGAGAATGTCACTGGAGAACCAGGGTGTTTGGACTAGCAGAGCTGGAAAAGAGACCACTGAACCACCGGGGACGGCTTTTCTGGTGGTAAGGAAATAGGTACCACTAGAACCTCAGAGGAACCAAAGACTTGAGGGGGGCTGTTGATGGAACAGAACCTCCCGGCAAGATAGCTGTGTGCCTAGCATTGCCAGCATGGTGTTCCGTTGAGTACAGCGACATGTGTTATGCCACTATGAAACATAGAATTTGACGGCAGATAAGGACCGCTTGGCCCACCTAGTCTGCCCATTTTCCTACCTAACAGATAAGCTGCTGATCCTAGTTAACCAACAGCTTACTTCCTCCTACCCCCCACTAGGACTGCCTTATGCCTGTCCCATGCATTCTGGAATTCCCCCACTGTTCTTGACTCCACGACCTCCTCAGGGAGGCTGTTCCATGCATCCACAACCCTCTGTGAAAAAATACTTCCTGACATTACCTCTGAGCTGCCCCCTCTATCATCAAATTGTGCCCTTGTTCTTGCACATCTCTTTTCTGGAAGATGCTACCTCTTGGACTTTGTTGATTCCCTTGAGGTACTTGAAAGTTTCTATCATGTCCCTCCCTTCTTTCCTCAAGGGTATACATATTAAGCTCCTTTAGTCTTTTCTTCATATGTCTTCTGGTGCAGACCCTGCACCATTTTGTTGCCCTCCTCTGGACAGCCTCCACTCTGTCTATGTCTTTGTGGAGATGGGGTCTCCAGAACTGCACACAGTACTCCAGATGGGGTCTCACCAACTGTCTGTACAGAGGGATAACAACTTCCTGTTTTCTACTATTGATGCCTCTTCCTATGCATCCCAGTATCCCCCCAGCCTTCCTTACTGCCTTCTCACATTGTTTGCCCACCTTTAGGTCATCTGATATAATTACCCCCAGGTCCCTTTCTATTTTTACTGTTGTCAGTATCTCACCCCCCATTGTGTATGCTTCCCCTGGGTTTTTGTTTCCCATGTGCATTACCTTGCACTTCTTTGCATTGAATCTGAGCTGCCATACATTTGACCATTCCAGGTGATGTTATATTTCCACATGTTGCACTCACTAACAGATGGAACTGCAATCTGCATGCATTGCACCGCACTCACAGAGGGGACTCCTCCCTTCTGGGCTAATGTAGCACAAGTCTGGGGGGGAAGGAGGGCACAACTGTGCAGAAGCACAACACCCATTTTGCATTACCACTACAACGACTGAGAATGGGCACCTTGATCTTTAAACCTTTCGGTACCACTTCTATGCAGATGGCACCATTCTTCATATTTGGGGCAGAAAAAGTTCTAATAGCCAGATAATCTTTACACCACTTTCAGAGATTTACACCTGAACATGGTTATTCAAAACCTTTACTAAACAGTATTAAAACAAGGTAATGATCCTTGGGTGGTCTGCTCAATAACTGTCCTCTACATAGATTGGATGTTACTGCATTTGAACTGATTATGAGCTATAAATACCTGAGTTTAACAGTAAAACCCCTAGCTACAGTGTGGTTTGCTTGTCAATCATATTGCCATACAGTATGTTTGGAATGAAACTGCAACGTCACCATAATAGATCCCACTTGTCTTTAAACATGTGGGAATGCTTAGTTGGAAATATTTCATTTTTATGTTTTATTTATCCTTTATTGCTTTAAATTCACTTCACTTTTTGATCACAGAGATGCTATCTATCACAGTGTCATGAAATGCCTTTGAGCAAACTCAGTGTGCCTTTTAACACCACAGACAGATTTATTTTGGATTGTAATAGTAGCATGTATCACTGTCACATGTACAGGGTGTGAAAATGGGCCCATGGCAGAAAGTTATTTTCAGGACCACTGATTTATGATGAATGAAGCAATTAAATTCTATTCTTAAGATCTGAACTTCTAGGACTGCGCTATGCTTGGCAGTCTAATTCGTAGTAATATAGTAATTTAAGATCAGAATGGACTCTAGGTCCATGATGTCCACCCCTTCCGTCCTGCTTCATAAGCAGGAGTGAGTCTAATTACTAGTGAACATTTTTAATATTCAGATAACTGGTTTGTAAAAATGCAATACAACCACCCAGTTGTAATTATGTGTTACAATCCGGCAGTCGTAATCGCTCCCTGTCAATCATGCTTGCACTGTGAGCAGTGTAAGCACTAGTCACACAACTGCCACAGTAATTAAGAAGCATTTGTCAATGTCGAATGTTCACCGCTGGTATTGCTGTTGTACTGGAGTTTGCTTGTACACATTTTTACAATATATGTACCCAGGATGGAGCAGATGAGATGCAATATCTCGTTTTCAGTGGTGTCCTGCTTTGGCACATTGTTAGATTATAATTACCAAGCATAAGGCAGCTGAGAGGCAATATCTACTTTTAAGTGGGCTCTCACATTTTGACCCCAAATATCCAACAGTCTTTTATGACCTAACGCTATAATCAAGACAGGTGGAATTTTTAAAATCCCATCTGAAAGGTGATGTCACTGTGTGACTGTGGAAACACGTTTCAGAGGGGATTTGAAAAAGGACACCTGCCATGTTCAGGAGGTGGGGTAACTCAAGGGATATGTTGAACATTAGGGGCCAAAATCTACAAGAAATAAAGTTATGAGTAAATGTTGGAACAATTAGTTTCCTCATAACTGAGTTGTTTTTTCACATTTTTACCCCACATTTTCAACATAATCTTTTTATGATCAGTCCTTCTGAGCATGACAATTGTCATTTATAAAACAGTGGCTGAAACATGATTTTGCACTACAAGTGTTAAAACACATTTTGCATAGAATTTGAGAAGTGACAGCTCTCACATTCATGAGGTGGTGTGAAAAAATGGCTATGTTGAAAAGTTGGGGTCAAAATACTGAAAATGACCACAGTTACGAGCCTGCATTGAAAATTGCAATGTAGATCCATTACTTTGTTTTCTCATATTTTTACCCCAAATTTTCAACATAGCCCTTTTATGACCCCACAGAGCCTTCTTATCAGCCCTTCTCTTGAACAAGAGCAGATAACATTTTCAAATCCTGCCCCAAATGTGATTTGACACCACAAGTGTGGCAACAAATTTTGGCATGGATTTGAAAAATGACAGCTGTCACATTCTGTGAAGAAATAGCTATGTTGAAATTCTGGGGCCAAAATACTGAAAATTACCAAAGTTACGAGCCTGCATTCGTAAATTTCAATTCAGGCTCATAACGTTGTTGTTTTTTAATATTTTGACCCCAGATTTTCAACATAGCCTTGTTACAGACCTACCTCATGAAAAAGGATGGAGAACATTTTCAACTCCTGCCCAAAAGGTGATTTTGTGCAGTGACCATAAAATCACCTTTCGAGATGTGAAAACACATTTTGGCCAGGATTTGAAAAAATGACAGCTGTCACATTCATGAGGTGCTATGAAGAAATGGCTACATTGAAACTTTGGGGTCAAAATATTGAAAATGACCAATGTTACGAGCCTGCATTCACAAATCTCAATGTAGGCTCAAAACTTTGTTGTTTTTTGATAGTTTTACCCCAAATTTTCAACATAGCCTTCTTCTGACCTCACCTCATGAACAAGGGTGGAGACAATTTTCAATTCCTGCCCAAAAGGTGATTTTGTGCAGTGACTGCAAAATCACCTTTCAGGACCAATTTGTCTAACTTCACTGACACTGTTTATAAGGTGGGGTTCCAAAAAAAAAAGACATGTTGAATATCTGGGGCAAAAATATTCACAAATGAACAAGTTATGCCACTAAGTTCAAAACTCCATTGAAATACATTTAACTGCTTACCCAATTTCCTCAGTTTGTGGTTTGGTTTTAAAGAGTGAAACATAGACTTTGACAGCAGATAAGGGCCGCTTGGCCCACCTAGTTTGTCCATTTCCCTACCTACTGGATAAGCTGCAGATCCTAGTTAACCAACAGCCTAGGTCTTCCTACCCCCAAGAATTGCCTTTTGCCTATCCCATGCATTCTTGAATTCCTCAGTTTTTTTAATTTAAAATACTTTATTAAACTTTTAAACACATATTAGTAGAGTACATATAATGAGGGAAACCACATACTACAATGCAGTATACAATAGAAGAGGATAAACAGTAACACCCCAACCACCCTGCACCCACCTCAACCCTCCCCATATGTAACCCCTATAGACTATCTCCCACCCTCTACCCCCAATTGAATCCCTCACAGCATCCTGAAAAGGGAGAAAAGAAGGAAGGGATGCCAAAACCTTAATTTAGGAACCTTAAAATAAAAGGGGTTTACTACTTAAATAACAGCTGCAAATATTACACTCCAATGGTTCAAAGGTATGTTAATGGTTATACACCTGTGCTAACGCTACCCGATACAGGATCGACCCGTGTCACCTTAGGGGGCAGAGACAATGGGCCAAAGCGTATGGAGCTTCTCCCACCTTTTTCGATACTGGGACATTTTACCTCTAATACTAACTATTGTTTTTTTCAAGTTTAAGGTTGTGGAAGAAATCGGTGATCCATTCTTGATGAGAAAGAGTAGTCTGATCCTTCCAATGTCGTAACACTAATTTTTTGACAGAAAGGGAAATAAGGTTAATATGATACCGCCTTTCTCTCACCTCCACTAGGGAAAGGTCACCCAAAAGACAGATACGTGGTGTAAATAAGTTTTGTAGGTCCAGGATGGGATCTGCCTTGGTCTGCAAAGCAGTCAATAAGGGAGCCACTTTCTTGTACTCCCAGAAAGTGTGCAGTATAGTCCCTTGGTCTTTCCCACATCTAAAACAAGTTTGCTCTGGTAGTCTCCCCATCCCATACATTTTGACAGGTGTAAAATAAATATTGTGAAGAATATGGAATTATATTAATCACAGTTTATCCTTCGACGTGCATAGGTACACACTTTAGCAAATTTTCTCCCAATCTAAATTAATAGATGGGAAAACAGTGGGCCAATATGGGGAGTGAATGTCAGCTTTAGAATAAAGTGTAACATACAAGACTGATACAATTCGGTATACAGCATGGGGCTGCCAGGCCAACTGCTGGAGCTCCTGAAGGACTCTTATTTGATTTGTGTCTGATAAGTTGAGTCCAAACCGCTTAATTAACAAATGTCTGATTTGAAAAAGGAGGAAGTAGAATCTTCTCGGTAAGTGAAAGAGTTCGAGGAGGTCATCTGTTTTCTTCAACTGTCCCTGGGTGACTAAGTCATTGATCCTAGTGTTCGGGTCTATAGGTATTCTCCTTGACTGCAACATACATCCACCCACTTGGAAATTTGGGTTACCAAACAGGGGCTGGGAGATATCACTTTGACTGTCATATTTAAGGGATTTACAGAATTGTTTGTGAACTTTAATGGATGTTTATATGACCCTGGTTTTCAGGGAAGCCGGTAACTTGGAAGGAGCCGAGTACAATAATGCAGAAGGGTTGAGAACCAAATCCCCCATAATGCATCGCTGTACTTGCAACCATAGGGACACATATCAGGAGGCTTCATTGTCCTGGGAATATGTATTTCATCTCATATACTTGGCCAAGTGGCTAGCCAAGTAATATAGATAGAAATTGGGGAGCTTAAGCCCCCCAGAATCCTTGGGAGCACACAGACAGTTGTATGACCGATGCGGTGGTTTACCCTGCCACAAGAATTTTGAGATGATTCCGTGAAGCTTACAAACCAGCTCAATGGGAGGTGGAGGTTTAACATGTTAAGCAGGTAGAAAACTCTAGGAAAGATATTCATTTTTATCACATTAATCCTGCCTTGGAGGGATAAGTAAAGGGAGGACTACCTATCCAGGTCCTGTCGAATGGAGACAATGAGGTCATCCAAGCTGAGCTTTCTAAGGAGAAAGTTCAAGGTGGCCAGTATAATCCCAAGGTACTGAAGCCTGAGAGTCATAGAGAAGATCGCAACATACTCTCTATGAAGATGGAAGTTGAGAGGCATAATCTCGGTTTTACTCAGGTTCACTTTATAATTAGATAACCTACTGTACTTATCAATTATTTGCAGGGTGGCTTTGATAGCTGTAACCGGGTCTGTGACGTGAAGAAAAATATTGTCTGCATAAGCAGACAGCTTACATTCCAAGGGGCCAACATGGATACCTACCAGGGAGGGAAAAGAGTTTAGATGACGCAGAAGGGGTTCTAGATACAAATTAAAAAGGAGTGGAGACAGTGGGCAACCTTGCCTAGTTCCAGATGCCAATGGAAAGCTAGAAGACGAAACACCATTGCAGTAAACCTTGGCACTGGGACTGGAGTACAGTGATTTAATCCAGGATATAAGTTTATCAGGAAAGCCAAATTTGGCTAGGGTTTCAAAGAGAAAAGGCCAGCTAACCCTATCGAAGGCCTTTTCTGCATCCAGGGAGAAAAGTGCCCTCGGAGAAGCCACCTCCTTGGATACAGAAAAGATATGTGCCAGTTTCCTGAGGTGATCAGAAGAGGACCTGCCCTGTACAAAACCAATCTGTTCCTGACTGAGCAGTCCCTCCCACACCTGCGTCACTCAGAACGCCAATAGTTTTGCAAAAAGGTTTATATCGTAATACATCAGGGAAATAGGACAGTAGTATGTTACCCTCTACTTAGGCTTACCAGGTTTTGGTAGAACTAAAACGATGGCTTCTAAGAGGGTGGGATCTGTGATCCCCTTTGTGCTAATAAAATTAAATAACAAGAGGAGTATAGGAAACATAGAAACATAGACTTTGACGGCAGATAAGGACTACTTGGCCCACCCAGTCTGCCCATTTCCCTACCTATTGGATAAGCTGCAGATTCTAGTTAACCAACAGCCTACTTCCTGCAACCCCCCACTATAATTGCCTTATGTCTGTCCCATGCATGTTTGAATTCCCCCACTGTTTTAGACCCCACAACCTCTCCAGGAAGGTGGTTCCATGCGTCCACCACTCTCTCCGTGAAAAAGAATTTCCTCACATTACCCCTGAGCCATCCCCCCTCTAACTTTAAATTGTGCCCCCTTGTTCTTACACATCTCTTTTTCAGAAAGATGCTACCCTCCTGGACTTTGTTGATTCCATTGAGGTACTTAAAAGTTTCTATCTATCTAGGTAAAGCAAATAGGATGCTTGGATGCATAGGCAGGGGCATCACCAGCAGGAAAAGGGAGGTCATAATTCCACTATACAAGACACTAGTGAGGCCGCACCTGGAGTACACTGTGCAGTTCTGGAGACCTTACCTACGTAAGGACATAGACAGGGTAGAGAAGGTTCAGAGGAGGGCAACAAAGATGGTGCATGGATTGCATCACAAGTCCTATGAGGACAGGTTGAAGGCACTGAACATGTACTCCTGAGGAGGAGAGGAGAGAGGGATATGATAGAGACATACAAGTATTCACAGGAGGAACAGGGTGCAGGAATGCACTATTTTTAAGCGAAAAAGATGTTCCAGGACTAGAGGGCATGGGATGAAGTTGGAGGGAGGACGATTCAGAGGAAACGTTTGGAAGTATTTATTCACAGAACGGGTGGTGGACAAGTGGAACACCCTGCCAGAGGAAGTGGTGGGGGCTGAAACAATCACGGGATTTAAGAATGCATGGGATAGACATAAAGGAATTCTGGAGGTCAGGGGTAAGGGGCAACAGACTTCCTGGAAAACATAAACTGAACTTACAAACTTAAATGGGCAGACTGGGTGGGCCATAAGCCCTTATCTGCCGACACTGTCTATCTATCTGTGTATCTATGTAACTGCATACACCATCCCCTTTTGGTGATTGTTCTCTATAATCACATCCAGGGCAAGATTTTCTGTAACAGCAACTTTTTGCACAGTCTCTTCTGTCTCACCCCAGTCCAGGAGAACACTAGCAAATGGCAGAGTTTTCTCCTCCCCAGTGAATCCCCGCACTGTAACAAACTGGTTATAAGTTGTTCAGGCTCACCCAAATCCCCTTTTACTAAAGTAAGGGATACCCCCGTGTCCCTTAACCCATGGGTTTCCACCCCATTCGCAGTAACTGGGTGTATGTGCTCCCTTATGTTTACCGGCACGCTTTCAGGGATACACAAAAAAAACACTTCTTTCCCAGCACCACTTTGTACGCTCTGCCTTTTTAGGACACTGTCTTGCAAGATATCAAGGTTGTTTGCAACACCAACATTCATTTCTTTATTCAGGCAAATCCTTTCTTTGTAACCTGGGGCTGCCCGCTTTCAGGGGAGGCAGCAAAGGTTTTAGCTGCCCTGAAGGCATGCTTTTCCCTTTATGTGCTGCCATGCCCACTCCACTCCCTCTCAGAGCAGGTCTGCACCTGGCATAGAGGTCCGAGAGCTCAGCAGCCTCCTGCACTGTTTTTGGATCTCAGTCCTCTAGCCAGGTTTTCAGCTCTGCTGGGCAAGCCCAGAAGAACTGCTCTAAAAGTGCAACATCCTCAGTATTCTCTACAAAGTCTGCTTCTATCCCTTCCCACCAACGTTTTAAAAACTGACGTTGTTTAGTGGCTAGCTCCTCGAAGCTCATATCAGGACTTCTCCTGAGCTTATGGACCTTAACTCTACACTTCAGCTGCCAAGTCATACTTTTTTAACAATGTAGCTTTAAGTTTGCCATAATCATTACTGTCCTGATTGTCCATTTGACCCAATGTGTCACAAGCTTTCCCGGTAAGCAGCGAGGATAGCTGGAAGCTTCAGGACTCTCTGGGAATTTTTGCCTGAATGCATACCTTTCCAAATGAGTTTAGAAATGCATCCATATCTTCCCCCTCTTTAAATTCAGCTATCAGTTTAGAATTTAATTTGTAACCCAGTCCTGGAGTCCCAGATTCACCCATGCCACTTACCTGCTCTGGTGCTGGTCTCTAGAGTTGTAGCTTCTTCAGTTCAAATTTCCTCTAACACTCTCTCTCTCTCCTCTCTCGCTTGACCTCTCTCTGAAGCTGTCGCTCTTTTTCCTAGGCTGCTCGCTGCTCTCGCTTCTCCTCTCTCTCTCTCTCTCACTCACTCTCCATCTCCATCTGGAACTTCCTCTGCTCGAATTCCAGCTCCATTCTCCTCAACTCTGTCTGCAGCCTGATCCCTTTTGGCTCCAGCATGGTGGTGACCTTCCCCTGCTGCGGTGGCTCTCGGTTCACTTTGGTCCTCCCAGGGTCTGGACACTGTGATGAACCCTGGACCCTCCACGCCCAAGGTCTGGTCTCTTTCAGTCACCGACTGTGACTCAAGGTCTTGGGCATCGGCTGTCACAAGAGCCTCCACAAGGTGCTGCTTGTTCTGCCCCTTGCAACGGACTCCTCTCTCCTGGCACAACTGCCTTAGGTATTCTGCAGTGTACTTGCTGTAGGTGGAAGTCATCTTCTTCTCTCATCTACGGCTACACTAGCTTGCACCCGAAAAAAGTAAAACAGGTAGGGAACTTTGACTGTAACCACAATGATATATTTCTTCTTTTTTTTTCAAATCATTGCCTTATTTTGTGAGTGAACTGTTACAGTTTATCAAACTGACACACTGGACTGTTAATGCTCATGTCACCAAATAATTTCACAGTATCTCAATTATACCTCAGCAGCCATTTTGTATCAAGGTTAATCCATTGAAAACTCAGACTTCAAAAAGCACGCCAGGTGGTAATGAGGTATGCAAACAAATCTTTTTGATTGTAGCACTGCAAATCAAATCTTTTAGGTCGCACCACTGCCAACCAGATCTATCACAAACGTACTCAGGGGATCAGGCCCTCTGCTCCCACAGTGCCAAACCGCCAAGTGCATTATGTGAACATGAGACAAACAGGGTAACCTTCTTGTCTGTTTTGGGTCCAATCAACTACCAGTCTTGAGTCCTGGGGTCAAATATGAATCCTTTTTCACTAGCACGCCCAGGAAACAGGTTCAAATATCACACCCTCTTTGAGGAAATGCAGTGCAATACTTAACCCACCGGGCACACCCCCAGGTTCACAATACCTCTTTTGACTCAACTGAGACCTTGGTACCTTACCTTGGTGCATACAGTAACACACTGTATGTGCTCAACAGTTTTGTCAGAATTATCAACACTATTCCAGCATTCACACTCAAAATGAGGAAAAGGCTCAGGCAGGATTTCAAGGAAAACAAAGTTTACTAAAATTAAAAACAGTAAATGAAATATAAAACACAGAACATATAACATTTATGGTACAGTCATAAAAGTAATGGAAATTACAAACCAAACGCCTTTTTACTTAGTAGCTAATCCCGCCCTAGTTTCAATTAATAAATAGTGGTGGTTGAATTACCTAACGTTAGTAGAAGTGCTTCTAGAGAGTGTGTTCTTTCAGGAGTCCAGAAATAAAAAGCACTCTTTTCCCCCCAGCCTTGATCATATCTATCAGGGGAAAAAAGGGTCCCACCGAGCTTGTGTGGTCACAACTCTGAGGTGATGCTGGCTGTGAGGTCACTGTCGTCCCTGCATACCAAATTAGCCTCATGCATCTGCATGTTGCCAAGCATCCCCCCCCAAAAAAATAGATAATTTTTTTTTTAATTAGTGAGTCTGCTTTATGGCAGGTCAGAATTACCCCTTTGATCTTCACAGGACATTCCTGAGCCATTTCTCTTAATGGTGAGAAGTTTTAACAGGTATGTAACCCCCCTAAAATGGGGGTTCCCAAAAAGTCTTCCTTGAGCTTGCCTAAATGCTCACTGCCAGGCTGGCATCCTGCGTTTTAGCAGTTTAAATGTGATTACCAGAGCCTGTATAGCCTCTGTGTGCTGCCTCTTTAAGAGATGCAGTTTAAGTAATCTGAGAGGGAGCTCTGTTGAAAAGTGTAACTATTTACTGAAAATCATTTAGAGTGATAATGATAATGTAGTTTGTCTGACCTGTTTTCTTTGTAGTAAGGACTGTTTTGTTTGTCTCCACTATCTTGGTCCTGGACTGCAAATTGGACCAAACAGTACTGGTGAGACCTAAAATGTAGCCAGACTACAGGAGCTGTCTGAATTCAAAATCTATAGGAACTGTAGTTTGGAGCCTTTTTGTGCCTTTTTTGCAAGGGGGGAACTCTTGCTTTGACTGACAGCCAAATCAGCCAACCAAATCTTTTGGATCTTGGGGAAATCCAGGGCTGCTTGCAGTTTTCAGTTAGATCTAAGCTGGAAGCTGAACAAGAAGGAGCTGAAGGATTCTGAGCAGCAATCCTGAGTTGATTCGCATGGGAGAACTCTGAAAAAGCTAAGTTTTTGGCCTGCATGTTGGTGTGCTGCTCCTGAGAGGGAGAGAACAGAATTATTTTGGACTAAATCCAAGTTTGTGTGACTAAAGCAAGCTACTGAAGTGGGCCAGGCTCAACCTGAAGAAGACAGAAGATTTTGCTGAATGTGATCAGCCTGTCAGAAGTTCCAGTTACCCCTAAGCTCCCGGTGTGTGCAGAGACTTTGAGATTGTGACCAGGGAGCGCTCTGCCTGGTACAGTAGAATTCCCTTACATGTAAATGTGCTATGAGCTGCTAGTGGGTCGTGAGTTAGTCCTCCACTGTGTGAACTGTGTTCTGCTTGCTGGAAGCTCTATCCAGCCCCAAACAGACTGTATCTGAATTTGTCTCCATGCGGTCTGCGCCCTGCCAGACTACTCACTGCACAGAGAAGCCAATGACGAGAGACCTGCCTGGGGATCAGCCCCCTGCTCCACGCTTGAACAGGAATGACGCCTCTGCGACTCGTGTGGGCCCTGCTTCTCCTGGCATTCCAGATCAACCACCTGCAGTCTTGATTTTCGTCCAGCCTGTGTCCAGTCTTGGGTATCATGAGTAAATACCGGGGTAGCTCCCTGAAACAACAGCTTAATCTGAGTGTGACATCTGATTGCTTGTTGTTTTGTTTCCTTTACGAACTGAGTCCTCTGGCTCCGGATTACAAATATTGTGTACTGTGCATGTTGTGTTTTCCATCACAGGGCTCCAACCAGCTGCAACCCCAGCCAACCCCGGGCAACAGTCCTGGCTAGCCCATCTCTTCTCCACCTGGGTACCCAAAGGTGTGACTGTGTGGAGGGACTCAAAGAGCATGCATAACTGCTTGACTGATATAACCTTTAAGCTAATTAACCTGATTTTGCCCCTTCCTTGTTCCAGTCTCCTGAATAAATCAGATCTAACTTTTTCTGCATGTAATCTGACTGTGGCTCCAGTTTGTGCTCAAAGTACTGTACTGTTGCAATTTGTTGTGCATAACCTTGTTTTACAGGGGGTCCCCAGGGTCGAGCCAGAGGAACCAGCCCTGGTGGTAACTGCAAACAGTGTGGGTACTTGTGTGGTGTACCAGGGGTATTGTGAAAGTGTTTATTGTACAGTGTTCAGGCCACTAGAGGGGAAAGAGGGTGGTTACAGTGTCCTGGAGGGCTGTGCCTAGGTTAGCTTGACCACTACCAACCCTGATCTCTGGGTGGAGGCATCCATTTCAGAACTCAGGCCCCTTAATCTGCTACTAGCCGAGCAGGCAGAGGTAGTAGCCCTTGGGATAGCGCCACCTAGGGGTTACATCTTGGAGGCTCACCGCTGGGTTTTTATGTCTTCTAGTGGCCACATTTGTGAACTGTTGTTAAAAATAAATGGCTACCCCAACAGAAGTGGCTGTACACCAGTTGGTGGGGTGGTGTACTGGGCAGGAGATCAACCCCCAAAATGTTATACTCATCCTGGATATTCCCCTGGGTACCAATAAGGACACTGAAGAGGGAGTACTTTCCAAGGTTGAATGTTTACAAAACCCTGTGGTGGTAGGTCGACAGGCTAATCTGCTCGCCCAAAGTGTAAGAACCCAGCAGACAGTTCCAAAGTGCCACGAACTATCACCCCCGAAGGAGCCCTCACTGCCTGGAGAGTGATAACTAAAGACAGTAAAGACCTCGGGGAGAATGGGCCTCCCCCCCCCACTATCTGAGACCTTTGAGGAGAAATTTGCTAAGTTGTTGCTGGAGGAAGGGAAAACTGTGGAGGACTTAAAGAAACTATTCCTGCCACCTGAGGGTGTTCCTCCCCCAACACCCCCTCCTGCTCCAGCACCCATTATTGCCCCTCCTTCTGTGCCCATACCAATGCTGGCTCCTATGTCTGTACCTGCCGTTAGTCACGACTCTTACCGAAGGTTGGGAATCTTCTCCGGCACCCTCCCCTCCCCCCAAGGGGAGAATGATTGGGAGACTTGGATAGACTGTGTTGCCCCTTTGGTACCTGAATGGCAGTGTGCGGAGGCTGAGAAATGGAAAAGGATCATAGAAAGTTTGAGGGGTCCCGCTCTAGAGGCCATTAAATTTCTGAGGTCCACAAACCCTGATGCATCTGCCCAGAAGTACCTATCTGCACTCAAGGGCAATTTTGGGAGCATTGAGTCAGGGGAGAACTTGGTGTGGAAATTTCAAGGTACAAAACAATGGCCAGGGGGAAGTTTGCCTGCATATGTTACTCGTCTGGAAAGAGCGTTGCAGAAGGCTTACCAAAAAGGTGGAGTAGCCGACAGTGACTTAAACCATGTGAGGCTGGGACACATACTGCAACATGTAAAGCATTCTAAATTGCAGCTCCTTCAATTAAGGCTCCCAGATAGAAGGGGTAACCCACCGGACTATTGTGACTTGATAAACGAACTCCGGGAGGTTGAAGATGAAGAGGGGGATTGTAATTCTAGGGTGAGCACAGCCCAAATGATCACGGCATCAGAAGGCCCTTCTGAAGTGGGGACCAATGAGGGTGTGCCGCCATGGGATGAACTGCTGAGGGAGTTCAGGGAAACAAAAAACAGTCTCTTTATGAAGGCCGCTCCTGCAAGTACAGGCACCGACCCTCATCCATCTGCTATGGGGGTTGGGGTGTCCACTCAGGCATCTCCTGCTGACAGCAGCTCGAAACTCGATGTCTTGACTATGAAAGTAAGACAATTGACGAGATGTCTTCAAATGCTCACCACACAGCAGACAGAGATGGCACCAAGGTTTTCAGTTGGTAGTACCACTGTCCCAGCTCTCAGTGTGATGCCTCGGCCAGTCCAAATCCCAGAAAACATATTTTGCCATAATTGTGGGAAGGATGGGCACATGAAGAGAGAGAGAGAATGCTGGTCCACAAAAGACCTAGATAAAGTTGTATGCAGGCTTCAGGGAGAGCTTCGGAGAATGAATCAGCAGTCAAGGAGTGCCCAAAATGACTGCAATGAGGGTTCAAGAAGTAGTAACTCAAATTCCTATGTGGCTAAATCATCTGTCCAGGTCCCTGCTGCTGTCCCTCCAGACTGGTCCAAAATAGTGGGCCCTTCAATGGAGACTACCATGGCTGTGAATGGTATTCCTACTTGTGGCTATGGACAGTGTGTACGTAAGTGACCATTGTATTTAAGGACTGGTATGACAAACACTTATCTGCTGTGCCCTTACAATCCCTGGAAGGCCTACATGTGTGGTGGCTGAGCGACAAGTCTTATCCCTACCTAGGATATGTCCACCTCTGGTTGTCATTTCTTGCAGCTGTAACTGGTGTAGAAGAGCAAGTCGAGACACTGGCCTTAGTGTGTCCCCCTACTGGACTATATGATGGGGTTCCCCTGTTAATTGGGACCAACACCAATATGTTTGGGAGACTGGCACAACTCTGTCATGAGAAACAAGGGCAACGGACTGGGAGGACCCTAAGAATTCCCACTCTGATCAAGAGGCCATATGATTTGCAACAGAACCCCAAGGGAGTGGACCAGGATGAACCGGTAGGGGTTGCGTGGAAGAAGGATCCCGATTCAATGGTACTGGCCCCTAACGCCCAGTGTACCATTCAAGGGGAGGTCCGCCTCCGCAAAGATGTCAAGAACAAAATACTGATGTTGGTCACACGAGGCGATGGAAAATCGCCGAAAGGATTATTGGTTAAGCCCAGCATCTTGTCAGCTTGTGCTCATGCCTATGCAAGACGAGTGATGGTCCAGATTCATAATGTGTCAGATCGGGAGATCCGGGTGAACAGAGGATGCACCCTAGCTACGGTACACTGCACAGACACTGCAGTGTTGCCCAGCAACAAGCCCCCTGGCAAGACAGATAGAGTGACTCCGGACTTGTTTGATTTTGGTGACTCCCTGTTGCCAGCTGAATGGAACACTAGAATTAGCCAGAAACTTGCCCAGAGAGATCAAGTGTTTTCGTTGAAGGAATGGGATGTGTCCAGGGTGCGGAGCATCACATACGCCTGCACGATGAACGGCCATTTCAAGAGGGATCTCGCCACCTAGCCCCTGCAGACATAGACGATGTGAGAAGACTCTTGCAGGAAATGATCGCGGCTGGTGTGATACAAGAATCCAGGAGCCCATATGCTTCTCCCATTGTGGTTATGCGTAAGAAGAATGGAACAGTATGAATGTGTGTGGATTATTGGACCCTCAACAGGCAGACCATCCCTGATCAATACACCACTCCCAGTATACAAGATGCTCTGGATTGTTTGAATGGGAGCAAATAGTTCTTGGCGTTGGATCTTCGCAGTGGATATTACCAGATTCTGATGGCTCCAGAGGACCATGAGAAGTCAGCCTTCATCTGTCCTTTGGGGTTCTAACAATTTCTGAGAATGCCAAGGGGGATATTGGGCACCCCAGCCACTTTCTAGTGACTGATGGAATGAGCGGTGGGAGATATGAATTTGCTGGAGTGCCTGGTGTACTTGGACGATGTCATCATGTTTGGGAGCTCCCTAGAGGAACATAAGAGTCGACAGTTCAATGTAGTAGACTGACTGGAAAATTTCAGCCTCAAGCCGTCCATTGACAAGTGCCAGTTCTTCCAAACCTCTGTGAAGTATGTGGGGCACATAGTGTCTACAGAGGGGACAGAGACTGATCCTAGTAAATTTGAAGCCTTGACTACTTGGCCCCAGCCCCACAATTTGAAAGAACTACAACGTTTCCTGGGATTCTGTGGCTACTACCACCAGTTCATAAAGGACTATTCCAAAGTTATTCGGCCACTCCTGAACCTTACCCAGGGTTACCCTCGTACCAATCGAAAATACAAAAAAGGGGCCATCAAAGAACCAGACAAAGCATATTTCCACCCAGGTGAACTTTTCGGGTCCCGTTGAATGCCTGACTGTGAAGCAGTTTTCCATGAAGTCATATACCAGCTCACTCATGCCCCCGTCCTCGCTTTTGCTGATCCCAACAAACCCTATGTGCTGCATACTAATGCCAGTCTGCAGGGTCTAGGAGCTGTACTGTATCAAGACCATGAGGATGGTTTGAGACCAGTGTCATTTGCCAGTAGGAGCTTGACCTCATCAGAGCGAAACTACCCTGTGCAGAAGTTGGAGTTCCTTGCGTTAAAATGGGCCACTGTTGACCAGTTTCATGATTACCTCTATGGGGCAAAAATATTGGTGAGGACTGACAATAACCCACTGACCTATGTACAGATTTCAGCTAAGTTAGACGCTATGGGGCACCGGTGGCTTTCTGCATTGTCAACATATGATTATGCTGTCAAATACAGACCAGGCCTGAATCATATTGATGCTGACGCCTTATTCTGGAGGCCCATTTCCAACAGCGACTGGGTCAGGCTGTCTGAACCTGACATCCGAGCATTATGCCAAAAGTTTGATGAAATGAACAGATGTCTACGGACACAGTGGACTGCTGAGTGGATTGCTTGAGCCCTCTGACACCTGCATACCTGCGTGATTGCCACTTCTCTGCTCTAGATATTGGTGCACTACCTTAGTTTGACAATGGCAGCATTCAGTAGGTTCAATCTCGAGATACTATGATTCAGCCAGCACTTGCGCCTTCATGCACGTGAAAAGATGTGCAAGTTATGCTCTGATCTGCGAACTGCTTTATTGTTTAAAGAAGGCCCCAGGTTGAAACTGATTAATCAGTTGTTGTATAGAGAGACTGCAGATCAGGGTGGCCAAATAGACAAGCAACAATTGGTCCTGCCCACAGCCTTCAAAGACTTGGTACTGAGGTCCCTCCACAATCATATGGGCCACCTCGGTATCGACCGGACCCATGACCTAGTACGATCTCGATTCTACTGGCCCATGATGGGGGCCGATGTTGAGCACCATGTAAGGACTTGTAGTCACTGCCTACAGAGAAAAGCCCTGCCTCAGAGGGCTGCCCCCCTTGTCAACATTACTACCAGCACCCCAATGGAACTAGTCTGCATAGACTTCTTGAGTTTAGAGCCTGATCAGCGGAAACACTGGCAATGTGTTAGTGGTTACGGATCATTTCACATGGTATGCAAGCTTTTCCACCAAAGATCAAAAGCATCTACCGTGGCCAGGTGTGTAGGAAAATGTCTTCGTCCACTATGGGTGCCCCATTGAATTCACTCTGATCAAGGCCGGGACTTTGAGAGTCGAAGTTAATCAAGGAAATGTTTCTCTCTCTCTATTGGGGAAAGGAAACAAGAACCACCCTTATCACCCGCAGGGGATCCTCAATCGAACGCTGACTGCACCCTGCTAGACATGCTAGGCACCCTCCACCAAAAAGATAAGCAGAAATGGAGCCAGCAGATTAGCACCTTGGTACACGCATACAATTGCATGAAGAATGATGCTACCGGGTTCTCTCCCTACCACCTCATGTTCGGGAGAGAGGCCCGGCTGCCTGTTGATGTCTGTTTTGGGGTTTCTCCCAATGGGGTCCAAGCCGAAGATTACCTGCAGTATGTACAAAAACTGAAAGCTCAATTGAACCATGTCTATCAACTGGCACAGACCAATGGCTGCCAAAAGAAATCTAGCCAACAAAGAGAAACATGCTAGAAAAGTAAAGGCTCAAGAGCTTAGGCCTGGAGACCGTGTGTTGTTGCGAAATGTAGGATTGCATGGTAAACACAAAATTGCTGATCAATGGCACCATCTTCCCCATGTCACAGTTGGAAAGTTGGATGATTTGCCAGTGTACAAAGTGTGCCCAGAGAATAACTCCAAAGCTGTCAAGACCATGCACCGTAACTACTTGCTACCTATTGGTCAAGTTATAATTGAGGCTGAACCTGCCGAGACCGATTCCCCTGGACCAGTGACTCGTGCTGCTGCAAGAAAGAAACAGAGTCAGTCTGCCCCCATGGTTGCCGATTTAAGACTTCCCCCGCAGCAGGCCCAGAATGATAGTGACTGCCAGTCTAACTCGGATGACAGTGAGTGTGATAATGCCTATTACCCCTCATATGAACTGAGTCAGTTACTTTGTGTAAATCCTATGTTGAATTATGGGGATGAAGCTGGGCCTTCTGGACTGCCTGACGCCCTGGCATCATCCTTGGAGCCAAGGCTCCCTGAAAGTGAAGTGCAAAGTATCACATCTGAGGATGATGCATCTTTGTGTATTGTGGAACTTTATGATTTTCCTGAAGGAGAGGCTGATGGTATGGGTCTTTCTGGTGACATGCCAGAACTTGAGGATTACTATGAGAGTGCTGACAACCCTCCTTCAGTACCAGTGTGTCTTCAAAATGAGCCAAGTGTTGTAGAAACAGACTACAGAGCAAGGGGCTGACAGTGCTCCCAGCTTGGGCATTCCACTTCATGCAGAGGCACCCCTCACAAATGATGAAAGCTCCAAGACCATTGCTGAAAGTACAGAGACTGTGGTTGTTCATCCCAGAAAGACTGGCCTGTCAAGGCAGTGGTGCGCTTCAGTAACGATTCCCCCGGGAGGCCAGTGGATTTGCCTCTCAATGTAGTCCACAAAGGTGTTTATGTCTCTCAGAGTTCACTGCCCAAATTGAGCTTGACAGCTCATTCCAACTTGTTCTGCCCTCTCACCATGGTGCCCCTGCCCCATCCAGCCCCAAGTTAGCTGATAGGGAAGGACCCCCTCTTGCATTGTTTAGAGTACAATAAGTTATTACATGATTCTGTCTAGTAATGTTCAATTTACATGTGTGAAATATGCATAATGTATTGTCAGAATGGAAATGATATAGTGGAGTACATTGAAATGTATAGTAAAGTGACAAATTATGCCAGTTGATGAATCAGATAGTACTTGTATAGCATGCTAATTGTATACATGCCTTGTATATGTTGCATGTTCAATGTTATGATGGTACAGACTTGACACGGATGCCAAGTTTTCCCAGGCAGGGAAGGGTGTAACCCCCCTACAAATAGGGGTTCCCAAAAAGTCTTCCTTGAGCTTGCCTAAATGCTCACTGTCAGGCTGGTGTCCTGCGTTTTAGCAGTTTAAATGTGATTGCCAGAGCCTATATAGCCTCTGTGTACTGTCTCTTTAAGAGCTGCCTGGTTGCAGTTTAAATAATCTGAGAGGGAGCTCTATTTACTGAAAATCATTTAGAGTGATAATGATAATGTAGTTTGTCTAACCTGCTTTCTTTGTAGCAAGGACTGTTTTGTTTGTCTCAGCTATCTTAGTCCTGGACTGCAAATTGGACCAAACAGTACTGGTGGGACCTAAAACGTAGCTGGACTACAGGAGCTGTCTGAATTCAAAATCTGTAGGAACTGTAGTTTGGAGCTTTTTGTACCTTTTTTGCAACTGAAGGGGGAGCTCTTGCTTTGACTGACAGCCAAATCAGCAAACCAAATCTTTTGGATCTTGGGGAAGTTCCGGGCAGCTTGCAGTTTTCAGTTAGATCTAAGCTGGAAGCTGAACAAGAAGGAGCTGAAGGATTCTGAGCAGCAATCCCGAGTGGATTCGTATGGGAGAACTCTGAAAAGGCTAAGTTTTTGGCCTGCATGTCAGTGTGCTGCTCCTGAGAGGGAGAGAAGAGAATTATTTTGGACTAAATCCAAGTTTGTGTAACTAAAGTAAGCTACTGAAGTGGGCCAGACTCAACCTGAAGAAGACCGAAGATTTTGCTGAATGCGATCGGCCTGTCAGGAGTTCCAGTTACCCCAAGCTCCCGCTGTTTGCAGAGACTTTGCGATTGTGACCGGGGAACGCTCTGCCTTTTACAGTAGAATTCCCTTACATGTAAATGTACTATGAGCTGCTAGTGGGTCATGAGTTAGTCCCCCACTGTGTGAAATGTGTTCTACTTGCCGGAAGCTGTATCCAGCCCAAAACAGACTGCATCCGAATTTGTCTCCATGCGGTCTGGACCCTGCCAGACTGGCCCAGCCAGACTACCCACTGCACAGAGAAGCCATCGACGAGAGACCTGCCTGGGGATCAGCCCCCTGCTCCATGCTTGAACAGGAATGACGCCTCTGCGACTCGTGTGGGCCCTGCTTCTCCTGGCATTCCAGATCAACCACCTGCGGTCTCGATTTTCATCCAGCCTGTGTCCAGTCTTGGGTATTGTGAGTAAATACCAGGCTAGCTCCCTGCAACAACAGCTTAATCTGAGTGTGTCATCTGATTGTCTTGTTGTTTCATTTCCTTTACAAACTGAGCCCTGTGGTTCTGGATTACAAATATTGTGTACTTTGCATGTTGTGTTTTCTATCACAGGGCCTCAACCAGCTGCGACGCAGGTCAACCTCAGGCAACAGTCCTGGCTAGCCCATCTCTTCTCCACCTGGGTACCCAAAGGTGTGACTGTGTGGAGGGACTCAAAGCGCATGCATACCTGCTTGATTGATATAACCTTTAAGCTAATTAACTTGATTTTGCCCCTCCCTTGTTCAAGTCCCCTGAATAAATCAGATCTAACTTTTTCTGCATGTAATCTGACTGTGGTTCCAGTTTGTGCTCACAGTACTGTACTGTTGCTATTTGTTGTGCATAACCTTGTTTTACAGGGGGTCCCCAGGGTCGAGCCAGAGGAAACAGCCCTGGTGATAAGTGCAAACAATGTGGGTACTTGTGTGGTTACCAGGGTATGTTGTGAAAGTGATTATTGTACAGTGTTCAGGCCACTAGAAGGGAAAGAGAGGGGTTACAGTGTCCCGGAGGGCTGTGCCCAAGTTAGCTTGACCACTACCAACCCTGATCTTAAGGCGGAGGCACCCATTTCATAACTCTGGCCCCTTAACCTGCTACTAGCCAAGCAGGCAGGGGTAGTAGCCCTTGGGCTAGCGCCACCTAGGGGGTTACAGGTAACTGTCAGGAGTTGGCTCGTAAAATGCAGCCTGTTTATGGTCAGTTTCCTAGATTTCACAGTAAATGAGTGTTTTGCAATCTATTACAACCTGGTGTCTACAGGAAGCTCTTAATTAGATTTTCCACTGGGTCCTAGATAGGGCAGATCATCTTTTCTCTCTGTTCAACAATCCCATGAGGCTTTGCTGCTTGGCCTGTGTTTTCTAAGCAGAAGTCTAAACATATATTTATATCAAACTATATGCTCATAACTAGTAGAGGGTTATCATGTCAGATCGCTTACCTTGATTTCAGCAAGGCCTTCAACACCATTCCAACAGGAGACTGGTAAATAAGTTTGGTAGCCTGGGTGTGGGTCAGAAGGTGGTAAACTGGGTTGGAAACTGGCTGAGGGACAGGAAGTAGAGGGTGGTGGTAAATGAATTCCAATCCGTAGAAAGGGGGGGGTGACCAGTGGGGTGCTTTAGTGGTTGGCCCTGGGGTCAGTGCTTTTTAATGTCTTTATCAGTGACATTGCAAAAGGGCCAGAAGGGAAGGTTTGCATGTTTGCAGATGACACCAAGATCTGCAACAGGGTGGACACTCCTAATGGGGTGGAGAGGATGAGGAGAGGCCTGGGGAGGCTGGAAGAATGGTCAGAAGTGTGTCAACTGTGGTTCAATGCAAAGAAGTGCAAAATCATGCACCTAGAGCACAGAAATCCTGCAGAAAGCTACAGAATGGGGTGGGGGGGGTGCTGGTGGTCACTAAGGAGGAAAGAGATTTGGGGATTATCATCTCAGATGATCTAAAGGTGACCAAACAGTGCACAAAGGCTATAGGAAGGGCCAGTGGTATGTTGGGATGCATAGGGAGAGGTATCACTAGCAGAAGAAGGGAGTTGGTGGTTCCATTATACCAAGCGCTAGTGAGGCCGCAGTTGGAATACTGTGCATAGTTCTGGAGGCCACATCTATGCAGTTACACAGACAGGGTGGAGGCAGTTCAGAGAAGGGCAACAGAGATGGTGCTGAGCCTGCAACAGAAGACATATGAAGAAAAGATTGAAAGGCCTCAATATGTATACACTGGAAGAAAGAAGGAAACGTGGGAATATGATAGAGACTTTCAAGTGTAACCCTCCTTTCATACTTTTAAACTTGTGGTACTTTCTTTCAGATAAGCAGTTTGCTTTCTGGCACTCGCTACTGCTCGAGCAGTCAGGGGCTTTCATTCGAGTAGGCAGCAGCTTACAGTCCTAGCAGTGATAGAAACTCCAGACAGCTACCCCCCTCCCCTTCCCTCCCTGTCTAGTGGTTTTGATGGCATACTGTCTCTTGGAAGGGGGAAGGGCGCTATCTCGACTGGCAGCACATAGATTTAAACATAGTACTTTATAGATTTGAAGTATGGGATTCCACGGTTGACAGCTGGATTTTCGTCGAGGCACAAGCTAGCTAGAAATTCCTCCCTTCACAACTGGTGGCCACAGGACTGGCTGGTTCTCTAGAAAATAGTTTGTAAGGCAGACAGCAAAGCATAACAGATTTAGGATTCCAAATGATTTAGTCCAGAACAGGAGTGAAATGCAATCAGGCAGTCTTTACTTTGCATCAAAAGCTCAAGCTGTACACACAAAAACTCCACAGAGGATCCTCACTTGATTTTTGCTAAAGTTCCCACATTTCTATGGCTTAAAGCCGTGGCACAGTCTCTTGGGGGATTAGGATATGAACTTGGGCCCTACTCATTCATTCCTCTCCCTTTACTGATCCAAATGAGCTCTGATTTACTTTGGGACATGTTCTCTGTCCCCAAACTGGTTGCAGCTCTTAGTTTCCCACCAGTGGGAGTGGTTGCACACTTTTCTTAAACCTTTTGCAACTCTACTCAGAATGGAGGAGGTGGGTGTCAGTTGTTGTTTTACAGGCACAGACACAGTCCTTCCACTGACGGCTCCTGCCAATCCACGGGTAGTGTTCGCACAGGGCAGGGCCAACTCTTCCACAGACATAAGCAGTCCCCAATCTATCCAGCAGCACATACCTCGAGTGGACATGGAGGAGCACAGGGGTAAAACTGCCACCTTACCCCACTGGAGAGTTCGCTGCCACTTCTGTCTCACCGGCCCTCCATGGCAGTCACCCAACTCTGACAGGAATCAGAGCCTGGCAGGCTTCTTGTGACCTTCCTCACAGTTGCTACTCCCTCTGGATCTGCTGCCCCACTGCTTGTTTTGTGGGTGCCCCTTCCATTACTTTTGAGACCGGGGGGCAATCTCCCCACCCCAGCCCCAGGCATCACCGGCCCCGACCGGAGGCCTCCCCTCAGGCCTTCGAGCAGGTACGCCCGCTCCTCTCGACGACTCTGACCACACTCCAACCAATTTTTCCCCTGCACCGGTTGACTCTTTGAAAGCACTTGTGTGTGCCAGCTGGGCCATGCCCATGCCCAGCGACACGTGCATCTCCTGATGCCAACAGGGCATCTTTTTAGTAACCCCCCAAATTAGCACAGAGGTTACACTTTCCCCCCACAGAAATGCTTCACCTCCTAGGGAAGCTGTTTCCACCCTGCTAACCATAGGTGCTCTACACTGTGGGATAATGTGCACTCTCCCACAGGCCATCACATCCAGGCTCCACAGGCTGACTGCTTGGCAGCAGTCTATTTAGAACTAGGTGAGCAAACCCACCTACCTGTGGTCCTCTGGCTCCACTAACGGCACAGCCACTCGACCTGGCTTCCCCAACAATGGCTGGTCCACCAGGCCGACGTCCCACCCCCTAAGGGTACCCCCTTTCTGATCTATTCTGGCTCCAAAACTTTCCCCACTGGACCCTTCAGAAGTACCCAACCAGGCCTAATTGGCACCCCAAACATTTTTTGGAAAAACACAAACATTCCTATTCATCTATTAGCAGTTCTAGGGCTATACACCACCAGGGGGTGGTAGGCTAACCTCAACACTATTACTCCAAATGCAACATACAGGAGGCTAGACTTTAATCTAACTACACATTCTACACAATACTTGACTTGTTCCCCCCACAGAAATATCTAGCTACTACTCTAACTAAATTTTCCTTACATCTACATCTCTATATTCTAACCTACTTAACAGTGGGAAGGGGAGCGCACTTTTACCCCTTTTACTGTCCTTTTCAAAATGTACTGGTGCACGTAAAAGTCTCTGGACAGCTGTCTTTAGAAATTAAAGTCCACAATATCCCATGTGCAGCACACCAGTGGGCAAGTGTGCTTGATTTCTAGTGGGTCCCTACTTAGCATTTCTACCTGCTATACCTTTAAAATATAACAGATCTATCTTATTCCTAAGCTAGCTAACTAAATAACACATTGCAAATGATTTTCCTTAGAATGGTACATAAGAGTAAAAAAAAAGGTACAATTTGGTAAAACTGGAAAAAACTCAAAACACTTTTTTTTTTTTCTTAACCTGAGCATAAGCTGATCAGGCTACTGTCCATGTTAGTGGCAATTATCCATTTTGCAATTTTAATATAAAAGTAAACAGTCTCTGAGTAGTAGCAGTCCCTTAGACACAGTCCTACAATGCCGTGGGGCATTGGATTCCTAAGGGGTTTTCTTCATCTGGGGAGTTCTATACTTGGTGGCTGGGTCCTTCAGTGCAAAATAAAAACAAGGGTCTGGCTTGGTGCATTCTTCCCCTCGACTGTCATGGCCCACCACGAAGTACTTTAAACGGTGCCCAACTCTATCTTGCATGAAGGCAAAGGTTTTAAATAGAGTTAGTCCTTCCCATGCCAAGGAGGTGCACACTGATCTTGCCAGAGAAGTTACCTTATTTCTATCATAGGCCATGTCTCGAATGTCCACTTGATGTCCGAGGTGTACCTTCTTCACAGCTCCCTGGAACACCCAGTCAGATCTCCTGCACTCAATTAAGCCCCACAGTCTCTCGTTTATGTATGGGTAGTTTGCTCCAGGATACTCCATCTTAAGGTAATGCCTCACCCATCATTCTGCCTGGCTCCAATGGGGCAAGGACCTGATGCTGGGCCATGGGGCCACTCCTCTAGGTAACCAAATTCCTTCCTTATAACTGAGCACCGTGAGGTCCAACTGATGCCTAGCGTCCATATCTATCAAGTGCCTCTTGCATGTTTCTGGGAGCATTGGGGTGATCTCTAATATTCCCAGGATTGGCACAGCACAGGGTTTAGGAATGTTTCTTTCTATAACCATGTCCTCAGACATCCTGGTGATACCCTCCATGGGCTAGTAGTAAATGGAAATGGCTTCAGTAGCTCCAACAGCACTCTCTTCCTCAGATCCATTATCTCCTTCAACTGCTTCTATGATGACCTCAGGGTCCTCTTCCGCAGGAGCTTTCCCCTGCGCTGTGGGGAGCGGGGGATGTAGTTTTAAAGGCTTAGACTCTTCTAGTTTTTTAGGTAAGGTCTTAGCCCTCACCATGGGTTACTGGGTGGGTTTGGCTTTTAGTGATGTCTTGGTGTGATCCTGCGCGCCTCACACCACAGTCTCGGGCAGACCTGACTGCTCAGTCACATCCCACATGTACCTTGCAGCCGTACTCTTAATTCTGGAGATCAACCCTCGGCCCCTCCCTCTGCCACTGGGAAGTTCTGGGGCACCTGGCAGCATTACAGGGCTGGGCAGATGGCTAGGCCCTGGTGCCAGCTCTGGCTCTGTTTCCTTCTCAACAACTGAGACCTTCTCCCACTGCTCAGATGGCTCCACAATTGTGGCCATACTATTTGCTGGGGAGACTCTTCTGGACGACTGCAGCCATTGCCAGGGTGCACGGGTCGGTGGTGCATGGGCCACATACCTTCCTTCTTGCTGCTGCATATCAGCCGGTCCCACCACCCTAGGAACATTCTCACAGGCACACAATAGACACAGGCTGCCTTATTACCCCATTCCCACACTGTCCACAGAAAATACAGGACTCACCCGAACTGCTCCTTTCAACCATGCTCCGCAGCCAATTTACTAGTCCCTCTGGAATGTTGATGGTCTGACTTCTGAATCCAGGAGCAGAAGTTCTTTTTGCTTCTCCAATGTCCAGTGTAGCAGATTAATCCACAAATGCTTAGCGATTAGCCTCCAAAAGTTTTTCTCCAACTGTAGAAAAGTGAGTAAACATTCCCTCCTGTTTTTCAACTAGCAGAAATTTAAACAGCAACTCCACCATGGGGTGGTGGATACAAAGTTTTTTTTTTCAGCTCAAACAACAACACTCCTTGCTCCTCAAAGGCTTCCAGCAATCTGAAACCCAGGCCACCTGACCTCCCTTTTCTAGTGCTGCATCTCATTAGTCTCATCCACCAATGAAATCGTTTCATTTCCTCATTTTCAGTCATCACGTTTTTTCATGTGAGGCAGGCGCCATTTTATCTCCTCACGATGCAATTAAACTATAGCTCAAACTTCCAAAACAGGCTGTGGCCCACCAGCATTCCATCACTGTGAATGCCATCCATCGTGCCAGGTAGGTGATTGCACCTCATCTTTAGGATCCCAGACGAAAGCCTCCATTTTTGTAACCCTCCTTTCCTACTTTTAAACTGGTGGTACTTTCTTTCAAATAAGCAGTTTGTTTTCTGGCACTCGCTCCTGCTCAAGCAGTCAGGGGCTTTCATTTGAGCAGGCAGCAGCTTACAGTCCTAGCAGTGATTGAAATTCCAGAAACCTACCCCGTCCCCTCACTGTCTAGGGATTTTGATGGCATACTGTCTCTGGGAAGGGTGAAGGGTGCTATCTCGACTGGAAGCACATAGATTTAAACACAATACCTTATAGATTTGAAGTGTGGGATTCCACGGTTGATGGCTAGATTTCCGTCGAGGCACAGACTAACTGGAAATTTCTCCTTCACAACTGGTGGCCACAGGATCGGCTGGTTCTCTAGAAAATAGTTTGTTAGGCAGGCAGCAGAGCATAACAGATTTAGGATTCCAAATGATTTAGTCCAGAACAGGAGTGAAATGCAATCAGGCAGTCTTTATTTTGCATCAAAAGCTCAAGCTGTACGCACAAAAACTCCACAGAGGATCCTCACTTGATTTTTGCTACAGTTCCCACATTTCTATGGCTTAAAGCCATGGCACAGTCTCTTGGGGGATCAGGATTTTAACCTAGGCCCTACTAGCTCATTTCTCTCCCTTTACTGAGCCAAATGGTCTCCGATTTACTTTGGGACATGTTCCCTGTCCCCAAACTGGTTGCAGCTCTTAGTTTCCCACCAGTGGGAGTGGTTGCACACTTTTCTTAAACCTTTTTCAACTCTCCTCAGAATGGAGGGGGGGTGTCAGTAGTTGTTTTACAGGCACAGACACAGTCCTTTCCACTAACGGCTCCTGCTCCTGCCGATCAACGGGCAGGGTTTGCACATGGCAGGGCTAACTCTTCCACAGGCACAAGCATTCCCCTATCTATCCAGCAGCACATACTGTACCTCGAGTGGACACGGAGGAGCACAGGGGTAAAACTGCCACCTTAGCCCGCCGGAGACTTCACTGCCACTTCTGTCTTGCCGGCCCTCCATGGCAGTCACCCAACTCTGACAGGAATCAGAGCCTGGCAGGCTTCTTATGACCTTCCTCACAGTTGCTACTCCCTCTAGATCTGCTGCCCCACTGCATGTTTTCTGGGTGCCCCTTCCATTACTTTTGGGACCGGGGGGGCAATCTCCCCACCCCAGCCCCGGGCCTCGCCAGCCCCGACTAGAGGCCTCCCCTCAGGCCATCAAGCAGGCACGCCCGCTCCTCTTAACAACTCTGACGGCACTCCAACTGATTTTTCCCTCATGCCGGTTGGTGCTTTGAAAGCACTCGCGTGTGCTGCCTGGGCCACACCCATGGCCAGCAGTGCGTACACCTCCCAGTGCCAACAGAGCATCTTTTTAGCAACCCCTCAAATTGGCACAGGGATTACACTAGTATCTAAAGGGCATAAACAAGGTGCAGGTGGGCAACATCTTTCAATATAGAAGGGGTACAAGAACAAGGGGGCACGATATGAGATTGGAGGGGGGCTGGTTAAAGGACAATGTAAGGAAGTTTTTTTCACAGAAAGGGTGGTGGATTCATGGAACAATCTACCCAAGGAGGTGGTGGTTGCAAGTACAGTGGGGAGATTCAAGCATGCATAAGATAGGATAGGCAAAAGGGAACCCTGGAAGTGGGAAGCAGGGGCTAAAACCAGTGGCCAACTAGGGTCAGAGAGCACTGACATAGGTAGGGCATAAAGGCAGACTGGATGGGCCTAGTGATCCTTACCTGCTGTCAATATTCTATGTTTCTGTGTTCTATATGTACCATGCTAGTGGAATTAACCGGGTATGGATGGGTCCTGTCTTTCACAGGATATACCTTGGACTTTCCGATTCCCAGAAATATTTTGTTTCCTGCATTCCACTGTTCCTTATCCCCTTCCCTCACCTCCAACATGAAGCTTGTCAACAGTTTATGATGTATCTAAACTGCATTTTCCTAGTTGTACCTCTGATTACTGAAATTGAGTTGATATAATGTTACATGATGACAAATTGATGGTAGACAATTGGGCCTATATCTACTAGTGAAACTGAGTTATATGATTCAATTATGCAGTGTAATTTTGATTTTCGATTTGTTTCTAGCTAAGAGTCATACATCTGTTTTGAACTTATATGTGTAACTAAATGATCAAAGACACTAAGCCATGTTTCAGGTGGCAGTGGCTTTCTTTACTTCTGTAGCTTGGGCAACGTTGGGTGTTAAGAAGTTTCTTAAACATTTAAGGCACTGCGTCTTCCCCCAGTAATGTTCCAAAGTCAAGGAGGTTGCCAAATTCCTACATTAAAATGTGATGTGCCATACTGTATCTCTTAACCCTGTATGGACTTGTACTTTGTGTTTTTCTTTGAAAATGTAATGAACTGTAAGTTTTAAAAAATAGAGCTCTTCACTTGAAAACTGCCGGTGTACTATATGCATCTTCTGTGAGCAATCCTGGAAAGTTTGGTTAACTATTTATTTGAGGAGGTGGAAATTGATTTTAAAAGTGGGGGGGTCAGACAGCGATATTCTGGGGTAAGGGAGGGCAAGTCCCAAATATGAATTCCTGAGTATCATGAATAATATGGTACCTGGTACTTGGATCAGTGCATCAAGTAATTCTACCTACTGGAGGAAACATAAAATAGGGGAAAACAATCAATGAAAAGGTAAAATACCCGTCATTCCCTTCTCATGTGGCAGGGCTAGTCTCAGGGCCAATCCTCCCCATCTCAGTACTGTACTATCCCACCACCTGACCCCTCCCAATCCTCTCAGACACTGATTCTGAAACAAACAAATGGTTATGCTGACTCTTCCCCATCCTCCAAATGCCATTTATTATCTTCCGCAAAGCCTCTGAAAGCGAGGATTTGGCACTCATAGAGTGGAAACTGAAATGTTGGCAGTGCGATTAAGGGTATAAAATATATTAAAATTAAGTTGTAAATTACACCATTACCAATTAAATAATGTGAAGTATTACCAAAATTTAGAAAAAGTTGAAAAATATTGTTTATTAAATTTTTAAAACCGTCATGTAATTTTGTGTCGATACAAAAGAAAAAAAACAGTATCATACAGAGTGATACAAAAAAATAGTATTGATGCTATGTATTTGCCATTTTTTGGCTGTATCACAACTATATACTGTACACGGTACTGATAATGTAATGAAAAGGCACCTTCAAATATTATCAATATATATAGAAGAGTATTGACACAAACAGTATTGACAGAGCTCATTCTTAATGGCTGGACTCCAAGCTTTCATTTAAAAAATAATTAAGGTTCTAGCCCAAACAGTTCCAAAGATAGACCATTTACAAGATAATTTCTTTGAAATGGTACAACATTGGAACCAATAGGTCTAGAAACTTAATTTTTTTTCCAGTGAGAGCTTGGAGTCAGCCAAGTTGACATATTGATAAGCTATTGTTACAGCTACCTTATATTGATATAAAAAACATAAAGTGTTTCTCTACATTTTTAAAATCCTGTTATTTTTAACAGCATAATATTATATATTACATGTACTTTATAAAAATGTAGTGACACAGGAGAATGTATCACTAGGATCTGTACATACTTGATTGGACTCCAAACTTTCACAAAACAAATATGTTTCTACGATTAACAGTTCAAATGTTACTGCTTTTCAAAATATAATTTCAAACATTATAAATGCCAACCGATATCATATCATATCATAGAAGATTATTTTTGGAAATAGTCGGAAACACAGAAACATAAAATATGACAGCAGATAAGGACTGCTTGGCCCACCTAGTCTGCCCATTTTCCCTACCTAGTGTAACACTGCAGACCCTACTTGATCTCCAGCTTTACCGTCCCTTTCCAATCCACTAAGGTTCCCTTATGCCTAGCCCATGCATTCTTGAATCCCGTTACAGTTTTTACCCCCACCACCTCTGCTGGGAGGCTGTTCCATGTATCCACCACTCCTTCTGTGAAGAAGTACTTCCTCACATTTCCCGAGTCTACTTTCCTCCAGCTTCATAGCGTAACCCCTTGTTCTTGAACATCTTTTTTCTAAAAAAATGATTCTGTCTTGTACCTTAGTTGTATCCATGAGGTATTTGAAAGTCTCAGTCATATCCCCCCTCTCCCTCCTTTCCTCCAGGGTGCATATATTGAGATCCCTTAGCCTCTCCTCATAGGGCTTTTGGTGCAGACCCTGCATCATTTTAGATGCCCTCCTCTGGATCGCGTCTACTCTGTCTATATCCTTTTGGAGATTTGGTCTCCAGAACTAGGCACAGTACTCTAGGTGAGGTCTCACCAGTGATTTATATAGTGGTATCACCACCTCCTTCTTTCTGCTGGTGATACCACTCCCAGTGCATGCTAGCATCCCACTGGATGTCCCCACAGGCTTGCCACACTGTTTGGTCACCTTTAGGTCATCAGGTATGATTACCCCCAGGTCCTTTTCTGTTTGGTGGTCATTAGTACCACTCCTGCCATCTTGTACTCTGCCATTGCGTTTCTTTGCCCCAAGTGCATGATTTTACACTTCTTTGCATTGAAAGTCAGTTGTTACCCTCTGGACCACGCCTCAAGCTTTCTTAGATCCCTCTTCATCCCCCTTCCCCTGTGTCTTCCCTGTTGCAAATCTTTGTGTCATCTACAGAAAGGCATACCTTCCCTTCTAACCCCTCTGCAATGTTGTTAATGAAGACATTAAAGAGAACTGGTACCAGTACTGATCCTTCTGGCACCCCGCTGGTCACACTCCCTTCCCTGGAGTGAACTACGTTTACCACCACCCTCTGTCACCTATCCCCAACCAGTTTCTTACCCAGTTAGCTCCTTAGGTCCCACTTCCAGGCTGCCGAGCTTGTTTATGAGTTTCCTATGTAAAATGGTGTCGAAGTCCTTGCTGAAATCTAGGTAGCCCACATGGCCCACTCCACCCTGATCTAATTCCCTGCTCACCCAGTCAAAGAAATCTATCAGATTTGTTTGACATGACCTTCCCACAGTGAATCCATGCTGCTTCAGATCCTGTAAGCTGCTGGATTCTAGATATTTCACAATCCTTTCCTTCAGTAATGATTCCATTAATTTCCCCACCACTGAAGTCAGGCTGATTGGTCTGTAAATGCCAGCCTCCTCCCTGCTACCACTTTTGTGAAGTGGGACTACATCTACCCTCCTGCAGTCCTCCAGAACCACTTCCATCTCCAGTGAGTGGTTGAACAGAACTATCAGTGGTGTAGCCAGCACCTCTCTGAGCTCCTCCAATATCCCTGGACATTGGATGTATCCCATCTGGTCCCATTGCCTCGTCCGCTTTCAGATTTGCTAGTTGCTTCAGGACTCGCTCCTCTGTAAATGGACTGGTGTCCACCTCCCTTCCTTTGATGCTTGGTGGACTGGTGTCCCACTCCCTTCCTTCGATGCTCCTGTCACTTATCTGTGGTCCCTCACCTTCCCCTTCTTCTGTGAACACTGAACGAAAATATTTGTTAAGGATGTTTGCTTTTTCTTTGCCCCCCCCCGCACCCCCTCTCCCACAGACACTCTCTTTCCCTTACAATCCATCCCAGTCTTTCTTCTTTCGCTTATATACCTGAAAAGATGAAAGATACTAGTAGTTGTTCTGTCTAAGAATAAACACATTTCTAGTTTAATTTTAAGTTAATTAAAGTAAAATTAAGCTTTAATTCTGGTTTAATTCTAGTTTAATGCTGGCTATCAACCTCCTTATCCCCAATCCATGACTTGGGGGGGGGGGAAGACATCCCCCTCTAATCTGCAGAGCACCTTTCCCTGTAAAATAATCCAGTCATCTGAATGTACCACCTTACAGAGAAAGGCATGCTGCAAGTTAGGGAGGCTGTATGACTGGACTATTGTAGCTTCACTCAAACAACCCCCATAATAATGGATCAGGGGTCAAGGGGGGGGCTCAACATTAAATAAATGGCACTTTGAGGATTGCAGTTTAAGATGGGGGTGGATGTTAATGATAGTGTTGGCTCCTGGCACAGGGCCAGCAGCTGCCAATTTTTTTTTCATAATTAGTGTCCAAGAGGATGGGAGAGGGAAGTGCAGAAGGTAACTGGGGTGGGTGATGGGCAGCCATGGAACAACCCTTGGCCACCTGTGGAGGGAATAGAGGGTTTTTAAATGTTTAGACTTTCTCTACCATTTGGCCAAGTACTGTGTATCACATACAAACAGCCAGGTATGTGGGGGCCAAATATTCAAACCAAAGGTACAGTATGCAGGTCTGCATCTCATGCCTAGGACTTTCACAGTAGGCTGGCATGAGTAGAGTGAAAGCCCTCCTTCCCCAGTGGTGCTGTTGACCTGGATTGGTGACCTACTGCATGCTGTTTAACTAGCAGACCTGGGTTTAATCTCACAACCGCCACTTACACATAGTGTGACCCTAGGCAAGTCACTTATTCTCCCTGCACTTTACCTCTCTGAACTCTTTCTCTAATCTGACTCTGTACTGTTTGAATCTCCCTTTCAACTACTGACAACAACATTCCAAGGTGTGGCTAAACACAGGTCTTCGATCCAGCCCACCTGCATAGTTAAGCAAATAAATATACAATAAATAAATTCTCGCCTCCTCCGTCTTCTGGGTTGTCAAATGCTTTGGGATACAATATGTACAATGGGGGAAATTCTCCAAGGGGCAGGAAGTATGTGCCAATGACATGTATCCTGCCCGGCGTGGCCCTGCACCCATGAGAATGATGCACAATGGCTGTATTCACATCCAGCGGTCACCGCACGGCCCCCTTATGCGGCCCCCCCCAGCATGCAGGTGCATGGGTGCTGTCCAGCGAATGCGGGCGGGCATCCAATGGGATGCCTGGACCCGGTCTGCCACTGGATCCCTTGCACCTCATGGCCCCAAGGCTGCAGGGATGATCGGCAGGGCCACAAACACAAACACTGGGCATGTGCCCAGGCGGCTTCCCCCCAGCCCTCACAGTGGTCCAGGCGGACTGGGGTGACATGTCAGAGGGTCCTTGTGGTGTTCGCCGCTGCTGGCGATATACTGTCGGGGGGCATGCAGTGGCTACATCTGCCTCTAGATCGTGTACCCTGCACCCCTGCCTGGTATTCTGCACTTACAGGAATAGCATGGAGCATGGACACACCCCCAGCACTGCCCTCTGGACTGCTCCCTTCCTGAGCTTGCTGGCTGGCCAGGGGATCGGATGCAGACAGCCCTATGCCCCTGTGGGCATTGGGCGCAGAGTGCACAGCAGCCATGGAGTGTCTAAGCTTCACAAATACGTGGTGTGTAGCCACTCTGCACCTTGGAGAATAGCCCCCCATTATGAATGGCACTTTATGAAATCAAGGTCCTTTCCTTCCTTCCTGGCAGCACAGGTGAGCAGGGCAGCAACAGCAGTTCACAGATGGATGGGATTCCAAGCAGCATGCTTACTCTGAGCTCTGACCTGCAGATGTCCCAGAGAGGGGTTTAAACCAGGGAAACTGCTTGCAGTCCATTCATGTAGGCCCAGATCTGTCCCCACCTTTGTGTCCCAGTTTGTTAAGCATGCTGTCCACCACTGGTGACAGCCTAGCAGGGCCCTACCACGTAGAGGAGTTGTGGACAACCACTAGCATGGGGCGATGAAATTACAGAAAGGATTGTGGAGGGGAGGCAAAATGTGAAAGTAAACAAAATGGAATGCAGTATTCATGGAATTTTATATGTAACCCCCCTACAAATGGGGGCCACTAAAAAGTCTTCTTTGGGTGAGCCTAAATGCTCTCCGCCAGGCTTGTGTCCTGTATTTCAGCTGATTTAAAAAATAATTGAGTGAGAGTGCCTAATGCCTCCATGTACTGTCGCTTTAAGAGCTGCCAAACTGCAGTATAATTAATTTGAAATGGGGGGTCTGTGTGTTTCCCTGCTCGAGACCCACTTGGGTCACTGAGCAAATCGCTCCATTTCTGCAGTCGCTATATGTGCAGAGGGAGCTCTTTCAGAAGATGTAATTATTTGCTTGTAACCTGTTACAGTAATAATGAAAATGCAGTTTGTTCTAACCTGCTTTATTGTAGCAAGTACTGTGCAGAGTAGCTCCTTCATTTTGGTCCTGAACTGCTGAATTGGACCAATCAGTGTGTGGGGGTCCTTTAAAACGGAGCCTGCTCTGGGCGAATCAGAACTTGGACTCTCCTCTGGAGCCTGCTGTAATGGGACTGTATGGCAGGTGCCTCTGGGAACTGTAGTTTGGACCTTGGCGCCTTTTTGCACCAACAGGGGGAGCACTTGGTGAGTGACAGCCGAACCAGCCAACCGAACTGGGAGGAACTCAAAGGAAATGCCCTGCTCTGTCTGATGGGAAGTCAGACTAGAGGTGACTGTGAGAGGAGAAGGAGCTCAACTCCTTGCGGTGAGTAATTCGCACAGGAAGTGTGTGTGAGGCCCTGAGGTTCGGTCTGCAGCCGTTGTAAGTGCCAGTTCAGACTGAATCCGATTTATGAGGAGAAAGAAGGAAGTCTGAAGAGTGGAAACCAGGCTCACCCTATAGAAGACTGGAGAAATTGCTGAATCGCGCTCGGTCTGTCAGGAACTGAAGCTGCTGTGAGTGCTCCCCGGGTTTTGCAGAGTTTTGCGATCGGGATGGAGGAGCAGCCTGCCTGGTATAGTAATTTCCTTTACATATAAATGTGTCTAGTGCTAGTGGGGAACCGCAATCTTATTTCCCCGGTACTGTGAATTGTGTGCTAAAGCTGGAAGCAGAACCCAGTTTGATTCGGACTGAATCCACCTATTTTCAAATGCAAGTGAGTCCTGCCATGAGGGCTGGGCCAGCTATTCTGTTTCTCCTGGCAATCCAGGACAACCTGTATCCATCCAGTTTTCAGTATCGAGCCCGTGAGTACAAATCAGGGTAGCTCCCTGCAATCTGTTTATCAAACTGCAAGTGTGTCATCTGATTATTGCTGTTTCATTTCTTCACGAACTGAGCCTCAGGGTTCCGGATTACAATTTGTGTGTGCATGTGTTTTTCCATCAAAGGGCCCCAACCAGCTGCACCGACCCTGGCTAGCCCCCACCATCCTGGGTACCCAGAGAGTTACATTTTGGACCCTATATGCATGCACAGTACTGCGATTTGAATATTTCCAAACCAAATCAACCTGATTGCCCCCTCCTTGTTACTGCCCCCTCTAATAAATCAGATTTGTTGTTATTGAACTATATGCTGCCTGTGGTGTCAGTACATGTAGAAAAAGCATTGCACTGTGTTTGTGTATATTGCCTAACCTTGTTTTACAGGGGGTCCTCAGAGACGTGCTGCAGAATCAGTCTCGAGGATAAGTGGTACTTTATGAGTGAACAGTGTGCATATGTGGGGTATTGGGATTGTGACTCCTGTGTACTGTGTGAGCCACTAGAGGGAACCAAAGGGGATCACGGTGACCTAGAGGGCTGTGACCAAGCTAGTCTAACCACTACAAACCCTGACCTCTGGGTGCAGGCACCCACCATAGAACCTTGGCCCCTCAACCTGTCAGTAGTCAAGCAGGCAGGGGTAGTAGCCCTTGGGATAGCGCCACCTACATATAGTATCTATTAAAATGAGTAAGTTGAGGCCTTTAATGGTCTAGTAGTACACGTGTAAGTAATAAGCCCCTCCAGGGTGTGCATTATAGGATTTTAATGCATGCTCCAGAGGTGTAGTAAGGCATGAGGCCGACGGTCCTTACACCCCTGGGAAGTGCATTAAAATCATATGACCCACACTCTGGAAGGACTTATTACACTTATAAAATGGCTCTAGGTAGGTTTTTAGGGGAGGAAAGAAAAAATTACTCACCTTAGTAATTGTGTTTCTTCTAATGGAGTCTTGCTGTATTCTGACATTATGCAGTTAGCCCCAGCGTTTGAACTGCTCCAGAGAGGAAAGAGTTAACTCTATGCCAGAACATAGAACGTTGAGCTCGAGCTCAGTTCAAACCTCTGTCTGCTGCAATTTGAAGTGCAACCGTCAGATTCTTATGAGCTAACATTAACTAACTATCCCACTATGTGGAAATTGTAAAGTCACTAGCCAAAAGGCAACCAAATATTTTGGAACCCCAAAAGACTCAAGTCAAGAAATCCAAAACAAAAACTAGGTAGTGAACCAAAGGAATTACCAAAACATTAAATAACCCACTCCCCCTGACTAAGGGGGGGGGGAGTGCCAAGTACACCCCTGAGGTGCAACACTGCACCTACCAGCCCACTTCCCAAAAAACAGGTTCTGAGAGGGGAGGCAGGTCAGAATACAGCAAGACTCCATTAGAAGAAACACAATTACTAAGGTGAGTATTTTTTTTCCTTCAAACAACATGAAGTCTTGCTGTATTCTGACATTATGCAGACTACCAAGCAGTACCTCCATGGAGGTGGGAATCAAACCTATTTTGGGAATAGGCTCTGCAGTACTGCCGTACCAAACCTTGCATCACTCCTAGCCTGGATATCCAGAGAGTAATGCTCGGTGACTGTATGGACTGTTTTCCAGGTAGCTGCTTTGCATATCTCTAATAAGGGTATATCTCTGGCAGCAGCCAGAGAAGCAGCTGTACCTCTAGTTGAATGAGCCCTCAGGCCTGAGGGGGGTACTTTGCCTAGCTTTTCATAGCAGAGTTGCATACAAGAGACAATCCACCTGGCAACAATTCTCTTAGTAGCAGGATTACCCTTCCCCACTTCACCATAAGTGAGGAACAACTGGAGGGGAGTCAAACCTGAGTGCCTTAGTACACTCAATATAGTAGCTAAGAGCCCTTTTAACATCCAAACTGTGTAATCTTCTCTCTCCTGAAGAAGAATGATCAGTGAAGAATACAGGAAGAGACATGGATTGGTTCAGATGAAAATCTGAAACCACTTTGGGTAAGAACCTCCTGTTGGTTCTAAGGACCACCTTATCTCTATGGAATGAGATAAAATCAGGCTCCACTGACAGAGCTTGCAATTCACTGATATGCCTGGCAGAGGTAATAGCTACCAGGAACACAGTTTTCCAAGTCAAGTACTTAAGCTCTGCTGAGGACAAAGGCTCAAAAGGGGGGTTGCATAAACTGGGCAATGCAAACATTAAGATCCCAAGCAGGAGTAGGATCCCTAAAGGGGGGATTGGTATGAAGCAATCCTTTGAAGAATTTACAGAAAACAGGGTGAGATGCCAGTGAGGATAGCTTTCCCACTGACAGAAAAGCAGAAACAGATGACAAGTGAACTTTTAGAGTAGCTGGTCTGAGGCCTAGGCCATTAAGATGAACCATGTAATCCAGAACTGTAACCAAGTCAGCAGTATCTGGGGGGTATGTGCTTCTTGGAACACCAAATGCTGAATCTTTTCCATTTGGAGTTATAAGTCTTTCTGGTGGCAGGTTTTCGAGAGGCTTTGAGAATGTCCAGAACCCCTTGAGACAGATGCAAATCTGCATATTCTAGCTCTTCAAGAGCCATGCCTTGAGATTGAGAGACCGAAGGTTGGGGTACCAGATCCTCCCCTGAGAGGAGGTTAACAGGTAGTAATTCCTGGGAAGAGATAGAGGAAGATGGACTGCTAGGGACATCAACAAGGGATATCAAGGCTGTCTGGCCCAGTCTGGAGCAATCAAGATCACTTTGCAAGGTTGTGGCCTTATCTTGACCAGGACTTTGAACAGTAGAGGAACGGGAGGGAAGACATACAGAAATTTCCCTTCCTAATCCAGAATTAGAGCATCCAGAGGGACTGAACCCAAGACTGGGGGTCTGCAACAGAAGAGGGAAAGTTGGTGATTGTTTGGGGCTGCAAAGAGATCTATCTCTGGGGTGCCCCACCTTGAGAAAAGATCACTTTCAACACTAGGTGGTCCAGGGACCATTCGTGATGGCCCTGGGAAATCCTGCTCAATGCATCTGCTAGCACATTGTCCTTTCCTGGAAGGTGGACTGCTACCAGAGAGATCTGTAGAGAATAAGCCAGGGACCATAATTTTCATGGCTTCCGTGCACAAGGCCGTAGACCGAGTGCCTCTCTGCTTGTCGATGTACCACATGGTGGTGGTGTTGTCTGTCCTGACTTGAACCACCATGTTCTGTACTGATTCCTAGAAGGCAAGCAGAGCCAGGTACACTACCCTGAGCTCTAGAAGATTGATATGGAGAAGAGACTCCTGAGGGGACCACACTCCCTGAGCTATGAGAGCTCCCAGGTGAGCTCCCCACCCCAGGAGAGAAGCATCCATGGTTAGAACCACAGAATGAGGCTAAGTGATGAATGGGACTCCTTGCCTGATGTTGTTCTGATCCACCCACCATTGGAGAGCCTGGGTCAGGGTCTGAGTCACTAGAATAAGCTTGGTTAGAGGATCTTTTTTCTGAGACCAAAAAGCCCTTAAATGGAACTGGATGTCCCTCATCTGAAATCTGGCCCCTTGGACCACTGCAGTGGAAGCTGCCATGTGGCCCAGGAGTTGAAGGAAATACCTTGCTGGTCAAGACACCAGAAGGTGGAAGGAAGAAGCCAGCTCTATAATGGCCTTTACCCTTGCCAGAGGGAGAAAGGTTCTTGCTTTGACAGTATCCAATTCTACCCCTATGAAGGTTAAGAGTTGTACTGGCTCGAGAACTGATTTGGGAAGACTGAGGAGGAATCCTAGAGAAGTGAGCACTTGTTGGGTCACTAGTAAATCTGACTTGACTTGGTCTGGAGACTGACCCACAATGAGCCAGTCGTCCAGATATGGGAATATGGAGATGCTTTGTCTCCTTAGAAAGGCCACTACTACTGCTAGGCATTTTGTAAACACCCTTGGAGCCGATGTTAGGCCGAAGGGCATTGCTTTAAGCTGGTAATGGCCTGAAGGCAGTTCGAACCTGAGGCACTTTCTGTGGAAGCACCTGATGGGAATGTGAAAGTAGGCATCCTTTAGGTCCAGGGAGGCTAGCCAGTCCTCTGGCCTTAGAGAGGGAAGAATTATTCCCAGAGTCACCATTTTGAATTTTGGCTTTACTAGGTGCTTGTTTAGGTATCTTAAATCTAGGATGGGCCACCACTCCCCTGTTTTTTTCCGGGTAAGAAAGTATCTGGAATACAGACCTTTGACCCTATAAAGTGTAGAAACTCTCTCTATAGCTTTGAGAGCCAGCAGAGATGAAACCTCTGCATCTAGGGCAATGGTTTTGGAGATGTTTGCAGGTGGAAAGGACCTGACCCTCAGCCTTGGACATTTTTTGAAGCTGAGGGCCAGTCCCTGACTTACTACATCCAGGACCCACTTGTCTGAGGTAACAGACTTCCAGTCCTGGAAGTAGTAAGCCAGCTTGCCTCCTACAGGAATTGGGGAGTCGACCCGGGCTGACACATCAGGGTGTCTGCTTGGCAGGAGCCTTAGGCTGAGAGGATGATGAAGCCCTGCTCATCCTCCTTCTGTCTCTCCCTCTCTGAAGAGCCCCCTCTGGGGAAAAAGGAGAGGAGGCCTGTGCCTGGTAGAAAGGCCTGTGAAATGGCCTGCCCCTGCCCCTAGCTTGCTGCTTCTGAGGACTTGCCTGCCTTCCTTGGCCTGTACACTCCTGTAGGTGGTCCTATACTCATCCATCTTTTTTCCATATAATTCTCTGTCTGCTCCCCAAACAGAGAATTTTGAATGACAGGGAAATCCATGGCCTTAGCCTGGGTGTCCTGTGATAGGCTAGTACATCTGAGCCAAGCCAGTCTCTGAAGAGCCACAGATGTAGCCATGACTCTTGATGACACATCATTGGAGTCCACAGCAGCATGAAACTGGATTTTTGATGCCTCAGTCCCATCAGCAGCCACCTCCTCCACCTCCTTGGCAAGCTGGGGGGAAGCCTGTTTAGCCAGCTCCAGAACAGAATCCCATCTCGACTCTGGTATCTGGCTGTGTAGGCCATATTGTTAGCCTACCTGAGTCCCAAGGAAGATGCCATGTACTGTTTTTTGCCATGGCATCCAGCTTCCTGGAGTCTTTATCTGGGGGAGTGTGAAGCCAAGGGTATGTTAGCCTTATCACAGGCTGTAGCGTGCACAACCCCAACATGGCGGCATTGCTGGTACAAGTACTCCGTACCTGGGCCTGACAACATATACCTCTGTCCATTCGCCTGTCCACAGGAGGTAAAGAATTTGGAGTCTTAAGTAACTTTTGTGTCTGTTTCCTAAAGGATTTGTGAAGGGGAATAGACAATCTCTTGGACTCTGGGATGTCCATTATCTCCACATAGCCAGGCTCCTCTTGTTCCATGACAGCTTCATCCAGAGGGAGCTGGAGGGTTTCTGACACTTTTTTGTAGCACATAAAGTGAGAAGGGGACTCAGAAAGCCTAGGAGGGGAAACACCAGAAAGCCCGTCTGGGGAGATGTCCAGTTCTATGGGATCATCCAGACCTTCCATACCATCATCTTCATCATCATCATCATCTTTATAATCTTCATCCCCCTTCAAGTCTGGTTCATAATGGTATTCAGGGGAATTATCCTGAACTGGAGGAACCGACCAAACTGAACGCCTTACTGGGAGGCGTTGGATCAGCCGGAACCGAACGAAGCGATTCAACTATACTAATCACCCTGGCAATTTCTTCAGCGGTTGGATGATGCGGTTCTGGATCCAAACCATCCGATTTCTCTTCCTTTTTTCCTTTTGACAGAACCAACCCCTCAGGATCGGCTCTCCGTTTGCCTGAGGGAGTCTCGACCAGGTCAGTGGCATTCCCTCAGGTTCGGTCAGAACCGAACTGGGCTGGCCGTCTGGGTCAGCGGACTTCTCGGCCTCCTTTTCCCTAAGCCGGCCCAATCTTTTATCCAGGGTGGCTTTAGGGAAATGATTACATTTTTGGCAGTCTGACTCCAAGTGGTCAAAACCCAGACAATAAACACAGGTGGTGAGGGGATCGGCCTTAGCAAAGGCCTCCCTACACTCACTGCAGTGTTGAAACCCAGTGGGCCCGGTTTTTCTCTTGGGTTTCTCAGATGAAGCCATCCTATAACTTACCTTTTTTTGGAAACAGCCAGGCAAGACCCCCTTATCGGTTCCTAACCGTGTTACGGGTGTTGGAAAAAAACACTAAAACACGTTTATTTTTAGAACCGATAAGGACCGGTACCTCACACTAAATTCAGCTAAAAGAAAGACACAAGACAAAATGCAGACAACCGGTTCAGCCGAACCAGTTGAAATACAAGTTTTTACAATTTCCACAAAAAACTCAGCATTAGTCCACTACCTATGTACTTACTGTACCACAGACAGGGATCTGAACCGAAATAAAGAAAAAATAGCGGTATAAACCAACGTTTTTTAACGGACTGAACTGTTAGCGAAGGAGAAATCTCTGGAGCGACTGTTCAGTTAGGCGGAGTAAAGAATCTGACGGTTACACTTCAAAGTGCAGCAGACAGAGGTTTGAACCGAGTTTGAGCTCAAAGTTCTATGCTCTGGCAGAGAGTTAACTCTTTCCTCTCCGGAGCAGTTCAAGTGCTGGGGCTAACTGCATAATGTCAGAATACAGCAAACTTCATGTTGTTTGAAATTAGATTTAGCACCTGACCATGTGTTTATAGAGATTTAATGCATGGTCAGGCGACATATCTTGGCTGATGAAAATTCTGTATTTTTTTCTTGCCATTTTATAAGGGTGCTTACCGTGCAGATGAGCCAGTCTGTCCCACATCAGGATGCTGAGGCGGAGCTGAGTATCATACTCCTTAATGTCAAGCAGAAGCTCTCTACAGACAAAGATACCCAATTGCTGCACCTCCTGTAGATAGCAGTTGCATGCTCTAATAGTTTCCAGGTCTGTTGGTGCCAGAATTGCCAGTTGCACTGATGTTTGTTTTCGTTACTCATTGATAATAGCTCCCTGATATTCAGGAGTATGTAATGTTCTGGACAACGCTGATGTTTCCATCGGGTTGTTGGGCTATTAATACATCAGAATAAAATCCCTAGCTGAAATGGTAAGATGATATGGCATTAAATTATTGTAGGTTTAAAGTGTCTCACAAATGGGGAACTGTTCAACACCTGACTGAACAGATGAGGTTACTTGTACCAAGAAGAAATAAATATTTTATAATACATGCTTGGCATGTTTTTTCTGTAGTTTCTAAAAGTTGTTCTTAACACATGTTAAGAACAACCTTTAGAGAATGTTAAGAACTTTGGATGTTCAGGTCGAGCTCAGCTGCCAGTTCAGCTGTGCTCAGTAGCAACACGCAATCAGATGCACATTGATTCAAACAGTATGGCAAACAGTTTCAGTCTGAACTTTTAATTTCCTGTAGGACTGCAACTCTCTACACTGCTCTACAGGTGTCAGGTAAAATGCTTAAAAACATGCTATCCAACATAGTATTAAAAATAATGCTAAGAAACAAACAAAGTCACTGGTTCACACACCTTGTATGTGCTGTGGCATCCATGAGACACTCAGCCTTGGCTCTGGTGCCTGGTGATGTCAAAGCACCCACTAAGTGTGTGAATCAGCTTGTTCTTCATAGTTTGGGGTTAGGTATTCTCTGTTTAATAGACACAGTCTAGTTATAGGAATGAAATGTCATTAGAAATTGTGTCCTATAGGAACTGCCTAGAATATTATATAGTCTGCAAGCTCTAATCTCAGTAGCTTGTTTATCATATTCTGGTTTTCCTGCTGCAGGTCAAGTTGAGTGATTCCATCAAGGGGAATGAAAGAAATGCTCCAGTCACCAGCAAAGAAATCACAGTTGGTTGTGGCAATAGCAGACCTCAGTTACACAGCACACCACAGGAAAACTGAATTCCAAGGCAGTGACTCTGCTTTTTATTATTAAACAATTTTACATGAAAACTGGAAGTTCCCTTACAGCGGCAGCTACTTCAGAAGCTGATGTCACAACCCAGACTGAGGGGAGGAAGGAGGGAGAGGAGTGACATGATACAAACATATAAGCTCCTGAGGAAAATTAAGAGAGTAAACAGTGTGGACCTGGGGCTAGATGTTCAGAGCCCCTGTCAGTTCCGCAGCTGCGGAAAAAAACTGGCGCAAGTGGGTTGCCACTTGCAGAGTTGCAGTGTTCCCGCAGCTGTGGTATACAGCAGCTCGTGGCCATTTTTGGTGCAGATCTGGGACAATGTTACACCTGGTGGGACCAGGCATAACATCCCTCTGCAGCTGTGCTAGCTGAAAATGCAAAGCTCCGCAGACCGCAGGTGCGGAGATTTCATGCCACAGTGGTGGCTGTGGCACGGGACTTAGTTCCCAGGTGGGCTGAAAATCCAGCCCCAGGTCAACAGGAACAGTAGTGCAGTAATGAGACGGCACGATTGGAGACTTGGTGGTGGGAACTTCAGGAGGGCCATTACAGAGTTTTACTTCACCAAGAGGGTGGTGGAACCATGGAACAGATTAGTAGCAGAAGTGTTGGGGGCAGGGTCCATAACTTGGTTAAAAAAATGGGTGGGACAGGTATAGGGGGCTTGTAATACCAAAAGGAGGAGTGAATGAGGTGGTTTAGGGGAGTAGGGTGGGCTCGGGTACGTATTAGGTTTAAATAACTCTTTAAGACAGTAGGTCAGGAGAGATATGTAGGAAATTTCTCTTGGCAGACCGTATGGACTCTTGATTTTTATCTGCCAGAAACATCTATGCGACATCAGAGTCTGTTGCTCTGGAAATGGTTAAGAAGTCACCCACAGCATCTTGATGAAGTTCTATAAACTGTAAGGGACGATATCTGTTTTTCATGTGCTGTAAATACACTTACTAATGAAGAATGGAACGGTTTGAAGACCAGTTCTTAGGGGGAATGTAGTGCAGTTGAGTTTTAGTGATACTGTCAGATAGCATAAACGGGCAGACTGGATGGGCCTGGTGGCCCTTACCTGCCGACAGTATCTATGTATCTATACCAACTGGGATGCTGCTGGATGGACCCATCTCATTAAGGTTGACGCACAGTGAAAACTGGAAAAGTCCTACCTTTAAAGCAGCAACATATGTTAAAGGCGAAAAATGTCGGCCTATATTTTTTATTCTATTTTAGATTGCCTCTTATCTCCTGTCTTGTAAGATAGCCCTTTTTCCCCATTTTGAGTCTGTCTGAGCACTTTGTTTTGTAAAATATAAATGGAGCACTTCTTTCAATATGGCTGAAATACAGGTTACTCACCTGTAACAGGAGTTCTAGGAATGGTATATGTTGTTCATCCACACTCATTGGCAGTATCCTTGCCGCTTTAAATCTTGCCGGAAGGTCTTCAAGCTTGCTCCTCCCACCCACCCGGGTGGTATAACTCTCGGCTCCGCCCCATGACGCCAGATCTGGCCCGCTGGAAGCTCAGGTTGTGCGTCGAAGCCGGGGAGGTCGGGTGGGTCGTGTGGATGAACAACATATACCATTACCGAACTCCTGTTACAGAGTGAGTAACCTGTATTTAGGAGACATGGATATGTTGTTCATCCACACTCATTGGCAGACTCCTAGCAGTTCTCCGGGAGGAGGGAGGCAAGACGCACACCCCATATACTTACTTGGGAAAGAGAGACTGGAGAACTGAGGCCCCAAAACCAGCATCCCGGGCGTGACTCAAGGTCGATGGTAGTGGGTAATGAAGGTGTTTGCTGACTTCCAGGTAGCAGCCCTGCAGATTTCCTGGATAGGGACGTCCCTGGAAGCAGCCACCGTTGCAGCAGTATAGTGGCGGTGAATGAGCTCTTATCCTCTGGGAGGCTCCATGCCCGCCAACCTATAGTGAGATCTATGCAGGAGGTTACCCACCTGCTTATCGTCCGCTTGGCTGCAGGTCTGCCAGATGCGGCTTCAGCGTGGGTGACAAACAGCTGGCGAACCTCTCCCGAATTTCAGCCCGTGCGCTCCTTTAATAAGCGGCGCCTTCTAGGGTCCAGAGTATGGAGCCTATATTCGCCTCCGAGGTGGGATTGGGTAGAACACTGCAGAGTCAACACCTGGTTAAGGTGAAACTCCACACCACTGGAAGGAATTTCGGTGGGGCGAGGGACAACCTTGTCCCTGTGGAAGACCAGGTAAGGAGACTCGATGGAAGCGCCTGGAGCTCTCCCATCCTCTGGCTGACGTGATAGCCACCAAGAAGGCGGTCTTCCACGACAGGTGAGAGAGAGCACACCTGTGCATAGGTTCGAATGGCTTGCCCATGAGCTTTTGCCAGTACCAGCAGTAGATCCCACGGAGGTGGGGTTCCCGCACTGGAGGAAATGTGATCAAGGCCTTTGAAAAGCGCCAGACCACCTTCTCCTGCGCCACGACTGCTTCGGCCCTCGCGTAAGCAGAGATGGCTGCCAGGTGCACCCTTAGGGTCGCCGACCTAAGCCCTTGACTAGAAGGGACCATAAATAGTCCAAGATGCTTGCCAAGGAACAGGAGGAAGGGTCCAAGCCCTTGTTCTGACACCAAATGGAAAACCTTTTTCCATTTGAAGGCATAACATTTTCTGGTCGACTCTTACGGGACGCCTCAACTACATTGAGGACCTCGTCGGAAAGACCCAAAGCCTGGAACTCTGCGCTCAGGAACCAGGGCGTCAGGTGCAGGGATTGAAGGTCCGGATGGAACACCTTCCCTGATTGACTGGAGAGCAGGTCCAGGCGAGCTGGAAGCTGCCATGGAGTCCTGGAGCTGAGACTGAGGAGATCTGGTACCAGAACTGGCGAGGCCAGTCTGGGGCTATCAGAATCACCTCGCCTTGTCCCTCCTCGCCTTGAGAAGCACCTTGTGGATCAAGGAAATGGGGAAAGGGCGAAAGGGCCCGGGTCCATTGCCTCGAGAAGGCATCCCCTGCAGCGAGCCCTGCTGAGGGGGCATGAAACAGACTCAGCCTGCGTTCTCCATGGAGGCAAACAGGTCCACCTGAGGTGTGCCCCAAAGGGAGAACAGATGCTGTACTACCTCCGGCAGGAGAGACCACTCGTGGGATGCAGCCCCTATCCGCTCAGGGCATCGGCCAGGGTGTTGGAGGCTCCTGCCACGTGAATGGCTAGGAGATCCGCCTCCAGGCTGCGCAGTGACCAAATGGGAGGCTTCTTGCATAGAAGCATGGGCGCCCCGCCCTGGCGGTTTAGATATACATGGTGGTGGTATTGTCCGTCTGGACTCGGACCACTTGACCCGGAGGAACGGAGCAAAGGCGGTGAGAGCTAGGCGGACCGCTCGAGCTCCAGCAGGTTGATGTGGCATCGGATTCGCTGGGACCAGAGGCCATGAGCCCAGTGTTCCCCAGATGGGCACCCCAACCCATCAGAGAGGCATCGGTCGACAGAGAGACCGTCGGCTCGAGGCGGACTTAACGGGATGCCCTCCTGCAAATGATCTGGAACGGTCCACCACTGGAGGCGTTCCACATCCCTGTGTCACCGACATCAAGCTGTCCAAGGGATCGCGGCTGTGACCACTGGCTGGCCAGTCCCCACTGAAGGGGCGATGTTCCAGCGGGCCCAACGGACCACGCTGGTACAGGCGCCATGAGACCCAGGAGCGCAGGAAGTCCCGGCAGGCGCAATTGCCCAACCAGAATGATCGGGCAAAGGAGGAAAGAACCTCGGCCCTGTCCGCGGAGGCAGCTCTGGCTCGAAGAGAGTCGAGCTGCGCCCGATGAATAGAATCACCTGCTTGGCTCGAGTTCCGACTTGGCCTCGTTGATAAGGAGGCCCAGTTGAGAAGCAGACCTGGAGGCCAGATCTCTGGACCCTCCGCCTCCTTCCTGGAGGGAGCTGCTATCAGCCAGTCGTCCAGGTAAGGTACACCCGGACCCCTCGGCGCCGCAGGAATGCTGTCACCACTGCCATGCATTTGGTGAAGACCCTGGAGCTGGAGACAAGCCGAAGGGCATGGCTTGAACTCGAAGAGATCCTTCCGCTCGAGGCGAAGGAATCTCTGGTGAGACGGACGGATAGGACGTGAAAAAGCGGTCCTGCAAGTCAGAGAGCAGAACCACACGCGCGTTCAAGGATGGTATTATCTGAGCCAGAGTGACCATCCTGAAGGTTCGAGACCTTAGGAACTTGTTTAGTCGTATGGGTCGAGAATGGGCGAACCCCCGTCGCTTCGGAACCAGGAAGTACCTGGACACAAACCCTGGGTCTGAAGGAGGTCCACCACCTCTCTACCACCTCCTTCTGGAGGAGGGAGTGATGTCGGCTCGACGAGCCGCCAGTGAGGCTGGGATCCGAAGCCCCGAGGCGGCGGCTCTGAAGGGTGGTGCCTGCTCGAATTCAGAGGCAGGCCTCTTCCCACCTCAAGACCCACCTGTCCGTGGTAACAGCGGACCAGGTGGAAGCGGAAGATGCGGAGCCGTCCCCACGGAGGACCCAGGGGAGAGGTGACGGGGATGGGGAGACACCCCTCAGCCCGTCACTGGGCAGGCTTGGAGGAGGGACCGGCCGAGGGACCTCCTGGGCCCTTTCCTCCCTGCCTCCTGTTAGAGGAAGCCGGTGGCTTGGGTTTGGGATGCCAAGGCCGAGCCTGCTGGCCCTGACGTTGCTGGGCCGGGCGCGCCGGGGGCACAGAAGGACGAAAGGGCTTAGGCTGTGGTTTGCGGCCTTTGTCCTTCTGAGCGGAAGAGACCGAGTCCAAGGTGGCATTGGACTTCTCGATCCTCTGCAGGTGACCTTCCACCCCAGGGCCGAAGAGGTCAGTCCCCAAAAAGGGAACATCCGCCAACTTGTGCTGGGTATCCGAAGTAAAGGTGGATATCCTCAGCCAAGCCCGCCGACGCATAGCCACTGCGGCCGCCACCGATCTGGCACATGAGTCCCCTATATCCAAAGCAGTCTGGAGCTGCTGTTTGGCCACTGCCCTGCCCTGGTCCCGCACCTGCTTAACCGTAGTCTGCAGATCGGCGGGAAGATGAGGGATGACCTCATCCAGGGAGCCAACAGGGCATGAGAAAATGTGCCATGAGAGGACGAGAACTGGCCTGACGAAGGCCGAGAGAGGACGCAGCGTAGACTTTTACGCGCGACGTAGTCAATTTCTTGGACTCCTTGTCAGGAGGTTTGTCCACATCCTGGCGTTGCCGGTGCGCGGCGCTGTCGGTAACCAACCCCTCAGCAGAGGGTGTTCAAAACCGGACAAGGAACCGGTAGGGACCGCATACTTCCTGGCCATCCTGGCCGAAGGCGCAGGGCAGGAAGCAGGGCGCTGCCAAAGTTCCAGTGCCGGACCCACTATGGCCTCGGCCACCGGAAAGGCCTCCGTCGGAGAATCCCCTCGGTCCAGAATCTCCGTGAGGGGATACCTGGCCCGTTTGGAAACGGGTTCGAGCTCCATCCCGGTAGACTCCGAGATGAGCCGAAGCAGTCCTAGGAAGGACGACGGGCTATCGTCCATTGACTGACCTCCTGAAGACTCCAAGTCCAGTCGCTTGGAGAAGAAGGAGGAATCATCTTCGGACTCGGAAGAGTCCTCGAAGAGCTGCCTCTGGCCTGAGCCACCCTTCACCTGCCGAGGTCGGTCGGGAGTGAGGGTAACTGACAGCCGAGGGGTAACCCTTAGCCGACCGAGAATCCTTGGTGGAGCCCCAATGGTGGCTGTGGAGGCGGAGGTTCCACAGAAGGTGGAGCAACTGGTTGGCAGAACAACCGGCCTGGGTATGAGCTCCTCGGACAAGTCGAGGGGTTGTGTCGGCCGTTCGGTGACAGCCACTTAATGGCGGGGAAGGCGCCGGAGGCTTATTCCCGGCCAGGAGGAGCTGTTGCAACATAAGGTCCTCGTACCGTCGACGTAATTTACGCCGAAGCCTCCCCTCATCCGAGGAGGAGGACGAGGGCGGCGACGCCGCTTACCGCGGTGCCGAGACCGAGACCGCCTATGACGGTGGGAACGGCTGGACCGCGGAGAGGTCCGAGACCGAGACCGAGAGTCCCGGAATTTCCGGGGTCGGTGCGGGGAGGTGTCGGCCGGAACCGCACTCCCTTCGGCTCGGAAGGTCCATCCGAGGGCTCCGGAACCGGAGGCACAGACGAGCCCACGGGATCCTCAACTCCTCCCGGGGAACCGGGAGGGAATCTCGGCTGCTAAAGGGACAGCCCGTCAATGGGTCGAGAAAATCTCGACTTCATCAGTGGGAGTCTGGTCAACTGACCTGACGGGGACACCGTGAGGCCAGTGGCGGCAGCCGAGCGGCCAATCGGGCCGACTTGACGACGGCCCGGGAGAGGGACCTTCCGCCTCCCCAAGAGCGTCGACGGAGGGATTCTACCCTTGTCCTCTTTTGACCGAGAATAAGGTCCAGCAGGCATGAGCCCTTCTCCTTTAGTGGAGAGGGACAGACAAAGCTCCTTAAAAGAAGCCGTGTAGGAAGAACCCAGAGAGAGCGGGATAAATGCCGCGGCCGAGGAAGATACGGCCCGCGCCGCCTCCTCTTCGAGGGCGACCATCCGCTCGAGCTGATCCGCCGAGCCCGCCGCCGCGGACACCGCCAACCGGGCCTCCTTGGACTTCACCGGAGGGAAACGCTTCTCGGGACGGCCCAGTTGCAATTGGGCAGCACGGTCTTCGAGGACGTAGGCCGAGAAAGATGAGCACAGGTCGCAAGCCTGCGGGTCGTGCTCAAGGCCTAAGCAGTAGACACACGTGGAGTGTGGATCCGTCCGAGACATCTTCTGCCCGCATGGGCATCTCCGAAATCGAGTCGATTTGTCCATCGCGGCAGCGAGGGATCGAAGACTGAAGTCTTTTGCAAATTTTTATTTTTAAATCCATAAGCGGAGAAATAGGAACCAGTCGCAAACGCAGAGCGTTAAGGAGGGAACCTGAGCTTCCAAGCGGTAAGGAAGATCTGGCGTCATGGGGCGGAGCCGAGAGTTATACCACCCGGGTGGGTGGGAGGAGCAAGCTTGAAGACCTTCCGGCAAGATTTAAAGCGGCAAGGATACTGCCAATGAGTGTGGATGAACAACATATCCATGTCCCTAGAACCTAGATTTTCATCAGTATTATCTGTTCCTGAAAATCAACTGTTTAGTGTAATTTTGTAACCAGAAATTGGGGGATAGCCATAATACAAGGAGTACCCTTCTGATTATTTAAAATGTAACAAAAGTACAAAGAGACTCAAATGTGGCTAAAAAAATTTGCATCTTACATGATAAGAGACGTAGGGCAATCTAGAATGGCGCTGCCAGATACTGCCCTGCAGGAAATAAATGCAGCCCCTACCCTTACTTACAGGGATCTCCCCATTATAATTCTTATCATGCAAATAATATAGAGAATAATGCATGATGGGGTGCACATTATGAGAATTTAACACACTCCCGAGGTGTGTGATACTACATAAACCCCGAGAGCAAAGTTCGAGGGGTTTATGGTGGTATGCCACACTGAGGGACTGTATTAAATTTGAGTATTTCAGCACCTTTGTCCCCACCATGCTATAATTTTTGGCAAAAGTATGGCATGTCCTTCAGACCTTGCAAAGATGGGGTTTATGTTTACAGGGGCTAGTATGCACTTTTCCACAGTTCTCTTTCCTGCAGACTGTGAAGGTGATACAGTCGATGATAAATAATTTTAATATGCCCCGCTTACAGGGGCTGCTAAACACTCATCCACAGTTCTCGCTCCAGAGACTGAGGGTGATACAGATGATATGAGTATTTTTATGATGCCCCTGACATGACTACGGAGGGCCTAGAACCTTATGTGTCCACTACCCTCTCCTTGGAGCTGCCTCGGCTAACCAAGAGGATTCCCCCTCTATGCTTATGTTTATCCAAAACATACAAGACACCCTGGAACTCCCTTCTCAGGAGTCCCTCCAAGGTGAGGATGGCAATAAAAAGATTATAGAGAGATGAAAGATCTCCCACCTCCTGAAATACTGGTTGTGTCTATCTATAATGAAAAAATAAATAAATAAAAATATCACAAAACTGCTTCGAACCCCCACTTCTGTGGAGGGGTAGGCAAGCAGGCCGGAAATGATAATAAATAAATACATAAATATACCTATTGTTTTACAACATTGCTGAGGGTCTGTCTGTACATCCAAGAGTATAGTGCAGCAGGCAGCTTGTGAGAAAGCCAGGGTCTCCTTGTCCTCCTTAGCCCCCGACAAGGACTCCAGAAAATAGATTTCTTAGCTGACCACAGATGCTTGTCAAATTTATTCTACATGGCTTTTATGGACAAATATCAAAAAAAGCACTGCAGAATTCTGTCCTGATTCTAGGGTGCAGGAGCTGGTGGAAATGGCAAAAATGGCCTGGAAGCAATGTAGTACCAATTCCACAGGGCAGATGACAACAAGGATGACGCCACCAGAGCCATGGCCCATGCCATCGCTCTGAGATGCTTTGTATGGCTTAGAACTACTGGTCTACTCCACACTCCCAGTTTAAGGCCATGGACTTTCCCTGTGATCAAATCATGCTGTTCGATTCCAGAACATCTGACTGCAAGGCCTCCTGCCCTGTGGAAATCCTCCAGAGGGCAATAGGGGCAAGGGTTTTTTTCCCCAGAGGGCAGAAGGGGCCAAAGGTGGTCACCTCTACCCAGCCAGCAGCTTCGCAGTCTGAGCCCTGATGTTAGTGTAGGCAGACCTCAAGCGTACCCAGTTGTCTAAGCCTCAATCCCCAACACAGGTGTTTCTGTTGGAGTGGGAGGTAAAAACCTTCTAACTCTGCAAATGGTGGGGAGAGTCCCGGCCCACAAAAAAGGGGAAGAGCCTCTTCTCCAGGTATTTTCTGACACAAAAAGGCAACTGGGGAGTGGCGGCCTATCTTGCTGTTAAAACCCAAATTCAAGATGGTCACTCTGTTACTATTTATACAGTCCTTACAGTAGGGAGACTGGCTAGCCTCCCTGGCCCCAAAGGGCTCCTTTTTCCATATACCCATAATGAGGTCTCACAGGCAGGTTCTCAGGTGTGGGCTCACTGCGGCCTTCGGCCTTCCTTGGCTGCAAGAGTCTTTACAAATTGCCTGGCAGTGGTAGCAGCACACCTCAGGAATCTAGGCATCTCTAGCTACACCTATTTTGCTGGTTGGCTCATAGTGCCAAAGTCTCCTTGTCATGACTAGAGGTCCCTCTTTCCCCTTACAGGGCTCACTCTGGAGTCTCTGGATTCCCTGGTAAACCTAAAAGGTAAGAATTCAAGCTGTCCCTCTGTGGCAAATTCCTTCATCCAGGGACAGCGAGGTCAGCCAGCTGGCGCTTGACTGGGTTTGAATTGTTAACCCTCACTTATTCAGTGTATGATGCGGTCCTGAGCAAATCTCATTAACTTTGACATGCACTCATTTTAATGGGACACATGGCTTCAATGCCTGCAGTAATCCCAGGGTTCAGATACAGGATGCAACACCCTCAAGCCTCCTTATAGCTCGCTGGTCTCTGCAAAAAAACAACCAACAACAATTTTTCAAAGCTGAGACCCCTGACAGAGAGCCCTGTGAACCTGGTAGCAGGAATTCCCTTCCAGGCTCCATGTCCCACAAAAGTGATTATCACAGACGCCTCCCTCCTGTGGTGGAGAGCACATCTGGACAGTGCCTCAGTAAATGGCACCTAGACTGTCCAAGAGTCACAGTTACACTTAAATCTTTTGGAACTCACAGCAATCTTTCTAACTCTCAGAGCATTTGCTCCCATCATAAAAGGACAGACTGTACAAAGTCGTACCGACACCAATGCATGTTTTTCACAAATAAGCAGAGTCGACCAGATCAGGAATATTCTGTTCACAGGCTCTATAAATCTGGTCCCTCGCCTTCTCCCTGGGAGTCAGCCTTCAGCTATTCTCCTTCCAGGCAAACACAATACTTTGGCAGATGCTCTAAGTCGCATCAGTCAAGGCCAAAGTGAATGGACTCTGAACAAACAAGTACTAGCCACAGTGTTCAGGCGGTTGGGCATTCCAAAAGTGGATCTGTTTGCCTCTTCCCTCAGCTTCCAGCTTCCTCCTTCCTCAGTGCTGTTGCAGGCCCCCAATTCTAGGATCGCTTCCCCTGGATGTCTTGATCCTGGTCTGTCAGGGAGACCCCTATATACATTCCCTCCTTTTCCCCTGATTCTCAGGGTATTTCTGAAACTCAGACAGACAGCATCAGTGATTCTGGTGGCTCTGTATCGGCTCAGGCAAGCCTGATACCCTCTCATTCCTGCACTATCCTGCAGCAGGCCCTTTCACCTGCCGCTAACTCACTCTCTGCTGACCCTCCTCAGACAGGAGTGCATTATCCTGACATACACTCTCTTCACCTCAAGGCTTGGCTCTGGAGGAGTTGGAGTTCTATATTTTCAGTACTCAGAACTAACACAAAGTAGGGACGTATGCAACCAAATGGAAACGGTTTCCCCTCTGGTGCAAGAGCAAAAAGGGCCAACCCTCTTATAGCAGCACACCGTAAACTGCTGGATTTCCTAGTACATCTGCAGGTGTCAGACCTCATGCTACACCTGTCTGCATTTAGCCTATTTTCTGTGGGGTAAAAGAAAGTCAGTTTTTCCCACACCTTATGCAAACAGATTTTAAAGGCCTCTTGCACCTCCAGCCTCTAGTCAGGAGCCTGTCTCCGAGCCTGAATCTCGTGATTGCCAGTCTCATGGAGCCACCTTTGAGCCTATGGTTACTGCACATATCAAGTCTGTGACCTGAAAGTACCTGTAGGTCTTACTGGTGGCCATTACCTCTGCCAGAAGAATTTCAGAGGTATACGCCCTGTGCACTGAGCCTGTTTCATCTTTTCTTACAATGATAAAACTGAGCTCTGGACAAATTTATTTATTTATTTAGATTTTGGTGACCAGGTAAACCCACTGAGACCAGAGATCCCTTTTTCAGGGGTGACCCGGAATTAGTTACAATGAATACATACATAGGTGAAAAAATACAGTAGTGGGGTTGACACCAGTCCATTTACAGAAGAAAGAGTACTGAAAGAACTCCTAAAACTCAAGGTGAACAAAGCAATGGGGCCTGACGGGATTCACCCTAGAATCCTAAAACATAGAAACATAGACTTTGATGGCAGATAAGGACCGCTTGGCCCATCTAGTCTGCCCATTTCCCTACCTACAGGATAGGCCGTAGATCCTAGTTAACCAACAGCCTATTTCTTCCTACCCCCCACAAGAATTGCCTTATGTCTGTCCCATGCATTCTTGAATTCTCCCACAGTTTAGACCCCACAACCTCCTCAGGAAGGCTGTTCCATGCATCCACTACCCTCTCTGTGAAATAATACTTCCTCACATTGCCCCCAGACACCCCTCCTTCTATCTTTTAAATTGTGTCCCTTGTTCTTGCAAGTTTCTTTCTGAAAGATGCTACCCTCTTGGACTTTGTTGATTCCACTGAGGTACTTAAAAGTTTCTATCATGTCCCCCCTCTCCCTTCTTTCCTCAAGGGTATACATATTAAGCTCCTTTAGGCTCTCCTCATATGGCTTCTCTTGCAGACCCTGCACCATTTTAGTTGCCCTCCTCTGGACTACCTCTATCCTGTCTATGTCCTTGCGGAGATGGGGTCTCCAGAACTGGACACAGTACTCCAGATGGGGTCTCACCAACTTCCTGTTTTCTGCTGCTGATGCCTCTCCCTATACATCCCAGTATACCCCCAGCCCTCCCTACTGCCTTCTTACATTGCTTGCTAACTTTAAGGTCATCTGATATGATTACCCCCAGGTCCCTTTCCTTTTTTGTTGTTACTACCTCCCCACCCATTGTGTATTCTTCCCCTGGGTTCTTGTTTCCCAGGTGCATTATTTTGCACTTCTTTGCATTGAATCCTAGCTGCCATACTTCTGACAAGAAGCTAAAAGAGCTAAGGGAGGACCTAGTGACACCACTAACCACACTTTTTAACAAATCATGGGAAGATGGGGTGGTACCTGAGGACTGGAGGAGGGCAGATGTGATTCCCCTTCACAAAAGTGGGAGCAAGGCAGAAGCAGGAAACTACAGACCTGTTAGTTTGACCTTAGTGGTGGGGAAAATGATGGAATCACTTCTGAAAGAAGAATTGTTGAGTACCTAGAGGCCAGCGGGCACAGGACCCAAAGCAGCATGGATTCACTGCAGGAAGGTCATGTCAGATGGATCTAATCGATTTCTTTGACTGGGTGACAAAGTAATAGACCAGGGAGGGCTGTGGATTATGGCTACCTAGACTTTAGCAAGGCATTGACACAGTCCCGCACAAAGATTAATAATCAGTTAGCCAGCCGGAGTGCTGGGTCCCAGGGGTGGTAGCCTGGGTAGCAAACTGGCTGCACAACAGGACACAGAAGGTAATAGTGAATGGAACACATTCTGAAGAAAGGGGGTTACTAGTGGAGTACCTCAGGGCTCAGTACTGGGTCCAGTCCTCTTTAACGTCTTTATAGGTGACATTGCGGAGGGTCTGGAAGGAAAGGTATGCCTCTTTGTGGATGACACAAAGATCTGTAACAGAGTTGATACACAAAGGGGGGTAGAAAGGATGAGAAGGGACTTGGCAAGGTTGGAGGAATGGTCAGACATATGGCAACTTAGATTCAATGCAAAGAAGTGCAAAGTAATGCACCTGGGAAATAAAAATCCAGGAGAAGAGTACACAATAGCAGGGGAGGTACTAACGACAAAAATAATGGAAAGGGATCTGGGTGTAGTCATATCAGATGATCTAAAGGTGGGTAAGCAAATGTGAGAAGTCAGTAAGAGAGAGCTAGGGGATACTGGGATGCATAGGGAGGGCATCACAAGTAGAAAAGGGAAGTGGTTATCCTCTGTTCAGACAGTTGGTGAGACTCCATCTGGAATACTGCGTGCAGTTTGGAGACCTCATCTACGCAAGGACATAGACAGGATGGAAGCAGTCCAGAGGAGGGCAACTAAAATGGTGCAGGGTCTACATCAGAAACCATATGAAGAGAGATTGAGAGAGCTTAATATGTATACCCTTGATGAAAGGAGGGACAGTGGGGACATGATAGAAACTTTTAAGTACCTCAAGGGAATCAACAAAGTCCAGGAGGGGTAGCATCTTTCAGAAAAAGAGATGTGTAAGAACAAGGGGGCACAATTTAAAGATATAGGGGGGACGGCTCAGGGGTAATGTGAGGAAATTATTTTTCACGGAGAGAGTGGTGGACGCATGGAACCGCCTTCCTGGAGGGGTTGTGGGGTCTAAAACAGTGGGGGAATTCAAACATGCATGGGACAGACATAATGCAATTATAGTGGGGGGTTGCCAGATAAATACAGTAAATTGATGTCCCCCCCCCAATTGATGCACCAGTTAACCCCACAGTCCTTCTAGGAGTTCCCAAACAGTTAAAGAGTTGCAAAGCTGTGATGATGGAATCTCATTAAGGTACTGTTAGCTGGGTTTAATGGCTATAGCTGCCAAATGACAAATTACACAAAGTGAAAAACTCAACACAGTAACTCCTGGCTGTAAAAAGCTGTATCTGCGGGCAAGCATGTACTGTCACTCAGGATGCCCGATATTTATCTTTTTAGCCCTAGCTAAACAGTCGCAATGATAGTTTGTTTAGGTAGTACCCAGTTCTCATGACTTTTACATGACCAGATGGTGCTGTCTCTGTGGGGACATATCCCCTGCTCAAACAGATGTAGCTGGATTTTCAGGTATGGCGGACCCAACACACTTCCAGTGGCAAAGAATGTGGGCCATTACGATTGCAGGTGATGTGGGTTTCTTCTTGAGGCTGATCTCCAGCTGTTTACAGGTGCAGTGGGCCAAACTCGCTTTCGGTGGAGAGGGATGCAAGTCGTGATGACTTGGAATATGTAATTCCTCCGTACCTCAAAGTGGGACTTGCCCTCCCCCAACCCGACAGGCGGACAGTCACTTGGGACCTCAGAGGGTTCCGTCCCTGTCAGGACAAATCCTAATAGCAACAGAAAGGCAGTGGCTAACTACCTTCCCAGACTTGAAGCAGATTCCAGCCCTATTAATTTTGGTGCTTAGTTCCTGGTTAGACTCTCTAGCTGTCAGTAAGTCCCTTTTTAGTGACTTTGGAGTCTGTTTTGTAACAAGCTTCAGTGAGACTGAACTGCACAAGAGCTGTTCAAATTCACACTCACTTTATCACAAGACTCTCCCAGAATCGCCTCAGGAATAACTGTCACAGCTTCTTAGAACCTTTCCCCTCAAACTTGATGCCTCACTGGCCAAGAAAGAGTCACTAGTTCTCCCTCCAGTTGGCTATGTACGGCTACCAATCAGCTCCTTGCTGATCTGCAGAGATATGACATCCAACAAGATGGCTACTTATATACAGGTACATCCCAGCTTGTCTCTGGCTTCTAACTCTCTCTTTGTGTACTGTAGCATTTTGATAGCCCCATATACATATCAGGGTTAGAAGGAGGGGCAAACTTTGAAATAAATGTTTTATAGGGACTGGGGGGGGGGCACTAGGGAGAGGGGACTGAGTTTCAACACGGTGTGTGTCAGGAGCCAGCTAGGAAGACGGGGAAGGAGGATAAGGGACAGCTATGTTGGCCTGGCTGTTATAACTCTGACTGCACCCTTACCCCAGCACAAATCATGAACTGTGTTTCAGTGGGGAGGGGGATCTGTTATGTGATGCAGTTTTGGAGCCTGGGAGAATGCCAGGCTAAGGAGGAAGTGTTGTGTTAAAAGCTGGTGTCAGCTCATGGCACACTGCCAGGATCCATCAAGTTTTTTTCTTACCATATGTGTACAGTGGAGCCCACCAGAATGCAACACAATACTGCAGAATTCTACAGCAGAGTTACTGCAGGAAACAAAGCCATTTCAGTGGAAGGTAATCCCTTTTTGGCATGCAGAAATCTGTGACACTGTATTTAAAAGAGATGGGGTGGTGGCCATTTAGGGTTCACTTGCTCCACCAGATAGTCAAGGAAACCATGAATGTTTTGTGGGTAACAACTAGTATAATATGTAATAACTGGCATTTAAATGTAGAAAACATGATGAAAGAATAAATAAGGTAATTGTGGAACAAATAAAGATAAATAAGCTTTCATTTTCCATTGCTGATCACTGCTAAGCATATAATTAGGTTTTGCCCCCCCCCCCATATTTGTTTGAAACCCCCAATCAATTATTATGGGAGGAAGGAGTTATCTAACATGGTGTTTATCTGTGTTGTAAAGCTAACAGTGAAACCTAACAAAGATAAGATATACACCATAAGGGTGAATGAAGATTTATATTTGAGCATTTGGTATTACTCTTGAGAATGTTATGTATTAATAGAGCTGACAGAAGCCATAGACAGAAAACAAAATGATGGCATGGGACAACTTTTATCCAGATATGACATACAACTGGGGTGGTGGAACTCCTCAGGAACTCCTTCAGGGTAGAAAATTGCTATTCTCTTTGCCAAATACACTAAATATATGTACTGTTGGCAGTGCCACAACAAGTAAGCCAAAAGGCAGATTTGATTCATCAGCACCCTTGCCTAAAGGTTCAGAACATTTTACAAAACTTAATTTAAAATGCAACATATGAAGTGTACATAGAAAAAGAATTAGAGCACAACTGAGAAATAAAATCTCTCCACGCAACATAGCAGGTTAAAGAGCAGTTCAAGTATGCCAATTTAAAATGGAAATACTGTACTTCAATCTAACTTCGAAAGCCTCCACCAAAGGGACTCTTGCACGTACTGTAATCAGGCAAGGTGTTCCACAGCAATGGAGAAACGACTCCAAATGCTCTATTCCCTGATTACTTCAGCTAAGATGGAGGGACAACCAGGAGATCCACCTCGGTGGAGTGGAGAGAAGCAGGCGGACGGGGACATATAAGGTGAGGAGATCTCTCAGGTAACCAGGAACAAAACCATGAGCCTTGTATATTACTTACTGTAACTGTATCCAGGGATTTATTTAATTCCAAAAATTGATTAGCGTTTTGCTCATAAAAGTGTTAAAACATTGTGAAAATGCATAGCACTTGCCTCACTGTGTTTAACAAACGTAACACTTCAAGAAAACCTATATAAATACTTCTGTACAGTTAGCATTGTTCCAAGAAAAAAACTGCTAATCAATTATTTAAAACCCTGGTATCATTTGCTTTTTTTTATTTTTCCAAGGAAAAGAACTCCTTGAGGTAAAAGAAGCTTATTACAAATGTTCCACGGGGTTACCACAGCATTAAACTCATTATTCACACTTATACAGGCAGAGACTGTATAAATGACAGTTGCAGTTAAATTTAGTGTGGGGGCTGGCAGTATAGCCTGCAGGTTAGGGTAACGACCAGCGAATAAGCTTGGTACATCCAGTAGGCCTGGGTTTGATTCCTACAACCTCCACCTGCATACTGTGTGACTCTGAGCCAGTCACTTAACCTCCTCAAAGTTCCCAGGTTGCCCGTGAAAACAACCACTTGTGCCTAGTCGGCCTAGCCAATTACCAAAACAAAAATGCTATTTGTGACCTTACAAACTTTTCAGAAGACTAACTGAAAGATCTGACAGAGTTGAGGACTATATCAAACAGAACAACAGCTTCAGCTGACCTCCTGAAAAATCTGAAAATACTGAATCACAGTTGTATTCCTAATGTGCATGATAGTGCTTGATTGCACAACAAAACAGTACGTTTAGAAAAACTGAAAAGTGGAAATGCTAGGGTTCTGTGAGGCCCAGATGGCAATTTCTTTATCATTTTAAATCTATTACCAGGTAGGTATGATACAGAAAGTTATGAAGCAGCCTGTTTCTGAAAATATCCTGGGGAGGGTACGGGGGGACTAACATACTGTACATGCAATATAGTAACAGAAGTACCCCCTTCCTCATTAAGTCCATGGTCCCACAAGCCTCTGTCCTTGGTTCCATCCTGTTCACGATTTTCCTAAATTACCTTCTCAAGGCTTGCACCTGCTGATACATCCACTTGTATGCAGATGATCTGGTCCAATTTGAACCTGCCCCCCGGCCCCTGAGTTGGCTGTACAGCTTCAGCATACTTCAGTATTGTTCAACACTGGTTCCACAATAAACAACTCACCCTCATTGCCAAAAAGACAGTTTCCATGTCTTTTGGCACCAGGCAACGTCTTGCTGGCATCTAAACCCCCCCCCCTCCATCCTTTACGACCTTAACATTTCCATACCGGAGTCTGTCTCCTCCTCCTCCGAGTATTGAAATGTTTGTCTTGACAATCACCTTGCTTTCTCGACCCATATCAATGCCATCCATGCCAGGCTTGTCTCCAAGCTTGCTGTGCTGTATAGGAACACAATCTGTCTGCTCCTTCTGCCAGGTGTGATTGCCCTCCCAAATCCACCCTAACTGGGAATGGACCCTCCCTAGTTCTCTCTTTCTGTTGCTTTGCTTTGGAGTGCCCTCCCACCCACCACTGTTCCTGTACTCCTTGCTTTATACCCTTCCCTTGAAGTTCGGTGCCTTTCTTATATCCAAGTTTTGATTTGGATCTCTCCCTTGCTGTCTCCCCACCTTTCCATCTTGCCTTCAGCTCTCCTCTTACTCCTTCCATTTGTTGACCGCCTCCCCCTTCCCGATCCTTTGCCATTTCCTGGGACAAAACCACAGCAGGTTAGTCTACATTCTTTCACTAATACACTTTCTCTACTTTGGTTCAATGTCACTCTCCCTATCAGATCTACTTGCTCCTTTTACTTCCTGAAGGCCTTTCTCCAGGTCCACACTACCCATGTCTGCTCCTGCACCTAATTTCTAATTACCTGCACCCATGCTCCCCCCTCCCATCATGATCTCTATCCATGTTTGCTTATTTTTACCAATAAGTACTTACTGCACCACTTGCACTGTTCCAATTGCACTGTATTAAAAACTCCAACTGCTCATTGTAATCTGAATTTTTGCTTTGCTGCTAAATGGCTTCTGTTTCCTTATGTACCCTTCCCTCATGACATCTCGGGAAATGATCTGTTAGAGCTCAGTAGGCCTTTCCAGCTAAACCTTTTTCAATAAATAAATAAATAAATAAAAATACAAGTGCTCAAAATGGGAAGGAGCGAAATAAGCAATGCACAAACATGAGCAGATATGCAATTATTAAGTTAGAGAACCAGAAACAGTGCAATCACATTACGAAGTGAAAATAAAAAAAAAGCAGACAAATGCCAGTGCTGTTTAAATGTTTAATAAACTTTCATGGGATAACAAAGTGAGTAAAATACACTATCGCTGGTAAATGCCCCAGCACTTTGCTACATAAGCTTCATCACGCGGGTGGAGCTACACCGCTCTTGAAAGCCCTTTTAGACAGTAAGACATGACGATGTCAGAGACAGCTGGGTTTGATGTTTTACAACTTGAAGACAGTGAATGGAAGGGCATCATTCAAATAATCTTATTAAACAGGTGCAATACAGATTCTTTACCCACCAAAAAAGAACAGTCACTTTTAATACCCTGAAAATCAAGTAAATTATAAACTAATACAACATAATTTAACATGATGCTGTCTAGAAAGTGACATAAGTGCAGGAATGAGAAAGGGGGCGGAACCAAAAGTGGGGAAAAAAATGGCATGGCATTCACAAAATAAAAATATAAGAATGGGGTCTCTAAGGCAAAAAGAAACTTGACTTCAAGATTGGTAAATGTCTGAATGACAAAAAAATTACAAATAATGGTTAATTTCTATGCAAATGCCTCAGGGATAACTGGCAGGGGGAATGACCTGGTGGGCTGGCGGGACAGTGGGTGATACTAAAAAGGGCCATAGGGAAGACAATATACCTCTGCGTCAAGCAAGTGAGCAAAATAAAGAGGAAAAAGGACTGCTATGGTTCTCAAAAGAGGTGGTAGAAAAGATAGAGCTTTAAAGGTAGCATTCAGAAGGTACAGTATAAGGAGACGCAGAGGGAGGAGGATAGAGAGGTGTGTCAGGGGAAACAGGGTGAAGCAGGGACAGCAGTAAAGAGCACGAATGTGCAAACTGAAGAGAGAATAGCCCAGGTGGTGATGAAGGGGCAAGACATTTTTATGGCTGTGGGCGGAGCCTACAGCCATTTTGCTGTCTGTAGCTTGAAAATGGAGTTTCGTGGAACTCGTTTTTCGGACATTTCAATGTATTCTTCCACATCTGCAAATCACTATGACAACTAAAATAAAATAATCCCTTCTTTCTGTTTAGAATGTTGGAGACATAATTCCAAGCTGCTTATCTGAGGACCATTAGAAAACTGAAACAGCTTGTTAAACATTGGTTGCCTATTAAACTGGAGATTTGTTTACCCCCTTCGAAATGCAACAGCTTGCACATTTAAAGGATTAGCATGTAAACATGTTTTGCTACTAATTCAGTTGGGGCTGAATATCTTTCAAGAAAGATTCAAACCTCATAAATGTTAACCCTTTCCCATCAAATTTTGTAAAGATTTACACTGTTTTTAACCTCTCAAGACCTATCTGATAAAATGCTAGGTCTTCAGTGAACTATCCATACTAAATATATAAATGTATTTTTGACAGAAAAGGGCTGTGGCCTGATTCCCAAAAATAACAGATAAGAGCTACTGAGATCTCTTATAGTAAGTGTGTGTGTGTGGGGGGGGGGAGAGAAACAGTCAAACTTTAGGTAAGGGAGACCTCATCTAATGAATTAACTGCTGACAAACCATAAGTGATACAGAAGCAAATGATCTGATACCTTTTATTGGACCAACATAGATGTGACATAAAGAGCTTATACCATTTATAAAATTCCTGATCAAACAACTGCAAATGGAAGACTGTTTTTTGTCATTTTATAATATGCTATACTGAGTGTGTATTTAGTGAGTTGTTTGATCAGGGCCTTGATAAAATAATAACATTTACTTAACTAATTCAAGATTCCATCAGGTGGGGGCACTGTTGAGCATTCCTACAGGCAAGATGCACATTACACCAGCTCTGCCAGTTTTCGACTTTAAACTATCAAAACCTATTTTTTTTCATACATTAAAGTAATGCAACTGCTCTTACTCGAAGAGGGTGTATTCTGGCGTGAATTGCAGCCTTACAACACGATGGGTTGTTCGCAAAAACCTGGTGGAAGCAGCGCTAAACATCCACCGGCTGCAGAAACCCAGGCCACAACTACCACTACGACGACTATAGCTGGGACTAAGCCCCCTTGGAAAGCTCTTCAAATCTCGATGCAAGCGATCGACTTAAAAGTTGAGTCGATCTTACAGAGCTTTGCAGATCAGGATGCTAAATTGGAGGTAGTCTCAGACGGAGATTTCGGCTGACAAAAATGCCATACAAGCCATCTCAATCACATCCAAATTGGTGCAAGAAAACACACAGCTGCATTACAGGTTGGAGGCCCTACAGAATACTAATCAGGCCTCCCATGTGAGAATTATAGGGTTACCTGAAGGCTCTGAAGGAAGCGACTTGCTGGGATTTCTCCAGGAATGGCTCCCTGCTGCTCTAAATTTACCTCGGGACACAACTGCAGGCCAAACGTGTAAAGCCTATCATATAACTCCGAGAGCAGCGGGGCCGAAAAGGGAGCTTCCCCGTACTATCCTGCTAATTACAGTTAACTCGGCAGTAAGAGATGTTCTGCTGAAAGCGGCAAGATCAACAGAGGGATTAAACTATGATGGAGCTACCTTACATCTGTTTCCAGACCTCTCCTTCTCCACTCGACTGCGCCACAAGAAATTCAATGCAGTAAGGGTGCGACTGTGAAGCCTGGGGGTCAATCATTCCCTTCTGATGCTAGCCCGTTTGCGCATCCATTGAGGGGGCTGCACCTTCCAGTTTACAGACCCTGTTGATGTGGGGAAGAAAGCTGAAAACATCACTAGAGAATTTAAATTGATGGAGGAGTGGCCTGAATCGGAATCGGATGAAGAGACCTGAAATGGGGACACTTTACTGTAAATACAAATCTATAAAGTACTCCATGCTTGCTACCCTTTGTTTTTGTTAATAGAGGGGCTTGTTTAAGTGCCTGAATAACCTATCATGGGGTTAGTTGGTTTATAAAATACTTAATGTGCCTATGAAAGCAGGGGAACTGTGTTTTGTTAATGTGTTACACATGATTGCATTTTCTATTTTCTTGAGCTGGGGTCATATTAACACTAGGTGCTGATTCATACATTGTTTGGACTCTCTTCATTTCGGATTTTGACCGCCAAAAGCCTTGCAGGATGCAGCTATTCGAATTTATAAGGGACTTTTATTATCTCAAGTGGGATTTTCCCCCATATTTCTTACACTGGACTGTTAGGGCTATCATCTCCTATTACATTGGATGTATGTGGGAAGTTAAAAAGTGATGCCTTGCAGATGTTGAATTGTACGTAAATGCATTTTCAAAATGATAATAAATATAAAGTTGGAAAAAAAAAAGATTCCATCAGGTGGACTGAAAAAAAGTCTATGAGAATTTGTCTGAAAACTAACAACTATAAGGTGCAAAAATAGCATTTGTGTGTGTGTGTGTATATATATTATATGTATATGTATTTGTATATATATATATATATATATATATATACATATGTATATATATATATATATATATATATATATAATATATATATTTATGACCGTGTCAGTGGCTCAGTAGGTAGCACACTCGGCTCTGAGGCCGGGAGATCAGAGGGCTGTGGGTTCAGTTCCCACATCTGGCACTTGGGTTAATATCCCAGTACTGACACTGCAGTGCAGCATGAGAGGGGTGCTGCACTTCTGAGGTGCCGTCTTTCGGATGAGATGTTAAACCGAGGTCCCATCTGCCTGGATTGGTGGTAGTTCAGATGGATGTTAAAGATCCCATGGCACTTCTCTAAAAGAGTATGGGAATTTCCCCGGTGTCCTGGCCAAATTTCCCTCATTCACTAAAAAAATACCACCAACAGCTTAATCTGGTTCAAGGTCAGTTGGCATTCATCTGTATCTCCCTCCCCCAGGTCGTGTCTGAAAATAGGCAGGATTTGTCTAGTGCACTTACCTGGTCAACAAAAGCTAAATAAATAAATAAATATTTGGAAATGTCTCTATTTGCAATAAATTTGTTTATAAACATTTCTAGTATCTTTCGAAAGATTGTCTGACTTGTGATTACTAATTTTGAGTATCGTTCATGAAATAATGAGTTTGATATCTGTTGTTTCATACAGTCCCCAATTTTGCCTTATGCATAGCATATAAATTCAAATCATTCCAAGGCCATCGTGACATATAATAGTAATACTGAGCAGCAAATCAGAGTTATTTTCCTAATAAAAGGCTGCTGATATAACAAATAAAGAACAAAGTCATAAATAAAGAACCAGTGGCTTATGGAAAAATTAACAGGGATTTATACTGGGATTTGATTCTGCCTTTGTAGGGAAAACACAGAGGAAAAAAGGGCTTCTTGCAGAGTAATGGTTATTTGGATCTGGAAGCACTGAATATTCCTTATCCTATATTTTGTATCCTGGATAGTGCTGGGGAAATGCTACATCTCATTGTCATAGGGATCTTCATTTACACAGTTTTGCACTGTATTTACTCAGTCTGTCCCAGATTAGATGCAATATCTTGTTTTCAGTGAGGTCATGATTTTACCATTTTTATAATGTATTCAGGCTACCTAGTCCAGGGCCCTCGTATTCAAAGGAGATATGCAGTGCATCCCGGTGGAAAAGGGAGATGTGCCGCACAACTCCAACAATGCGCAACAGCATGCTATTCAAACGTGCAGGATGCGCCGGCCACAAGGGGAATGGGCCAGGGCACACACAAATGGTATGCCGTTCAAGTCGAGGGGGCAATCCCATGCATATGCCGTGCTGCAGCATATTCAGTGGGATGTGCCCCTCACAGTCCAGAGCACAGCAGCCCACAGTTAGGCCATGAATAGCTGGCCTAACCCGGCTAGTCAGCCATCCACAGGCAGGCTGCAGATGTGAATCCAGGTGCACAGCAGCCTGGCAGCCCTGGTAGACTAGAGGTACCCCCTTTCCATCCCCAATCTAGCCAACTCCATCCCCGAAGAGCTCCATAGTTTAGGGCCTCCCCCCCCAGACCCGACTGCAACAGAGGAAACCATGGTCCATATCCATAGTCTAGAGGACTCCCATCCACCGCCCCAGTACACAGACACCCTCACTCCCCCATACCCAACCTGTTGCAAAGACTGGCACTGCCCTCCACACCCTGCCATGGCCAGCCATTGACTGCACTGAACTCAAGCTGGGGACCTGCACTCTGGAATGACCCAACTATCTGTACCGTGCATTTGGGCACCATGCCAGCTGCGGATCCACCAGTGTATGCAACTATGTGTACATCCCTGGCAAATTGAAAAGGGAATTTACATACCTCCAATGCATGCCTTGTCAATGCTATATCTTCCTGCTGTCATACACCGCTGCACGTCCACACTCTCCCCTGTTCCCCTGTGTAACATGCCACCCTCTGGACTTCTGAAGTATCCTGGGTGCCATGGGGTGTGGTATCCTGTAATGCCATTTGCAGTGTACACTTCAGGCTATAGATAGTTCATCTGCAGTTCCCCAATTGTACAAATGAATGGAAGATCAGCTGTAACATGCCTGTTTTGGGACCTGTGTGAGTGGGTACAGCATCGGCCGTCACCCACACTGAGCAGTGCAATGGCACCGGAATGATGGATCCACATGCAAGTGCCTGAGAAGTATGGCCACTGGGTGTTATCACCCACACACAGCTCGTGCCTACATGTAACACATTCCAGCATCATACTGCGAGTGCTCTGCCACCTGCTGATAGAGTGGTACGATCCCATTACGGAGCCAGTCATCACAATGGGATGGGCTGGGGGGGCTGTCTGTGCACCGTTGAGTGGAAGCAGGGACCACTACACTATGGACATGGATTGTGGGTGTATTCAGGTGCAATTAGGGATGGCATTGGAGTCCCTACAATACAGAACCGATAGAGCCTGGACTCCAGTACAGTCGTGGCTGGTGGAACTGGTGGGGGGGTTGCCACTGTACCACCAGAGACTTCAGGGCTTGTCCCACGTAGGAGCGATCGGGGTCAGGGCTTGGGGGTGAGAGCTGCTCCACTGCGTTCATCCCCATGCCAACATGCACATGGGCTGGTAATGAGCATGCATGAGGCCCTTTTGCACCCTGCATGCTCAATTAGTTCATTTGTATTCCTGGGCTGAATATTGCCCATGGGGGCTGCGGTGCATGCCACACATTCCCACTGGACGGTATTCAGTCGGGGTCACCCTGGATCCACCTGACTTGGCAGCCACCTGCACTGCAACTCCCATCCAGGGTCACATTTTCAATGGGAACGATGAAGCCCGTCAGGATGAAGCACAGTGTCACAGGTTTACTGCATGACAAAAGGGATTAACTCCCTTTGAAACTGCATTGTTTGCTGCAGTAACTCTATTGCAGAATTCTGCAGTGCTGCACTTCATCCTGGTGGGCTTCACTGTATGCACACCCTGTACTGGTGGTGCATTCTCTCTGAATGTTGTATCAGTGCCAACTGGCGCACCTTCTTTGTGCAACATATCTTTCTGCTCATGCATTGATCTGGCACGTAATATATCCCCCAGATGTAAAATATTGTTTTTAGTGCCTTCTGATTTTACACAATGCAGCATGATATTGTGTAGCTGTAGAGCCCCACTGAAAATAAGATACAATTTCTTCTGTGAACTATCCAGACTGAATGTATAGCAATCAGCAGGCATATTATAGGAAAACATGTTGTAAAAATGTGTAAAAGGAAGACCACATTGAAACTGCCTCTCCACAGATCTGCATTGTGCAAATTCAGTAGAAATAATGGCTAAAAGCATCCCAAAAGCTCTCCACAGCCATATCGGCTCTGACCAGAGTTTGTTTAGGTATGTAAGCGAAAGGAGGAAGACCAAAGGAGGGATCAGAAGATTAAAAAGGAAAGCGGGGGACTGTGCAGAGGGGGGCCAGGAAAAGGCAGACATCCTGAACAAATGCTATACATTTGTTTAGTGTTCACAGAGGAAGGAGAAGGGTAGGGACTTCAAAAAAAGTAACAGGGGCACTGGAGGGGAAGGGGCACTAGTCCATTTTCAGAGGAGAGTGTCCTAAAGGGACTTAAAGAGCAGCTCAGCACTTCAGCATGTGCTTTCAGAAATAAGGTGTTATAGCTGTTACAATTTACTAGAGAATACATTATTTTCATTTTCAATGTTCCCTTCCAAGATTTAGCATATATGTTGGTAGTCTACGTAAAACGTCTGTGTAGAAAGCATTTAAAAACATTTGCCTCTCCCCTGTTAACCTCACAGTGCCTTTGTTTATGCCATCATAGTGCTTACCATGACAACAGACTGTGCTATCACAAACAGCAATTGTGTGGTTAGCAGGGGAGAGTTGGGTACATTTTGAAAGACTCAGTGAAATAATTGTTGCATCATCTACAATACTTAGTAGAGCAGACAGCAGAGGAAAGTAAAACATAACTTGTAAATGATAAAGTTAAAACGTAATTTGCATAAATCTATTCTTTTTAAGCTTTTATTATACTAGAAAGTTGCTCTTTAATATTGAGCCAAAAAAATGCCATGTTATGTAAAGCTCTTGTCTTTGTATACTGTACTTTAAACATTTTGAAGCTGTATATTACAGTTTTCATCAGTACTACTAACACCTGTTTTTTTGCAGCCCTATACAGAACAGCAGCATATAATAGGTCTGTGACTATTTTATTTTTTCCTTAGACACTTGGCCAGTGAGTCTGCAGCAGATCCCCATCACCTCTGTGAATCATGGGAGCTTGTGGAAGCTTGCACAGAAGTCCAAGTATTGGATTTCTCCAGCAATACATTCCATCAAAGTACTTGTGAAGGGTGACATGAATTGCTGAATTACTGCTTTTGTTTAATTTGGCTTGATTCTGACCACAAAATAAACTATTATAATATGTATTTAACATAGAAACATAGAATTTGATGGTAGATAAGGACCACTTGGTCCACCTAGTCTGCCCATTTGTCATTTTTCTTAGTGGTCAGTTTGTTGTTTTAGTTTTATACGCTTCTTTAATAATTACTACAATGTGTTACTCTCCCACCCCCGCTTTCCCAATCCCGTTCCCTTCCATCCCAGGCTACCTTGTTTTTTAGAGTCAATGTTTTTTGTTTTTTTCTTGTTGGCACACTCCCCTTTCTCTTACCTTCAGTTTGAATACATATCCTGAGTGGCTCATCTTCAGCACTGGAGCCAATCCCCATAAATTATGGTCATGATTGTTACGGCTTTTTCTTGAAATTTGCTACTGATTTTCTGGTATTAGTTTTGGAGAACTTGCTTTTTAGACTTGCAGTTTTGGCATATTCAGATTTGACTTCATTTTGGTTATTTTCCCTGAATTCCCTAAAACCCGTAGATAGTGAAAAAGACCTGGGGATACTTATTACAAATGATCTAAAATTCAGCAAACAATGTAACGAAGTAGTAAACATAACAAATAAGATCACTGGCTGCATTAAAAGATCAATCATGACCAGAAATAAGGCTTGTATCATCCCTCTGTACAGAGCGTATGTGAGGCCCCATCTTGATTATTGTTCTCCATTATGGAGCCCGCACCTATGAACAGGTGTTATGTGAGTGGAAGGTGTGCAGAGGAGGATAACAAGAATGGTGGATGGCCTACAAAAGATGGACCATGAACAAAGACTTGGAGAATTAAACCTTTATACACTGAAGCTAAGGAGGACTAGGGGAGACTTACTACAGATGTTTAAAATAGCTAGAGATACAAAATTAATGGCAGACCTCTGGCTAATACACAGTCATAGGAACTTTTCACTTATGACCAACAGCTTATGTTGACCTACCCCAAGAGGAACACAAGAAGATCTTTTTTTAACCAGAGGATAGTGACATCATGGAATTCCCTTGCCCGAGAAGTGGAGGAAGTGGAATTTTTCAATACCTTTAAACTAAATCTAGATAAATATCTACTGAACCACTTGGGGAAAAAAATAATAGCGCCGGCGGGAGATGTATCAACATGGGCTACCTGCCTTCCGTACATCTATCCTCTGCTAGTATTAATCCTAGTAATTGCCTTTATAATCTGCTTTGAGCTGCCTTCTGCTTAAACTTACAGGGGAGATCACAGTCATTTCAATTTCTTCTCTTTTTTGTTCAGCATTATTTCTAATTTTTCAACAGGGTCCATGGTCTCATTTTTTAGCAACTGACTATTATTTGTTATTTTTGTTTTGTCATCTGGACATTTACTGTTCTTGAGGTCTGTTTCTTTTCATCTTTGAAACCCCATTCTTATGTTTTTATTTTGTGAATGCTGGGCCATTTTTTCCCACTTTTGGTCCTGCCCCCTTTCCGATTCCTGCACTTATGTCACTTTCTAGACAGCATCGTATTAAATTATGCTATATTAGTTTGTAATTTACTTTATTTTGAAGATGGCTGTTTCTTGGTGTGTAAAGAATCTGTAGTGCACTTGTTTAGTAAGATTATCTCAATGATGCCCTTCCATTGACTGTCTTCAAGTTGTAAAATGTCAGACCCATGTGTCTCTGACATTGACTTGTCATACTGTCTAAAAGGGCTGTCGAGAGGTGTAGCTCCACCCCCTGATGAAGCTCCTGCAGCAAAGTGCTGGTGCATTTACCACCAATAACGTCTGTTATTCTGTTTGTTATCCTGTGAAAGCTTCTCCAACTTCTAAACAGCTCTGATATTTGTCTGCTTATTTTATTTTCACCTCATAAAGTGAGTGCACTGGTTCTGGTTCTCTAATTTGTTTATTGAGGGGTGCTTCCCCTTCAGCAGCACCACTGGTTGGCACCAGGGAGCACAGGACAATCTTCTGGTTTGTTCTCAGATATTAAGTTAAACTGCACAGTAATAACACAGGGTACCAACAATGTGTGCAGATGAGCAGAACAGCACATCACTGTGTGTAGTAATAAATGAGTGAGCAAAGTTGGGCAAATAATCAGAGAAAATGTGCAGTAATAAAACAGAGAATATTGTGGTTGACTTAGTCAACCACAACATCCTCATAAATAAACTTGGTGCCCTTGGTTTCTCTGCTGCCTCCATAGCCTGGCTCACAAACTACTTCTCCAACTGAACCCAAATGCTCTCCCTTGGTGGTGCCACCTCCCCTCCCCTGCCTGTCTCGGTCGGCATCCCTCAGGGCTCCATACTGAGGCCCCTCCTCTTTTCCCTTGTCGTTAACTTTCTACCATCAGAGAACCTCTTGTGTCACTTCCTCCTTTACCCTGATGACCTGACATTCTTCCAAAGTGACCAACCCCCCTCCTCACTGTCCTCTACTTTCAACGCTAAATTCTGTATGGCCCATCACTGGTTCTCCTCCAACAAGCCACTGGTTATTGCATCTAAAACAAAGGCTATGCTACTTGGCTCTAAATCTAAACTTTCTGTCCTTGGCCACTCCGATTGCCTTTTCCAAGTCCACTCCCCGGACGGATCACTCCTCAATAATGCTCACTCTTTCAAACATCTGGGCATAATCCTTGACCCATCTCTTACCTACTCTGACCACATTGCTTCCCTGATAATGTTGCATAAATCAGAAGCTGGGTCTCTGCTACTGCCTTACTGACCATCTCACACTGGAAGCTCATCTTGCTATAGCCTGCAGCAACCTCCTCCCCCTTCTTGACTATGGGTATCCTGTGTACTCCCTTACCTCCACTGCCAACCAATCCTGGCTGGACACCACTTACAACTGGATTTGCCGCTTTGCCCTTCATGTCCTTCTCTCCATGCACCACTGCTCTCTCTACCAGTCCCTTCTCTAGCTTCCCCCTCAAACTCAACAATCCTACCTGCTGGCTCAGACCACTGGGGATAACATCCATAGTTCCTCCTTCTCCCCTCTATCTCTTCTGATCTGTCCCAAGACTTACAGCTGCAATCTCCACCACTCGTCTCACCTCCAACTCATCCATCCGCTCATAACAACCAGGATGGGTCAAAGGGCCTTCTCCATTGCTGGTCCCTCCCTCTGGAATGACCTCGCCCCCTCACTGTGCTCCTTCGACCCCCCGCAGAATTTGCACACCGTACTAAGGACCCACTTCCTGTCCTCCTCGACCTGTTCCTGTCCCCAGGCTACTGGTGCTGCTGTGCAATCTATCTAGGCCTCCTTGGACCCCTGCCATTGCCTTCTTCTCCTAAGCTTCAAACTGGCCTGCCGGCTGGCACCATATCTCAATAACAGCTGCCTGCTGCCTTGTATATTGTAATTTGTAAATAACCTGTATATTGCTTATTTTAGTGATATTTTTCTAATACCCTGAGCAGCGGCCATTGCTGCCTAAATACCATAAATTTACTATGTACTTCTTGACTGATATATCCATTATTTTTACTTACTGTTAATACCGCTCCACTGTATGTTCACTTGACTTGCTCTGTTTCAGTTACTGTTCAATTTCAGTGCAGATTATTGTCCTTACTGTAACCTCTCAATGTATGTGCCAGTCTCTGGCCTGGGCTGTGTCTGAAAAACATCCTTGGCTCAGTGCACTGACCCAGTTAACAAATGTATAAATAAACCCATATGTGTAGCTAGGCAGAAACACAAATTAAGCAATAAATAAATTAGTGAGCTGAAAAGCATCATACCTACCTTACTAAGGGAAGAATACTCATAGTAAACCTCTGGGAAAGTTTAGTGAATAGTAGGGATGCTAAATGATGAAAGGTGAGGTGATGGGATTGGTCTAGTATGGTTGCCCGGCATAAGTTTTCCCCAACTCTGTATTGCCCGCGATCTGTTTCCCGCAAAGCAAATTGCCGACGCGATGTTTTCCCGATTATTGTTTGCTCGACTTACATGTAAAGTAAACACTGGTGATGCTTTTTTCTATGCTTAGGCTTTCTGCTTGTGAAAGAAATAACAGAACAAATTAAAAATGAGCTTACCAAGGTAATACTGTGTCCCATCTCTTAACTTAACTTGGTAAGCTCATTTTAAATTTACATTTACGTCTGTGATCTGATTTGTTCTGTTATTTCAGCCTCATTCCCTGCATCACAAGCAGAAAGCATTTGCATAGAACAAAAACATCACCAGTGTTTACTTTACATGTTTGCCGATTGTCTGGGGTCCGACATCACTGGAAATCTCCCTGGTACTATTTGTTAACAGGGAACCTGCTGCTGAAACAATTGTTGCCTTATCTCCCCTTGTAAGTCCCACTCTTGCCTGTTAGCTTGATCAAGAAGCCAGGTTCCCTCTATGTGCTGCCACCGGGTTGCTGACATCATAAGGGGAATTGGCAAACTAGCTCATAAGCAGAGCTTCACAAGCAAGCCATAAACTTTTCCTGCCTGTTCCACATCAGAAGGGGTGGGGCTGGGATAACTTGGTAAGCTCATTTTACATTTACATTTATGTCTGGGATCCGATTTGTTCTGTTATTTCAGCCTCATTCCCTTTACATGTTTGCCGACTGTCTGTTGTTATAGACGAAAGCATCACCAGTGTTCTGTTATTTCAGCCTCATTCCCTGTATCACATGCAGAATGCATAAGCATAGAAAGGGGGATCTGATTTGTTTTGTTATTATATAAATGCATTTCACTATTCTTAATGCTGCAGGTAATGTCGGGGAAATGTCAAGCGGGATTTTATTTCGGGGTGAAAACTTATGACGGGAAACTGATGTCGGTATACTGCTTGTTGGGCAATGTCATGCCGGGCAACCGTACAGATCCCGATGGGATAGGATGATTGGTAGCAAGTGGGTTTGTTTTGTTAAATAGGGACTCCTGCCAAAAGTGCTACATCAGCAGCCTTATAGGACCTGCTTCTCCAAAGTTTAAGAAACCATAGCTGTAATGATCCTTTAAAAAAATGACATAGGGTTGGCTGCAGTGCTTATATTTCCAGAATGTTCAGATGCATGGCACTGAACTTTAGAACATGTCAGGAGGTGGTTTTGGAATGCAGTACTGAACCAAGGCATAGAATGTCAAGGTGGTGCACAATTTTAAAATGTTGGGGGGACACGCAATCTCGGAATGTGACAGGGATGTGCCATCTCAAAATGTGGTGGGACAATCAGTCTTGGAATGCAACAGGGACACACATTGAGGAATTTGGTGGGGACTGGCAATTTTAGAATATAGTGGGGATGCACGCTGTTAGAATGTGACAGGACACACCATTTATTCTGAAATCATGTGTCCTTGCCACATTCCAGAATTGTACGCACCCAACATATTTCAACATTGTGCATCACATCCCCAACACATTCCAACATTATGCGTCCCAGCCACATTCTAAAATTTTATATCCCTGCTACATTCCAAAATTGCACAACCCTGCCGCATTCTGAAATGGTGCATCCCCACCAAATTCCATAATTGCATATCCCCGCCAAGTTGCGTATCAATGCCACATTCCAAAATTGTCACTGCCACATTCCCAAATTGTGCATCATGCCACATTCTGAAATTATGCGTGTCCGCCACATTCCAAAATTGAGCATCACCACATTTTAAAACTGAGCATCACTGCTGCATTCTGAACCTGTGCATCACCATCACATTCTGAAATTATGCATCACCACCACATTCCGAAACTGTGCATCACTGCCGCATTCCGAAATTGTGTGTCACTGCTGCATTCTGAACCTGTGCAACACCATTGCATTCCAAAATTATGCATCACTGCCACATTCTGAAACTGGGTGTCAACGCCACTTTCTGAAACTGTGTATCACCACCACATTCGAGTGTGCATCACTGCATTCAAAATTATGCGTCAACACCATATTCTGAAACTGTGCGTCACCCCGCATTCCAAAACTGTGCATCACCACCCCATTCCTAAATTGTTGCATCACACCACATTCCAAAATTGTGCGTCACCGCCGCATTCCGAAATTGTCACCACCACATACCTAAAGTGTGTCACTACATTCCGAAACTGTGCGTCACTGCCCCATTCTGAAGTTGTGCATCACTGCTGCATTCTGAACCTGTGCGTCACCATCACATTTCAAAATTATACATCACCACCACATTCCGAAATTGTGTGTCAACGACACATTCCGAAACTGTGCATCACTGCTGCATTCCTAAATTGTGCGTCACCACCACATTCCAAAATTATGCATCACTGCCATATTCCGAAACTGTATATCACCACCGCATTATGAAACTGTGCTTCACTGTGCCTCACTGCTGCATTCTGAAATTGTGCATCACTGCTGCATTTCGAAATTGTGCATCACCGCCATATTGCAAAATTGTGCGTCACTGCCACATTCTGAAATTCTGCATGTCTGCCACATTCTGAAATTATGTGTTCCAACTACTTTCTGAGTCTGTGTCATTCCTGCATTCCACAATTGCAACCTGATATTTCGAAATCTCATACCTGCAGTATTTTAAAAATTGCACACAACTTTGTCATTCTAAAGCCATGTTTGCCACTGCATTCCATCCCCCGACACATTCTGAAGTACTGTACCTTGCATCTACACATTATGGAAGTGCACGTGCTGACCCACCAGTGTAAGTGTTCCTTTTTCAGATGTTTACTACAACTGCAGTTTTATGTAACACAGGATAAATAAATCATATAAGGCAGCTTGCAGGGAGAACAAGGTTGTGAATTCAACAGATGACATCATCAGCAGCTGTTCACTGAAACTGGCTTTTTTGAACAGGCAGTGAATTAAGGGTTACAAAATAACCTGTAACTTTTAAACAAAGTAACTTAGAGATCTAATTTTTTGCATCATGCTGATTGAGGATCTGCAAATCCAAATTCTGAATTTATTGATGCCAAAAATGTTGGTGTCAGTCCCTCTTTAAGCAAGGATGGGGATTGCTTCAGGAAATGGTGGGATGATTGACAGAAAGCATGTATGTATGTTTTGTGAAGCGAGGGCAAAGATTCCTTCAGGAGGGGGGTGAAGATTGGCAGCAGGCAGATTTCTTTTTTGTGAAGCAGGGATGGGTTTCTCTTTCGGGAGGGGGAGGGATGATTGAAAGCAGGCAGGTTTCTTTGTGCAAAATAAGGCACGTCATTTAAACCCTCAATCATTTGCATTGTGTGGAGAGAGGACGAGGCGCAGGCTGATCATAATGCCAATCAGCTGTGCTTGTTGGGCGGTGTCATCAATGGAAAGAGGTGTCCTGAATTGGGGGCAGCAATTTTTTTGAACTTTACCAAGTTTCCACCCAGCATGATCAGTGTTGCTGATGACTGGTCTGACAGTGACACCACCAAACCCACTGCAGACTGCCCTACATTGGACCGACAGTGGCACACCTCTCAAATCCACTATCACAGCAACATGCTAGTTTTGTGCAAGCTCAAACATAAAAATGAAGATAAATAATTTCCAGAATATGCTTCAGCGTTGTGTATAGAAATCTATACACTTTCAGATACTGTTGTACCACAGTAATGATTTCAGAATGCTATGGTACCACATTAGCTACTGTATGCAGTAGTAGTAAAATGTTTATTTATACAGGATTTAGAAAGAACTTCATACACTGTTAGGGATATAAATGCCCTATTTACAAGGCACTCATGTCTGATGTTTCTTACAATCTAAGTTTACACACATATAATAATGTAGCATACAAAACATAAGAATACAAAACATTGAAATACACTTTGAGGACAGAAATTCATTAGTTCAGATTGACAAGCATTGCCTACCATAAGTGTCTCATCAACAAGCTCCCTACTCATCTATTGCAAGTACATTGGAAGTTTAACTCTTCTTGCATGGCAGTTTTGAACACACTGACTGTTACGTCTTGCAGACACAGGTTTAAAGGTAAGTTGTTCCATGTTGTAGCAGCCCTATATTGAAATATAATTTTTCCATAGTTGTTTTGGATTTTTGGTACCACTAATTCTCTGGCTCCCTTTTTCCTTAAATTAAAATTATGGTTTGTTTTGACCAGCTTGTCTAACAGTCCGGAGGGTCTGTTATTTTTGTGCATTCTATATACAGTTCTTGCCCAAATTTCCTTTCTTCTGAACTCCAGAGGCATCCAATTTAATCTTTCGTATATAATACAATGGTGTGTCTTGTGATTACATATAAGAACAAATCTGGCCAGTCTATTATAGCAAGTATCTAATGTGTGTAGTGCGTTTTACTTGCAGGGTGTAGATGTGCTCCCATAATCTATTATGAGAAGAATTAGTTGATTATTTATTTATTTATTTAGCTTTTGTTAACCAGGTAAGTACACTAGACATGACAATTTGCCTATTTTCAGGTACGACCCGGAAGAGTACAGGAAATTACATACTTACACACTTGGGACAACATGGTATATAATTAGGAAAAGATTACACGTCATGAGACAACAAGGTACAAGTTAGAAAAAAACCAACTCTCATGTCATGTGCGAACATCATAATGTAGAATACACAAAGTACAAGGCATATGAGGCACATTTAGTTAGAATAGGTACAGCAGAGTAAGCGGTGTGTGCCAGTTTTGGAGCAGTACAAGGTAAGGATTGGTAGCAGCAAGTACAAAACCATCATCTTAAGGGCCAGCTGTTATGCATGAGTGCTAAGTGCTAACATATGTCACGGGGTTTTGGCACCCAGAGCGATCCGAGTTTGAGATGGTTCCATAGGGAGGCATGAGGCTGCCCTGGAGGGGCAACACGGACCTGGGCTGGGAAGGTGTTCAAAGTTTGGGGGCACATGCTGCAAAATCCCTTTCACCCATTTGAGTCCGAGTCACAGGTACTTTGGTGTGGCAGATCCCTGAGACCTAAGGTGATAGGACGAGGAACAGTTTGGGCTAGCAAACTTGCCACCCTGAGGGGTGCCTGTGTTGAGGACCTTTCCTGTAGAAGCAAGCAAGGACAAAGTCAATGTGCTTTGAGCGAGAGCCAATTCAACTTATGAGAGACCACAGTGGTGAGTGTGCGGGGCAGCTGGGCGGCAGACATTATTGTCGACTGTCGACCACCTAGAGAGATGGGCCTTAGTGGTGCTGGCAAACAAAAGGAGCCCATAACATAGTGAGGGAGAAGCACACCTCTAGCAAGAGCAATACGCGCAGCCGGCGTGAGGTTATTTTTTGCTCTGTAAGCCAGACCCAGTTTACAGTTGACAGTTTTGCATGTCTTCTGGATATGGTGGCCAAGGTCAAGCTGTGGGTCCAATGTTACACCAAGGTATTTGAAATTGTCCGTGATTGGGATCGGGACATCTCCCTTACCAGAAACACAGAACGGCACATGGGAGGCCTTAATCTTAGCCCGGGACCCAAAGAGCATGGCCTGGGTTTTTTTTAGATTAAGGACCAGCTTATGGTTCAGGATCCATGTCTGAATGTTTGTTAGGTCATCACTCAGGTGGTTGTTAATGACCCCCACCTCTGGGGAGTGAGACAGGATGACCAGAGCATCTGCATAGAGGATTGGTTTACAGTGAGCAGCGGTTGCGGGGAGATTATTAACGAAAATGGAGAAGAGCACTGGTCCAAGGACAGAGCCTTGGGGGACCCCCATTGTCACTGGGATGGGACCCGAGAGCTCTTTGCCATATTTAACCCACTGCGTTCTACCATGTAGGTAGTTGGAGAACCAACTAAGAGCGGCAGTGGATAGTCCAATTGATCTAAGCTGTGTTGATAGCATGGCATGGTCGACCAGGTCAAACGCCTTTGAGAGGTCTATAAAGATAGCCCCCGAGAGTTTGCCTTGGTCCATGGCCTCCTTAATCCATGATGAAACAGTAACTAGGGATGAGGAGGTACCATGCCCCTTCCTGAATCCATGCTGTACAGGAGACATTATGTCATATGCCTGTAAGTACTCTGAGAGTTGCCCTGCCACAACTTTCTCCAGAAGTTTGCTAACCACGGATAGGATGGATATGGGGCGATAGTTCTCTATCAGTTTAGGGTTCCCCTGTTTAAGGATTGGGACTACCCTGGCAACCTTCCATATGTCTGGGATAACTCCAGTTGACAGGGACAGATTGAAGATGTGTGCCACCAGAGGGGCAAGCCAGGGGGCACCGAGACTGAGGAGCTTTGGTTCCAAGCCATCTTGGCCAGCACTTGAAAAGGGTGAGAGTCCAGCTAGCAGTTTCTGCACCTCTTGAGCCACCACTGCCCTGAATAGAAAGGGCGGGCGGGGTGATGATGGTGCTATGGGCTGGTTGCCGCTGATACCACCACCATTGGGGAATGTCGAGGTATACTCGGACAAATCAGTAAAATAATGATTGAAGGAGTTGGCAATGGTTTCCGAGTTGTTGCAGCTGGAATCTTCAATTATCATATCAGTGGACTCAGCGCTCTGTGTACCACTCACAACGTGTTTAATATTCCTCCAGAACCTCCTTGGATCCCTAGCCGAGTTCAGTAACGCAGATTTGCAGAACTCACTCTTGGCTATCCTTATGTTCTTTTTGCACTCATTTCTGAGTTTCCTGTATCTCTGAAAGATAGCCTGGTCAGCCGTGGCCTTAAACTTCTGCCCAGCACTTGTCTCTGGTGTTGAGGAGGGCCAGGAGACTACCATGAAGCCATTTAGTAGCCATTCCCCTCACCCTCCGTCTGATGAGGGGGGCATGTTTCTCCTGCAGGGCCCTTAACGAGATGAGGAAGTGACTGACAGCGGATATGGAGTCCTGAGCATTCCATACTGCCGACCAGTCAGTGTACTTGATATCATTTTGAAAGGAGGACAGATCAAACCTAGAGTAGTCTCTGATCTGGGTAATTTTATGGGGTATTTTCAGAAGTGGGATCCGCCAGACAGAGTACACCGGGGAGTGATCAGAGATAGAATCAGGTAGGATACCAGACGAGCTGATCCTATCAGGTCTATTTGTCAAGATCCAGTCCAGGAGGGAGCTCTTACACCATTTGTAGAGCATCTGGTAGGATCCTTGACAAGCTGTGTCAGTGAGAGACCGGCAAGTGACTGTTCAAAGGCTTTGGTGTTGCCACCCAGCCAATTGAAGTTGAGGTCACCCAGAATGATTAGCTCATTCTGCCGTGTTACTGCGCCAACTGTGTCAAAGAGGCCAGTCAGTCCCTCTATGCCTCCCTTTGGAGGACTGTAGGTGTATACAATGTGTATCTTTTTTGTCATCCCTAGTAACAGCACTGTGTGCAGTGTCTCACAGGGGGACTGCACTGTCTGTTGATGAGGTAGGGCAGATAGGTTAAGGTGGCTCCTGTAGTAGACCAGGATACCACCACCTCTCTTTCTTCCTGGACGATCACGACGGATGAGGTCATAACCAGGGAAGGCACATACAGAGTTTGGGGTGGAAGGTTTCAGCCAGGTTTCTGTAATGCCAAGAATGTCTGGACTATGACGAGTTATCCAGACATGAAGTTCCGTCAGGTTTGGCAGCAGGCTTCTGATATTAAGATGGGCTACATTCAGCCCTTTTACCGCCGACTAGCCCGCCAGTGTAGGTGTGGACTGGAGTGATGGACCTGGGTTTAGTTCTATGTCCCTTGATAGCACAAGGGTCACCAGCAGAAGCCAGAATAAATGCCTTAATGGGGGAGATCTATCCTTGTTCTGTGACTTCCGGTCATAACGTCTGACCTTTCGGGCAGGTCTCAGAAGGCTCCTCAGGTTAAGACCACCGAGGACCCCGGTCAGGGGTGAGCCGTCTGCTAGAATGTTTGAGAAGGTGAAGTCAGACTCCACCGGCTGGACACACGTACACCAGGGGTCTCTTTTCAAGGGGTCACCCGCCCTTGAGATCCAGGGGATCCATGACGCAGTAAGGATCACAGTGGCGATAGTGCCCAGGAGTAACTGGCACAGGACTAACTTTGATGGGAGCTCAGGAAGTTCCACGATTGCCCCAGTACGGTTGTCCAGCTGAGACAGGAAGGGGATTTCCGCCATAGGTCACCAATGGACACAGGACAGTGCCAAACGGGTATTTAGTAGCCTGGCAAATGGCGGGAAATAGATTATTTGTACCTTACTGGCACTTATCTCAAGAACAACTAGTGTATTATTATGTGATAAAGACAGTTAGCTGACTAGTAGAGCCATAGTGCTAGTATTAATCATATGGGAGATGTCAGACATAGGTTTGGGCAAGCAAGTAAACAGAACAATAGGTACAGTGCCACCTTTCTGGCACGTGTCTAGTTTGCAACCAAGAGACCAGAGAATTACCCTGCAGGTTTCCCCACCACGAGACTAGAGGATACCATGCAGGTTAATAGTCTAGAGGCAACTAGATTTATTTTGCGTGCATGAGATAGGCAGATAGGAATAAAAATTATGCTGGCAGTGATTACTTTTGGAGGCATGAGTTAGGCTGAACAGGATGTAGTTATACTGGTACACAGCAGACAAACTGGATTGAAATATATCAGTTACGAATAATGCAATAAGACCGGCTATAAGTTGATTACACTGGCAAGAGGTGATCACCACTATGAATTTTATCACAGGGTTCAGACTGTCGGACAGTTAGCAGTCTGGGTGAGTAGGCACTGCACTGTAGCCAGAAAGGGAACACCCAAGAGACTACAGGGCGGTCCTTTGACAGCTGCTCTGTACCGCCCTAACTCAGTTTAATTGATTAGCCACAACCAGTCTGTCATTCTTTGGCATGCAATTTGATGCTCTCCTCAATGCCCCTAACCTAGAGTTCACTTTCCTTACCAAGCCATTGATGTGCTGTTCAAAAGAAGGTTGGTAATCTGTTTAACACCCAGGTATTTATATGTAGAAAATTGGGTTAATGTAGTCCCATTCGATGTTTTTATTTCTAACTTGTTTACTTTCCCCGTATTTCTTGTTGGGGCTGTGCTAAAAAGCACAGTCTGTGGTTTTTTTTATATTTAATATTAATTTTGAAGAGGTGAACCAATTTTGTAATATAATGAAATCTGATTGTAGCTTATGTTCTACTTTTCCGGTGTCTATCTCCTCTGAAGCCAACACCATGTCATCAGTGTACAATCTTATACTAGTCGATTTCATATGGCTTGGTAAGTAATAACGGGCCTAAAACAGACCCCTGTGGAACGCCTTGACTCACTGGGGATATGTCAGAGCACTTCCCTCCTACTGTAACTATCTGTGACCTATCTGTTAAGTATGACTGGAACCATTGGCAGAGCTCATCAGCCATTCCTATATCTTTTAACCTATGTACATTCTATAGTCTACAAGGTCGAAGGCTTTTGATAGGTCGACAAACACCGTGCCCACGGCTGTCAACTCCCCAAGGGGGTTGGCCACTAAATCTATGAAATCCATGAGCACAGGGCTTGTCGACAGCCCCTTCCTGAACCCTGACTGGAGACTACTCAATTTTTTATACTTCTCAAGGTAATCCATAAGTTGGCTATGAACCAATCTTTCCATAATTTTTGAAACAATTGATAATAATGCAATTGGCCAGTGGCGTGTGGGGTTTACATCTTCTCCACCCACCTTTGTGGATTGGAACAATCGTTGCTAGTGTCCATGTGCTGGGGGAAGGTGCCATCCATTAAACTCCAGTTAAAAATGTTGGTTAGGGTCTGGGCAAATTCAAAAACAAAATCTTTGATATCATCAGGTCCACTAGCTTTGTTTACTTGAAGTTTATGTGTTTCTTTAATCACTTCTTTCTTAGATATTTTTTTTTAACCTGAACTTGGGTGTTATCATCTGTTCTTCTAAACTGCCACTGTTTTTGAAGCTACTTACCTCATCATTTGATTTATTTTTATTGGGAACATCTAAGTCGAGAGCTCAATTAAATGTTTATTCAAGCTGTCAGCTGCTCTTTCTGGCCTTATGGGGACTCTATTTTCTAGAATCTTTATCTCAGTTGTTTTACTCTTAGGATAACAACAGCATAGAATCCCATGTCTATTAAGATTCCTCATGCTTATCTACACCGCAGATTCCTCACAACAAAGCTAGCAGCAAGAATAAAAACACACCAAATGAACTGCTTATTACAAGATGAGCTACGGTACTAGATATGTTGCTAGCTCATGTAGCTGTTCCTTAAATCACATTTAATGTTTTTAATCTCATTCTGTCATTTACAGTTTTCTGTTTATTTGACCACAGTTCAAGACACAGTTAGAAGGAAGGTAAATTAATTAAAACAAACATATTCTGTACAAAATAATGCATGGACAATCATGCACAGCAAGCCTGATGTTTCTTTCTCAGGGCTTCATTCTCGAAGTCTGTGATGGCTACTCCACGGGGTTGGAGAGAGTCACAACTGCCAATACAGTGACTCTCCCCTCTCTGATTGCTTATTCGTGGCACAACTGCAGGATTCCTGGGACTCCACCCTCCCCAGACCCAATCAGTGTGGCCAGAAGCAGCACACAAAGTTTGAACTCCTAGCTCCTTGGTTCCTCAGAGCTGACCTTGGACATTTAAGCTACTGCTCTGCTCTTTTTTTTTCTGGCCACTCCACAGGGTCAGAGAGAGTCACAGCTGCCAATACAGTGACTCTCCCCCCTCCGATCACTGACTTGCAGCACAACTGCATGACTACCAGGACTCAGCAGCACTGGTGGTTAGCCCTGCCACCATCCACCACCCTTCCCAGACCCAACAAGTGCAGCCAGAAGTGGGTCACGAAGTTGGAACTCCCAGCTTCTTTGCTCCTCAGAGTCAGTCTCGGACATTTAAATTACTGCCCTGCTCTTTCTTTCTGGCCACTCCACAGGGTTGGAGTGAGTCACAGCTGCCAACACAGTGACTCTCCCCCCTCTGATCGCTGACTTGCAGTGCAACTGCAGGATTCCGGGGGTTCAGCGGCACCAGCAGTTAGCACCACCCTCCTCGGACCCAATCAGCATGGCCTGAAGCGGTGCGCAAAGTTTGAACTTCCAGCTCCTTTGTTCCTCGGAGCCAGCCTTGGACATTTAAACTACTGCCCTACTCTTTTTTTCTGGCCATTCCACTGGGTCAGAGAGAGTCACAGCTGCCAACACAGTGACTCTCCACTTCGGATCGCTAACTCAAAGCACAACTACAGGACTCCTGGGACTCTGGAGCCCCAGTGGTTATCCCCACCCACCACCCTTCCCAGACCCAGTCAGAGCAGTTACACCCACTTAACTGTAGAAGCCCCTAGTGGTCTTCTGCTGCAGTCCTCATGTGAAGGGCCACAACGCAAAGGGCATCTATCATGCGTGTAAGCTGTGTTGATGGAAGTTGGATGCAGACTATACTATGGCCACCAGAGCAGATGTTAACTTAGAGAACAAATAAAATCCATGTGGCCTCCATGGAAAACCTGCTGACCTATTCTGGGAGTTTAGGGCACCCACAGGTAAGATTACTCCTTGAGCAGCTGACCATGGACAATAGTGCTGAACTAAGTAAAGGGTGCTTGGTATCGCATTGCTCTCCCCAACAGCTGACTACTGTAAAATAATGCAATCAACTGCATGCTTGTAACTGCTGTCTGCTACTTCTGCTTTATCCTGCTGAGTGACAGCTGAAATCAGTGCCAGTTATCACTGTCATATAGTGTATCTAGTGATGAGAATTTGCCCTTTGTAATACTAGTAATATCCTCTAATGCTTGTTTATTGCCAGTACTGCAGCTAGCCTATACCCCTTCCTTTCCAAATATTTCTAGCCTCTCGCATAGTGGGTACCCACCTGTATATGTTATGTTGTGGTGCTTAATCTGTCTGACTTGTGATAGTAACATAGAGCAGATTGCTTCTGCTTGTTTATCTGCACTGCCTAAGTATATCCCTGCTTGTGTGTTACAGCAGTTCATGATATCAGCCTAAACTCACTGACTGGCTTCTGCTAATACTTTAGGAGCACTAGAAGGGGGGCCCTGCTGTTAATTTAATCCCCTGGCAATAATTGTAGCTATTTAATCTGTGTTAGGTAATAGGAGGGATTTTATCTAACCAACAGCTCCCTTAATCTCATCTGTGGTCCAGTTTCGCTGAGGATCTGTGGCCTAGGTCCTGGTCTGTAATACCCCTGCTGGGTCCCCTCAGTCTGTGGCACACATTGTACTGACCATCACTCCAGTACCTCCTTCTACCTAACTGGGTGCCTTGGTTACACACCAGCTACCCTGGACTGGCCTTGAGGTGTCACACTGAAATGTACCCACTAGAGTCTGTATCCATCATATGCTCTCTCCTTCTAGGTCTTATCTTGTTGTGTGACTCCTGTGCCTATATCTTGTACAGAGATCTAGCAGCTCAAACAAATTACTCCAATTTACCTTTAGTGAGTCACCCTTTACCTTCACCTTACCCCTCCCTCTCACTCCCTATTATATTTTGCCACTTTGGAGAGGAGACACTGTAGTCTTCTGGGTGCTTATATTTTCACCCCGAGTCCCACTCAACAGTCGCTTTCACTTCAGAGTGTCAGGAACCCTCAGACCCCCCCCCCCCACTGCTACTGTTACTGGGTGGGTGACACTGAAAGCAACCCTGGACCACTTCTCTCCTCACCAAACCACATCAATCCCCTCTGGGCATATTGCCATGGGTTAAAGATGTCACACATGAATGTATGTAGCCTCCTTTCCAAGATTCCTGAGCTGAATGCCTGGACTGCCCTATGACCCTGATATTCTTGGCATAACCGAAACATGGCTGAAGCCCTCCATCCCAGACTCAGATTGTCAACTCAAGGGCTATAATGTGTTCTGGCAGGATAGATGGGAGGAAGAAAAAAAGGCATTGGGGCGCTTTTATATTTTAAAGAGCACCTAAAAGCCTCAGTTATCTTGAGCAACATCTCTGATGATTCCCTTCCTGAATGGATAGCAACTGAACTGACCCTTGTGGCAGCAAAGAAGCTTTACATTGGTTGCACATACAATCCTCCTAAGGGTGGTCTGAAGGGACTCGCTCAAACAACCCAGTGCATCAGCTATCTCACTCCTTTGAGAGACCTTATAATGGTGGAGGATTTTAACCTAAACTGGCTAAATGACCAACAGCTTCAGTGTGTAGAGCTACAAAAGCAATTAAACCTCACCTAGGTTATCTCCCCCCATGCAGCTCAGCCCCAAGTCCTCCAATCACTCCCTCCTTAATTGGATTATAACAAACTGGAAGATAGGGTCCTTCAGGCTGGGGTGCTCTCTGATGCCATCAGTGACCACTGCCCCACTATCTGTATGTGGTCCTGTTGTCACCTATGTCCCCCACCCAAGTTTTCATCCTTTAGGGATTTCTCCAAGTGCAATACAAATAAACTGTGCTCGGACATCATGGCAGTAAACTGGTCTGTCCTGCACACCCAAACCAATGTAGACTCTGCCCTTGTATTCCTCACTGCTACCCTGTCCTCTTTCCAGGGCAAACACTTCCCTACCACCACCAGGTGAGTGATGAGAGCCCACTTGAATTGATCCCTCTCCCTCTCCAGAGAATTTGGGACTGTGCAGAAGTGGTTTGCATTTAACAGACTACTTGTTAATACCAAAAAAATGAAGGCAATGCCTTTTGAGTCCAAACCAGGGCTCGCTAAATGCACGCCGGGGCATTCTAGCCCAAGATGGGTTCTCCCTGGAACACGTTACTACTTTCAAATACCTGGGAATCACCCTTGACCCCTCTTCACCTTTGCGGATCACATTGGGAAAGTAATCAAATGAGTGAATCAGAAAACGGGTGTCTGACTTCCGATGACATCACCGAGCTAATGGTGGCATTGTAGTGGAGCTCCAGGAGCATCTTGCCAATTAAAACTCGCCCAACATGAACAAACCTACTAATTCTATAAACCATGGCTTCTAAATCAGCCGGTGTGGACACAGATCTGGCAGAAGCAGCACCAAAAATTGCTTCTCCAATGCGGATGGCGGTGGAATAGCCTCTTAACAGTCAGCCAGCAGGAGCATCTCACCGAGCAGCCAGCAGGGCCCCAACCCAGACACTGAGGGGTAACGTCTCTCCCGCTCCTGGTGTGAGGCACTGTTACAAGAAATAAAAGCTTTTCGAGGGGAGAACCGCAAAGAGCTTCAAACCATACAAAGACAGTTAAAAGTAGTGGAGGAACGTCTTGATGAAACAGAGACTCGCATTACCACCACTGAGACAGAAAATGATCATGTCCATGAGGTGGTTGAATTCTCCTCAGACAAAAAGAAGACACCAAGGCCAAACTTCTAGACCTTGAGGCCAGATCCTGCAGGGATTAACTGCGCATCTATGGGTTGCCAGAGGGTTCGGAGACTGGGAAGATGACTGAATTTCTTGAAGACCTATTACGGGATGCCCTGGATTTGTCTCCAAATTTCCAGTTAAGAATTGAGTGAGCACATCGCACCTTGGCACCCCGATCTGCAGACCCTAAAGCATGACCACGCTCCGTTGTTTTTAAACTAGCAAGTTTTAGAGACAAGGAAGAGTTCCTCCGTGCAGCCTGGTCTAAAAAAAGTCTCCTATAATGCAGCTAGACTGATATTTGATAATGACTACCCAACTGAGATAGTCTGCCAAAGAATGGCATATTCTGACCTTTTAAAAGAACTTTGCAGCCGGCAGGTGAAATTCCAAACACCTACCCAGCAAAACTTAAGATTTTCTGGGATTCAGGCCCAGTCACCTACACCACCCCAGAAGCAGCTAAAACAGAGATAATGGGCAAAAGGATGGAAGCTGGAAGAGCCGACAATAAGAAATCAACAACCCAGACCCCAGATAAGCAGCTGGAGGCCAGGCACCAAACACCACTGCAGAAACAATCAATCAATTAATCAATCAATCAAACTTTATTTAACCAGGCATCAACACCATTGAGCATGCTCATTTTCAAAGTGGTCCTGGACAAAAAAAACAATACAATACATTGACACCATTGCAGAGACTCGGAAGCAACAACATAATACAGGTAAAGGTTGATACAGACCAACTTAAGTTTAACATAGGGTCACACAGGTACAATTCATAATGAGGTCTCATAGGAGAGAGGAGATGATAAACCAAGGCTAGCTCTACTAAATGGAGGCTAGTACCTTCATGAAGATATCATAGAGGGAAGGAAAGAACATTAGTGAGCTAGGGAGGAGGGGAGCAGATGCAAGGATGAAGGAGAAAAGCTAGAAGTGCTGGGTTTCCCGTGAGAGGGATATGAGTTGAGTGACATTCTGTTACATTAGAAACGTGGAGGAGCCAGAAGCTGAGGACTCAAGGACGCCTAAAGCAGCTGCAGGTTTTCCTCAGATATTCAGATATCAGAGATTTGAAAGTGAATAGACTTGGGAGTAAGGAGAGCTTTACTGAGCTTTACATAGTGTTCCACAGAGATGGGAGTGAAAAGTTGATTACGGACATGCCATAGGTAGTATTCACTCTAGGTATCTGCAAACAAAGTGTGGTGTAACATCTCAGGCCATAGAAACCATTGGCATGCTTGAAAAAACTTGAGATGTATGCGGGAGGTTTGTCAGAAAGTGCTCTAAAGAGCCAAAGGAGAGCATTTCCTTTTCTCCTTGTTGAGAGTGAGGGCCATCCCGACTTTTGGTACAGAAGGCAGCGGTGAGTGTGAAAAGACAGGTTAAAGATGAATCTTAAGGCGGCTCGGTGCTACAGAGTGTCAAGTTTATTTAGTACTGATAAGGGGCAGTGACTGTAGAGGAAGTTGGCATAATTGAGTATGGGTAGGAATGTGGATTGTACAAGTCTCTTTCCAGCTTCTATGGTAAGCAGGTGTTTAATGTGGTAGAATAAGCCTAGCCGCTGTCTTAGCTTTTTCGAGACTTCGTTTAAATGGCACAGTAAGTTAAGCTTGTTGTCCAGACAGAATCCTAGATATTTGAAGGTATCAACTATTTCAAGCAGTTCGCCCAAAAGCATTAGTATCTTACGGATTCGTGTAGGTCCAGAGACTGCCTTTGGTGAGAGAATCGTGGCTTTAGTCTTTTTGGCATTGAGTAGCAGTTTGTGTTTGATAAGGCTATGCTGAAGAGTGATAAAGTCTCGTTGTAAGTCCTCATGTGCCGAGTGTAGTGAAGAATTTGAAGTGTAGAGTACTGTATCGTCAGCAAATAGGTGCACATTAGCTGTGCATAGATGAGAGTCCAGGTTATTGATGTAGATTCCAAATAGGATAGGGCCCAGTATGGGGCCTTGAGGGACTCCTCGCAGTAGAGATTTTTGTGGAGAAAGGTCACCTGCAGATTTGACTTGTTGTAATCTATTGGTGAGGTAGCTGGTGAACCAGTTAATGGCAGAGTTATCGAGACTGATATTGCTCAGTGAAGTAAGCAAGATGTTGTGATCCACAGTGTCAAAGGCCTTACCGAGATCGAGACAAAAGGGCAAACACGTGTTTCTTACAATCCAGGGCAATTTTTCCAAGCAGTAGTTACTTTTGCAAGGGCAGATACTGTACTGTGTTTGGCCCTGAACCTGGACTGTGCAGGGTTTAGAAGTTTCTGTAAATCCAAGTGTTCTCTAATTTGGGTGTTGACAATTTTTTCCAGTACTTTTGAAAGGGTGGATAGTATGGAAATGGGCCAATAATTGTTCAGGTCGCACGGGTCCCCTGACTTGAATAGAGGTAAGATGTAGGCAGTTTTCCATGACACCGGCAGCTCACCTTGTTTCAGGGAGGTGTTAAATAAATGGGTGATAGGGGCGGTCAAGTAGAAATAGCCAAGCTTTAGGAAGAATGGTTCAATATTATCTGCACCGGCACTCTTTTTAGTGTCCAGTGACAAAAGGAGGTCCTCTACTTGTTTAAACATAACTGTAAGAAAGCTGAAGGGAGAAGGGTGAGGTTGATTAGGATTGAGATTAGCATTTGGGCTAGCCGAGCTATCCCCTACCAGGCTAAGCTTGCTGATAGGCAAGGCGTCAAAGGCAAGCCCTGCAGTGGAAAAGTGTTCGTTGGACACAATTTTGGCTGGAAGGGAGGCATCAGAATGCTGACCTTCAACCTCTTTGAGGATGTTCCAGAAATTGGCAGAGTTGTTTTTGTTGTCTTCAAGTTTTGCCTGGAAATACCTACCTTTTTCAGACCTAATTAGTTTAGTGCAGACATTTCTGGCGATGCGAAATGCTAGCCAGTCAGTCTCCAAATGCGATTTCCTCACTCTTTTCCATCAGTAATCTCTTTCTTTGAGCGCTTTCTTCAGGTTGGGAGAGAACCAGCCAGGAGATCTTTTTTGACCCAATCAGCCTTAGGGGGGCATGTTTGTCGATTAGCCCCATTAGTAGGCTGAAAAAGATATTAAATGCCTCGCTAAGTGAAGGGGCTAGATAGAAGTCCTGCCATCTGATGTTACTTAGGTCTTCCAGGAAGGCATTCTGGCAGAATTTTTTCAGGCATCTTTTCAGTATGAATTCGGTGGCCAGTTTTTTTGGGGGGGAGATTGTCTGATGCAGGCTATAGTGCAGTGATCACTTATGTTGTTGAAGAACACTCCAGTATGTGAGATGTTACGAGGCTTGTTTACTAACATAAGGTCCAGGAGAGAGCTATGCTCAGGGTTCTTTCTGTTGGGTCTGGTGGTTGTGGGTGTTATTTGGGGCAGACCATTCGCATCACAGAGATCCTTTAGCTTCTTGGAGCTGTCATCATTCCAGTTTAGGTTGAGATCCCCCATTAGAATAAACTCGGTGTTAGCTAAATCAGTTAGGCTTTGGAGATGTGGCAAGATGGCCATGCCACCAGAAGGCGGTCGATAGCATGCTGCAATAAGGAGTGTTTTTTCAATGGAAAGGGATACTTTTAGTGCCAGACATTCAAATTCCTTAGCCTTTGAAGTACAATCTATGACTGAGACAGTGAATTTGCTCTTAACATAAATTACAATCCCTCCTCCTCTAGTCGGTCTATCGCAGCGGTAGGTATTTTATCCCGGTATGTTGATGGAATTGTTAGGGGTTGAGGGCGCAAGCCAGGATTCCGTTATCAGAAAGAAATCAGGAGATGCATGCAGAGCCCAAGTCTGTATGATATTGAGCTTCTTCAGTAAGCTACAGACATTAATGTGGAGAAAGCTGATGCCTTTGTAATTTGAGAGATTCGCAGGGGAGTCCAGTAAGGCAGGTGGGCCTGGGTTTAGTTCAATGTTTCCAGAACAGAGCAGGAGAAGTAGTATTCATTTCTTGAGGTAGTGTCTTAGTCTGCTAAGAAGATACTTGTTGCACTGTCTGGTGTATGTCGGTTTGGTGGTGGCTATATTATGGGCATTAATGCAATTTGATAGAGATGCAGCATAGATGATGGTTATGGCCAACAAGTTCAGTGGTGTACGCGCGTATACTTTGATCAAAGCCTGGTGTGAGGCGGGGCACGACCATAAGGACGTAATCCCCGCTATGTGTTGCCATGGCTTATTAGGAGAGGGCAATCCATGATGGTGGCTAGAAGGGAAGTTTTGGCCCTGTTGTGAATTGATAAATGGGATATTAAGGGGGGGGCGAATGATAAAAGTATGAGGCAACTATACAGAAGAGTAACCACAAGAGGCATTTTTAGAAGGGCGTTATCTCCTAATACAAACGTCCTGCATGAGGTTGTCACGGCTAAAAGTGTCACTTCTGCAAAGAGGCAGGGATAACTATTGACAAGGCTGAAGAAGGGTGTGGTGAGTGGCACTTGGTCCAATGGTCAATTAGAGGGCCAGCCTAGCACTCGTAGGAAGAGCATTTAATAGAGGCTGGGGTCGGGGCGGGTGGTGTGGGAAGAAAATTCACAGCAATCTTAGTAGGGAGCGAGCAAGAAACAAGTCCAAAAGGCCTTAAAAGCAAAGTTCCCAGTGTGGCCAATCACAGGCGAAGCCATAAAAGCAGCAGCCAATGGGAGGTGATACCTAGAGTAATTATCCAATCAGGGCTCCAACGCTAGTCTTGGAGGCTGACAGCAGGCTTACCCAGTTTTGAGGGCTCCTAGGCAGGCTGGTGGAGGGCGCACGGCTGACTGGCTTCTCCAGCCATGGCCGTAAGGTGTGGAGTCGATCACCCGGTCAGGGTCTTCTTGGAGCTGAAAAGGAGCGGAGAAGAGAATTTAGTTATGGGCAAAAGGGACGAAAGACTTTAGGGAAGCACAAAAGGTTAAATCGGGGGGGGCCGGGGTGTGATTTTGCAGAGAAAGAGGCAGACAGAGCAGGGGTGGGGTAAGGGCAGAAATTAACGTCTGTGCAATTTGCAGTGGCACCGCTTGCCCAGAATTATGTAGCACCAGCCACCCTCCAGGAGATTCGCCGCTTACTGCAGCAATGAGGCAGGCGTGATGAGGAATCTGACCTAGGAACTCAAACACCAACCTGAATCCAGTAAGTTCAACAGTTGGGATTTTATTTTTCTGAAAGGGGCTGGGAGGGCTCAACTTCTCCCTTGGGGATTCGGTGATTATTTCAACCTGATCAACCCCCTCTCCTTAACTGCACACTGATGAGGCCTACCCGACCTGTATGAGGACTGACTGTTCGTGGTGGGAGAGCAGCCCTCTTAGCGCATGTCCAAGACCGCTTTGCAGTTTCTCAGGGGAGATATAGATGTGGCCTGTACCGTACTAATCATTCTCCCAGAATCCCATTTGTTCTACTGTGAACTGTTTCCCACACCCTATTACTGGAACTTAAGGCACCTGGTGATTAAAGCCGCAGGATTTAACTTGGGACCTATTAACACTGTAGAATAGGGACTTCTGGTGACATCATGCTCTGGGCAGCAGCTTAACTCTGCGGCTCCGTCTCCACCAAGGCCTTTAAAAGTTAAAATACTGCCTTTTTATCTTCAATTGAGCACATTTGGGACAGGTTCTCTCCAGGAATGCCCAAGAAAGGACCCAATGCATGAAAATCGTCACCAGCTGATGCCGAAATGAATGGAGGTGGCTCAGACAGTGATAGCTTGCAAATCTCTGGAAAGAGCGAGTGATCGAGGGGTGGAGGCTCTAAAACCTATACTGCATCCAGACAAATGGATATAGTGCTCCAGGAGCTCAGAGATTTTCAGAAAGAAACCAGTTCCACATTTATAGCCCTGCGTACTGACCTTGGGAAGATGGAGAAGCGGCTGGATGGTGTGGAAGAACAGGCCACGATTACCGACTCCCGCATAGATTCTGCTGAACGTGTTATAGTTGAGATGCCCCAGGCCATGCGAGATCTACAGGAGAGGGCAGAAGACGCAGAGGCGAGAAGCAGGCAGAACAATTTACAGGTCAACGGCTCTCCCGAGGGTTCTGAAGGTAAAGACCCAATCCAGTTTATGCAGCAATTCTTTAGATCCAAATTGGATCTACCAGAACAATGCACGCTCGAAATGGACCGAGTACACCGCACTTTGGGCCCCCAGGTTAAGAACAGACCACGCGCCATCCTAATTTGATTCCTGCGCTACCAAGAGAAGGAGTTAGTGCTACATAGGTCTTGGCAGCAGGGAGACCTGACTTTTTTGGATCACAGGATTTATGTTGATAACGACTGCCCGACAGCAATAGCTACGAGGCGCAGGGCATATGGTCCTATCTTAAAAAAGCTGAAGGAGGCAAAAATTAAGTTCAGAACCCTGTACCCAGCAAGATTAATCGTGCAGTTAAAAGATGGCGCAACGATGTATGAAACGACTGAGGAGGCAGCACTGGAACTTCCCAAGCACAGAATCGAAGTATCCTTGATTCCCAAAGCAACCCAGCATGTCGTTAGCTAAAAAAGTGGCCCAGAGAGCGTGGAGCAGAGTGCCACAAAGAGAACAACACCATAGAGAGGGAGCCCTGGCAATCCAGCAGATCATTGCAGGAATGAAACAGCAGCCCATGTTTAATCCTGAGACATCTTTAAGCATCCATGACGTGAATTGAAGAACTGTATGGATTAATCTTTTTTGTTTCTCTCCTACTGGCTGCCCCCTCCTTCGTTAACTGGGCCCTCTGGCCGATGGAGTGACATGATTTATTTGTATCTGGCCTTACGGGTTCATTTCTGCCACAAGGCGGGCCCTTCCTGATGCTTCCCCACCCTTTTTTCCTCTGATGGGCGGAATAAGGGATGCTGCCCCCGGCACATTCTATTACTTCGCTTGACCGAGAGCCCTAGTGCAACTCACTGTCATTTCAGGTGCCCCCACAGGTTGCTTTGTGATGGAGGCCCATTACAACAGAGGAGCAGGTATGTTTGAGGCCTGGAGCGTGGGCAGAACTTCGAGGCCCGGGAGCAGAAAGATGATCCACGGATACTGCTGAATTATGCGGTGTCCCTTGGACACTCACAGTTTTGTATGCCTGCTACACTAACCCACTAGGGCGACCCTCCATCTCTGTGCACCCCTTGCCTTTCAATGCTGACACCACTCCTAGCATGGATGTGTTCCTGGGAGGTGGCTTGTTTCCCTATGGGGCCGCCATTGGCCTTGATGCCTTAATCTTGCCCGCCATAAGTTGTACCAGCGGAAGAGGGTTTAGGGAGGTGCAAGCCTTTTACTGCTGCGGAACCGAGCCGCTGGGGATACTGGGTGGCCAGTGCTAGACCCTATGCAATAGGGAACTGGGTAGTTATCCTTAACTACCGGACGATGTCCCATCATTATATTTACTCGCACGTTTAAAACTGTTGTTTTTTCCTGTCTCTTTGTTCCAGTTAGGCCTTGGTGGAGCAAGAGACCTGACCACCTATCTCCCACAACCTCTCCTCTCCTCCCCCCCCCCACACATAGCTGTTTCGTCTAGACCCGGCCAAGACTTGGAGCATTTGGAGACTGAGGGCAAGGTTGCCACCGGTCTCATGGAAGCCCATAGTTGTCCGGCGGTTCCTGCTTGGTTGGCAGAATTCTGCTGTAGGATTTTTATTTGGTTAAAGTTAAACTTTTGTCGTTCCCAGTTTGAGGTAGTTGTACCTCACTTCTTCCATACAGGTGGCCATATTTCCTACAACTTGAGTAGGAGTCTAAGTATTGTTGTGTTCTGGAGACAGGCATGGATTGGCCTGTGCCATTCATCACAAAAGATTATTATATAAGGAATGGCTAGAACGCCACTCCAGATTTTTTCTTTGGATGTCAATGGATTAGGCAGCCTTGTTAAAAGAGCCAGAATGGTTTCTAGGTTTAAGAAGGCACAGGCAGAAATATTATATCTACAGGAGACACATATGAATGCTAATGAGCACAGGAAACTAGCTGGGGGGGTATACACAGGTGTTTTCCTCTGCTTTTACAAATGGACAAAGAAGAGGGGTCACCATTCTGATTTAAGTCCACACCCCATTTCAGTCCACCCAAGAATGGGTCGACCTGAAGGGACGCCTGGTAACTGTACAAGGCCACTTACAGAATGAGGTAATTACCCTGGCTAATGCATACTTCCCACCGGGATCAACAACCCAAACAATTAGTTTTCTTTTAAATAAAATACTTCAGTTAACCAAGGGCACCCTGATACTGGCTGGGGACTCTAATATTACCCCCAATCCTAACCTAGACACCACAGCCAGAGTTAGAAGCAAACAATCAGCTTCCCATAAATTCTTTAATCGATTTATGCAGGGGGTGGGATGGGCTGATGCATGGCGTACCCTTCATCCTAGGGACAGCGGATTCTCGTTTTATTCTGCTGTACATGGATCATATTCAAGAACAGACCACTGTTATACGCAGAAGGAAAATGTAGGGGTCCTTGTGGAGGCTTCCATAGGGGACGTAGCTGGTTCAGACCATGCCCCGGTGATTACAAAATGGGAACTAGGACTTGAAAAACAGAATACTTTGTGGAGATTCAATCCTATCTATCTTAGAAACTCCCTCTTTAAGGATTTCCTAGAGGAGAAGATCCAGGAGATCTTATAGGATAATGTAAACTCAGAAGTTTCCCCCTCAGTCCTGTGGGACACTCTGAAAGCAGTACTCCATGGCCAATTAATTAAATATACATCATTGCTGAAAAAAACAACGTAATGAGAAACAAACCCGTCTCGAGCAGACTCTGGGTTTTCTCCAAATGTCCCACCAGCAGGGGGATAGCTCGGTGCTGCCTCAGCTCAAACAAACTAGGCAAGAACTAGATTCTCTGGTGGCCCAAAACACTGAGATAGCCCTAGCTTTCCTTAGGCAAAGATACTGGGAAATAGGCCACTGAGGTACCCGCTTGTTGGCCTTTTGACTACGCAAGCAAAAACGTCTTTCAACCATAGCCACAATTAGAGACCCAAATACAGGATCCTTACACACCAGGACAAGTCACATTACCCAGGCCATTTGTGAATACTATAAAAACCTATATACTCCAGATCACTCCTCAGAGCTCAATGACATTAATGCGTTTCTTGCCCCTTTAGGACTTTCACAGATATCTAATGACCAACAGGACTTATTATCTTCCCCAATATCATATACTGAATTTACAGTAGCCATGTCTCGTTCTAAAACCATGAAGGCACCTGGTCCTGATGGATATGGCGCCAAATTTTATAAAAATGTAGCGCAAAAGATCACCCCACTTCTCCTGCAGGTATTCAATGAAGTATTATTGGTCAGGCAGACCCCTCCCCACCCAGCTGCTCATATGAAGTGATATCCCTGATTTCCAAACCAGACAAGGACCCTCAACATTGTACGTTGTATCGTCCTATTTCAGTTCTGAATATGGACTATAAACTTTTTATATCCATTATGGCCAAACGGCTAGACATTGTTTTACCATCTATAATTAACCAGGACCAAACCGGATTTGTGAGCACTAGATCCACTACTGACAATATATGGAGAGCATTGCATCTGGTAAATGAGATGCAGTCGCGGGTATCCCCGACAGTCCTTCTCAGCTTAGATGCTGAGAAGGCCTTTGACAGGGTCTCCTGGTCCTTTCTGTTTGCCACAATGACTAAGCTGAAGTTCCCTTCATCCTTCGTCTCCCTGATTAGGACAATGTACTCCCACCCTAAAGCATGTGTAAAAGTCTCAGGGCACCATTCCCCGTACTTTCCATTATTTAGGGGTATGAGACAGGGATGCCCTATGTCCCCCGGACTTTTTGCTCTCTTCATTGAGCCATTGGCACAAGCCATTAGAGGCTCACCCTTAGTAGATGGTATTCAGCTGATGGGGACGGAACATTGCATTGCCTTATACGCAGACAATGCTTTGCTCTTTCTATCCAACCCCGACCAGTCAATCCCAGCCGTGTTCAATATATTGGACTGGTTTGGTGCATGTTCTGGATACAAGCTAAATACTACCAAAACTGAGGCACTGACTTTTAATTTCTCTCCCTTCCCATATCTAGCACAGACTTACCCTTTTCGTTGGGACCTGACTAAACTGAAATACTTGGAGGTCTTTATTTTGCACCGGATGAGAGACGTAGAGAAGAATAATTATACCCCTTTCTTCATCCAGCTTCAATCAGACCTTGCGAGATGGAATGTACTCTCACTGAACCTGCTCCACAGGGTTGAGGTCATAAGAATGGTAGTATTACCCAGAGCCCTATATTTATTCCAGAATGTCCCAATCCATATTCCAACTAAAATAATGTGTACATGGAATAAAGCCATTAGTACATTTATTTGGGCTGAGAGATGACCTAGAATAAAATTCTCCACTTTGACACTCCCAAGGAAACTAGGTGGACTGGCTCTGCCCAATCTTAAACGTTATCACTGGGCTTCTCACATATCTTTCATATTGACCTGGCTGAGTCGGGGTAGCTCAGCTCACTGGGTTGGAATAGAAGAGGCCCATATGCCTTTTCGAACTTTGATTAGTTCCGCTATGTACTGTTCCCCCCCGGCCTTGCCGGAGTCTGAACTGAACAACCCATGGATCACTCATCAACTGAAAATATGGGGAGTGATTAGGAGGCATTTCTCTCTTTCCCCATATTTATGGTTACTCACACCCATATCCCTCCTTGAGAATTTCCACCCAGCCAGACTTGACCATACATTTAATACATGGGAACATCAGGGGATTTTCAATATCACACATTTTCTCTCAGCTGGAGAATTTAGATCTTTTCAGGAGATGTGTCATCCCTCCGGGTTGAGAAAATGTGATTTTTTCAGATTTCTACAGCTAAGACACTTTTATTACTCAATTCCTGCGGAGACGCACTGTAGTGAAAATATCCCCCCCCCACCGGTCACCCTCCTTCAATGAGGCTGCATTGAGGGACAGGCACCTCATATTATTTCAGCCATATATAAGGCTCTAGGGGAAACACAAGGGCTGGACACCACCGGGGTTCGTGCAGAGTGGACTCAGGAGTTTGGAATTGATATCTCCCCACAACAATGGGACAAAAGCTGTCTTTTAATATCTAAGCTCACCTTTTCTCAGAGTTGGAGACAGTTTTCCTGGCAGGTGTTGATCAGATATTTTCGAACTCCTGCCATAACAGCGCACTTTACCGCCACAGGACTAGGCACTTGCTGGCGCCAATGTGAAGAGCCCCAGGCTCACCATACTCACATAGTTTGGCAATCCCTGAACTGCAGCCTTTTAAGGACTCCCTACAGGCTGAACTGTGTCAGTTGTTCAATACTCTGATTACCCTAAACGCAGATCTATTCATACGACATAACTTCCCCCATGGACTTAAGAGACTCCCACATGAAGTACCTATTGGGAATAGCCTTGATGGCAGCCAGAAAAGCTTTGACACTTCGATGGCTAACCCCCAGGATTCCACACTGAGAGAATGGGGAGACCTATTGACCCGTGTATATTGATCTGAAAAAATTACAAATCAGACCTGTGTACACTGAAATGGACCAGGTGGATCCTCCACATGGGCCAGAAAGATGCATCCTTTGTCCCTTGAATATGCTCTCTATATAACTCATCGATGGGTATATGAATGCTGTGCCCTGTTTATTACGGGAGGGGATGCGAAACAGAGAGATTGATCAGGGGAGAGTATGAAGAATGCCCAGGAAGGAATATTAGATTTCATGGATTCCATATTAGCTTATACCTTTCAATATTATATTTGATGTAAGATACATAGAACTTACAGTGTGTATTTTGAAAGTCTGCTTTCCGCTAATCAGCAATGCCTAAGATCTATGACAAGATGTTCTGATGTACTCCTTATGCTTTATGTATATGGCTCCTTTACCCTTCTTCTTTGGATGTGTATAAAATGAAATGTGACCTCTATGCCTGTATCCCCCCCGTTAATTGTTTAAAACTAATAAAAATTATATTAACAAAAAAAAATACTGTAGAATACCCGTGCCAAAAATGCCATGACCAAGTCTACCAACTTACATGAACCAGCCAGTACTGTATGAGACTTTTGTTATGTGTCATCTCATAAATCAGTCAATCAGAGACACACAGTCACAAACCGAAGTCATGTTTGCTCTACTCTTCTCCACGCTTGTAGGCTACTGCAATAGTATATGCTGTGCGGGGGTACAAGGCCAAATATAATAGGGTGTCTTATATAATCAGTCCAAGGCTGTGGAAAACTGCCTTCCTTCCCCCCCAATACAACCAAAGACTGCTGTTCCTGTCTTAGGATCCCCATTAAGGTGAATATATTTTCATCTACACCTACAAAGCCTAGGTGAGTAATGCTCTGGCTTGGTAAAGCCGACAGGAATTAAGACAGTGACTGCCTTTGGCTGGGTGACGATAAAGGCTAGTGGCCCCAAACAACAGGCCACAGTCCAGGATAGGCCTGGACAGGGGACCTCTGGGGGGCTTCTTTTAACCGCCACTCATTCCCCCTTCCTGTGGAGAAAAGTGCAAACCTCTCCACAGTGAGCACTATGGAGCTAAAACAGATGCTCCTCTACCTTGGAGCAAAAATGTATATATGTTTAAAATGTTACGTTTAAAGTTGATGTTATCTGTTGTTATGCCTCACCAAAGAAACAGAGAATCTCAAAGGATCTATTGTAGATGTATGTATATGTGACACATGGCAGACTCAGAGGGTGCTAGCAATCACAGGGGAAATTCTTCTCTCCCCAGATAGTTTAAACTGCTTAGATGGACCCCTCTAACAAAATAATAGTATGCTCACGGAATGTGAACGGGCTTAATAACCCCGTTAAAAGGCAAAAGAGGTTGAGTTATTTGAAGAGATAGAAACCTACGTTTCTCCTCCTTCAGGAGACTCACCTTAATAGACTAGAACACCAGAAACTGGGGAGCTTTGGATTTGCACATATTACTGCCTCCTCTTACAAAAATGGCAAATGCAGAGGAACAGCAATCTTAGTACTCTGGTATACACATTTTCAGGTCTCCTCCACTTACACCGACCCAGAAGGGAGATTGGCTATTCTGGGAGGTCTATATGAAGGAGAACTGGCCAGTCTCTACATCCCCCCAGGTTCAGACGCAGGAGTGGTCAGAACTCTCCTACAAAAAAAATCACTGGATACCATAAAGGAGTACTAATCATGGGGGGGGAACTACAACTTTATTTATGACAACCGGGACACATCCAATTTAAAACCACACAGGCGGACAGCAGCTCAGAATGCTGCTCAGACATACATAGAAGAGTGTGGATGGGCAGATGCCTGGCGTCTAACACCCCCCCAAAAAAGAGGGTATTCACATTATTCATACCCACATAAAACATATGCAAGAATTGATTTTTGCCATATCCCACAAGAACTTCAACATCGCATCATATCCTGTGAAATGACACCTTCAGTCCTTTCTGATCACTCTCTAGACAGACTGAAGCTGGAAGGTGGGGAGTAGGAATGCAGGAGAACATTGTGGAAACTGAATAATTTTCTTTTAAACCTCCCACAATTCAAAGAATTGGTGAACTCAGATACAGCAGATCATTGCAGATAATGACACCCCAGAAACTTCTGCTAGTTTGTTATGGGACACACTTAAGGTAGGCCTAAGGGGTGAAATTATCAAATTTGCTGCCCACCATAAAAAGACCCAGGCGCAAACCCTTTCCAGACTTCAAAACCAATTAAGAGAATTACAAGCCGAACACGCAGAGGGGAATGCAGGAGTAGTCCCACTAACTGAAGCCACCAGACAAAGGATACAGCACATACTGGAGGTCCACGCAGAACAAGCCTTGCAGTTTCTGAAACAAAAATTCTATGATGGGGGCCCCAGGGCCACTCATTTACTTGCCCACAGACTCAGGAAAAAAGTAAGTTAAGTATCCATTAGCCAGATCAGGTCGCATGTCACAGGGAGGCTAGAGAAAGCCCCATTAAAGATTATGCAATCCTTCACATCATTTTATAGTACTCTTTACACCCCGGACCATACCACAGACCCTCAGAAAATAGACGAGTTCCTGAAGAACCTTGCTCTCCCCACACTCTCTCTAAGCCAACAGGAAGCCTTGAAGACCCCTATCACTAAGGAGGAACTGGCCCTATCAATCACCTCACTACAAACCAGTAAGAGCCCGGGTCCAGACGGGTACACAACAGTTTTATAAACTCTTCCAAAAACAGTTGCTCTTGACATTCTACCTGGCCTGTCAGGGCATTTCGAAAGGGGAACCAGCTCCAATATCCTGGAGATATGCCACCATCTCCAGCATATTAAAACCGAGGAAGGATCCTATAGCATGTATCTCTTACAGACCAATAACAGTTCTCAACACTGATCATAAAATTTTTTCAGCAGCTGTGGTGAGGAGAATAGATGGACTTCTGCCACAGCTGATAGACAGAGATCAATGTGGATTTATTCCACTTAGGCAAACTCAGGATAACAAAAAAAAAAAAAATTACACCTTATACACCACGCCACCTGGTCGACTGCCCCATTCCTTTTCTTAAGCCTAGATGCAGAGAAGGCCCCACAGGGGAAGAAAACAACTCCTGGTGGGGGACTCAATTGTTAGGGGGGTAGAACTGGGGGGGGAGAGAGGGGAATGGGAGCTAAGGTGCCTGCCTGGCGCCAAGGCTTGGAGGGACAGGAATCAAATCCTTAGGATCATGGGAGCAGCGGCAAGGGGGAGGGAGCTGGATGTCATTATCCACCTAGGGACGAATGACCTGGCTGAGAATGGGATAAGAGCAGTGCAACAGGAGTTTGTGGAGTTGGGGAGGGGCCTTAGACAAGTAGCACACATGGTAACTTTCTCGGAAGTGCTACCTGTCTATGGCATGGATGAGGCTAGGGCACTCCGCACCATGGGATTCAATGACTGGTTGAAAAGCTGGTGCAGAGCTTAGGGATTTGGCTTCATTGGGGACTGGGGCTCCACTTGGAGGGATGCAGGCCTATACAGGCACGATGGTCTGCATCTACCCTGGAGGGGAACCAGGATCCTAGGTGATAGGTTTAAATACTTCAGTGGCAAGCATTTAAACTAGCCAAGGGGGGAGGCGCTGAAGAGGAGAAGGGAAATCCTAGCACCCCCCCCAAAATCAGGGTAATTAGTGAGGTAAACACCAAAATAGAGCAGTCGATAGGGAGAAGGGCAAGGGTAAATGGAGAAAAAGACAAAGGCAGTAGGGACAGGGATGGGGCAAAAAGAAATAAAGCCATAAAAAATGCAGGGTAATGAGTACCAATGCCTGTAATCTAGGTAAAAAGCTCCCTGAAATGGTGGCCTTGATGGAAGAGGGATGGCTGGTTATTGTCGCAGTCACAGAAACTTGGTACATAGAGAACCATGACCGGGATGTCAACATACCAGGGTACACAATCTACAGGAGGGAAAGGGAGGGAAGAAGAGGAGGCGGAGTAGCTCTCTATGAAAGGGAAGGGATAAAAGCAACAGAACTAAAGGGTAAACAGGGAGGAGAGGAGGCACTGTGGGTCACCCTGGAGATGCCCGATTGTTAGTGGGGTGGGATCCCTGACTGAGCCTCTTTCTCATTACTTGGACTCTTTTTTACGAATTTATGTGGAAAAGTTGCCCTCTTATTTGAAGGATACTAGGGATGTTTTAAACATGTGGAGAGTGACATTTTGTTAATTTCTTTGTATATAGAATCTTTATATTCTAATGTCCCTCATAACGGAGCTCTAGATGCTATGGCCTTCTGTTTAAATAATGACCCAAGTTATAACGGACTACCTATAGATTTTCTTCTAAAATTAATGGAATATGTTTTAACATTCAGTGTATTTTTGTTTAATCAAGCTGTCTACAAGCAAATAAAAGGGACAGCTATGGGAGCTACTTGTGCACCTTCAGTAGCTAACCTATATGTTGGACTGTGGGAAAGAGAGTTTATCTACTCAGCAATGAATCCATTCTTTAATAAAATTGTTTTATGGAAGCGTTTTATAGACGATATAATTCTGTTATGGAAGGGAACTCAATCAGAATTTCAAGAATTTATTAGGTTTTTACATTCTACAAATGACCATTTGAGCTTTATTTTTAATATAGCCAATGATCGACTTCCATATTTGGATATTTCTATAATGAAAGCGGCGAATGGTAGTTTTGAAACGGAGATTTTTCGAAAAAATGTTGATGGGAATACTGTTTTGATGGCTTCCAGTTGTCACCCAGTCCATACGATTAAAAATGTCCCTAAAGGTGAATTTTTAAGAGTTAGAAGAAATTGCAGCACAGATAATAGTTTTGAGGCAAATGCAGATGTAATGGAAGCAAGGTTTAAGGAGAGGGGTTATGGTAGCACTAATATTTCTCAAGCTAGAGAAATGGCAATGAATACAGATAGAACTATATTATTACGGCCATCAAGTGTCAATAATATACATGATACACGATTTAACGTTGTTACAACTTTTTTGTCACATGCAACGTTTTTTTCTGAGGTCATAAGTAAACATTGGAGGGTATTGTCAGTGGAAAAAAACCTTGAGAATATAGCCGAACAATAACCAAGAATTACATTTAGAAAGGCAGCCAGTTTAAAAGGTAGTCTTGTACATAGCCATTTTGTAGATAAACAAATACGTGGCTAACACAACCTTTCGGCTGTTTTAAATGTAATAATTGCATTTATTGTGATGATGTGAATAATGACAAAACCTTTTCAACTATCAATAATACAAGGGAGTTTACTATTAGACAATTTACATCTTGTAATACGAGTGATGTGATTTATTTGGCAACCTGCTCGTGTAATGCCTTTTATGTAGGGAAAACTGAAAGGAATTTTAAGATTAGAGTTGGTGAGCATCAACGGGCTATAGCAAGGGGTGATTTATTATATGCTACGGCAGCACATATTTTAGCATGTAAAAATGACAAGTGTATTCATTTTTTTAAGTATATGGCCATTGATAAAGTGTCCCGAAAGCCGGGGTGGGGGTAACTATAGAAACCTGATCCTTAAAAGAGAAGCCTTTTGGATTTTGCAGCTGAAAGCAACTATCAGCCCAGGTTTAAATGGTAGTTTCGATTTAAAACCATTTTTAGAAAAAAGATGATAGTTTAATGAGAGAATGAAGTTGGATCTTCTTTTTTCTTTTTGTACTCCCCCCCCCCCCCCTTTTTCCTTTCTTTGCCTTTGGATTTTGAATGATATTATTATTAGATGCATTTGATTTAAATTTGTATAATTGTTAAATTAGTACTGCTGTCCATCTTTATTTACTGAGTCTTTAAAGTAATAGTATTCTGCCTGTTAGATATAATGAATTTCATGCAGGAATTTAGTACTGCTTTATTGTTAGATACATCTTATTGGTGTGTTTTAATTTATGTAATTTGTCATGTGTTTTACTATAGGGTTATATATATGCATGATAAAGGGTTCATTGGGACCAAAAACGCGTCAGGCGATTAAATAAATCTTTTTAAAATGTTTCCCTTCTGGGCTAAGTTCTTCTGTGGTGGCGAGTGCCTGGATTCATGTTTTTGATTCTGAGTTTTCCATGGCACCCTGTCCTAGTGCGAGCTCCTTTGTGGTTTTTGTGTACCCTGGTATGCTGACATCCCAGTCATGGTTTTCTGTGTACCATGTTTCTGTGACTGCCACAATATCCAGGCATCCCTCTTCCATCAAGAGGCAAATTAGCAGAGGATTCACCAGGGGAATAAATTAAAAAAATCTCTAGATACATCTGGGGAACTCAAAGGCTGAGAATTAAAATCACAACCCTACAACTACCAAAAAAGCAGGGAGGGCTCGGCTTTACGGACCATGAACTTTATTATGTAGCCTCTCAACTTTGAGTCCCTATATACTAGCTACTGCCAACGTACAATGCAAAATGGAAGGAACTAGAGATCAGGGAAGAATGCCTGACAAACCTATATAAAGTTCTACTACGACACCCCCGACCCCCTAGAAGAACTCTCAGACAGACAACCCCTACACAGTCAATACAATTAGAGTATGGAGAACACTTCTAGAATCTAAGAGGCTCACCCCCTATAGGGCACCCTTTTATTCACTTCCATACCATTCTAAATTCACCCCATGGATACAGAACATGGGAGAAATTAAATCTACATATGGTAAACCACTTCCTTAGGAGAGGGAAAATCCTCACTAGTCAGGAACTGCAAGCTATGACCTTAAACCACAGGATAATTTCCGAACCTTACAGGCTTTAAATTTTGTTGGCAAGCAGATAAGCAGCACTCCGCAGGAGCAAGTGAGGCCAGTTATAGTAGACATACTCACAGATGCTCTGGATGGTCGGGGCTCTCTAAATCATATGATATCCTATCTATATAGCGGGATCCAGACCCTGGGAGCAGACTCTCAGATCAGGGTGAAGAAAACATGGGAAAGGGACCTGGGAATAACCTTTACAGATCAGCATTGGAGCAGACACTTATCCTACATACACAGGGGGCTGATATCTCCAACCTGGAAGGAATTATCCTAGAAGATCTCTCTCAGGTATTTGCAAACTCCAGCTGTACAGGTGAAACACCTGTGGGAGAGAAGTTCCAAATGCTGGAGGGGATGTGGAGATACCAAAGCCACACATGGCCACATTTTCTGACAATGCCCTGCATTACAACCCTTCCTATGTGATCTCTCGGATGCATTATCCCAAATTTTTATGGGTTTAAATACCCTAACCGTGGAGACCTTCCTTTTCTTAGACTTCCCAGTCACTTGTAGAGACACATCAACAAAAAAAATATGAATTATTTCCCTCCTTACAGCAAAAAAGTCATTACCAAAAACTGGTTAACACCCAACCCTCTTAAACTGTCTCAGTGGGATGAAATAATGATGCAGGTATATAAGATGGAACAATTAACAGCCAAGCTAAACAAAAGTGTGGAACCCTTCGAACTCACCTGGAGAAGGTGAATCTTCTCTATATCCCCGAGAAGACCCAACTTTGTCCCCTTAAAAGCTACAAGGGGAGGTAAAGCAAAAGTCAGGTTAATCCCTGACAATTGATCTCTATCCCAACCCTGTATCACAATACTTATAATAGGACCCCACCTAGCATGTCTTAAATGATGAAATGTCACACATTTTATTTAAACTGTCAATGTATTGGATTTAAACAAGATTGCCACAGGATATAACTCTGCAGTTCATCAGTTAAAACTGGTGTTGTCTACTTTTTAAATGTATGTATGTTTTTTTGTATGTTAACTGTCTTGTACGCAGTATAAAGTTTTCTCAATAAAAACTGAAAGTTGAAAAAAGAAAATGGGTGTCTGCTACTGCCTAAAGCACCTTATAACACTGAGGTGTGATTGACCATTGTGCAAGGCACATTTCTACCACTCCTGGATTACTGGTCTCTTATTTTCTCACAGACCTTAAATCAGTACCTCCCATGACTTAATTCCACTTTCAACAGCATCTACAGGTTTGTCGCACTTGCCCCATTCCACTCCCACCACTGCTCCACCTTACACGATGCTTGGCTGGATGTCCTGGGACTACCTCATGGGTACCACTATCAACAAGTCTCTTTGTGATGAGGTTAGCTCCCCTCTTACTAGACTCCTCAGTATTAAGTCTTGCACAAGTGTACTGGTGTCCTCATCTCAGTGTCTCCCCGACAATCCCCGGACTGCAACTGAGATGGGTCAGACAGCCTTCTCAATTGCTGCCCCCAGGCTCATAATGGTTTACTGGCCATTCTTCACTCTCTAGGCACCTCCCACCTCTTCAAATCACATTTTTAGAATACCCTATCTGCCTTGGTTTGAAAAGTGCACTTCCTGACACAGGGCAGGAGCATGGTTACTTATAGTTTGCTTTCTTACTCAACCTAACTAGGTTAGCCAATCCACTTGCCTCACGGTGGCTTTTATTTCACATGAACTGTTGGACTATGTGTATTCACTTCCAGTTGTATGTTGATCCTAATGTACTGATTATCTGTTGGAACTTGTAATAGTTTGCTGCACTATAGGAGTAATCACCCAAAGCACAAGAAAGATAATATACCAGTGGGACAGATGTATAGAGCAAAACGAATACGTAGTAAAGAGACTGAATTTCAGAAGCATGCTAAGAATATGGTACAGAGATTTGTGGAGCGAGGGTATCCTCCCAAAAAAGTGCTACAAGGGATTGAAAAGGCAAGTGCACAAGATAGAGGCAGACTCCTTGAATGAAAAAGTCAAGAAAGTACAGCTCAGCCGATTACATTTGTTACCACCTATAATGATCAGAGTGGAAAGATAGTGAATATTGTCAGAAAAAACTGGAATGTTATTCAAAGCTGTGCTACATTTGAAAATAGAACAAGAAGGACAACATATAGGAGAGGTACTAATATCAAAGATAAAACTGTGCATAGCATGTATGAACTAAAAAGTACCCTAATAGCACTTGCTACCCCACCCCAAAATGGAACTTTCGGTGCTATTTCATTGAAAGCAGTGCCACAATACGGTGGAATCAACAGATTTTAAACATGCACGGTCTGGGAAGAGATTTTTCATCAACTTTTTTATAAATTGTTCAACTGTTGGGGTGATTTACTTGATAACATGCCCATGTGGAATGGGGTACGTGAGACAAACTAAACGATCTTTAAGAGAAAGAATATGTAAGCATAAATCAGCAATTTGAAATAAAGTGGAAACTAGTGCAGTAGCAAGACATTTTTGGGCAGCAAATTATGGGTCTCCAGCAAATCTCCATTTCACAGGCATTGAAAAAGTGGTTTTAGGTGTGAGAGAAGGAGACTTCTCTAATAAGCTGTCAAAACGAGAGTCCTTCTAGATTTTTAAATTGGAAACACTTTTCCCTAAGGGAATTAATGAAGAACTACCCTTACAATGCTATCTATGATGAATTATGGAACTTATGTATTTTTTAAATGGTAGAGATGTATGTGAAGGTTACTCCCATGTCATGAATATGTATTTATTTTGTGAATAAGAGTGAGTGTGTGTGGGTGAACCAATCAGCTCTGAGGAAGCCTTCTTGGCGAAACATCAGCTGATTAGCATATGCTACGTGCATGTTGCTGCTGGCAAGCAATGGCTGCGGGAGCACTCAGTGAGTGCTGGCGTGTGTTTTTTGGTTTTGTCTGCTAAGTCGAGTGTCTGTCCGCCTATCTGTTTATGTAGCATATTTATAAAACTGTGACATTCTTTTTCACCTGTTTATACTAATAAAGGCCAGTTGGATACAGTGAGGTAAGCTGTGTGCTCTTTATAATCTGTAGTAACAAATGGGGCACAGGTCAGTGCAGTAGCGTTTCTGAAGCCAAGTTGCTTCTTCTGTTTCCCTTGATACATGCACCAAACTGGTAATACTGTAGGTATTGAGCTCCACAAAGTGTTTGTTGAATAAATGACTACAAGTATCGCCTCCAGTTGTACTGTTGTTCCTTATGTAACTGTATGCCGAATCTCATATATTGTATTTCATGTATTGCATGCGCCATCTATATGGCCTGGGTTATTTCTGGAAACAGTCCCTAGAACCAGTGTACCTACATGGTTATCAAATAAATTGATATATAAAATAAATAAATATCACCCCTCGATGGAAACATGGCCTAGCTGGTAATGGTTGCTCATTCATTACTTTATATCTGTCTTCATTTAGAATACTTCAGTGACTAAAATAAATATTTTATCTTTGAGGCTTGACTCCAGCCTAAATTGTATACATTTCAAATATGCTGTTTGCTTAGCAGACTGGTGATGGGTTATGTGAAGCCTTTCACCATAAAGTCACTGGTCTGACTCACACCCAGGCGAATAGTGCCTGAAACCCCTATCATCTGATGACTTGATTGGTCATGTTGTGGAGTAACTAGTTACAGTACTTGTAACTACTGAAGAAACAGTAACATAACTTTTTTTTTTTTAGTAACTAGCAACTGTGGCACAGTACTTGAAAGAAAATATAACAAAGTGCAGTAGCTAGATTACATTTCTTGCATGTACAGTATGGCCCAATGGGCATTTTATTTTTTGCTGTAGTTATGGCTTACACAGGGCTACAGTATTTCATCTCAATGGCAAAAGATGTGCAGCATTTAGGGTTTTTTTAGTACACTGTTTATCCTTTGCTGTGCTTACCTCATGAACAGAGGTCCTTCACTGGCTGCTGCCCCAATCTCCGGTACTTGACTGGAGTCACCTCTGATGCAGACACTGTCACTTTCCATATGACATGTCAGTCTTTGACTTACCACCCAAAGCATACTAGCCTGGAAACACGGGGTACTAGCAGACAGACATGTTATCACCTCTGCACAGCTTTCAGCCATGGGGGTTAGGGACAGCTTTGCCTGTGTACTCATCAGGCCTGGGAAGCTATTGGTCCCACCCCTTCATGTTGGTGCCAAATAGACAGTTCCTCCCCCTTTTAAGGTCCTGCCCACCACCCTCTCATGAGCACGTTAACGGTCACCAACCTTGCTAAGAATGCCACTCCATTCTGCTATCAGATACTATTCCCTGAACAGTGCAAAACAACCACCCACCCTGGTAAAAGAGCATCCATGATGGACATTCTGTGCCACTTTACCAGTCTCCAGTCCTGGGCTTACAGTGTGAATCCTAGTCACCAGCCTACTAGAGTGGTGCCACACTGCTGGGCACGCTAAGCCAGCTAGATATGCAGCATTCTGTAGACAAAAAAAGCAACCCCCAACCGAGGCAGTGCTGAAAAATCAAATAACAGCACTAAGAATAGAAGGAAAAGGCGCCCACCAAAACTGCCACATAAGGATAAGATGTGAAACCAAAATTATAGGAAAGCTGTTTTTATGTTTGCTTGTGCGTGCGCAAGAAACATTTTGTTAGAGTGAAAGGCATCTGAGAGGTGTGTCAGTGTTGTGTCCAATGCAGGTCAAGCTACATTGGGCTCGTTCCTGACAACCCAATGACCACACAAGCAGACTATGACAGTGGTAAGAGTTTCTTGCGCGGAAACTTCATGTAGTTGAAAGGATTGAAGAACTCCAATCAGAGAGAGCGCTTCAGTTCTTTTATTTGCATAAAGCCAGCCAGCAATCAGCTGAGCGGCTTTACAACTTTGTGGATGTTGACATATGGGGGGATAAAAGAAACCATATTTCTCTCATTCTGTAGGATCGTCACTTACAGCGAATTCATTTTATTAGGATAGTTACAGATAGAAGTAGGCAACTTTTGCAATTTAGACTGGTGTGCAGGGAAACACAATAACAAAACATGAAATGTGACAAATGTTAAGAAACATTAACAGTGTCATCCTGCAGTATGTCTCCCAACCCACAAGCAGGTGCACACACGCACACCAGAATGGAGCTGGGCTTGGTGGGTGCAATGTACAAAATGTAAAAGCAGTGAATAAGGTAAAATGTAGGAAACAAAAAAAAAAGGGAAGCGCTGCTGAACACTTTACAGGTTGACCACCAAGGCACCCTCCAGTCTTGTAGCCTGCTTTTTCCCCATTTTCTCATTCTGCCCTAGTTCTCCTTCTTCACTATAAGTTATTATTTAAAAAATAAGAATAATACTAAGTTTACAGGTTGCCTTTGTTGTCAAGGGAAATCCCCTGTTTAGAAGTTCAAAACATTACTCCTAGCATTCTGTAATTTCCTCAGCAATGAATGAGGAGACTTCCCCTTAAAAGCTTTGGTTGCAGCCGTGTGTCAGCTTCCAGTGTGCAGACAGCCCAGACTCTCTTCATTTGTACAGCTGTGTGTCAGCTTCCAGTGTGCTGAGACAGCCCAGACTCTCTTCATTTGTACAGCCGTGTGTCAGCTTCCAGTGTGCAGAGACAACCCAGACTCTCTTCATTTGTACAGCCGTGTGTCAGCTTCCAGTGTGCAGACAGCCCAGACTCTCTTCATTTGTACAGCTGTGTGTCAGCTTCCAGTGTGCTGAGACAGCCCAGACTCTCTTCATTTGTACAGCCGTGTGTCAGCTTCCAGTGTGCAGAGACAGCCCAGACTCTCTTCATTTGTACAGCTGTGTGTCTGTGTGTGTACACTTCAGCTGAAATGCAACACATACAAGTTTTTTCTTTCATATTTTCAGCTTAGTTACAGATAGACGTTGAAGTTCTTTTGCAGTGGAGACCAGTGTGCAAGAAAATACAGTAACAAAACATGAAATGTTAACAAATGTTAAGAAACGTTACCAGTATCATCCTATGTGCTCCCACACTACACACAACACACACACACACACTCTCTCTCTTCATTTAAATATATGTTTCCTGACAGCAAGGCAAAGGTCCCGCATACAATCTGTACAGTCAGTGGTAGTATAGCATGCTCAGCACAGCAGCAGAAAAAAACAGGTTATTCACCAGTAACAGTAATTCTAGGACTGGTATATGATGTTCATCCACACTTCTGGCAGTCGCCCTTCCCCTTTAAATCTTGCCAGAAACATCTTCAAGCTGGCTCCTCCCATCCACCCGGGTGGTAACTCCCTCTGTTCCGCCCCTGAAGACAGATCGTGCTCGCTGGAAGCAGATGTGTGCACCCAGGCCAGGGGAGGTCAGGTGGGTCCATGTGGATGAACATCATATACCACTCCTAGAAAGTGCAGTTACGTAAAGTCTTACTGTAACAGTAGATCTTCAGGAAATGTCTCTTGTAGTAGGTAATTACTTGTGGGAGATTCCAGTAGAGGGCGCTGTCGCATGGCAGCTCTTCTAGCAGTTTTCACCAGGGACCGCCCACACAAGACATCATCTTTCTGCTTCCTATATATGTGTGGGAGGTCCCTGGTGTCCTCAGTTCCCCTGCCGGATTCAGCTTACAAAAGCGAGGACCGAGGGAAAGCCGAGGTACCAAAGAGTCCCAATCCTAAGTCACTGGACCAGAATTTGCTCTGTTAGAGAAGGAGGGGGATGGAAGACGGGATTGCACCTACTGCAAAAGACATTCTTTGAAGATCTACTGTTATGGTAAGACTTTACGTAACTGCACTATCTTCCACAGCATGGTCTCTTACAGTAGGCAATTAGTTCTGGGAGAATCCCCAGCAGTTATGTCCATATGGAAGGACACTTATGATAGAAGACCTTGGAGGACTGCACGGCCGAAGGCTGTCCTATGTCATGAGGCAATATCAAGATTATAATGCCTTGTGAAGGTATGGATTGTCTACCAAGTAGCTGCATTGCAGATATCTGAAATGGAGGCTCCTTTAAAGCAAGCTGCAGTAGAGGCCATAGCTCTAGTGGAGTAGGCTTGGACAGGTCCAGGTAGAGGTTTGCTGTACTTTTTGTAACAAAAAGTAATACAATTCATCATCCATGAAGATAGGGTTCATTTAGCAATAGGAAGCCCTTCTCTGCCAGAGGCAAAGGTGACAAATAATTGAGACGTTTTCCTAATCGACTGGATATGATTAGTGTAGTAGCGTAGGATACGATGGACATGTAAGGTATGTAATAGATGTTCACCGGGATTGGAGTAGTCAGGGTAGTAGACCGGAAGCTCCAAGGACTGATTTAGAGTATGTTCAGAGACTACTTTAGGAAGAAAGGATGGGCTGGTATGTAGGACCACCCTGTCCTTGTGGAAGATCAAGTAAGGTTCCCTACACATGAGGGTTTGAAACTCGGAAATTTGTCAAGCTGAAGTAATAGCCACTAGAAACAACTTTTCCATGAAAAGAAATGGATATCACAGGTGGCCGCTGACTCGAAAGGTTCAAAGGTCAGTTTTTCTATAATGAAACTGAGATCCCACGGAGGAGTGGGTCGTCTAATAGGAGGTTTAATATGTATCATTCCTCTCAAAAACATCTTGGCTAAATGATGCTGGCACAGAAGTTTGCCATTGAAAGATTCATGGAATGCCGATATGGTAGCCAGGTGGAATTTGATGGAGGAGTAACTTAAGCCTGACTCTGATAGTGAGGCCTGGTAATCTAAAACCTTCATCAGTGGACAAGAATGAGTGTCCAGGGAGTGATACGTAGACCACGTGGAAAAGTGTTTCCATTTGGAATTATATGTTTCTCTCGTTTCTGGTTTACGAGAAGCTAGAAGAATGTTGCCAACAGGACAGGACACCTGGAGTCTATTTATGAATGCATCCTCAGGAGCCAAGCGTGAAGATGAAGGGTCTTCAGGCTGGTCCGATTTGAGTGGCAACTGAATGGGTTCCCTTACTGACAGTTGTTGGAGTACAAGGTACCACGGTTGACACGGCCACAGTGGTGCTATGAGAAGCATGGTGGTCAGTTCCATTTGAAGTTTCAATAGGGTCCGTTGCAAGAGAGGGATGGGGGGGAGGCATATAAGTAGAGTCCTGTCCAAGGTCAGGACAGGGCATCTATAGATTGTCCCTTGTTGCTCAGGATAATGGAGAAGTAACTGGGGAGCCAGTGATTGACTGGGGAGGCAAACAGATCCAGCTGTGGAGTTCTCCATAGGTCAAAGTTTTCTTGGAGTACTTCTTTGCGAAGTGTCCATTCGTGAGCGGATGACTGGCGACTTAGCCGGTCTGCTAACTGATTGCACCGTCCCGGTAGGTGAACGGCCATTAGCGTTAGGTCTTGTCTGATGGCTTCCTGCCAGACTGCAAGGGTCACCATGCAGAGGGTGCACAGTTTCGTGCTCCCTTGCTTGTTGAGGTAAAACACCACTGCAGTGTTGTCTGATTGAATCAGCAACGGTCCTGGCTTGAGACAGGGCTGGAATGCCTGAAGGGCTAGACAGACCACCTTTATCTCGAGGAGATTGATATGAGAATGATTGGAAGAGGCGGTCCACCAGCCTTGGGTCTGATAAGGACCTAACTGTGCACCCCATCCGTCCAGGGAAGCATCCGTGGTTAATGTCTGCATGGCAGGGAGGGAGTGGAAAGGCATTCCTTGACACAAATTGGTTTTGACTGTCCACCACTTCAGGGATGACTTCAGAGAAGGAGTGACCCTGATTTTTTCATCGAACTGTCTAGTTCTTTGAGACCACTGATTCTGGAGGGTCCACTGGACAGGTCTCATGTGAAGGCGGGCGAATGCCATCCGGTGGCTGCAGACATGTGACCCAGAAGTCTCAGCATTTGTCTGGCCGTGACTATTTTCTGAGTCTGTATTCACGAAGCCAGAGATATAAGAGTGTCCTGACGAGCAGGCGGGAGGTAAGCCCTGGCTGTGACTGTATCTAGAACAAGTCCGATATATTGGAGAGACTGCGTCAGGTGTGGACTGGACTTTAGCCAGCTGACTGTTATCCCTTGATCATTGAACATGCTCAGAGTAGCAGCTAGGGAGGCAAGCAGAGCTTCTCTGGATTCTGCTTTGATTAGCCAATTGTCTAGATATGGGAAGATGAAGTGCCCTTTTTTCTGTAAGGCTGCTCCTACCACCGCTAGGCATTTGGGGAACTCTCTTGGGGCCAATGAGAGGCCGAAAGGGAGTGCTCAAAACTGATAGTTTTGACCCAGAAGGTGGAAGCACAGAAATTTGTAATGGGCAGGATGAAAGGGGATATGTAAGTAGGCATCCTTCATATCCAGGGCAGACAGCCAGTCTCCTCATTTTAGAATGAGGATGATGGCAGGTAGAGTTATAATGCGAAAAGGTTTGTACTGAATATATCGATTCAGGTATCTCAGGTCTAGTATCGGTCTGAGATCTCCGGGTCACTCGGGTACCAGAAAAAAATGGGAGTAAAATCCAGTTTGATGTTCTGGAAGGGGTACTGGTAGGACAGCCTGTTTGGCTATAAGTGCCTTCAATTCTTCTTGAAGTATAGGGACATGATCTGGAGGATAATGGACTACCCACGGGGGGGGGGGTGGAGAGAAATTCCAGAGTGTGTCCCCTTTGGATGATCTGGAGTACCCATTTGTCCAAAGTGATCATATTCCAGGCCTCCAGATGGAGGGCAAAATGACCCCTTACAGCCTCTGAGGCCTGGTTGAGGAGGCGAGGGAAAAGTCCTGATAGGTCACTGGGTACTGGGTTGCCCAGCCCCTCCCAAAGGATGGGCATGGGAGCCACGGGTGGCAAAGGTGTTGCCTCTTGCTGCTTGGGCACGACCTTGAAAGCCACTTCTGTTAGAGGCCTTATATTTTACACCTCTTTTGGAATAGGAGGAATATTGCATACAATAGGTGGGCTGCGGAGTACAGTACACGCCATGTACCATATGAAGGGTTCTGCCTGATGCCTGCAGGTTGTCTAACAATGTTTGAGCACCTGGTCCAAATAATTTGGGCCTGTTAAAGGATGCATTAGCTACTTTATACTGTATATCAGGAGCAAAACCTGAAATGCAAAGCGGCGACACAGAGAGACTCCAGTAGCCAAGAGTTGGGCTGAGGTATCTATGGCATCATATCCTGACCTGAGTAGGTGATGGGAAATAGAATTGCTAGTGGAGACTGTGGCCAATAACTAGTCCTTTTCCTGGGAAGGGGGAAGTTTATTGATAATGTCTATGGCAGAAGCCCCAAGGGTACGTTGGTATTTAACCATATGTCCCATATAGTTCAGAATTCAAATATTCATGGTACCTGAGGCAAAAACCTTTTTTCCCAAGGAGGTCAATCCTTTGAGATTATTTATCAGGTGGTAAGGAACTCATGTGTTTGGGTTTTTTTAGTACGATCATGAGCGGCAGTAATGACCACTGAATCTGCTTCTGGGATGGTGGACAGAAAGGGATGATCCAGGGGAGCCTGATATAAGTGATCTACTTTTCATGGGACAGCAGTAATCACTGACATCTGATGCCAGGCAGCCAGCATGGCATTTTGATAGGTCGGAATCAGTGAGGGCACTACTAAGGCTGGCTCCTCTGGCAGTTTCAGATATTCTGCCATATCCTTACGTTGTTTGTCATGTTCTGTGGTACAGAACCCCACAAATTTTTGTATTTGGACCATCATTTCACTAAAGGATATGTCATCAGAAGGAGAGGTGGCAACTGGCAGAGGCAGGTCCTCGTCCAAGGAAGAGATTTCTGAGTAGGGGGACTCTGAGTTCTGGAAGTCCAGATCTTGGAATTCTTCATCATCAGTATCACCGGGGAGATTCACCGGTAAGTCAGGTTCCTCTGACAAATAATCCTCCATATTAGGAGGAGGTGACCAGGGTGGCAGTGTATCCCTGTCACTGTGAAATCTTTTAGGCAGAGGGGAGTGAGACTGGAAAGGATCCTCCAGCTCTCCTGGGTTGGAGGGCTGGGTATACCGGATGGTACGCAAGACCTGCATCACAATGTTGGTGATGTCCCATTCCTGGGAGGAAGAAGAGGTAAGAAGTTGAGGATGAGAAACAATGGTGGTGATAGAGGGGATGGGTTGGGCAGTGTGCACAGGTCTCACCCCCAGGAAGAATAAATGAGCATCCCGGTTTCTGTCCGCATGCCCTCTATGAGATGGCACCTGTGAGGGAGTAGGGGCATTCATTAAGGCAAAAACCATTGGTTTGCTCTGTGGAACACGGGACATCATTCATGAGCCCGTGGAATGATTATCCTAAAAGATGTCAGACGTCATCGACGGGAGAGGAGCCCCCGTTGATGGAGCAGCCATGTATTTGGTTGTATTAAATATGCTAGATAGTGTCATCGACAACAGGGTATATGCCCCCATCGACGGAGCAGGCAAAGCCTGCACAGCATTCAAAGTGCTGGAAAGCACCATCAACGAGAGGGTGTGAGCTCCCGTCGACAAGTGAGCTGTAAAAAGATGCTCCGTTGATGGAGGAGGCACAGAAACAGTTGCTGTCGACGGGCGTTTTGGCCGGGAGTGAGAGGGGGTTTATCCCACTCCTTACCCTGCCAAGAACAAGAACCAGAGCTGGGGGAGCCCTTGGTATGAGCCCCCTGGTTCTCCAACAGAGACATTTTCTGCTCCATAAGAAGGTGCTGAATTTCTAGCTACCATCATCGACGGGTTGCTCTATTAAACTCCTGACAGGAGTTGCAGGAATTGGTGTCGTGTGTGGGTCCCAGAAAACCTTACACAAAAAGTGTGATTGTCAAAGCGGTATATCTTCCCACCACAATGGCAGAAATGAAACAGAACTCATTTGGTTGAAGAATCTTTAGACATTCGTTTTATAATTCAATTTCTCATTAATGACTGCTACACAGAAGTTGAACTAGATGCTGCGCGAGCTGAAGACGGTGGGAAAATGAACTGAGTATACCAGGGACCGCCCACACTTATACAGGAAGGAGGAAGATGATGTCATGTGTGGACAGTCCCTGGTGAAAACTGCTAGAAGAGCTGTCGTGTGACAGCGCCCTCTGCTGGAATCTCCCAGAAGTAATTACCTACTGCAAGAGACCATTCCGTGGAAGACATGCTGTTACAGGTGAGTAACCTGTTTTTCTAGGGACGTGGATATGATGTTCTATCCACACTTCTGGCAAACTATTAGCAGTTCTCTGGGAGGAGGGAGGCAAGGCACACACCCCCTACTTAGGGAACAGAGATTGGAGAACTGAGGCCCCCAAAACCAGCATCCTGGCGTGACTTGAGGTCAAAGTGGTAATGGGAAATGAAGGTGCGTGCTGACCTCCAGGTTGCAGCCATGCAAATTTCCTGGATGGGGCATCCCTGGAAGCAGCCACTGATGCAGTAGTATGATGGGTGGAATGAACCCTTAGTCCTACGGGAGGCCCCCTACCCACCAACCTATAGCAGATATCAATGCAGGATACAATCCACTTGCCAATTGTCCACTTGGCTACAGGTCTGCCAGGTGCGACTTCAGCGCAGGTGACAAACAGTTGGCAAACCTCTGCCTGAACTCCAGCTGTGTGTTCTTTGTAATAAGCGAGTGCTTGCCTCAGGTCCAGGGTATGGAGCCTGTGCTCGGTCTCCGAGGTGTGGCTGGTAAAATACACTGGTAGATTAATCACCCGGTTAAGGCGGAAATCCGATACAAACCTTGGAAGGAATTTCCAGTTGGGGCGCAGGACAACCTTGTCTCTGTGGAAGACCAGGTAAGGAGACTCCATCAAAAGCACCTGGAGCTCACCTATCCTTCTGGCTAACGTGATAGCCACCAGAAAGGTGGTCTTCCATGACATGTGAGACATGAGGTTACCGTGGAGCCAGTGACCTGGGCCGAGGATTCGACTGAAGTCGGATCTGGAGAAGCGCAAGAATCTGAAGCTCTTGACTGAGAACGCTCCTGATCCCACGAACATCAGTGAGTCTGTTCTTTTTCCTTTTTAGACTCTGTTTTAGATTTCAATTTGTGCCCAAAGGGTCCCTGGTTGAGGGTCGGCAGAGACTGGCACAATTCCTTGAAAGAGCCTGTAAAGGTCGAGCCCAGCTGGAGTGGCACAAAGGCAGAAGCTGAAGAGGAGAGTGATGTAGTCTGAGTCACCTCTTCTTCAAGCACCACAAGCTGTTCAGCGGACCCCGCAGCCACAGAGACCACCCAATGGGTATCCTTGGATTTGAATGGTGGATTCCGTTGGCCCAAGCAGCCAAGCTTAAGTCAGGTGAGATGGTCTTTGAGAACGGTCGGGTGGAACGAGCAACAAAAGTTGCAACCCTGGGGATCGTGCTTGTGTCCCAGGCAGTAGATGCACATGGAGTGCAGGTCAGTTCCGGACATCTTCTACCCGCAAGGGCACCAGCAGAACCCGGGAGCGGACTTGTTATCCATCGCGGTCGTGATCGAAGATAGAGCTGAAGATGAAAAAATTTGTTTGTTTTAGAAATCTGGAAGTAAATCCAGAGATTTAAGCGTGAGGACCTACTCAACATGGGAGTTGTAAGGAGGGAACATGCATCTTCCAGTGGAAAAGAAGATCTGGCATCAGGGGGTAGAGTTCAGGGAGTTACCACCCAGGTGGGTGGGAGGAACCAGATTGAAGACTTTTCTGGCAAGATTTAAAGTGGAAAGGCAACTACCAGTAGTGTGGATAGAACATCTTATCCACGTCCCTAGAATAGTACAGTTATGTAAGAACTTACTGTAATAGTAGATCTGTGAGAGAGGCTCTTGCAGTAGGTATTAACCATTAGGACTGCACCCCCTGGTGTCAGGACCACACGGAAAACTTTAGCTAGCAGTGTCTGGTGGTGGACCACCTACCGACGTCACGTGACCGACATCAGCGTGACCCTATTTAGTGGACGGTCCCCAGCCCGCCCCCCAGTTCCCCCGCCGGAGACCTCAGAAAAAGGCGACAGGAGAAAGGAGTGGGCCCCTTGAGCCTAAGTAAAGCTAGAAGAAGGAGTAGCAGAAACTGGGGGAAGGTGGGAGGGAAAGTTACCTACTACAACAGCCTCTCTCGCAGATCTACTGTCACGGTAAGTTCTTACGTAACTGTACTATCTTACTTCAAAAAGGCTCTTGCAGTAGGTATTAACCATTAGGACTGAGTCCCAAGCAGTGTAAATCAGACGAGTCTGAAGCACGGGAGGCAGGAAAGATCTGCAGAGATGCAGTAAAAAAATCATGAAAGGAGGCCCTGAAGGACAGCTAGTCCAAAGCCAGCCCTGCACCTAGAAGCAATGTCCAGACTGTGGTGTTTCGTGAAAGTGTGGATGGAGCTCCAAGTGGCTGCTGCAGAAATGTCAGCAACAGACACATTCTTAAAGCAAGCAGCAGATGCAACCATGCCTCTGGCAGAATGACCTTTGGCGTCCCCTGGCAAGGGTTTGTTGTACTTCTGGTAACAGAACAAAATGCAGTTTGCCCACCATTTTGACAAACATTGCTTAGAAACAGCAGCACCCCCTCTCTTGGGTGCAAAGGAAACAAAAAGGTTGATCTGTTTTACGGACTGACTTCATCCGATTCGTATAGGAATGCAAAATTCTGTGAACATCTAGTGTGTGCAGAATTGCCTCCCCCTGATTAGAGTACTCAGGGTAATAAACTGGTAGTTGAATAGCCTGATTCAACATAAACTCAGAAACAACCTTTGGCAAGAACTTAGGATTTGTACGTGGAGCCACTCAGTCTCTGTGGAAAATTAGATAAAGCTCCTTACACATCAGGGCCTGAAGCTCAGAAATCCTTCGAGCTGAAGTGACAGCAATTAAAAGAGCACTTTCCAAGACAGGTAGTGCATGTCACAGCTTGTGACTGGTTCAAAAGGAGGCAAAGTGAGTTTTTCTAAACTAAAATTTAAATCCCACGGTGGGGCAGGGTTACGCACTGGGGGTTTCAAGTGGAGGATTCCCTTTCAGAAATGTTTTGGAAACCTCCTGCTGAGCATTAGTTTTGCCCTCCACTGGAATGTGGTACGCAGAAATGGTTGAAAGGTGGACCTTCAACGAGGAGTAGCTCAGACCCAGGTCAGACAGGTGCAGCAAGTACTCCATGAACTGGGAAACAGGGCATGAAAAAGGGTCCCAATCCTTTGAAGTGGCCCAACTGGAAAATCTCTTCCATTTCATAGCATAAGTGGTCCTTGTGGAAGGCTTTCCGGCCTCCACGAGGACTTGGGCCACCCTAGAGGAAACCCCATAGCGTGAAGCAGCTATGTCAGAAGGTGCCACGTGTGAACGTGAAGGAAATTGAGTCCTGAATGAACCAGAGTGCCCCCCTCCTGGTTTAGGAGGTCATGATAGATGGACAGGGGAACCAGGGTGCTCCACTGCCAGCTGTTGCAGAAGCAGGAACCATATTTGGCGTGGCCAAAGCGGGGCAATCAGAATCATGTGAGCCCCTTCCGCTTGCAACTTGACCAGTACCCGCTGCAGCATCAGAAAGGGAGGAAAGGCGTACAAGACACTCCCTGTCCAGCAATGAGATTGTGCATCTCCCCAAAAAACACCAGGCCCTGGAACGAATGAGCAAAACTTGGGAAGTTTTGCGATGGATGGGGAGGTAAACAAATCGAGATCTGGACAACCCCACAGGTCAAAAATGCCTTCGACCACCAACTGGTTTAGTTCCCACTCATGCACCTTGGCCTGGGTGCAGCTGAGACTGTCCACCAGGATGTTCTGGATGCCCGGCACATGAACTTCAGCAGGGGAGATCTGATGCAGAATCGCCAAGTTCCAAACTCGCATCGCTTCCCTGCAGAGAGGGTAGGAGAGAGTACCCCCTTGTTTGTTCAGATACCAGACCACACACATATTGTCCATTTGGACCAGCAGTGGACCTGGACTGAGGAGGTGCTGAAAGGCCTGCAGAGCATACAGCACTGCCCGCATCTCCAACACACTGATGTGTAGAGACAGTTCTGACTGAGACCACAGTCCTTGGGTCCTGTGGGTCTCTAGATGAGCCCCCAATTCAGCCCTGAAGCATCTGCAGCCAGGGCCTGGATGGGAGGAGGGGACTGAAAAGGAACCTCCCTTGCAGAGATTGCTGAGATCCTGCCATTGCAGAAGATCCTGCTGCATCGATGTGGAAACCAAGACTTTGTGATCGAGGTTATCCGATCTCTGGTTCTACTGAACCCTGAGCGTCCACTGCGAAATCCACATGTGGAGCCTGGCCAGAGGGACAGTCAGAATGGCCAAGAAGGTGCAGCACTGAGTGGCCAGAATCCAATGGCTGGAAGCCACCAGCCGTGCCTGCTGTTGCAAGGTTTCCACCGTGTCCAAAGGGAGAAAGCCTGACCCTGGGCTGTATCCAGCACTGCTCCAATGAACTGTAGGCGCTGGGAGGGGGTATGGTGAAACTTGGGGTAGTTCACCATAACTCCCACTCGGGCAAACAGGTCCAGGGTTTTCAAAAGTGAAATTTCCAGCCGCTCCCTGAACGGGTCCGAGATCAGCCAATCGCTGAGGTACGGGAAGATATAGTGGCCCTGGCACCTCAAGGCTGCTGCTACTACCACCAGGCACTTGGTAAAAACCCTGGGTGCCGAGGACAGGCCAAAGGGGAGGGCCTTGAACTGGTTGTGTTCCCCCTGAAAGGAGAATCTGAGGTAGCGGTGGTGGGCTTGAAAGACCAGCATGTGCAGGTATGCATCTTGTATGTCCAGAGCACAGAGCCATTGTCCCTTGTGCAGCATGGGCAGTGAGCCTGGAAGGGTCAGCATTTAAAATCTTTTGTACTCTATGTACAGATTTAGGGTGCCGAGGTTTAGCATCAGGTGCAGATCTACTGTCTTTTTGGGAACCAGGAAGAAATTAGAGTAGTACTCTTGTCCTATCTGGTTTAGAGGAATGTGCTCTATGGGTGCCTTTTGCAGAAGAGCCTCTATCTCTTCTCTGACTGTGGGAATGTGTGCCCTTGGGTAAAAGGGTAGACCTGGAGGGTTGTCTGGGGGTCTTTCCAGAAACTCCAATGTGTGACCCTAGGAGATTAGTTGAAAGACTCACAAATCTGTGGTAATCACCTCCCACCCTGCCAGATTACCAACAAATTTTCCACCCACCAGTTCCTCCGACTGAAGAAGAGGAGGGGGCAGCGGGCCACAAGTCAAGAGGTGGAGGAAGGGTTGGGAAGGGATGCCCCTGAAGTCCTCTGGTTCTTGGCTGGAGGGATGGTCTTTGCTGAGAGGGCCCAACGTTTGTTCTGACATCTGGCCTGTTGTGGTTGCTTCATCCACCATCTCTGTTGGCAACAAAAGGGCTTCTTCACCGGACAGCCAGGTCAGTACATAGTCTGCACCGAATGTAATGCCTGTCCCTTATCCAGGAGGTTTGTGATGATGTCTTGTGCATCTCCTCCAAATAGGATGGAACCCTGGAAGGGAGCATCTTGGATGGCAGGTGCCATGGACATCAGGTGCCAACCCAGAGACTCTCAGCCAAGAATACCTCTGGCGGCAGACTGCAGTAGCTGTGCCCCTAGCTGAGGAATCCACAGTGTTGTAAATCACCTTCAAAGAGTGGCGACAAGCAACCTTAGCTGACCTAATGGTGTCAGAGAGGGTGTCCTTCGAGTCACAGTCTGGCATGACCTCAATGACCGTCTCTAACTGGTGAAAGAGGGATTTTTGGTGCACCAACACGTGCGTCACATAATTAAGGGTGCACATAGCCAGGGTAGAGGACTAATATAATTTACGCCCAAATTGATCAAGCTGCCTCAACTCCTTGTCAGGGTGAGAGGTGCTCATGTGTTTAGGTTTGGTAGATCTGTCGTGCGCCACATGAATGACCACCAAGTCAGCTTTAAGGTGGATGCTAAGGTGGTCTTTGCCCTTTGGCGTATGGTAAGTCCTATCTGCCTTCTTGGCCACTGCTGGAATGGAAGAGGGCATTAGACAGATGGTGGAAGCGAGATCCTCATGAGGCTCCAACCATGGAAGCGTGAGGACTGGGGACAGCTCAGACGTATCCAAATGCTTGGCCAACCTCTTTTGTTTGGAGTCTTGGTCATCAGCCTTCCATCATATGCCTCCACAATCCTTTTGAGGAGGTCCAAAAAGGAGGGATCCTCCGGAGGAGACTTTGGAGACTCCTTAGCCATGGGCTCATCAAGCAGAGGAGTCTCGAAGCCAGAGACTGAGGAAGAGAAGTCTGAGTCTGAATCCGAGTCTGACGAATGAGTCGGGACTGGAGATACAACTCCTTGATGGGGAACCTCCTTGAGGGGAGCAGGAGGACTGCCCTTATGAGAGGTAGCCATGCCCTTTGTCAGGCCTGACGTGGAGGGACGGAGGACGGAACTTCCCGGGTGCGCCAGGGTAGAGACTGCTACCGGATGACGACTGTCCAATTCTGAGACTAGTTGAGACTTAGTTTTGGTCCACAGAGACTGGAGAATGGCCCGGAAGTCCACCTGTGGTTGAGGAGGTGGGGGGGGGGAGGCTGGTAGACCAGCTGAAAACTGCAGCCATAAGTATCCTGACATCTGGTACCCTGGTGACGGATAACCCGGTGTGGGATAACTATGGATATAGCCCGGTGGCAGGTACCCTGGCGAAGGGAGACCTGGCGCCTGGTACCCTGATGGAAGATATTCAGGGGTATAATAGCGTGGTGGCTGGTAGCCTGGCATCTGAAAATCCAGCGCTGGTCCTGGCGAAGAAGCCCTTAGACCAGATGGGTGGACCCCGAGGAGGCCCAAAGGATGGGTTGGAAAACCCGGAGAGGTGATAGTCAAGGCATCAGACCACTGGGGAGGGAGCCAGAAGTCACCCTGGAGGAACCCTCCGATGGAAGTGGAAGGGCAGAAGGCCCTGCTGGAAGGGTCGGTGGGGAAGGTTCCTGAGGGTCTGCCAGGAAACTGGTATTGGCACCCGGTTGTGACCCTGTAGAGGAATCGTCAGGCTGATGTCCTTCTGGCTCCGGCTCCAAGCATTCAGGGGAGGCTGGAGGCGAGAATGGACCCTGGTTGGGTGAGCCCGCTAGGGTAAGCTGCAGAGAAGACTGCAAAGGGCACTGAGAGTCAACATCAGGCCACTCTGGCAGGTCCAACATCTGGCTTAACAGCTGTAGCTGGGCTTTCACCAGAGACCCTGGTGCCCGACTTAACAGCCTGGGCTGGACGCTCATCAGGGGCTCCAATGAGTGACTTATCAGTCCAGTCAGCAGGCTTAGACCCTGTGGTTGTGAGGGATCTAAGAGTGGCAGTAGCCTCGGACTCTGCCGAGGCAACCACTGCCACCGAGGCCGGTGGTGGCAGGGGAACCAAGGGCTGCTCCTGGTAGGTCGAAGCAGCCTTGTCCATAGAGGCACTCTTCCTGGAGAAAGAGGGCCATTTGCCATCTGTGGTCCCTGGAAGGAGTCACAGGCAGAAAGGAACCTTTCATGGCCCCGATGCTTCTCCTTGTCCTTCTGTTTTTTGTGATGGTGGTGAGGAAGAGGCACTCTGCAATTTCTGCAACTCCTTCTCCATAGAAGCCATCTTCAATTTTAAAACATGGGCCTCGGGGGCCTTCTGCCAGCGTTTCCATGTGGCCTGATTGAAGCTCAGGCAGGCCTCACAATCGGCAGTCTGGTGTTCCGGGCCCAGGCAGAAGAGGCAGAGTGTATGGTCATCCTTATGCAGGAGTTGCGTGCCGCAAGACTCGCACTTATTTTTATGCGATTTGGAAGGCGTCGGGGAAGACATACACGAAGATCATTTTACAAATTCAGTAAAGGAATAAATGGAAAAGTGGAAAAATACACTCATCCGAAATGGCGGTCGAACTGTAACAGTGCTCTCCGTGAGTTCTGACATGCACAAGTCGACAGCAGGAAAGAACTGGAGGGCGGGCTGGGGACCACCCACTATATACGGTCACGCTGACATCAGTCACGCGTTATCGATGGCAGTCCCTCGCCAGACACTGCTAGCTAAAGTTTTCTGTGTGGTCCTGACGCCAGGGGGCGCAGTCCTAATTGTTAATACCTACTGCAAAAGCCCTCTAGAAGTAAGATATACATTTACTTATTTACTTGTGACTGCATCTGCACCAGTGTCTTCCTCTTTTTCTTGCTCTTTGCCCATTCATCAATTGTACCCCTCCCCAACAAGGTAATTAGGCTGTCTTGAGCAAACTGCAAAACCATGGGGGGGGTGCGGTACATGTACGCGGAAGCAGGATAGTCCATATATGCTGAAGCAGGACAGAATTATGCAGCTTTCAGGGGCAGCTGTAGAATCTGATACAGGACAGAATGCTTGGCTGTCATTCCAAATTGTGATATATTCGAATAGTTTTCAATCACCATGCTACATGTGGATTACGTGATGATGCAGGTCGGACAGCTTCATTATACTGCCCAGCTACATGTGTTAAAATGAAAGTTCTGTCCCATATATAACAGCATGCATTCCATATCAGGGTCTTGTGGAGCTGAGTCAGGAGTATCTGATATGTTTATGTACATGTTTTTTAAAAGAAAGGTGAAATAGGTTATCTAAATCTGAAATGAAGCAAACCAACTCATTGCTGCCTTGGGTTACAAAAATAGCACTAGGTTATATATTGGTGGAATACTGGAATGTGCAGCTTTCCGGCAATATATAATATGTCTTGCTAGCACGTGCAGTCTCTATATAAGCCCCGAAATTTTTTTTTTTTTTTATTTCGTTGTTTAACCAGGTATAGCACACTAAGCTGAAAGCTTTTTTACAGGAGTGACCTGGGAGCACAAGGAGGTTAAGTGACTTGCTCAGGGTCACACAGTACGCAAGTGGAAGCTGTGGGATTCAAACCCAGGTCTGGTTTGCTGGATGTCACCAGATTTGCAGCTCAGAGCCTTAGACCACTGCGCTATACTGCCTCGGTGAAATTAATGTTATATTTATAACAAAAAGTGCAATGAGTTGAGGGAAAACCAACTATAGGTTTTAACATGGAAGTCCTGTCCTAAAAAACAGCATGTCTTCACATTGGGGTCTTGTGGAGCCGAGTCAGGCGTATTTAATATGTTGATATATATGTTTCTTACAAGAAAGGTGAAATACCTTATCTAAATATAAAATGTAGCCAAACCAATTCATTGCCACTTTGGGTTACAAAAATAGCATTAAGTTCAGGGCTTATATCACAGAGACGGCACATCGTAGGATGACATGCTATATATTGGTGGAATACTGGAACTTGCAGCTTGCCAGCAATATATGGTATGTCTTCCTAGCACATGCAGTCTCTGAGATATCAACCCTGAAATTAACGTTATATTTGTAACAAAATACAGAAATGAGTTGAAGGAAAACCAGCAACAGGTTTTAAAATAAAAGTTCTGTCCTACATACGTACGAACATTAGAATGTGCCAGCAGAAACAGACCACCAGGTCTATCTAAGTCTGCTCGAGTGTGCAGTCGACACCCCTAGTCTGCAGCTGTCCCAACACCCCTCCCTTTTGTCATCCCACTGCCACCCCCTACCCTCACCATCCCCTGTTCCCTGTCCCATGCCCCTTTGAAGCTGTTCACAGATTTACATGATATCACCCATTCTAGTACAGTGTTCCATTTTGCTACCACCCTCTCTGTGAAATACTGTCTCCTCATTTGCTTCCTAAATCTTCCCCCCTCCATTCTTAGCCCATGCCCCCTGGTGACCCTCCTCCTCCTTAATTTAAAGACCCCATCTGCCCCATCCTTATTGATTCCCCTCAGACACTTGAATGTCTCTATCATGTCCCCACCCTCCGTCTCTTCTATCCTCCAGGGTGTACATATTGAGGTCTCCCAGCCTGCTGTCATAGTCTCTCCCCTCCATTCCACATATCATCTTTGTTGCCCTCCTCTACACCCCCTCCAGCAGCCTGATATCACGCTTTAGGTATGGCCTCTAAAACTGCACACAATACTCTAAGTGCGGCCTTACCAGCGACCTGTAGAGGGGCAAGATCACCTCACTTCGCCTGGACGAAAAAACCCTCGCTATGCACCTATATAATAGCATGCATTTCATATCGGGGTCTTGTGGAGCTGAGTCAGGAGTATTTAATATGTTTATACTGTATATTTGTTTTTTGCTTTTTGCAGTTAATCTTTTTATTGAACTTTAGAGACATACAATCAACAGATTTACATTAGGTCTCACATTAGGTTACATATACAGAGCTGCTTACATGTTTTTACACCTTCACTCGAACTGTCAGAAAACGCCATATAACACATACATTTGGTATTACATCATGTGTTCTGGATACATGCAATCTCCTCTCTGAGGTATCTTTTTATTTATTTTCCCTTGATCACATTTAGGGCTCGTGGACTGTTCCACGGGAGATGTGGACCCCCGGATCGAACCCGCAATCCACGAACCTGGATGAATACAGAGTTCGCTACAGAAGTGCCATTTGTGCCAGTTTGTGTATTGTTGCCATGGGGATGCCGTCAACATGCATGCTCCACGTATAGGCAGCCAGCGGCATCCAATCATGCAACAGATGGTTACGTGATACACTCACAGTACATAACCTTGCTGAGTGCGCAGTGTGGCCCAGACGAGAGGAGGATGGTTGGAAGAGCACCTCGCTCACTCACTGCAGCAGACAGCCAGAAGAAGAAGTTGCCAAAAAGAAAAAAAAACACAAATATAAAAAAAAAATATGCATTTTTGGAGGGAAGGAAATAGAAACTAGGAGAGAGAAAGGAGACTTACTGGCACGAGGGGAAGGGATTGATCGTCGGCGGAGGGTGATGGGTCGGGACTGGTGAAAGGAGCAATCCGGAGGGACTGGGGAGATAGTGGTGGCCTGGGTGACTGCTGGGTGGTGGGGGGGGAGGCAAAAGGCAGGCAGTGTGACTGTGTACATTAGTAAGGGCAGGCTGGCAAAATCTTTGACTTGTGCCATTGCAGAACATCCAGAGGAGAGAGGGAGAGACTACTGGGGTCCCAAGAGAAATTTTACAGTTATAGAAAGTCCCAAATGAAAGTTTTTTTTCTTTTCTTGGCCTCAGAGAGTATAGCTGTGTGTATGTGAGCAAGGGCGGGCTGGCAAAATCTTTGACTTGTGCCATTCCAGATCCCGAGGAGAGAGGCAGAGACTACTGGGGGCCCAAGAGATAATTTACAGTTACTGAAAATCCCAAATTAAAGTTTTTTTCCTTTTCTTGGCCTCAGACAGTGTGGCTGTGTGTACGTGAACAAGGGCAGGCTGGCAAAATCTTTGACTTGTGCCACTCCAGATCCAGAGGAGAGGGAGAGAGAGACTACTAGGGGCCCAAGAGAAATTTTACAGTGCCAGACATCCATAAAAGTTTTTTTTTTTTTTTCTTGGCCTCAGTGTGGCTGTGTAATACAGGGCCTGTTAGTTCGCGCTTGCCTAGTCCACTATTTCTTTTAAATTTATTCAGCAGTAATCAGTAACAATGCAGCAACTTCTCTCAGTTTTTGATACCTAAGTGATCAGGCTGCCTTACGATACCCTTTTCGTGACTTGACATTAATTTTGTTTTTCTTTTTTTGCAAGTCTTAATTTCCCTCAAACTGCCAATGCCTACTGCTGTGGGGAGATCTTCAGATCTGTGCATGCCGGGAGTGGGCTCTCGGGTGAGCTCTTCTATGACTGCAATGCCTCCTATATCTGATATGGCAAGTAAAAATGATATTTTGCAACTAAAAGAAATGCTTGCGGACTTAAAAATCAATATTGCCAGTGCCAACCAAGCCAAAAGTCTTTTACAGTCCGAAACAGATGTGGTGAGATCTAACCTTAACACTTATGGGCAACACTTGTCTTCTCTTAATGAAACTGGGCAGGATTCACGAAACTCAAGAAATACCCGCAGCTGCGGGTAAACATCGGCGCAAGTGGGTTGCGACTTGCGGATCCGCAGGTTACCTGCAGCGGTGGGTATTCACAAAGGTGGAGCCGGATTACGACCGGCTCCACGAGCAATGGCTGCTTCGCGGTGGTGTCACCAGGAGATGGCCGAGTAGCGGAATGCGGCTGCGGGAGCAGCCATAACACTTCTCGCGAACTGCTGCGGCTGTGAATTGCAACCGCCACAGCTGCGGGCGATTACAGGTCCTCAACAGCAGTTGCAGAATGGGACTTAGGTTCTAGGCGCTTTCTGAATCCAGTCCACTGTCTTTCAGCTAAGTGCTGTCACCTTAAAGCAGAGCAAACAAACTGAATATCTACTGGGGAAAATGGATGACTCAGAAAATAGGGGGCGAAGAAATAACATCAGAATTATAGGAGTTCCAGAGGGATGGGAAGGGAACAACATGACAAATTTCCTACAGTCTTATTCCTGAACTGTTAAAATATCAATGGCCACATCCTCTTGAAACTGAAAGAGCCCATGGGACTCTGGGTCCAAGAAAGTCTCAGAATAAACACCCTCGCCCAATTATAGCTTACTTTCTGAGGTTCTCTATTAAGGAGGAACTATTAAGAGTTGCTAGAGAATGGGGCTCTTTACAGTGTCAGGGTTACAAAATTCTACTTTTTCAAGACTTCTCTTTAGAGTTAGTGAACAAAAGGAAAGGATTTTATGAAGTGAAACAAGAATGTCAAAAGCTGGGAATTCTACACAATTTTAAATATCCGTCTGTCTTCCAAATCAGAGAGCAGGGGTGGGGGGAGTGGTGTTTTGTACTTCTATTGAGGATGCTTGGGCTTATATTCATATGTCTACTGAATTGGGCCCTTCAAATAACTGCCATCCAACTTCAAACTCTCAAAATCCAGCACATAGCATAGCTCCTACTGTGTCTTACTCTGCTCATGCTCCACTGGAGCTCATGGATTCTGTGCAATCAACGGAGGCCTACCCCCCCCCCCGCTGCCTCTCTTCAGACAATTCCTAAGCTAAATGTGAAAGCCTCAACACCCCTTTTGTATTCCTCTGCTACTAAACTAAATCTGAAAGGGGGGACCTCTCAAAAATCAGCAAATTTTCGGAAAGTAAAACCCATCTCCAGGGTTGCGACTTTATCCCTGAGATAAGGAAGACAGTTTGCTCAATCCTCCCCCAGGTGCAGAAGCACGAGTAGGAGCAGACATCATAATGGTTCCACCCCTGTCCATGGCTCTTTTGTTGATTCTTTTGAAGTGGAAGGGGAAGAAGCTTTGCTTGGTCTGCTGGAAATGAGTACTCCCCCTAGAAGAACTAGAGAGCCCAAATGCTCAGGATCCATCTGTCTGTGCACGGACTAATACACCTGGGGCTGGATATTCAGAGCAGTTGTGCAATGCGCAACAGGGTTGCACCGGCGCAACCTCGCCAATGCGCCAGGGAGTGATATTCAGCAGCAGCAGATGGGCAGCATAAGTTGCAATGCGCCAATGCACAATGGCAATGAATGCATGTGCAAGTGCAGGGGGCGTAGCCATGAATATGCGGCACAGTGCGATATTCAACAGCAGGCAGACGGCACAAGTGTGGAGCAAACAGGACTTTCACAGAGCAGACGTGAGCCCATATAAAAAGGGAGCAAGTGAGGGAAGGAGGCTTGCGCCAGAGGGAAGCCGCATAAAGGGAGAGCGAGAGAGCAAGCAGAAAGGCTGCACAGCAGGAGGGGAGCCACAGATAGGAAGAGGCAGGCTGGAAGAGGCACAGAGTGTGGACCAGGGAGTGTGACACTGCCAGAGTTAGTGAGAGGGAGCATGTGTGTGTGTGTTTGTGTGTGTGTGTGTGTGTGTGTGTGTGTGTGTGTGTGGGCATGAGACAGGGTCTGAGGCAACATGCAGCGAGTGCCAGTGACACCCAGCACAGGAGGTGCAGCACAGGGGCCCTGACAGGTGGGAGGCAGAAACCACAGACTGCTGGCCAGGCAGCCACGACACAGAGGTGCACTCAGTGCAGGGGCAAGAACAGCAGCACACAGTCGGGGGGTCCTGGGGAGAGAACTGCCCGGGGGGGGGGAGTACAACCCAGGCCATGGCCAGTGCCATTTTCCAGATGGAAGCAGTAATGAGGGGGCGTGAGGAGGCAGCTTGCAGACCGGTGCAGCCGTGGAAGGGCCTGTCGGCGGTATGCCCGGAACAGAGTGTACCGTGCCCGCATCACCTTTGAACAGTATGGTGATACAGAGACTGTGGGCCGGTACTGCCTGAACTGGGCAATTCTGCGGTGGCTCTGTGAGTTGTGCAGTGAGGAGATGCAGGCACCCACAAGACGGAACCACGCCTTGTCAGTGGAGACAAAGGTCACAGCAGTCATGTGTCTGCTCGCCACGGGTACCTTCCAGAGACCAACAGGGGACACCACAGGCATAACCTAGTTGGCTGTGTCATGGCTCCTCACACAATTCCTTAGCGCACTGCTGCCACATGCTGCGGAGTACATCCATTTCCCCAGCACACAGGCAGAGTGCACAGCGAACATGCAGGAGTTCCACAGGGTGGCACGTTTGCCTGGCATGCTAGGGACCATCGACTGCATCCATGTCAGCATCCGCACATCACCTGACCTGGAGGGGGTAGTGTACATATACAGGAAGGGCTCCCCAGTGTCAACTGCCAGGTGTTGTGTGATGCCAGGGGGCGCATCACCAATGTCTGTGCCATGCACCCTGGGGGAGCACACGATGCCTTCATCTGGCACCAGTCAGCACTGTGCCACAGGTTCGAGAGTGGGGACATCCCCACCAGCCACCTAGTCGGTGAGTATGCTGTGGAAGCGGGAAGCCGGGAACAACAGGGCAGAGAGTGGGGATGCTGGGGCGGGGGTTCCAGGGGGTGTGGCCGGGATGGCCGGGGGTTGCAGTGACATGGTCCATCATGCTAACCAGACATCTCTACACACAGGTGACAGTGGATACCCACCCCGGCCCTGGCTGCTCACCCCATACTGGTGGCCGTTGACTCCAGCGCAGGTGCAATACAGTGAGGTACTCGCTAGTACATGGAACATCATCGAGCAGGTGTTTGGGCTGCTGAAGGCTTGGTTCCATTGCTTGGAGAGGTCTGGTGGTGCCCTACAGTACAGCCCCTCAAAGGCCTGTGCCCTATTCCTGGCTTGCTGTATACTACACAACATGGCCACTGACTGTGGGATAGCTGTCGCGGTCGAAGAGGGGGACAGCAGTGGGGATGACATGGCCGCCGGGCCTGGAGGTGGTGGGCAGCCATCCCCAGGTGAAGGGATCCCTGGCTGACCAGGATGGCCCAGCAGCACTGGGACACAATCGTAGAGGAACACTATGGAGCATGCAGGTAGGTGAACATGGCTACAAGCATGGCCCAGGGCCTATGTCACAGCAGACAGGCATGCATGGGTGGGCCCCCGTGCCCAGGACATCCGGAGGGAAGCGAGGACAGGCATAGGTCTGGACACCATGGCAGCATGCAGCACATTCCTGCACACCCCGCCCACACCCCCCCCCACATGCACTCACATGCACATGTACACAGGACCCACCATGCCCACACCCAGAGGTGGGCACCGGGCGTATGTCAGACGCTGAGCACCGGTGCACAGTGGCAGTCAGGGGCTATGCTGGCATCATCATGCACATGCCACAGTGGCCAGCAGCCAGGCAGGTGAGCACAGGGTCCATGTGCGGCACTGACCATGGATGCCACATCCATGGGACACCGACGCACACGCCACACCAGTGTGCACACAGGGCAGCAGCATACGGCAGATGCAGAGGTGGTCAGTTCAGAAACGCCACATGGAAGCATTGCCACCACAGATGGCCCTGCTGGGACTGCCTGGCAGACACAGGCTGAACGTCGGCCCCAGGGGGTGTCACAGACTGTCCCCCAAGGGTGACACTGTGGGAACGCGACCGGGTTTTCGCAGGTGTCTGCAGGCTCCCAAACATGCCTGCTCCAGGCATGCTCGGGATGCCCACAGCGGATCCCGGCATAGACATAGTGAGGGTTGCACGATTCCATGACCGAGGGGTGGAAAATGCACTCTGAGGGGTATGTGGCGGACGGCCATGCACCAGGGAGGCCAGTGGTGCCAGGCTGGCCGTGACCGCAGCGGTAAGCTGATCCATGGCTGCGGTCATGTCCACCTGCGTATGCCTGTTCTCCGCCAAGAGCAGGTCGAAGTCTCTGTCACACTGCTCTGCTGCCTGGCGCAGCTCTGCGTGGCGCGCGTATACACCCCTGCCGCGACTGGCACCTGCTGCTCAATGGATTTCTGGAGCAGACAGGTGTGCTTGTCAAGGGTCAGCGCCCTGGGGCTCATGGGCATCATGCCGACCCACGGTGTAGCCCGACCCTGCCGCCCAGCCCCGTGAAGGTGGGTACTGTTGGTGGGGCCCTCCTGGGGCTGGTCGTCTTGTGGTGCACCATCGCGGCGCTGCCCAGGCCTCCCTCTGACGCTGTTAAGCCACTGCTGCTGCCCCTCCATCTGCTGTGCGCAAGGTAACACTGATGCAGCTGCACCACCAGCCAGTGCCGCACCAGTGGCAGCCTCGGCGACGCCAGCTACAGTGACTGGTGTGCAGGCAACTGCTATCAGGTCACCGTGTGCGCTGCCATGGCGGGTGTGTGGTATGGGTGCCTCCTCTGCACCAACAACATCGCTGTCCAGGATGAAGGTGTCGTCATCATCGGTGCCAGACCCAATCTGTGTTTTGGCACACAGGACGCCATGCCTGGCGTCAAGCTGGAACACAGCCAGGGCCTCGTCCGCAACTGCGCCACAGGCATCCGGACAGACAGCGGTGCTGGGCTGCATTTGTTCCGTCCCCCGGAGTCCGGTGAAGGTGGATAGATGGTTCTCTGGGTACTGGGCCGCTCCCTCGGCAGACACCCCCACCCCTGCCGGTACATGCAGGCATTCAGGAGCTGAAAGGGAACACAGTTGCATTAGTGGTGCTGTCACCCACCCTGCCACCAGCCCCCTTGCCACCGTCACTGCCAGTCCTACCATACTGTGATGGGCTGCCACCCGTCTGGAAGCCTCCACCAGGAATGCCCTCAAGGGCGCTGCACCACATGTGGCCACCACCATCTCCTCCCACGGCGTCAGTTGGGGCACATCAGTCTTACCCCCGCCTGTGGCTGCACGTGCTGCCCGGATGGCTGCCACCTTCTCCTTGAGCCTCCTCCTGTCCGTGCCGACCTTCTTTTTGCACTCCTGCAGAGACTGTTGGTGGCTGCCCTGCTGGTTCACAGCACGGGCCACACCCTCCCATGCTGTCGCCCGGGCCTGTGGGGTGCCCATCATGCCATTCAGGAGTCGCTAATTGTCCAGGTATGCCTCGAATAGAGCATCCAACTCCACCCTCGTGAAGTTGGGCTTGCGCTTGCGTGCAGGCCCACGCTCCTCAGCCTCCTCTCTATCGGTCATGCTTGGTCCTGTGGAGATAGACATGTATTAATACAGCCTGCTCAGTTCCACACCTCCCTCCCATTCCACTGTCCCAACAACCCCGCAGAGTGCTTCATACCTCTCAAGGTTGCAACACCGGTCCATACCCTCTGTAGTCCCACGGCGCCTTTATAGTGCATCGCATGCAAATGAGGGGATGCGCAACTGTAATGAGATGCTAATGCATCGGATGCGCCATGGATAGGCTAATTAGCTGATTTACATATTCTGGCTGAATATCACGTGGTTGCACATTGCGCAATGGAGTTGCGCTTGCTTACGCTGTTGCACAACCATGTGACATGCGCAACAAGCTCTGCAGCACGCATACACGTGCTGCCATCAAGCTCTGACGAGTGGCGCAGCGCTCGCCAAAGCGTGGTAGGCAGTACAGCGCGCGGCTGCTATTGCACATGTGGCGCTCATGCGCTGTACGGCCTACGGCACCCGGGCGCAGACGGCGCTATGGTGCCATGACGCTGATGGCACACCTGCGCTATGGGTACCAATTGTGCCTGTGCGTATTGGGCCATGCATCGTGGCCCCCACGATCCCCTACCGCACACCATGCAATGTGTTCCCAATGGCGCTGTTGCGCGGGGTGCATGGGCCAACCCTTGACCCCACAGTTACCCTTTGACCTTCTTGGCAGCCCTGTGTTACCATATCGCGCATCCCCGTGCCTGCGCGATAGATGTTGGCAGCACATCGCACTGCGAGGTGCGCATCCCCAGCACGAGTGGCACGTGTGCTACTGGGTTCTATTTTGGATTGCTGACTTAGCTACAGCCATGCCGCGCTGTACTAGTGCCAGGGCCCCTAACTGGACCCAAGTGCAGCTGGTCAACCTTGTGGCCCTCGTGGAGCCTCATGCTGGTGCCTTGTTTGGGCAGGTGCCCCTAAACAGGCCGTGGACAGAGGTGTGGCAAGAGGTGGCCGATGGTCTGGAGGAGGCCACGGGTGCTCGGCACAGTGGCGAGCAACGCAGGCACCACTATGGGGACCTGCAGTGGAGAGACCCTGAGCGGCTCTGGACTTTACAGACACGTGTTCGGAGGGATGCCGTGCCACGGCCAGGTAAGTGCACATCGCCCATGCCCATTCCCATCCAGTGGTCCGTGGGGTGGTGTGGCCGGCACACCACGCTGCACGGGGGGGCTGGGGCTGCTCATCCTGTTGGCCGTGGTGGCACACCATGAGTGCCCTGTGTCACTGCGCCACAGACACGCTAGGCAGGGTGTCACACTGTGCTGGAGGGGCCTGTGGTGTTGCCAGGTACTGATATGCCATTCTCCATGTTTCCCTCCTAGGCCCTGAAGATCAGAGGCAGGCTCATCTCGCTGGCGCTGTGGCCGGGCCAGGGCGGGCCACCGCAGGGAGCAGTGCGCAGCATGCAGGCCGCATGGGCGGTGCTGCTGGACAGCCACAAGGTGCGCCACAGCATGCAGGTAGGCACAGTTACATGCTACACTGTTGTGCAGGGTGGGCAGCGGGGGTGGAGGTGTGACACGGCCCTCTGTGCGCATGGCTCCTCCAGCTGTGCACTGCTGGTGGTGTCCGTTGCACCTTTCTGTGGCTATTGCACATGTGGGTGGCTGCTGCAGGTGGGCTGTGGGTGCACCTGGGTTCTGGCTGTGCCACTGCCATCCTGCTGCTTAGCCATGTCGTCTGCCAGCCATGGCGGTGGTGTGCAGCGCATGGACGGTGATGGTGTGCAGTGTTCTGCATGGCTGTGGTTCCCTGAGTAGGTGGCTCGTGTGGCGCACTCACTGCGGGTGGCTGGTTGCCAGCCCGGGGCGCATGTCACCGATGCCCGCTGTGCACGTTGGGTGGGCTGCAGTGTTCCGGGCATGCACTCATACCATGTTCACTCCTTTGTCCTAGGTGTCCAACCCCCAGATGTCCATGCGAGGCTCCTGTGGCAGATCCTGCGGGTGACCACTGCCATGCTCCAGGTGGTACGCCTTATAGAACAGTCACAATGCAGACGGCAGTGCAGATGCCGGTGTCGGTCTCCAGTGGGTCGTGGACGGACATAGGACCCATTGGCCTGCATCACATCCCCTTCCCTGATCCCCCTCCCCTGTCCTCCCTTGTCCCCTTCTGTTGGCGTTACCCCTATCCCTCTGCCTCCCTTCCCTGTCCTCCCGGTTTGTTGGTGGTCCCACCATTCCCTGTTCCCATTACCCTGTACCCTCTAGATATGTATATAGTTGTTTTATACATGTTGCAATACATTGTTTTATGGTTTACCATCTGTGTCCGTGTCTGCTTTGCAACTGGCATGTGGAGCCATGCTGCAGTGGTGTGCATGGCTGCTGTGTTGTATGACTGGGGTGGACCGGGGCTTGTACCTGGTGGCATTCCACCATTGGTTGGATGGGGTGGCCATAGCCTGTCTTTATTGGGCATGTGGGGTGTGCCTCGTGTGCTGTTTGCCTGTGTGTTGCTGGCTATGTTCCAGGTGGCGTGTCCCAAGCCTCCCTGTAGGGGATGCCTGTGCCTGTGCAGCAGTGGCTGGTGTAGCCTCCCTGCACCACTGTGGTGCACGTGGTCAGGGGCCTACTGCTGGCACATGCGCACTGGGCGGTGTACCTTCGTGTGCCTACCATGCCTCTCTCCTGGCACACTCTGTGTCCTGGTGGCGGGACCTCCCATCCCTGTGGCTTGCCACCTGATGGGGGTATTGCCATTCCATGTGTGTCCTGGCACATGTACCTCTGCGCCTTGCACATCCCTGGTTGCTGCTCTTGTGCTTCTTGGTATGCTCCCCTGCGCATCCCTGGTTGTGCTATTACGCTTCATTACAAGCTCCCTGGCACATCCCTGGTTGTGCTATGGCACATCGGGCGTGATATTCAGCCGCCTTGCGCAGATGCATCCTGTCGTGTGAATCCTTTGAATATCGTGCCAGTTGCACCATTGCGTAGTGGAATTGCGCTGCGCACCTCTTGCACCTGCCTCTGACGCATTTCTGCATATCCGGCCCCTGATGTTTTTCTTCCTAATACCACATGACTTTCGTTTACCTCTTGCCTATGATGGCGCAGATTTGATTGCTTCATTGGGATGCTAAAGCTTCTTTTTTTTTTTCCTTCACATCAGCTCTATGCCTTTCTATTTATTCACCATAAAGGAGTGAGAAATGTATGTTGGTACTCTGAAAGAGCTTGAAGCCTGGAATCCAAACAAATCTTGTACTTGTATATTCTTGGAACCTTACCAGTCCCATTCTGAATTCAAACTATGGTGCTATTTTATGTTTTCTGCTTATGTTGGGAAACTAATGGTCTTGATGTTATACAGAGGCTGGGATCTGTCTGCCTTACTTTTAACATTTCATTTGTTTAAGATATGATTACTCCTTTTTGATATTTATCTAGGTGGTGAACATCAATCAGCCTTAAAAGCAGTCTTTTTTTTTTTGCACAGTAGTCACTTAGATTAAGATTTTAGGTACTAAAATTTTACGCTGCTCCTTTTTTCTTTTGGGGGGCAGTATGTTTCTCTACTTTGGCACTGAACTCTGCTGCAGACATGGTGAGACTAAAAATATTATGCATTTACTGCCTGTGCTCAAGGTACCATTTAACTCCTCATTTTGGAACAGCTTTTTAGACACTTCTAATGTTGTAATTTTACAGTTTCACTCTGTTTATGGTATCCCTCATTAGACTATCCTGCTCTGACTATGGAGTCCCTTTTCAGTCAACTAACTCTACATTTTCTCTCTTAAGTATGGATAGTGAACTAAGGGGAGAGTGAGTCTTTCTTTTCCATGAGAACTGATCACAGTTGTTTTACTTCATGTTCACTATGTGTCTGGGGACCGGAGGGGCCACCGGATAGCAAACTGGGGTCTTTTTCAAATCCTAACATCACCATAGTATGATGGGATTGTGGTCCTAAATTTTTTGTGACGAAAGTGCAGCTGATGGAGTGACCCTGTTCTGATACATGGATTTTATGATTGTCTTTTTCTTCTCCCCCGTTCATGTCTAATAGGCTATCTAGAGAGGAAGTGTGGTGACTACTGATGTTGAGCTCTATGGAGTAAGGGGGGAGTGGTCTTGCTTGTGAGTATGCCTGACTCTCTTAATTCCTGAAGACAGCAGAGTTTAAATTGTGAGGAAGATATGGGAGTTTCTTAGTTGTTCCAGCACCGAGTTGAGCTAGAAGAAGGCCCTTTTTTTTTTGCAGGAGACATGTTATTTGATCCATTATATTTTGTTTCACCTGATATAGTCTGCTCTGAGGCTTGCTCTGAATTTTGTCATATCCATTGTTATCTAAGCTCTTCGTTTGCTCCTTATGCCTTTATAGGATGTTATGTTTCTCATAAGTGAATACTGCTTTATATATTTAATTAATTAATAAGGGTGGAAATTACATTATATTTTTAAATTTTCTGCAACTAATCTAATTTCAAATCCAAGTACTGTGTAATTTATGTTGTTACTCAAACTGTTACTGCAGATTTTCTTGCATTGGCTGCTGTTCATACATGTCTGCACTTCTATTTAGTGGGCTAGGTTGTACACAGATAGACTAAGATTAGTGTTTCGGACCAGTGATTACATCACCATCCTGGACCAAGGTTTGTAGATTACAGGTCCATCAGTAGTATATACTATTCTACTGACTTTTGGACTACTTCTACTTTTCTTTTGTTTTGCATTCTAGATCTCTATTTGTTATTTATAGTTGTTACAGAACTCTTCAATTACATTTTATAATAGAAATTTTCATAGTTCTCAGTTTAAGTATTCAAGCACTTCATAATCTATTAAGTAATTTTAGGTTTGGTTGCTGTTTAAACTTTTAATTCTATTTTATTCACATACTTTTGTAGATCTCTAGGAATGTCAAACTTTTCTATAGGTTCATGGAATATATAGGGTCCCCAGTCAAGAGGAAAAAAATTCTAGCGTATTTAAACGAACATAAACTTGACATTGTTTTACTCTAGGAAACACATCTGGAGGAAGATGAACCAAAGAAAAACTAGCTAGATCTTGGGTTTTTCAAGTGGAATTTAGTTTTTTTTTTATTCAAAAAAAGGGGTACAGCTATTCTTTTTGGGAAAGAGATTAACTTTGTGAAAAGCTCACATTATGCCGACTCGGAAGGCAGATTTCAAATTCCTGAAGGTGCTATAGATGGGAGGGAACTCACCATTTGTAACATTTATGCTCCCAATTCTGGACAGGCTGTATTTTTCAGGGATCTAAATACATGTCTAAGTATGATTAATCACAAAAAGCTTATTTTGGGAGGAGACTTTAATGAAGTATCAGATAATCTGATAGATAGAAGCTCTTCTTCCTGCCCTGTTAAGATTTCCGCTTCTCAGCTTGCTATCAAAAAACTTATGTCTGACCTAAATTTAGTGGATGCCTGGTGCCTATTAAATCCCACTATAAGGGACTATTCCTTTTATTCTGCGAGGCGTGTTTCTTACAGCAGGATTGACATGATTTTTGTTTCCAACCATTTGGCATCAAGTATCATGTTGTCACATATTAAGAGATATCCCTTTCTGATCATGTACTAGTATAAGCCGTGATTCACTTTGAAGGTTCTAGGAGTAACTGCATTAGGTGGAGGCTAAACATCTCTCTCCTGCAAGATCCAAAATTTAAACTCTGGTTAGATCAGGAAGCAGAAGACCTTTTTTAGCATTAATGACAATGGGGAAGTCTCTCCAGACTGCCTGTGGGACTCCTTTATAGCCTACATGACAGGGAGGATTATTAGCTTTGTATCCTCTAAGAAAAAGCAAAGGGAAAAGGATTTAACCCAAATGGAGCAGAAACTCTTAGACTTACAAAATGAGTATAAACAAAACTGCAAAAAGGAAGGAACCTTGCTAAATAACATTAGTAAGCTAAAATATGATATCAATAAAATATATTCTGCTAGGGCAGAATATTCTTTATATAGGACTAAGCAAAAATGTTAGGAAGCTGGTGAAAGGGCAGGGAAGCTCTTGGCTCATCAGCTTAAGAAAAGGGTACGTCAAATTTGATTCCGGGTATTTCTAATGCTCTAGGTACCACTGAGGTTTCAAGTTCTAAAATAAACTTGGAATTTGAATCCTTTTCCAAGAAACTGTACTCAGATTCAGTTAAGAGGGATGTGGGAAGCTCACAGTTTTTTCTAGATTCAGGTAACCTTCCAAGTCCTGACGAAAAAGATAGAGAAGTCCTGAAATCTCTTATTTCCCGAGCAGAATTTAATAGCATTATAAAAGACCTCCGTCCAAATAAGACACCTGGTCCAGATGGTTTGCAGGGAGAATTCTACAAAGCTCTAGGTGATAAAGCTAAAGACTATCTTTTCAAAGTTTTTATTTCATCTTCTACCTCACAGCCCTTACCTGATTCTATGTATCATGCATACATCACTTTAATTTTTAAGGATGGAAAGGATCCCTTGCAATGTGGGAGTTACAGGCCCATTTCTCTCCTTAACGCGGACTATAAAATTCTTGCCCAGATTCTAGCTTTTAGACTGAAGTCCTACCTTACTAAACTGTTGGGGGAAGAGCAAGTGGGCTGTGTACCAGGCAGGAGTGGAGCAGATAATATGCGTAGGCTTTTAAAAGTAATATGGAAAGGGAAAACAATCTGCAATCCAGCTGCAGTACTAGCCTTTGATTTCTGCAAAGCTTTTGATTCCTTGAAATGGAATTACCTTTTTCAAGTACTTGAGAAATTGCACCTGGCAGCTATCCTGATTTCTTGGCTAAAAATTCTTTACAAAAAAACCTTTTGCTAGAGTGATCTCCAATGGCTTTATCTCACACTCCTTTTGTTTATATAAAGGCTCCAGACAAGGTTGTCCTCTCTCCCCATATTTATTCATTTTGGCCATTGAGCCATTAATTAGGAAAATCTCCGAATGTCATGTGGCCAAAGGAATCAGGACAGGCAAAACCAACAATAAAGCATTTGCTTATGCAGGTGACTTGCGAGTCTTTCTTGCAAACCCAAGGGGATCAGTGGCACACTCTGGTCTTAAATTAAATTGGGCCAAGACTCAAATTTTATCTCTAAACTCACATTTTCATCCAGGAGACTTGCTAAGGATGATACAATCTGAACTTAGATGCTCTAGCTATTTAACATATTTAGATATCAAATTATCTAAAGAAACCGATAATCTTGTAAACTTAAATCTCCTCTCTCTAGTAAAAGAAATAGAAGTAGACCTACAAAAATGGAAAGGCCTTCATTTATCTATATGGGGTAAAATTAACTCAATCAAAACAGTTATAGCCCCTAAATTATTTTAGTTTTTTCAGAACTTACCCCTGAAAATAGACAAGGGAATTTTGAATTCACTAAATAAAGCAACTACAGTTTTTTTTTCCTGGAACTCCTTTACTCCTAGGTTATCTGTTGCAAAACTTAGGGCTCATAAGTCTGATGGTAGTTTCGGACTCCCTAACTGGGAAAAATATTATTTTGCTTTTTGTTTTAAACAAAGTTCCTGGTACCTTCCTTCTCACTTAGACAAATATCCACCCTTGTTGTTCAGGGTTGAGATGCAAATCTTGCAACCATGTAAACTGTCTGATTATCTCTTTACCAAGCTTCCTACTCTTCTGAATGATAATATGTGTATTAATAATGCCACCTGGGTAATCAAAAAAATGAAGAACTTGCTTCACATTGAGAATTTACCTGCTTGCTTGACTGCACTTTGGAATAATAATACTACGTTATTTTATAATCAAACACCATCAATAAATACTGAGTGGCAGAAGCTAGGTATTGCAAATCTGCAAGATCTACTGGGTGAAAAAGGAGAACTACTTTCCTTTAGCTTACTCAAAAACCGGTTTAATATTTCAAAATTCCACTTTGCTTATTTTTTCCAGCTAAGAAATGCTCTTCAGGACTCAATTCTAGGAGTAGGCCAATCTCTTAGAGACGATTCTGAGTGGAATTCTGTCCTTAAGGTGACAAACTTAAGGAAAGGAGCGAGTCTACTATATAAACTCCTAATGAGCACAAATGACCCCTCTCTATTATCAGCCTCAGCCAAAAGTAAATGGGAGGGTGACATTGGGGAATCTGTAACTGCTGAGGAATGGGCCTCAGTCTGGGATAATGCCTGCTGCGGTAACAGAGATGCAAGCTATGGCAAGACAATATAAAATTCTTCACTATTGCTATTATTCCCCTTAAAAGTTATTTTCAATTGGCTTTCAAACAGATGGGAACTGCTGGAGATGTCAGGAGGCAGGTGCTGATCAGTGGCATATGCTTTGGTCCTGTCCCTCCATCAAAGACATTTGGGAGAAGGTTCACAAGGTGTGTGAATCTGCATATGACTCATTGATTCCTTTTAATCCAAAATATTTTATCCTAGGAATAAATACAGGCCAAAGTAGTTTAAAGAAGGGCCAAAACTCTGTTATCTGGTCAGCTGCTTTAACGCTCAACAGAATACTTCTCTCACATTGGAAATCTTCCCCTCCTATCTATGCAGTATGGACCTCTAAAATGAGTGAAACCATAAATAATGAGAGATTGGCACATCAGGCTGTTGAAAAAATGTCTTTATTTGAAAAAAAAAACTGGGCACCTTTCCCTGCATATTTAGGTGCTACATTAATTATTATTATTTTCAGTCCTGATCCAGCTTCCAATGTCAAAATCTAATTTTGTTTTGTTTCTGTTTTTTATTTATTAACATGGATCCTACAGTATAATGAACCTGTGAATTTTTATGTTAAACTGCTTGTAGTTCCTTATATGAGATCTGACAATTTCAGTTATTGCATAAGCATGTGTTTTTATTATTACAATCTGCTCTTTTCTCTGTATGTTCCTACTTGATTTATTTATTTATTTACAATAACCAAATAAAAACTTTAAAAAAATCTTAGCTGCCTGGCAGTGCTTGGTGGTGCTATGATATAGGTATTTGCATCTGTCTGTCTGTCTGTCTCTCTCTCTCCATCTCTTTCTCCCAGCACACTAATGTTCTCAGAGACCCGACCACGATAGGCCACCATTACAGGCCAGCCATGATGGGGCAAGTAGTGAATGACTGCTTTTTTATCTAGCAGTTTTACATTTATTTTTATACAAATAATCCATTAAATGATTTCCTTTGGGCCTCTGTGCCAAATGTGACTGACTTTGGCCACTTTTATGCATTTGTTGCATTTTTTCAAATATTTATCAATAAATCAGAACAAATCAGAACATCACCGTGTTCCAGTTCTTATTTAGTAAGGGTCAGAACTTCACCAAGTTCTCCCAGTCCTAATCACATTTCTACTATAATGTTCAAGCTATTGGAAAGTGGGCCTTCTTGGGGGGGGGGACCTCTACCATGTTGAGCTGACTACCATGTTTCACAAGAAGAAATTCAAAGAAACTCATATTTATAGCAAAATATGATACAATTAATAACAGGCTATTGCGGCAACAGGTAGCTGGGTCGGGTAGTGCGGGGTATCGCCTATTTTTGGCCGGGTAGGGTAGTTCAGGTAATGTACTACCCTACGCAACATAACAGTGTAATTCTTGGGTCAGGTAGTTTGAGAAGAGTAATGGGTAACAGGTAATTAGGGCAGGACTTCCAGGCTGGAAGCAGGCATTAAAAGGGCTGCCTCTGGGGACCATCATGGAGCTTACAGCAGAATAGGAGCACGTGACACTAGGTTGACACCTGATTGGTCAGTGGTGTCTAAAGGGCTGTGTTCCATCTGCAATGAGCCTGTGTGGTGCACAGAATCTGCAGATAGAGTGTGGGCAACTGGCAGCAATCTGAAAACAGCTCTGTGGGCACTTGGTCTGCAGCACAAATTGCAGCCGTTAAAGACTGGTCTTTAAAAGTTGAATCAATCAACAGTTGAATCCTACACTACAAGAAGGAGCAAAGGGAGAAATAATGGGGGACTGAATTGCAGCCCTGGCGCCGTATGCCAGTGGGCTACCCCCCTTGCCTGCTGTTCCTGGTACCAGGCAAGGGGCCCGGGTCCTGCTCCGGTGACAATCGGGAGTTCGTTCCTAAAGATATAGATAACAGTGCAGTGCCTCCACCCAGAGTAGATTATAAGTGGGCCAGGTATCCTCTTGGTACAGCCCCCTGGGAAACTGTACCTATCCACCTCCCCACCCAACCACTCTGCACACGGTATCCCCAATAAACTTTGCTCCACCATAAACCATGTATCTCAGCAATAGGCAAGCACAATGACTTTCACTAACACAGCAATTTCAACAAAGTCACAGCTTTATTTGGGGGGTTAGAATTAGGATGGCTGTGAAAGAAGAAAACGGTTAGCAAAATAGGCAACAACAATGAACATTTGGGCCCACAGGCCAAGCCCACCCCCACTGGTAGCAGTGTCCCCAAATTGTCTCTAGGGGTACCCACTACGTGCAGGCCTGATCAGCGCCATGGGTTGGCTGGCTGTTGGGGCCCTGAAATATTTTAGAAAACTTACAATAAGAAAACACACCAATTCCCATTTTCCTTTCCAGGAGCCAGGTCCTGGGTACTCACTGTTTGTTGATCTCAACACCTGGGATAGGGAGCTCCTTGTTTAGTGCAGCAAAGCAGACACAGGCTGGCCAGTATCCCTCTATCAGGATGGAACTTGCTTGATAATTTTGTAGCTGGTCACCTGGATTGTAGTTCTGGCCACTTGTCACCTTCAGCCACTTCTGGCCCACAGCCGAGCACTATATACTATGTCAGGACAACATCGGTTCTAGAAGGCACAGACCCAAGAGTAGCTCCACAGCCCAGCTCCCTGATGGGTCATAGGTGCTCTAGCATCCCAGAAAGCACTGGTGACCTTCTGAGACAGTGAGTCCCACTTGGAAGGGGTTAGCAAGTTCCCTCCCTGGCTCTGGGTGAAGACTTCCAAATAGTAGGGGTCCTCCTGCAGTCCCTGCACTGAGTTCTAAGCAAGAAAAGTTCCCAGGCAGTAGCTCCAATAAAGTCCAGTATGCCAGTTTGAGTGGGTGCTAGCCTTAATTCCAAGAAGTGCAATCCAATAGGGGGACCCAAGAACAACAAATCCCTGCACACCAGTTCACACTTTCCAGTTAAGCAGTGTCCACAACCTTTTCTTCAGCTGCAGCTGGGCCTCAGCTCTCAGCCACTTTACCCAGTTCACTCAGGGCATACACAGCACCTGGCTAGCACCCCAATGACAAGAGAAGCTATGCCTCTTCAGAATTTCAATGGCAGTCCCACACAAGCAAACGACCTCTCAGCAACAACTGTGGCACTCAAATAATCCACACAGTCCTCTCAACTATTTCAGCTTTCTAGTGCAGGGTTTCTGCATCATTTAGTTTCTTCCATCAGTAATAAAGCAACTTCTCCATACCTGGGGAATCAGAATCACAGTTCAGTCTCTTTCCCCTCAATCCAGTCCTGCAACAAGTACCTGGGGAATCAGAATCACCATTCAGTCTCTTTTTCTCTTTCCCCTCCTCAATCCAATTCTGCCAACAGCAAATCTCCAAATAGGGCCTGGGTAAGCCCCTGAAGTCCAACATCCACTGTCACAGGAGAGACCTGACTTGTACAGAGCCAGGGAACAGATGGAAGAAATCCTAGAAAGTCCACACAGTTCCAACTGAAAATCCAGGGTTCTGATTGGCTGATGAAGCCTATCAATATTCTATAACCATAGAGATTAATATTTCCTGCTAAGTTATTGGGGCATGATCTAGGCACCTGAATTAGTCACCCTCCTTTTCCCAAGAGTCCCTCTGTCCAAGTTTTGGGTGCCTAGATCACTGACTGATTGCAACAAAAAAAACAAAAGTAACAGCACACTTCTGGACATTATGTTGGTTAATAAGCCTCATCTGTATTCTCACGCTGGGGTGCTATTCAGTGATATAAGCGATCACTGTCCCATAGCTGGTATAAGATCATCATTCAAGCCATCCAACCCAGCAAAATTTCTCCCAAGAAGGTCAAAAAAGCACTTTAATATCATAGGATATCTCCATGATCTGTGTCACACCACACGCTGGCAAGATTTCTATCTCACAGCTTCAGTAGAGATAGCTCTACAGGTCTTAAATGTTATTATCACAAGTGCCCTCAATATACATGCACCTCTCTCCAGTGTCAGAACCAAGCTCAAATCTTGTCGCTGGTTCTCTGCTGACCTTAAATCCGCATTGCTTGCTAGAGATAAGCTCTGGAAAAGGTCAAGAAAGACCAAGGATCCAAATGATTGGCTTCAATTCAGAAAAGCCAGAAACTCCTGCACAAAAAAAGTGAGAAATGCCAAGGCTGCCTTCTACACAGCTGAACTGGATGCCTCCTATCATAACCCTTCCAGATTCTGGGGGACCATAAAGGGGATCTTAGGACAAGATTCTACCCCTGTCTTACCACCCAAAGTGCACCTAAATAATGTGGATATCACTGACAAGCAAGAAATCTTGAATGCCTTCAATAATCATTTCACTATAGCCGCCTAGCATTCGACTTCTCTCAGCAAATCTAATGCGGTCACAATTAAACTTCCAGTCTACTGAGGGACAAAAGGCTGCTTCCACATTTTCCTTTAAGCCAATACTATTAAAACAAGTAGAAGACCTACTACTCCATTTGGATACAACTAAAAGCGCGAGTGCAGACTCTCTGGACCCCTATTTTCTAAAAGTTACTGCCTTAGCAGCCCCCTAACTCACCTTTTCAATTTGTCCTAGCCACTGGATCTATTTCTTCAATATGGAAGACAGCTCAAGTGTTTCCCTACTCAAGGCAGGTGACCCATGGACCTCAACAACTATAGGCCCATATCCATCTTACCAGTATTGTCCAAAATGCTTGAAAAATTAGTGAACATCCAATTAAGTGCCTACCTTGATACCAATAATCTCCTTAACAGCTCAATCTGGGTTTAGATCCATACACAACACCATCTCTGCCTTAGCAAAAGTTACTAATGATTGGCAGACTGAATTAGACAAAAGAATAATATCTGTGCTGTATTTCTGGATTTAAGCAAAGCCTTTGATACTGTGGACCATGAACTACTAATCTCCTCTCTGCATTCCATAGGCCTCGACTCAATCTCTCTTCAATGGTTCAGATGCTACCTCTCCGGTAGACTATAGCAGGTAAAAAATGAAGGTGACCTATCTACCTCAAAACCACTCCTAAGAGGTGTACCACAAGGTTCCATCTTGGGCCCTATCCTCTTTACCATTTGCATCAATAACACTGACTCCAATCTCACCAAATCTAATATTCACCTTTTTGCAGATGATACTGTCCTATATGTCAGTAATCCTACACCAACAAAAGCCTGTGAACTTTTACAATCTGAGTTCTCTGCTGCAGCACAAATTACTAGAAAAGAAACCCTATTAAATGCCAAGAAAACAAAAGCCATGTTCTTCTCCTCCAAGAGCTTCTTCCACCCTCTCACCAAACACCTTCCCCAATTATCTACCATCCTTGGTGAAAGTCTGAATATGTGGATAAATTTAAATATCTTGGGGTTTGGATTGACAATAGACTTGACTACATTAGCTACATTGAAGAGCTCCTGAAGAAGCTCAGACAGAGACTTGGCTCTATTTTACAGAATCAAACATTATCTAACCAGAGATTCTAAACAAAGATTAATCCTGGCATCATTCCTATCCTCATTGATTATGCTGATTTCTATATGGTCACTGCTCCCTTTCCCACTTAAACAAATTGGATACCTTGTATCACTGGGCTCTTAGATTCATTACAGACCTTCCTTTCAGCACCCACCATTGCTCTCTCTATACTGCAGTCGGCTGGACATCCCTACATCATAGAAGAAACAAAATGCTGCTTTATGGATCTACAAAGCTCTAACAAACAAATTACCATCCTACATTTCAGATTGTTTTACCCAGGTCATATCCAGACCATATGCCCTAAGGAATAATAGACTCATCATGCTAAAGATACCTATTACCTATACCCGGTATGGGAGGGCTGCAATCAGCTACTCTCTAGCACTTATCTGGAACTCTCTCCAAAAGATCTTGAAGTTGAATACCCTCATTCCAATAGCATCCTTCAAAAAGCTATACACTAGTCTCTTTCCGGAGCCATGCAACTGTTTCCACAAGGCCTAGTCCTATCATACCCCCTTTTTTTCCCCACCTCTTTTCTTGAACTTCCACCTTAATTTGTTTTCTAGCTTTCACCCACTTATCTCTTACCAGACCTTTTTCCCAAAATCCCATCACCCTCGCTTTAATCTTTCAGTACTGTCTTATTCCTTTCCTTTTTTTATTATAACCCAGTTTCATTGGCTCAGTGCTTTGTATATATGTGAATATTCTTGCACCTGTTCATTTACAATGTCCTTGTTTTTTATATTCTATCTGTATCTTGTATTTGTGTAAAATTGTACCTTTATATTGTTATGACCAATCGGGTCCATCTTGTAAATGAGCTATGCTCAATGATGCTCGCCTGAATAAATAAAGATTTTGATTGATTTTGGTTTGAACAATGGGGTCAAGTATCACAATCATGTCAGCTCCCATGTATTCCTATGGAGTCCATATAGTTCCCCCAGCTTCATAAGACAAGTGCAGCCCAACATAATACTTTAGGTAGTCAAACACCCCCACTGGATTGTAGCCCCAAATGTCCCCTGCCAAACAAGCCCACTCTCATTAAAGTGATCCCAGCAGTTTTATGGTCGCTGCCACCAAAATTCTGTCCTCCTAGGCAGCAGGCAGCAACCTCATTAATATTCATGGCACCGCTCATTAATATCCATGACCCCCCGAGCGGCCCCACTGTTCAGACTCTTATTTTGTTAACATTATGGGCTTCTGTCCCCTCAGGTCTCCAGTTCCCAAGAACATAAGGAGGGGCACTGGGACCATGGACAAACTCCCCGGTTTGGGACCACAATGGCGGTTACCACATCAAAGTGCTGGGAGCAATGGCACGAGTGCCGGCCAAAATAAGCATGCCAGCAGCTCTCGGCCAAGGACTTATGCCCAAAAGGGCAGAAAAACAACATACTGGCTGTGAAAAGAAGGTGGGGGAATCGGGTTAGTAGGAAAACCGGGGAAGAAATGGGGCAATGCCAGACAACCCCTAGAAGGGGGGGGTTACACCCCCTCTCAAAAAGCTTGGCTTCCACAACAAGAGTAAGGGAAAAATATCCAATGGAAACATCAACATTAATAACATTTCTAACTATACACCAGATTCCTATTTAATATGTAATAATCATGAGAACAGTCAAACACAGAACATTATCTACATTTTAGTGAATTCCTCTTTTCCTTACGAGCCCTTGGGTCGCATGAAAAATAGCACCCATAGGATCAACCCATTCACAATAGGATACTAACATCCCACAGAGCACACCTCTTTTCCTCAACCCTTCTAGGTACCCTGTTCACCTTCCTCTTCTTCTTCTGGTCACCTGCTTCTCAGACCTAGGGGGCTTAACATCAAGAGGGCACATACCCACCTTCTGTAGGGACCTAGGAGTAATGTACACTCCCTTATGTACTACAAACAAAGGTAAGTCTGTAAGAACCCTAGGGGCATCATACATCAATTTAAGGACAGGCCATATCATCCTCCTTGTCCTACGAGGGGTCTCCTGAATACTTGAACTCCTAACTACCCCTGGGTCAGCGGCGAGTTCCTCTTCCTCCTCACCATCTTCTGGTTCATCAGGTTCTTCAGCTAGTGGGGTGAATGATTCCAACACCTCTCTAACATCATCTACAACCCTAGGGGGACTAACCTGGGCTCATTCAAAAGGCACAGTCGGACCAGTGTTCAGTTCCGATGTGGGCCCTCCAAAGGACGCTTCTTCTCCCCTCACATTTCTGATCCTCAGAACCACCCTGTGATCATTTTCTGGGTGTATCTCCAGGAGTGCTGCTCCAGTACTACTCAAGTGGCTCAGCTGGACCATTCAAGTCCGAAGTGGTTCCCCCGAAGGGCACGGCCAGAACAGACTCCCTGTCCCTACTCTGTGTCCTAGGCGTATCCCTTCCCTTATCAGGGGCGGTCCTTGAAATAACCGGGCAAGCTCTGGGGTAGGGTAGGGTAGGGTAATGACTATGTGGGGTATCACCATTCTCCCCCTCAGACTCATCATCAGTGTCTCCCTCATCTGAGACTCCCTCACCCTAGGCAGGTCCAGCCCCCAAGCATCACTTCTTCTTTGTCTCTGACTCCTGCATGCAGCAGCTCGAGTGGTGGGGGGTGATGAAGGATCTTCCGCAACATCTTCTGTATTTACGACTTTGTCACCAATAGGCAGCAGATGGTTACGATGAATAACCTTGTGCACTCGAGTCTCTCCCACAGGCAGAATCTTGTATACCAGTAGGCCTTCAAACTTTTCCACAATGACATATGGGGTGTCTCCCCGTCTGTCAGCTATCTTATGCTTCCCTGGTATGCACAGTCATCGTAGTAACACTCTGTCACCTGTTTCCAAATCTTCGGCCTGCACTTTCTTGTCATAGCGCTCTCTATTAGCTTGGTTTTTCTTAGTGGCCATTTCTGTAACAAGGTGGTATGCGTCATCTAACTGTTCTTTCAGCTTCTTCACATACTGCAAATAGTCTCCTGCTCCAAGACCATCCAAGGAGACTCCACAGCACAGGTCCACTGGCAGATGGGCTTCCTTCCCAAACATGAGCTGGTAGGGAGAGAACCCCGTAGCGTCATTTCGTGTGCAGTGGTAGGCATGAACCAGCATGCTCACCCGCTGACTCCATGTGCGCTTGTCCCAGGATCCAAGGTGGTCAGCATATCTAACAGAGTCCTGTTGAATCTCTCGAAGTTGAGGGTCACCCTGGGGATGGCAAGGCATGGTCCAGGACTTCCTGATGCCCCTCAACAACAGTAGTTCTTTGATGAGCAGACTTTAGAAATCAAGGCCTTAATCCAAATGGATCCTTTGGGGGGCACCATAATGCATGAAAAACTTCTCCACCAATATCTTTGCCACAGTGGAAGCTCACTGATCCTTGGTGGGGTAAGCTTGAGCATATCGGGTGAAATGGTCAGTGACGACTAGTAGTTGGAAATATTGCATGAGTCAGGGTCCAACGTAAAGAAGTCCTATGCATATCAATTCCATTGGGCCACTAATTTTGATGTTGACTAAGAGAGCAGGCCTCTGGGGAAGCGCCTTCCTTTTTAGACATCTCATGCAGCTTTTGCAATACGTCTCTACTTCTGTCCCCATCTTTGGCCCCCCAAAAATTGACTCTTAACCAGATTCAAGGTGCGTTCAACACCAAATGCCCCATACCATCATGTAGAGCCTTCGACACAGTCTTAACATGCTCTTCCATTAGTACCAACTGCTCCCGAAGGGCCCCCTGCTGGTCCTGGGTCTCTCTGTACAATAACCCCTTCTTCAGCTGCAGCTTAGGCCATTCGCATAGCAAGAGTCATGCTGGGGATAGATGATGTCCACTTGCTCCTGGCTCTCCTGTTGTCGAGGCACTTGTATGATCTGTCCAGTGACTGGACTGGCCCTTTGCTCCCACTGTAGGTCTTGAGTAGTTAATTGCGGAAGGGATCCTACATCTAGGGTGGCCAGCCGGCAGCTTTTTTTTTTTTTTTTTATGATTTTTGCCCCACTACCTGCGACCCAGCACCTCATCCTGGTCGTGGACCCTAACCTCCACTTCCACATTAGACCCTACCCCTCGGATACCCCCTGGCTTGCCCCCCCCCGGGTGGGGTGTGACATCGACCCCCTTAATGGTGCCGTATGATGGGACTAGGACTGAGGGTTGGTCCTGGAGGCTGATGAAGGCCAGGGCAGGCTTCATCTAGGACCGCAGGCAGGAAGTGTTTTTTGGTGCTGTATATGGGGGGCAGGAACGTGCAATGATGTCCAGCGCCCATCCCTCCCCTCCGACTACATTCAGATGTCAGTTGCTGTGGTATCCCTGGCCTCCACTAGGAGTCCGTCAAGCACTGGACATGCACCCTACCCTCCCCCGGAGAAGGAGAGCTGTCTCTAGGACGCTCGATCCTTCTCCTCAGCCAACCCTCCGACGACTCGGGTCGTTCCTGAACCTGGGTCGCCGGAGGGCAGCAGGCAACTAGAAGGCAGTCCCCCGAGGCCCCCAGACATTCTATTAGGCAGTGGGTGTCCTCGGGGAGAAAGTCTCTTCTCGGTCATGTTTCTTGCACAAGGCCTTTACAGCTTGTTCTGAAATTCTTATCCAGCTGGAGCTCTCATCAGTATAGGCTTAGGGCAGACTTGACAAAGCGTCAGCATCTATGAGGTTCAGGGTCAGGCGGTACTCCACAAAGTAATCATAGGTAGACAAAGCTGACAGTCACCTATGACCAGCTGCGTCCAGCTTAGCAGTGGTTTGCATGTAGGTGAGTGGATTATTATCGGTCTTCACGGTGATCTTGGCCCCATACAGACAGTCATGGAACTGGTCGACTATGGTCCATTTCAATGCCAGGAATTCTAACTTATAAACAGGATACCTCCACTCTGAAGGGTTTAGACCTTGACTGGCGAATGCAACTGGATGCAAACCTTCGGGGTGCTCTTGATATAACATGGCCCCAAGTCCAATAAAGCTGGCATCAGTATAAAGTACATTGGGTTTCTGCAGCTCCGCATAAGCCAGCACTGGGGCATGGGTCAAGCAATAGGTGATGTCCTTGAAAACTTTATCGCAGTCCCCATTCTACCTCTTGCCGAAATGTTCAGATGGCCAGAAATAGCTGGCCAGTTTAGCAGAGTCCCCATGCATTGCAGCTTTCTTACTTTTGTTGGTAGGCGGATACCTCTGTAACAGATTCAAGAGGGACCGCACCACCTAGGTGTAATCCTTTACAAATCTTCTATAGTAGCCGCACAAACCCAGTAGCTGTAATTATTTCTCACCACTTCTTTTAGCCACTCGATCATGACACAGCTGGGCCAGTCGTCCAAACATATAGGCATTTGTGCCCACTAACACAGGCACTCCACTGAAGATGTTAGCTTCTGGGCAAATCAAAGCTAGGGTCTCTACAGCTTCACTCACTCCAGTGACTTTAGCAGGGAACGCCATCCATACTTTGACATAGCAGGGTCTGTGTTGCTGTAGATATTAATTTAGGCATCAAGACCCCCGAAAAAGTAATAAAATAAGCATTTTAAGCCCCCCCTCCCCTGCTGCTCCATAGAGCCCTATGGTGTTTAAAACCTCACAAAACTGGGTGGAATACCCAGGTAAACTTGCACCCGCTTGATCGGGACACAGCCACCACTTCCGTATTCGCCGAAAAGTTTTGGCAAGATTTAAAAATGTGAGAAATATTTAGAAAATTTTCCTGAAAGCAGCCCCAGACTCCCGCTGCCGCTAACAAAGGTATGTGGGACGGAAGCGGACTGCAGGCATAAGTTTGCAGGTCACCTTTAAAGTTCAGTTTCCAAATGCAGCCCCCCCCCCACCCTAAATCTTTATTCAAGTGACTGACTCTTGTGGAACAAAAAGTAACCAAACAAACAAACAAAAACAAAGTGAGTGAAAGTTCCGACTCTCGTAACCACTCCTTTTTCAAACTGCACATGCTCTCCCATCCTCAGTCTTACTACTTCCAAGAGTCTGTCTCTTGTTCAGTCTGAGCTTCTCTCCCTGTCTCCAGAGGTATGCTGTGTCACATGCTCATAAGTAAAAAAAAAAAAAAAATACAATAATAATCAGCCATTTCCCTGCGAGTTTCTCAGTGTCTCTCTGAACATGTCAGCTCACTCATTCCACCGCTTGGTCTGCCCGTTAAAAAGTGCGCGTGCTCAACGTAAAAAAAAAAAACCCACAAGAACAAAAGAATAAAAAGCAGCCTTTCTAACTGTGTAAAGGGGTGGGGGTTGGGGCAATAATTAAAAATATCCATGATCTATAAGGGTGGGGTGTACGTAAACTGATTACTGTACTATAACTACAGAGGCCATCTATGGACAAATATTCTGCCTAAAAAAAGGCATCCAGATGATGAAGGTGGAGGAACTATTTTGTGTCAAATAAGAAAGATATAAATTTCTTATTATTTAAACCTAGTAGTATTAATTTAAACAAATGTGTAAAATACAGAGTCCCATTTTATAAGCGCCAATAAGACACTCCGGGGTGTGTGTTAGATAGTTCTAATGCATGGCTAGGGGCTGGACACACTCAGCCTGTGGCCTTGTGTCTCACTATATCCCCAAGCCATGCATTAGAACTGTCTAACGCACACCCCGTCATGTCTTATTACTTACATGGCCTACAGTGAAAAACAAAGTCTCTCACATTTTTATGTTGTCGTGCACGTGTGCAAGCAACATTTTCTGGTAGTAGGAGAAATGCAGAGGTGTGTCAGTGTTGACGAATGCAGGGCATGCTTTAGTAGGTGTGTTCTTCATTCTCCAATTAGTCAGCATGCTAGCAGTGGCACAAGTATTATGCAAAGTGCCACCATCTTGAAACAAATGTGCCGCTGCAATCGGAGAGAAGCTCGTCATGCAGTAGCACAGATGACACACCTCCACTACGTGCCTTGCCTGGTGAAATATTTCAATAAACATGGCGGCAGCTCCCGTCATCTGCCTCTCACAATCCCCAGAAAGCTGACTTCGGGGGTGCCCATTCCCCCTGTCGGCATGCCCCCTTCCCAGTTCAATTTGTTTGCTGATGGGGGTGCCCAATCCCTGTCGGCATAATGTCCCCCCAGTTTAATTTGTTTGCCGATGGGGGTGCCCAATCCCCATTGGCATCATGCCCCCCCCAAAACAGACATGCTTTCTTTGCCGATGGGGGTGCCCAATCCCCGTCAGCTTCAGTCCCCCCCCAAAAAAAAAACAGGTGGCACACTGGAAGCCCACCCCAGTGTGCCCAAATGTATGTTTTTGTAAAACCTGGGAAAAAAAAAAACTCCCCCCAATGTTTGTTTTTTAAATTTGTCCCTGTAAACAAGAAAACAGTCCCTCATTGTCAGGCCCCCATCTCCCCAACCCGCACCCACCCTCTATACCCCACCTCCCACCCCTCACCCCATATTTACCTCCAGGTCTGGCGTGGCGATCTTTGGTGAAGTGGGAGACGTCTGAACTCTTCAAAAGCCGACTGCAAACTGAAGAACATCACGGTAAGCTGTATAATGGCATCAATGGGGGGGGGGGTCAGCTTATGTGGATATCTCAGCCATTTTTTTTTTACTTTTGGCTACAAATTTTCAACATGGGGTTCTTTGGACCCCACTTCATGAACACATGCACTGTCATTACATTATTTGGTCCTGAAAGGTCATTTCGCGGTCAGTGCGTGAAATCACCTTTCGGGACAAATTAACGAAACAACAGTGCCACTGTTCATGAGGTGGGATCCCAAAAAGCCTATGTTGCAAATTTGGTGATAAAATTCCACAAAAAATGACTGTGTTACGAGCGTGCATTGCACAGTCTCCATGCACACTTGTAAATTCAGCAATTTCTAATATTTCCCTCCAGATTTTCAACATTGCCATTTTTTCCCACCTCCTTATGAACAGTACAGCTGTCATTTTTCACATCATGCCCAAAATGTGTTTTCACACATGTGATTCACCATGGCGCGGTCGTCGTGGGAAATCAATGTTCGGGACAAATTAACAAAATCACAGTGACACTGTTCATGAGCAGAGGTCCTAAAATGCCTATGTTGAAAATTTGGTTAAAAAAATTCCCCACATAATTGTGTTACGGGCATGCGTTGCACAGTTTCTACGCATGCTCGTGACTTCACCAATTTTTCATATTTTATTGTTTTTATTGTTTTATTAAGTTCTCGGATTACAACCTTTGAGCTACCAGCTCATTTACAAAGGTTCCACATCATGACACAGAAAATGGAAATTACGTACCTACCGTAATTCTTGATCTTCTTGGATGAAGTCTCCACCACTCATTCACACTAATAGGATCTATGCCACAGGTGCTAGGACCCAGTGGGAGCAAACTTTTCGAGAGGGTCGGCACCAGAGATGGAGCCGCGAGGAGGCGGCACCACAAGCCATGGCTCGTGCAGTAAAGACTACCTTGGCGTTGACCCTCCAACCACCTCAGTACCTTTTTTTCCGAGGAGGTGCAGCGTAACTAACCTAGAGGTCTAACCTAACAAAATCGGACATAAGATAGTCTGAATGACCCATGTAAGAAGGGTCAACAATAGAGTCTTCACAGCCCAACCTTTGAGGGAGTGAAGACCAAAAACAGAGAAGTGAGCTCGGGGAATGGCGGGTGGGTGTGTGAATGAGTGGTGGAGACTTCGTCCAAGAAAATCAATACCATGGTACGCACTTCATATCTTCCTGGACATCAAGTCTCCACCACTCATTCACACTAATGGGAGAGTACCGAGCTAACAAACCCCCGAGATGGGCATCAGGAGAAACTAAGAGCTCACATACTTAGGACAGAAGTCCGTTAAGAACAGTCCTACCAAATGACAGATGTCATCTGGCATGGACATCTAAAGCATAGTGCTTAACCAAAGTATGCACTGAGCTCCATGTAGCCGCATTACAAATGTCTGCAATGGGCATGTTGCAGATTTCCACCAGAGATGCCATGACTGCTCTAGTAGAATGAGCATACACTCTGCCTTCTAGCTTAACCTATGCCACAGAATAGCAGTGGTGGAGGCATGCTACCAGCCACACTGAAATGCACCTAATAGTGACAGGTTGACCCAACCGGGTCTCACTGAATGAAACAAAGAGTTGTTGAGCCTTGCGAATTTCTTTTGTTCTATCCAGATAGAATCGCAGTGCTCTCTTAACATCCAAAGAATGCAGGGTACATTCCCCATCATTCTGCAAGTTAGCAAAGTAGGTAGGTAGGTAGGAATAAAGGTTGGTTTAAATGAAATTCTGAGACAACCTTGGGAAGAAACTTAGGGTGAGTCCTAAGAACTACTTTGTCCTTGTGAAATACAGTGTATGGGGGAGGGGGTCAGTGACCAGAGCATGTATTTCCGAAACTTTATGGTCCGAAGTGATGGCCACCAGGAAGGCCGTTTTCCAAGTGAGGAACTTCAACTCGCATGTAGCTAGAGGCGCAAAAGGTTTACGAGTGAGCATGCCTAGCACAAGGTTAATGTTCCAGGCTGTGACTGGACATCTGATAGGAAGTCTGGTATGCAGAATGCCCTTAAGAAATCTCTTAACTACAGGCAACTGAGCCAGAGACAAGGAATGTACTGGCTCATGATAAACTGAAATGGCACAGAGATGAACTTTGATAGTAGAGTACTGCAGACCTGAATTTGAGAGGTCCAAAAGGTACTCCAAGACTTTATCTGGTGGGTAGAAAAAAGGGTTCGAAGAGGATTTTGCACACCAGAGGAAGAAACGCTTCCATTTGGCTGTATAGGTTTTTCTAGTGGCTGGTTTACGCGCAGCCAAGAGATTATCTGAAACCCTTCAGGAAACATTGAACCTATTCACCTCTGTCTCTTCAGGAGCCAAGCGTGAAGGTGAAGCCTTCAGATTGGGATGGGCCACAGGCCACTGGGTCAGAAGGTTCGTCTGAAGGGGAAGTGCCTTTGGGAGAGTTGCTGGCAGGCTGTTGAGCAGCGGGAACCATATCTGTTGAGGCCAGAAGGGAGCAATGAGAATCATTCTGTCTCCCTGAGAATCGAATTTGAGAAGCACCCTCTGAATTAGAGTAAGAGGAGGAAAGGTGTATAGAAAGCATTTTGTCCACTGCAGCCTGAACGCATCCTGACAGAAAATGCCAGGTCCAGGATTTCTGGAGCAGAAGAGAGGCAGTTTTGTGATGAGTGGGGATGCAAAAAAGGTCCAGGTCTGGAGTTCTCCACTCTTTGAAGAGTGACTGAGTGACATTTGCGTTGAGAGACCACTCGTGAGGATCTGTCTCTGTTCTGCTGAGACAGTCTGCCAGTTCGTTCTGCATGCCTGGTAGGTAAACCACGTGGATTACAGCCTTGTGTTCCAGGCAATATTCCTACTCTCTCATAGCTTCCCTGCATAATGGGTAAGAGTGTGCACTGCCCTGTTTGTTGATGTAATACATCACTGCTTTGTTGTCCGTTTGAAGGAGAATGTTCTTGTGACAGAGAATGTCCTTCAAAGCCCGGATAAAGGATGGCTCTCATTTTCAGGATGTTTATATGGAGCCAGGACTCGTCCTCAGTCCACGTACCCTGGGTGTGGAGCTTCTGGCAGTGAGCTCCCCACCCCATCAGGGATGCATCAGTGGTAATGGAGAGCTGATGGTCCAGAGGAGCAAAGGGATACCCTTAAGGTTGTTCTCCTGCGACCACCAGGTGAGTGACCTCTTTAGAGGTTCTGTCACCTTAATGAGAAAGGACTGAGGGTGAGTGGTTGGGGACCACTGAGCATCCACTGAGAGGTTCTCATATGGAGATGAGAAAGAGGTACAGTGAACACTGAGGATACCATGAGACCCAGCATCCGTTGCATCGAGATAACTCGAACCGAGCTGTTTTCTCTGATGCATTGGGCCATCTGTGGGATATCGCTCCTTCTGTCCTCTGGAAGAAAAGCTTTTGCACAGGAGATATCCAGAAGAGTTCCAATGAAAAGGAGTTTCTGGAAGGGCTGCAACTGCGATTTAGCAGAACTCCCATGGACGTGAGGAAGTCCGAAGCTTTAGCTATGGTGTCCAGAGTTCCCCTGCCTGGAAGGGCTTGACAGAAGCCAGTCATCCAGGTATGGAAACACTAGAATTCCAATTTTCCTGAGGTGTGCTGTGAGAATTCCACAACACTTTGTAAAAAATTGCGGCGCAGAGGATAGCCCAAAGGGCAGGACTCTGAACTGATAATGTTGACCCAATGCTATAAACCTCAGGTATTTGTGGTGCTTTGGGTGTATAAGAATGTGCTGGCAGGCATCCTGCATGTCCAGGGAGGCTAGCCAATCATGTTAATGAATCAAAGGTAGAAGGGTACCTAGAGATATCATCTTGAACTTCTCCCTGTGAAGGAATTTGCTTAACTTTCTGTGATCCAGAATGGGACGCATGCCTCCAGTTTTCTTCGGAACTAGAAAGTAATGGGAGTAGAAACCTGTATTTCATTGGTCCAGCAGAACTACTTATACTGCCCTGCTGTTCAGAAGGCCTTGCACCTCGGAAGCAAGAAGGTCTGACTGTACTGTCGACAGCCTGGGCTGTCGTTTGGGGGGATGATCGGGGGTTCTGAAAGATTGAGCGAATATCCCTCGCGGATTATATGGAGGACCCATTTCTCTGACATTATAAACTTCCACCGGTTGTAGAACTGAGTCAGACATCCTTCCACTGCTGAGGAAGAGTCCCTCTCGGGCAGTTGAGGTGGGACCTGAGCCGAGAACTCAGAAGGTGGCACTGGGCGCTTTGGGGTTTATGCTTTCTGCTGCATTTTCTTTTGTGGCTGCAGAGTGTGGCTTTTGTTAAACCCCCTGCCTTGCCCCAAAAGGACTGTCAGTTATGAAACTGATGTATTGGCACCCGAGAGAAGCGGGTGCCAGGTCGAGCTATCTTAATGACTGACCTAGTCTTCTGTGTGGTTTACAGAGCTTGTTCCACCTGGGGTACGAACAGATAGATACCATCGAAGGGTAAGGCCATGACCTGCTGCTGGGCATCATTCATGAAACCCAAAGTATGTAGCCAACAGTGTTGATGTGTACAAATGCCTGCCGCCGCTGCTCGAGAAGCAGTATCGAAAGCATCCACTGCAGCTTTAACCTGTTGGTTATTGGACTCGATACTCCTGGTTATGGTGTGAAGTAGCTCTGAATTAGTTTCCGACACAGGCAAAGCTTCTACCATTTGCTTGAATGAATGCCAAAGGACATACTCATATTGAGTAAAATAGCCCTGGTAGCTGGCAATATGCATACCCAGGGAGGAGGCAGCAAAGACTCTCTTACCTAAGGTGTCTATCTTACAAGATTCTTTATTGATAGGCTGGGCTGAGGATGCCTGAGGGAGGACGGCCTTTTCATTCTCAGCTATGACTACAATGGGATCAGCAAAAGCTTATGAGGCCAATATGGGTCGATCCTTGGGAGCAGGACTGTTCCATACCATCTGAGAAAGGGTCTCAAAAGATGGTTGTACCGGAGACGTTAAATCCATAGGGATCTCCAGGACATGCAGATATTGGAGTCTTAAGAGCTTCCCAGGATCGATTTCTGTAGTCTGGACAGAAAGACATTTTTCAGCAAAGACTTAAAGGAAAGGTCTTCGACCACAGGCTCTGCAGCAGGATTAACTCTTTCTCCTTCAACATCATCACCCAGATGAAGATCTGGGTCAGGCTCAAAATCATCTCCTGATAGTCCAGGGGGGACAGTATGGACAGGAAAGGAGTGAAAATCAGAATGGAAATTAGAAGAGGAAAGAATCGGAGTCAAAAAGCCCTGGAGGCTGGACGGCGCCGCACCAAGCATCAGTGACGATGAAGAACATGGTGCCGCACCCAAGGAAGTCGGCGTCATCGAAAACATCCCAGCACACAATGCCAACAAAGGCCACGGTGGTGACAGAGCCCCCGACGCTACGGACGGTGCCGACAGAGCCCTCGGTGCCGCGGACAGCACCAACAGCGCCCCCAGCACCACGGACGGTGCCGACAGAGCCTTCAGCACTGCAGACGGCTCCGAGAGTGTCCCAAGGTTCCGAAAACTGCGATTTGAAGGAAAAGAAGGAAAATTAACAGGAGATAGCGGCATCAGTGTGGACCCCTGCGCCACAGTCATATGAGGGGGAAAACACCTGAGCACGGAGTCGACGGTACCAAAGAAGGTGCCACATGACTAGGAAGATCCAACCACCCTACCTGGTCCCTCAAGAGGCCAAAAGACCCCGGAGTGACCGGCCAGGCAGCTGGACCAACCTCCGAGCCCACTGCTCCATAAGAGCAGCCCATTGGTGAAACTGCTCATCGGAGGCCAGTCCAATAGGCGGGGATGGACTCCGATGTCAAAGAGGTCAGGAGACTCAAAGAGAGTCAGAAACCGGTGACTCCAAGAGGGGAAGAGACCGGAGCCTAGCCCCAACGACCGACCGTCAATGCGCAGACATACCAGAAGGTGACCTTGAGCGATGCCTTTTCTTTCTCGACTTGTGCGCCAACGAAGAACTCGAGGCCGAATGGTGCCGTGACTGGGACCATTTCCTTTTATACTTTCAGGGGAACCATCCATCTCCCTGAGCATTGGACCATTCGTTGTCAGACCCACCCTCCAGGGAGGGCGGCAGACCAGACCCAGCCCAGATGACTGAACAGCTTTCATACGAAGTCTCCCTACTGTCACCTGACCCACTCATGGTCGACTCCGTCAATGGAGGGCTGAAGACTTCTTTATTAAACAATAAATTTAATTAAATCTACTCGGCACTTCGAAGATAAATTACAAAACATTAAACTGAAAACTATGCTGCTAGTTTGAAGTTTGACTCCCGGCAGGTGAACAACGTCGTCACTGAAGCACATTCGACGGCGGGAAAAAAGAAACTGAGGCGGTTGGAGGGTCGACGCCAAGGTAGTCTTTACTGCATGAGCCATGGCTCGCGGTGCTGCTTCCTCATGGCTCCATCTCTGGCGCCGACCCTCTCGAAAAGTTTGCTCCCGCTGGGTCCTAGTGTCTCCAGTGTAGATCCCATTAGTGTGAACGAGTGGTGGAGACTTTATGTCCAGGAAGATCAAGGAAGAGCAATTTGAAGTCACAAAAGAATCACAGGCACATACAGGTGCTAGTAGCCACTGACATAACAGATTCTAGATAGCAGTTGCAGTTGGGGTGACAAAGGATTGATAAGTTTAGTAGCTACTAAGTAGAGCTGGTGTAGAGGAGTAGTGGGAGAGGTTTGAGGTGAGCAGACCAGGATAAGTGGTCAGTAGGAAAGAGTGTAGGAGACAGAGATAGCCATTCCTCGAGCTCGAGAAAACTTGTCTGGAGATGGGTGGGGGGGGGTAGGTTAGGGCAATGGGGAAGGGGAGGAAAGAGCATCTAAATAGTGTAAGAGAGGAGAGGGAGGAGAAAAAGTGGAGGTGGGGAGAACGAAAGGGTGGAAGTAGCTTGTTGGGTCATAAAGAAGAGCATAGTTGGGGTACTTAGTATGTGCTTCGGGAGGCAGTGGTCAGTGGTGGCAGGAGCATTGCATTTGGCTGGACAGGTGAGATGTTTGCGCTGATTTGAAAGGGCCTATTTTGCTGATGGAGGCTATCTCAGGTGGGAGAGAGTTAAGCCAGAGCGGAGCTCGGTACTCAAAGGAACGCTGCCCTTGTGAGGTGTGACAGAAGGGGACTTTGACAGAGGGTTTGTTAGATGCCCTTGTAGTCCTGGTAGGTTTGACCTGTTGTAGGATGAAACTGGTGGCAGGGGGCAGCAGTCCCAGGACCGCTTTTTTGGCAAGAAGGCAGACTTGGTAGCAGGCCCTGTCACTTAGTCTTAGCCAACCTGTTTGATAATAAAGACTGCAGATATTGGTGAGACCTGGAGCTCCTAGGGCTAGCCTGCAGGCTTTATTAAAGCGTGATGGCAAGCCGCTTGAGGGAGCTGTCTGGAGCGGCGCTATAGAGGGCGAGCCCATAGTCGATGGTTGAAAAGACTGAGCTGGTGATGGCGAGCCTAAGGGCCTGATTGGTGAGGCAGTTGCGGTGTTTGCACAGTAGCCCTATCTTTCTGTTAGCCAATGTGACGACGTGGTAACATGAGAGGAGAAGAAGAGAGAGCTGTCTAACGTAAGCCCTAGGTACTTGAAGCTAGGGGCCAGGGTTCGACCTTAACATTGTTTTACTAGCCCTGAACCTAGTGCAAATTGGCCAGGGCTAGTGCAGCTAACCCTCTACTTGTCCGTCTTGACAAGTGCAGATTTTTCATGGCTGTTAATGAAGTTGAAAAAGTCCCTACTTTAGCAAGCTGTAGTCCTTTTGCTACTCTCCCTCAGTGTTCCAGGTGGCCTGGTGTGATTAACAGCTCATTAAGAGCAGCAGTTATCTGGCAGTTCAAGAGGGGGATCCAACAAAAGACTCAATGTGAATCATTATCACTCAATTGTTAGGACATTCAGCTAGTGTACATGCTGTGATCAAGGGCAAAGTGCTGATAAGTTACTAGCTTCCAGTTTGCTGAACTTGTCTTTGATTTGTCCCACGATATAAAGACCAGTGTGCCTCATTTCCCAACCTTTTGAGTGCCTGTATCCAACACTGCAGTGACAGAATGCTATCATGTATACATGGTCAGCCCAGTCAGGTGGTCTGCCCACTCTATGCTTTCTCTGGATACCAGCTCTGAAGTGGCCATCCACAGATCCATTGCTGCCATTACTAACTGGTGTAAGGGTTCACAGCTCCTCTTAATGGATCACACCAGTCAATGCCATCAATGCAGTACCACCCAGCGTGTCATTGCATCCTGAAAACAATGCTTTAGAGCATGTATGGTACAAAGTAAAACCTTAGTAAAATACATCATTTGAAACGTTAAAATAGGTATTCCTGGTGTGCATAGATCACGTATATAGAAAGAGAGGTAGTACAGCATCATGCCTGTATACTGCTCCCCTTTGATTGATGAAAGGATACTGTTATGAAAAATCTGTTTTTGTTAGGGCAGAGCATGTTAAATCAATATTTTTGTGCCTGGTGTATATAAACAGATATGTCAAAGTTTATTACATCCCAAGCCCGTGTTTGTTTAACTCTCTCTAAAGAAATCCTGGAACTGCCCCTGGCTCACTTCACAGTTTAAGAAAACTTCCAGAAGTGCAGTTCTGGTTAACCGCAGGGCACGGGATGAGAGTGTCTTTCTCTGCCTGATTCTGTACATTGCCCTGCAGGTCAGGGTGGGACTGTGGTGACGTGCATGATGATGTGGCTGTTGTGTGTGCAGAGCTAGAACTGCCTGATTGGACGTTTGCTATTATGGTATTCTCTAGTTTGGCGGGGAAGGGTGAAGAAAGAGGAAGCAAGGGACACATGGTAAAAAAACAATGGGGGTACACACTGTGTGTGATTGGACTGCAGTCTTTGTTTTTGCTGGGCAGGAAGCAATGTGGGAACAGGATAAATATGCAATAATCAGAGTATTTCTTGGCTTGCATTTTTCCTGTATAACCTATCAAAATTGACCATTATTATTGTGGGCTAGTGCAACCATCTGCGGGCTAGTGCAATTTTTAATCAACTTGTCCGGCTGGCTAGTGCAAAAAAAAGTTAGGGTTGACCCCTGCTAGGGATCATTTCAATGACTGCATTTTGTTTAGTACAGATATTTATTGTGGATGACTTGTAGCAATTATGGGCTGGGGCAAAGAGTGTGGACTTGGGTTTCTTGTGGTTAACTAGTAGTTTGGCTTCAGTAAACCAGTCCTCCACTTTGCTAAAGTCCTGCTGCAGACGTTGTTCTAGGGTGGTTGGGTTTGTGTGGCTGGAGTAGAAAACCGCATCATCTGTGTAGAGGAGTATTTTATGTTGATATGCTTGCGGAAGGTTGTTTAAAAAAGGTTAAATGGGGGGACCCAAGATGGAGCCTTGGGGAACCCCGGAGGAAACTAGCAGTGGATCAGACAGCGTGTTATTTATTTTTACCCTTTGTTTCCGGTCTGTGAGGTAGCTCTGGAACCACCCCAGGGAATGGGTTGATAGCCCTGTTGCATTCAGTTGGGCCAGGAGGAGGTCATGGTTGACTGTGTCAGAGGCCTTGGCGAGGTCAATGAAGGTTGCACCCACCAAGTGCCCTTGATCAAAGGCATTGTGAATGAATCCTGTGAACTCCAGCAGTGCTGAAGTAGTGCTGTGGAGTTTTCGGAAGCCATACTGCTGTTGGCATTGGAGCTGATATTTTTCAAGGTGGTCGACCAGTTGGTTGTAGACTATACATTCAAGAGCTTTAGACAGAGGAGGGAGTATTGATATTGGACGGTAGCTGGCATGATAGTTGGCATGGTCAGTCATAGTACCAGCTTTGTGGACAGGGGTTACAACTGCAGCTTTCCAGAGTTTCGGGACTGTTCCAATTGTGAGGGACAGGTTAATGATTCTAGCTAGGGGATTAGCAGTTCTTCAAGTGCAAGGGAGATCAGCTTTAGAGCTAGTCCCTCAGCACTGTGCCTAGATTTATCTAGGAGTTTGGAAAGGTATTTTTTCACTTCAGTCTTGGAAATTACCCTAAGGTAGAATGGGGGGGGGGGCATGGTTTACTGGTAGTGTTCTTTGAGGGTTTAGTGGGTTGTTGCCTGCAGATCTCCGAATGTTAGTGGGGAGTACAGTACTGAGGTTGGTAAAGGCTTTATTGAAGATGTCTGTGATAGATTTGGGGTCTTATATAGTGGACCCTTCATAGTACAGCAGGGCGGGTGTAGAGGTATCCTGCTTTCCGATGACCGCATTGATGTTCTCCCAGAATCTAAGGTCATCGCCCCAGGAGGAGTTCAGTTCAGTTCTCCAGTGTTTGGCTTTGGCCTGGCATATGGCCAGGGTGCATTTACTCCATGCGGCCTTCTAGTTTTGTTTATCACAGTCTTCAAGGGTGCTTTTGTATTTTTGCCAGAGGAAATCTCTGGAGCTCAACAGGGCGAGTAGGTGGGGGTGATCCAGGTTTTGTGGGTACCCCTAACTTTTCTTTTAGTTATTTCGTTTTCACTCCAGATTTTCAATATTGCTATTTATTTACACCTCCTCATGAACAGTACAGCTGTCATGTTTCTCATCCTGCCCGAAATGTGTTTTCGCACCTGTGGTGCCAAATGGTTCAGTCGCTGTGCAAAATCACCTTTCAGCTAAGAAACTGATACTGCCACTGTTCATGAGGTGGGATTACAAAAAGCCCATGTTGAACATTTGGAGCGAAAATACCCACACACCCGGGGCATTAGGGTTTCCAACCGTAACGCCCCACCCTGTAGAGACCGACAGGCGTCAGGGGTGTGACTTAGGATTGTCAGCTGTAATGCTCGCGCCATTGAACCCCCACCCTATAGCCAATGGCAGGCATCAAGGTGTGCCTTGGACTCTTCAGCCCCACAGCTCACTCCATTCTCCTATACTGCACCCATCTCAACATATTTCCTCATGTAATGGGGTGAGCGTAAGGCCCAAAGACCCCAAGGCACACTGCAACACTTGTGTCTGCAGGGTAGGGTGAGGTGAAATGGTGTGAGCGTTATGGTCAATGACCCAAAGGCACACCCCAATGCTTAACAGTCTCTGCAGGGTGGGGGTTGGGTTGGTGTCAGTTCACTACTTCACTGCCATTCCTATTATGCATCTCTCTAATTCCTGCACTACCAATGCCAATGCCAGCAAGACAACATTCGGCATTGACAAATGCTATTTGCTATGGTCAGAGTAGGGTAATAGGGTAGTAGAATAATAAGGGCAGTAACTACTGAACCATAACCAACTACCCTTTTGCATTAGGATATTTCAAGGGTGATTTAGGGTAATTTGTAAGTAACCACAGGTAGTGTATACAGCAGGGTATTTTGCTACCTGCCCATGCCTTCTTATAAGAGGACTTATGACAGAACAAAACTCCTTGACAGCATTTTTAATGTATCTGCTTGTAATAGGAACTGACAGCAGCTATGAAAAATAAATACATAGATTAGGATACATATATTAATTTGTCTGTGACTTCCTTCATTCTGTGGAATATACAGCATTGCCAAGCTATTTCTTACAGTTCTATGATCTACTGTTTCTGGAATCCTAAAATGCAGTAACTACTTGGAAAGTAGAATCAGATGTTAGAATTCCAGAGACTCTTGAACTTTCCAGGAAACTTGGCAATGGTTCAAGGGACTAAATGCACAGTAATAGTAACCCGAGTTGGGCATAAGGATATTTATTTATATAACTCTTACCCACTCACAAAAAGAGAACCCTAGGTGAAAGCAGAAGTGCTTGCAAAATGTGAACATTGTCATCATACCAGTTTTATAACAGCTATGTCTTCCTGGCATCCTTCACTGATATATTTATGAGCTGAGTAATTTATTTTTGAAAAGATTTTGATCAGTTCTGCCATTAAAAGCACTATGCAAAACACAATGCAATAACAATTTTATCCCCAGTTTGTACCAGTCTCCTCCCTGGAGGTCACCCTTCCATGTAGTCATAATGTAGAAATGTCAGGGTGGTGGTAGCACATTCCTGATGACCAAGACACAGTAGCACCTCAGTCTATTTAGATCCCTCGTGGTGGGCCTCAGTTTTTTTTTTATTTCTAAAACATTAATCTTACTTCTCAAGTGAAATAACATAGGAAGGAAAATAGGTATGCTGATCGTGTTGTGGGAGGTGCAACATGTCTTTGTACTCCAGGGTACAAACTACCTGGCAAAGCAAGAACTGGAGGAAGTTATATCCAACTTCCGAAGGCTGTGGGCTCTTAAGAGGAAGGTAACATTACTCGTCTTATCAGAGGTGCTACCAGTGTGGGACGGGGGGAGAGCAAGGAAAGAAGGGTGAGGCAGAAGGAAACTGAAGCATTCAATACCTGATTTAAGGGGTGGTGTCAAGAAGAGGGGCACAGATTTGTGGGAGACGAGGAGAACTTCTGGGATAGAACATTATTTAAAGGAAATGGTCTTTATCTCACGAGGGAGTGAACAAGCACACTTCAGCAAATGCTTGATGTCTATGTGGCCTGTAATAAAACTGAAGGAGGGGGAGGCAGCTACTGTCAGTTCCCAAGGGGGGGGGGGGCAGAAAGACTTAGCAGTGACTCCCCCGAAAATGGGAAACGAACAGTGGGTGTGGCAGTGAAAGACGTAAACACAGATACATATAATTTGTTGGCAGATAAGGGCTGCTTGGCCCACCCAGTCTGCCCATTTTTTCCCCAGGTCTATACTGTCACCACAGACGTTACCTGATCTCTAGCTACTTTCCACCCCCCACTTTCCTACCACAATTCCTTTGTGCCGATCCCATGCATGTTTCTGCCCCCAACACCTCTGCTAGAAGACTGTTCCAGGCATCCACCACTCTTTTGGTGAAGGAATATTCTTCACATACCTCCTAAATTCCCCCCCTTCCACCTTCATTGCATGCCCCCTTGTTCTTGTGCACCTTTCTTCTGAAAAATACTCCCTCCTCAGCTACAGGATGTACATATTGAGATCCCTCAGTCTCTCCTCATAGAGTATATGATGCAGTCCCTGCACCATTTTAATTGCCCTCCTCTGGACAGCCTCCGCCCTGTCTATGTCTTTCCTGAGATGTGGTCTCCTGAACTGGACACAGTACTCCAGGTGGAGTCTCACCAATGACTGATACAGTGGTAACACCACCTCTCTCCTTCTGCTCGTGATGCCTCTCCCTATGCACCCCAGGACCTCGGCATCCCAGTGGCCCTGCCTACTGCCCTGTCACACTGGCTCGCCACCTTGAAGTCATTAGATATGATAAACCCAACAACCAATTCCTGTTTAGTGACCATCAATATCTCTTCCCCATTTAATACACCACCACTGGACTTCTGTGCCCTAGGTGCATGATTTCACACATTTTTGCTCTGAAAAGCAGCCGCCATAACCGTGACCACTCCTCGAGTTTTACCAGATTTCTCCTCATTCTCTCCAAGCCCTCCGGAGTGCCTACACTGTTGCAGATTTTGGTGTCATCTGCAAAGAGGCATACTTTCCCTTCTAGCTTTTCTGCCGTGTCACTTGATGAAGACATTAAAGTGGACTAGTCCCAGTACTGTGCCCTGAGGTACTCCGCTGGTCACTCTCCCCTTCCCAGAGTGATTTCTGTTTACCACCACCCTTTGTCACATATTCATCAACCAGTTTTGTACCCAGTTTACCACCTTGTGTCCCACCCCTAAACTGTCCAGTTTCCTTATGAGCCTCCTGTGTTGCACAGTGTTGAAGGCCTTGCTGAAGTCTAAGCAGGCCACGTTCATCGCCCCAACCTAATCTAGTTACCTGGTCACTCAATCAAAAAAATTGATCAGGCTCATCTCACATGCACGCTCCCCCCCCCCCCAAATGAATCCGTGCTGCCTTAGGTCTTGTAACCCACTGGATTCAAGACACTCCACTAGCATTTCATTTAAAAGGGTCTCTATTAATTTCCCACCACTGACATCAGACTGACCAGCCTGTAGCTACCATCCTCCTCCCTGCTGCAGCATTTATGAAGCAGGACTACATCCGCTCTACTCCAGTCCTCTGGAACCACTCCTGTTTCCAGTGAGTTGTTGAATAGGACTGTCAGTGGACCTGCCAGTAACTCTCTGAACTCCCTCAATACCCTTGAGTGTACTCTGTCCTGCCCCATAGCCTTATCCACTTTCAGATTCACAAGTCCTCTCAGGACTCTTTCCTCTGTGAATGGACTTGTGTCTACCTGCTGCTTAAATATGGACCATCTCCCTCGTTCCACTGTGAAGACACAGAAATGAAAATTACGTACCTACCGTAATTCTTGATCTTCTCTTGTATCTTCACCATTCATTACTGCTTGGGTAGTGCCAGAGGCGCGCACCCACTACGGGAGATTTATTTTATTTTTTGGAGTCGTCCAATAGGCGCCGCCATGAGTGCGCTGCGTCACGTTGAGGTAGCCGTTAGGTGCGCAGACAACTCCTCCATCTCAGTTCTGGTAGCTGGAGAGGCAAGAAAAAGGTAAAGGAAAAAAGGGGAGGCGAGGCAAGACAGCGAGGATAGAAAAGGAAAGGATATAAACAGAAGAAGGAACAAGCCGGTAGAGGACAGATGGAAGAGGAGAATACCTACCTAAGGGACATAGGGCCTCCCATCTGGGGCGGCTCTAAGGGAGGAACAGATAAAGAGAAAAGGAAGAAGAAGAAGAAGAAAGAGAAGAAAGAAGGGATGTTGAGAGGGGAGAACACTGCCCATAGATATATTGGTTGAGAGGGTTATAAGCTCGGAACCAAAAACCAAGGGAGCAAGAATCCCTCTTAGTAGGAGTGAGAAAAGGTTCAACTAAACCGCTTGTATAGACTGGACACAAAGGGCAGGTTCTCTATAGTCTCATCATCCCAATCCCCTACACTCTTGCTGAGAGCTTACAGACTGCTGGACAGAAAACTGTTCCGGAAAGAGAGCACCTAACTATTGGGGGGGGGGGTAAGCCCCTTAGCACCTTGTTAGGTGCTAACACTGAACTGTGTGGGTAGGGGTTAAGCCCTACAAAGGGCAGCTTTGTATGAAGGATAGAGTGGGAACTCATTCGGACTCCCTGAAGGCAAGGCAAGGGCAGCAGTTCAAGGTTAAGAAGTGCAGAAGCACCAACCAGAAGAAGCTGACAATTAAATAATGCCTGCCAGGGGGAACCTTAATTTTGAGGCCGAGCCAAGAGGGAAGGTCTCTTCAGCTGTGAGCTGAACATCGTGGCTAAGGAGCCCTGAGGTCACCCCTAGAGGCAGTCAGAAAGAGTTCCCTCAGGATAGGAGAAAGTCCTACTCGTTCCCCTTTACCTTGAGGAAAAAAGATCCATCCAAGAAGGACGTAAACCAGGATAGTTTTTTTTTTTTTTGGCATAAAGGCCAAAGGAAAGGAGAGAAATGAGAAGGGAGGGGGAGACGCCGCAGTAGGAGGCCACTGAGGGGAAGGTGTGTGGGATCAGTAATGAATGGTGAAGATACAAGAGAAGATCAAGAATTACAGCAGGTACGTAATTTTCATATCTTCCCTTGCCAGTCTTCACCATTCATTACTGCTTGGATGAGTACCAAGCTCCCCCCCCAAGGGGGGGGTTAAAGAAACCCTGAGGGAGCAAGACCCCCAGCCTCCTGTTGGTGGGAAAGAGAAGGGGAAGACTCTGGGCTAATCAAGTGAGAAGCCTATGGTGGAGGAGAGCTAGGAGGTGCCCCCCAAGGATGGGGAGACGGAGGAAGCCCCTGCAGAAGTCTCCTAGCTCTAGAGGAAAAGAGACGGGTTCAACGGAAAGCAGAGTGAATCACCCTACGCCAGGCCAGGGGTGACAACCTTGATAGACGAAGCCATGCCGTCCGTCTAATACAGATCACTGTCCCTGCAAGCCTGGAAGCCACCTCACTGGCATTATAAGATGCCCTTGCTTGGTGTCTTGCCAGCTCCAGGCCTATAGCAGAGAGGGCAATAGCTTGTCTGGTTTGCTCCATATCAGGCATTGATGCTAAGATTTGGGAAAGCATCGACCATAAATGCCTACTGTAGGCAGCATGGTGAGCCTGATGTGATGCAATGCATAACATCGCACGAGAGGAAGAGAACACTCTTCGCCCCCACCAATCAAATTGTAGAGAATCTGATTCCAGTGGACGGTCATGCGCCAGGCGGTGGCGCCCGGAGGGAGTTTCTAGGTAGGCCAATCCCGAAGGTGGGTTGGGGGAGAGTACCTAGAGATTCTGATGGGGCACAATACCTTCATTTACAGTCTGCCGGGGCTGGAGAAAGGGTGGCTGGTGACTGCCAGGAACGGATAGACGTCTCCTGGAAGGGAATAGGCCAGGATAGTACCACCAAATGCTGGGTACTGAATTCACCAAGGAATTCACGCATCTCCCGTTTGGTATTGTCTCGCCTAACAAAGGAGATACAAAGATCCTTCACTATCCTCGAAAAGAATCGCTGATATTCAGTGAAATCAGCATCGGAGGAGAGATGAGCAGTGGGTTCCTCTCCCTCAGAGGAGGGAGACGAGGATGATGGAGAGCTCAAATGTCCAGAGGACTCCTGCGGTGGTGGGGATAGGCAAAATACCCGCTCATGCATGTAACTAACATATGAGGGGAAGGCCGACGCAGAGACTCTGAATGTCTCCCAGGATAACGGGCCCATAGGACCGACATGGCCTGGGAGAGAGGGGGTGGCGGCAGAGGAATGTGAGAGGGGCACCTACGGTGAGGCAACTGTCCTCTGCTGAGGCTCTGGAATCTGGGGAATGGAGCCCGAGCTGGTGGGATCCCGGACAACAAACCAGGTTGCAGAACGGAACCCTGGGGATGCGAAGCCTGGAAGAGCCTAGTAGTGGATCCTTCCCTGTGACAAACCTGGGGCTGCATGGATCCAGAAGGGCAGCCCACAGCAACGCCACCAGAGGGGTCCCTGGGGCTCGAGGGGGAAAGACGGGGTCCGGCGCTATGGCACCTACCCGGCCCCTGAGGGATGGCAGGTGAAGACTGAGGCACCCAAACCCTGTCTCTCGACCCCCTAGACTCTGAGAATGCCCTCCTCCTCGACCCCAGTGACCCCCCACCCCGTGAGGGTGCAGCAGCACCGGGATCGGCAGCTGCCACAACCCCCTCAGGAGGGAGAGCTCCTCCCTCCACCTCCGCTTCATCCCCCTTCAAGGACCCCAGACCACCCCCAGCCTGGGAGGCCTCAGGGGAGGACGGCAGCGGAGACAGAGGAATAGGTGCGCTGGGCCACCTAGCACCTCGTCCCACTGGAGACCCTGACTCCGAAGAGTCAGGGTGCCAGGATGGGTCCACATCTGAATCATCCTCCTCCGAGGAGGAGGAGACCAGATGGACCACAATACTGGCCACCCCAAGGGTCTCCAGTGAAATGGCACCGTGGACAGCGCCGGTGCCAGTGGCAGCGCCAGACGACCCCGGACCCCCCGCAATGCTTAGACCCAGCCCCGACTCTCCAACGGCACCGGCCAGACCCACGGCACCACCCTCAGCGCCGTGACCCGACTCGGCACCACTAGAAGAACTGACCAGGCCCACGGCACTGCGAGCGGCGCCGAGAGCCAACAAGGCCCCGTGAATGGGCCGTCTCGATCACCAGCACCGCAAATGGCCCCGGAATCTGAAACGGCGCCGGAAGGCGGCATCAAGGGTCCAACAATGCTGGGTCCAGCAAACTTGGGCCTCGACACTGGGGGAGCCTGCATCTCCGAGGAGGTGACTGCAGAGGCGGTGACCCTGCTGTGGCCCCGGGAGGGACCTCGGCATTCCTCCGACACCACAAAAGAAGCCTCCTCTTCGGCAAGAGAAGATGAGGAAGCCTCCTCCTCTACAGACCGTATAGGCCTGAGAGCGGACCCAGAGGAAGGGTCTAGAGACCTTACCTGGGAATCCTTGGAGCGGTGCCGTCCCCCGAAAGTCGGTGGGGCCTTGCCGATCTTGAACATGCGGACTTCCAGGACGCAACAGTCCATCGAGAAACAGGTGTCGCATGCATCCATATTGTGGTTGGGTCCCAGGCAACGGAGACAAACATCATGCCGGTCTGTGACGGAAAAATGGCGGACACAGGAGCACCGATGCATAGGGGCGCGGCCCGCCTTCGACTTAACGTTTTGCCCCCAAACCTGACATGATGCGAAAAAATTAAGACCAAAACAAGCACAACTCTCAACGCCGTTGAAAAAGAGAAGGGAAAGAGAACGGTCTTACCAGTGACGACGTCGAGAAAAACAGAAGGAGGAGTCTGGAACGGTTGATGTCGCACTAGGCCTAAAAACTGAATCTGACCGCACAGCAGGTGCAGCCTGGATGGCAGGAGAAACAGAACTGAGATGGAGGAGGAGTTTGCAGCACCTAACGGCCATCCCTCGCGCATGACACAGCGCGTTGCTCTTGTGGGCTGCGCTGTTGGCGCCGACTCCAAAAACAAAATCTTCCGTAGCGGGTGCGCGCCTCTGGCACTACCCAAGCAGTAATGAATGGTGAAGATTGACAAGGGAAGATGTATCGTTTCAGGATATCTGTTTTTTCTGATCATCCTCTACGCAGTCTCCCCCTGCCCCTCTTACCCTCACAATCCCTTCCCTTGTCTTCCTCTTTTCACTTGTGTACCTAAAGGTTTTGACCCCGAGTTACCCTTTTGGCTTTCCTTTCCTCAGTTTGTGCCTTTGCACCCTTCATCACCTTCCCTGCTTCCCTCTCCTTTTCCTGGTACACCTCCCTATCCTCTTCCCTCTGTGTCTCTTTGTACCTCCTAAATTCCACCCTTTTAGCCTTTAACTTTGCAGTCATTTCCCTCGAGAACCATAGTGGTCTCTTCTTCCTCCTGTTTTTGCTCAACCACCTTTAGTGGTGGGATGGACAGGGAACAGAAAAGGGATGGAAAGGAAGAGGAGGATGGGGTTCATGACAAACCAGCTAGCAACAAGGAAAATGGGTGGAGTAGGAAGAGTGTGGAGGAACTTGGGAACAAGTAGTGAGAGAAAAATAGATGGGAGTGTGGAAGAGTGTTTGCCTAAATGCTAGAAACCTGAACAAGATCAATGAACTACAGGTGATGGCGGTAGAGGGCAAGTTTTGGTAGCCATCATGGATACGTTGGCCTCAGGGAAAAGTGCTTAGGATCTGGCAATTCCAGAGTATACCATATATAGGAGGTGCAGACGCAAGCATAATGGGAGGAGTAGCCCTTTACATCAGGGAGGAAAATGAGGCATTAGAGGATGGGACCATCAAGATGGAAGGGGGGGAGTGGAGTCAATATGAGTAGAGCTGACTATGGCTGTTGGGAAAAAAAAGATTAGACTGGGGTGGACTATAAGCCACCAGGGCCAACAGAAGATGAAGATAAAGAATTGAGGAGACAAGCAGAAGGTTGGTTAAAAAGGAGGTCTAGTGCTATTGGAGGACCTGAACCTACCAGACACAGACTGGGATGCCTCTACAGCTTAGAACACCAGGAGTCAGACACTGCTAGGCATGATGTAGAACTGCTTACTGGTGAAGCTGGTCAGGGATCCACCATGGCAGGACATAATTCACAACCTCGTACTTACCACCGTGGAAGTGGTGTGTGTAAGGTAGCATTCAGGGAACCATTGGGGTCCAATTATCACAATTCTGTATGGTTTGAACTGACAATGAGGCACACTGGCCCCCTATTGAGGGCAGTGGTACTGGATCGCAAATGGGCAGACTTCAGTCAGATGCAGGAAAAAGGTTAGGGAAAATTTTGTGGGTCTAGACCAGACTGAGGGAAAAAGTAGGGAATGAACAAACGGGCAATCCAAAAGGCAACAGCTCTTTTGTGAGAAACCTCACCAAAACAAGAACTAAAGGCCAATCTGGTTCTCAAAGAAAGTAAGGAAGGCTGTGAGGGGCACACAAAGGGCCTTAATGAGGTAAAAGAGGACTAAGGAGGAGGAAAATTGAGAGAAGTATGAGATCAAGTTAAAAGAGTCGAGGGTGTTAGTCAGGAGGGCATAGTCAGGAGAGCAAAGGCAGACACAGAACTGCAGACTGCTGAAGGTGTGAAAGGGAGATAAAAATAATTGTTTATTTACTTATTCAAGTCTTTGATTACCGGGTAAGTGCACTTATCCAAGGACCATTTTCAGGCATTACCCGGGTCACAACAATGGTGCAGATAACAGTTAAAATGCATGACAAATGCAGTTTACAAGCTGTGCAGTTCAAGTTTCAACACATACAACAGCGAAAATAATAAACAATGGGGCAGAATAATACAAGTACAAATACAGTTACTTAGAAACATAGAAACACAGAATTTGATGGCAGATAAGGACCGCTTGGCCCACCCAGTCTGCCCAGTTCCCTACCTAATGGATAAGTTGCAGATCCTAGTTAACCAGCAGCCTACTTCTTTCTACCTCCCCCAGAATTGCCTTATGACTGTCCCATGCATGCTTGAATTCAACCACTGTTTTTGACTCCACAACCTCCTCGGAAGGCGTTCCATGCATCTACAATCCTCTCTGTGAAAAAATACTTCCTTACATTACCTCTGAGCCCCCCTCTATCTTCAAATTGTCCCCCTTGTTCTTGCACACCTCTTTTTGAAAGATGCTACCCTCTTGGACTTTGTTGATTCCTTGAGGTATGAAAGTTTCTATCATGTCCCCCTCTCCTCCTTTCCTCGAGGCTATACATATTAAGCTCCTTTAGTCTCTCTTCATATGTCTTCTGGTGCAGACCCTGCACCATTTAGATCCCTCCTCCGGACAGCTTCCATCTTGTTTATGTCCTTGCAGAGATTGGGTCTCCAGAACTGCACACAGTACTCCAGATGGGGTCTCACCAGCTGTCTGTACAGAGGGATAACAACTTCCTGTTTTCTACTGGTGATGCCTCTCCCTATGCATCCCAGTATATCCCCAGCCCTCCTTACTGCCCTCTTACATTGCTTGCCCACCTTTAAGTCATCTGATATGACTACCCCCAGATCCCTTTCCATTTTGTTGTTGTTAGTATCTCACCCCCATTGTATACTCTTCCCCTGGGTTTTTGTTTCCCAGGTGCATTACCTGCACTTCTTAGCATTGAATCTAAACTGCCATACATTTGACCATTCCTCTAACCTTGCCAAGTCCCTTCTCATCCTTTCCACCCACCTTGTGCATCAACTCTGTTGCAGATCTTTGTGTCATCTGCAAAGAGACATACTTTTCCTTCAGTCCCTCTGCAATGTCACTTATAAAGACATTGAAGAGGACCTGTCTAATACTGAACCCTGCGGTGCCCACTAGTAACCCCCTTTCTTCAGGTGGACTCCATTTACTATTACCCTCTGTGTCCTATTCTCCAGCCAATTCTTTACAGGCTACCATCTTTGGACCTCTCCAGGCTGGCTAACTTGTATATTAATCTTTTGTGTGGGACTGAGTCAAATGTCTTGCTAAATTCTAGGTAGGCCATGTCCACAGCCCCTCCCTGATCTACTACTTTGGTCACCCAGTCAAAGAAATCTATTAGATTCATCTGGCATGACCTTCCCGCTGTGAATCCATGCTGCCTTGGGTCCTGTGCCCCTCTGGCCTCTAGGTACTCGACAATTCTTTCCTTCAGAAGTGATTCCATTAGTTTCCCTATCACTGAGGTTAAACTAACAGGTCTGTAGTTTCCTGCTTCTCCCCTGCTCCCACTTTTGTGAAGGGGAATCACATCTGCCCTCCTCCAGTCCTCAGGTACCACCCCATCCTCCCATAATTTGTTAAAGAGGGTAGTCAGTGGTGTCACTAGTTCTACACTTAGTTCTTTTAGAATTCTGGGATGAATCCCATCAGGCCCCATTGCTTTGTCCAACTTCAGTTTTAAGAGTTCTTTCAGAACCCTTCCTTCTGTAAATGGGCTGCTATCAACTTCTGTATCCAGAGTGTTTCTGTTGTTTGTTTTAGGTACCTCCCCCTCTTCATTTGTAAATACTGAGCAAAAATATTTGTTTAGTATCTCTGCCTTTTCACCGTCACCCTCTGCCCACCCCACCTTCCCTTTATTAAGCCTCACTATGCCTCCCTTAGTCTTCCTTCGCTCCCTGATGTACCTAAAAAAGGTTTTATCCCCCTTCTTAACTGAGTTGGCTATCTTTTCCTCGGTTCGGGCCTTTGCTGTTCTGTCTTCCCAGCTTTCTTTTGCTTTAATTGATATAATTCTCTGTCCTGCTCCTTCTGTGATTCCTTGTACTTCCTGAATGCTTTCTTTTTCTCTTGAACCTTCACTGCCACCTCCTTTGAGAACCATAGTGGTTTCTTACATCGTTTTGTTTATTTGCTTCACACAAAGGCTTGTTACCTCTGTGATGGCAGTTTTTATTATTCCCAATTGTTTTTCTGCCCCTCCTTCCTGCCCATTTGCTAGTGCATTCCTTAGGCACTCACCAATTTTGGCAAAGTCAGCCCTCCTGAAGTCCAGTACTTTTGTCTTTGTATGGCTTGACTCTATTGCTATGTTTATTGTGAATCATACTGTTCGATGGTCGCTAGTTCCCAGATGGCTACCCACTTCTACATCTGTGATACTCTCTCCATCTCCATTTGAGAGAACCAGGTCTAAGATTGCTCCCTCTTGAGTGGGTTCCAATACTAGTTATCTAAGGCATGCCCCCTGTAGGGCATCTAGAATAACCCCACTCTTAGAAGTGGCTGCTGCAAATGCACTCCAGTTAACATCTGGCATATTCAGATCACCCATCAGCAATGTCTCCCCTTTATCTGCCATTCTAGGTATACTTTCTATCATTTCCTTGTCCATTTCCTCCCCCTGACAGGGGGGTCTGTATACAACCCCTGTGCGGATTGTGGTGCCATTGCCTGCCTCCAAATTGACCCACAGTACTTCTTCTCCTCCCTGTTTACCCTTTTGTTCTGTTGCTTTGATTCCTTCCCTTATGTAGTGAGCTACTCTTCCTCCTCTTTTACCCTCCCTGTCCCTCCTGCAGATAGTGTATCCTGGTATGTTTACGTCCCAGTCATGGTTCTGTGTGTACCATGTTTCTGTGACTGCCACGATATCCAGATGTTCCTCCTCCATCAAGGCCACTAATTCAGGAAGCTTGTTACCCAGACTACGGGCACTGGTACTCATTGCTCTCCATTTTTTGATGGCTTTACGTTCTGTAGCAGCATCCCCCACTGACCTTTCTACCTTGATCTTTTTCTCATTTAGTACCCTGTTTTGTAGGGGGAAGCTGGGATTTTCCTGCTGCTTATCAGTGCCTCCCCCCTTGACGAGTTTAAAAGCTTGCCAATGAAGCATTTAAACCGATTGCCCAAAAGACTTGTTCCCTTCCAGGACAGATGCAGACCATCCTGCCAGTATAGGCTGGTGTCCCTCCAGGTGTTACCCCAGTCCCCAATGAAGCCAAACCCCTGTGCTCCACACCATTTTTTCAACCATTCGTTAAACTGCATGGTGCAAAGTACCCTTGCCTCACCCATGCCACTGACAGGCAGCACCTCTGAGAAGGATACTGTGTGTGCTACTTGTCTTAGACCCCTCCCCAACTCTACAAAGTCCTTCTGCATTGCTCTAATCTCATGATGAGTCAAGTCATTTGTCCCTAGGTGGACAATGACATCCAGCTCAGACTCCCGTGCAACTGTTCTCATGATCCTAAGGATGCATTTCCTGTCCCTCCAAGCCATGGCACCAGGCAGGCATCTTACTTCAGTTTTCCCTGCTCCCCCCAGTTCTATCCCCCTAATAATTGAGTCCCCCACCAGAAGATGCTTCCTTTCCCTGTGTACTACATTATGAATGTACTACATTACGAACATACAAACATATGAAAATTGTCATCAGAAATTAGGCCTCTAGGTCTATCTAGTCTGCTCGAGTGTGCAGCTAACCCCTACTTTGCAGCTGCCCCTCCCCACTCTTCCACCTTCCCAAATACCCCCCCTTCCCTGTCCCAACCCCTCTTGAAACTACCCACCATCCTACAGGTTACTGTAGGTATTGAGGATGCAGGGGTATATCTAGAGGGGTATCGATAGCAGGAGGTGCAAGGTGATACTGCCCCTATATGTATCTCTTGTTAGGCCTCACCTGGAATACTGTGCCCAGTTCTGGAGCCCACACTTTGAAAGGACACAGACATTTTGAAGTCACCGTAGAGAGGGGACATCAAAATAATCTTGGGCCAACACGCCAGATCCTTTGAGGAGCAACTGCTGGCCCTGAACAGGCATATACTAGAGGCCAGATGTGAGAATGGGGACATGATACAGATATACAGCAAGTTTCTGAGGGGTATAAACAAAGTAAAAAAGTGAAGACCTGTTTGTGAGAAATAGAGATGCAGGCACAAGAGGGCACAACTTGGGGTTAGTAAGGGACAAGTTCAGAGAGGGTGTTGGTGTCATGAAACAGATTGCCTGAGGAAGTGGCAGGGGCTGGTACCCTAAATGGATTTAAACATTGTTTGGACAGAGCAAGAAGATTCATACTCCTAGTGGGAGGATATGGGGCGGGGGGAGTTGTTGGTGTGGGGAAGAGGAGGGTAATGGGAAAGGGAAAGGGGAAATTGTTTAAGCAGGAAAGGCACACTAAGCCAAATGACCCCCCCCAGGACACAAAGTCAGGGTGAGGTAATATAATATGAGCAGACTCTATGGACCATCAGTCTCCTTCTGCCGACAGGTTCTATGTTTCTATATTTTAACGAGATTTGCTCATTTAACATTTTTTTTGTTGCACTATGCAATCGTACTGGACTGCATAAAACTAAAAAGGAAAATTTCTTTTTCATTTTAACTGCTGTTATATACAATTTATTTGGTAAGATACATAGACAGACACACACACGCGTATATTTTGCCTTAATCTTTTATTTGCAATATCAACTTAAATTTGTAAATGACTAAAGATGGCCTTCTATGGCTTAGACTTCTTATACACACGCACACACAGAGTTTGAAAGCAATCAGAAATTTTCAATGTTTTGCTGGCCCGAGGCGTGGAGGACACTGGATACCTTATCGTCTGCCACACCAGTGACCCAAGTTTGGAAATGAGATTGGGTTGCTGGGGGTTGGCCAGGGTGGGAGAGGATTGAGTATCCAAAGGATTACCCACCTCTCTGGGGGTGGGGAGACCTGTTTTCCCGGCCTTAGAATGCTACCAGGGGGAAGCCTGGTGGCAGTGCAGCTCAGGTGACCAGTAGGGAGGGGCCACAAGTGCATGACACACGTGTGCCTCCATATGCAAGCATACACATGTTACGGCAGGAGAGCAGACAAGAAAAATGGAAAAGTGACGGCAAGGTCTTCATGAAGCCCAGCCCAACTACCTCTGACCTGCACTGCTACCTAGGGGTCCTAGATCCAAAACTGGATTATGGACGGAGGCTTATGGCCTCTCTCCTCCAGCCCCATCACTGGAGGAAAGTGGTGGCGGAACTCAATGACCAGGTGAATCCCCGGGGGAAGCAGTTGCCGGTCAGGGGAGACAAGGACAGAGTTGAATGGCCACCCCAGCCATCAGGGTGAAAGAAAAATCTCTATGGGAAAAAAAAAGTGTCAGTGTTTCAAAAGCATGTGGACTGTGCTCAAGCTGCATTAATTCCTACCACATCTTAAGAAGCGTGTGCAGACAGATGTAGTTCAAAACCAGTACTAACTTTCATGCAAACTCAGATACTGCATGCAAATTAGCACTGCTGCAGTAGAAAAAGGTGGGGTATGTTCAAACATGTGTAATGCAACGTGTGGTTGCACAAACCATGTTCGACTATAATTACAGCTCCATGAAATTCTTTTTATTTTTTTATAATTTTTATTTTTATTTTTCTGGAATTTCTTGTTATTTCTTTTTATCCACTGAAGATGTAGTTTTATTTCTGTTATCACATATACATTCATAAAATACCTCAAAATGACCTTATACACACTAGAAATCACATTCCTAGTATACTACTGTACACTGTATTAAGCAGCATTATGCTAGGGTCTTGAAAGGTTTTGTGAATCACACAATTCCGCTGCTGCTTCCTTGCGGACCGTCTCTGTGGTAACAACAGAGCCTAAACAACATCTCCTGCAAGCATTTATTTAGTTTTTGAGAAAACAAACAAGTAATTTTTTAAACTTTTTTCATGTGTTTGTTTTTGTTTTTATTTATATTTACATCTTGAATTTCTTGTTTTTCTTATCTAAGAAAAAACACAGCCTCTAACTATATTCCCTGTCAAGTCAACCCTCAGCAAACAACATTTGTGTGGATGACCTGACAGGGCAGAGAAGCTGGGGAGCCTGCTACACAAACCATCAGTTTGAGAGGCCCTAAGTAGTTTTATGTTAAGCTCAAACTGGCCATATTCAAAACTAAACATGCAAATAACTACACTTTGCAAACAAGGCACTAACACTAAATTGTCACACCATTAATTACTAATTACTGCTTCTCACAGTGTATGGAGGCTGCGAGCTACTCATTGTGAAACAGTGCTCAGACACACACAGAAAAGGGTAAGCATGTGAAAATGCAGACGCCTCTGCCATCACTGCAAGGCATGTGCTAGTGTGGTCAGGTATCACTAAGAGAGTTTTTAATGCTCTAATAACTTTGGGAGTGGATTCTTGCATCTCCCAAAGGACACTTTTTCACTACATTACTCTACCCTTAATATAAACTACTGCATCTATGATGATGATAATACCCTTCTCCAAGTCCTCACTGCAGCTGCTTTGGTCTGTTTAGGGCACCAGTGCAGTGCTTGCTATGGTCCACAGCCATTTACCCACAGCTAAAACATGCTTCTAAGACGTGTTAACCTGACTACACAAATAGCACTTTTTTTTAGTGGAACTGATCTCAGATATCCAATTATGCCTTTATTCATGCCTGCTCTCCTCATCTGCATGCATGTAATGCTTCTGTTAGCACTGCTGCTTAAAGTGCTTTGTGTCGCACATGCTGTCCTTTCAGATACGGCCAGTGCAGCACTAAGTATGTACAGTGTTTTGACAGTCTGCGGAAACAGAAGTCATGACATAAAGTAATGAAAAACAAAATATTATACTGAGGCCCCCATACTGAAAGCTGGCCATGCAGTCAATAGCCCAGCAAGACAAATAGTGCGCAGACAGCTCTGAGCAATATTCAGACAGTAAGCACACATCAGCGGAGCACACCAACTGTCTGAATATGGGGCCATGCCAGTGCAGCTCATTGTGACTACCTATATGTGCTATGCCCAGGGCCAAATATAGCTCACAGAGGAGCCCACTGGAGATATTGCCAAGGCTCCTGTGGGCCATATTCAGTACTAGCATGCTAATGAGCCCATTGGGCATGCAACGGGCTAAGGGGTCATTTGCATGCCCATTATGGGCTCATAGCATGCTGGGCTTGGGAAATATGGATTCCCTAGTGTCTAGTGGTCCCTGATCAACCCTGCTGTACTATTTGTCTCATTCTCTGGCAGTATAGTGGTCCCTCTCTCCCCCAGACTGCCCATGTTGTAACAGTGTTCCCATTCCATTAGTCTAGCAGACCCTCTAGCCCCTGATCGACTGCCCACCCATTTAGGACCGCAGCCCCAACCAAGCCAATATTACTGTGAACAACACTGCCTGGCACAGCCCTCTGCTCACTTCCTCGGCTGGCCTCCGTCTGCCTGTTAATGAGTGAAACTGCAAGTAATGTGCTCACAACTGCACTTATTGAGAGTCAGACGGTGGTCACCCAAGGAGGTAAGCAGATGGCTCTGCTGGTCACTGTCTTTTGCAGCAACAATGGTGACCAGGATGGGGAGGGTAGGGGTAGGAGGTCCTACGTGGGTGGGAGGGTAGGGGTTGGCAATCAGTCAGGGCGGGGGATCCATAGACTGCCAGGAAATGGGAAACTATTACAAAATGAGTAACTGGGGGGAAGGGAAACACTAGACTACCGGGGAATGCAACGAACAGTACAACATAGGTGTTAGTGGTGTAGGGGGAACCAGTAGAGACCACGGATATAAATATATCTCACAATGGGGTGACTGGGAGTGGGGGGGACCACTAGGCAAGAGACATATAAATATACTTCACAATAAGGGTTTTTGGGAATGGGGGGATCACTAGACACCAGGGATATGAAACGAGGACAGCATGAGTGTTGGGGGAACACAGTCACTACACCCATTTAAGACCAGGGTTTTGATGATGGTAAACAGTGCTGGGATGGTGGTTGTTTAGTGCAACCAAAACCTATGAATGTACTGTTGTGCCCATTATGCATGAGGGAGCCCTCATTTTCAAGGGCACAGCAGTGTATTCTGCACTGCTAGGTTAATAAGGCACTCTGGGAGACTCTGAATGTGTCCCTGCTCTGAGCACCGGCGCTATTCATAGTTAATGCCGGGATGTTTGAATAAAGGGGGCCTGAGTAACAAAAACAAAGAAGGATCTTTACTGAAAACTATAAACATTGGAAACTAAAGTCACACACTCAGGTGCTTTAGTCCTACTGTATAACACACTGAGTATGTATTAAAAGGCAATGAACACTGTTTTATGTACAGTCTAGTCTGTGACATAGGGCCCATACTTTCACTTAGTGCCTCATCTGTCTTTAAAACTATACAGTACTTACATATGAGGCTCCCCACTGGTCCTGCTACTGGACTGAAATATGTTACAAAGGTTACTGGCTGTGATTAATTCTTTGGCCAGGGGGTTGGTATTAACAGATCCCTTCTCTCAACTCTGCATACTTTTTCAAGTGCTTCCTTTAACAATGGCTTCACATAGCCCCTTTCTTTGAAATGTTCTGACAGTTCTTTTGCTTGTTTCTCGATCTCAGGATTATTCGAGCAGTTTCTTCTGAGATACAAGAATTTATAGTAGGGAATTAATTTAATGTGCTTTTTTTGATGTGTTCTCATAGTACACTGGCAGCAGTTTCTTTTCAGTTGCTTGCTGACAACACCACTGCATTTGTTGTGTCAGTGAAGGTAGCCCCCAAGAAGTTGATGTTATCTTGACCGACTTGGATGCATAAATTTTAAATTGAAGCAATTCTAATTAATATAATCCATAAAGGAATCTATTTCATTTTCAGTGCCATGCCAGACACAGATAATATCGCCAGTAAAACAGTACCAGAGAACCACTTCATCACTGTAAATGCTCCTCTCTCTAAATTATAAATGTAGTGGTTCTCCCAATGTCCCATGTTGAGGTTCGCATATGATGGGGCAAAAGTTGCCCCATCACGGTACCATATTTTTGCAGATTATAGCATCTATCAAAGGTGAAGTAGTTTCTATACTAAGTAAATGCTAATCTCGGTAGTCAGAAAATATTCTGCGGGTGGGGTGCTGTGGAGCACACCTACCAACAAGACGTGGGAAAGGAGAGCTCCTAGGAATCAAAGCTATGAAGATAAAAACATAAATTTTTCATGATCCAGTGTCACTTTGGGTGACAGAAACAGAATCTACTCTCCAAAAGGAATTGACTAATACCAGATTTCCATGATGGGTCACAATTCTAAAGCTGCTGGAGCCGCCGCCAAGACTCAGCCATCAGCAGAAGTGACCAAGTCGGGAGAGTCACAGCTCCAATCTGGACCTGAACCACCCTGGAAGGCACTACAGAAATCAGTGCAGGCCATGGACAGTAAAACTGAACTGGTCTTAACTTGCATGGCAGAGCAGGACATCAAAAACAACTGAAGTAGCAGAGTCGCTGGCAACCAAAGCCCTGGCCTCTACGTCTAAAATGGCCCAAGAAAATTCTCAACTACGCTACTGATTGGAAGCCCTGCAAAATGCGCAGCAGGCCCAGAATGTCCGAATAGTTGGGCTGCCGGAGCACAGAGAGGGAGAGAATCTGCTCGATTTTCTAAGCACCTGGTTACCTGCAACTTTAGGCTTGGAAGCAGACCTCCTGACAACTTGCTTTCTCAGAGCATATCGCATCACTCCCAGAGCAGTCGTTAACCAAGGAGATGTTCCACAGACCATCCTGCTTCAAACGGTAGGAGCTGTGACAAGAGACATAATTTTACAAGCTGCCAGAGGAGTGGGGTCTCTCAACTATCAGGGAAAGACTATACACTTGTTTCCTGACCTTTCTTATGCCACCCATGCCTGGAGAAAAAGATATGATGGTATATGAGCCAAACTTACGAGTATGGGCATTGCACACTCTCTGTTGATGCCAGCCCACTTGAGAGTGTTCCATGGTGGCCATACGTAACAATATACCACTCTGAGGAGGCCGAAAAGAAAGTCAAATCCATCGGCAGGGAATTTGCCAGACCTAAACCGGAAGAATCGGATTCGGAGGAGGACACTTGAACTGTCTGTTTAACTGGTTGGACTTGATTTACTAACCTTCTTATTTTATTTAAAATGTGATTGTTTAAACCAACTTGTAAAGGGGATCTGGGTGGGAAGATTAGTTATGACCATGAGGTTAAAACCTAAAATGTAGATATTTTGAATAAATGTTATTACACTAGGGGGGCTAAAGTCTCAGGGTCTGTGTGATCTTTTTCACTAAAAAAAATGGTTAAACAAGATTGTAGGACAGTCTGGGTTGGATACTGCCAAATGTGATCTGATTTCTGCTATGTATTGGATGCTAGAAGCAATGAGGTTAACTGCATAGTTACTATCGGGACCTGGTTTTCTTACTCGTTACTTTATGGCTTTGTATGTTAAAAATGTTTATACAATATAGATTTGTGTATCTTCATGACCACATAAAATGTTGAGCAACACCATTGTTGGAAGGGGGTCATATCAACACCGCATGTTGAGTCTCTGTGTTTGAATGTATACATTTTTATTTCAGAATGACCACCCATAGTTCTGTAGGGTGCAGCATATCCTGGACTACATGATTCTTGGACTCTAAGTTATAGAAATACTTCCATATTCGTAATCCTGATTGCATAGACTAGATATACTATATACATTTGATGTATTGTCTGATATAATGTAGTGATCTCTTGCATGAGATGAAGATATGTAATTGTTTGTATTACAAAAGCAATCAAATATAAATATTAAAAAATAAACTATTCTACAGCCTCAATACCCTGGCTGTGAGGAATACTTGTTTAGAGGCTTGACATGTCAATCACTGGAAACAAAATGTCTGCTTGCCACACAAAACCATCCAGTTCGTTCAACAGACACACCGCATCCCAGATGTGAGACCTCAAACCCAGTACACATGGTTGCACGAAGTGATCTAAATAAATTGACAAATTCTAGGTTGGTGACCTCACGCCCTAAACAACAGGTCTGTCTGGTAGATTATTCCTGTCCGTATGGACCTTGAGGAGGATGTAGAAAGTAGTTGTAATGGGATGTTCAACTTTAAGAAAGCCTGCTTCTTCAGGTGATGACAACCTCTCTCCAAGCCTATTTCTATCACTCCATAACCAAGGGCTGGGTGACTGTACACCACTTCTGTGTCCAAGTGGTGTTTTGGACTACTTATATCAAACAAGCATTATTACAGGAACAGGTTTGCAAAATAAAATGCCACTTTAGAACATCAACCCTACAGTAAAGAACCATGGGATACAGAAAATTTAAAGTGATATAAAACAACACAAATATTTAGAAAATTGACCTGTATGGTTCATTTCAGATTATCTTTCACACTGAAATGGGAAAATCATATAATGTATTGATCGTGGTTATGTCACAACAACCCACATTTTGGTACTTCAACAGCCAACCACATTGCATTATTAATTACTACATCAGACACTGAAAATACTCTGATGTTCAACTTTAAACCATTTGTCTTTTTTCTTATGCTAACACCTAATTTACAAACACAATAACACACTCCAGGGTTTGTAGGATAAGCTGCAAAAACCCACATCCTATGTACTCGAAGGCACTTGGCTACACCCTGTGCTTTACAACCAGCTTTTGGGTGGGGTGTGGGTTATAACACAACAACCCACATTCTGTCATGTGTTATTGATCATTGCTTACTTATCTTATATCCCCCAACAAACAGGTGCATAAAAATAACAGATTTTCCTCCCAGGGCCTAAAAGGATTGTGGGAATTCAGTCTATAACATTGTGCACCCTCTTCTCAGATTGCTATTTCTACTCAGTGTTATATCAAAATTAAGTTACAGCATAATAGTAAAAAAAAAAAAAAATCTTCATCTGAATTTCTAGGTATACTTACGGGTTGAATAAATGACATGAACTTTAAATAAGCCACATGACTAGGACAACGGCATATCTTTCTCCTCTCATTGTTGTACTGGGAGTCAAAAACTAGACCCTGTACACACTGGGGATCTTAAAATGATTTTAAGTGCCTTAAGTTGATTTAAATCCTCCTAGCATTGTTTGCATCAAGACTACAAGCTCCTTAAAACGTTTTAACAAAAACATTTTTAAACCCTGCTAGATGCCTAGTCTTAAAATTGTTTTTAAAAATGTTTTAAAGCTAGCATGGTTTTACTCACAAGTCTGGACAACAGTAAAAACATTTTAAGCTGTAACAGTTTAATTAAAACAATTCTAGCTGCAGAATGTACAGGCAAGCACAGTACTGTGTGTTGAAATTAACATAAAATAGTTACAAGACGAACAGGTTTAATGCCAACAATGTGGACACACTAAACTGTTATCAAAAATGGTTACTGAATAGTGTGGATGCACTGAAATGGTTAAGCTAAACTGGTTTTAAAAACAGTTTTCAAAAGCAGTTCTGTAGTGTGTACAGGGCCTAACTGCTCTTTCTGACTAATGAATGCACATATTCCAAGGTGTCTAACAGAAAGATTTGCTATACTGCTGTTCCCATGAGATGCAATCTTATAAAGGCACTTGCTGATACTCTTAAGTTAAATGCTGAGGACCTACCTGATTCACACAGAAATGCACCAGTGGAGTGGTACCTACATAAGCCGGCAATGCCAAGAGCCCCCCCCCCCCAACACATGCAGAAATCTCCACCCATTTCCAACCCTGAATATATACCCCCACTGCACCCAATCCCAAGCCAAGTGGATTGCTAATTGACTAACGTGGTTTTAGAGGGAAAGAGGGCAGGGGCATGCATGCACCCAGTTCTGTAGTCAAGTTCCATGCTTTGGAAGGGTAACAGAGGGGTTATAGACTATGCAGCCTTAGCAGCTGCAGAAATGCTTATGCCCTCCCCTGCCTGTCTGCAGGGCAGTCCCTGGGGCCTGACTGTCACTCACTCCTCCTGCCTCCAGCCATCAGAGCCTATACAGAGTGTTGCGGGGCTGCACTGGAACAGTCCAGCAGTGAATGACAATAGTTGTTCTCAAGTCGGAAAACTAGCAGAACCTGGAAGGCTGATGTATCCTGCCAGCCTCTGGGGCTTGTGGTCCTGTTTGGAGCTCACCCGTGGATCCGAATGGATGCCTGGCTGGTGTCCAGCACACCACCTTCCCTGACCCACCCTCAGCTTCTCCGCACAGCACTCCATGTGTGGCTCCTGGGGGGCTGTAGGTCATGAGTGCTGCCAAGCACACCGGCATTCAAGGGTGCAGAGGTAAGCCACGGTTTGTCAGGCCTCAGTCGTGTAGTGAGCATCCACTAGCTGAGGAAAAAAGGTTCCACTGAAACATGCTCAGATTTAAAAATGTATCACAGCAGTACAATAACAAACAAAAAACAAACAAAAAAAATTAACATGCTTTTTCAATTTTCCACAAGTGCATGCTTTCAATATTGGGTCAATTAATGACATAAAACTTCAAACACAAACGGTTCTGTTGTACAATACTCCTGGTGAGTCTGCTGGCCTAATTTGCTTCTGCAGATGTTAGTGCACACTGACAAAACTGAAGGATTTCAGCAGCTTCCAAACTAAATTGCATGCTGCTGTGTTGACATTCCATGTTTTTAGCCTAATCAATAAGAAAGCTGGTGTACATTTTTTGTCATTTTTCATGAGGAAAGGCATACTAAGCTGCATATAACTTGTTTCCAAGTATGTACTGGGGTTACATGCATCTGTTTTATTGATGCGGTAATGCTGGCCATGACACCAAGGAAACTCCCCTATACTTAGAGATGCTGGATGGAATAAACCCCATGGGTCCATTTGAACCTCGCCAACTCAGGAGTCTCCTGACATTGAAGACCATGGTGCAGATCCCCTGGAGCGTCCTTCTACATTGCATTTAACACAGAACCCTGTTTTACTATTTAAAGAGCAAAGCAATAATGAGAATGGGAACCTAAGGGGAAAACAGGGTGGTCAAAATAAGAGTAATGAGCATGAATCCCAGAATGAAGACTTAAGTGATAACAGAGGTGAACCCACCCAAGACCAAAATGGGAATGCACCCCCCTCACCTTCTAGTCATAGCAATCAGCAGGAAAATACAACTGAACAAGAATAAGGCCGACAAGGTGCACAAGGGCCTTGTTCCAACGCAAGGACCTACGCAGGCTTATTTCATTCCCCACCAGAACCTGCTCAATGCAGGAATGCAGTAAGAATAAGGTATAGAGGAGGCCTAGAAATTTTCTCAGATTGGCTGTACATGGGGAGAGTTCTTATTAAAGAAAGTTTACAATTCTTGCCAGCAGAAATGTATGCGCTTATCCACATATCTGGAGATTCAAAGGGTGATCTAACTTTTAAAACGCCTGCAGGCCTAGAAACATTCTGGCATCACTATCAACAAGTTAAATACACCCCTCTATGGTCCCCTTTCATAACTATTCCTCTGACAAAGCCTGCAATTAGGACAGTGATAGTTTTATTCAGAAATGAAGGCGTAGCTCTGGCTGATATTTTAAGGTGGTTAAAACTCAAATGTACTGTTTTGGGCCTTCCAGACCCCATAATTGACTCGGAACAGATATGAACTGGGGGATGGCGAAGTCAGGTTCATCTCCCACAAATAAATGGGGCAATCCAACACCTACCAATCTGCTTCTACTTGGGGAGGGACAGCGGGTTCATTTTCTACGCTGGACAGCCAAAGTCCTGCTTCAGATGTGGAGCTCAAACTCATTTAAGTAACACCTGTGACAGGATGAAATGCTCTCTCTGTGGAGGTGTGGGACATACAAGCATAAATTGCCAGAAGCCAGCGTACTGTAACATGTGCGATGAGACCTCACACTCATTCAAAAACTGTCCTTGGGCCACCCATAATAACCCAGCCGAGGCTCAAAAAGATCAAGATGAAACAGTATCCAGGGCCCAACATGAAGCAGAAAACAAGGCCCGGACAAGGCCAAGGTCAGAAGGAACCCCAAATCAACACCAGAACCCGAGTACAACTATGTCTCTTGTTACAGACATAGATCTAGGATGACAGACCTCACAAAATCAGAAGAATACACAAAACAGTTCAGACGTCAATAATACAAGGGACAGTCAAGTCTCAAATACCCCAGCAGACCAGCCAGAACGAGGCACAACAAAACCCAACATGATACAGTCCAAGAAAATCTCATACCTGTTACAGACAAGATCTGATCATGCCCCCTCCAGAAGAAAATTCATGGTCTCTTGTAGGTCAAAAGAGACAAACAAGGAGCAAAACAGAGGTGCTAGGGCCCCAAAATTTCAAGCAGAGGACAGAATGTACACAAGAAACAGGTTTTTCACCCTATCGAAAAGAAAACAATGGGCAGAAACTGAGTATGACTCAGATGCCTCCTCTGTGGCCTCGTCACAACCAGACCCTACAACTGAATCAGAACATATATCAACCAATTCAAGAACTTCTACCAAAAAAAGGTGCAAAATGAAATACCCAGGGAAGGGCAGAAGAACTTAGGGACTCTTTTTTTTCTGCTTTTTATGGCTGTTAATCTATCCTGTTGCACACTCACTGTTAACAGTATAAAAAACCCAAGGAGGAGACATACTAGTTTTTCCACAGTAGAAAGGCTAGATGTACAAATGATTATTTTGCAGGATACCAGAATATCTACAATAAGGGAAGTTAACCAAGCAAGGAAAGAGTGGAGAAGAGGGGTATCATTTTTGTCCCTAAGCGAGGAAACGTGCAGTGGTTGCAATCTTGTTTAAAAATCAAGAAATGACAGTCACAAGGTTAACAGATTTGGTACAGGGTAGGGTTTTAATGTTAGATATGACAATGCAGAGACAAGAATGGAGAATAATCAATATTTACAACCCACAAGTAAAAACACATAGGATCGAGGTAATGAAAGTAGTTCAGCTTTATCTACATACATCTAAATCCATCATCTTTGGTGGTGACTTTAATTGTATTTTATCACTTTCTGATAAGACAGGGCAGACCCAAAAATTATACTCCGACACTAACTTTCTAAACACAATGGCCCAGATATTCAAAAGGGTTCGCATGGCACAACAGTGTTGCGCCATCGCAACCACTAATCTTGCCAGTGATATTCAAAGGGAAAAGTCGCAGCACAAATCCTGAATCCGAACACATCAGTAATGTATGCAGGCACAGGTGGGGTGCCCATGCATACTCTGGACAGCCCGATATTCAGCCGGGATGTGCAGAACCATGCACGCTACAACCCTACCTGCACCAGCACAAAATTACGCCCCCAAAAAGGAACAACTGATGGCCACCCACAGGAGCTGCGCATTGCGAGGCGCAACACGGCAGCTGCCACGTATGGGTGGCCACCAGTTCCGGCTGCACCTGGCGGCTGCCTTCATCATGCCGATCGTGGGCATTTGTAAAACAAATAAGAATTCGTCCTATATCCCTGGTGGTCCAGTGGACTGCTATCTGCCCGATCGCGGGCATCTGTATTAATAAAAGGTCCAATATCCCTGGTGGTCCAGTGGACGCTATCTGCCCTGATGGCGGGCATCTGTAAACAAAAAGGTCCAATATCCCTGGTGGTTTGTGGTACCCCACCCGCCCACTGAGCCTCACCACCCGCTCCCCGGTCAGCCAGTGGGCGGCGGCACCCACCAGCCTGCTGCCCTGCCACCCGCCGACTGACACCTCGGTGGGGCTTCCGCCCATTGGTTCTGGCGTGAGCCAATAGGCATGCAGCCCATACCGTACTACATTCAGATATGTGAATGAATCATTCACATATCTGGAATGTAATAATCTGATATGAACTACTGCGTATTGGCTCACACAGCTGAACAATGAAGCGTCTATTCCGAGGTGTCAATCGGCGAGCAGCGACAGGCGAGAAGAAATGCTACCGCCTGCCAGCACACGCGGGGGCGGGTGATGGGGCTCAGTGGTCGGGTGGGGAAGGGAGGTACCACTAAACAACCAGGGATATTGGACCTTTTTATTAATACAGATGCCCGCGATCGGGCAGTTAGCAGTCCACTGGACCACCAGGGATATTGGAACGATATTTTAATACAGATGCCCGCGATCGGGCAGATAGCGGTCCACTGGACCACCAGGGATATTGGAACGTTATTTTAATACAGATGCCCACGATATTTGAACAATATTTTAATACAGATGCCCGCGATTGGGCAGACAGCGGTCCACTGGACCACCAGGGATATTGGAATGATATTTTAATACAGATGCCCGCGATCAGGCAGATAGCGGTCCACTGGACCACCAGGGATATTGGAATGTTATTTTAATACAGATGCCCACGATTGGGCAGATAGCGGTCCACTGGACCACCAGGGATATTGGAACGATATTTTAATACAGATGGCCGCAATCGGGCAGATAGCGGACTACTGGACCACCAGGGATATTGGACGAAGTTTATTTTTACTACAAAAGCTCACGATCGGGCTGCAGGGGGCATCGGTCCCCGACGGCTGCTGCCTGGCAGGGCGCCAGGTGCAAGTCGTCGGGGATCGGCGCACCTGCATGCAAATGGGGCCATAATGACATGCAAATGGCCCCATGTGCATCTTGCATACATTATGGCGCCATTTGCATGTCAACTTTTGAATATCACGGTTGCTGTGCATGACGCAATGGAATTTGCGCTAGCGCATCCCCATGCTCCACTCTGGCCACTTGCGCTGGCACAGTGCCACTGTGCCATGCACATTGGGGGTGGCTAGGGTGCGATATTCAACGCTGCTGAGCCATGGGGCAGCTCCGTTGAATATCGCCCAGTCCACACCCCTGCACAACCAAATTGAGCTGCGCCCAAGCTTGCGCCACAGCCTGGCGCAGTTTGAATATCTGGGCCCATGTATAAAACAGCAAGACTGATAGACGGGGCAGCGAGTGGGTCAGCCCCCAAAAACATACATATCATGGGGGGCGATCATCCACTAGGATAGATTATTTTTTCCTTTCAGACTGGATTCCATGCCACAAAAGTACTGTAACCCTGGTAGAAATTTCGGATCATTGTCTTCTGACTATATATCTAGGCCCACCTAGGAATAAACCTGAAACACAAAACATAGAAACATAGAACATAGACTTTGACGGCAGATAAGGACCACTTGGCCCACCCAGTCTGCCCATTTCCCTACCTACTGGATAAGCTGCAGATTCTAGTTAACCAACAGCCTATTTCCTGCAACCCCCCACTATAATTGCCTTATGTCTGTCCCATGCATGTTTGAATTCCTCCACTGTTTTAGACCCCACAACCTCTCCAGGAAGGCGGTTCCATGCGTCCTCCACTCTCTCCGTGAAAAAGAATTTCCTCACATTACCCCTGAGCCGTCCCCCATCTAACTTTAAATTGTGCCCCCTTGTTCTTACACATCTCTTTTTCTGAAAGATGCTACCCTCCTGGACTTTGTTGATTCCCTTGAGGTACTTAAAAGTTTCTATCATGTCCCCGTCCCTCCTTTCATCAAGGGTATACATATTAAGCTCTCTCAGTCTCTCTTCATATGGTTTCTGATGTAGACCCTGCACCATTTTAGTTGCCCTCCTCTGGACTGCTTCCATCCTGTCTATGTCCTTGCGTAGATGAGGTCTCCAAAACTGCACATGAGTACTCAGATGGGGTCTCACCAACTGTCTGTATAGAGGATAACCACTTCCCTTTTCTACTTGTGATGCCCTCCCTATACATCCCAGTATCCCCTGGCTTTCCCTACTGACTTCTCACATTGCATACCCACCTTTAGGTCATCTGATATGACTACCCAGATCCCTTTCCATTATTGCTGTTGTTAGTACCTCCCCTGCTATTGTGTACTCTTCTCCTGGATTTTATTTCCCAGGTGAATTACTTTGCACTTCTTTGCATTGAATCTAAGTTGCCATATGTCTGACCATTCCTCCAACCTTGCCAAGTCCCTTCTCATCCTTTCTACCCCCTTGTGTATCAACTCTGTTACAGGTCTTTGTGTCATCCTCAAAGAGGCATACCTTTCCTTCCAGACCCTCTGCAATGTCACCTAGAAAGACGTTAAAGAGGACTGGACCCAATGCACTGAGCCCTGAGGTACTCCATTAGTAACCCTTCTTCAGAATGTGTTCCATTCACTATTACCTTCTGTGTCCCATTACAGCCAGTTTTCACTCCAGGCTACCACCTGGGACCCACTCCCAGGCTAGCTAACTTGATTATTAATCTTTTGTGCGAGACTGTGTCAAATGCCTTACTAAAGTCTAGGTAGGCCATATCCACAGCCCCTCCCTGGTCTATTACTTTGGTCACCCAGTCAAAGTCAATTAGATTTGTCTGACATGACCTTCCTGCTGTGAATCCATGCTGCTTTGGGTCCAGTGCCCCACTGGCCTCTAGGTACTCAACAATTCTTTCTTTCAGAAGTGATTCCATCATTTTCCCCACCACTGAGGTCAAACTAACAGGTCTGTAGTTTCCTGCTTCTGCCTTGCTCCCACTTTTGTGAAGGGAATCACATCTGCCCTCCTCCAGTCCTCAGGTACCACCCCATCTTCCCATGATTTGTTAAAAAGTGTGGTTAGTGGTGTCACTAGGTCTTCCCTTAGCTCTTTTAGGATTCTAGGGTGAATCCCATCAGGCCCCATTGCTTTGTCCACCTTGAGTTTTAGAAGTTCTTTCAGTACTCTTTCTTCTTTAAATGGACTGGTATCAACCCCACTATCCAGAGTGCTTCTACTGTTTGGTTTAGGTAACTCCTCCTCTTCTTCTTTTGTGAATACTGAGCAAAAGTATTCATTCATTATCTCTGCCTTTTCACTGTCTCCCTCTGCCCACCTCCCCTCTCCTTTATTAATCTTCCCTATCCCTCCCTTAACCTTTCTATGTTCCCTAATGTACCTATAAAAGGTTTTATCCCCCTTCTTAACTGAGTTGGCTATCCTTTCCTCGGTTTGGGCCTTTGCTTTTCTGACTGCCTTCCCCACTTCTTTCTGCTTTAATTGATACAGTTCCCTGTAGTGCTCCGTCTGTGATTCCTTATACTTTTTGAATGCAGCCTTTTCTCCTTAACCTTCCTGGCACTTCTTTTGAGAGCCATAGTGGTTTTTATTCCGCTTTGTTTTCTTTATTTGTTTCACACAAAGGCTTGTTGCCTCCATGATGGCAGTTTTGATTATTCTCCATTGTTCTTCCACCCCTCCTTTCTGGCCATTTGCTAATGCATTCCTCAGGTATTCACCCATTATGCCAAAGTCAGCCCTTCTAAAGTCCAGTATCCTTGCATTTGTATGGCTTGTCTCCATGGTTGTGTTTATTGTGAAGCACACTGTGCAGTGGTCGCTTGTTCCCAGGTGTCTACTGACTTCTAAGTTTGTGATCCTCTCTCCATTTGAGAGTACCATTGGAAGATGAATACCATGGTGCTAGAAGAAGACAAGGGATGAGAAGAATTTTCAGAAGTGTTAAGGGATAAAATATCGGTATCTGAATTATATGAGAACCCAATAATGTGGTGGTTAGAAACAAAGATAGACATCAAAAGCCATTGTAAGAACACTGCAAAAAAACAACAAAAGGGAAGGTATACTGAGTACTTGGAAAAAAGAAGGCACTTACAAAGGTTACTTTCACTTAAAGCAGAGTATGGTTTAGATTATACTACCCAGATAGCACAAATAAAAAAAGGAAGGTATGCATTTCAGTACGGTAGGGCAACCTCTCTGTTCCTAGAACAGAAATATAGTATGAAAGGTAATACACAAGCAGTGAATCCTTTTGATAACTGTAAACAAAGGATATATGTGAAATACATGACCTCTTTAAAACATAAGGATGGTATCCAAGCTGAAGATATACAAGACATTTTAACAAGCATTTGTCAATGCCGAATGTTTGCTTGCTGGCATTGGCAGTGGTAGTGTAGAAGTTACAGAGCTGCGTAATAGGAATGGCAGTGAAGTATTGAACTGAAGCCAACCCCACCACCACCCTGCAGAGAGTGACAGGCATTGGGGTGTGCCTTTGGGTCGTCAGGCATAACGGCCATGCCATTTCACCACACCCCACCCTGCAGACACTGGCAAGTGTCACGGTGTTCCTTGGGGTCTTTGGCCCTTATGCGCACCCCATTCCATTAGGAAATACAGTGAGATGGGTGCGATATTGGAGAATGGGGTGAACTTTGGGGCCGAAGAGTCCAAGGCATACCTCGATGCCTCTCACTGGCTGCAGGGTGTGGAATGGTATGAGCATTACAGGCAAGAATCCCAAGTCACACCCCTGATGCCTGTCATTCTCTACAGGGTTGGGCATTATGGTTGGAAACCCTAATACCTCAGGCGTTTGTTGCTATTTTCACTCCAAATGTTCAACATGTTTTTTTTGTGACCCCACCTCATGAACAGGGGAATATCAGTTTCTTAGCCGAAAGCTGATTATGCACAGCGACTACGGCATTTAGCACCACAGGTGCAAAAACATTCCGAACAGGATGTAAAAAATGACAGCTGTACTGTTCATGGGGAGGTGTAAAAATGGCAATGTTGCAAATCTGCAGTAAAAATATTTAAAAAAATGGTGAAGTCACGAGCGTACACAGAAACTATGCAACGCACACCCGTAATATAATTAGGTTGGGGATTTTTTTACAGCAGATTGTCAGCTCAGGCATTTTGGTGCCTCCGATCATGAACAGTGTTGCTGTGATTTTATTTATCTGTCCCGAACAATGATTTCCCACAGCGACCACGCATCTCTGCGCTGAAAGTGTGAAAACACACTTCGGCCATGTTGTGAAATATGACAGCTGTACTGTAAATAAGGAAGTGCGGAAAAATGCCACTGGTGAAAATCTGGACTTAAAATATTACAAAGTCATGAACTTACGAGGGTGTGTGGAAACTGCGCAATGCTCACTTGTAACACAGTCATTTGTGGACTTTTGTCACCAAATTTTCAACATAGCCATTTTAAGACCTCTGCTCATGAACAGTGTAACTGTGATTTTCTTAATCTGTCCCAAACATTGCTTTCGAACACCAACAGCACCATTGTGCGCTACATGTGCGAAAACACATTTTGGGCGGCATATGAAAAATGGCAGCTGTACTGTTCATAAGGAAGTGTAATAAAATGGTAATGTTGAAAATCTATACATTGAAAACATACATTATACCAGTTTTCCTTACACTAAGTTATATTTTTCCTGTGTCAATGAAATTAGAGGCAAGATTATACAATATATATTTCAGTTACTATGGGGAAGCTGGCTCAACCCAGTTAAGAGAGCTGTTACATATTGGCCCATAAAACAAGGCGGCCTAAACATGGTTAACCCAGTTCTATTTTTTTTCACCATTTTTCTCCATACAAATATCCTTCCCATCTTAATAGGAAACCAGAAGGAGTTGGCAATAAGTTTAAGGGCAAAAAAGTCAGTATTTTATAAATGAATGGAATGCCCCAAAGTGGGGGGCTTTTAAACAAGTTCCAGTAGAGACCCCTGCATATCTGATAGAAATTTCTAAAAAACTTAAGCAGTGGGGAATTACCACCCAAATGATACAATTTCAAAGCAGGAAGTTACTATATTCTAGTCTTTTAAATAACATTTTTCTAATAGAACCTTGCTTTTTATGCCCCCAGAATATTAATGTCCACTGTTTAATAAAACAGCTGAACAAAAGAAAGAATACCAAAAAAAATATGGGATACTGTCTGGATGTGTTGCCATGGGAAATTAAATGTTAGAGGGAACCATGCACACAAAGTGGTAGAAGAGAGATTGTGTATTAGAGAAAGATGCACATTACAGATAGAAACAATGCAGCACTTGTTCTTTGATTGTCCCTATATTGAGCAGTTCTGGAAACTCTTAGCACAGAAATGGGGAATGCTTATATTAGAAAAAATGTCATATTCTGAACTAGTGTATGGTACTTTCAGAACAGAGTGGAAACAATTTCACCCAGGGACTCTTTGAGTAGTAAATATAATACATAAATGGTGTATTTGGCTGAACAGATGCCAGTTCGTTTTGCAGCAAAAATATGCTTCCCTTGGAACTTTAGTAGAAAGAGTAACCCTTGAAGTTGCAGCAATGTATAACCAAGAAAAATAGGTATTAACCCCACCTGTCCTGACAAAATTGTGGAGGGGCCATCCTATCCGTTTTTTTAAGAAGTAACCTAAAGACACAGAAAAGATGGAAATGCCCTGGGATCAAGATCTTTTGATAATTTTAATATTGTCTGGACTTATGATCAGAGTCAGTTTATTATCAGGCATCTGGAAATTTAATACGTTTTTATTATCAGTTATTTTAAGTCTTGAAAGAACGTGTAGCCCATTGATTTCCAAATATAATGTATCTAATCACGCTGGAACTCAAGCTTAGGTTAATGAGCTGGGGAATGTTACATTCAAAGTAAACAAATGCTTGGCTTTTTAATAGATTAATGTAGCTTATTATTTATATAAAGTAGAAAAAAAATGTTTTCTTGAAATTTGCAAATGTTAAGACACATGTATGTATATGTCCTAAGTTGAGTTAACTTTAGCATGTTCTTATAACATAAATATATAATGGCACAGATATTCAAACTGTGCCCGGCTATGGCGCAAGCTTGGGTGCAGTGCAACTTGGCTGCGCAGGGGTGTGGACTGGGCGATATTCAACGGAGCTGCGCCATGGCTCAGCAGCTTTGAATATCGCACCCTGGCCAGCCCCAGTGTGCATGGCGCAGTGGCACTGCACCAGCGCAAGTGGCCAGAGTGGAGCATGGGGAAGCGCTAGCGCAAGTTCCATTGCGCCATGCACAGTAACCGCAATATTCAAAACTTAACATGCAAATGGGGCCATAATGTATGCAAGGTGCACATAGGGCCATTTGCATGTCATTATGGCCCCACCTGCATGCAGGTGCGCCAATCCCCAATGACTTGTGCCTGGCGCCCTGCCAGGCAGCAGCCGTCGGGGACCGATGCCCCCTGCAGCCCGATCACGGGCATTTGTATGTATAAAAATAACTATTCTGGCCAATATCCCTGGTGGTCAAGTGGACCGCTGTCTGCCCGATCGTGGGCATCTGTGTAAACAAATAAAACATTCCAATATCCCTGGTGGTCCAGTGGACCGCTATCTGCCCGATCATGGGCGTATGTATACACAAATAAAATGATCCAATATCCCTGGTGGTCCAGTGGACCTCCATGTGCCTGATTGCGGGCATCTATGTATAAAAATAAAATGATCCAATAGCCCTGGTGGTCCAGTGGACCTCTATCTGCCCGATTGCGGGCATCTATGTATAAAAATAAAATGATCCAATAGCCCTGGTGGTCCAGTGGACCTCTATCTGCCCAATTGCGGGCATCTATGTATAAAAATAAAACGATCCAATAGCCCTAGTGGTCCAGTAGACCTCTATCTGCCCGATCGTGGGCATTTGTAAAACAAAGATAATTCCAATATCCCTGGTGGTCTAGTGGTACCCCCACCCGCCCACTGAGCCCCACTGCTGGGGCAGCACCCACCCACCTGCTGCCCGCCGCCTGCCGACTGACACCTTGGTAGGGCTGCATGCCCATTAGTTCCTAGCGTGAGCCAATGGGCATACCTTCATCTACACATTCAGATATGGGGGTGCCACCAGGTGCAGCTAGAACTGGGTGGCCACCCACAGGTGGCAGCTGCGTGTTGCATCCCTGCACGCGCAGCTCACCTGTGAAGTGGCCATCAGTGTTCCCTTTTTTTGGCGTAACTTTGTGCTGGCGCAGGTAGGGGTTGCGCATGCATGGCTCTGCACATCCCGGACTGAATATCGGGGTTGTGCAGGTTATGCATGGGCACGCCCCCCCCACCTGTGCCTGCATACATTACTGATGTGTTCCGACGCATCGGGATTTGTGCCATGCACTTTTCCCTTTTGAATATTGCGCCGGGGCGCAACCCTTTTGAATATCTGGGCCAATGTGTACACTTTGTTATATTACTTTCTAATAAAAAATTCCCCTAAACTTCCTGTTGGGGGACCCTCTAGTCATCTTCTTAGTAGGCAAGATGGCTGACCCAAGTGGTGGTGGTGCTGCAGAAGGGGAAGCTAGTGAGCATCTTACTTCTTGGAATATGGATGAACCAATTCTCGCTGAATCATCAAGTGATGTTTTCATGGAGGAAGTATCTGTGGAAAGTGGTGAGGTAGCTCCCTCACTACTTATTTTTGCTTCTGGTAAAGAGACAGTGACGGCAATGGATGTTACACAGTTCTTCCCCAAGTCTTGGATACTGACATGCTATTGAAAGAAGGTATGACAGCTTATAAAGCACACTTGTTAGAGGTTCTGGCAGAAGAAGAAAAGAAAATTGCAAGTATGACCTCACATGTGTCCGTTCCCTACTATACTCCTGCTAATATAGCAGTATAGCCTAGAGGTAGTTAGAGGAAAGAGATGTGAACAAGCTTGATACATCCAGCAGACCAGACCTGAGCTTGATTCTCACAACCTCCACTTGCATACTGTGTGACTCTGAGCAAGTCACTTAACCGCCCAGTGCTCCCAGGTCACCCCTGAAAACAGGCACTTGTGCCTAGTGGGCCTTACCCGGCTACTAAAAGACTAAAATAAATAAATAAAATAATACAATCACTATGGTTTCTACTCAAGAGAACACTGCTGGAAAGAATATTATTGTTGCTGCTGACTGCTGGGTCTGAGGAAGGGATGGCCAGCTTCAACCCAGCAATTACACACAGAAAAAGCTGAAGGACAGATGGCTGAAAAAGCATTAAAAGCAGCTGGGTGGGTCCCTAAAGGAGACAGTGGCGGGTGACTGCCTGGAAAAACTCCTACTGCACTAGAAATTATGCATTAACAAATGTTATGAGTTCTGAATTAAAAGAACAACAAGAACTGTCTGCAGCATTTATTTGCCTGAAGGTCAGGCTGCTGCGCTTACAGAAGTAAATGAGCCATCCTCAGTTTCTCTTTCCAACCTTTCCGCACAGTGACCTAGCCTAGTCACGAATGCTATTAATACTGAAGTTAATATTAATGCACTTACAGAGAAAGTAAATTAAGTCAGTACCATAGCAGTAACAACAGCACTTATGGGAAAACAAACTTTGCTGGCATCTGTGTCAAATCCCCACCATTACCAATGCAACAGGGAACGTAGTGACTGAACCCCAACTGAGCCCTGCTGATGTGCTGCCCTCGGTTTTGGCAGTAGTTTCTATAATCAAACCCTCCATTTCTTGTTGCTAACTGCAACAAGCCACAGAATGATATAGTATCTACAGCTTGCAATGATACTGAGAATCCTAACCTTTTGCAAGAAAAAGGAAAGTTCCCTCCCACTTCCACTACTCAGCACTGTGCACACCCAGGGGACAGTCATTCATCAGTGGGTCACATGGCTGTTCTCCCTCATGAACTGGAAGGAGAGACACACTCCCGAGGCCACTACATCTGGCTTTCAGAACAATGGGCAGAGGGATACAAGTAATGACTGTGACACTCTGCCCATCTACTTGTCATTATTGTATAATATGTGTGATATAAAAAAAAATATGTTATGTGAATGTCTGCTTAGGGAAAAGCAGCCAGCAAGTGTAAGAAGGCGTCACCTTTGACCTCAGCACAGCACTACAGTAGCAGATAGCTGGTCCTGCTCTGTTTTAACATATAGTTGCTGGTATTCCAAAGTGACAGTTTACAACACCTTATAAAACATTTCTGCTTTGAAGAGCTGGGAGAAGTATGCATTTTATCACTCATGAGGAGCAAGGACATTTAACAGATTCCTGTTAACTCATAAACCTGAAATTACTTGGAAAGCCAGGAAGCTGTAGAGAGAGAGAGAGAGAGATCAAAGGAGCTGCTTTGTTCAAAGAGACTGTCATATTTTAAAACTGCTAACTTTGCAGATTTCCAGCCAGCAGTAAAATGACACCCTTGGATATACTTGGTCAGGTTGCAGAATTAATGACAGGACAAACAGTGACCTCACGTGCTTTGACATCACAAGGAGGTGGAGAGATTGTCTTTCAAGACTGCCAAGCATCTGAGGGGAAACACACTTTATCTCTGGACTCTTACATGACACACTTCACCTATGAAACTCCAAAGAGGCACTTCTGTTAAAAATAGGTAACACCCAACTGGAACTTAGCTAAGCTAAAACTTTAAGTAATCAGGCATTTTGATTTCTGTAAAATTCCAATTTATTTTCAGACTGTAAGTACTCAGGTTATATGGTCTATGTTTTGTATGCATTTTGTATATTTTTTTATTCCAGTAAACCTTTTGGTTTCCTTAATCCTGACTGAGTCTTTCTTTTGCATATGGAGGCTGAAACAGTACTGAGTAATTCTGACGAGAACTGTTAAGGGTGTGAATGTGTTACTGTCTTGCTATGGAAAGAATATACCTAGGTCTCAAATTGAGTCATAAGGGTAGATGTTTTAACCTGGCTGGGTGCCCACAGGGTGAAGTATTGCACTGCATCCCCTGAAGAGAGTACATATCTGAGCCTGTTAACTGGGTGTGCTAGCAGGAAAAAGGTTCATATTTGACACCAGGACTCAAGGTTAGTAGGTGATTCGGACCCAAAACAGGCAGGAGGGTTACCCTGTTTGTCTCCTGTTCACATATTGCACTTCGAGGTTTGGCACTGTGGGAGCAGAGGGCCTGACCTTTGGGGTGCATTTGTGACAATGACCACCAAAATGACAGACACAGACACAGAAAATGATCATGAGCAGAACAGGGCACCACAGGTTACAACTGATTCAAGTCTCCGGCCAAAGATGGTGGATTTGTTCTCTGCTCGAGGGGAGCCAGCTCAATACCGTAACGCAGTCCATCTAAAATATAAGGGAATTTAAACCCGGCCCCTGACAGGGTGTATGTTACAAGGATATCACTAAAAAACAGTATGGGTTTTGTACCTGGGGATTTTTATACCTTCATTCATGTTGTTATTTAGAAGACTTCTAACATTATTTACTATGTATTGTTTAAACCTATTTTTTCATGTGGTTTTTAATCATAGTCATTTACTACTGCAAGCACAGACACACACAGACAGGGTTTTAAAATGAAGCTGTAGTGGTTATATGACTTTTCTCAGGGAGTGAGCTTTCAATTTTGTGACATTTGACATTGGAATGCCTTTCTTTTGATGGAACTTTTCTGTCTTTATATGGTTATGTTGTTTTTTGAATGCAGTTTTAGCCAATGGGGATCCTTAACAACTTTTCATTTATTTTTTTGTGTATGATCTGAGTTTAGAGAAAGTATGTTCTTCCAAACCAACCGCCACTGATTTCTGATGAAGGATTCTGTGTAATTTGAAAGCTATACACACCTGTTTTCTTTTGTAACAACTCTGTTGGTCCATTAAAAGGTATCAAATCATCTGTTTGTATGGATCTTGTGTTACAAGGACCAATACGGCAACAAAATTTTCTGTGGCTTCATGTTGTGGGAGAGACTACCTTTGATGTTCGCTTCAAAACTACCACGGCACTAGGTGGAGTCTGGGTGAAACAGGAATCTCTAACAAAAACACCTCTTTGTTGACCCCCTTTATAGCTATTCCTCTTACTAAATCCACTATTAAAGTTATTACAGTTCATGTCCGAAATGAGGGTGTAAACATTTCTGACATTCTGTATTGGTTAAAACAGAAGTGTACTGTGTTAGATTGCCCTACACCTACTATTGATTCTGAATTAATCTGGACGGGGGGGTGGAAAATTCGGGTTAAGCTACACCAAACCAATACATTCATTTGTCACATCCCTGGTAGTTTTTTTACACTGGCACAGATAGGGGCCTATGCTTTTACATTGAACAACCACAAGCCATTTACAAATGTGGATCATGAACCCATTTGAATTCGGTTTGCGACAGGCCTCACTGTAATTTATGTTTTGAGTATGGGCAAATAACTACACAGTGTCCAAATCCACTTAAATGTAACCTATGTGACAAAGAGGGGCACTCCTATCGTCAGTGTGCTTGGGCAGCTCACAACCCAATTGATGGATTGGATCAGGAAAGTATAATTACAAGGAGTCAAGCTAAAGAGGCAAGCATATTGGACGAACCTGACCCTGGTACTGCTGCCAAGCCTCAAAATCCTCAAAAGAATCATCCACGGCCTCACAACAAAGCCCCCCCACCCTCATTCTGAGGAGCAAGACCATACCTATGCCAGGGCCTACCACTAGAGTGCTTAGTCAGCTTAACAATACAACTAGTACTGCTCAGATAGTCTAAACTATTACAAAGGCAGTTTCTGAGCTACTAGATATTGTTCCAGAAACTCCTCCTTCTCAAAATCACCCACCTATAAGTCAGGAAGCCAAGCCTCTTCCTCCACCTTTGGAGGACTTGCAGTTTGAAGTGCAAAACAGGAAGGGGAGAACACAAACCCAGTCTGTTAAGCATGGTACTAAGCAGCCTATGAAACCAGTACAAAAATCTCCCATATAGACTACAAATCATTTTGCTGTTCTTTTCAAAAACTTGGGGGATACAGATAAGAAAGAAAGGATGTCTGAAGCCTCTTCTGTTAGGAATGCCTCCTCAGATCAGGGTGATTCTCTCTTTGAGAAAACAGTGGCTAAAAATGTTAAAAGTAAAAGAACAAATAGTTTAGGGGATACCTGAGGAATAATGGGTGGATGATCATTACAACTCTCCCATGTGTGTAGGTACTATTCTTCATCTGGTGAAACACAGAATTTGACAGCAATAAGGACCACTTGGCCCACCTAGTCTACCCATTTTTTCCTACCCACTCTAACACCGCAGACCCTACTTGATCTCCGGCTCATCTCTCCCCCCCCCCCGTGTCATCACTAAGGTTTCCTTATGCATATCCCATGCTTTCTTGAACCCCATTACCGTTTCTGCCCCCACCACCTCTGCTGGGAGGCTGATCAAGGCATCCACCACTCTCTCTGTGAAGAAGTACTTCCTCACATCTTCCTGAGTCTACCCCCCTCCAGCTTCATTTAGTTTTTGTTGACCTGGTAAGTGCACTAGACAAATTCTGCCTATTTTTAGGCACGACCTGGGGGAAGGGGATACAGATGAACACCAACTGACCTTGAACCAGATTAAGCTGTTGGTGGTATTTTAATGAATGGGGGAAATTTGGCCAGGGCACTGGGGAAATTCCCTAACTCTTTTAGAGAAGTGTCATGGGATCTTTAACATCCACCTCAACTACCACCAGAATAGGCACATGGGACCTCATTTTTTTTTTATGTCTCATCCGAAAGATGGTACCTCAGGAGTGCAGCACTCCCATCATGCTGCACTGCAGTGTCAGTATTGGGATTTAACCCAAGTGCCTGGTGTGGGGATAGAACCCACAGCCTTCTCATCTCCCAGCCTCACAGACAAGTGTGCTACCTGCTGAGCTACTGCCAATAACATGACCCCTCGTCCTTGAGCATCTTTTTTTCTGACAAACGCTGCCCTCTTGAACCTTATTTATACCTGTGAGGTATTTGAAAGTTTCTATCATATCCCCCTCTCCCGCCATTCCTCCAGTGTACAGAAATTAAGGTCCTTCAGTCTTTCCTCATAGGGCTTTTAATGCAGACCCTGCACCATGGTGATTTCCCTCCTCTGGACTGCCTCCACTCTTTCTATGCCCTTTCACAGATGAGGTCTCCCGAACAGGACACTGTACACCAGGTGAGGTATCACCACTGATATATTCAGGGGTAACACCACCTCCCTCTTTCTGCTGGTGATCCCCCTCTCTGTGCACCCCAGAATCTCTCTACCTCTCCTGACTGCCTTGTCACACTGCCTAGCCACCTTTAGGTCATCAGATATAGTAACTCCCAAGTCTCTTTACTGTTTGGTGGTCGTCAATACCGCTCCTCCCATTTTTTACTCCTTCCCTGGGTTTCTGTGCCCCAAGTGCATGATTCTGCACTTTTGTGCATTGAAGCCCAGTTGCTGTACCCTTGACCACTGCTCTAACCTTTTCTGATCAGGGCTGCTTCAGCTCCCCCATGGTCAGACGGCACCCAGCCAACCGAGACCAGGACGCCCACCTGCAGCTCCTTGAAAGCTGCCTGCCCTTGAACAGGACTGCTTCAGCTCCCCCACGGTCAGACAGCACCCAGCTGACTGAGACCAGGACGCCTGCCTGCAGCTCCTTGGAAACTGCCTGCCCTTGAACAGGGCTGCTTCAGCTCCCCCACAGTTGGACGGCTCCCAGCCGACTGAGACTAGGATGCCCGCCTGCAGCTCCTTGGAAGCTGCCTGCCTTTGAACAGGGTTGCTTCAGTTCCCCCATGGTCAGACGGCACCCAGCTGACCAAGACCAGGATGCCCGCCTGCAGCTTCTTGGAAGGTACGGCAACAGCGCATCCA